>CM057350.1:488502922-490902922 GCA_030015575.1 Agapanthus africanus | reverse complement strand
ATATTGATATGATGAAAAGAGATTATGATGAAGTAAGATGACTTGGCTTAATATATCGATATACGGATGTGAGGCGATACGAGAATATAGATAATTTTGCCAAGACATGATATGAGATTGATATAGATGTGACTTGAGTTATATGTGTATGTGTGTGTGTGTGTGTATAAGTATATATATATATGAATGAGAATAAAGAGTGATATGCCATACGAGACTATAGATCCGTACCCTCATTGATGAATCGGACGATAGAATTCTTATTCTATTTGATGTCACAGTATGATAGATTACCGTACGCGATAAGATATACCGGATGATTGATCCGCGGTCATGATTTGAGGATGATATTTGAGGATAGTGCCACATCTGAGGCGATGAGGCTGGATTGCCAACGTAAAGATACCACCTGAACCATACTTATTTCCAAAATCGACGAATCGTACGCACTTTTAAATGGAAATCTCAAGCGACGCTACGGATTTTCAAATGGTGTCTTTTCCTTAAAAACCCCGTAGTCCCTACTTTCAAACTACGATTCGTATCTTTTAAACTGACCGTATGGCTCACGTGTAGTTGTATACCTTATTATCGTTCATGTTTATATTGGCTTATCCCTTATGATTTATGCACTATGTTTCCGGTATTTACCGCTTTAAGATATCATCTGCTAGTACACCTGCACTATTACCGATGATGCACATGTTACACTTACACCGATTTGCCGACTCACACACATTCATCATAGGAAATTGCTATGCCACTTACATAGTAGAATTGCTATATTATGATATTATTCTTAATTATAAAGTACATTCATTATTCAGTACTATCATATGACATGTTTGCATGATATACTTGATATGCTCACATTACCGTTCTATGTTGTCACGCCCCGCTTCCCGGTGTACGGGGAGTGGGCGCGGCAAGGTCCGCGGCGTATTTACTCAGAAGTAAACATGCTAAGAGTAACTAAGTAATATAAAGTAAAATGTACACAGTAAGAGATGTAAAAGAACACAAACTTTTATTTATTCAACATTCCTTTACAATACAACTTGAAATATAAATATAAGTCTGGAATGCAATGTCTAAACAATAGCATGAACTGAAATGAAAATATGTACAAATGACTATAGCTCGGGGTCTTCAGTGTACTGCTCAGAGGTGTGCTCCAAGTTCTCCTGGCTGGTCTCGAACTTCTCAGAGTCGGGTCCTCCTGAAAACATTCTAAAGAAAATGAGAAATAGGAATGTCGTCAGCGAACAATCGCTCGGTAAGTCCCAAAGAAAGAAGGAGAAGAATAGAACAGGTGACGTAGATAATGTTATATTTGTTATACTAACGTAGTTGTTGTAGCTTGGTACAGAATATGCTAGTGTATAGGAGATGAGGCCAACTTACACCGTGGATTTTGGTAACCGTAGTACAAAGCTCCATCGATAATACTACGGAACAACGGCATGGATGTAAGTACGTCTTTTAGTGACCACCTCGTGCCACCTTTAACATTATCCGTACCAGTCTACCCCTTTATAAACCCCATAATGTTTATTGTATCGATTGTATTGATTGTATTGATTGTACTGATTGTATTGATTGTATTGTATTGTCTTATAGTAAATGGAAGACTTGTCGTAACCATGATATCAGTAAATGGAATGGATATAAATGGATAGTCATGTAATCAGAGTATATCCATGGATCGGTTCGGTCAATATAGATTGAATTCTGGTATAAACGGATTTATGCTGTATTGTAGTTATACTTGAATTGAATTCAAGTCAGATTGATTGCATATTAGATGGAGACTCTGTCTGAGCCAGACACTTTAAAAAGAAATTGAAGTCCTGAATTAGTTTTAATATTATCGGTAACTACTGCACATGTACGGCAGGATTTGTGTCTTTCTTCAAGACAATTACCGCGTCAATAACACCGTTGTTAGATTGTCTACCTTAGATAGGCAAGCACCCATATTCTCCGGCTCCCTGAGGCTCAAGAGACTGGTCATGCTTAAACCTATATTTCTTAGGGTCCTTATTGTAATTTAATATAACTTGAGGGGGTTTTATGTAAAATAGTTTTGATATAATCCCAAAATAGACCTCAAGTATTTAATTATCGTCTTTAGGGTTTTCATAGATGTATATTATATAAAAGTGAAATTTTCTAGTGAGTAGAATCTTGTTTTCATTGTATATGGTATTTTAGTGTGATCTTGGAATGGTATTGAATTGTAAAGGTAGTTTCATGACATTTGTGATTCCTTTGAATTAGAAAATATGGAATATTTATATAATATATTTAAAATAGGTACTTTGATATTATATATATATCTAATATTTATAAAAAAAATAGAATTTATTTATTAAATAGAAATCACATTTTTCTTAAAAATTGCATTAAAAATTCCATCGAGATCGAATGCTCCCTGCGGAGATCTGCATCTTGCTTTTCTACGCTCGAAGATATCCGATAACCCGCACCATCCTGATCGGGGTTCCCCAAAATGAGTTGTAGAGGCGTATTTGCAAGGAATTAAGTAATACTTTTTTAAAGAAAACGGTTTTTGAATGATTAAGGTATTTAATCGTAAACTAGTATTTTCCCATAAACTAATGTCCCAAAATTCATCGTGCTATGTCAAAAATGTGTGTTGTGATGAGGTAGGTCATTACCTCGTGAGTTATCTAAAGGTAATACGGTTAAATTGAACAATTATAAGTTGTATGTAACATGATGGTATTTTACTATAAAAGTGAACATGATGGTATTTTACTATAAAATTGCAACATGAATTATTTTGAGATAAAACTTGTTCTAATATGTTTATTTATGTTTGTTAAACATTATGAGAGAATACGGTATTTTATTATTTACGAAAAATGGAGTTTTTAAAGAAAAACGAATCGGAAGTCGGAATAACTCCGCTTCCGACGAGTTTTGAAAAAGAGAAGTTTTAGAATAGAGATGGAGGAGGGAAATCCGGACTTACTGATTACAAAGGAAGAGGGGAGAAGGAAGAAGCTTTCGGAACCGTCGGGGCATCGTTTCGTCGCTGGAATCTTCCCGAAACGTCGTCGGAACTTCGCCTCTTGCTAACTCCACTTGTACAACTTAGGACTTAGAAATTTTAGAGAGTTTTTGTAATGAAATTCTGAATGAGGAGAGGTGAAATGTGATGTGGTATTTATAGGAAAAATTAGGGTTTAGGGTAATGAAGAATAGAATTAAAATTTGCATTAAAAATAAATTAAAGAGAAGAATTATCACTCTCTGGATGTTTTCAGAGTAAACAAACAATATGGGGGTAGTGGGATAAGAAAAGGAGTGCTAGGGGATAAAATTGGGGAGCATCCCCTACGGGGGGCCCGGCGGTGCCAGTCCAAACAAGGATCTCGCCGGCCAAATTCTGGTGATAGATGGTAGGATCTTCGCCACGTGTCCCCATCGCTTCGACTAGCCTATTGCACATGTTTGTTTAATTTGTGACTTTTCATTTTACATGTAGTGCACGTGCAAACCTTTGAGCTTCTAAATGTTTTTGTGGCTGGGGGGATTCGATCACAGGGGCTATGTCACAGCAGTGCAAGTCTTTACCAATGAGCTACAAGTGCTTTCTTGATATTCAAAAGAAAATTAAATTTATAACTTATGCTCAGGCTTAGTTATTCCTTTCTGTATTTTGGAAAAAATTTATACAGAAAGTTTAGGGTTGTTACATATGTTTATATGCATTGGGATGTTGTTTTCATGAGATCTCTAGATTTGAGAACCGTGGCTATATTTCAAAGGAAATTATAAATTGTTTTAAAAACGCGGTTTCTCGTGATGTAATTTCGAGGTGTCCACCATGAGTTTTCTCGATTCTGAGCTTGTTTTCGAGACCCGATTCGAGGAGGTGGACGAACCGTTTGCGGGTACATGGTGGACTCGGTAAGGTACCTCGAAGCAAGAAGATCGTAGAGTAGACAATAAGCCTGGCAGGGGGGTGTGCTACCTACCGGTGATAGTTTGGACATGGCTGTTATCCGGAGGATACCGGCCAGAGTCGTGAGATGGATATGAGGGCCGATCTGAAAATGTGGCGCCTGATATATGTGGATTTACGTGTCAATGCTGGACACGGGTTTCATGATGTTTCGAGTGTCGATGTTGGATACTCAGGTTCCATGATGTTGATATGTGGACACATGTAGATGATATCCTCATGCATACAAGCATATGATTTCATGATATTTCGAGTGTCGATGTTGGACACTCAGGTTCCATGATATTGATGTGTTGTTGATAGACATCTGTAGATGATATCCACATGCATAAAGGCATGTTCTCCGCCGAAAGACCGGGAAAACTGACGTCTTGCCAGAATTTGGGGGCAGATACTATTTGGTTTTATCCGTCCACCTCTCTGAAGATGCCAAGTTGATTTATGGCACCGTATATCAGAGGTTTAGATGGATGCCGTCGTTGTAACAGACTTCGTCAGATTCCCCCTCGTTTGAGGGGTTTTTGATTGTGGGGACGCTCATTCCGAACTAATAGACGAAACCTTCTGTGGTACGACAAAGTGGTCCTTCTCTTGCCGAACATTTATCTTCTTTGGTTGGCGGGAGTATTGATCAATCACCGAGTCTTGGACTTGACGCCAAACCTTGTAAATTTTAGAGGACAGCCGCTGAGGGGGCTGCTCCAGCTTCACCTTTGTAACATTCTCCATAGGTGGAGGAGATCTTTTCAGTACAGCAGTCGGAGAGTTCTTGTGGACCCTCCTGAGTGGTTCAAAGTTGTTCCCAGTTGGAACAGCAGCATCAACTTCCACAGTTGGAGCCAGCGGTGTAAATCCAAAGGGTGAACTGCTCCCAGCTTTCCTCACTCGGCGCCAGTGGCGACGTCGAGCGTGTCGTGCGGCCGGGATCACCTCCGGTTTTGGATGAGCTTCCTCTTGCCCCTTACTTTGATGAGAGATTGTTATTGGCGCTAGCCTGTTGAAGACTGATGTCCGTTGAGAAGGGATAGTCAGTCTTGCGAAAGCTGACTTTCGAACGGGAGCTGAAATGGCCAGTCTTGCAAAGACCGACTCCTTAGCAGGGGAAGCCGCTCTGATGACTTCAAGGGTAGGAATGGCTATCCGCTTCGAGATAACCTCTTCAGGAATGTGGGCTTCTTCATGGGCTCATCTGAGCTTCGGCCCAGTTTGTTGAAAACTGAGGCAATGGACTTGGGCGACCCGTTGAGAGGGGCCGCAGTAGTTGCAAGCCGATCAAAGACCGACTTCTTCGGATCTTCTTGCGATGGTACAGGAGCGCTGAAGCTTGTTGGCGGGATCATGGTCCCGAAGAATAGCCCAGTGGTGGCTTGGGTCACTTGTTCCGCCGGCATTGTGAAAAGGGAGGCCGCTTGGGACCCGTAAGTCACTCCTCCAGACAGGACGGAATGAGAGTTGCAGTTGCAGTTAGTGCAGTTTGAGGCCATTAATCTTCTGTTTTCTGCACAGAGCAAGACACCAAATCTTAGTACCTCAAATCCAGGGGCAACCACATCAAACCGCGATTCGTTTGCGAACACGACACACGAAGTGTAGAGTGGAAAGAGGAAAAGGTCCCACCGGGCGTGCCAGAATCTGTTCTCCGCCGAAAGACTGGGAAGACTGACGTCTTGCCTGAATTTAGGAGCAGATGCTATTTGGTTTTATCCGTCCACCTCTCTGAAGATGCCAAGTTGATTTATGGCACCGCATATCGGAGGTTTAGACGGATGCGGCTGTTGTAGCAGATTTCGTCAGATTCCCCCTCATTTGAGTGGTTTTTTATTGTGGAGACGCTCTTCACTGCAGGCGCAAGCCCCTGCAGTTAATTACGCTACAGTATCGCGGTAACCACTTTCTCCTTCTCCAGATGGTCACTTCGTGTCGTATGTGTTTGTTTTTTTTTTGGTTGCCCGTGGATTGTATACGAAGAATTATTTATGTTGTCGCCCGTAGGGCGTGGATTATTCCAAATCCGTATTTTCTTAGATTTGGTTTTGGGTTGGGTTTAAGGATCGTTAATCTCATTTGAGACCAAGATTAACTTACACGTTTGTTAAGGATACATTAGTCTAATTTTAGACTAAGATCAACTTAACGTTTGTTAAGGACACGTTAGTCTAATTTTAGACTAAGATCTACTTAACAGGATCATTTAGATACAACAAAAGAGCATTTGGGCTCTATTGTTTTAGTTTAGAGACTTTGCGGTCCAGTTTAAAGACGTCATAGTCTGTAAAGTTTAAGGATATCATAGTCCATGAGTTTAAGGACCCCACAGTCCGTGGTAGTTTAGAGACATCATAGTCCATAAAGTTTAAAGACATCATAGTCCATGAGTTTAAGGACCCCATAGTCCGTGGTAGTTTAGAGACATCATAGTCTGTAAAGTTTAAGGACATCATAGTCCGTGAGTTTAAGGACCTTACAGTCCATAAGGTATAAGGACATCATAGTCCATGAGTTTAAGGACTCCACGGTCCGTGGAATTTCTGGTTGTCGGGACCCGTCACCTCTCTGAAAACGTTGGAGGATTACAACGACAAATATCAGAGGAGTGAAGAGATATACCCTTGAACCAATATTGGTTAGAAGATCTGTAGTCCAATTTGGGACTAAGATCAAAGATTTGTGAGCATATGGGCTCAATTGATCTGAATTAGGGATCTGTGGCCACTTTGGGCTCGGCCCATTTAATTAAGATGTTGAACATTTAACAATGCCGAGCATTGGTTTGGGCTCTGACAATCTTTTTGTCTTTTATTGAGTGCTGGGCACTCATCATAGCTCTGGGGCTTTTTTATTTAAAGAACAATTTATGGTCTCTCAGCGCACACGTGAGGAGCACGTGGCGCGCTTGGCGCTGGGCGCCAGTGAATGAGCGCAAAGCGCTTCTGGTGAAATAGCACACACGTGAGGAGCACGTGGCGCGCTTGGCGCTGAGCGCCAGTCAATGAGCGCAGTGCGCTTCTATCAAGTAGCACACACGTGAGGAGCGCGTGGCGCGCTTGGCGCTATGCGCCAAATAAGGAGCGAAGTGGGCTTTTATCAAGTAGCGCACACGTGAGGAGCACGTGGTGCGCTTGGCGCTATGCGCCAGATAATGAGCGCAGTGTGCTTCTATCAAGTAGCGCACACGTGAGGAGCACGTGGCGCGCTTGGCGCTATGCGCCAGATAATGAGCGCAGTGCGCTTCTGTAAATTTTGAGCGCTAAGGCTCTTTTTAGGCAGTTTTGCGCCCTGAGAATTAAATTCTCTCTCTTATAAGAGACTTCGTCTCATGGATCTAAGAACAATGTTCTTATCTTTTATAGGAGATATTTCAATCTCTTATGTTTTTGGTGGAAGGCTTTGCCTTTATGGATCTATGATCCTAAGAGAATTGAATTATTCTCCTCTATCTTTTATAATGAGATATTATAATCTCTGAAAGACAATTTGTCTTATAGATCTATGATCTGAAGAAGATTAAGTTTTTCCCCTTATTTTTTATGATGTGATATTTTGATCTCTGTTGTGAAAGACCTTGGTCTTATAAATCTATGATCTTAGAAGAAGTAAATTCTTCTTTTAATATAACGTGATTTCGTCTCTCTGTTCTTTTTTTAGCTTGAAGAAAATTTCTTCTTCTGAGAACTTGCTCTTTGTCTTTGAAATTTCTCAAAGTTTATGGGGGGGAAGAGATCTTCTCTCTAACTGATTTGGGGATTTCCCCACCGTTGGATCTTTGATCCTAGGGCTTCTGTTTTACAGAAGGCAATCTTCTTGGTTTTTAACAAGATTGGGAAATCTTATCCCATACAGAAGTTATTCTGTATCTTGGTGATTTTAACCACCAAAAGATCCAATGGTGCTCTGATTTACAGAGCACAATCTTTCCTGTTTGGAAAGATTCTGAGGAATATTTTCTTAACAGAATTTTATTCTGATCAACTGATGATTTTTAATCATGTCCGTTGGATGTTTGATCCAACGGTTGGGAACATTTAGTTCCAGCGCTAGCGCCCTGGTGCTTTGCACGTGATGCGCTACTTAGAGTGCAGCTTTTTTAGCGCTAGCGCTCACGTGATTTGCACGTGGTGCGCTGCAGCGCTAGCGCTCATGTGCTTTGCACGTGAGCGCTACCTCAGAGTCTTTGACTCTCGGCGCTGGCGCTGTTATAAAGCGCTGCTTCATTTTAAAATTTGAACAGAGCTTTATTCTGATTGGGGTAAACAAATGCCCCCCCACCATTGCGCTCACGTGGCTCACATGTTAGTGCAGCGGTGGCAGCATCTGCGCCCTTAGATCAACTTTGAAGATGAAACGGCTCTTAGTTCCTATAAATAGGACGACTGGCCCTTTAGATGATTTCTGTTCATCTTCTCACTTTTTCTTCTGAGAATTATTTCTCTTTCAGAAAATAGCTCTTCCCTTTAAGAAATTTCTTAAGAGTCAAAACTCTGCCCAATTTAGGTAAAAATTGAACTTTTTAACAGAGCTTTGCTCTCCTTAGATCATAGATCTAAAAATATATCTTTAGGGTTTTATCCATTAACAGAGCTATGCTCATTTCCAAGATGTAATCTTTTTTTAGGGTGATTTTAACCCATGAACTGGAATATAGTTCATGAAGAACTTAAGGGTTTATTCGCAGATCTTGAAGATCTTAGAGTTTTTACTCTATAGAAGCTTTGCTTCTTAAGGTTTCTTGATGGATTGTTTCATTTTCCTTACAGAGTATTGCTCTTTAGAAATTTTGGGGGTAATTTTATTCCGCTCATGATTAATTATGACAGATGTCTGTCTGCTGCAAAGCACTGCTCTCAATGGGAGATTTACTCCTTGGCCCGAGGGGCCCTCATTAAATGAGAATTCTTTGAGGATTTCCTCATTTAATGACAGTCTCATCAAATGATGAGACTGTTTTATTAATGATGAGCTGTCATCTAGATTAAGTAGGTCCCCTTTGGTCCCTTTTTACTGCATTGCAGTACGGTACGAATTTAAAGTATCTAGTGATAGAACTTAAGCTGTAGCATTGACGGCTGAAAACTTTGTTCTTTTCTGCGCAGGTACTATGTCTTTCGACACTTCTTTCCCGTTCGTTCATTCGGAAGGAGGATTCCCCGAAGCGCCTGTGGATAGGGAAGTCTTCGCACTGATAAAAGAACACGACCCAGAGCACAAGAATCTTCATCTATAGGGAATATGGTACAATCAAATTATAAGGGGCCGACTGTCACGCCCCGCTTCCCAGAGTACGCTAAGATAGGCACGTGACAGAGCCAACCATGCTACCTATGGATAGGAAATATCCTTCCACAGTCACATTACAGCTGTAGAGATATCAATAACAATAATAAACTATCTAACACATGTCCATAAGCCAGAATAAATGAGTCAAGAATAAAATAATGCGGAAGCAAAAGATCCAATACAATAATAAACTGGAATGTACGTCCCATAATGCGGGCTCACATCAGGAATGAAAATGCTGAAAAGAAAGTGAAATAAACTAATAACAGGTCCTCACTACTCGACCTGTTCACTGAAATGCTCCTGCTCGGCCTGCAGCAAAGGTAAAGAATCTGGGCCATGCAAAACCCAGATGTCAGTGCGTCATAATATCAAGAAATAATACATCAAGGAGTAGTAAGTCATGCAGGTATGAGTATGAATGGTAAAACAGGTATAACAGTAACATAATTAAGGACAGTAAAGGGTAAGGCACAGGTGATGTGCAGTGAGTAATCTAAACTGGTCTACAGGGTTAACTACTCTCAAGTCTTTTGAAATCAATTTGATGAATCGTCAATTAGCTCAATAGTATCCCGTGCGTGCCCGGGACCACGGTCAAAGACTCTCGGGCTGAATCCGAGACGTGCCGCTAGGCAGTAAAAGGTAGTATGTAACGACGAATGATGTCAGCAGCATCATCCCGGGGCTGGCCTAGCCCGTAAGACTGATCAGTAAAGGCATCGAACTGTCGAGTTACAAGTCAGGTTTCATCATTGATTTTCCCATACCCCCAAGTTATGTGTTCAAGTCAGGTATTAATAAATCTGGAGCTAATGCCAACACAGGATCAAGTAGGTACAGGTTTGTCTGGATAGACAACAGGAAATGTCCGTAGGGACAACAGGTCAAGATTGTCGGTATTAGTAACAAGATCAGGTAACAGGTCAAGCTGTGGTACATCAGGTCATGTTAGGTTGTGTATAAGGATCCAATCATGTCAAGTAGTGCACAATATCAAGTCGTGTCACGTAGTGGTGTATCGAGTCATATCAAGGGGTGCACAAGTATCACGTGGGTAATCATAATCAAACTATAATAAGCATGGGTATACAAAAACAAGTATGGGGTACCAATGTAACAATAAAATGGAATAATGTGATATTGTATGCAAATAAATATAAATTCAAAGATATGGGTGCACAATTATCGGTTAGGGTTACGTTTATAGTTCCAATATTAATTAGGATGCAATTTAAAAAACATGGAATATTAATATCACAGTATTATGTCTTAATGTGATCTATGGATGCAATTGTATATATATTAGACGAGATGAATGCAAATAGATATCCGAAAGGTTATAAACTATAAAATGGTACTATGGGATGTACAAATAAACACTATGTACATAAATATTGATATGGGTGCAGTATAATGTAATCTACTATGTAACAAGATTAGGTTTCATGATCTAGATCTAAAATGATGTAAACGGATGCAAACGGGACATCGAAACGTTATAAAAAGAATCATGGGGTACAAGATTTAAACTACAGGTATGATATATATTTAAATAGGTATAAACTGAATTATATAGCATGTAGCAAGATTAACTTGCCTAGACGGAAACAAGAATGGATGTGTACAGAATGCCCTTCGTCGACGAAATATCGCGACGCGCGCACGGTATATGAAATGGTTCCAAATAACGCACGAAGGTGATCACGCAAGTCGGGTATGTCGTCTGGATCATCGACGACGATCCCGGCTCCGGCGAACTACAGAAATACAGAAATCAAGAAAACAAAGAAAAGGAAAAAAGAAAGAGAGGAGAAAAAGAGAAGGGAATGAATTGCTCACTGTAGTTTAAAAAAATATTTTAGTTATATAATTTTAAGTCGTAGATTAATTTTAATAAAAAATTGGATTTTTAGGTAAATACAAATCTAGTCCAAAATACGCCCGGGTCGGGTCTAAAAATTCAGATTTAAAATACGAAAAATATACGCGACTTTCAAAATTCAAAACGAATGCTCAGGTAACGAAAATGCATACCCCCAAGAACGGATGCACGTACGTGCGCGTAGCCATCCAAACACATCCGTTTCACTGAACGGGACGAGAACAAGATGCGCGGATGCTACCACGGGGTTAGGGGTATCATGCAGGCTATGAAATGCAATTTTAAATAATTTTACATGACCTAAAATGTTATATGGTAAAAGATGTAATGCCAGATAAAATGCAAGTATGCAGTAAACATGAAAGTGCACCAGTCTATGCAACAAGTCAGGATAATTCATAAACATGAATCAAACAGGTTTCAAGCAAGCAGGTCGGGTCGAATGCAATGTAAAATGTAAAATACCATTCGCACCCAAAATACGATAACTCAGGAAAATACCATAATTAAGGAAAATATATGAATTGGAATTGGTATAAATGAACTAGGGTGTTACACCGGCGGAGATTTTCTTGCACGATACCCTCAGAGCCCATTTCAGCGATCTCTTACGCCGACCCACTTCTAGTGAACTCCACTGTGAAGGAGGTCAATTGGACTTCAGATGGTCTCCTTCAGCCTTCTTTGGCTGCGATACCCGTACAGCCTCCAAAGGCGTTGGATATCTTGGGGCGACGTATATGTTAAGGTGAGTCACGACCTTGGGGACAGCCTTATAACATAGGATTAACTCCCCGTCATCCAGCCAGATATTTGCAGTGGGCCTGGTACATTTTATCCGCCAAAAGGTTGCAGTTGCTGAGGCTCGGGTTGTATCCTGCGATTTACGTTTCTCTCTTTTAGTACTCCGCGCCTCCTATATGGTGGGTAAAAGCCTTCTTGTAACAATGGAACGTTCCAACTCACACCTTCCTGTTGTTGGATCGGGAAGTCTCAATCTCTCTAGAGGAGTTCGCGGAGATCTCTAGCTTGCCTGTCAGAGGGGAGCATTATGAGGAACTACTTCATCATGATGAGTATGTCTTTGCTGCCAGGTCAGTGATGATGGGACTTACCCCGGATAATGCCATTCAACATCAATCCCCAAGTTTGATTAAGGTGTCGAATATCTACGAGGGCTTATTTCTTGAATCTGGGAGCCATGCAGTTAATTTCACAGACTTCATCATTCGTTTTCTCCGTCCGGAAGTCCTGTCGAAGGAAGCCGCGAAATTCGCCAAACTCGACGATCCTTTTGGCTTAGGCTTGGGCAACCTGCCGACGGCGGAGGCGGATCAGAAGAGTTTCTTTCTCCCCGACACCCCGGTCGTCTCTTTTGCAGAGTTTGCAGCTCCTGGGATTGACGAAGAAGCGTTCTTTTTGGGGTTTCTCGGGCTATGGCTAAGCTGGTTTGTACTTTCGATGCACCCTCACCGTATGAGGCCATCCGTATTCTACCCAACTCACCGAATGGTTTTTGGGATGAAAGTAGCCGTCGGGGTCGCTGGGTTAGCCCATTTGTATCACGGCCTTAGCCTAGCGGCAGATACTACCCAACCAGGGGTGCAGCCCGTAAACTTCTCGATGCATTATTTCACCTCGTGGCTCGAGTTGCATGTGCTTGGTGCCTTTGGAGTTCACAAAAGGCCCCCCTTTTATGAAAGATATAATTTTCCTCGACTGCTGCGGTTAGTTGACGCTTCCATTTTGGAACCGAATCCGCGAGAGGCTCGGGGCTTACTCCATCGCCCGCGTACCGTCAAGGATGGCATGACCTTCGTTGATAAGGTCTTAAATATCGGTAAAGAATCCGCAAAGACGATGCAGCCGCTGCGGGACACCTTTAAGGACGACGCCTCTACCCTGAAAGATCGGGAAATTCTTCATCTATTCAATCATGCCAGGCTTTCTGGTGTTTAAGCAGAATGATGCGGCGTTGTTTATGAGATACAACCCACATCATTTTGCCCAACAATCTGGCTATAATCAGGGTGTTCCGTTCGAGGCCTTTCTAGCTGAGCTGATTGCCACAGAAGAAGGCATCCGCAACGCGCTACACCATTTCATGAGGCTCAACGCCGGGTCTAACTTCTTTATCAGTGAGCCAGGATGCATCCCCAAAGTGTTGAACGTGTACATGGCATGGTACCAGCATGCGATGGGTGTCGTCATCAGGGAGGAAAAGAAGTTGCTGCTTGATCGTAAGGGTGCAGCCCCTGCTGGTAATCCAGCTATTCCTTTGAAGCAATGGGTCGTTCATCCTCCTTTGAGAGAGGTTAGTGTGGTTGTGGTACCACGTGAGATGCCCGAGCTGCCGCTATCCCGTGCTCCCGTCGAAGTGGCAGTTGCGGCGTCTCCTGAGTCCGGTTTGGGTGCGGAGATCGGGACTCACCGCCCGAAGTTTCCTGCTAAACGCAAGCTCGTGTTACCAGCGGCCAGTAGTTGCTCGCAGAAGAAGAAGAAGTCGATTCATTTTGCAGACGTCGTATTCGGCCAGGAGCCACATGCTCCTTATAGCGAAGGCTTAAGCGAATACGGGACCAACGAGGGTTTATTCATGGTGCCAGATGATACTGATCTGGAGGCTGCAATCGCAGCTTCCGAGCGACTAGCTAGCCACAAAGCAGGACTGATCACCCTTACACAGTCAGGTAGACTTCAGTCGTATCTTTTTGCTGTTGCGTTTTTATTATCATGCTTTGACAGACAGTTCTTCTTCAACAGTTATCTTCGCTGAAGAGGCCTTCACAGCTTCCCTCAAGACTTTTGAAGAGAAAGAGAGGCTTCGCGCTTCGTTGGACCTCGGTATATTTCGGCTTACTGTGTTTTCATTCCCCTTTTTATAGTTAATCTGACCCTTCTTTTTCATCTTGTTGCAGGGACTACCTCGATTCCAGTTATCCCAAGTGAAGTGTCGATCCTGCAAGGTGGTGCTATAACGCTTCCAGGGCCAGCTGCCGAAGTCCCAGCTCCTTCTATATCGCCGAAAGAAGCTTCGCTTAAACAGCCGATGACGGACGCCGTAGAGGTTCTAGAGGCAGAACTTGGTTCGGATGATGACGTCTCCTTGGCGGAGGTCTTGAGAAGGTCAGCTCTGGTAGCTCAGGCTGAGAGGAAGCGCAAGAGGCGTGCAGCGAAAGACCGTAATGCTGCCTTGGCTATTGGTGCAGGCTCGAGCACCGCTTCCCTTGTCCCTGCTTCTTCAGAGGGTGCTCTGGTTGCCCTGTCTACCGCTCATAGACAGGCGGTACGCGCGGCTCGAGAAGCAATTGAAAAGCCGTCCCAAGGTAACGTAACATAGGGTTCTTTTATTAGAGTTTGATCTTCAGATTCTCATATGTTTTACCCTGCATGGCCAAGTCCGATTGAGGAGGTGGCAGGTGAGACGATGGCAACTACCGAGCCCGAAGCGGCTACTCTTTCTCAGGAGTCCGGGACTGCTCCAATTGTCGCTCTTTCCACCTGTGGTTCCCTGTCATCGCCTGGCGTTGCGAGTGTCACGACGGCTCTCGTGGAGTCAGGGGATGAAGCCACGGGTGGCGAAACCATTCCCCCAAATGAGATTGAAGAAGTCATGATGCTTGGCGATGCTTCCGTCACCGTTTTGGCTGATGACCTATCTGGTAGGTCTTGAGTCGCTGCATTCTTTTAGTTTTGCAATCCCTTCTGATGACATTTTGTTCCTTTTGAATGTAGGTATGGTGAGTGCTGAGGTTGCGAGGCCTGAAGAAGCACCACCAGCTGCCGCTCTGACAGTCGCTGCCCCTTCGTCTCTTTTTATATCCTCTCAAATGCTGGAAGGTATATGTTTGCGATTAATTTAAATCGGGGATAGTATCTTTCGTGTACTGACCATGTATTATCGTAACCTTGCAAGAGTTCTCTTCGATCATCTGTATCAGGTGTTGAACCCGCACTTCTCTTTCCAGTTGGAAGTTAGTCTGCTTGCTGGTGCCGGTGAGTATCTTTTCTAACCGACGTCTTTTCTTTTCTTAAATGGGTGACCCTACCATTGTTAACTTTTAAATTGGTTGCAGTACTACAAATTGAAGGAGGGGATGAAGGAATCATCGCGCCACCAGTACTCTCAACTCTGCCCCCTGTCGCAGCAGGTATAGTAAACTTCATAGCTCATGAAGTTTCTTTATTTCGCGAGTCGGCTTTTAACCATGATTCATCTTGCAGCAATCGCACCAGCTCCTGCTCTCTCCGAGTCTCACATCCTAATGCCGGCAGGGCCCTTTTCTATACGTCCATCTTCTAAAGGCGCTGTGATCAGCCTACGTATGCTGAGCGAATACATCGAGGAGTTTGACGCGAAGGCACCTACATTCACTGCTGATTTTGCTGCCGAGGTTAATCCAATGCTGGCGACGCTTGTGAACTTCCATAACGAAGGGGTCGTCGAGTCTTGGGTTAATCACTGTAGGAAGATTGAGGCCTGCCTGCATGAGCTTGAGCTATGGCTTCCTGCTCCGGAAGCATTGGCTTTGAACTCCCAGCGGGCTGCGTGGGTTGAGCAGAGCGTTCTCTTCCTCCGCCATTTCGAACAAGAGGCGACCTTAAGGCGGAAGGAACGTGAGGAGACTTTGGGCGAATCCGCTCGGTTACGTGCCCAGGTTGACACGAATGCTGCACGGTTGAAAGCTATCTTTGAAGGCCTCCTGCGATGTATTTCTGACGGGCTAACTCTGAGGCAGAAGCTCGACCTCACTGAGCGGGATGCGCAAAGTCGTGAGACAGCCCAACAGGAAATCGATGAAAAGGTTTCATCCTGTTTGAAGCAATGGGCCCGAGTCGAAACTGAGCTGGCCATGGCGGCTGTTCATGAAAAGGAGCTGAGAGAAGTGCGCAAGAAACTGGTTGATTTATTGAAAATGCCTCCTTCTCAGTTGTTGCTCTTGTATCGATTGTACATTTGTAACTTTTGAATAACATGTATCCATTTCTTTATTCTTTTATATGATTTATCTTGTACTTGATTGAATTCATGAATAAAAGATACATATTTTTATCTCCCACTGTTGTTTTCTTCTCTTTGCCTTGTTGTCACCATGTGATTTTAGTAGGTATGGCCCGTAGATAGTAGGTAGCTGTCCATCTTGGACTCTTTGCAGGGTAGCGATGGCTTAGGAAATAGGTTCGGGTCTGCTGCCTAAGACTTTTCAATTTTATGAGCCGTAAGGGTCTCATAAAGGCTTTTCTCCCTACGAGTCGAGAGGATCTCGTAGGTGTATTTTCTCCTTAGAAATCATGAGGATTCCTAAGTGCGTTTTCTCTCGAGAGTCGTAAGGATCTCACAAGAGAATTTTCTCGCTTACCAGTCGAGAGGACTCGTAAGTAGTTGTTTCCCTCCTTGTCGAGATTCTACTTTGGAGAGTGTGGCCCATGAATAGTATGCCATAGTCCATCTTGGACCGACTTGCAAGGCCCCAGTGCTTAGAAAACAGGTCCTTATCCCCATTGCCTAAGGCTTTTCCCTACGAGTCGAGACGAATCGAGAAGTTCTCGCAAAGACACTAATTTCTTCACAAGTCGAGACGAATCGATAAGTTCTCACAAGAATGTCCTAACGTCACAGTTAACCTCTGCTCTTTACGACAGAGGTTCGTTAGGGTCTGTGGTACTAGGGTTTTTGTCCGTCGTACCGTCGTGTCGACTGATGTATTCCTCGACAGGCAATCTTGCTGTTCGAGTAGCCTCGCAACTATCGTGTCTCTGATCCTTTCGGGAGTTGGACAAGACGTCTTCAAGCAATCTTCCTAGGCGATTTGACCGTAAAAAGAGCAAGCGTTAGGAATTTTGCCATGCCGCTTTTTACTTGAGGTTAGGCTCAGTTTGGGGAGCCCCGATGAGTCATAACCACTCCGCGCTGGTGTGGGGATGATCTTCAATAGTCTTTCAGGTTTTATATGAGTTACGGTCAAGACCCTGAAACTAGGAATATTTCCTTCGCTTCGTTTGCTGGCATTGCGTCTGCTGTATCGAGACGAATGTCGCAGTTGTCTCTAGGTTGTTGGTGAACCGTCGAGGCTTGGAACTAGGGATTTTGCCATGGCTCCGTTATTTTGTGTCGCGTCTGCATCTTGCTGGGAGGAAGAACGCTGGGGTGACATCATGCCTGCTGTATCGAGATGAATGTCGAGGTAGTCTCTAGGTTGTTTGTGAACCATCGGGACCTGGAACTAGGGACTTTGCCATGGCTCCGTTGTTTTTGTCACGTCCGCATCTTGCTGGGGTAAGAACGCTGGGGTGACATCTCGTTTGTTGTATCGAGACGAACATCGAGATAGTCTTTAGGTTGTTGGTGAACCGTCGGGACGTGGAACTAGGGACTTTTCCATGGCTCCGTTGTTTGTGTCGCGTCTGCATCCTACTGGGGGCAGAACGCTGGGGTGACATCGCGTCTGCTGTATAGAGACGAATGTCGAGGTGGTCTCAAGGTTGTTGGTGAACCGTCGGGACCTGGAACTAGGGACTTTGCCATGGCTCCGTTGTTTGTGTCGCATCTGCATCCTGCTGAGGGGAAGAACGCTGGGGTGACATCACGTCTGCTGTATCGAGACGAATGTAGAGGTAGTCTCTAGGTTATTTGTGAACCGTCGGGACCTGGAACTAGGGACTTCGCCATGGCTCCATTGTTTGTGTCGCGTCTGCATCCTGCTGGGGGCAGAAAGCTGGGGTGACATCGCATCTGCTATATCGAAACGAACGTCGAGGTGTTCTCTAGGTTGTTGGTCAACCGTCGGGACCTGGAACTAGGGACTTTGCCATGGCTCCGTTGTTTATGTCGCGTCTGCATCCTGCTAGGGGAAAGAACGCTGGGATGATATCGCGTCTGCTGTATCGAGACGAACGTCGAGGTAGTCTCTAGGTTGTTTATGAACCATCGGGACCTGGAACTAGGGACTTTGCCATGGCTCCGTTGTTTGTGTCGCGTCTGCATCCTGCTGGGGGAAGAACGCTGGGGTGACATCGCATCTGCTGTATCGTGACGAATGTCGAGGTAGTCTCTAGGTTATTTGTGAACTGTCGAGATTTGGAGCTAAGGGTATGCCGTGGCTCCGCTTTGCTGACGTTGCATCTGCTTCTGGTTGGAACGAGAAGGAACGCCGTTGTTGATCTCTTGGGATGCAGATGTTACTATTAAGATCTGACTTTCCCTTTTGACAGGATCTGGGGGCGAATGTGGTTCCCTTTTCGTTTATGCTCATGGATTGTATATATGGGTCAGTATGGACTACCTGTAGGGAAAAAGTTTCATTCTTTCATTTTTTTTATTTCTTTCCACGATGCTCTATCATTTCAGCTTTTTATATCGCGAAAGTCGCAATTGCCCAATCATTTCGGATATTTTTCGCGGTGCCCAATCATTTCGGCTATTTTTGTTTTTTACTCGCTGCTTTTTATTGCAAGTTGCCCAATTATTTCGGCTATTTTTGTATGCATATATATTTTTACTTGCTGAATTTGTTGCAAGTTGCCCCATCATTTCGGCTATTTTACATGCATTTTTTTGTACGGAACTCAAGATCTGATACCAATATTAGCATCAGCATCGCTGCGACTGGAATATTGCCAGGAGTGAATCATCATTTGACGTGAAAGGACTTGGAACTTGATACCGATGTAGGCATCAGTATCGCTACAACTGGGACATTGCCAGGAGCGAATCATCATTTGCCACTGTCGATGTCGAACAAAGGTGGCTTAACAAACAGGGTTAGGATCCTGTTGAATAAGGCTTTTGACTTTATGAGCCGTAAGGGTCTCATAAAGGTATTTCTCCCTACGAGTCGTGAGGATCTCGTAGGTGCATTTTCTCCTTAAAAATCGTGAGGATTCTTAAGTGTATGCTCTCTTATAAGTCGTAAGGATCTTACAAGAGTGTTTTCTCCTTATAAGTCGAGAGGACTTACAAGGGTCGTTCGCCGTGTGAGCATATCCCTAGTCCCTGGTTGGACTCTGTTAGAGAAATGTTTATTCGTGCCCGTAGATTGTATACAAGGGTCAATGTTGAAACGCTTATAGGGCAGTCTAGGAAATGTGATGGCTTAAGAACAGGTTCAGATCGCTGTATCTTAAGGCTTTTGAATCCTATGAGCTGTGAGGGTCTCAAAGGGGAATTCTGCTTACAAGTCGTGAGGATCTCGTAAGTGTGTTTTCTCCTTAGGAATCATGAGGATTCCTAAGTGTGTTTCTCCCTTATGAGTCGTAAGGGTCTCACGCAGGTATTTTCTCCTTACAGGGTCAAGAGGACCTTGCAAGTGTCTTTTAACGAGATTGCGCCCTTTCAGATTTTCACAAACTCGCCGGTAGTCCTGCTGTTTTTACTCATAGAGCCCTTTCGGGTTTTCATCCGTGCCCATCTCGCTTATGGACGTACCGTTTTTTAGCCTTGGGATGCTGCGGTCCGTAGTTGTTTATAGACGTCTTGGTCAATTGCAAGTTTTAGGACATTACGGTCCATTGTTAGTTTAGGGACATTTCGGTCCGTCACACGGATACTACTTATAGAGTTTGGGCTTGGGAAGATATCGAGCGGATATAGGCGTTGTCATCTATCATTAACCTAGGTCGTAACTCGTCAGGCGTAGTATTTTTTCAGGAACCGGACGTTTATTGGCCTGAAGAGTCTTTCTCCATGCATATCCATGAGCAGGTAAGCCCCACCTTGGTAGTCTTTGTCTATGATGTACGGGCCTTCATAGTTCGGCTCGAATTTCCCCCGTTTAGCACGATTAGGGGTCATAGGTCTTTTTACGACTAGCACGAGTTCGCCTTGGCGGAATGTTCTCGGCCTAGTCAGCCTTTCGTATGAGCGCGTCATCCTTGCTTTGCAAGCCTCCAGGTTTTGTTGCGCCATGAGCCGAGTTTCTTCAAGGGCATCGAGCTCCTCAAGCCGAAGATGAGCATTGTCTTCGTCCGTTAATTTGTAATGAACCGCCACTCGTAAGCAGGGTAGCTCTATCTCCAAGGGGAGTACTGCTTCAGTGCCGAATACCAATGCATACGGCGTTGTGTTTGTGGCCGTTTTGAACGTAGTTCGATACGCCCAGAGAGCTTCATGCAGTCTCTCGTGCCAGTCCTTTCTATTTCGAGACACCGTCTTCTTTATGATCCTCGTTAAGGTCTTGTTGAAAGCCTCAGCTAGACCATTAGCTCGAAGATTATAAACCGAAGAATATCTCCAGTCTATATTATGTTGCTGTGCCAAGCGGCTGATTTTATGGCTTCTGTAGGTCGGCCCGTTATCGGAGATAATCCGTCGTGGAGTGCCGAACCGATAGATGACGTGGGTTTTGAAGAAATGGAGGATATTCTCCTTTTTCACTTCTCTCAGCGGTATCGCTTCTGCCCACTAAGATAAGTAATCGGTTGTCGCTACTATGAACCGATGTCCTCTGGATGATGCTGGTTCGATGGACCTGATTATGTCAGTTCCCCACATCTCGAACGGCCAGCTAGCCACCGTTGGATGTAGCGGATTTGGATGATGGTGGATAAAGTCCCTGTAAATCTGGCACGAGTGGCACTGCTTCGCGTATTCGAGGCAATCTTGGATCATTGTGGGCCAATAGTAACCCATCCTTTTGATCTTCAGTTTCATCTTCGGCTTGGCTTGGTGAGAACCGCAAAGTCCTTCGTGAGTTTCTTAGACGACTCTCCTTGCTTCTTTAGGTCCCAGGCATCTTAGCCATAGAGAATCAAATGATCTCTTATATAAAGTGTCATTGACGAAGGCGAAAGACAGAGCTCTTTTCATGAGCTGATGTCTCGAGGACTCATCTTCAGGTGTTTGACGGGATTTGAAGTAGTCTATAAAGACTTCTCTCCAATCCTTGACCTTTCCCTGGTCCTCTATTTGTAGGGCTATTTGCTCAGTCGCTCCCTTTTCTTTAGACGACTCCGAAGATATTTCTGTCGGTGCGAGAACTCGACGGCTTTGCACAGCGATCCTTACGTCATTGAGGTTCTCGTCAGCCAGTTCTTTAGCGAGCTTGGCTAATGCATCCGCCTTGCTATTTTCCGCACGCGGTATGCTCTCCAGGGCATAGAAAGGGATTTGAGACAGCAATTGTTGCACTCTCTCACCGTACTTCACCAACTCTGGTTTGCACGTTTGATAGTCGCCATTTACTTGACTAACGACCAGTTGGGAGTCTACGTATATGAGGAGGTTTTCAATTCCCATGTCGACAACGATCTCGAGACCTGCTATCAAAGCTTCATACTCGGCTTCATTATTTGTCCTCGGCTCTGTTAAGGAGAAGGCAAAGCGCATTATCCCTCCTTGTGGAGTCACGAAGATGAGGCCTACCCCCGATTTGATTATAGGGGAGTTGTGCTTTCGCTTCTTCATGGAAGATGCTCCATCGAAATAGAGTTCCCATCGGGTATCATTCTCTCTTCTTCCCCCGTCGATCGTGTCAAACGCATGCTCATCCGGAAATTTGCAGTTCAAGGGAGAGTCGGCAGGTATTGAATGCTCAGCAAGGAAGCCGGCGATGGCCTAGCCTTTCACTGCCTTGAGAGGACGATATGTTATCGAGAACTCCATCGAGAGGAGGGCCCATTTAGCGAGTCGTCCCGTTAATATGGCTCTTTACATCAAATATTTGAGAGGATCCACTTTTGATATGAGATGGACCTCATGCGCCAAAGCATAGTGCCTGAGCTTTGTTATCGCGAAGATCAACGCCAGGCAATGTTTTTCAATGGGGGGTAATTGTTTTCTGCCCATAGGAGAACTCGACTCAAATTGTAGAGGGCTCTCTCCTTCCCTTGGTCATTCTCCTGTGCCCATAGCGCTCCTAAGAAACCCTCAAGGGTGGTTGTGTACAGAATGAGGGGCTTTCCTTTGACCGGAGCGGTCAGTACCGGCGGGTTCTGCAGGTATTTTTTGATTTCTTCCATTGCATTTTGGCATTTGCAATCCCAGACGAAAGGGGCCCCCTTCTTCATCAAGTGACTGAAAGGACGACATTTGCCGGAAAGATTGGCTATGAATCGCCGAATATACGCGAGCTTCCCTTGGAGAGACCGCAGTTGCTTGAGAGTTCTTGGCGGAGGCATTTCCATGATCGCCTTGATCTTTGATGGGTCTATTTCGATACACCGGTGTCATACGATGAATCCCATGAATTTGTCTGAGGAAACTCCGACTGCGCATTTGAGAGGGTTCATCTTCAAGTTGTATTTCCGTAGACGTTGGAACACTATTTTTAGATGCTCCCAATTCTCCTCGTGCGATTTGCTTTTTATCACGAGGTCGTCGATATAGCATTCGACAAATTCATGTATGAGGTCATCGAAAATCTTCATCATGGCCCTCTGATAGGTAGCGTCGGCGTTCTTCAAGCCGAAAGGCATCACTTTGTAACAGAATATGCCCAAAGGAGTCTGAAAAGCGGTATGCTTCTGGTCTTCGAGATGCATATTTATTTGATTGTACCCTGATGAGCCGTCATTGAAGGAGAAGACTTCGTGAGTGGACGTGTTGTCTATCATCAGCTCGGTGACCGGTACGGGAAAGTCATCCTTCGGACATGCTTTGTTGAGGTCCCGAAAGTCTACGCAGATGCGTACTGTCCTATTTTTCTTCATCACTGGGATGATGTTGGCGATCTAGTCAGGATACTGAACCTCTTGGATGAAGCCGGAGTCGATTAGCTTCTTGACCTCAGCATTGATGCTCATTTCAAGTTCAAGCCGCATTCTTCTTGGTGCTTGTTTGATTGGCTTGTTGTCTGGAGAAATCGCCAATTTGTGGACGGCTATTTCTGGATCTAATCCTGGCCTTTCGGAATAGTACCATGCAAAGCAGTCTTTATAGTGCATAAACACGTCTTTGAGCGTAGCCACCTTTTCTTCAGACAACAACTCACTGAAGAACGTCGGTCGTGGGTCGTTTGCCGTTCCCAAGTCTATTTTTCTAAGGTTATCTGCAGTAGTGTGTATCCTATCCTCCAGCTCTTTTGGCGCCGGTGGAAGTTCTGAGATCAACTCATCTTCATCCTCATTTTCAAAGCACCAAGAGAGGTCATCCATATCCTCGTGTACTCCTTCTCTTATCAGCGTTATTACGTGACAGGTGCGAGATCGCTTCCAAGACTGATGTTGATCCGGCTCTATTTTTGCTGCATACGTGGCTTTCGGTTCATGTTTCTGTGGCGGGGTTACCCTCCAACTGCTGGATAAAGCGAACCTGCCTTGCTGATACTGGTCTTCTAACCAGTCTTTGAATGTGAAGCAGTCTTCGAGAAGATGTCCTATCGCTCGGTGATAAGAGCAATAATCTGGGTGAGAGACCTCACCTGCTTGCTCGGGGTGCTTGGACTCCGGGAGTGTCATCATCTGATGTTTTAAGACAAGATCAAATATCTTCCTTGTCTTGTCTTGGGGAAAAGAATATGCTCGACCCATCTTCTCTGTAAGAGACGGATTCTGGCAGCTTAGTTTTCGATCGCGTGACTTCTTGGACCCGCTTTGCTGCTGTCAAACGTTTTTTCCGTTCTTCAGTTTATTTTTGCCTTCGCATCAAGGCTTCTTTATTACGGGATGGCGACGAAGGGCGACGTCATTTTTCATAGCCTGCTGAAGAAGGCGCCGCGTTCTAGCTTTCTCGTAAATGGCCATTTCGCGGCTATGATCATCCCGAACCTTTTGACCCGCTTCCCTTATTAGCTTATCCATCTGTTCTTTGAACGACGAACTTGGCACTTTCATGGCGAGACCTCGTTTTGGTTCAGGGTTAGCGTCTTCTAACAGAGCATCTCCTTCTTCATCGAAGTCATGTATAACGTAGCAGCCATGAAATCGCTCTCGTCTCTTAGATTGAACATATCCAAGCCTAATCGTTTCCATTCTCCCATTGGGAAACTTTCGCTGAGTCCCGGGGACGTTCCAGATTTTATTGTATAACTGGGCTTGTCGGGCAGTCTGCTTCAAGGGTACGCCTTAGCGCCTCAATAGCCTTTTTAATCCTTCTGTGTACTATCTGGGCAGACGGATGGGCTGGAGCCTGTTTAGCGTAGAATCGGTGTCATGCCAGATTTCTTTCTCCAATTTGGTTTCAGCGGATCGATAAAAGAGGATCTCCTTTTCATCTTTTCGGGACCCAGCTTGAAGGACAGGTTTTGATCCGCGTGCCGGGAGGGACGTAGAACGTCTGTAGTTCTTACACACTGTAGGTATCAAGTGCGTCGAGCTCTTTGTAATCCTCTTGCGGAACCATGGCGATCTGCAAACTTTGATTATCTCCAGTGAAGGCTTGCACTAATGGACAAACCGAGAATACTACGTTGACCTCGTTATCAGAGTCGCTGCCAAAGACCAGAATAGGGGTGGATGGCCCCGGCTTGTTGCATTTGGATGGCCCTGAATAGACTATCTCCTCCTCCTCTTCGGTATCGCTCCCAAAGACCGGGATAGTGGTGATAGCTTTCTGCTTATTCTCCGGCTTATGGCATCTTTCCGTGTCTTCAAATTCTGGAAGGAAGTACTTTGCGTCCTCGTATTTGCGGACTTCATTCACGGAAAATGGGTTCAGTTCCCCTGTCACAGTATACTCGAGACCATCCTTGAGATACTTCATACACTGATGTTATGTAGATGGGATGATGTTGTACTCGTGTAACCAAGGCCTGCCGAGCAAAGCGTTGTAACAAGTCTTGGCGTCAATGACGTGAAACTTGATGTCAGTGACAAGCAGCCCAAAGCGTAACGTCAGAATTACCGACCTAAGCGTCCGTGATGATTGGGAGTCGAATCCGGAGATAGTGATTTTATCCCGAGCGAGGTGTTGAATGCTCATGCATATCTCCTTCAACACCCTTACATTGAGAAGGTTGACGGAGGACCCATTGTCGACCAGGATTTTTCCTATCTTGACGTCATGACAGTATCCGGTGACATACAAGGGACGGTTATGCTTGCATGTCCCGAGGAGGAGATCTTCTTCGCTGAAGGTGATGTCGGCTGTATGAACTTCTTCCAGCTATCCTTCATCTTTTCTTCGGCAAGGAAAGCTTGAAACTGGTCAGGTTCTTGTAGTGCCTTGATCAGAGAATCTCTCGCCTCTTTAGATAGCAGGAGGGCATCGAGAATGCTTAGCTGCGAGGGTATTTCCCTCAGGTGTGCCAGAACATTGTAATCCACTTTGTTTTTCTTGGGCGGGTCTTTGGCTGCCAGTTCTTCGACGACTCGATCATCGAGGGTGATATCCTCAGGGATCTTTTCATTCCCCTTATCCTTTTTGTTCGACCCCTTATTTGTGGGCCCAAGATTCTTTTCAGGTAGCGTGCGATTACGCAGCTGAATATTCTCACAGGTCTTCATCTCTTATGCTTGAGAGATGGATTCCTTGAAGAGAGGACCGAGGGCTATTTCTTCATCCGAATCACTCCCGAAGGTGAGAACTTGCGATCCCTTGCTATCAATCATCTGACAGTTGCCGGCAGTTCTTTTGCGCTCATCTGTCGCGCTCTTCTGCTCTCGATGCATTTTACGCTTCATTCACTTGAAATATTGCCGGTGGGCAATATATCCTTGCCGCCACTTTTTAAAGGCGTTGCACTCTTCTGTAGGGTATGTAGTCCTCCGATGGTACAAGCAGTAGTTTGAATGTGCGTCTGTTTCGTCGGGATGTATCACACTAGGAGTGTTTCCTTTGGAAGGTGGCAGCTTCATCCCCATCGACATGGCTTTGGCGAATCGTTTCCTTATCTTGAACCTGCTTTTGTTGGCGGCGGATGTGGTTTGATCTGGTGGGAGTGTTTTTACCCTTTCGTCCAGTCACCGGCGTTTAGCTTTTTCGAATATGGCCAGCTCGCGCTCTCGATCAACTTTGCTTTTCTGATGGGCCTCATTCAGGAATACGTCAATCATCTCATATGACGGTCCTAGGAGTTCCGGTTCGGGATCTACCCCAAGTTTCTCGACATCCGTAGCTTCTTCACCGTTTATTAACGAGTGAGAAATCACATGGCAGCTTGCCACATAATCCTCAGATTCATCTGATGAGTCTTCTCCCTCATCTTCATCACCATCTCCATTTTCAAAGATATAGTTGAGGAATTCTTGGAGCGTGACCGGAGTTCGCGCCTTCTGGTTATATTATTTCGGTGCGTCAATATGTTTTTGCAGGTCCGTGCGCTTGTCATTAGGCTTCACGGGCTTTTTGGTCTTCTTCTTCTTCTTTGAAGACTTTGACGGATGGGCATGGGCTTTTTGACTATCATCACCAACTTTCAGCGTTGGGCGCTGTAACGTTTTGAAAATCGTTTCGGTGAAATTTCGGAATATCGGTAAAATAAGGGGTTTTCCATAAAAAGTCAAAATATAAATATCTTTTAATATAAAATTAAATATACATATTATAGCTATGTAATTAATAGTATTTGGTGTTTATTGAGCCACTGGTAAAATTTCTAATTTTCTGAAAAATTTTCCGAAATTAATTATTTTAATATTTTAAGCTGTTAAAAATACATTAAATTAGTGATAAATACAAATTTGAATAGGCTAATTACACACTATAGAACCATGCAAACTAAAATCTAGTTAGTAATATAAATTTTTAGCAACTTATTTCAAGTTCTAATTGGTTATAATTAAGGGAAAACTAAAATTTAAATAATTAAACTAAAACTTGCAATTATGAGCTTGTGAGGGGTCTTTTTGCATGGAATTTTTTTTGTAATCACTCACACACATCCTCACTCCTCCTTGGCTGGCCCCACCACCAACAATAGCCCACTTTTTTTCCCCTCTTGTTTGACTTCAACTCTTGTGAAATGAAATGTTTTTAAAAATGTTTTATTATAAGTTAAAATGGGTGGGGGTATTGTAGTAATTTAGGGGGGCTTTATCTTAGATTTTTCACACCATCCCCTCACTTTCCCCCATCCCTCTCCATGGACAAAACCTGCACCAGCAACAGCCCCAAATTTCCCCCCATTTTCCCATCTCTTTTTGCTTCAAAATTCATCTCAAAACACATCAAAAATCCACAGTTTCTTCACTAATTCAAATCTAATCCCTATTCTACATCTTCTCACACCCATATTAGTTTAAAACAAGGAGAAAGATGGTGTCTTTAGAGGCTTGAGAGCCTAGGGTTTCAAACTTGGGAGGTAAAACTCTAATCTAATGTTTAAATTGTAGCTTGTATATGCTAAATTAGTTATTTAAAGTGTGAAATTGTTTGTTATTGCTAGTTTATCAAAATCAAGAGAAGGGGTTGATTTGGAAATTGAAATTGAAGTATTGCATGCTGGTTATTTGAGTGTGGTAGCTAGCTAGTAGTGTGGATAGGGTGATTGTGCGATGTTGTGACCATTTTGTGGCAAATCCGCGATGTTTGCGAAAATTTTCTATTTTCATGCTTACTAGGTTTTTGAAATTGAATTAAAATGTGGGATTAAAATTATGGTTAGAGTTTTTATCACCTCATTAGCAATATAATGTGTAGTTTAACACTTTAGGGTTATGCAAAACCTAGACTAGTTGTTGAATTGTGAATCTTGCTTGAAAAATATTAAAATTGTTATCTTTACAAACTAGAAATTTTGTTTTAATACAATTTGATGGGATTAAAATATGAAAATGATTTGTTTGACCTAATTATGATATTTAATGAGCATTTGGCCATTTGAATCATTAAAATATGTAGATTGGTTAAAACATCAAGTTTTGAACCGAAATGGGAATTTGTGCTAACTAGGTTTTTGGGAAATAAAACGATTTATTTAATTTTATAGTTTTGATGAATTAAACCCTATTTCTTTTACAGTTAGTGAGTTTTGAAACCATGATTGGTACGTTTGGTGTTTTTCTCGATCAATCGGCGTTTGTACGCCGATGTCGAGGGTTTTTGGGTTGATTTGTGAAAGCAAACCATAGGTTTTGACCTTTATGAGATTCGTGTGTCGTTTTGGTCATGAATTGGATTTTAATACGATACGGTGCGTTATGATATGTGGGTACCCCATGTGGATTTCGAGACGACAAGCAAGCGCGTGGCGACATCGGCACCGGCGCGCGAAGATCAGGTGAGTAGATTTATATCTACGGGGAGAAGTCGGGTGGATGGCGTATAGCACCCCCGCAAAGTTGTGAGGAATGAGGTGATATGGTAACGATATACTCTTATATGTTATTATGTGATATGAACACCTAGTAAGAGAAGCCTTAGGAGCTTATGGGTTTAGGGTTAGCGAGAATTGAAGAAAGGACTTTAGCGGATTTCTTAGTCATGATACCCTAGAGTAAGGATTTGCATACACGCACACATATACACTTGCATATATCATTTTCTTGTGCGTATATGAGAATGTGTATATATATATATATACGGATGGGTATGGGACTATGCATATATACATTCATATACACATGCATGAATGTTGAGGATATTGTATGATATTTGGAGATGAGTCGATGAGATTGGGTTTGAGGCCATAAGATCGGTGATGTGATATGGTCCGTATTTGGGATACGACATGATATTTTAGCGGGTTCTTTAGGCGTGGTGTTTTCATACACACGCATGCATTTCATAGATGGTATCAGTATTGTACTAGACGTAGATCAGTACCCCGATCATGATATTTGATAAAGAGGATACCATATGATTTATGTTATAGATGTGACATTTGACCCGTACCCAGATTTGGGAGGCCGTACGATGGATTTACCGTGCGAGCTATGTATTGATGATATATCTGCACTCTTGATTTGAGGATATCATATGATATGTTGTTTCGTACATGATATTATTGAGGCGGGATCACCGACTATTATGCATGTATATATATATATCGACTCAGATGTAGGTAGTTTCCGTACCCCTTTCGATTGGTTGTTAGTTAGACCTGCAGTTTACCTAGTAGATGTCAGACTGGACCCAAGTCATACCTATTTCCAAAACTGACGAATCGCGAGAATTTTAAAGACATACCAAGGGATACTACGGATATTTTAAAAGACGTATCTTTTCTTAAAAACACCGTAGTCCTTATTTTCAAACACCACGATTCGTACTATTTCAAACGGAAAAACAGTATATCACATGTATAGTATGGTAGATTCCTTGTTGTTACGTTATTATTTATGTTCCGCATATTATTGTTGTATTTACTATTCATTTTCCTTATTATGTTGTTATCGCCTCATTGCATGTTATTGTGTACGTAGTAATTATGAAACCATGTTGTTAGGACACCGGCACCATTACCGATGACGCGTATGCTCCACGTACACTCGCTTGCTGGCTCACAGAAATCTTCATCGGTAATTGCCATGTCACGTACACTTTAGAAAATACTATTTCAGTGACATAGCTTGCTAGCTGATAGTTATAATATGTTATGGTTTCCATATGTTAGTTTAATTATTGCATTCATTGCATGATATCAGATGCATCTATATAGTCATTGGTTATGCAGTATTATGAAGATTTATGCCGGTATTCACTGTTTATTGGTATCATGATTTTGATGATTTCGGATTTACATGAGATTTCTGGATTTGGGGGAAAACCGCAAGAATTTAATAAAATCTTAGTATCATCATTTTAAACTGCAAATTGCGGTTTTCTCGTGATGTATGAGTGTCCACCATGATGTTTTCTCGGTTCTGAGATTGTTTTCGAAACCCGATTCGAGGAGTTGGATGAACCGTCTGCGGGTACATGGTGGACCCGGTATGGTACCCCGGGGCAAGAAGTTCGAGAAGTAGACGATGAGCCTGGCAGGGGCAGACTACCTACCGGTGATTTTACCTGGTGCGGCGGATATCCGGAGGATACCGTTCGTGGCTGTGAGATTGATGTTATAGGCTGATCCATTCTGCCGGAGCCCGAGCGCCGATCCCGCAGATGATACGGATGCCTGAGATATTGATAATTGAGATTTGAGATATTGAGATTTGATATTGAGATACTGAGACTTATGTTTTTTGTCGATGCTTGACACTGATTTCTCTGTTGCATTCATTGATGATACGTGATTGACATACATATAGAAATCTCATTGATTAAAGAAAACAGTTGTCTCACTCATGATATATTCTGTTTCCATTCGTAATGCATTCATACATCATATGTCTGATATGTTGTTATCTGAGGCGCTGACACGAGCAGATAGTATTACACTATACATAGCTGGACCGGGATTTTTATTGAGGATATTACCTGATATGACCTAGGATAGCGTTATGCATGCGATTTCTACTCGTAGATGTTTTCTACTCATGAGTTGGCAACTCACCCTCATTGTGCCACAGTTTCTTGCAGGTTTTGCCGTACAGGTTGCGTTGCAGCTTGCTGGCATACCGTTCCTTCCGGGTGATTGCTTTGGTAGGTGGGTTCTTTGCATCAGAACCACCTTTGGTTATTCATTATTTCAGTTGTATCTAGAAACTCCATCAACCAGATTGTATAGTTGAGAGAGATAGAAAACCAGACCTGTTATTCTTTCGACCTTAGAGTCGCGCGTTGTATTATTATGGTTTCATGCTAATTTGGGTTTTCTTTTGAGTTTTGATCCTCGCCCTTCGGCGTTGTATATTATATTGCTTGTGTGGTTGTGACCGTCGATTGACGAAGAGCTAGCTCCCGCTTGGGGATGCCTTTTTATTCATTTCGTATACTATTCATGTTGTATCCCGTTTGGGGCCAGTATTTACAAAGGAGACTCTGCCGAAATTTTCAGTAAATACTTGAGATTTTAAAAATACATACTTCGGCCTATGTTGATTAAAACTACTTGTTTTCAATTGGTTTTTCCTTCACTCTACTGCTTCTTTGGTTTTGATTTCTGGGTTTTGGCTTAGATTACGTACGCCTCGAGATGTTTCGTAATTTAAGTGCCGGTCATGTTCCGTACTTTTCGGGTCGTGACAGGCACGGCTTCAGCATCCCCTCAATAACCTCGGGTTCCAGTGGACTTTTTCACCTAATCGCTGGGCATGCTTGGAGATCCTTCAGCATTCTTTTCGTTTTGGCTGAAAGAGCGACCTCCCATGGAGCTTCTTCTATAAAAGAGCACGATGCCTCCGGCGTGTCCACCTTTTTAGGAGCGTGCGGCTGAGGCGGGCTTACTTTCCAATTCTCGGACAGTGCGAATTTGCCTTGTTGGTATTAGTCATCAATCCAGCCTTTGAAGACAAAGCAATCATCGATCGGATGGCCTACTGCTTGGTGGTAGGGGCAGTAATTAGGATTGTTTGCTTCACTGGGTTGCAATGGGCATTTCGGATCCGGCAAGGTGATGAGCCTGTTGTGCACTGCCAGCTCGAACAGTCTCCTCGTTTTATCCTGGGGAAACGAATAAGGACGTCCCAGTCTCTCCTCGAGGGATTGGCGTGAACGCACGTTGCTTTGGCGAACAACCGGGTTTAAGTTGCTCGGCTGTTGTTGGGTATTGGCGACAAAGGTCTTTTCTCTTTACCCTTTTTGTTCCGCAGTTCTGTCTTTGAAAAGGAAGGCTTATGACCCACTAGTCCATTTGGGCCAGCTTATCAATCAGGGTTTGAAAGTTAGTCGGCTTGAAAAACATTATGAACTGGGATATGGTCGCCTGCGGATCGAGGGTACCTACAAACATGCCTACTGCAGGTGCTTCTTCGATGCGATGCTTGCACTTGACCATAGATTTCGCCATCGTATCGCTTACTGGACCCATGTCTCGCCCGGCTTCACTCTGGCATTAATTAATGCTGTGATTGGGGTGCGTTCGCTAGCACTCGCGTAACGTTGGGTGAACAGCAATTCCATTTTCGTAAAGTTTTGACGGGGTCGTTGGGCAGCTCTGAATACTACTCAAAGGCCGTTTCCGCTAAGCTGCCGACGAACTGACGAAGTAAAAATTTTTCGTCACCTCCGGTATTGCCGTAGAGAGCCCTGAACTGAGCGACATGTTGATGGGGATTGCCTGTCCCCTTGTATACGTAAAACTTAGGAATCGTGTATCCTGGCGGATACTTGATCTGATCGTACCATCCTAGATATGGTCGCCAGTTCTGACGACTTGGTTGTTTGCTTCAATCGCTTGATGGGCTCGTATTTGTTGAGCTATATAATTATCGAGCATGACTTTGGAGATGGTCTCCTCGTTGGCTACTGACAGAGCCGGTAGAGGATTTGATGTCTCTTCTCTATCATCTTCAATTATTACTGGAGGATCTTCGGCTGGAGGGTCCGGCTGGATCATCATGCCCACCATATCTTGGAATAGGAGGGCCATTTGTTTTATGTTGGCCGCTTATTCCGCAGCCTCTTTGTCCTTCTTCTCAAGCATTCTCCGAAGGAATTCAGCATCTGTTTCCTGCTCACGACACTGCTCCGATGATATCTCCGGGCTTACTTTTGGTCCCGTGAGTGCGGCCATGGCTGTTAGCATCTCTTGGAGCTTTTGTTGTTGTTGCTCCTGATCCTTAGTCACTGATCACGTAAGCGGTCGATGACCTGTGGAGATACGGCTATCCTCTTTTCCGGATGCCATATAGACAGTATGCACCACCATGGCCCCAGACTTAAGGCGTTTAGGCTCAATGCCCTTGACATTTGTCGCAGACACGGGGATCTTCTCCGGCCTTCTCTTTTTGAGGACTGGTGATGTTGAGGGGGCCATTGCAGCGGGCACCCAGGTAGATGACACCTTCTGTGGTACGACAGAGTGGTCCTTCTCTTGCCGAACCTTTATCTTCTTTGGTTGGCGGGAGTAATCTTGATCAATCACCGGGTCTTGGACTTGATGCCAGACCTTGTAAATTTTAGAGGACAGCCGCTGAGGAGACTGCTCCAGCTTCACCTTTGTAACGTTCTCCATAGGTGGAGGAGATCTTTTCAGCACAGCAGTCGGAGAGTTCTTGCGGACCCTCCTGAGTGGTTCAAAGCTGTTCCCAGTTGGAACAGCAGCATCAACTTCCACTGTTGGAGCTGGCAGCGTAAATCCAGAGGACGAACTGCCCCCAGCTTTCCTCACTCGGCGCCAGTGGTAGCGTTGAGCATGTCGTGCAGCCGAGATCACCTCCGTTTTTGGATGAGCTTCCTCTTGGCCCTCACTTTGAGGAGAGATTGTTATTGGCGCTAGCCTGTCGAAGACTGATGTCCGTTGAGAAGGGATAGTCAGTCTTTCGAAAGCTGACTTTCACACGGGAGCTGAAACGGCCAGTCTTGCAAAGACCGACTCCTTAGCAGGGGAAGCCGCTCTGATGACTTCAGGGGTAGGAATGGCTATCCGCTTCGGGATAACCTCTTCAGGAACTGTGGGCTTCTTCATGGGCCCATCTGAGCTTCGGCCCAGTCTGTTGAAAACTGAGGCAATGGACTTGGACGACCCGTTGAGAGGGGCCGCAGTAATTGCAAGCCGATCAAAGACCGACTTCTTCGGAGCTTCTTGCGATGGTATAGGAGCGCTGAAGCTTGTTGGTGGGATCATGGTCCCGAAGAGTAGCCCAGTGGTGTCTTGGGTCACTTGTTCCACCGGCATTGTGAAAAGGGAGGCCGTTTGGGGACCGTAAGTCACTCCTCCGGACAGGACGGAGTGAGAGTTGCAATTGCAGTTAGTGCAGTTTGAAACCATTAATCTTCTGTTTTCTACATGGAGCAAGACACCAAATCTTAGTACCTCAAATCCAGGGGCAACCACATCAAACCGCGATTCGTTCGCGAACACGACACACGAAATGTGGAGTGGAAAGAGGAAAAGGTCCCACCGGGCGTGCCAGAATCTATTCTCCGCCGAAAGATCGGGAAGACTGACGTCTTACCAGAATTTGGGGGAAGATGCTATTTGGTTTTATCCGTCCACCTCTCCGAAGATGCCAAGTTGATTTATGGCACCGTATATCGGAGGTTTAGACGGATACGGCCGTTGTAGCAGACATCGTCAGATTCCCCCTCATTTGAGCGGTTTTTTATTATGGGGACGCTCTTCACTGCAGGCGCAAGTCCCTGTAGTTAATTACGCTACCGCATCGCTGTAACCACTTTCTCCATCTCCAGATGGTCACTTCGTGTCGTATGTGTTTGTTTTGTTTTTGGTTGCCCATGGATTGTATACGGAGACTAATTTATGTTGTTGCCCGTAGGGCGTGGATTAGTCCAAATCCGTATTTTCTTAGATTTGGTTTTGGGTTGGGTTTAAGGATCGTTAATCTCATTTGAGACTAAGATCAACTTACACGTTTGTTAAGAATACGTTAGTCTAATTTTAGACTAAGATCAACTTAACGTTGGCTAAGGACACGTTAGTCTAATTTTAGACTAAGATCTACTTTACAGGATCATTTAGATACAACAAAAGAGCATTTGGGCTCTATTGTTTTAGTTTAGGGACTTTGCGGTCCAGTTTAAAGACGTCATAGTCTGTAAAGTTTAAGGACATCATAGTCCATGAGTTTAAGGACCCCACAGTCCGTGGTAGTTTAGAGACATCATAGTCCGTAAAATTTAAAGACGTCATGGCCCATGAGTTTAAGGACCCCACAGTCCATGGTAGTTTAGAGACATCATAGTCTGTAAAGTTTAAGGACATCATAGCCCGTGAGTTTAAGGACCTCACAGTCCTTAAGGTTTAAGGACATCATAGTTCATGGTTTAAGGACCCCACAGTCCGTGGAATTTCTGGTTGTCGGGACCCGTCACCTCTCTGAACACGTTGAAGGATTACAACGACAAATATCAGAGGAGTGAAGAGATGTACCCTTGAACCAATATTGGTTGGAAGATCTGTAGTCCAATTTGGGACTAAGATCAAAGATTTGTGAGCATATAGGCTCAATTGATCTGAATTAGGGATCTGTGGCCACTTTGGGCTCGGCCATTTAATTAAGATGTTGAACATTTAATAATGCCGGGCATTGGTTTGGGCTCTGACAATTTTTTTGTCTTTTATTGAGTGCTGGGCACTCATCATAGCTCTGGGGCTTTGTTATTTAAAGAACAATTTATGGTCTATCAGCGCACACGTGAGGAGCACGTGGCGCGCTTGGTGCTGAGCGCCAGTCAATGAGCGCAGTGCGCTTCTGTTAAATAGCACATACATGAGGAGCACGTGGCACGCTTGGCGCTACACGCCAGATAATGAGCGCAACGGGCTTCTATCAAGTAGCGCACACGTGAGGAGCACGTGGCACGCTTGGCGCTATGCGCCAGATAATGAGCGCAGTGCGCTTCTATCAAGTAGCGCACACGTGAGGAGCACGTAGCGCGCTTGGCACTATGCGCCAGATAATGAGCGCAGTGCGCTTCTGTAAATTTGGAGCGCTAAGGCTCTTTTTAGGCAGCTTTACGCCCTGAGAATTAAATTCTCTCTCTTATAAGAGACTTTGTCTCATAGATCTAAGAACAAAGTTCTTATCTTTTATACGAGATATTTCAATCTCTTATGTTTTTTGTAGAAGGTTTTGCCTTTATGGATCTATGATCCTAAGAGAATTGAATTATTCTCCTCCATCTTTTATAATGAGATATTATAATCTCTGAAAGACAATTTGTCTTATAGATCTATGATCTGAAGAAGATTAAGTTTTTCCCCTTATTTTTTATGATGATATACTTTGATCTCTGTTGTGAAAGATCTTGGTCTTATAGATCTATGATCTTAGAAGAAGTAAATTCTTCTTTTAATATAAGGTGATTTCATCTCTCTGTTCTTGTTTTACCTTGAAGAAAATTTCTTCTTCTGAGAGCTTGCTTTTTGTCTTTGAAATTTCTCAAAGTTTATGGGGGGGTTCCTCTCTATGAGACTTGAAGTCTTGGGGCCTTTATATAGGGTGAGCTGATTTGTTGAATCAGTTGAAGAGATCTTCTCTCTAATTGATTTGGGGATTTCCCCACCGTTGGATCTTTGATCTTAAGGCTTCTGTTTTACAGAAGGCAATCTTCTTGTTTTTTTAACAAGATTGGGAAATCTTTTCCCATAGAGAAGTTATTCTGTATCTTGGTGATTTTAACCACCATTGGATCTTTGATCCAACGGTGCTCTGATTTACAGAGCACAATCTTTCCTGTTTGGAAAGTTTCTGAGGAATGTTTCCTTAACAGAATTTTATTCTGGTCAGCTGATGATTTTTAATCATGTCCGTTGGATCTTTGATCCAACGGTTAGGAACATTTAGTTCCAGCGCTAGCGCCCTCGTGCTTTGCATGTGATGCGCTGCTTAGAATGTAGCTTTCTTAGCGCTAGCGCTCACGTGCTTTGCACGTGGTGCACTGCAGCGCTCTTAGCGGTAGCGCTCATGTACTTTGCACATGAGCGATGCCTCACAGTCTTTAACTCTCAGCACTGGCGCTGTAATGAAGTGCTGCTTCATTTCAAAATTTGAAATTTGAACAGAACTTTGCTCTGATTGGGGTAAACAAGGCATATGATTTCAGATGTTTATTTCTACTTGTCATTGGCATTGACTCTATTGTTGACATATATGCATACATGGTCACCCTAGATATCATAATATTACCTTCATGATTCGGTATGACCTAGGAATCGATGTTTATTCGATTTCTACATGCTGATATTTTTTACTCACGAGTTGGCAACTCACCCCCGTTGTGCCACAGTTTTCTTGCAGGTTTGACCGCTTGGATCTGTGGCGGCATTACTGACACACAGTTCTTTCAGGGTGTTTTGCTTTGGTAGGTGGGACACATGCTGGATCGTGACCACTCTTGTACCCTTTATATTCTATTGTATCTAGATAAACTCCATCTATCAGAAACTAGAATTTATATATTTGTAGACCTAGTCAGACTTGTGGTTGCGAGACTTAAAGCGATGGGTGTATGTTCGCTTCTTTTGAGGTTTTTGATGTCTTTCTTTATTTATTTATTCTTTCTGTGTTGATCTTCGCCGTTGGGCGTCGTATATATATTGCTTGCTTTCATGGTTGTGATTCCGCCAATTGGCGAAGAGCTAGCTCCCACTTGGGGATGCCTATATATTGTTATATATATGGTTTTGGATCAAAATATACAAGGGAGATGCTGCCCAAAATTTGAAGGACGAAAATGTTTTCAAACATAGTATACATTCATTGCCTTTTTATATTATATGACTTATACTTCTAAGAATGATGGCTGGAATTTCTTATGACGATGTTTCAAAACTGCACCCCCCACTATTTTCCACAAAAGGTTTAGATTTACTGGGCTTCAGCATACTTGAATTACGTTACGCCTTTAGACGTGACGTGATTTAAGTGACGCTCACGTGCTAAATTACGGGTCGTGACAAAAGTGATAACCAATCTAATCTTGATAGAGTGCACGCTGAGTGTTTCTTTTCTCTCACTCTCTAGTACGGCGACCTATGACTTACCTTAAACTAAAACTCATGAACAAAACTACCTGAATCTTCTTACACCCTTTGGCGTTGGGTTGTCTTGATTCACGACAATGTCGCACATATCCCTGCCACTCCTACTTTACCGTTTGCATTTCTTCAGAATACTTTGTATCACTACAATGATCCATATTGCTTGGAATGGCCATCGTATAGTTACATACGAACTCGAAAAAATTACTTCAGTTGACGATGGCCACAGATTCTGGAGAAATTAAATAGGATTATTCTGTTGTCTCTTCCCTTTACCTTCTTTCAGGTTTCGAGAGCTCTTTGTATTTGGAGAGTACACCTATTACGCTTATTGGATAGTCTTCTGCCAAAGCTTAGGCAGGTACCGAAAGGTAGGAAAGGAAGAAAACCATTTAGCCTAAGTGCGGTGTACAGAAGGTAAGATATAGAGACATATAAAGGGATTGAAGTGAGGGTAAAGGAAATTGTGACTAATGTCATGAATCTAGATAATGGAAAAGGCATTATTAGAAATACCTGGCCACCCTCTTGAAACATTTACATGTTTCAGTATTTCTGTGTAGTTGTAAAAGAGAACTGTTTTCCAAATCAATTCTGACTTCAAGATATATATTTACCATATTTGGTTCTCATATTAGTACGGTGTTACAAATGATGAGTAGGAGTAGAATATTGGGAAATGGACGATTTGATACTCAATATCAGAATTCGTTGCAATTGGTGATATTGGATTAAATCGCTTGGGTTTACTGAACGATAAATATTTGGTTTCGAATAACCGTTGTTATGCACCAAATTTTACAATGAAATATCTGTACCTTTATTTTATAAAGTGAGATATACATTTTGAAAATTTTGTTATAAACATTTACCTTTATCAGTTGAGGATAAGGTAAGATGCATTGAATAACGGTGTAAGACATTCTTAACCAAGATACAGTTTTCAATTTACAATACACGGAATTTGAGTTAGTATACTCTTTAGACTTATACATGAAAATGTATGTTGTTCAGTGTCCTTCGGGACAAAGGGTAGGTACTCTTACTTCATTCAGGTTTACCTATGAGTTCTCTGGTTTTAGACACGCATTCGTAGTAATACAAAGTCCAAAATTTTTGAGAAGTTTATAGGTATAAGAATAAAGGAGAAAACCATACGTTGGAAATATCAGAATACTTCGAGCTGATCGAAGATGTATATACTTACGCTAGATATTTCATCATAGTAATATTGAGAACTTGATTCTCTCACAGGTTGCTCATCCGTGAGCGCGCTCCTTGATGAGTAATGTTGTATTGGCCTTTTTCCATTAGGTAATATGCACTGAAAACAGCTGCATGACATTTGAATCTAGTTTCATCTAAATTAGTCCCTTGATTCTTTTTGGACATAGAATGGTTACATATCTTGAGGTTGTTGAGATATGGAATTATCTGGTTTTTGTTTAAAAGTGGAATTCGAACAAACTCAATGCACGCTTCGGTAATGGCGATTTGTGGATTATCCAAAGCATTCGCTAGGATTTTGCTTCTACCATTTTCAAGATCAATAGTTACATTGTTCTTGACTCGCCACCTTTTTATAAAAAAGGAATGTTTTTGCAAAACAAACCAGTGGGAGTATGGTAGAATTGGAAGTGATTCCAGAACCACAAACGGTTACCGAAAATTTAGTAGAACCTAAGAATTCAATTGGAATTGACAAACCATTAGCCACTCCACAGATTAAGTAGGTGACCTCGTCCACCCGAGAGGTGCTTCGGTTTTCTCGTAGTGGGTGACAAGGAGGTCAGCATCATGGTAATGATGGCCCTACTGGTTATCAGCAGGTCATAGGAAGTAGTAACTTCCAGGTGACCAGATACTTCATATCCAAGATGGACTTTACGCACTTCAGCAAGTTATGGATTTTAGATTTTGCTGGTTGCTTCTGAAGGGGTAAAATCCATTAGGAGCAAATAGATCTTTCGAGATCTATGCAAGTGAAAAGGTACCAATCTAATAAAGCTAGACTTGCAGCAAAGAGTTTTCATCAAATACCCATTATGGATTGTGATGAGACTTTTACTTCAGTGTCTATGCTGAAGCCCATACGGATATGACTTGGCACTGCTGTTCTCCCCACAAGTTATCAGCAGGTCATATGGAGTGATAACTTTCAGGTGACCAGATACTTCATATCCAAGATGGACTCCACGCTCTTCAGCAAATTATGGATTTTGGATTTTGCTGGCCATAGGGAGCAAGTAGATCTTTCGAGATTGTTTCCCTAATAAAAGAGCAAAACTCTGTTCAAATTTGAAAGGTAGCGCCAAGAGTTAAAAACTCTGAGGCAGCGCCTCACGTGCCTTGCACGAGGGCGCCAGCGCCAAGAGTTAAAAACTCTGAGGCAGCGCCTCACGTGCCTCGCACGAGGGCGCCAGCACCAGAACTAAAATCTCTCTGTTAAACAGAGCCATTGGATCAAAGATCCAGCGGAGATGATAAATCATCAAAATACAGAATTAAATTCTGTTGAGAAAATATTGCTCAAATCTTTCTAAACAAGAAAGACTACTCTCTGTAAACAGAGTGTCGTTGGATTAAAAAATCCAATGGTGATTAAAAATCACCCATATACAGAAAAATTCTATATGGAAAAATATTTCTATAATCTTATTAAAAACAAGAAAAATATCTTCTGCAAAACAGAAGTCCTTGGATCAAAGATTCAACGGTGGATAAAATCCCTAAATCAATCAGGATCTCTCAACGAGAGATTTCCTTAACTAAATCAACAAGCTCGCCTCTACTATATAAAGGACCCAAGACTTCAAGTCTGGTACAGAGAAACCCCCCATAAGCTTTAGAGCAAGCAATAAGAAAGTTTTAAGAGGGAAGAAAGAAGAATACCTCTCTTCGAGGTAAATAAAAATAATAATAGAGATCAGAGTATCTCATCTGCATATCCAAGGGTTTAACCCTTATAAAAGAACTTAGTTCTTTCCCTGAATCTGAGATCCATGAGATAAGTCTCCCATAAATGAGAATTTAATTCTCATGAGGATGAACTTGCTCTTAAGGATCAAAGATCCAGAAAAGAACAGAGAATTGAACTCTTCATAACATAATATACGAAGAAAAACCAACGCCAAGCGCCTCACATGCCCCTCACATGGGCGCTGCTCAATAAAGACTGCTTAGCACTCAATGGTGGGCGCTTAGCGCCAAGCGCCTCACGTGCCCATCACGTGGGTGTTGCTCAATAAAGAGTACTTAGCACTCAATGGTGGACGCTCAGCGCCAAGCGCCTCATGTGCCCTTCACGTGGGCGCTGCTCAATAAATAGTGCTTAGCACTCATTGGTTGACGCTCAGCGCCAAGCGCCTCATGTGCCCCATACGTGGGTGCTATAAAGAGTGTTTAACACTCCATAAAAAACAAAAAAAGAGGGAAAATAAAGTAAAAGTAAAGGGTGAGCGTCAAACCCCATATCAATGCCCAGCATTGTTTGCACAGAAAAGGGACTAAGCCCAAGCAAGTGTTTAATACTTTATTCAAAAACTGAGTGGGCTGAGTCTAAGTTGACCAAGAATCCCTAGTTCAGATCAACCAAGCCCATGTGCTCATCATTTTCCAAATTAGTCTTAGTCCCAAACACGACTACTGATCTTCCAACGGACATTGGTTCAAGGGTACATCTCCTCACACCTCTGATACATGCCGTTGTAATTCTTCAGCGTCTTCAGAGAGATGGTGGGTCCCGATAACCAATAACTCTTTAGCGCACTCCCAAACCGATTAGCACATCTCAATACGGACCGCAACGTACTTAAACTACAACGGACCGAAACGTCCTTAAACTAAACCCTCAACTCAAAAATGGTAATCTACGGACTGAAATGTCCTTAAACTAACAACGAACCGTAACATCATTAAACTAAAACAATAGAGCCCAAATGCTCTTTTGTTGAAGCCTTATAAAGTCGATCTTAGTCTAAAATTGGACTAACGTATCTTTAACAAAAATTTAAGTTGATCTTAATCTCAAATAAGATTAACGATCCTTAAATCAAATCAAACCCAAATCTAAGAATATACGGATTTAGACTAATCCACGCCCTACGTGCGACGACACAAATTAGTCTCCGTATACAATCCACGGGAAACCAAAAATAAAACAAATACATACGGTACGAAGTGAACTTCTGGAGCAGGAGAAAGTGGTTACCGCGATGCAGTAATGTAATTAACTACAGGGGCTTGCGTCTGTAGGGAAGAGCGTCCCCACAATCAAAAACCCCTCGCAAACGAGAGGGAATCTGAGGAAATCTGCTACAATGGCCGTATCCATCCAAACCTCCGATACACGGTGCCATAAATCAACTTGACATCTTCGGCGAGGTGGACGGATAAATCCAAATAGTATCTGCCCCAGAATTCAGACAGGACGATCCATCCCGGATCCGTCTCCCGTTTTCGGCTGAGAACAGATTCTGGCACGCCCGGTGGGACCTTTTCCTCTTTCCATTCCACACTTTGTGTGTCGTGTTCGCGAACAAATCGCGGTTTGCTTTCGTTGCCCCTGAATTTGAGGTACTAAGATTTAGTGTCTTCCTTCTATGCAGAAGAGAAGAGAAATCGATGGCTTCCAACTGCACCTGCGACAGCAACTCTCGCTCCATCCCAAATGGAGGAGTGACTTATGGACCCCAAGCAACCTCCATCTTTGCAATGCCAGTGAAGCAGGTGACTCAAGCCACCACTGGACTGTTCTTTAGGACCATAATCCCACCAGCAAGCTTCAGTGCCCCAGTTCCACCACAAGAAGCTCCTAAAAAGTCGGTCTTCGATCGACTTGCGATCTCCACGGCCCCTCTCAACGGGTCTTCCAATTCTAACGCCTCAGTCTTCAACAGGCTGAGCCACAGCTCAAGTGGGCCCTTAAAGAGTCTCGCGATATCTGAGGGGGTTATCCCGAAACGGATAGTCGTTCCAGCTCCGGCGGATAAAGTCGTCGACAGGGCTTCTCCTGCTAAAGGACCGATTGTAACAACCCTAAATTTCCTATACAACTTTCTGTACAAATTTTTCAAAAAATATAGAAAGGGGTATTTTTTCCTAAGCACAAGATATAAGTTTGATTTGCTTTTTAATAGCAAGAAGGAGCTTGTAGCTCATTGGTAATACCTTGCACTGTTGAACCAAGCCACCAGAGTTCAAATCGCATACCCCACATTATTCTTAATATTGTTTTATTTTGAATTTTTAGAATACCAAGGGTTTACACGTGCATAACTCACAAAAACCCCACTACACCCAAAAACATAACAGTACCAGAGGCTACATGAAGCGATAAGGGAGACTCCAGCCACCTGACTTGACCAGAATCGGCCGACTCGGCCGGCGGACCGGCCGACTCGGGCCGCCGCCACCGGCCGGACTCGGCCGGACCGCCGAGTCATCAACACCAAACTTGTGTCGTTTCAGCTCCCCTGCATCCCTGTGTACTTTAAATCCTCAGACCAGTAATAAAGCACCTTTAAAACACCAATTACTCCACTTTTAATACATTTTATCACATTTTATTACATTTTTTCAATTAAACCTTTCACCTACCCTAACCCTAGGCTTACCCTATAAATACAACCCCTACACACACACCCCTCACCCCAAAATTCTAAGCAAACTCTCAAGAAATTCCTAGAAACCCTAGTGTGCATTTGAAGTGAACAAAGAGGTAAAGCTCCGGCGAATTTTCCGGCGGCAACCCTAGGAGTTCCCGGCCACGAAACGGCGGACCGGAAACTACGTCCACTCCCTCTCCCTCTCCTCTTTAAGCTAAACCGTATGCCCCACCTTCCACCTTCTCTACTCTTTCTGAAAATACGAAATTCTGAAATCCGACGGAATCGGAACAAATCCGATTTCCGATTCGGTTCTTCCTAAAATCTCACTTTTCCTTTATACAATCTTGTTAAAGCATTACATGTTGACTATTAAACACTAACTAATCATATTGAACAAGTTTCATATTAAAAGAAATTGCTATTTCCATTTTACCGTACTTTTTCATTAAAATACCATATAGTTTCATTTTCGACATTTAAACATCACAAACTTGCTATACCTTTAAGTAGATCATGAGGTAATGACCTAGCTCCTCACAACACTCATATACAACATAGCACAATACCTTTCGGGAACATAGAATATGGGAAAACGAAACATTTCAAAGAAATACCATTACTATTAAAACCGTTTTCTAAAAGATTAGTATTATATACAAATCTTTGCAAAGCGCCGCTACAACCCATTTTGGGGAACCCGACTGAGATGGTACGGATTATCGCACATCCCTGGGCTTAGTAGTGCGAGATGCAGACCTCCGCAAGGAGCATTCGGTCTCGAGAGATTTAAAATACGACATCTTAAGAAAATGAGATTTTTTGAAATATAAGATATATATTAAAATTATTTTTATATAATTATGTATACATGTAACATTAAAATATCTATTTTGAAATAATATAAATATTCCAACTCTTTCAAAAATCACAAGAATCAGTTTACATTAATATACCATGAATTCTAAACAAGTCAATATTACAAATAAATACCCTTTATTATGAATTTAGGATATTTTCACTAGAAATATCACAATTATAAAATCTATATTCATGATAATTCTAAAGACGATAACTAAATACTTGGGGATTATTTTGAAAATTATACAAAAGTATTTTTACATAAAACACTCTAAAGTTCTATAAATTACCCTAAGGACCCTAGTAAACATAAGTTTAAGCGGGACCAATCTCTTGAGCCTCAGGAAGCTGGAGAAGTGGGTGCTTGCCTATTTAGGGTAGACAACTTAACAACGGTGTTATCAACACGGTAATCGTCTTTGAAAAAGACATAAATGCTGTCGCCCATGTGCAGCGGTTACCGATAATATCAAAACAATCAGGACTTAAATTTACTTTTCTAATTGTCTGATTCAGACTGAGTCTCATTATAATAATCTGACTTGAATGTGATTCAAGTACAATATTACAAAACTATAATTCAACATGAATCCATGAATACATCTATTCAATCTATATTGACTGAACCGAACCATGGATATACTTCCATTTACATGATTCTCCAGTTACATCCATGATTCTCCAGTTACATCCATTTACGGATATCATGGTTTCGGCAAGTCATCTATACAATTCAATTTATAAGACAATACAATTCAATACATTACCATCAGTACAATCATTACTATCAATACAATAAATACACGGGATATTAGGGTAGTTCATTCGTGAATCCAACAGAATCTCAAGAGTCCCCCTAGATCATGAATCCATGCCTACTAACACAAGCAAGCAATCATGAGGGCCCATGTTTCCATACTCCTGGATTACAGCTGTTGAGTTTGGAATACTTCAACGACGGTCGAAGTCCCGTTATTAACATTTGATTCGGGCCCGTGGTTCCCTACCCCTGGATTACAGCCTGTTTGGTTTGAAAACACTCTTGAGATTGGTTGACATTCACCTTTGAACTTACGATAACAACAGCTTTAACACTAAATACAACAATATAACAAAATAATACAACTTTAAAAGCTACACTCTCTCTCTCTTACTCTCTGTCTATTCTATTTCTCCCTTATCTTTGGGACTTACCGAACGATTTGTTCGCTGACGACATTCTCTTTCTTTCTTCTTGAATGTCGTCAGGTAATACGGATCTTCAAGAGATCGAACCTACCAGCGAGGACTTGGACCAGCTTGCAGAGCTCTAGCTACATTGTACACTTTTTATTTCAGTACCTTTCCTTTTCTGTTATGCCACTGTTTAGGCATTGCTTTCTTCCAGATCTATTTACTTTTCCATGTATTGTACAAAAAGAATGTGAATAAATAAAGTTGATGTTTTATTATATCTTGTCTCTTGTGCGTTTATTTTTATATTGCTTAAATACGCTTAGCATATTTACTGCAGAGTAAATACGTAGCGGCCTCGTCGCGTCCCCTTCGCCGTATACCGGGAAGCGGGGCGTGACATCGATCTTCGTAAGATTGGCCGTTCCAATTCTTGCTTCCGGCAAAGTCATCAAGAATGCTTCCCCTACCAAAAGGTTGGTCTTCAAAAGATTGACCGTCCCCTCTCAACGGACGTCGGTCTTCAACAGGATGACACCGGCAGTAGCCCTTCATCAGAGTAGGGGGCATGACGAAGCCACTCCCACAACTGAGGCAATCCCATCTGCAAGACATGCTCGACGTCGCCATTGGCGCCGAGTGAGGAAAGTTAGGGGCAGTTCCCCTTTGGACTTACCCCACCGGCTCTAATGGTAGAAATTGACGCTGCTGTTCCAATTGGGAACAGCTTCGATCCACTTAGGAGGGTGCGAAAGAACTCCCCAAGCGCCGTATTGAAGAAGTCTCCTCCGTCTGTTGAAAATACAACGCAGGCAAAATCGGAACAGCCTCCTCAGCGGCTGTCCTCCAAAATCCACAGGGTCTGGCGAAAAATCCAAAACTCTGTAATTGACAAAGACTACTCTTGCCGGATGAAGAAAACGAATGCTCGACAAGAGGAAGACCATCCCTCCATCGTACCATGAAAGGTATCGTCTGCATGGGTGCCTTCTGCAACGACCCCCTCAACTTCGACCTCCCACAAAAGGAGAAGGCTGGAGAAATTTCCTATGGCTGCGGTAAATTTCAAAGGCAGTGGACCCAAGAGCCCCAAGTCTGGAGGCATGGTAGTACACGGTGTACATGGCTTCCGGGAAATAGGAAAGCCGTACTTCCATGGGTCATCGACCACTCACACGGTCTGTGACAAAAGCTCAGGAGCAACAACAAAAGCTCCAGGAGATATTGACAAAGATGGCCACACTCACTAGGCAGAAAGAAAGCCCGGAAGTATCGTCCGAACAGCGCCAAGATCAGGTGACTGACACCGAGTTCCTGCGGAGGGTGCTAGAGAGAAAGGATAAAAAGGATGCAGAACAGGCTGCTAATATAAAGTATATGGCGCTCCTTTTCCAAGACATGGTCGGGATGATGATCCAGCCAGATCCTCCAACTGAAGACCCTCCGATAATTATCGAATATGGCAGAGGGGAAACGTCAAATCCACCACCATATTTCTCAGCAGCCAAGAAAGAAACAATCTCCAAGGCTTCCCTTGACAACTACATAGTTCAGCAAATACGAGCTCATCAGGCAAGCGAAGCGGCTGGCCAAGTCTTCAGAACTGGACGACCATATCCAGGGTGGTACGATCAAATCAAGTTCCCACCAGGATATACGATCCCTAAGTTCCATGTGTATAAGGGGACGGGCAATCTACACCAGCACATTGCTCAGTTCAGAGCTCTATGCGGCAATACTGGAGGCGACGACAAGCTGCTGCTTCGCTAATTCGTCGGCAGCTTGTCGGAAACAGCATTTGAATGGTACTCGGAGCTTCTGAATGACTCCGTACAAAAATTTACAGAAATGGAGCTACTGTTCACACAGCGGTTCGCAATCGCAAGCGAGCGCATCCCGATCACGGCATTAATCAATGCCAGGGTGAAGCCAGGAGAGACCTGGGCTCAAGACGCTATTCGGTGGCGGAACCTATGGTCAAAATGCGAACACCGCATAGAAGAAGCTCCTGCTATGGGCATGTTCGTAGGGACCCACGATCCTCAGGCGAATATATCCCAGTTTATGATGTTTTTCAAGCCGACCACCTTCTAGGCCTTGATTGACAAGCTGGCCCAAATGGACCAGATGGGCCATATTCCGTCCTCTTCAAAGACGGATCTTCGGAATGAAAAGGGCGAAGGGAAAGCGACCTTCATTGCCAACGCTCAACAACAACCGAGTGACCCGAAACCGATTGCTCGCCATAGCAACACACGCCGATCCCTCGAAGAGAAGTTGAGACATCCTTACTCGTTCCCCCGGGATAAAACGAGGAGACTGTTCGAAATGGCAGTATGCAACAGGCTCATCACTCTGCCGGATCCGAGACGCCCACTGCAGCCTGGGAACGTCAACAGTCCTAACTACTGCCCTTACCATAGATTAATAGGCCACCCAATTGAAGATTGCTATATCTTCAAAAACTGGGTTGAGGACCAATACCAACTAGGCAAGTTCGCGTTGTCCGAAAACTGGAAGGTAAGCCCGCTACAGAAGCACGCTCCTAAAAAGGTGGACACGTCGGGGGCATCATGCTCATTTATAGAAGAAGCTCCGTGGGAAATTGTCCTTTCGGCTAAAACTAAAAGAATGTTGAAGGATCTTCAAGCATGCCCGGCGATCAGATGGAAAAGCCCGCCGGAGCCCGAGATCATTTAGGGGATTCTTAAACCGCGCTTGGCACCAAACGCCGGTAACAATGGGCAGAACACCCAGGTCAAGTCTTCTAAGTCTTCGAAAGGAAAGAAGAAGACCAAGAAGCCCGTGCAGCCTAACGAAAAGCGCACGGACCTGCAAATGTACATTGATGCGGTGGAAGAGTACAACCAGAAGCTGCGAACCCTAATGGCTCTAGAAGAGTTTCTCAACCACATACTTGAGAACGGAAAGAGTGACAATGACGAGGGAGGCAACTCGTCATAAGAACCTGAGGATTACATGGAGAGTTGCCACATGATCTCTCATTCATCAGTGAATGGCAAAGAAGCTCCCTCAGCGTGAGAAAATAACGTAGGGAAGCTGGGGGCAGGACCGGCGTCAAAATCCCTGGAGCCGTCAGACGACTTGATTGACATGCTGCTAAACGAAGACCTTCAAAAGAGCAAATCCGGCAGAGAACGTGAAACGGTCATATACGAAAAGGCCAAGCGTTGACGTCAGGATGAGAAAGCTGCGGCAAGGAAGAGTCACAAAGTACTCCAACTGGATCGAAGCACACCCGCGGCAGACAAAAGCAAGTTTAAGACGGGAAACGGTTCGCCAAAGCCCTGTCAATGGGAATGAAGCTACCACCTTTCGAAGGAAATACTCCCGGGAGTACGTTCCTTGATGAAGCGGATGTACATCCGAAATACTACTTATACCATCGGAGGGTCATACACCTTACCGAAGCGTGCAATTCCTTCATGAAGTGGTGGCAGGGATACGTTGCCCACTGACAACACTTCAAGCGAATGAAGCGCAAAACCCGTCGGGAACAGAGAAGCACAACAGATGAGCGTAAAGGAATAGCCGGTAACTGTCATATGGTTAATACCATTTCGACAAAAGGGAAATCTCAAGTTCTTACCTACGGGAGAGATTCTGACAAAGAAATAGCCCTCGGCCCTCTCTTCAAGGAATCTACCTTTGGAAAATAAGAAGAGGTGAAGAATTGTGAGAACATTCAGCTGTGTAACCGTACGTTGCCTGAAAAGAATCTCAGACCCTCAAACACAGGTTCGGGTAAGAGAGACAATGGGAAGGAAAAAGTCCCTGAGGAAATTTCCCTCGATGATAGAGTCGTCGAAGAGCTCACAGACAAAGACCCGCCTAAGAAGAACAAGGTGGATTACAATGTTCTGGCATACCTGAGAAAGATACCCTCACAATTGAGCATTTTGGATACCCTTCTCCTGTCTAAAGAGACACGAGATTCTCTGATCAAGGAATTACAAGAGCACGATCAATTTCAAACCTTCCTTGCAGAAGAAAGATAAAGAACGAGCTGGAAGAAGATCACACAGCTGACATTACATTCGGCGATGAAGATCACCTCCTCGGAACGTGCGAGCACAACCGTCCGTTGTACGTAACCGGGTACTGCCACGACATCAGGATAGGGAAGATCCTGGTTGATATTGGGTCCTCCGTCAACCTTCTCAATGTGAGAGTGTTGAAGGAGATTTGCATAAACGTTCAGCACCTGGCTCGGGATAAAATTACCATCTCCGGGTTTAGAAATAAATAAAATTAATTAATTAAATAATAAAATGCCAATTTTAAAAAGTTATTAAAACAAAATAGGACATTTTCATAACTAGTATCTGAAACAAATTAAATTGAAATTTTAGTATGTAACATTAATCTATTACAAGGGTTTTAGTGATAAATTAAGCTTCATTTTAATAAAATGGTGTTTATATAATAAAATAGGTAGTGAAAGGTCTTTTTGTAAAATTTAGGAAATATGTGCAAACTTGAAATTGTAGAGGGTGTATGTGTAAAGGGGTTAGGAAATGTTTTGGCTCAGAAATTCCTCAAAATACCACAAATTAGGATTTATCTTACAAATCCATCTCATCCTTACATGAAAATCCCACCTTTTCTCCTTGCTACACCACCTCCTTGCATGAAACAAGCACACCCTTGCTTGGTGACACCTCCTCCTACACCTCACTCATTCTCTTTATCCTATACCTTGTGTTCATATCACTTAACCAAATAAAAATTAGAAAAGATCAAAGAAAGAAAGAAAACACTTGAACTCACAAAAGAAAAATAAAAGAGAAGAGAAAAGAGAAGAAGAACTAGGAGCTAAAGAGTTCACCATCAAGTTAGGAGTGAAGAACTTGGGTATCTTAGAGGAAGTCTTTCAATCATCCTCAGTAGGTATAATTCTTAATTCAGTAGGTTTTAGTTCTGTAAATTGGAGAATTTTAGAAATCGGATATCGGAAAAGTTGGTATTTTTGGCAAATATAGTCTCTGTGAAGATATGCTATCACTTAGATAATAACTAATTTGACCAAACAGTACCTTAATATTATACACAAGACCTAGAAGTTACCATAAGAATACGAGCAAGGGGGCTCGGATTTTAGCCGGCGACCAATACTAGAATTCCGGCGTCGCCGGATTTTTGAAGGAGTTGGGTGTTTTGGGGTTTTGGAGTAGATCTCTGTGTAGGTGTTATGATATTTGGTATTGTTTGCTTAAGTTAATTTAACAGTATATGGAACCTGGGGACTAATATCATAAAAGGGATCAAAATTCTAAAAAGCGACACGGTAAAGTCGTAACGCGTTTAAGTTTTCTGTTGCAAACAGCGAGGGGTTAAAGTCCAGTTAAGATAAGTGTTAGATAGTTTAGAATAGTCGCACGTAGTATAGTTAATACTTAACACTCGTATTTTTATGATTCGCCGTATCGAAGTTAGCCGTTTCTTATTCAAATAAATTTCGATGCTAGATTCAAATACGGATACTTCGGAGGCCGCAAGGAAGGAAAAAGGATTGGCGATTTCTGAGTAGTTTACGACGTATTCCGGTGAGTAGACTAAACTTCTACCGGGGGATCTTGTAAAGCTGGCGTGATATGCCAGTAGTTAGATTTAAATTCAAGTTTTGCTTTTGTATGTTAACTTTATCATATGCATTCTTAAATCTATATATATACCCCAATGATTAATACTTGTTAGAACACTGCACCATTATCGACGAGTAATGCCGCACATGCACATATCTACATGTTACACTACACCTCGTCGATATTAACATGTCACTTCACACTTAGAAATTATTCTGTAAAAATGATTCTTATCATACCTTAAGTATCAATAGTCGTAGTAATTAGCATATATGACATCATATTTCGTATTCAATTATTAATAGTTGATATAAGAGGTATTTGTATTATTGAGAATTTATGGTTTAAGTTTTCATATACTATTACGAAAAATCAGTGATTTTCATGATTATGTGTCACGTCCACCATGAAATGTCATTTTTATGATTTGGTTTTTTTCCGGACCAAGTCTGGGGGTATACGGTTACGGATTTACAATTTTATCCAAACTGATTCGGTGGGGATACAGTTGGATACAGGGTGGACCCGGCCGAGACCGAGGGCCAGGATAGCCACACTTTAGGCGGGGAGCCTAACGAGGATACTCGATTCCGGAGACAGTTATGAAACACGACGGATATCTAGATGATACCGACCGGTGTTATTGATTACAGGATCGTTCGAGGAATGATGCCTGAGAGAAACAGAAGATTTGTGTCAATGTTGGACACGGAAAGATAAACTTTATTGGGAAAAAGTGATGAGATTTCAGTTTTGAGTTTATGTGATTAGTAGTACCAATTTAATGTTTTCTACATGCTATCATGCATCATACTTATCCACACCGCAGTTAGTTATAGTTCGTCATATTTATATTATCGGCCGTTATATGTTAGTTATATTCACTGAGTTGGCAACTCACCCCCGTGGTGCCACAGTTCCTTGCAGGGGTAGAGTGGACGGTTAGCAGCAGTACAGATCCATTTATCAGCTTTTATCGCATCTTTTGCTATGTGGGTTATCTATGTAGTAACCTCCTCTTTTGGTATTGTATATTGAATCTAGAATATCTCCATCAGATCCTGTATAATGACTTAGAACGATATATGGTTATATGTATATTATTTCGACAGATGAGATCGTTTGGTTATATGGAATGATATTTCTTTTACGTATGTCTGAGATTATTACTGATGCTGTATAAAGTTGTATGCTTCTTTCCGCTGTTAACATTATTGATCCCAACTAGGGATGTAACCAAACTTAACACTTTATAATTGTTTTATTATAAATTCCATAGTGAGTTACTGTTAAGATCTTAATTATTTAAAACTGTGATTTTTACTTAAAACTACATTTTTCTAAAATTCCGCAAAAAAGGTTTTTGATCTTGGTTTTTGGCTTACTCGGGTTGTGTAAATATCTTGAGATATTATGCAATCTAAGTGCCGGTTACATCCAAACTTTGGGTTATGACAAAGTTGGTATCAGAGATTAGGATTAACCTTACGGAAATCGAGTAGTGAGTTAAGGTAAGTCGACTTGAGTTCGTTACGTAGGATGATCTTTGGTTTGATGGAGTAGGTGAATTAGGATGAGTGCAGTATCGTACGTATGTTCCGCGGCATATTTACGTTACCATACTCAGCTTAACCAACCTTAGGATGTATATCTTAATTTATTCTTCCTGTGACTCTCTGATATCGATTATCCCTATTCGAAAGCCTTATCAACTCTCGTTTCTTGTTCCAGTTGCTATGGCTATGCGAGCTAGGCTAGCCGCAGCCAGAGATGCAGCTAAGGCGAATCCTCCTGTGACGGTGACTGTTACACCGGACATTCCGGTAATGCATGAGCATGTCGATCCTCCTCCTCCAGACAGACTGACTAGGATAGAGGAGGGCATGTTAGGATTATAGCACGTGGTAGGACAGTTGGCTGAGGCCACTCGAGTACAGAGACAGGACCAGACACCAACAATGGTAGAGCCTGATGTACAGCCCGTGCAGGCAGTCGCACTTGTAGACACGAGGGTGATGGAGGTATCACTTCCAGAGTTTATGAGGTTGAGACCTCCGGTATTTACAGGGACCGACGTAGCGGAGGATCCGCAATCCTTTCTTGATAGGATGGCAAGGACTGGCAAATCATTGCGATGTTCTGATGCGAGGTCAGTTGAGCTGACTAGCTTTCGTTTGGAAGGACTTGCACAAGAGTGGTGTGAGTCGATGGAGAGGGGGCGAGCTGCTGGTCTTCCTCCGATGTCGTGGACCAAGTTTACCGAAGTTTTTCTTCCCAGATTTCTTCCACATGGTGTAAGGGACGCAAGAGCTAGCAGTTTTGAAGCATTGCGGAAATCTGCGAGTATGTCGGTGGTGGATTATGATTTACGATTCACCCAGTTGTCGCGCTATGCTCCATACTTAGTTCCTACGGAGGAGCTTCGGGTGAAGAGGTTCATAAGGAGTTTGGATACGCGGTTGTTTCTGGCTATAGGCTCCCAGCATTTTGATACGTATGTGCAGGCCATGGATACAGCGATACGAGTGGAGGAGCGTTTGAGCGAGGCAGTGGTTGTTCCGGAGCCAAAGAGGAGTAGACCGATTTGGTCAATGACTAGACAGTTTGGCAGAGGTAGAGGTGGGTACGCTCCAGGCCGCATTTCGGACGAGGTTGGACCCAGGGACAGATGTTCAGTTCATACCCCGATGATCAGAGGACCCCACTTACATGTTATAGTTGCGGACTTCCAGGGTATATGGCTAGAGAGTGTACACACCATAGCTGGACTGTTACTCCGCAGGCTGCTTTACCCTCTCCACCTTCTACATCGATGGCCTTACTTCCTCCCCCTGTTAGCACTATGCGCCAGACGGTTGCACCACGAGGCCGAGGTTATGCAGGACGCTTTCAGAGAGGGCGAGGAGATAAATGTAGAGGACGACAGGATGCGGGCAGAGGCCAGGCACGAGTCTTTGCGCTGACTCCACGTGATGCCCAAGCATCCAATGCAGTTGTGACAGGTACTCTTGTAGTATATTTGTTAGAAGCATATATTTTATTTGATCCCAATTCTAAACATTCTTACATATCTTCACGCTTTGCACTTTCTCTGGGGAGAGAGTCGTCGCTGTTAGAGTTACCGCTAGTTGTGATTACTCCGGTGGGGGATTCTTTTGTAGTTCGACATGTATTCAGGTATTGTTCAGTACGTATTAGTGATAGGGATTCTTTAGTTGATTTTATTCTCCTGGATATGTTAGATTTTGATATACTTCTCGGTATGGATTGGTTAGCCGCTTCTCCTGTGTATGTAGATTGTCGGGGGAAAGCGGTCAGATTTTGTTTTCTAGGTAAATCGATCCTTGTTGTGCAGGGAGACTGCAATATAGCTCCTGCCAACATAATTTCCGGATGTGTTTCCTGCTGAATTACCAGGATTACCGCCCGATCACGATATTGAATTTTGCATTAACTTGATTCTGGGTGCAGGGCCTATTTCTATACCACCCTATCGGATGGTCCCGACGGAGTTGAAAGAACTCAAAAGCCAGTTGCAAGAGTTGTTAGATAGGGGACTTGTTCATCCAAGTGTATCGCCGTGGGGAGCTCCTGTCTTGTTTGTTAAGAAGAAGGATGGTAGCATGAGATTGTGCATAGATTACAGGCAACTGAATCGAGTTACCGTGCGAAATAGGTATCCATTACCTCGTATCGATGACTTATTCAATCAGCTACAGGGAGCTGGTTACTTCTCAAAGATTTATTTGTGGTCAGGGTATCACCAGTTGAGGGTTCGGAAGGATGATATTTTTAAGACTGCTTTTCGCACACGTTATGGGCATTATGAGTTTCTGGTGATGTCGTTTGGACTCACCAATGCTCCAGCAGCTTTCATGGATATGATGAACCGCATTTTCCGGCCATTTCTTGATCAGTTTATTATAGTATTCATTGACGATATTCTTGTTTATTCATGGAGCCGAGAGGAACACGAGCAGCATTTACGCATCACGTTACAGACCTTGAAGGAGCATCAACTGTTCGCTAAATTCTCCAAGTGTGCTTTCTGGCTGGACAGTGTAGATTTCTTGGGTCACGTAGTGACGAGAGATGGGATACGCGTGGACCCAAAGAAGATAGAAGCGGTACAGAACTGGCCCAGACCTGTGTTAGTTACAGAGGTTCGAAGTTTCTTGGGTCTGGCCGGTTATTACATACATTTTGTGCAGGATTTTTCTCGGATCACTGCACCATTTACCGGATTGACTAGGAAGGAAGTTTCATTTCTTTGGATAGATGCATGTGAGCAGAGTTTCCAGCGGTTGAAGACTCGCTTGACGACTGCACCAGTCTTATCTTTACCTTCTGGGTCAGGTGGGTTCGTGGTGTATTGTGATGCCTCTCGAGTGGGTTTAGGCTGTGTGTTGATGCAGCATGGCAGGGTTGTAGCTTATGCTTCTCTGTAGTTGAAAAGGCACGAGCAGAACTACCCCACTCATGATTTAGAGATGGCTGCAGTAGTTTTCGCACTGAAGATTTGAAGGCATTACTTGTATGGAGAGTCGTGCCAGATTTTTACAGATCATAAGAGCTTGAAGAATATTTTTCAGCAAAGGGATCTGAATCTAAGGCAGCGTCGATGGATGGAACTCGTGAAGGATTACGATTGTGAGATCTTGTATCATCCAGGCAAAGCGAATGTTGTAGCAGATGCTTTGAGTCGGAGGCCTGGAGGTAGCTTATCTCAATTGCACACCTTGCAGGGACAGTCTTCTACAGACTGGCAGATTTTATGTGATAGCCGTATACAGTTTGAGTTCACATCGATAGGAAGACAGTTAGCATATATTCGCAACCGTCCTCAGTTATTGGATCGTATTTGAAAGACACAGCCCACAGATGCTCGTATATCGGAGATTATGGATCAGGTTAGGCAGGGCAGAGAGTCGGAGTTCGTGATAGATGACCGTGGAGTATTACATTTTAGGACTCGTCTTGGTGTGCCAGAGTCGGATGGACTGAGACGTGAGATTTTAGAGGAAGCCCATTGATCAGCATACAATATTCATCCTGGTTCCACCAAGATGTATCATGACTTGAAGGATGTTTATTGGTGGGAAGGAATGAAGAGGGATGTTGCAGAGTTTGTTTCAAGATGCTTGACTTGTCAGCAAGTCAAGGCAGAGCACCAGAGGCCGGCTGGAGAATTACAGCCCTTGCCCATTCCGGAGTGGAAATGGGAACAGATTTTCATGGATTTCTTTGTGGGTCTACCCAGGACTAGCAGAGGATATGATTCCATCTGGGTGATTATTGATAGGTTGACAAAGGCGGCTCACTTTCTTCCGGTGAAGACGACGTATGGGTTTGCGCAGTATGCTCAGATTTATATCGACGAGATTGTACGATTGCATGGAGTTCCGACGTGCATAGTATCTGATAGGGGTACCCAGTTTACCAGCAGACTATGGCAGAAACTTCAAGAAGCTCTTGGTACACGATTGAGTTCTAGTACAGCTTTCCAACCACAGACAGATGGTCAGTCAGAGCGGACCATTCAGACTCTAGAAGATATGCTTAGAGCTTGCAGCCTTGATTTTGGTAGTTGGGATCGTCACTTACCGTTGATAGAATTCTTGTACAACAACGATTTTCAGGAGACGATCCAGATGGCACCCTTTGAAGCTTTGTATAGGAGGAAATGTCGATCACCCGTGTGCTGGACGGAACTGAGCGAGAGTAGCATTTTGGGACCACAGATAGTACAGGAGACTACGGAAAAGATTCCGTTGATATGGGACAGAATGAGAGCAGCCCAGTGCAGACAGAAATCATATGCAGATCGACGACGTCGTAGACTCGAGTTTCAGGTGGGAGATCATGTGTTCCTTCGTGTATCTCCGATGAAAGGTGTGATGCGTTTCGGGAAAAAGGGGAAGCTCAGCCCCAGATATGTCGGACCTTACGAGATTCTAGAGAGAGTGGGTGTTGTGGCTTATCGTTTAGCATTTCCACCGAGTTTTCCCGATGTGCATCCGGTGTTTCACGTGTTTATGCTTCGCAAGTATCTTCATGATCCTTCTCACGCGATCCAGTCTCAGACCTTACAGCTTGAGCCGGATTTATCCTACACAGTGCAGCCAGTAACTATTCTAGACCGGCAGGCAAAGAAACTGAGATCAAGCGTAATTCCATATGTAAAGGTTCTTTGGCGAGGGACGAATCGCGAGAAGATTACTTGGGAGACCGAGAATGCGATGCGAAAGAAATTTCCATATCTTTTTTAAGGTACGTCTAGTTAAGTTTTAAATTCGGGGACCGAATTTTCTTAAGGGGGAATATTGTAACATAATGAAAATTTAGAAATAAATAAAATTAATTAATTAAATAATAAAATGGTAATTTTAAAAAGTTATTAAAACAAAATAGGACATTTTCATAAGTAGTATGTGAAACAAATTAAATTGAAATTTTAGTATGTAACATTAATCTATTACAAGGGTTTTAGTGATAAATTTAGCTTCATTTTAATAAAATAGTGTTTATATAATAACATAGGTAGTGAAGAGTCTTTTTGTAAAATTTAGGAAATATGTGCAAACTTGAAATTGTAGAGGGTGTAAGTGTAAAGGGGTTCGGAAATGTTTTGGCTCGGAAATTCCTCAAAATACCACAAATTAGGATTTATCTTACACATCCACCTCATCCTTGCATTAAAATCCCAACTTTTCTCCTTACTACACCACCTCCTTGCATGAAATAAGCATACCCTTGTTTGGTGACACCTCCTCCTACACCTCACTCATTCTCTTTATCCTATACCTTGTGTTCAGATCACTTAACCAAATAAAAATTAGAAAAGATCAAAGAAAGAAAGAAAACACTTGAACTCACAAAAGAAAAATAAAAGAGAAGAGAAAAAAGAAGAAGAAGTAGGAGCTAAAGAGTTCACCATCAAGCTAGGAGTGAAGGACTTGGGTATCTTGGAGGAAGACTTTCAACCATCCTCGGTAGGTATAATTTTTAACTCAGTAGCTTTTAGTTCTGTAAATTGTAAAATTTTAGATATCGGATATCGGAAAAGTTGGTATTTTAGAGAAATATAGTCTCTGTGAAGATCTGCTATCACTTAGATGATAACTAATTTGACCAAACAGTACCTTAATATTATACACAAGACCTAAAAGTTACCATAAGAATACAAGCAAGGGGGCTCGGATTTTGGCCGGCGACCAACACTAGAATTCCGGCGTCGCCGGATTTTTGAAGGAGTTGGGTGTTTTAGAGTTTTGGGGTAGGTCTCTGTGTAGGTGTTATGATATTTGGTATTGTTTATTTAAGTTAATTTAACAGTATATGGAATCTGGGGACTAATATCGTAAAAGGGATCAAAATTCTAAAAAACGACACGGTAAATTCGTAACGCGTTTAAGTTTTCTGTTGCAAACAGCGAGGGGTTAAAGTCCAGTTAAGATAAGTGTTAGATAGTTTAGAATAGTCGCACGTGGTATAGTTAATACTTAACACTCGTATTTTTATGATTCTCCGTATCGAAGTTAGTCGTTTCTTATTCAAATAAATTTCGATGTTAGATTCAAATACAGAAACTTCGGAGGCCGCAAGGAAGGGAAAAAGATTGATGATTTCTGAGTAGTTTACAACGTATTCCGGTGAGTAGACTAAACATCTATCGGGGGATCTTGTAAAGATGGCGTGATACGCCCGTAGTCAGATTTAAATTCAAGTTTTGCTTTTGTATGTTAACTTTATCATATGCATTCTTAAATCTATATATATACCTCAATGATTAATACTTGTTAGAACACTGCACCATTATCGACGAGTAATGCCGCACATGCACATATCTACATGTTACACTACACCTCGTCGATATTAACATGTCACTTCACACTTAGAAATTATTCTGTAAAAATGATTCTTATCATACCTTAAGTATCAATAGTCATAGTAATTAGCATATAAGACATCATATTTCGTATTCAAGTATTAGTAGCTGATATAAGAGGCATTTGTATTATTGAGAATTTATGGTTTTAAATTTTCGTATACTATTACGAAAAACCAGTGATTTTCATGATTATGTGTCACGTTCACCATGAAATGTCATTTTTATGATTTGGTTTTATTCCGGACCGAGTCTGGGGGTATACGGTTACGGATTTACAATTTTATCCAAACTGAGTCGGTGGGGATACAGTTGGATACATGGTGGACCCGGTCGAGACCGAGAGGCAGGATAGCCGCACTTTAGGCGGGGAGCCTAACGAGAATACTCGATTCCGGAGACAGTTATGAAACACGGCGGATATCTAAATGATATCGACCGGTGTTATTGATTATAGGATCGTTCGAGGAATGATGCCTGAGAGAAACAGAAGATTTGTGTCAATGTTGGACACGGAAAGATAAATTTTATTGCGAAAAAGTGATGACATTTCAGTTTTGAGTTTATGTGATTAGTAGTACCAATTTCATGTTTTCCACGTGCTATCATGCATCATACTTATCCACACTGCAGTTAGTTATAGTTCGTCATATTTACATTATCAGCCGTTATATGTTAGTTATATTCACTGAGTTGGCAACTCACCCCCGTTGTGCCACAGTTCCTTGTAGGGGTAGAGTGGACGGTCAGCAGTACATATCCATTTATCAGCTTTTATCGCATCTTTTGCTTGGTGGGTTATCTATGTAGTAACCTCCTCTTTTGGTATTGTATATTGAATGTAAAATATCTCCATAAGACCCTGTATAATGACTTAGAACGATATATGGTTATATGTATATTATTTCGACAGATGAGATCGTTTGGTTATATGGAATGATATATCTTTTACGTATGTCCGAGATTATTACTGATGTTGTATAAAGTTGTATACTTCTTTCCGCTGTTAATATTATTGATCCCAACTAGGGATGTAACCAAACTTAACACTTTATAATTGTTTTATTATAAATTCAATAGTGAGTTACTGTTAAGATCTTAATTACTTAAAACTGTGATTTTTACTTAAAAACTACATTTTTCTAAAATTCCTCAAAAAGGGTTTTTGAGCTTGGTTTTTGGCTTACTCGGGTTGTGTAAATATCTTGAGATATTATACAATCTAAGTGCCGATCACATCCAAACTTTGGGTCGTGACATAGGCGAAAAAGTGAGAAAGCGATCCTCTTCTACCAATCTATAGAGACTAAAGTGGAAAAAGAAATCAGGCATGGTGCCGAACTTGCGCTTGACAGGTTTCAACCGATCCCTTCTGCCCAGATACTACGTAGAGAGATTGAAAAGGCTATTAAGATGCCAAGGCGTACCCTTAAAACAGACCGTTCGACAAACCCAGTTCTACAACAGGATTTGGGACATTCCCGGGACTCAACGAAAAATGCCCAACGGGAGGATGGAGACGACGGGGCTTGGATACGTTCGGTCGAAGAAACGGGAGCGAGTTCGTGGTTGCCATGTCATAAATAACTCCGGTAGAGAAGCGGATGCATTTCCAGATGGCATTGATGTCGAACCAGAGCGAGATCCCGCCGTGAGAATACCAAGCCCATCATTCGAAGAGCAAATTGATAAGCTAATAAGGGAAGCGGGTCAAAAGGTTCAGGATGACCACAGCCGTGAAATGGCCATTTACGAGAAAGCCAGGATGCAACGTCTCATTTAGCAGTCCACAGAAAGAGAAGACTACGATGCCCTTCATCCTCAGCATGTTGTGTGCTCTCGTGGCAAGGAAAAAGTCCGACGCAGAAGCAACGACAAGATCAAGAACGGGAATGGCATTCAAAGACAACGAAGCGGATCCAAGAAGCCACGCCATCGAGAAAAAGTCAGCTGGAATCCGTGTTTTATGAAAAAGATGGGTCGGGAATACTCTTTCCCTCAAGACAAGACAATGAAAATATTCAACCTTGTCATGAAGCATCAAATGATGACACTCCCGGAGTCTCGGCACCCTGAGCAAATAAACGAGATCCATCATCTGGCTTATTGCTCCTACCACCGAGCAATAGGACATCCTCTTAAAGATTGCTTCACCATTAAAGACTGGGTCGAAGACCAGTATCAGCAAGGCAGATTTGCTCTGTCCGACAATTGGAGGGTAGCTCCACCACGAAAGCATGAGCCAAGAGCAACCTACACTGCGAAGGAAAGTACAGATCAACATCGAGCTTGGAAACGAACTCGTACCTGTCACATGATAACATTCTCAAAAGAGGAGGAGCACGAGAATATGGACGGCCTCTCCCACTGCTTCACAGACGAAGATGAGGACGAGGTAATTTTAGAATTTCCACCGGAGCCAAAAGAGTTGGAAGATGGGATACACACCACAGCGGACAACCTGAGAAAAATCGACTTGGGGACAGAAAACGAGCTAAGGCCAACATTCGTCAGTGAGATGCTGTTTGAAAAATAGGTGGCCACGCTAAAGGGCGTACTTACGCAATATAAAGACTGTTTCGCATGGAATTATTCCGAGATGACGGGACTAGATCAAGAAATAGCGGTGCATAAACTGGCTATATCGCAGGACGTTAAGCCAGTCAAGTAAGCGCCAAGAAGAATGCGGCTCGAACTCGAGATGAGCATCAATGTCGAAGTCAAGAAACTAATCAACTCTGACTTCATCCAAGAAGTTCAATATCCCGACTGGATCGCCAACATTGTCCCAGTGATGAAAAAATGGGATAGTACACATCTGCGTGGACTTCCGGGACCTCAACAAAGCTTGCCCGAAAGATGATTTCCCAGTACCGGTTACCGAGCTGATGATCGATAACACGTCCGCTCATGAGGTCTTCTCCTTCATAGATGGATCTTCAGGCTACAATCAAATAAAAATGCATCCCGAAGACCAAAAGCACACCGCTTTCCGGACTCCGCTGGGCATATTTTGCTATAAAGTGATGCCCTTCGACTTGAAGAACGCAGGCACTACCTATCAGAGGGCTATAACGATTGATGATCTCATCCATGAGATCGCTAAATGCTATATTTACGGCCTTGTGGTGAAAAGCAAATCGTACGAGGAGCATTGGGAGCATTTGAAAATAGTATTCCAGCGTCTTCGGAAATATAATCTGAAGATGAACCCCCTGAAATGCGCGTTTGGAGTCTCCTCAGGAAAATTCCTAAGATTCATCGTACGACACCGAGGAATCGAAATAGACCCATCGAATATCAAAGCGATTATGGAAATGCCCACGACCAGAACTCTCAAACAATTGCGGTCTCTCCAAGGAAAGCTCGCGTATATCCGACGGTTCATAGCTAACCTCTCCAGCAAATGCCGCCCATACAGCCATCTAATGAAGAAGGGGACCCCGTTTATTTAGGATCGTAAATGCTAAAGTGCACTGGATGAAATCAAGAAATATCTGCAGAACCCGCCAGTACTGACCGCTCCGGTCAAGGGAAAGCCCCTCATTCTGTATACAACAGCCCTTGAAGATTCTTTAGGCGCATTATGGACACAGGAGAACGACCAGGGGAAGGAGAGAGCTCTCTATTATTTGAGTCGAGTTCTCCTGGGGGCAGAAAACAACTATTCCCCCATTGAAAAGCATTGCCTGGCACAGATCTTCGCGATAACGAAGCTCAGGCACTATGCCCTGGCACATGAGGTCCATCTCATATCAAAGGTGGATCCTCTCAAATATCTGATGTCAAGGGCCATACTAACAGGAAGGCTTGCCAAATGGGCCCTCCTCTTGATGGAATTCTCGATAATATATTGACCCCTTAAAGCAGTGAAAGGCCAGGCCATCGCCAACTTTCTCGCAGAGCATCCGATACCAGCTGACTCTCCCTTAAATTGCGAGTTGCCGGATGAACATGTGTTCGACAAAATCGAAGGGGAGAAGGAAGGAAATAATACCCGATAGGAACTTTACTTCAATAGGGCATCTTCCATGATGAAGCAAAAGTAGAGCACACCCATAATCAAAGCTGGGGTAGGCCTTATCTTCGTAACTCCACAAGGAGGGATAATACATTTTGCCCTTTCCTTAACGGAGCCAAGAACAAACAACGAAGCGGAATATGAAGCTTTGATAGCAGGTCTTGAGATCGCTGTTGACATGAGGATCGAAAACCTCCTCATATATGGAGACCCCCAACTGGTCGTTAGCCAAGTGAATGGCGATTATCAGACGTGCAAGCCATAGTTGGTAAAATATGGCGAAAGAGTGCAGCAATTGCTGATTCAAATCCCCTCCTACATCCTGAAAAGCATACCGCGAGCAGAAAATAGCAAGGTGGATGCGTTGGCCGAGCTCGCTAAAGAATTGGCCGACGAAAACCTCGATGACGTAAAGATCATTGTGCAAAGCCGCCGGATTCTCGTGCCAGCAGAAATATCTCCGGAGCCGTCTGAAGGAAAGGAAGCAACTAAGCAAGCAGCCTTCTAAATAGAAGACAAAGAAAAGGCTAAAAGTTGGAGAGAAGTCTTCATAGACTACTTCAAATCCCATCGAACACCCGAAGACGCATCGTCAAGACATCAGCTCATGAGGCGAGCCCTTTCTTTCGCCTTCATCAATGATACTCTTTATAAGAGATCATTCGACTGCCTGTGGCTGAGATGCCTGGGACCAGAAGAAACAAAAAGGGTCGTCCAAGAAACTCACGACGGACTCTACGGATCCCATCAAGCCGGACCGAAGATGAAGTTGAAGATCAAGAGAATGGGTTACTATAGGCCCATGATAATTTAGGACTGCCTCGAATATGCGAAGTAGTGTCACTCGGGCCAAATTCATAGGGACTTCATCCACCAGCATCTGAATCCGCTACACCCAAAGGTAGCTAGCTGGCCATTTGAAATATGGGGAACCGATATAGTCGGGTCTATCGAACCAGCATAATCCAAGGGACATCGGTTCATATTGGCAACAACCGATTACTTCTTTAAATGGACAGAAGCAATACCGCCAAGGGGAAATGAAGACGGAGAACATACTCCATTTCTTCAGAACTCACGTCATCTACCGGTTCGGCACTCCGTGACTAATCATCTCAGATAATGGGCCGGCCTACAGAAGCCATAAGATCAGCCGCTTCACACAGCAGCATAATATAGATTAGAGATACTCTTCGGTCTATAATCCCTGAGCTAACGGTCTAGCTGAAGCTTTCAACAAGACCTTGACGAAGATCATAAAGAAAACGGTGTACAGAAACAAAAAGGACTGGCATGAAAGACTGCATGAAGCTCTCTGGGCGTATCGAATCACGTTCAAAACAGCCACAAATACAACGCCACTCGCATTGCTATTCGGCACGGAAGAAGTACTTCCCTTGGAGATAGAGCTACCCTGTCTACGAGTAGCAGTTCGATGAGAGCTGACGAATGAAGAAAATGCCCATCTTCAGCTTGAGGAGCTCGATGCCCTCGATGAAACCCGTCTCATAGCGCAGCAAAACCTGAAAGCTTACAAAGCAAGAATGACGCGCTCAAACGAAAAACTGACCAGGCCGAGAACATTCCGCCAAGGCGAACTTGTGCTAGTCGTAAAAAGACCTATGATCCCTAACCGTGCAAAGCGGGGGAAATTCAAACCAAACTACGAAGGTTCGTACATCATAGACAAGGTCTACCAAGGTAGGGCCTACTTGCTCATGGATATGCATGGTGAAAGACCCTTCCGGCCACTAAACGGCCGGTTCCTTAAGAAATACTACGCTTAACAAGTCTCGACTCGGGTTAATGACAGATGACGACGCTCGTGTCCGCTTGCTGTCTTCTTGAGACCAAACTCTGTAAGTAGTATCCGGCAAAACTTTTCCTCGAAGCTAACAATGGACCGAGGCGTCCTTAAACTAGCTATGGACTGAGATGTCCTTAAACTAACAACAGACCGAGATGTTCTTAAACTAACAATGGACCGAGTTGTCCTTAAACTAACACTGGACCGAGATGTCTCTAAACTAACAATGGACCATAATGTCCTTAAACTAAATACGTCGCCTCAAACACGGTGATAGTGGAATTCAAGTCCGCAAATCCCAACCGCACAGACTGCAACTCAAGTCCCGTTGGCTGCACAGCTGCCCCGGTGACGAAGTCCTCCACAAGTTCCACTGGCGAACAGAGGGATAAAAAATAAAAAAATTTAAAAAAAGGTACGTCCACAAGCGAAATGAGCACAGTTGAAAAGCCGAAAGGGCGCCGTGAGTAAAAAAAAACAGGGCTACCGGCGAGTTTGTGAAATCCTGAAAGGGCGCAATCTCGTTGTTAAAAATAAGAAAAATAAAAAAAGGTACGTCCACAAGCGAAAGGGGCACGGATGAAAACCCAAAAAGGCTTCATGGGTAAAAAACAGCAGGGCTACGGCGAGTTTGTGAAAACCCGAAAGGGCGCAATCTCGTTAAAATAAAAACACCTGCAAGGTCCTCTCGAACTTATAGCGGAGAAAACACCTGTGTGAGATCCTTACGACTCACAAGGGAGAAACACACTTAGGGATCCCCACGATGCCTAAGGAGAAATTACACTTACGAGATCCTCACAACTCGTAGGTAGAATTTGTTAAGAATATGTATGCCTTAGAGGCCATTATTGTTGATATAGTGAATGCTTGGACATATATATAGAGGACTTTCTTACTCGACATGATAGTATGCTATCAGGTTACCTTTATCTTAACATGTAGACTGGTATTTATACTGTCTGTCTCTTACATGTTGATAAAGCCCTTAGGATATGTACTTGACTGCCAGGACTATGATGAGATCATACTAGTGGGGCCAGGGTGGTCCAAAAGTATATCCTTTAATCAGTTCCCAGTCGAGGGAATATCGAGACTAGGGCATCGATATTCCAGAGTAGACTAGTGTGTACGTTTCTTGTCCCTTAGAGAGCGATGGTTGATCCCACAACCATTGGTGTGTGACATCAAAGATTGTACACAGATGCTCATTGGAGAATAAGTACACCGAACAGGACTAGCCGAGGACTCCTATATGGTAGTATACCTATCGTCAGATAGCAGTCCTCTGGTGACACTGGTACAAGTTAGTCTGTAGACCTGAGATCGTCATAGAGCCTTGTGAAGCTCCCACTGTGCTTTGATTTTCTCCCTACCACGCTCAAAGGAGACATGCAAACAGGTGGATTTTGGGTACAGTCCCGAGTCGCATGGAGGCAATGAGCGATAGGAAGGGTTTTGTCTCTCCCGGTATTGGGGGTTGATGTTGCGGTATGCTTGATTGGCTATAACTGGAAGTCCGTGGCCAAGCTGCTTATGAGATTTATTGATAAGTGTTATCAGTAGTTTCTCAATCTGTTATAGGCCAGACATCGGCATGACTTATCACGTTATTGGGGTCTGACGTTTACCACCCCTAGACATGTTATGCGACATAACAGACGAAGAGACCGGACTATATGGTAGTGTTACTGATAGGCTTCATGGAGACTATGGACAAGCTTGCTTGTTGATCTTCATATCGCTCAATACCCGGATAGCCGTTACGTCCAGCTTGTACCGCTGACGAGTTGTGGGTGACTGATGTGATCATCACCTACTACTGGCGTATTGACGAGTTTTTAAAGTCCCACACAGAAGTTTCCTGGTTCAAGCGAAACGAAGTAGGACACATATGTGATATGTGTGTGGGCCTGATTAAATACGTGTATGTGATACAGTATTATAATCTGGCAGTTATCTGTTATCGGTTCGGTTATATGTGATATAACTAGATTGTTGAATCAAGTGTTGATTTGATAATGTGATATACAGATGAATGATATTAGCCGGTCATATGTGATATAACCGGATTATTAAATCAAGTGTTGATTTAATAATTTGATATATATTATATGTGATATAATTATATCTTAACTAATATCATTAGCTCACAAATTATTCTTCATAATATATATATTAATATATATGATTTATATATAATAATGAAGCATGGCATAAATTTCTATTTTTGAGAAAAATAGAAAAGAGGTGGAAAATAAGATCATGGTTGCAAGCATGGGCTTTATTCATAGTTTATTCATCTTGACTCGCTATTCAAGCATGGTTGCAATTTTATATTGCAAAATTCCATGCTTGAATGAGTGGGGGTCAAGAGTTGCCATTCATTCTTTGCTCATTCTCAACACTTAGCCATTTTTCTTGAGTTGCTCCCATGGTTGCTCTCTAGCTTCTTCCTCCTCCTCAATTGCTATAATTCAACCTTCAACCCTCACATGTGATGTGAGCCATGAAGTTTGAACACAAACTTATAAGCTTTTAATATCCCCTGCTTCACCACCCTACACTTGACTAGCGATCGAGTGTAGCGTGTTCACTCCGCTAAAGTGTTTAGTGTAAAGGTAGTTTGAGTTGGAGAGACTTCGCGTAGATCATCTTTGGCATGAAGGTCATCGGAGGAAGCTCGTCCAAAGCCTAAAGTGGAGCTTAGTGGAGTCGCGGGACTACTTCACGGAGCAAGTGAAAAGAAGGACTCGAACTACAAAGGTTGTATGCTCTTTTCTTCTCTTTAGTTCATCACATCACAGAGGCAAACTCTAATATTCAAGCAACGGTCTTGTTAGTCTAGCTTAGCACCTAATAAAAATTAAAATTTAGCATACTTGATGCCTCTAGAACCTCATGGTGGTGCTAAGGTCGACTTCCAGAATTCCCCCCTATGAGACCCTCACGGCTCATAGGATTCAAAAGCCTTAAGATACAAGGGACCTGAACCTGTTCTTAAGCCATCACACTCCCCAAGATGCCCTACAAGTGACCCAATATTGACCCTTGTATACAATCCACGGGCACAAACAAACATCCCTCACTAAGTCCCACCAATGATGAGGAATGTCCTCATGTGGTGAACGACACTTATAAGTTCTCTCGACTTGTAAGGAGAAAACACTCTTGTAAGATCCTTACGACTTACAAGAGAAAATATCACTTAGGAGTCCTCACGATTCCTAAGGAGAAAATACACCTACGAGATCCTCACGACTCGTAGGTGAAATACCTTTATGAGACCCTTACGGCTCATAAAGTCAAAAAGTCTTAGTCGACATGATCCCAACCCTGCCTACTAAGTCACCTTTGTTCAAATCAGCAAAGGCAAATGATAATTCGCTACTGGAAATATTCCAGTCGCAGCGATGCTGATGCTAAGATCGATATCAGATCTCGAGTTTCATACTCGCAATAAAAATCAGCGAGCAAAAAATGCATATGAAATAGCCGAAATGATGGGGCAACTCGCAATAAAAATCAGCGAGCAAAATATATGCATATAAAAACAGCCAAAATGTTTGGGCAACTCGCAATACAAAGTAGCGAGTAAAAGAAAAAAATAATAGCCAAAATGATTGGGCACCGCGATAAAAAGCCGAAATGATTGGGTAATCGCGACTTTCACGGTATAAAAAGCTGAAATGATAGAGCATCATGGAAAGAAATTAAAAAAATGATCAAACCGTTGCCCTGCAGGTGAGTCCACATCAACCCCTATATACAATCCATGGGCACAAACTAGGCTTCGTCAAAGAGAAAGCCAAGCCTCGACGGTTCATCGACAACCTAGAGACTACCTCGGAGCCATGGCAACGTCCCTAGTTCCAAATCTCGACGGTTCACAAACAACTTAGAGATCAGCAACGGCGTTCTTTCTCACTCCAGCAGAATGCAGACGCAACGTCAACAACCGACCCCAGGGTTAAAACAATAGAGCCATAGAAAAGTCCCTACCTCCAAGCCTCGACGGTCAAAGACAACCTAGAGACAACCTCAACATTCGTCGCAATATAGCAGACGCGGTGTCAGCAAACGAAGCGAAGGAAGATCCCTAGCTTCAGGGTCTCGACGGCAACATCTACAGCCTAAAGATCACCAAGGCGTTCCTTCTCACTCCAGCAGGATGCAGAAGCGACATCAACAAACGGAGCCATGGCAAAATCCCTAGTTCCAAATCTCGATGATTAACAGACAATCTCGACATTCGTTGCAATATAGCAGACACAATGTCAACAAACGAAGAAAAGAAAGATCCCTAGCTTCACGGTCTTGACAACAACTCAAATAAAACCTAAAAGACTATCGGAGATCATCCCACACCAGCACGGAGTGGTCATGACTCATCAGGGCTCCTAAATTGAGCCTAACCTCAAGTAAAAAGAGGCATGGAAAATTCCTAACTCTTTCCCTTCCGACAGTAATATCACCTGGGAGATTACTTGAAGACGTCTTGTCCAGCCCTCAAAGGGATCAGAGACATGACAGTCGCAGGGCTACTCGAACAGCAAGATTGCGTATCGGGGAATGTATCAGCCAACGCGACGGTACGACGGACAAAAAACCCTAGTACCACGGACCCTAACGGACTTCTATCAGCAGAGGTTAACTGTGACGTTGGGACATTCTTGCGAGAACTTCTCGATTCGTCTCGACTTGTAGGGAAAATAATGTTCCTGCAAGAACTTCTCAACTCGTCTCGACTAGTAGGGAAAAAGTTTTAGGCAACGGGGATATCAACCTATTTCCTAAGCACTGGAGCCCTGCATGTAGATCCAAAATGGACTATTGTATACTATCTAATCTTGATAGAGTGCACACTGAGTGTTTCTTTTCTCTTTCTCTAGTACAGCGACCCATGACTTACCTTAAACTAAAAATCATGAACCAAGCTACCCGAACCTTCTTACACCCTTTGGCTTTGGGTTGTCTTGATCCACGACAAAATCGCACATATCCATGCCACTATTACCTTACCGTTTGCATTTCTTCAAAATACTTTGTATCACTACAATGATCTATATTGCTTGGAACAGCCATCATATAGTTACATACGAACTCGAAGAAACTACTTCAGTTGAGGATGACCACAGATTCTGGAGAAATTGAATAGGGTTATTCTGTTGTCTCTTCCCTTTACCTTCTCTCAGGTTTCAAGCTCTTTGTATTTGGAGAGTACACCTATTACGCTTATTGAATGGTGTTCTTCCAAAGCTTAGGCAAGTGCCGAAAGGTAGGGAAAGAAGAAAACCATTTAGCCTAAGTGCGGTGTACAGAAGGTAAGATGTAGAGACATATAAAGGGATTAAAGTGAGAGTAAAGGAAATTGCGACTACTGTCATGAATCTGGATAATGGAAAAGGCATTATTAGGAATACCTGGCCACCCTCTTGAAACATTTTCATGTTTCAGTATTTCAGTGTAGTTGTAAAAGAGAACTGTTTTCCCAATCAATTCTGACTCCAAGATATGTATTTACCATATTTGGTTCTTATATCAGTACGGTGTTACAAATGATGAGTAGGAGTAGAATATTGGGAAATGGACGATTTGATACTCAATATCAGAATTCATTGTAATTGGTGATATTGGATTAAATCGCCTGGTTTGCTTAACGGCAAATATTTGGCTTCGAATAACCGTTGTTATGCACCAAATTTTACAATTAAATATCTGTACCTTTATTTTATAAAGTGAGATATACATTTTGAAAATTGTGTTATAAATATTTACCTTTATCAGTTGAGGATAAGATAAGGTGCATTAAATAACGGTGTAAGACATTATTAACCAAGCTACAATTTTCAATTTACAATACACGGAATTTGAGTTAGTATACTCTTAGGACTTATACATGAAAATGTATGTTGTTCAGTGTCCTTCGGGACAAGGGGTAGGTACTCTTACTTTATTCAGGTTTACCTATTAGTTCTCTAGTTTTAGACACACATTCGTTGTAATCCAAAGTCCAAAAATTTTGAGAAGTTTATCGGTATAAGAATAATGGAGAAAACCATACGTTGGAAGTATCAGAATACTTCGAGGTGGTCGAAGATGTAGATACTTATGCTAGGTTTTCCATCATAATAATATTGAGAACTTGATTCTCTTATAGGTTTCTCATCCGTGAGTGCGCTCCTTGATGAGTAATGCTGTATTGGCATTTTTCCATTAGGTAATATGCACTGGAAACAGCTGCATGATATTTGAATCTGGTTCCATCTAAATTAGTCCCTTGATTCTATTTGGACATAGAATGGTTACATATCTTGAAGTTGTTGAGATATGGAGTTATCTCGTTTTTTGTTTAAAAGTAGAATCCGAACAAACTCAATGCACGCTTTGGTAATGGCGATTTGTGGATTATCCTAAGCATTCGCTAGGATTTTGCTTCTACCATTTTCAAGATCAATAGTTATATTGTTCTTGACTCTCCACCTTTCTACAAAAAAGGAATGTTTTTGCAAAAGAAACTAATGGGAGTATGGTAACATTGGAAGTGATTCCAGAACCACAAACGGTTATCGAAAATTTAGTAGAACCTAAGAATTCAATTGGAATTGAAAAACCATTAAGCACTCCGCAGATTAAGTAGGTGACCTCAGCCACCCGAGAGGTACTTCTATTTTCTCGTAGAGGGTGATAAGGAGGTCAGCATCATGGTAATGATGGCCCTACTGGTTATCAACAGATCATAGGAAGTGGTAACTTCCAGGTGACCAGATACTTCATATCCAAGATGGACTCTACGCACTTCAGCAAGTTATGGATTTTAGATTTTGCCGGTTGCTTCTGAAGGGTAAAATCCATTAGGAGCAAATAGATCTTTCGAGATCTCTGCAGGTGGAAAGCTACTAACCTAATAAAACTAGACTTGTAGTAAAGAGTTATCATCAAATACTCATTGTGGATTGTGATGAGACTTTTACTTCAGTGTCTATACTGAAGCCCATACGGATATGACTTGGCACTGCTATTCTCCCTACTAGTTATCAGCAGGTCATAGGGAGTGGTAACTTTCAGGTGACCAGATACTTCATATCCAAGATAGACTCTACGCACTTTAGCAAATTATGGATTTTGGACTTTGCTGGGTGCTCGTGAAGGGGTAAAACCCAATAGGAGTAAGTAGATCGTTCGAGATTGTTTCCCCAATAAAAAAGTAAAGCTCTGTTCAAAATTTGAAAGGCAGTGCCAAGAGTTAAAAACTCTGACGCAGTGCCTCACGTGCCTTGTACGAGGGCGCCAGCGCCCAGAGTTAAAAACTCTGAGGCAGCGCCTCACATACCTCGCACGAAGGCACCAGCGCCAGAACTAAAATCTCTCTGTTAAACACAACCATTGGATAAAATATCCTGCGGAGATGATAAATCATCAAAATACAAAATTAAATTCTGTTGAGGAAATATTCCTCAAATCTTTCTAAACAAGAAAGATTACTCTCTGTAAACAGAGTGCCGTTGGATTAAAAAATCCAATGGTGATAAAAAATCACCCATATACAGAAAAATTCTGTATGGGAAAATATTTCCCTAATCTTGTTAAAAACAAGAAAAAAAATCTTCTGTAAAACCGAAGTCCTTGGATCAAAGATCCAACGATGGATAACATCCCCAAATCAATCAGGATCTCTCAACGAGAGATTTCCTTAACTAAATCAATAAGCTCGCATCTACTATATAAAAGACCCAAGACTTCAAGTCTGGTACAGAGAAACCCCCCCCCCCAATAAGCATTAGAGCAAGCAAGAAGAAAGCTTTAATAAGGAAGAAAGAAGAATACCTCTCTTCGAGGTAAATAAAAATAATGGTAGAGATCAAAGCATGTCACCTGCATATCCAAGGGTTTAACCCTTATAAAAGAACTTAGTTCTTTCTCTGGATCTGAGATCCATAAGATAAGTCTCCCATAAATGAGAATTTAATTCTCATGTGGATGAACTTGCTCTTGGGGATCAAAGATCCAGAAAAGAACAGAGAATTGAACTCTTCAGAACATAATACATGAAGAAAAACCAGCGCCAAGCGCCTCACGTGGGCATTGCTCAATAAAGAGTGTTTAGCACTCAATGGCGGGTGCTCAGCGCCAAGCGCCTCACGTGCCCATCACATGGGCGCTGCTCAATAAAGAGTGCTTAGCACTCAATGGTGGGCGCTCAGTGCCAAGCGCCTCGCGTGCCCCTTACGTGGGCACTTCTCAATAAAGAGTGCTTAGCACTCAGTAGTTGGCGCTCACTGCCAAGCGCCTCACTTGCTCCACACGTGGGCGCCATAAAGAGTGTTTAACACTCCATAAAAAACAAAAAAAAGAGAGGGGGAAAATAAAGTAAAGTAAAGTGTGAGCGTCATACCCCATATCAATGCCCAGCATTGTTTGCATAGGAAGGGACTGAACCCAAGCAAGTGTTTAACACTTTATTCAAAGACAGAGTGGGCTGAGTCCAAATTGACCAAGAATTCCTAATTCAGATCAACCGAACCCATGTGCTCATCATTTTCCAAATTGGTCTTAGTCCTAAACCCGACTACTGATCTTTCAACGGACATTGGTTCAAAGGTACATCTCCTCACATCTCTGATACTTGTCGTTGTAATTCTTCAACGTCTTCAGAGAAGTGGTGGGTCCCGATAACCAATAACTCTTTGGCGCACTCCCAAACCGATGAGCACATCCCAATACGAACCACAGCATCCTTAAACTACAACGGACCGAAACGTTCTTAAACTAAACCCTCACCTCAAAAATGGTGATCTACAGACCGAAACGTCCTTAAACTAACAACAGACCGTAACGTCCTTAAACTAAAACAATAGAGCCCAAATGCTCTTTTGTTGAAGCCTTGTTAAGTCGATCTTAGTCTAAAATTGGATTAACGTATCCTTAACAAAAATTTAAGTTGATCTTAATCTCAAACAAGATTAACGATCTTTAAATCAAATCAAACCCAAATCTAAAAATATATGGATTTGGACTAATCCACGCCCTACGGGCGACGACACAAATTAGTCTTCGTATACAATCCACGGGCAACCAAAAATAAAACAAACACACACGACACGAAGTGAACTTCTGGAGTAGGAGAAAGTGGTCACCGCGATGCGGTAACGTAATTAACTGCAGGGGCTTGCGCCTGCAGGGAAGAGCGTCCCCACAATCAAAAACCCCTCGCAAACGAGGGGGAATCTGACGAAGTCTTCTACAACGGTCGCATCCATCCAGACCTCCGATATGCGGTTCCATAAATCAACTTGAAATCTTCGGAGAGGTGGACGGTGCCAAATAGCATCTGCCCCCAAATTCAGGCAGGACGATCCATCCCAGATCCGTCTTCCGTTTTCGGTGGAGAACAGAAATTTGTGCAGGTGGAAAGGTACTAACCTAATAAAGCTATACTTTTTGTAAAGAGTTTTAATCAAATACTCGTTGTGGATTGTGATGTGACTTCTACTTCAGTGTTTACGCCGAAGTCCGTATGAATATGAATTGGCGCCGATACTGTTCTTGGCTATGATATCAGGAAGATGGATGGCTATAACATCATTCCAGATGGGGATTTAGAAGTGCACGTGTATATGACTCTGCCAGAGGGTTATTGTAGTCAATAGGAGCAGCGGATGGTGTGCAAGTTGCTTATGTCTATTCATATACTAAATCATGGATAAAGGAGACGGGTCATCTGTTTTTGATATGACAGTCAAGGTGATTGACGTCATCAAAACAATGGCTGAATCTAGTAAGAAGGATGTAGGGAGTACTATCTTGGGATTTGGATGACATACTCCAAATAGAAAATGATGTTCCTATACTACAATCGGTCAAACTTTGGTTGTCACATAGTGTATTCTCCATATTGGATATAGATAATATATAAGGAATTCTGGTGACTAGATCTATGGTTTTAGATCTCGATTTGGAATGTTTCCCAATCGGGTACTTAGACAGCATTCTAAAAGTATTTTAGAATGGATGACTCCTGGCGTAGTGGTGTACCCGCGGGTGATGGAGTCACCCTCTCTAAAAAGATGTCTTCTAGACTGATGAGGAGAGAGATTAGCATGAATGACATATCATTTGCTTAGGCAATTGAGTCAATCATGCAATGTCTTGTACAAAACCAGATGTTGCTTATACACTTGCTGTAGCAAGCAGATATTAATCCAATTCTGGAGAAACAAAGGGAAGCTATTATGAATATAAGAGGATATTCTTGGTATAAGGTAACGGCAGCCTCCTTTGGGAGGCGGTTATCGGTTCAGGCTTCCAAAGTGACCTAGATGACAGAGGTGCTATCAGAGTTTTGAGTTTAGCCTCTTCTGAGGATCAATATATGGGATAGTATTCCAATAGGGATACTGAGATAATCATGGTGCAGGATGCTGGTAATGACTCAACGGAGGATACAGCCAAGAAGTTTGTTGGATAGAGTTGTTCATTTATGAACTTGGTCCTATCTAGTATCCAGACAAATTCTTGAGGTAGGGTATCGCTCAGTTTGAGAGATGGTTGATCTCTACAAAGTTGAGATATAGAGAGATGAAGTTGGAAAATTGTAGCGGATTCACTCACTGGGGATGTTTCTTAAACACAATAAGTTTCATAAATATAGTTTGCGAAACTGATTAGTAGAGAAGTTTGGTATTTGGTAGCACACGAGCTGTGGGTATGCGATACCGTAATAATTGGACTTAAGTGCAATTGGGAGATTGTTCGATATAGTGCCCTCAAGACAATTATTATGATTGCAAGTAGGCGATTATGATAATTGAGGGAGGACCTATACAGGCATAACAGTCTTACTCGAGATGATAGTATACTATCTGGTTTGTCTTCATCATTGATGAAACCCGTAGGATTGTTTCTTGACAACCAGCATTATGATGGGGATCATATATGTGAGAGCTGGGTTGTCCATAAGCACATCCTTAAATGTCCCTAGTCGTAGGAGTATCGAGACTGGACATCGATATTCCAGAGTAGACTGGTGTATACGTTTCTAGACTATGACGAAGGGCGGTGGCCGGTCTCACAAGCCATTGGTATTGTGTCACCTAAGATAGTATATAGGTGCTCACTGGGGGTGAGAACACCGGACGAACTCACTGAGAACTTCTAGATGGTATTATATATATCGTCAGATGGATGTTCTCAGATGACATAAGTACAGGTTAGTCCTTTGACCTGAGATCGTTATTTGTCTCGTGTGAGTTCCCACTGTACTTTGATTACTACCCTACCACGGCTCAAACGATTCGTGCAAACAAGTTTTAATTGGGTACAGTCCCGAGCTACATGGAAGCAGTGGTCGATTGTCAGGGATTCGCCTCTCCTGGTATTAGGAGTCGATATCGCGTTGTGTTTAGTTGGCTATCACTAGAAATCTGTGACCACGGTGGATGAGATTTACTGATAGTTGAGCAGTAGTATATCTGTTGGTGATGAGCTTGACTCAGACACGACTTATCGGGTTAGTAGGGGTCTGACGTTATCCACCCCCTAGACCCGATATATGATACTCTTTGACGAAGAGACCGGACTGTACGGAGATTGTCATATTCAGGCTCAGTAGGATAAGCACGTACTTGATTGTTGACCCCCCTTTCGGCAAGTACTTGGGTAGACGTTACGTGTGGCTAGTGTCGCTGACGTGCTTTTGATTAAACCCACTACCAGCATATTGTCGAGTATTTAGAGTCCCACACAGAGGGTTTTCCCGATTCAGGCGATAGATATGGGAGCCGTACGTTGGTACGTACAGGGGTCCGATTAAATACGTGTACGGGATACACGGACTTTAATCGGTCGGTTGATAATACTAGCCAGTTTAGGATTAAGCCGGATTATTAAATCAGGTTTTGATTTAATAATTTATATATGTATTTTGATACATATATTTTAGTATTATTATTCACTATTCATTTTCTCTCTTTGGTGCTATCCGTGTTTTTTTATACGGATATGCGTATATATAGAAATACATATACCGAGTGAAGTATTTCGTATTTACGGGAATGCTTCTAGAAGAAAGACACCTCATATTTATTTTTCTATTTAGAAAAATAAATGGAAATGAGGTGGAAAGAGAGGTGGCATGAAGCATGGTTCTAGACATATAGGAAGGTATGGCTTTAGCATTAAATAATTTGGGTGCACTATTGATGCATGGTTGTAAAAATGCAAAGTCATTCATTTTTCTACACTTGAGTTTTTATTCCACAATTCTTGAGTTCATGCTTCATGCTCAGCACTTAGCCATCCCCTCACACTTTTCTCCTTCTTGCTCTATTGAGCATGGCTTTGAGAGAAAATAATTAGTGGAAAAATTCCTACATCGCCCACAATCCATCCTTAGTAAGTTTAGAGCATCGGTCGAAACCTTTTCCAGTTTCCCATGGGTGGATCTTCTTCAGTAAGGGTGGTCTCCTTTCAAGAGCGTTCTCGACGTCTATGAGCTTGGAGGGGTCTTCCACAATTAGGTGGACACGCGTCGAAAGTTGTATTTTTATACCTTTGCATATTTAGTTTGCTAGGTGTTTGGATCGATTTCTTGGGTTAGTGTGTTTTTTGCTTGCATAAAAATTTTGTTATCGTTCTGCTTTGGCCGCGGCTTCTGCGGCGCGAGCACCTAACACTAACAATTAGCTGGACGGTTTATACTCAGAGTTTCTTGGAGATGCTCTTTCTGCGGTCTATGAGGGAAGAAATGGACGAGAATTTCATTGGATTGAAGCGGAATGGTGGATCTGTAGATGCTCATGGGGCTGAGTGGACTCAGCTCAGTTGATTTGCAGGGCCTTTGGGGGCTAATGAGGTTGACAGAGCCCGACGGTTCTTGTGTAGTCTTGATGTGGAGATTCAGAATCAGATTACCACGTTCGGATTTATTGCCTTCTCTCAGGTTCTCAATGCGGCCAGAGAACAACAAAAGCTTGTAGAGAAAGAGAAGGGTACATCTCAGCAAGATGTTTCAGCACAGAAGACAGTTCATCCATCGATCAGGACTTCAGGACGTAGGAGTATTCCGGTCAGGAGATAGGGGACAATTCCAATGAAGCGACCGTTCATTTTAGCTCCAAAGAAGAATGTGATTTGTGATTATTACCAACGACCGGGCCATATTCACAGAGATTGCCGGAAGAAGATTGGGCAGTGTCTGATTTGCGGAATTGCTGACCATCAAGCCAACACTTTTCCATCAAGAGTTCATTTGAAGGGAGTGCTCCGAGAGCACTGCAGAAATAGATTAATCAAGGACGAGCTTTCACCCTGACAGCCGAGGAAGCAGAAGCTTCAGAAGATATGGTTACAAATATCCTACTTTGTATTTTTCCCGCATTGGTATTATTCAATTCTGGTGTATCCCATTGTTTTATGTCATCCATATTGTTTGTGCATACTCGATCCCACACATGTCCTTATCTAGTAGTTGGGACATACACACCGGGAATGGGAAAATCATTTCTAGTAGCGAATGCAAGGATTGTTCTGTTGTCGTTTGCAGTCGGGAGTTGTTCACGGATTTCTTAGTGATTGATACCAGCAGTTTTGATGTTTTTGGGAATAGATTTTCTTAGAACTTTTCACGCTCACATAGGTTACAGAGCAAAGAAGGTGAACTTCTAAATTCCTAGTCGTTCGTATTTTTTTCTTAGGAAGTTGTGGATCCGTCGGACTTGTTGAGTCTAGAGCCAAACCGACAGATGCTATTTTATTGGCAATGGAAGTGAGTAAGGAGGAAGCACCGGTGGTTGTTCGAGAATTCATGGATGTATTCGAGGACATCTCTAGTTTACCGCCAAAATGAGATGTGGAGTTTGTAATTGATTTGATTCCGGTAGCAGCGCCGATTTCGAAAGCATATTATCCGATGGCATAGGTAGAACTAGAAGAAGTGAAGAAGTAAGTCTCAGAATTGTTAGAGAAGGATTGGATTTGCAGCAATGGTTCACCTTGGGGAGCTCCGGTTCTTTTGGCCAAGAAGAAAGATGGCAAGTGGTGAATGCACATTGATTATCGAGAGCTTAATTGGGTGACCATCAAGAACAAGTATCCAATTCCTCACATAGGAAAATTGTTCGATCAGCTAAGTGGCGCAAGGGTTTTATCAAAGTTGGATTTGCGATTGGGTTATCATCAAGTGCGTGTGAAGCCGGAGGATATTTTCAAGACAGCGTTTCGAACTCGATACAGGCACTATGAGTATTTAGCCATGTCGTTTGGAGTTACAAATGCACCGGCGATATTTATTGATTTAATGAACCAAATTTTCTCACCGTATCTAAATTGGTTCGTGGTGGTGTTTTTTGATGATATCCTTGTTTATTCAAAGTTCAAGGAGGAGCATGAAAAACGCATTAGGATTGCGCTGTAGACATTGAGTCAGGAGAAACTGTATGCTAAGGTAAGCAAGTGTGAATTCTGGCTTGATGAATTGAAGTTCTTAGGTCATGTCATATCCGGAGATGGAATCGCAATTGATACAGAAAAGATTTCGGTAATGCAAGATTAGACGATTCCGAAGACCGTAGCGGAGATTCGAAACTTTCTTGGTCTTGCGGGATATTATCGAAGGTCCGTGAAATATTTCACGCGACTAGCAAAGACTTTGACTAAGTTAACTCGAAAAGAGGTATCGTTTGTTTGGTCCGAAAAGTGTATGGAAGCGTTTGAGTCGTTGAAGCAGAATTTGACAACAGCTCCTTCTGACAGTGCTAGATGAGTCCGGAGGGTTAGTTAGTCACAGTGATGCATCGGGGAAAAGTTTGGTATACGTTTTGATGCAGCATGGTCGACTGATAGCTTATGTGTCAAGACAATCGAGGAAACATGAGAAGAACTATCTGACATATGATTTGGAGTTAGCGGCGGTTATATTTGCGTTGAAGTTATGTAGACACTACTTGTTAGACGAGAAGGTCGAGATATTCACCGATCATAAGAGCCTAAAGTACGTATTCACGCAGAAAGAGCTTAACATGAGGAAGCGAAGGTGGTTAGAGCTGATGAATGTAGAGCCTAAATTATGTGTTCACGCATAAAGAGCTTAACATGAGAAAGAGCTTAATATAGATTTGAAGTACTATCCGGGAAGGGCGAATGTAGTGTCGAATGCTTTGAGTCGATTGCCACCCATTATGATGTTAACTTCGTAGAAGAAACTCATTGCATATTTTCAGATATTCGAGTTAAAGGTTGTGCTACCATATTCTTCGGGGCAGTTGATGCAATTACAAGTGCAGTCGTCTTTGGTAAAGTACATCAAAGTTCCTTAATTGTAAGATGCTAGATTGCAGAAGTTTAGAGGCCAAGTAGAGGCAGGTTCGAGAACCGATTTGCTGATTCATGAAGATGGGTCCTTGAGGTTCAGAAGTCGATTGTGTGTGCATTAAGGAGAGATTCGTGAAGAGGTTATGAAGGAAGCTCATAGTTTGACATATTTGGTACACCGGGAGGTATGAAGATGTACAGGGATATGTGACAACACTTCTGGTTGGAAGGCATGAAGCAAGAGATCGCTCGTTTTGTGTCGAGATGCTTGGTGTGTCAGCAAGTGAAGGCTAAACATCAAAGGGTTACTAGTTTGTTGCAACCACTTCTGGTTCCTCAATAGAAGTGGGAATATATAACCATGGGTTTCATGACCGCATTACCGCGGAGTCCAAAGGGCAATAACGCAATATTGATGATCGTTGATCATCTGACCAAGGCATCTCACTTTATACCGTTTCGGATTGGTCAGTTGACAGAGACGTTAGCGGAGAAGTATATGCAGGAGATCCTGAGATTGCATAGTGTGCTAGTGAGTATGTGTCGGATCGTGACACGCGTTTCTTATCGCATTTCTGGAGGAGTTTGCAGAAAAGTTTGGGAACTCGTTTGAAGTTTAGTACGGCATATCATCCACAGACAAATGGTTAATTAGAAAGGACGATCCAAACTCTTAAAGACATGTTGAGAGCTTGCATGTTATACTTCAAAGGATCGTGGGAGAATCATTTGCACTTGGTAGAGTTTTCTAACAATAACAGTTTCCAGGTGAGCATACAGATGGCTCCATTTGAAGTATTGTATGGATGCAAATGTCATTCACCAGTTTGTTGGGACGACATTGGAGAAGAAGATTATTGGGACCAGCATTGATTGTGCAAACTGTGGATAAAGTTAGTTTGATTCGAGATCATATAAGGTAGCGCGAGATCAGCAAAAGAGTTGGGCTGATACTGGAAGAAGACCGTTAGATTTTGCAGTTGGTGATCATATGTTGTTGAAGATATCATCAACAAGAGGAGTGTTTCGTTTTGGGAGTCGAGGCAAGCTTAGTCCTCGATTCGTAGGGTCTTTTGATATCATTGAGCGTATTGGAGAAGTGGCGTATCGATTGGCATTACCACCATCTTGAACGGGTGTACATGACGTGTTTAATGTATCTCAACTTCGCAAGCATATTCGAGATAAGACTCACGTCCTTGATCATTCGGAATTGACAATGGGAAATGATTTGTCGTATGAAAAGCGATCGATTGCTGTATTGGATCGACGCGAGAAAGTTCTCAAGAATAAAGTGATACCATTAGTACTTATTTCGTGTGGAGATCATTCACATGGAGAATCGACGTGGGAACATAAAGAGGAGATGCGACTGAAGTTTCCAAATTTATTTCCTTGATTGTGAGGTTGATTGTACTTGTTTTCCTGTTAGTATTGTCCTTGTTCTTGTTATCGTTCTTGCTCTTGTTCTTTCGTTCTTCATGAATTTTGAGGAAAATATCCTTTTGTAGTTGTGTATAATGTAACACCTTAGAATGATCGTACATATTTATATTAATAAATGGAATTTATTGATTTACTGATTTTATTGAGTTTTGGCTTTGGGACTACATGAGCCGGCTCAAGTTTATTATGATCCGTCGCATGCACCCAGAAAATCATTGTTTGCTTGGTTTAGCTTGTGAGCTGGCTCAGACTATTATTGAGCTGTCTCAACCTGTTATGCGGCTGATATTGTTTTCTGACTCAAATCTTGACTCGTTATCATTTTAATTAGGCCTTATTATTGATTGTTGTGGCAAAATATGATATTGATTAAAATGGGCATGGTTTCATTGGGATTAATAATTTACCTTATCTCTATCCTATTTTTAATTTATCTTGATATCGTAACCTATCCAATCCATTGTTTGACTTATCTTAAATAAACCCCGACAACTCTCATGCAAACCCTAGTTGATTATTCTTTCCTCTCCATCACAGCAGCTGAAACCCTAACCTTAACTCCAAAAACTGATTCTTTGCAATCTCGTAGCCGATCCCTTCATTCTTTCACATTGTCATCATTTATACCGCATCGAGGAGATCGCCATCAACATAGTTTCCATAGGGGTGGATTCATCACCACCATCTTGTTCCTTTCGTTCTTGTTGCATCGGATTGAACCATTCATCGAGAGATCGTGCCTTTATCGCTTACATGGTAGTGTTCATCGATAGATCTTGTTATGTTATTATTGTATCGTGGTTATTTTATTGTATTGCATTGTAGCATTGAAATTGTATTTGATATATTGTTATTGAACCTAGATTAACGATATCAAGATCTGAATCGCGATATATCGACAATCTTGATTGAGATATAAGTTAACATAGAACCCTAAAGATATCAATTTTATATTTTTAATTGATGGCATAGAACGTAGGGAAATCAATTTAATTATTGTGGTTATCATAGGCATAAAGTATGGAGTGAAAACCCTAAGTTTAATACCTGATCGTATCATTTTTTAGGCCGTGAGCACGCTTAAGAGAACCCTGTGTTAGTTGTATGTATGCCCTAGAGGCCAGTATTGTACAGATGATGTATATTATATTGGATGCTTGGACATATATAGAGATGACTTTCTTGCTCGATATGATAGTATGCTATCTGGTTACTCTTTATCTTAACATGTACACTTGTCTCTTTAAACTGTCTTATAGTTACATGTTGGTAAAGCCCTTAGGATGTGTACTTGACTACCTGGACTATGATGCAGATCATACTAGTGGGGACATGGTAGTCCATAAGTACATCCTTCAAGGTCCCTAGTCGTAGGTGTATCGAGACGGGGCATCGATATACCAGTGTAGACTAGCGTATACGCTTCTCGACCCATGAGATGGGCGATGGATGATCCCATATCCATTGGTGTTTGACATCAGAGATGGTGTGCGGGTGCTCAGTGGAGACTGGGTACACTGGACGGACTCGCCGAGAACTCCCAGATGGTATTATACCTCACGTCAGATGGCAGTTCTCAGGTGACACTTGTGCAGGTTAGTCTGTAGACCCGAGATCGTCATAGAGTCTTGTGTGATTCCCGCTGTGCTTTGATCTCCACCTTACCACGTCCATGAGGGCGTGCAAAACGGTAGTCTTTGGGTACAGTCCCGAGTCACATGGAGGCAATGAGCGATAGGAGGGGTTTCGTCTCTCCCGGTATTGGGGGTTGATGTTGCGCTGTGCTCGATTGGCCGTAACAGGGAAGTCCCTGGCCAGGGCTGATCAGAGATTTGCTGGTAAGTGTTACCAGTAGTTTCTCGACCCGTTATGAGCCTCACATCGGCACGACTTATCGGTTATTGGGGTCTGACGTATACCACCGCTAGACTTGATATGCGACATATCAGACGAACAGACCGGACTGTACGGTAAGTGTTACTGGTTGGATTCACAGGAGTGTGAGCGGGCTAGCTCGTCGATCTTCTGATCGCTCAATACCCGGATGGCCGTTACGTTTAGCAGACCGCTTGCGGCTTGTAGGTGCTTGATATGATCATCATCTGCTACCGGCGTATTGACGAGTCTTTAGAGTCCTACACAGAGGTTTCCTGGCTCAAGCGAAACGAAATAGGAGCGCATATGAGATATGTACAGGACCGAGAATAATGCGTGTATGTGATACCGTATTCTATTCTCGCGATGAATGTATCGAATGGTTATATTCTGTTAGTTATATGTATGCCCTAGAGGCCATTACTGTACATAGGATGTATATTGTAATGGATGCTGGGACGTATATAGGGAGGACTTTCTTGCTCGACATGACAGTATGCTATCTGGTTGATCTTTACCTTAACGTGTACATTGATTGTCTCTCTGTTACATGTTGGTAAAGCCCTTAGGATGTGTACTTGACTACCTAGACTATGATGCAGATCATACTAGTGGGGACAGATAGTCTATAAGTACATCCTTCAAAGTCCCTAGTCGTGGGCGTATCGAGACGGGGCATCGATATACCAGAGTAGACTAGCGTATACCTTCTCGACCCATACAGATGGGCGATGGATGATCCCATATCCATTGGTGTTTGACATCAGAGATGATATACGGGTGCTCAGTAGAGACTGGGTACACTGGACGGACTCGCCGAGAACTCCCAGATGGTATTATACCTCACGTCAGATGGCAGTTCTCTGGTGACACTGGTACAGAGTAGTCTGTTGACCCGAGATCGTCATAGAGTCTTGTGTGGTTCCCACTATGCTTTGATTTCCATCTTACCACATCCAATAGGGCGTGGAAAACGGTGGTTTTTGGGTACAGTCCCGAGTCACATGGAGGCAATGAGCGATAGGAGGGGATTCGTCTCTCCCGGTATAGGGGGTTGATGTTGCGCTGTGTTCGATTGGCTATAACAGGAAATCCCTGGCCAGGGTTGCTGAGATTTACTGGTAAGTGTTACCAGTAGTTTCTCGAACAGTTATAGACCTCATATCGACACGACTTATCGAGCTATTGGGGTCTGACGTTTACCACCCCTAGGCAAGATATGCGACATATCAGACGATCAGACCGGACTGTACGGTAGTGTTACTGGTTGGATTCACTGGAGAGTGAGCGGGCTTGCTCATCGATCTTCTGATCGCTCAATACCCGGGTGGCCGTTACGTTTAGCAGACCGCTTGCGGCTTGTGGATGTTTGATAAGATCATCATCCGCTGCCGGCGTATTGACGAGTCTTTAGAGTCCTACACAGAGGTTTCCTGGCTCAAGCGAAACGAAATAGGAGCGCATATGAGATATGTGCGGGACCGAGAATAATGCATGTATGTGATACCATATTTCATTCTCGCGATGAATGTATCGATTGGTTGTATGCGATATAACCTAGTTATCGATTCAAGGATTGATTCGATAAGCCGATACATTGGATACTAGTCGGTGATATGCGATATGACCGGATCGTTAAATCAAGTGTTGATTTAATGATTTAATGCATAATTATATATTTGATATATTACTTTGCATTAACTAGTATCGGTTCACTTTAAATGGATTTTCTCACTCGGTTGTGCACATTGTATATGTGATATACTTTTGTACACAAGTTTGTATCATGTTTGATGATACATGCTCACTAGGGTTTGTGTGAAGATTAAACCATGGTTGTAGATTGGTTAGGGTTTTCATTTTCTTTTTCCTTTATTTATTTATTTATTCTTTTTGGAAAAATGAAAAGCATAAAGGAAAATGGTGGCTTTGTTTGTTTTCTAGTTGAAGCTTCATGAAGCTTTGACCAAAGTGACCATTTTGTCTCATGCTTAACCCTAACCACTCCATTAACCCTAGTTTAATCTCTACACTTGACCATGGTTCATTATATGATAAGTATTGATTTTCTTTTCAATAGAAATTAACTTATCATAATATCTTCTTCTTCTTCTTCATCTTCTTCACTTGAAGAAACCTTCACTTCATCAATGGTGATTGATGATAAAGAGTGAGAAATCCAATTCTAAATTGAACCCACTTCCTATTTTTTCATCCTCTACCTCTTGCCAAGTAGTAGAGTGTGTTTCCTTCACAAGTTTTCATGACTTGGTGAAGTTGGAGCTTGATCTAGCGATGCCTCGACGTAGATCATCTTCGGCATGGACATCGACGACCTAGCTTGCCCATTCTCCGACGAAGCCGACGCTAGAGCCCGGGAACTCATTTGGACAGCGAGGGGACTTCGTTGCGGAGCTATGGAGGTGGAGCACCGGATCTACAAAGGTTGTATTTCCGTATTCTTTATAGTTAAGTTGTTAACTAGTTTTAGTTTCGCCTAGAAATCTAGCCAACGATCCGTTCTAGGGTTTCTCGGCACCGTTTAAATTTGAAATTGGCATGGTTGATGCCTTATGAGACCTCATTAGGGTGCCTAGGAACCCTACAGTGGTATCAGAGCCTAGCTAGAGCCTTAGGCGAAGTCTAGACGGAGTTTGAAAGCCGGACGAACCGAAAACCTAACCCCAAAATAGCTCTCTGGACTTTTTCTAAAAAATGGGATTTTTGTCAATTAAAAATATGCAGAAAATCAAGCAGGGTGTTATTTGAATTACTGTGAAATACGAGGGCCTAAGTCGACTTTTCCACCGCGGAACCGCGGCACGTGCTATGCATGCTGCGGCGGTTCCGCGGCCTTACTGTTCCCTTGTATGATGATTTCTGCACAGTAACTCATATAATTTAATGCTATATTTTCTGGGATATTTTTGTTGTGACTCTACAGAAGAGTTTTCTGGGGTACTATTGGGATTCGAATGTTCGATCGGATTATCAAATTTTGTCTGTGGGGCTTTCCGGATAAATTTTAGAGTATGTTAAAAAGTTCGACCGGATATAAATACCCAATTTTTCCCCTGTCGGGAAATTTCCAAGTGTTGGATTTTTCCGTAGTTTAAAGACGTTCTAAGTAATGCAAGTAACTCGATGGACCCTGTAGAACACAACAAACCTTAACTCGATTATGTGACCGTCTTGAACTGCCCTTTGAACCTTCGGGTTTGGGGCAGTACGGCGTGCCACATGTGAGGCGTTGGCTTGACCCTTCTACGGCTGGACCGTTGGTACTGAGGCACGAACGGAATGTTATTAGACTTATTTCATGTGTTGAGCTGTATCGGGAAAACTTGGGTGTTTGAATGTTCGATCGGAAAGTTTGACATTTTCTATTTATCCGGAATGGGATACAATAATTGGAATACACAAGAAGTTATGAGATAACTGAATGAATGTTATAAACATAGCGGTTTAGTCTCACTTGATCGGTTGCCACGGAATTTTGATGTGATCAAAAGTCCGTCGCAATCACGTAGTGTACGCGGATACTCGCCGGGTAAACTTAATAGACAGCCTCACTCCATAGCCCCGACCAAGTGACTGTAGGAGAACCCCGTCGCCGAAAGCATCCGTCCGGGTGCTCGCGGTAGCGGTGTTCCGCCTTGGTGCACTTCGTCGACGGTATCGGGGGTGCAGCCGTCTACTGAAGTTTGCGACGAGCATTCGATCAAATTGTCGGGAATCTTATTGAATTGCCCGACTTGATATTGAAAAGTGTTTTCGATAATGGGACTAAAATGCGGGGTTTATAATTGTTAGGCATGCGATGTCTAAGTAATTCATTTGGTCAGGCATGCGATGTCTGAGGTGGTTGCGGATTCCAACTGTTGTAGTTTTACACTTTCTTTTCTGTGACTGTAAGTGTAATATGTGATATCGCCGGTTTCGTTGCTATATGTCAACGACAATTGGGATGCGCATATTTACTTACGTTGATGACATGTGATGTTATGTGTTGCTGGATATGTTATATTGGATCGTCGTGTTTAAATAGCCGGGGGTTTTTATGTGAGATGAGTGTTTTTCATTTTCATTCATGTAAAAACTGGTATGTAATATTCTTTTATTGGGGCACTTCCAGGTTGCGGAAGTTGTCACCGTTTGTATATTATTTACTTTTCCGCACTAGGATAGACCCAAGGAGGAGGGCACAAGTAACCGGGTTCTGGAGTCCAGTGGGAGACCAACTCGAGGAGTCGAGTCCGGGTCTCCTAACTCTAGAATTGGTAGGGTTGCTTGCCGCTCTCGTAGGGGTCTAGGGGTGTGGGTTTGGCTATTCATCGCGACCGTGGAATCCGTGTTTTATACTGGCTCGTATTGAAAACACGGACGTCCTAGTATATCCAATATTTCATATGATTCTTCTGCTGCGATATCTGTGATGTGATCATGTGATGTTCTCTGATGGATACAGTATATAGTATATATGATATATTATATAAACGTTGCTTATGTTTTACACCCGCGCTAGCCCTGCCCCGCTCTGCCGTTAGTTACCTAACCTAACGGTGCACGAGGGGACATCGAGGCGAATGCGGATGGCATAAGTGTACGTCATATCTATCTGTGATGTTTAGGTACATAAATGATGGGACTTCATTAATGAGATTAATGAAATAAAAGAAACCTAAGATGTTGTAGAATCGAATTTCAAAATAAAACAGGTAGCTACAGTTCTTGCTTTGCACAGAGGTATATGTGATATATCCTGCACCTTATTCGATGAGGAAAGGACCGAGATCCCTTCACCGGGAGTGACTCCTTTAGCGATAACTGGCAGATGCTACAACCTTCGGTTTGTCTTTTGATTGCTTTTAAGTGTTTTTGCTTTGCACAGTGATATATATGATATATCCCGCACCTCATTCGACGAGGAAAGGACCGACGATCCCTTCACCGGGAGTGATTCCTTTAGCAAAACTAGAAAAGCCTCAAAAGCACTCCATTTTAAAATCATTTGATTCTACAACGATATCAAGTTCATTACGCAATAGGTTTTCAGAAAAACCTGTCGTAGCCCTCCGTCATTTCAGATAAGTAGTAGTTAGTATTCGTGCTGCGTTTGTTGGCCTTTGTCAAGGCGCAGTGTGCGGTAGCTAACTGGTGCTTATCTGCTTATGCATATGATGCAGATTGAGTTAGGGTAGTCGTGCGACCTTGTTGGCCTTTGTCAAGGGCCGTGCGGGTGGGTTTAATTCAATCAGGAAATGACGGGTTGAACTTGACTAGCATCCTATGATTTGTTGGCCTTTGTCAAGGTCATAGGAGGTTAGGGGCAAAACATTATCGGGAATTTCAAGTGTTGAAATTTGCAATGAGATTGCATACCTTCTATGAGATAGTTGGATCCCGATACCTGCTGCGAGTAAGAGTTACTCCTGGGAGAGTTTTATACATTACAATTAGCCGATCAAGTAGGTGTCTAGAAAGGTGTCAACGGGGTTACGCCTCTGGGAAAACGAGGTTTACATTAATTAGGTTCGTGCGAAAGCACGGGGGACCTCCCTCAAAGTACCGACACTGGCCTGGCTGAAAGATTGGCGAACTTGTAGTGTGTAATTAATCCCGGCTAGTCTTTCCTTTTAGGGTTTGAAGGAAGATTTGATAAAAAGCAGTGGGAGCCATCCTGATTAGATAAAATAATAACCAATCTATTCTTGCAAGAGCGCACGCTGAGTGTTTTCTTCTCTCTCTCTCTCCAGGTAGCGACCATATCACGCCTTAATCCAGATAATAATACGGAATATTGACCGAACCCGCTTGTTATACTGAGCTGGGGAACGTTGGTCCCGCTCCAACTTATAATTGTTATAAGACAGAGCAGGAAATTGGGGATTACCATAATTCCCGTGCCGCCCAAACGAAGAGAGTGCATGCTGATGCATCATCTTCGGGTGTGTTCATTACAAAGAACTGTTTCTCTGTATCCTCTACGTCCTGGGTATATGATACCAGATCAGGATCCCAAATATGTAATCTGTTACATAGGGCTACAGAAAGGTAGAGAACTGAGAACGGGTGATAAGTTTCATGAGACAGAAAACGGGGCAAGTGTTGCAGCCAAGTCTGTTGGTCACTGTCACCCTGTATTACCAATACATTGATTCTGAACGAATGTTGTTAGATACCGAACCTGATATACAAAATCATATCAATCTCTTTATTAGTAAAGAAATGATAAAATTTTGTATAGTTGGATAATGTTTTGAACATTTCCTATATCAAAAGTTGATCGGTTCAGGCACGTTATCTAAAAGCGTTGATGTTCTAAATCAAACTACAGTTCTTAGTACACGGAACACACACAAGAGGAAGAGTTCAGAAATGAACGAATCCTTCTTGAGGCATTGTAGACTAGGTCATATCAATGCGACCTGACTAGCTGAAGTTACATTTAGATGCATATTTAAATCTGTTTGAATTTACATCTTATGAAACTCGCCAGTCATGTCACAAAGATAAGATGACCATAGTTCTGTTTACTGGAAACAGAGAAAGAGTTAGTGAACTTTTGGGATAATACATGTTAATGTATGAAGGTCCCCTGTCTACACTTGCCAAGACCGGTTCTTTATACTTCATTACATTCTTTGATGATCTTTCGAGATTCAGACCTATGTTCCTGTTGAAACATGAGTCCGAACCTTTTGAGATATTCACAGAATATAAGTTAGAAGTAGAGAACAAAAAAGGGTATAAGTATTATGTCCTATGATGAGATCGAGGAGGAGAATACTTGAGCACGGAAATCCTGGATTATTCTAAAGGAGAATGAGATTCTCTCTCAGCATTACTCCTCCGTATACACCATAGCACGATGGTGTATCGGGGCGGAGCAATAACACCCTATATGATAAGGTGTGCTCTATGATGAGTACTACTGAGTTACCTATTTCCTTTTGGGAGTTATGCACTTGAGAAGCTGCATACCTATTGAAAAGGGTTCAAATCAAATCAGTTGCCTACCACTTCATATGTGATATGGAAAGGGAAGAGCCCATATCTTAAGTTAGTTAAGATTTGGGGTTGTCCGGCTTATGTCTAAAAGCAAAATCTGGACAAGCTCGAGGCAAAGTCAGTTATGTAGAACTGGAAACGTTCCAGCTATACAGACTGCAGCTGATGATTTGATAGAACCAAAGGATTCAGTAGATTCCAACGAACCTCAGCCTCTCCGACCGATCTAGTAGGGTTCCTCACCCACCTGAGAGATACTTCTGTTTCTCTATGACAGTGGGAGCGAGGATTGCATCATAAGATATGACCCAACTAGTTTTGACCTGGCCATCAGGAGTAAGACTCTGTAAGAATGGCTGGATGCTTAGTGATCTGAGATGGAATCCATGTACACCAACAAAGTATGGACTTTGGGTGCTATCACTGAAGGGTTAAATCCCCATCAGGAGCAAGTAAATCTTGAGAAGATTACTTGGTGTAGATGGAAAAGTTGAGACTTTCAAAGCTAGACTTGTTAAAGGTTTTCGTCATCGACCAGGCATGGATAATGATGAAAACTTTTTCCAGTACCTATGCTTAAGTCCATCCAGATACTACTTGCCACGGCTACATACCATGACTACGATATCTGGCGGTTGGGTGCCATGACTGCTTTTCTAAATGATGTTTTAGAAGAGAACGTCTATAAGTACACAGCCAGAGGGCTTCGTAGACAGTGGGAGCAGCGGAAACGTGTGCAAGATGCTTTATAGGATAAAGCAGGTATCGCGGAGTTGGAACATCTGTTTTGATGTGTTAGTCAAAGAGTTTGACATCATCAAAATGGTAGATGAACCTTGTATAAACAAAAAAGGTAGTAGGGAGTATGGTGGTGATCCTCGTAGAGTACGTGGATGTCATACTCTTGATAAGAAAGGAGTTTCCTATGCTACGCTCGGTCAATCTCCGCTTATCACAATGATTCTCCACAAAGGATCAAAGTGATACCTCCTAAATCCTGAGTTTTTGGATCTATGAGATAGATCTAATTGGATGTTAGGATTCTCACTAGTTGTAGTGAGATGGTATCAATTGATCCTAGGGAGAATCACTGGAAGTGTTTCAGGGTGATAAAGACGACTGAATGTCAGACACAGGCATTGTCTTTACCCTCAGTGGAGGAACGGTATGTTGGAAGAGTTCCAAGATAGATACCGTGACATACTAGACGATTAAGGCTGAATACATCGCTACTTAAGAAGCTACCAAAGAGGCAGTCTGGATGTATATTAGTTCATGAGATGAACCACGTTCCTCCCATTGTGTGACAATGGAGATGTGGCTTATGCCAAGGAACACCCGTCCCATCAGTGATCCAGACATATTCTAAGGCAGTGTCACCTGATCATGGAGATGGTTGATCTCCAGGGTGATCGAGGTTTGGAGAGTAGACTCAGAGGACAACACAGCGGATCCACTCACAAAGGCCTGTTCCCAGAGAGAGACTTTTATGGGATGGTTGAGTATGAGATACTACAACCACTGCTACAGATGGCCCTAGTGCAAGTGGGAGATTGTTAGTTATATGTATGCCCTAAAGGCCATTACTGTACATAGGATGTATATTGTAGTGGATGCTGGGACGTATATAGGGAGGACTTTCTTGCTCGACATGATAGTATGCTATCTGGTTGATCTTTACCTTAACGTGTAAATTGATTGTCTCTCTGTTACATGTTGGTAAAGCCCTTAGGATGTGTACTTGACTACCTAGACTATGATGCAGATCATACTAGTGGGGACAGATAGTCTATAAGTACATCCTTCAAAGTCCCTAGTCGTGGGTGTATCGAGACGGGGCATCGATATACCAGAGTAGACTAGCGTATACCTTCTCGACCCATACAGATGGGCGATGGATGATCCCATATCCATTGGTGTTTGACATCAGAGATGATATACGGGTGCTCAGTAGAGACTGGGTACACTGGACGGACTCGCCGAGAACTCCCAGATGGTATTATACCTCACGTCAGATGGCAGTTCTCTGGTGACACTGGTACAGAGTAGTCTGTTGACCCGAGATCGTCATAGAGTCTTGTGTGGTTCCCACTGTGCTTTGATTTCCATCTTACCACATCCAAGAGGGCGTGCAAAACGGTGGTTTTTGGGTACAGTCCCGAGTCACATGGAGGCAATGAGCGATAGGAGGGGATTCGTCTCTCCCGGTATAGGGGGTTGATGTTGCGCTGTGTTCGATTGGCTATAACAGGAAATCCCTGGCCAGGGTTGCTGAGATTTACTGGTAAGTGTTACCAGTAGTTTCTCGAACAGTTATAGACCTCATATCGACACGACTTATCGAGCTATTGGGGTCTGACGTTTACCACCCCTAGGCAAGATATGCGACATATCAGACGATCAGACCGGACTGTACGGTAGTGTTACTGGTTGGATTCACTGGAGTGTGAGCGGGCTTGCTCGTCGATCTTCTGATCGCTCAATACCCGGGTGGCCGTTACGTTTAGCAGACCGCTTGCGGCTTTTGGATGTTTGATATGATCATCATCCGCTGCCGGCATATTGACGAGTCTTTAGAGTCCTACACAGAGGTTTCCTGGCTCAAGCGAAACGAAATAGGAGAGCATATGAGATATGTGCGGGACCGAGAATAATGCGTGTATGTGATACCGTATTTCATTCTCGCGATGAATGTATCGATTGGTTGTATGCGATATAACCTAGTTATCGATTCAAGGATTGATTCGATAAGCCGATACATTGGATACTAGTCGGTGATATGCGATATGACCGGATCGTTAAATCAAGTGTTGATTTAATGATTTAATGCATAATTATATATTTGATATATTACTTTGCATTAACTAGTATCGGTTCACTTTAAATGGATTTTCTCACTCGGTTGTGCACATTGTATATGTGATATACTTTTGTACACAAGTTTGTATCATGTTTGATGATACATGCTCACTAGGGTTTGTGTGAAGATTAAACCATGGTTGTAGATTGGTTAGGGTTTTCATTTTCTTTTTCCTTTATTTATTTATTTATTCTTTTTGGAAAAATGAAAAGCATAAAGGAAAATGGTGGCTTTGTTTGTTTTCTAGTTGAAGCTTCATGAAGCTTTGAGTAAAGTGACCATTTTGTCTCATGCTTAACCCTAACCACTCCATTAACCCTAGTTTAATCTCTACACTTGACCATGGTTCATTATATGATAAGTATTGATTTTCTTTTCAATAGAAATTAACTTATCATAATATCTTCTTCTTCTTCTTCATCTTCTTCACTTGAAGAAACCTTCACTTCATCAATGGTGATTGATGATAAAGAGTGAGAAATCCAATTCTAAATTGAACCCACTTCCTATTTCTTCATCCTCTACCTCTTGCCAAGTAGTAGAGTGTGTTTCCTTCATAAGTTTTCATGACTTGGTGAAGTTGGAGCTTGATCTAGCGATGCCTCGACGTAGATCATCTTCGGCATGGACATCGACGACCTAGCTTGCCCATTCTCCGACGAAGCCGACGCTAGAGCCCGGGAACTCATTTTGACAGCGAGGGGACTTCGTTGCGGAGCTATGGAGGTGGAGCACCGGATCTACAAAGGTTGTATTTCCGTATTCTTTATAGTTAAGTTGTTAACTAGTTTTAGTTTCGCCTAGAAATCTAGCCAACGATCCGTTCTAGGGTTTCTCGGCACCGTTTAAATTTGAAATTGGCATGGTTGATGCCTTATGAGACCTCATTAGGGTGCCTAGGAACCCTACATATTCTATATAACCTAGACATCGAATCAACGATTGATTCGATAAGCCGATACATAGGATACTAGTCGGTTATATGCGATATGACCGGATCGTTAAGTCAAGTGTTGATTTAATGATTTAATGTATAATTATATATTTGATATATTACTTTGCATTAGCTAGTATTATTTCACTTTATATGGATTTTCTCACTTGATGTGCAAGAAGTATATGTGATATACTTTTGTGCACATATTTGTATCATGTTTGATGATACTTGATCATTTAGTTAAGTGTATAGAATTAAACCATGATTAATTTGATGATTAGGGTTTTGCATATTCATTTATTTATTTGTTTGTTCATTTATTTATTTGGAAAAGATAAAGATGAGAATGGTGGCTTTCTTTGTTTCTTATTGAAGCTTCATGAAGCTTTGACTTAGTCACCATTCTTGTCTCATGCTTAACCCTAACCATTTAAACTAACCCTAGTTCATTCTCTACACTTAACTATGGTTAAGATTATGATAAGTATTAATTTTCTTTTTCATTTTAATAGACTTATCATATTCTTTCTTCTTCTTGACCTTCTTCTTCAAGATAGAAAGCTTGATGCCATCAATGGCAACTTGAGATCTAAAGTGAGAAATCCAATTCTAAAGTGAACCCACCTCCTATTTCTTCACCCTCTACCTCTTGCCAAGTTGTTTTGGGTGTTTTCTTCACAAGTTTCATAAATTTGTGAAGTCGGAGCTTGAACTTGTGATGCCTCGACGTAGATCATCTTCGGCACGAAGCCGACGACCTAGTCCGCCCAATTCTCCGATGAAGCCGACATTTGAGTTCGGGATTCGAGATGGACAGCGAGAGGACGCCTACGTGGAGACAAGGAAGTGGAGAACCGGATCTACAAAGGTTGTAGCCTCTCTCCTTTAGTTAAGTTGTTAACTAGTTTCGTTTTTCGCCTAAATTTCTAGTCAACGATCTAGCCTAGGGTTTCTCGGCACCGTAAAATTTGAAATTGGCATGGTTGATGCCTTGTGAGACCTCTTGAGAGTGCCTAGGATCCCTACAGTGGTATCAGAGCCTAGCTAGAGCCTTAGGCGAAGTCTAGACGACGTTTGAAGTCCGATCGAACCAAAACCCTAACCCGAAAACGGCTCTCTGTACATTTTTTAAAAAATGGGTTTTTTCCAAATTAAAAATATGCAGAAAACTCATCAGGGAATTCTAAGAATTACGGCGCAAAATTTATTTCATGATCCCTCACATGAGCGGCGGAACCGCGGCATAAGCCTAGCTTATGCGGCGGTTCCGCGGCTAAAGTATGACGTCAGCCCTACCAATTTGCACAGTAATTCCTATTTAACAGTGCTGAGTTCTCTGGGTATTTTTAAATTTTATTCAAGAGTTGAATTTTCTGGGGTTGTTTTGGGGATTCGGTGTTTCGATCGGAGTATCAGATTTTGTCTTTGTGGCTTTCCGGATAATTTTTAGAATATGTTAAAAAGTTCGACCGGATATAAATACCCAATTTTTCCCCTGTCGGGAAATTTCCAAGAGTTGGATTTTTCCATGGTTTAACGACGTTCTAAGTAGTGCAAGTAGCGCAATGGACCCTCTAGAAGACAACAAACCTTAACTCGATTATGTGACCGTCTTGAACTGCCCTTTGAACCTTCGGGTTTAGGGCAGTACGGCGTGCCACATTGTGAGGCGTTAGCTTGACCCTTCTACGGCTGGACCGTTGGTACTGAGGCACAAACTGAATGTTGTTAGACTTATTTCATGTGTTGAGCTGTATCGGGAAAACTTGGGTGTTTGACTGTTCGATCGGAAAGTTTAACATTTTCAGTTTATCTGGAATGTGATACAATAATTGGAATTCACAAACAGTTATGAGATAACTGAATGAATGTTATAAATCTAGCGGTTTAGTTTCACTTGATATTGAAAAGAGTTTTCGATAATGAGACTAAAATGCGGGGTTTATAACTGTTAGGCATGTGATGTCTAAGTATTTCATTTGATTAGGCATGCGATGTCTAAAGAGGTTGCGGATTCCAACTGTTGTAGTTTTACACTTTCTTTTCTGTGACCGTAAGTGTAATATGTGATATCGCCGGTTTCGTTGCTATATGTCAACGATAATTGGGATGGACATATTTACTTACGTTGATGACATGTGATGTTATGTGTTGCTGGATATGTTATATTGGATTGTCGTGTTTGAATAGCCGGGGGTTTTTATGTGAGATGAGTGTTTTTCATTTTCATTCATGTAAAAACTTGTATGTAATATTCTTTTATTGGGGCACTTCCAGGTTGCGGAAGCTGTCACCCTTTGTATATTATTTACTTTTCCGCATTAGGATAGACCCAAGGAGGGGAGCACAAGTAACCGGGTTCTAGGGTCCAGTGGGAGACCATCTCGAGGAGTCGAGTCCGGGTCTCCTAACCCTAGAATTGGCAGGGTTGCTTGCCGCTCTCGTAGGGGTCTAGGGGTGTGGGATTGGCTATTCATCACGACCGTGGAATCCGTGTTTTATACTGGCTCGTATTGAAAACACGGACGTCCTAGTATATCCAATATTTCATATGATATTTTCTGCTGCAATATCTGTGATGTGATCATGTGATGTTCTGTGATAGATACAGTATATAGTATATATGATATATTATATAGACGTTACTTATGTTTTGCATCCGCACTAGCTCTGCCCTTCTCTGTCGTTAGTTACCTAACCTAACGGTGCACGAGGGGACATCGAGGCGAATGCGGATGGCATAAGTGTACGTCATATCTATCTGTGATGTTTAGATACTTAAATGATGGGACTTCATTAATGTGATTAATGAAAGAAAAGAAACCTAAGATGTTGTAGAATCAAATTTTAAACAAAAAGGGGTAGCTACAGTTCTTGCTTTGCATAGCGGTGTATGCGATATATCCTGCACCTTATTCGATGAGGAAAGGACCGAGATCCCTTCACCGGGAGTGACTCCTTTAGCAATGACTGGCAGATGCTACACACTCGGTTTGACTTTTGATTGCTTCTATAGTTTCTGCTTTGCACAGTGATATATATGATATATCCCGCACCTCATTCGACGAGAAAAGGGCCGACGATCCCTTCACCGGGAGTGACCCCTTTAGCAAAACTAGAAAAGCCTCAAAATCACTCCATTTCAAAACTTCATTTGATTCTACAACGATATCAAGTTCATTACGCTCATGGTTTTTATGATAAACCTGCGTAGCCCTCCGTCATTTCAGATAAGTACTAGTTAGTATTCGTGCTGCGGTAGTTTGGCCTCCGTCAAGGCGTAGTGTACGGTAGCTAACTAGTGCTTATCTGCTAGCATATGATGCGATTGGATTAGGGTATTCGTACAGCGTTGTTTGGCCTCCGTCAAGGGTCGTGCGGATGGGTTTAATTCAATCAGGAAATGACGGGTTGAACTTGACTAGCGGACTATGGGTTGTTTGGCCTCCGTCAAGGTCGTAGGACGCTAGGGGCAAAATATTATCGGGAATTTCAAGTGTTGAAATTTGCAATGAGATTGCATACCTTCTATGAGATAGTTGGATCCCGATACCCGCTGCGAGTAAGAGTTACTCCTGGGAGAGTTTTACACATTACAATTAGCCGATCAAGTAGGTGTCTAGAAAGGTGTTAACGAGGTTACGCCTCTGGGAAAACGAGGTTTACATTAATTAGGTTCGTGCGAAAGCACAGGGGACCTCCCTCAAAGTACCGACACTGGCCTGGCTGAAAGATTGGCAAACTTATAGTGTGTAATTAATCCCGGCTAGTCTTTCCTTTTAGGGTTTGAAGGAAGATTTGATAAAAAGCAGTGGGAGTCATCCTGATTAGATAAGATAATAACCAATCTGATCTTGCACGAGCTTACGCTAAAGTGTTTTCTTCTCTCTCTCTCCAGGTAGCGACCATTTCATGCCCTAATAAAGATAATAATATGGATGTATTAACCGAACCCGCATGTTATACTGTGCGGGGGAACGTTGAACCCGTTCTATCTTATAAGTGTTATAAGAATGAACAGGAAACAGGAGAATATCTGGATTTTCACACCGCCCAAAAGGAGAACATGCATGATGATGCATCATCTTCGGGTGTGTTTGTCATTGAGAACTGTTTCTCAGTTCACCCTACGTCCTGGGTATTAGATACCGGATCAGGATCCCACATATGTAAGATGTTACATGGGCTACGGAAAGGTAGGGAACTGGGAAAAGGTGATCATTCCGTTCAAGTAGGGAATGGTGCAAATGTTGCAGCCAAACCAGTTGGCGAATATCACCTAGTATTACCAAGTGGTGATACTATGATTCTGAATGAGTGCTATTATATACCGAACATGATGTGCAACATTATATCAGTTTCTTTATTGAGTAAAGAAAGATATAATTTTGTAGTACAGGATAATGTTATGAACATATTCCTAGATCAAAAGTTGATTGCATCAGGCTCATTACATAATGGCATATTCATTCTAAATCAAAATACAGTCCTCAATTTACAAAACACACACAAGAGGAAGAGTTCTGAACTGAACGAATCCTTCTTGTGGCATTGTAGACTGGGTCACATCAATGCGACACGACTAGCTAAGTTGCATAAGGATGGATATTTAAATCCATTTGAATTTTCATCTTATGACACTTGCCAGTCATGTCTCAAAGGCAAGATGACCAAAACTCCGTTTACTGGACACGGAGAAAGAGTTACCAAGCTCTTGGGACTAATACATAGTGATGTATGCGGTCCCATGTCTACACATGCCAGGGATGGTTCTTTGTACTTCATTACATTCACTGACGATCTCTCTAGATTCGGATATGTGTTCCTGATGAAACACAAATCAGAAGCTTTTGAGAAATTTAGAGAATATAAACAAGAAGTAGAGAACCAAACGGGCAAAAGTATTAAGATCCTTCGATCTGATCGAGGAGGAGAATACTTAAGTAACGAATTCAGAGATTATCTAAAAGAGAATGGGATTCTCTCTCAGCTTACTCCTCCTTATACACCACAGCACAACGGTGTATCGGAGCGGAGAAATCGCACCCTATTAGATATGGTGCGCTCTATGATGAGTGCAGCTGAGTTACCTATTTCCTTCTGGGGATATGCACTGGAGACTGCTGCATATCTATTGAATAGAGTTCCAACCAAATCTGTGCCTACCACTCCATATGAGATATGGAATGGTAAGAGACCATGTCTTAATTTTATTCAGATATGGAGTTGTCCGGCCTATGTTAAGACACAAAATCCGGACAAACTCGAGGCAAGGTCTGTTCTATGTAAGTTTGTTGGATATCCCAAACATTCGCGAGGGTATATCTTCTACCACTCCGAGGAACAAAAAGTGTTTGTTTCTCGACATGCCACTTTCTTAGAAAAAAGTTTTCTTATGAAACAGACAAGTAGCATTCAGGTAGAACTGGAAGAGGTTCCAGCAATACAAACTGAAACAGAAGACTTGGTAGAACCAGAGGATTCAGTAGAACTCGACGAACCCCAGCCTCTCCGCCGATCTAGTAGGGTTTCTCGTCCACCTAAGAGATACTACGGTTTTCTCATTGACGGTGGAAGCGAGGATTGCATCATGGAGGATGATGACCCAACTAGCTTCGAGCAGGCCATCACGAGTAGGGACTCAGTGAAATGGCTGGATGCTATGCGGACCGAGATGGAATCCATGTACACCAACAAAGTATGGACTTTGGAAGTTGCTCCTGAAGGGGTAAAACCCGTTGGGAGCAAGTGGATCTTCAAGAAGAAACTTGGTGTAGATAGGAAAGTGGAGACTTTCAAAGCTAGACTTGTAGCAAAGGGTTTTCGTCAAAGACCAGGTGTGGACTATGAAGAAACCTTTTCTCCAGTGGCTATGCTTAAATCCATCCGGATCATGCTTGCCATCGCTGCATATCATAATTACGAAATCTGGCAAATGGATGTTAAGACTGCCTTTCTAAATGGTGATTTAGAAGAGTGCGTGTACATGACTCAGCCAGAGGGCTTCGTAGACAGTGGGAGCAGCGGGAAGGTGTGTAAGCTGCTTAAATCCATTTATGGATTAAAGCAAGCATCGCGGAGTTGGAACATCTGCTTTGACGTCGTTATCAAAGAGTTTGATTTCGTCAAAAATCCAGATGAACCTTGTATCTACAAGAAGGTGGCAGAGAGTAAGGTTGTCTTCCTCGTATTGTACGTGGACGACATACTCTTGATAGGAAATGATATTCCTATGCTGCAATCGGTCAAGCTCTTCTTATCACAAAGATTCTCGATGAAAGATCTTGGTGATGCCTCCTGCATATTGGGAATCAGGATCTATAGAGATAGATCCAAAAGGATATTGGGATTGTCCCAATCCAGGTACATTGACACCATACTAAAGAGGTTTAGTATGTAAGAATCCAAGCGTGGGAACTTGCCCACGATCTCTGGAGTCACTCTCTCCAAAGAGATATCTCCCAAGACTGATTTGGAGAGAGCTCGCATGCAAGGGACACCCTATGCCTCGGTTGTAGGCTCTATCATGTATGCGATGCTATGTACCAGACCCGATGTAGCATACTCACTAAGTATAGTGAGCAGGTATCAAGCTGATCCTGGAGAGAGTCACTGGACAGCTGTGAAGAGCATTCTCAAATACTTACGAAGGACTAAAGAGATGCTCTTGGTGTATGGTAATGGAGAACTCCAAGTGGAGTCCTTTACCGATTCGAGCTTCCAGAGTGATAAGGACGACTCTAAGTCGCAGTCGGGATTTGTCTTTACCCTTTACGGAGGGGCGGTTAGCTGGAAGAGTTCCAAGCAGGAAACCGTGGCAGACTCGACGATGGAGGCTGAATACATCGCTGCCAACGATGCTGCCAAAGAGGCTGTCTGGATCAAGAAGTTCATTACTGAACTTGGAGTGGTTCCATCCATTGAGCATCCAATACCTTTGTATTGTGATAACAATGGAGCGGTGGCTTTGGCCAAGGAACCCAGGTCCCATCAGCGATCCAGGCATATTCTGAGGCGGTATCACCTGATCCGGGAGATAGTTGATCGCCAGGAGGTCGAGGTCAGGAGGGTTGACACGAAGAACAACACGGCGGATCCACTCACGAAGGCCATTCCCCAGATACAGTTTGAGAGACTCTTCGGGATGCTCGGTATGCGAAACTACAGCAGCTGGCCCTAGTGCAAGTGGGAGATTGTTAGTTGTATGTATGCCCTAGAGGCCAGTATTGTACAGATGATGTATATTATATTGGATGCTTGGACATATATAGAGATGACTTTCTTGCTCGATATGATAGTATGCTATCTGGTTACTCTTTATCTTAACATGTACACTTGTCTCTTTAAACTGTCTTATAGTTACATGTTGGTAAAGCCCTTAGGATGTGTACTTGACTACCTGGACTATGATGCAGATCATACTAGTGGGGACATGGTAGTCCATAAGTACATCCTTCAAGGTCCCTAGTCATAGGTGTATCGAGACGGGGCATCGATATACCAGTGTAGACTAGCGTATACGCTTCTCGACCCATGAGATGGGCGATGGATGATCCCATATCCATTGGTGTTTGACATCAGAGATGGTGTGCGGGTGCTCAGTGGAGACTGGGTACACTGGACGGACTCGCCGAGAACTCCCAGATGGTATTATACCTCACGTCAGATGGCAGTTCTCAGGTGACACTTGTGCAGGTTAGTCTGTAGACCCGAGATCGTCATAGAGTCTTGTGTGATTCCCACTGTGCTTTGATCTCCACCTTACCACGTCCATGAGGGCGTGCAAAACGGTGGTCTTTGGGTACAGTCCCGAGTCACATGGAGGCAATGAGCGATAGGAGGGGTTTCGTCTCTCCCGGTATTGGGGGTTGATGTTGCGCTGTGCTCGATTGGCCGTAACAGGGAAGTCCCTGGCCAGGGCTGATCAGAGATTTGCTGGTAAGTGTTACCAGTAGTTTCTCGACCCGTTATGAGCCTCACATCGGCACGACTTATCGGTTATTGGGGTCTGACGTATACCACCCCTAGACTTGATATGCGACATATCAGACGAACAGACCGGACTGTACGGTAAGTGTTACTGGTTGGATTCACAGAAGTGTGAGCGGGCTAGCTCGTCGATCTTCTGATCGCTCAATACCCGGATGGCCGTTACGTTTAGCAGACCGCTTGCGGCTTGTAGGTGCTTGATATGATCATCATCTGCTACCGGCGTATTGACGAGTCTTTAGAGTCCTACACAGAGGTTTCCTGGCTCAAGCGAAACGAAATAAGAGCGCATATGAGATATGTGCAGGACCGAGAATAATGCGTGTATGTGATACCGTATTCCATTCTCGCGATGAATGTATCGAATGGTTATATTCGATATAACCTAGACATCGAATCAACGATTGATTCGATAAGCCGATACATAGGATACTAGTCGGTTATATGCGATATGACCGGATCGTTAAGTCAAGTGTTGATTTAATGATTTAATGTATAATTATATATTTGATATATTACTTTGCATTAGCTAGTATTAGTTCACTTTATATGGATTTTCTCACTTGATGTGCAAGAAGTATATGTGATATACTTTTGTGCACATATTTGTATCATGTTTGATGATACTTGATCATTTAGTTAAGTGTATAGAATTAAACCATGATTAATTTGAAGATTAGGGTTTTGCATATTCATTTATTTATTTATTTGTTCATTTATTTATTTGGAAAAGATAAAGAAGAGAATGGTGGCTTTCTTTGTTTCTTATTGAAGCTTCATGAAGCTTTGACTTAGTCACCATTCTTGTCTCATGCTTAACCCTAACCATTTAAACTAACCCTAGTTCATTCTCTACACTTAACTATGGTTAAGATTATGATAAGTATTGATTTTCTTTTTCATTTTAAAAGACTTATCATATTCTTTCTTCTTCTTGACCTTCTTCTTCAAGATAGAAAGCTTGATGCCATCAATGGCAACTTGAGATCTAAAGTGAGAAATCCAATTCTAAAGTGAACCCACCTCCTATTTCTTCACCCTTTACCTCTTGCCAAGTTGTTTTGGGTGTTTTCTTCACAAGTTTCATAAATTTGTGAAGTCGGAGCTTGAACTTGTGATGCCTCGACGTAGATCATCTTCGGCACGAAGTCGACGACCTAGTCCGCCCAATTCTCCGATGAAGCCGACATTTGAGTTCGGGATTCGAGATGGACAGCGAGAGGACGCCTACGTGGAGCCAAGGAAGTGGAGAACCGGATCTACAAAGGTTGTAGCCTCTCTCCTTTAGTTAAGTTGTTAACTAGTTTCGTTTTTCGCCTAAATTTCTAGTCAACGATCTAGTCTAGGGTTTCTCGGCACCGTAAAATTTGAAATTGGCATGGTTGATGCCTTGTGAGACCTCTTGAGAGTGCCTAGGATCCCTACACCCTGAGCCGTCTCATGCTAAAAGAGAACAAAATAATCATTCTAGACAACTTTTGAGCCGGCTCAAATATTGTCCGAGCCGTATCAAGTTTACTGAACAGAACTGTCACCGTAAAACTATCATAACTTTTTATTCAATGATCGGATTTTGATGTTCTTAGACTCGTTGGAAAGAAATCTTCAATATCTACAACTTACATGTTTAATATATTTTCTAATACTGAGTTTATGACATCTAAAAAGGTTCCCAAATTCGAGTGTCTCGACATTACATGAGCCATCTCTAAAACACTTGAGCTGTCTCTCACACACAAAGAATAATTAATATTTCAGACTTAACTTATGAGCCGAATCAACATTACATGAGCCGTCTTTAACACACTTGAGTCGTCTCACATATTCATGAGACGTCTCAAACTAAACTGAACCTGATATTGAACCTGAAATGACACTGAACACGTTATATTGTTTCATGAATGCATGATACATTGAATGAACATGTAATTGACCGATTGTGATATTCATATAGTGAAGCCTTGCTATTCATGTTAATGAGTATTAAACTTGATCATGTAATTGTTATGGTTACGATATTCCTAACTTGTATTATTATTGATTGTTTACTTAAAATCGTGATTGATTGACCATCATTACCATGTTACCATACATGAACTGTGATGTTTACCTACATGTCAATAATCTATTGTTATCGATTAATAAGACATGTACAAGCATTGATTGTTATTGAGTTAGTATTAGGACTACACTATATTGATATTGACATAGATTGAACTGGGGAAAGGGGGAAATCATGAATGTAACCAAATCATAACCCAAGAGGATATTGATTGTGTCGTGATTCCGAGAGGAAATAGAATAACCATTGTTCATTAATATTGTGTCGTGTTCCCAGGGGGTAATGGGATATATTGTGTTGTGTTTCCAGAGCGTAACGGGATATAAACTGTTGAGTTACGAGTAAGGATTGCATAGATTGGTTTCAAATACATGTACAATAGATAGCATAGCGAAATATATATTGGATATAGTGTCCTCAAGACAATTATTATGATTGCGAGTAGGTGATTATGATAATTGAGGGAGGACCTATACAGTTATAACAGTCTTACTCGAGATGGTAATATACTATCTGGTTTGTCTTCATCATTGATGAAGCCCGTAGGATTGTTGCTTGAAAACCAGAATTATGATGGCAATCATATATGCGGGAGCTGGGTTGTCCATAAGCACATCCATAAATGTCCCTAGTGGGAGTATCGAGACTGGGTATCGATATTCCGAAGTAGACTAGTGTATACATTTCTAAACCCCGACGAGGGGCGGTGGCCGTTCTCATAAGCCATTGGTGTTGTCTCACCTAAGATAGTATTTAGGTGCTCACTGGAGGTGGGTACACCGGACGGACTCGCCGAGAACTTCTAGATGGTATTATATCTATCGTCAGATAGAAGTTCTCAGGTGGCATGAGTACAGGTTAGTCTTTTGACCTCAAATCATCATTTGTCTCGTGTGAGTTCCCACTATATTTTGATTACTACCCTACGACGACTCAAAGGAGTCATGCAAACAAGTTTTAGTTGGGTACAGTCCCGACCCATATGGAGACAGTGGTCAATTGTCAGGGATTCGTCTCTCCTAGTATTAGAAGTCGATATCGCGCTGTGTTCAGTTGGCTATCACCAGAAATCCGTGGCCACGGTGGATGAGATTTACTGATAGTTGATCAACAGTATATCTGTTGGTGATGATCTTGACTCAGACACGATTTATCAAGTTAGTAGGGGTCTGACGTTATCCACCCCCTAGACCCGATATGCGATATTTTTTGACAAAAAGGCCGGACTGTACGGAGATTGAAACATTCAGGCTCAGTAGGGTAAGAACGTACTTGATTGTCGACCCCCCTGTCGACAAGTACATGGGCAGCTGTTACGTATAGCTAGTACCGCTGACGTGCTTGTGGTTAAACCCACTGCCAGCGTATTGTCGAGTCTTTAGAGTCCCACATAGAGGGGTTTTCCGGTTCAGGCGATAAATATAGAAGCCGTACATTAGTACGTGCAGGGGTCCGATTAAATATGTGTACGGGATACACGGACTTTAATCAGGCGGTTGATAATACTAGACGGCTTAGGATTAAGCCTTATTAATAAATCAGGTTTTGATTTAATAATTTATATATGTATTTTGATACATATATTTTAATATCATTGTTCACTATTCATTTTCTCTCTTTGGTCCTATCTGTATTTTTATACGGATACGCGTATATGTAGCGATACATATACCGAATGAATTATTTCGTATTTATACGGGAATAATTCTAGAAGAATAACACCTCATATTTATTTTTCTATTTAGAAAAATAAAAGGAAATGGGGTGTAAAGTGTGTAAGTCCACGTTGCCCACCCCGGTTCTTACGGGGAGGCGGAAACGGTAAAAAACGATTTTTTGACACAAGGCAACATGGACTAAAAAGAGGATCTTTGCTAAACAAAAACCTTGCAAACTAACTACAAATTTAACTACTCGGTTAGAGGGTTATACCTAGGTCTTGAACTCCTTCTCTTCTTGCTCCTTGGAGTGGTTTGAACGGCTCCACCTCGTAGTCTTCTCTTTGTCGAAGAAGGATCCACCCGAAGACCTCTACCTTGAGCTCCTATCTCAACCTAGAGGTAACTAAAGTGCTTGGCTTGCTAAACCTAGAACTCTAGAATGAGTAGAGTGGAGTTTTAGTGGTTTTATCTCAATAGCTCATGGTTCTCAACACATGAGACATGAGAGCTTTGAGAGAGAGGAAGAGGATGAGCTTTGGATGAGAGAGAGTGAGCAAGTGAGAATGAGATAATAATTTACAACCATGCTCACAAAAGTAAGAATAATGATGATGATAATAATAATTAAGAATTGTGATGGTTAGTTTCAATGACCATTATCATTTCATGCATTTAATGCATTTTGTAAAGAACAAGAAGCATCATTGAAATGAAATGATGATGGTCAACAAGTCCACAATGGTCAACCGGTCAACAAAGTCAATAAAAGTCAAATGTTCAACTCAACCATGGCACAATAATCCTTAATTAATATTATTAATCATATTTCTTATTCTCATTAGGATTTAGAAAAAGTCAACGGTCAACAACCCTAATGAGAATCCTCTGCCTCTGCCTCTGTCAACTGTGCATACACACCCGCATCCGTGTTCCGAGAAACACGAATACAATGAGATAAAACCAATCCCAAAACATATACTAGGATCTGGCTTAAACCAAAGCCCGCTAGTAATAACTGCCCGGACACCAAACGTGCACAAGTGCGCGGATGTGAACGAACCCTGTCGCAAAACCATGCGACTTCTACTCTGTTTTGCCCAAATGCGAATAGCCCTCTGTGTGGGACTCTAAAGACTCGACACTATACTGGCAATGGGTTTAACCACAAGCCGCAAGCGGTACTAGCTGTACATAACGGTCCCCAGGGAGATGCCGATAAGAAGACTGATGAGGTGAACCCATCCGAACTCCTACTGAGCCTGAATGTGACAATCTCCGTACAGTCTGGTCTGTTCGTCTGAGAATATCGCATGGCAGGCCTAGGGGGTGGTAAACGTCAGTCCCCTACTAGCGGTACAAGTCATGTCGGAGTGTAGCCCAGAACACCCTGAGATAACACTGGAAAACCTACCAGTATATCTCGCTTGCCCTGGCCAGGGACGACTATGTGTAATGGCTCTCCTAGACACAGCGCGATATCAACCCCCAATACCGGGAGAAACGAATCTTGTCTAACCGTCACTGCCTCCAAGTGCTTCGGGACTGCACCCAACTGCTACCTGTTTACACGACTCATTTGAGCCGTGGTAGGGTAGCAATCTAAGAACAGTGGGAACACACTCGAGGCGAAGTGACAGTGTCAAGTCAGCGGACTAAGCTGTACTCATGTCACCAGGGAACTGATAACTGATGATAGGTATAGTACCAACCAACAGTTCCCGACGAGTCATGTCCAGTGTACTCGTAACCTAACGAGCACCCGCATACTATCTCAAGTACGACGTACTGACGGCTGTGGGACAGACCATCTCCCCTGCTGGGATGAGAAGCGCATACGCTAGTCTACTCCGGAGTATCGATGCCCCATCTCGATAATCCAACAACTAGGGACCTGTATAAGGATGTGCTTGTAGATTACCCAGCCCCCACTAGTGTGACTGCCATCACAACGCTGGTAATCAAGCAAAGATCTTAAGGGCTCCACTAATGTGTATAGGCGATATGCTAAAAGAAACACATGCACACATTAAAGTAGAAACAAACCAAGTAGCATACTACCATTTCGAGCAAAATTGTCTATACAACTGTGAATATCCCAAGCTTCCATTAAGTAATATACAAACTAGTATGATACAGTAATGGCCTCTAGGGCATATACACTAACAATCTCCCACTTGCACTAATGCCATGTACTGGCGTATCGAAGACCTATCATCTCGATCAGCCGCTCAAACTGAGTCTGGGGTATGGCCTTCGTGAATGGATCTGCAGTGTTATTCTCCGAATTTACTCTCTTCACCTCGATCTCCCGGCGATCTACGATCTCCCTGATTAGGTGGTACCGCCTCAAAATGTTCCTGGACTTCTAATGGGACCTGGGTTCCGCTAAAGCTACAGCGCCGTTGTTGTCACAATACAGCGGTATTGGATCAACAATGGTAGGAACCACCTGAAGGTCCGTAAGGAACTTCTTCATCCAGACAGCTTCTTTTGCGGCATCGCAAGCAGCTATGTACTCCGCTTTCATAGTTGAGTCAGCAACGGTTTCCTGCTTGGAGCTCTTCCAACAAACCGCCCCTCCATTGAGGGTAAAGACATAACCCGACATGGACTTGGAGTCATCCTTGCCACTCTGGAAGCTGGAGTCAGCAAAGGCCTCGATCTGGAGGTCTTTTCCGCCATACACCAAGAACATCTCCTTAGTCCTTCTCAGGTACTTGAGAATGTTCTTTACTGCTATCCAGTGTTTCTCTCCTGGGTCCGACTGATACCAACTTACAACGCTCAATGTGTATGCTATATCTGGTCTGGTACACAACATCGCATACATTATATAGCCTACCGCTGATGCGTATGGTATAGATGACATGCGAGCCCTTTCCAAATCAGTCTTGGGAGACATATCTTTGGAAAGGGTGATTCCGTGACAAGCCGGTAGATTACCGCGCTTTGAATCTTCCATACTGAATCGTTTCAGTATGGTGTCGATGTACCTGGACTGGGAAAGTCCCAACATCCTCTTAGATCTATCACGATAGATCTGGATCCCCAGAATGTAGTTGGCATCGCCCAGGTCCTTCATGGAGAACCTCTGTGACAAGAATCCTTTGACTGACTGTAGCATAGGAATATCATTTCCTATTAGGAGTATGTCATCCACGTACAAGACGAGGAATACCACAGTTCTCCCTACAATCTTACTGTAAATGCATGGTTCATCTGGGTTTTTGATAAACTCGAATTCTTTGACAGTATCATCAAAGCAGATGTTCCAACTCCGCGATGCCTGCTTCAGTCCATAGATGGACTTAAGAAACTTGCATACTTTACCGCTGCTCCCACTCTGAATGAATCCCTCCGGCTGATCCATATAGACACACTCTTCCAAATTCCCATTTAGGAAAGCCGTCTTTACGTCCATCTGCCAGATCTCATAATCGTGGAAGGCAGCGAAGGCAAGAAGGATCCGAATGGATTTGAGCATAGCCACTGGAGAAAAGGTCCCGTCATAGTCCAAACTAGGTCTTTGACGAAAACCCTTTGCAACAAGTCTAGCTTTATAAGTTTCAACCTGCCCATCTACACCAATCTTCTTTCTGAAGATCCATTTGCAGCCTACGGGTTTTACCCCTTCTGAAGCAATGTCCAAAGTCCAAACTTTGTTAGTGTACAGGGACTCCATTTCGGTCCGCATTGCATCCAGCCATTTTACTGAGTCACCGCTCTGAATGGCTTGCTGGAAGCTAGTAGGCTCATCATAATCAATAGTGCAATCCTCTCTATCCCCGTCTATGAGAAAACCGTAGTATCTCTCGGGCAGATGAGACTGCCTACTACTCCTGCGGAGTAGCGCTGGGATGTCCGGTTCTCTTGAAACTTCTGGTTCTTCCAAGCTTTCAGTAATAGCTTGTGGTTCTGGAATTTCTTCCAGTTCTATTGCGCTCCCATTTATCTGACTTTCTAAAAATTCAGTTTCCAAGAAGTGGGCATGCTGAGAAACAAAAACCATTTGTTCCTCTGCGGAATAGAAAAGATACCCCTGGAGTTCTTGGGGTATCCCATAAACTTACACAGTACTGAGTGTGCCTCGAGCTTGTCCGCATGCTGCTTCTTTACAAAAGCTGGACATCCCCATGTCTTAAGATACTTAAGACAGGATTTCTTCCCACTCCACATCTGATATGGGGTGGTAGGCACAGTCTTTGTTGGAGCCTTGTTCAAAAGATATGCAGTTGTTTCTAGTGCATAACCCCAGAAAGATCGCGATAACTCAGCCTTACTCATCATGGAATGAACCATATCCAATAGGGTTCGATTCCGCCTTTCAGATACACCGTTGTGTTGTGGTGTGTATGGAGGAGTAAGCTGAGAAAGAATTTCATTCTCTTTTAAGTAGTCCAGAAACTCGGCACTCAAGTATTCACCACCTCGATCTGATCTCAGTGTCTTTATACTCTTGCCTGTTTGTTTTTCAACTTCATTCTTGTATTCCTGAAATTTCTCAAAGGCCTCGGATTTATGCTTAATCAGGAAGACATGTCCATATCTAGAGAAATCATCCGTAAAAGTAATGAAGTATGAATAACCACTTCGCGCATGTGTAGACATTGGACCACACACGTCACTTTGTATGAGTCCCAAGAGCTCGCTCGCTCTTACTCCGTGTCCAGTGAACGGAGTTTTTGTCATCTTTCCCATGAGACAAGATTCACAAGTAGTATGAGACTGATACTTGAACGGATTCAAGTATCCCTCTTTATGTAACTTTGTTAACCGTGTCTCATTAATGTGACCCAGTCTACAATGCCATAAGAAAGCCTGATTTGTTTCCGGAGACTTTCTTTTAAGTGTGTTCTGGACACTGAAAATCTGAGCTTGATTCAATACGTATATCCCGTTTTCTAATGTACCTGACCCAATCAGAACTTGATTTAGGTGGATGTGGACCACATCGCTTACAAAAGTAAAATCATATCCTTCCTTAGAAAGTAAGGATACAGATATGATATTACAAGTCGCACTAGGTACATACAAACAGTTACGCAGAATCAATATCTGTCCAGTTGTCAGTCCAAGATGATATTCCCCTACGGATTCAGCGTCCATGCTCATTCCGTTGGCAACCCTGAGAGTCATATCACCTATCCTGATAACTCTATGGTTTCTCAGAGCCTGTAATGAATTAAAGATGTGAGATCCTGATCCGGTATCCAATACCCTGGAAATAGGGTTAACTGACATACAGTTTTCTACTACAAACACACCCGAAGCCGAAGCCACAACATGCTTTGAATCCTGGCTACTGGCTTTGCTAGCCCTGCAATCCTTCTGCCAATGTTCATTCCCGTAACAATAGGAACGTCCCTCCTTTACTATATCCAGTCCCGAAACTTTTGCCCTTCCATTTCCTTCTACTTCCCTGGTTTCCTTCAGGGTATAAGTAGAGGGCAGAGACTGTAGAATCAAGTCAGTACTTGACCCGTTCTTCAACGTGGTCTTCAGGTCCGTGAGCTCATCAAAATAGCTGGTCTCTGTAAGGACGTTGCCCCCTACAGATGACCCGATAGCCAACCTCGCTTGAAGCAATTCGTTCGAGGTCTCATATCTTGCGATACGAGATTGCTCTCCATATAAATCTTTGTTATGGAGGAAGATAGAAACTAAGTCCATCTTCTCGTGCTGCCTCTGGTATGCGCCATCAACTGAGGCCAACACGAGACACTTGGCATTCGCACAATCTTTTTCCGATGTCTTACGGATATCAATATCCGTGACAGGGGAAACTGGTCCTGAGACGGCAAGGGTTTGATTAGTTAAGAGGTGTCCTAGCTCGTTATGGACAATGGACATCTGGACAGACCTTTGCCAATCATAACAGTCAGATTCAGTCATTTTATTATCTAGATGTAACCTATGTGTGGTCACTGGGTCGCTGCAATTAAGAGAGAGAGAAGAAAACACTCAGCATGATGCTCTTGCAAATTTAGATTGGTTTTTAGTTTATCTAAAAAGGATGGCTCCCACTGTTTCTCGAATCCTTCCTCAAACCAAAAAGGAAGAATTAGTCGGGATCAATCTCACTGTACAATACTTGCTTAACCGTTCAGCCAGGCCAGTGTTGGTACTTCGAGGGAGGTTTTCCAATGCTTTCTCGAAGTTCCTTAATTAAATAACCTCTTTTCCCTGTGGGCGTAGCCCCGCTAACACCTTTCTAGACACCTACTTGGTTTATAGCATTGATCGTTAAGTAAGAAAGTTCCCAGGGAGTAGCACATACTCACAGTAGGATCGGGATCCAAATATCATCGTGTGATAAAACTGAAGGAATCCTACCACAATCATCACACTCCAAATGGTATGCAGCGCTAGCAAGTTTCAGTTTCTTTAGAAACTCCCGATGTGGATTTTTGCCCCATGCTCTTATGACCTTGACGAAGGTCAACAAATCATAAATCACATGTCAAGTTCTACCCGTCATTGTCCAGGTTAATTTGAACCCACCCGTATATACCCTTGACGAAGGTCAACAAGGTAATATGACTGTCCCAAACCAACGCATCTATCTATTCTACATATGAACACCCAACAGCTACCAATCGCTATGCCTTGATGAAGGTCAATAAACATAGCTTGAATACTATTGAATATTCATATGAAATGACGGAGGGCTACGAATGGTTTTGGCGAAACCGTGAACGTAGTGAACTTGATATAATCGAAGGAACGTGATAGCTTTTAAAAGGAGTGGTTTAAGCTCCGCGTTTAAAAGTTGTTTTGAAAAGAAACCGAGTGATTTTGAAATTGTTCCAACGACTTTACTTTGGTTTATTTTCTTGCATTAATTTAATGCGTCCCATCATTTAATCCTACCATTGCAGAAAACAACGAAAATATGACGTACGCTTATGCCATCCGCATTCGCCACAGGGCCCCGTCATTACCCGTTAGGTTAGTTAACTAACGACAGAGCGGGGGCTGGACTAGCGCGGATGCAAAACATAAGCAACGCCTACTAGATATCATATATAGATATATACATTCGTCAGATGCAATGATAGCCATTCTAGATCACAGATGAACATATTGGATATACTAGGTGTTTCCTGATTTAAAATCAGGAAAGCTTCTGGGAAAAGCTTCTGAAAGAGGTCACGTGTTGGCACGTGACACCTAAAAAAAAAAAGGATCATCAAGTCAAGTTCAGTTTCCTGAATACGCTGAAGAAAATGGACTTCAGAAAGAGTCACGTGTTCCCACGTGACCAGGGTCACGTGGCGACACGTGACATTTAAATGCAAGCGTCAAAGGCACACAAGTTCTCTGATCAAGTCAAGAAAAGGCTTCAGAAGAGGTCACGTGTTCTCACGTGACCAGGGTCACGTGTTGGCACGTGACGTTCAAGACAGCAGACTCGTTCTCCAGAAGAACCGAAGAAAGAGAATTCAAACAAGGATCACGTGCTCACACGTGACAAGGGGTCACGTGGTGGCACGTGATGCTTAAGCAATGATCAGAAGACAGAGCGCAAAAGAAAGGAAAAGGATCATTCCAAAAGGGGTCACGTGCCCACACGTGACCATGGGTCACGTGGTCACACGTGACCGGCTTTCAAAGCCCATTGTGTTAACAGAATTAAATTCTGAAGGAGATTTAAATCTTTCCAAAAGAAAGCAATTATCTGGGGCCAATCAAATTAAAGATTCAGAGGTGATAGAATATCATCTATCTATGGAAAATCTCGGGTTTGGAAAGATTTCCCCTTTAAATCTAACCAAAATAACAAGGGAGAATCTCTGGATTTAAAATCCAATGGTGAATAAAATTCACCTAATAATCCAAAGGTCCAAAATGAATGATGAATGCAAATCAAATCTCAATGAAGATTCGTCAAAAAACTGATTGATTCGGCTGCTTCTCCTATAAATAGGAGCCAAGAGACATACATACAGAGAGATGCGCAGAGAAGAAAAAAAAAAGGAGAAGAGCTTTGATACTTTGAAAAGACTCGGATCTTCTGCGAAAAACCCTAGGTAAGAAAGGGAAGGCCTTTTAAAAGAAAGAGAATTTAATTCTCAGCAGAGTTTAACTCTGATAATGTAAAAACAGAAGAACATATTTCTTCTCTCTTTGATGGAGGATCTGCAAAGTGCACATCTCCCCTTAAGGTTGAGAATTTAATTCTCAATAGGTTGACATCCTGCCATGCAGATCCAAAACACGGAGAAGGAATGCAAGCACGAGAATTTAATTCTCACAGAACTATAGGAATTTAATTCCTTTAAAATAAAAAGAGGGCTTGACCCTATATTATGGGAATTTAATTCCTCCAGAACAAAAAGAAACAGGGTTTAACCCTAATTAAGAACCTAGTTCTGTTGAAACAGCAGGAATTTAATTCCCTTAATCATACAGAGGATGGAAGTTTAAACTCCTTAAAAACTTTTATTAGGGTTTAACCCTATTCAGCCCTTCACGTATATGAGGAATTTAATTCCTACAGAAAATTCAGAGTTAAACTCTATTCCAGAAAACAAAGTCTTCGAAAGGAAGTAGGAATTTAATTCCTCTGAAATTTATAGTTCGAGGAATTTAATTCCTAAAAATATTAACAAAGCCTCTAAACAAAATACCTAGAGGCAGGGTCACGTGTCATCACGTGACCCCCCCCCCACGAGAGCTACAGAAAGCCCCTTTGAGGCAGCACCCCACGTGACCCACGTGACCCTCAGCAGAAGCTCTAATCCATAGGCATTTGAATGCCCATCACGTGATGGCACGTGATGCTCTGGAAGACGCGATAATCTCAGCAGAACAAAGGAAGGGAGGGCTCTCTCACGTGCTGCCACGTGACCCCTCTTACCTTAGTGTTTAAACACCAAACTAAAACTCTCGAACCCAGTGTTAAAACACTGTTGGGCCTTAGTGTTCAACACTAATTAAAAAGCTTTATTTGCAGTGTTCAACACTGATTACCTTAGTGTTTAAACACTAATCTGAGATCTTCATTTGCAGTGTTCAACACTGATTACCTTAGTGTTTAACACTAACCTGAAAAAACATTGTTGCTGGTGTTCAACACCAAATATTCTCTTAGTGTTAAACACTAACTTGTCAACCCCATTCCCAGTGTTCAACACTGACTGCTCTGTAGTGTTTAACACTAGACTTTGGCCCAATTGGCTTAAATGGATGGAGGCAAAGCCTCTCCTGATTGGACTTAGCCCAAGATGGCCATAAGTCCTCAATTTGTGATTAACTGGTCCAATGGACTCATAACATAATTAATTCGTCTTGACCCCAAATTGGGCCAAGGGCTATTTAATCCACTCCGGTTCTAGGGTACATCTCTTCACTCCTTTGATACTTGGCATTGTAATCCCTCAATGCCGTCAAAGAGGTGACGGGTCCCGACGACCACACATTGATATGGACTGTGGGGTCCTTAAACTCATGTCTAATGCAAATTCCTGGTTACGTGGAACGCGGATAATGTCACTCTTTGACCCCGTGGAAAACGTCCAGAGCGGAGCCTGGTCCTCGCCAAGCGCGGCAGTGAACCCGTGTGAAGCATCCAGAGCACATACCGGACTGTGGGGTCCTTAAACCCATGGACTACGACGTCCTTAACCTTGACCGAGATGTCTTAAAACTAACAATGGACTGTGGGGTCCTTAAACCCATGGACTACGACGTCCTTAACCTTGACCGAGATGTCTTAAAACTAACAATGGACCGCAATGTCCTTAAACTACCCATGGACCGCAATGTCCTTAAACTACCCATGGACCGCAATGTCCTTAAACTACCCATGGACCGTAATGTCTTTAAACTAGAACAATAGAGCCCCGCATGCTCTTTTGTCGGATCTAAACGGTCCCGTTTAAGTTGATCTTAGCCTCAAAGATGGCTAACGTATCCTTAAACCTTCAAACAGAGTGGACTATAAATCCCCCCAATTGACTCCGGCTTGAGGGTACATCCTTGAACTCCTCTGACATCCGTCGTTGTAATCCTTCAACGTCGTCAGAGAGGTGACGGGTCCCGACGGCCATACATTCATGGACCACTATGTCCCTAAACTGGAACATTATAGTCCAAACGCTCTTTTGTCGGATCTAAACGATCCCGTTAAGTTGATCTTAGTCACAAAGTTAGACTAACGTATCCTTAACAAACGTTTGAGTTGATCTTAGCCTCGAGTAGGGCTGACGTATCCTCAAACCAAAACCCCCCCCAAACCCAAATCTAAGATAATACGGATTTGGACTAGTCCACGCCCTACGGGCGACGACATAACTCAGTCTCCGTAAACGATCCACGGGCAACAAAATACAAAACAGACACCCACGACACGAAGTGACCATCTGGAGAAGGAGAAAGTTGTTACCGCAATGCGGTAGCGTAATTAACTGCAGGGGCTTGCGCCTGCAGGGAAGAGCGTCCCCACAATCAAAAACCCCTCAAACGAGGGGGAATCTGACGAAGTCTGCTACATCGGACGCATCCGTCTAAACCTTCGATACGTGGTGCCATAAATCAACTTGGCATCTTTGAAGAGGTGGACGGATAGCACCTATTAGCATCTGCCCCGAATCTCAGGCAAGACGCGGTGTCGCGCCGTCTTTCGGAGGGGAACAGATTCTGGCACGCCCGGTGGGACCTTTTCCTCTTTCCACTCCACACTTCGTGTATCGTGACTCGCGAACCAATCGCGGTTCGCTAATGGTTGCCCTTGGGTTTCAAGATACTAAAAATTGGCGTCTCGCTTATTGCAGAAAGCAAAGGATCGATGGCTTCTACTTACGTGAAATTCTCCAACTGCTCAGACTGCAATTGCAACCAACGCTCTGCCTCGTCAGGAGGTATAGCCTACGGACCCCAAGCTGCTTCGCTATTCACAATGCCCATGGAACAGGTCACTCGCGCCACCACAGGATTGTTCTTTGGGACCATGCTCCCACCGACAAACTTCACCGCTCCAGCGCTGATAACGGAAGCTCTCAAGAAGTCGGTCTTTGATCGTCTTACCCCTGCCACGGCTCCTCTCAACGAGTCGCCCAACGTCAACGCCTCGGTCTTCTCTAGACTGGGCCAGAAATCCTGCAGACCCATCGTGGGACCTACAATCTCAGAGAAGGTTGCTTCTAAGAAAGTGGCCGCTCCTGTCCCAGAAGTCGTCAAGGCAGCCTCTCCGGCCAAAAGGTCGGTCTTTACAAGATTAACAGCTTCAGCTCCCGCTCCTACTACCCAAAGGACATCGGTCTTTGACAGGCTAATACCAACTGCGACCCCACGCCCAGACAGAGGGCAAAACGAAACCGTTCTTACCGCTGACCCTACACCGTCCGCTCGACACGCTCGACGTCGCCATTGGCGCCGAGTGAGGAAGGCTGGGGGCAACTCCCCATCTGGGTTGACTCCATCAGTCCCGGTGGCAGAAGTTAATGCTGCTGTTCCAACTGGGAACAGCTTCGAAATGCTAAATAAAGTGCGAAGAAATTCTCCTACTGCAGTACTGAAGAGGTCTCCTCCCCCGTTAAAGAAGGTTGTGGAAATGGAGTCAGAACGGCCCCAATCTCCTCAACGGCTATCTTCCAAAATCTATAAGGTTTGGCGGCAGGCACGGGACTCGATCATCGATCCGAACTTCTCCCGCCGACACAAGAAGCTGAAAACCCAACCGGAAGCTGGTCACCAGGCCAAACCCCAAAAGGCTGTGGAACAACTGACTCATAAAAGAAGGAGGCCGGAGAAGACCCCACGGCACGCAACGACGGCTAAAAGCACTGAGCCCAGACACCCTAAGTCTGGGGGCATGGTGGTGCACACTGTTTACATGGCCTCTGGAAAAGAGGAAAGCCGCACTTCTACGGGCCACCGACCGTTAACCCGATCCGTGACGAAAGCCCAAGAACAGCAACAGAAGCTGTAAGAAATGATGAATGCTATGGCCGCGCTCACCGGGCCAAAAGAAAACCCAGAAACGTCCTCAGACGCACGCCGAGAGGAAGAAACCGATGCTGAATTCCTTCGCCGGACACTGGAGAAAAGGGACAAAGAGGCTGCTGAACAAGCGGCCAACATACAACAGATGGGCCTTCTCTTCCAAGATGTGATAGGAATGATGATCCAGCAGGACTTACCCGCCGAGGATCCCCCGATCGTTCTTGAAGACGACCGAGGAGAAACGTCAAATCCACCACCAGCCCTCTCAACGGCCAAGGAGGATGCAATCTCTAAGGCTGACTTGGCTGACTACATAGCCCAGCAAATCCGGGTTCACCACGCGACTGAGGCAGCTGGTCAAGTCGTGAAAACGGGGCGGCCGTATCCGAGCTGGTACGACCAAATCAAATACCCGCAAGGCTATACGATACCAAAATTCCACGTGTATAAGGGGACCGGCAATCCCCATCAACATGTCGCCCAGTTTCGGGCCCTCTGCGGTAACACCGGCGGTGATGATAAGTTGTTGCTCCGCCAGTTTGTGGGCAGCTTATCAGAAACAGCGTTCGAATGGTACTCGGAACTCCCGAACGATTCCATCAAAACGTTTGCTGAAATGGAGTTGTTGTTCACTCAGCGATTTGCAAGTGCCAGCGGACGCACTCCAATAACTGCACTTATTAACGCCAGGGTAAAACCGGGCGAAACCTGGGTCCAGTACGCTATACGCTGGCGGAACTTGTGGTCGAGATGTGAGCAACGCATTGAGGAAGCACCTGCGGTGGGCATGTTCGTGGGAACTCTAGACCCCCATGCAACTATTTCCCAGTTTATGATGTTCTTTAAGCCAACCACATTCCAGGCCCTGATCGACAAGTTGGCTCAGATGGACCAGATGGGTCATAGACCGCCTACACCGAAGTCGGAACCTCGGAATGACAAGGGTAAAGGAAGAGCAACATTTGTCGCAAATGCCCAAGAGCAACCTAACGCCCCGAAACCGACAGATCAACTGGAGGAAAGACGTCGGTATTATAATGAGAAGATGAAGCGTCCCTACTCGTTCCCACGGGACAAGACGAAACGGCTATTCGAGCTGGCAATACGCAACAGACTTATAAACCTGCCAAATCCAAGGCGACCGCCGCAACCCACCGAAGTGAATAACCCTAACTATTGCCCTTACCATCAAACGGTAGGACATCCGATTGAAGATTGCTTCGTCTTCAAAGGATGGATTGAAGACCAATACCTCCAGGGGAAGTTTGTACTGTCCGAAAAGTGGAAGGTGAACCCACCACAGCCGCATGCTCCGAGGAAAGCGGATACACCGGGGGCAACATGTTCTTTTATTGAAGAAGCTCCATGGGAGGTCGTGCTATCAACTAAAACCAAAAGAATGCTGAGAGACCTTCATGCGTGCCCTGCGATCGAATGGAAGGACCCTCTTGAACCTCAAATTATCAAAGGAATGTTGAAGCCCCGCCCAACTACGAAGACTCGCGATAATGGCCCAAATACCCACGCCCAACCGTCAAAATCTTCGAAGAAAAAGAAGAAGAAATCCAAGAAGTCCGTGAAGCGTGGAAAAGAGCACACGAACTTGCAGAAGCAAATCGACGCATTGGAAGAGTACAACCAAAAGGCGCGAACTCCTGTCACACTGCAAGAGTTCCTCAACCACATCTTTCAAGAGGAAGATGATGGAGAGAGCTCGTCAGATGAATCCGAAGAATATGTGGCGAGTTGTAACGTGATCTCCCACTCGCTTACTGATGATGGGAAAACTCATGGCACTAAAAAGCTGAAGACAGAGCCTGTACCAGAGCATGCATAGCCAACAGATGAAATGATCGACGCTTTTCTAGACGAGATTCGTCTAAAATGTAAAGCGGACCAGGAGCGTGAGATGGCCACATCGGAAGGAGCCAAATGCGGGCAGCCGAACGAAAGAGTTGAACTACCCCTGCCGGAGCATAAGGCATCCGAAGCAGACAAGAAGATACTCAAGACGAGGAAAAGGTTTGCCAAAGCCATGTCAATGGGAATAAAGCTACCACCCTCGGAAGGAAACACACACGATGGGGTAGAGACGCACCCTGACTATTGCGCATATCATCGAAAAATATCACATCCCATGGAGGAGTGCGACGCCTTTAAGATATGGTGGCAAGGATATGTTGCTCATCGGCAACATTTTAAGCGCATGAAACGCAAGATCCGCCGAGAGCGAAGAAGTACCGTCGATGGGCACAACAGAACTACTGGCAACTGTTACATGGTTAACGCCGGGGGGTCACAAGTTCTCACCTTTGGGAGCGACTCTGACGAAGAAATGGCTCTGGGCCCTCTCTTCAAAGAATCCGTTTTAGGGAAAGAGGAGGAATCGGAGATCTGCGAGAACATTCAGCTGCGCAATCGCACACTCCCAGAAAAGAATCTCGGGCCCGGGAATAGAAAAGATAAGGGAAAGGAAAAAGTCACTGAAGATATCACTTTAGATGACCAAGCCACGAGAGAGCTGGCTGCCAAAGACCCTCCTAGGAAGAGTAAAGTGGACTATAACATCCTCGCGCACCTAAGGAAACTACCTTCTCAGCTTAGCATTCTTGATGCCCTCCTATTATCAAAAGAAGCGCGAGACTCACTAATTAAGGCGTTACAAGAACCCGAGCAATTCCAAGCCTTCCTCGCCACTGAAAGGATGAAGGATGAACTGGAGGAAGTGCATACAGCCGACATCACTTTCGGGGATGAAGACCTCCTTCTCGGGACGTGCGACCATAACCGTCCCCTATATGTCTCCGGATACTGCCATGATATCAAGATAGGCAAGATCCTGGTGGATAATGGATCCTCTGTCAACCTCCTTAATGTTCGGGTGTTGAAGGAAATCTGCATGAGCGTGCAACACCTCGCTCGTGACAAAATCACTATCTCCGGTTTCGATTCACAATCGTCACGGACTCTCGGATCCGTGATACTAACATTACGCTTCGGACTTCTCGTCACAGACATCAAATTCCATGTCATTGACGCCAAGACCTGTTACAACGCCTTGCTCGGCCGCCCTTGGCTACACGAGTACAATATCATCCCTTCTACACAACATCAGTGTATGAAGTACTTCAAAGATGGTTTCGAGTATACCGTAACAGGTGAGTTAAACCCATTTTCCGTGAACGAAGTCCGCAAATACGAAGATGCGAAATACTTTTTGCCAGATTTCGAAGATACAGAAAAGTGTCGCAATCCGGAAAACAAAACCGCCGCCACCATCCCTATTTTCGGGAGCGATACCGAAGAAGAGGAAGAGATAGTTTATGCAGGGCCATCTCAACGCAACAACCTGAGGACACCCGCCCCCGTATTAGTCTTCGGAAGTGATTCAGAAGATGAAGTTAATGCTGTGTTCTCCAATCGGCTGCCGACACAAGCACCCCTTGGCGATGACCATAGTTTGCAAATCACCATGGTACCGCGAGAACACTACAAGGATCTCGACGCGCTTCAGGCTCATAATGTACAGGACCTGCAAACATTCTACGTCCCTCCCAGGCGAAGGGGTGAGAAAGTGATCCTATTTTACCGATCCTCAGAGTCGAAAATAGAGAAAGAGATCTGGCACGGCGCAGATACTACGCTCGACAGGCTCCAACCCATCCGTCTGCCCAGATACTATACAAATGGATTAAAGAAGCTATTGAAGCGCCAAGGAGTACCTTTAGAACAGACCGTTCGGCAGGCGCGGTTCTACAACAAGATTTGGGATGTCCCCGGGACTCAACGCAAATTGCCCAACGGGAAGATGGAAACACTCGGGCTCGGATACGCAAGAGCTGGAAAACGGGAACGGACTCACAGCAGCTACCCTATATATACCTTTGATGAAGAGGAGGACGCCCTGTCAGGAGATGCCAACCCTTCATTAAAACTAGACCCTGCGATTGAAACATCGAGTCCGTCGTTTGAAGAGCGAACGAACAAGCCTATCAGGAAAACGGGTCAGAGAGCTCAGGAAGACCACAACCGCGAGATGGCCATCTACAAGAAGGCCAGGACGCAACGTCTATCTCAACATACCGAAAAAGACAAAGACGCTTATCCTCGTCAATCCGTTGTACGAAAGGCCCGACGCGGAGACGGAAATAAATCAAGAAGCGGCTCGGGTTTGCCCCTCGTGAAGAAGATGAGTCGAGCGTATTCCTTCCCCCGAGACAAGACGGAGAGGTTACTCAACCTCGCTATAAAACATCAAATGATCACGCTTCCAGAGTCTAGACGTCCTGAGCAAGCTAGCCAGGTCTCTCATCCGAGTTATTGCTCTTAGCACCAAGCCATAGGACATCCCACCGAGAACTGCTTCACCTTCAAGAACTGGGTCGAGGACCAGTACCGACGGGGCAGATTCGCTTTATCCAACGGCTGGAAGGTAATGCCGCCGCGAAAGCACGAGCCCAAGGCCGCAAGAGCAGAACCGGGTCCACCTCAGTCCGGGGAGCGGGTTCGCACTTGTTATACGATTACGATATTAGGAGAAGAGCCCGAGAACGTAGACGACCTTTACCGGTGCTTTGAGAACAGCGATGATGAGGTGATCTCAGAATTTCCGCCCGCTCCGAAAGAACTGGAAGATGGTATACATACTACCGCAGATAACCTCAAGAAGATTGAGTTGGGATCGGCAGACGACCCGCGACCGACATTTGTCAGCGAGCTATTATCCGAAGAAAAGGTGGCTGCATTAAAGAACGTGCTTCTACGGCATAAAGACTGCTTCGCGTGGAACTACTCCGAGATGCCAGGATTGGACCCGGAGATTGCTGTGCATAGATTAGCAATATCCCCAGATATCAAGCCAGTCAAGCAGGCGCCAAGGAGGATGCGACTCGAGCTTGAGATGAGCATCAACGCCGAAGTCAAGAAGTTGATCGATTCAGGATTTATCCAAGAAGTCCAATATCCCGACTGGATTGCCAATATCGTCCCGGTAATGAAGAAGAATGGGACGGTACGCATATGCGTGGATTTCAGGGATCTCAATAAAGCCTGTCCAAAGGACGATTTCCCGGTGCCGGTAACCGAGCTAATGATAGATAACACGTCCACTCACGAGGTTTTCTCCTTTATGGACGGTTCATCAGGATACAATCAGATAAAGATGCATCCCGAAGACCAGAAGCATACCGCTTTCCGCACCCCTTTGGGTATATTTTGCTACAGGGTTATGCCCTTTGGTCTTAAGAACGCTGGCGCTACCTATCAAAGGGCCATGACAAAGATCTTTGATGACCTCATACACGACGTCGTCGAGTGCTATATCGACGACCTCATAGTAAAGAGCATGTCATACGAAGATCATTTAAAGCATCTGGAGACTGTATTTCGACGCCTTCGGCAATATAATTTGAAAATGAATCCCCTCAAATGCGCGTTTGGAGTCTCCTCGGGCAAATTTCTGGGATTCATCGTTCGACACGGAGGTATTGAAATAGATCCGTCAAAGATTAAGGCGATCATGGAAATGCCTCCGCCAAGAACCCTCAAGCAGTTGCGGTCTCTCCAAGGGAAGCTCGCATACATCCGGCGGTTTATCGCTAATCTTTCGGGCAAATGCCGTCCTTACAGCCACCTGATGAAAAAGGGAACTCCATTCGTTTGGGATCACAAATGTCAAGGTGCACTAGACGAGATCAAGCAGTACCTGCAGAACCCTCCAGTGTTGGCTGCTCCAGTGAAGGGAAAGCCTCTCATTCTTTACACGGCCGCCCTTGAAAGTTCTTTGGGCGCATTATGGGCACAAGAGAACGATCAGGGGAAAGAAAGAGCACTTTAGTACTTAAGTCGAGTGCAGCTGGGGGCAGAAAGCAACTATTCCCCCATTGAAAAACACTGCCTGGCGTTGATCTTCGCAATAACAAAGCTTAGACATTACGCATTAGCACATGAAGTCCGTCTTATTTCAAAGGTGGACCCTCTCAAATATTTGATGTCGAAAGCCATACTGACGGGACGACTTGCTAAGTGGGCCCTGCTCTTGATGGAGTTCTCAATAACGTATCAACCTCTCAAGGCAGTGAAAGGCCAGGCCATTGCCGACTTCCTCGCCGAACACCCGATACCGGCCAATTCTCCTCTGAATTGCGATTTGCCGGACGAGCATGCATTTGATGCGATTAACGGCGGAACCACCCGATGGGAACTCTATTTCGATGGAGCGTCCTCCATAAAGAAACAGAAACAAGGTATCCCAATGATCAAATCAGGGATAGGCCTCATCTTTGCAACTCCACAAGGAGGGATAATGCGCTTCGCCTTCTCCTTAACAGAGCCGAGGACAAACAATGAAGCCGAATACGAAGCCCTGATAGCAGGCCTCGAGATCGCCATCGACATGGGAATTGAAGACCTCCTTATATACGGGGATTCTCAGCTGGTCGTTAGTCAAGTAAATGGTGACTACCAAACGTGCAAGCCGGAGTTGGTAAAGTACGGCGAAAGGGTGCAACAACTATTGACCCAAATTCCCTCCTATACTTTGGAGAACATACCGCGCGCGGAAAACAGCAAAGCAGACGCGTTGGCTAAACTTGCTAAAGAACTGGCTAACGAGAACCTCGATGACGTCAGAATCGTGGTACAAAGCCGTCGAGTGCTCGCCCCGGCAGAAATATCTCCAGAATCATGCGAAGAAAAGGGAACGACTGAGCAGACGACCTTACAAATAAAAGACCATGAGAGGGCCGAAGACTGGAGGGAAGTCTTCATAGACTACTTTAAGTCCCACCGAATGCCTGAAGAAGCGTCCTCAAGACATCAGCTCATGAAACGAGCTCTATCCTTCGGTTTCGTCAACAACATTCTATACAAGAGATCGTTTGATTCTCTATGGCTCAGATGCTTAGGACCTGACGAAGCAGAAAGAGTCGTTCAGGAAGTTCATGACGGACTTTGCGGTTCTCACCAAGCAGGCTCAAAGATGAAGTTAAAAATTAAACGGATGGGTTATTACTGGCCCACGATGATCCAGGACTGCCTCAAGTATGCGAAGCAATGCCACTCATGCCAGATCCATGGAGACTTCATCCACCAACATCCGAATCCACTGCACCCGACGTTGGCTAGTTGGCCATTCGAAATGTGGGGGACTGACATAGTCGGCCCCATTGAGCCAGCATCATCCCGGGGACACCGCTTTATCCTGGCGACAACCGATTACTTCTCCAAATGGGCAGAAGCAGTACCGCTGAAGGAAGTGAAGACAGAGAATATTCTCCACTTCTTCAAGACGCACGTCATCTATCGGTTTGGAACTCCGCGGCGGATTATCTCCGATAACGGGCCGGCCTACCGAAGCCATAAGATTAGCCGCTTCGCACAGCAGCACAATATAGACTGGAGATATTCTTCAGTTTACAATCCACGAGCTAACGGCCTGGCCGAGGCTTTCAATAAGACCTTGACGAAGATCATAAAAAAGACCGTTTCCAGGAATAAGAGAGACTGGCACGAAAGGCTGCAAGAAGCCCTTTGGGCTTATCGAACTACGTTCAAGACGGCCACAAACACAACGCCGTACGCGTTGGTGTTTGGGACGGAAGCAGTGCTCCCCCTCGAGATAGAGTTACCCTCTCTACGAGTAGCAGTCCACCACGAGCTGACGAACGAAGAAAATGCTCACCTTCGGCTTGAGGAGCTTGATGCCCTCGACGAAACCCGGCTCATAGCGCAACAACATCTAGAAGCCTACAAAGCAAAGATGACGCGCTCGTACGAACGATTGACCAGGCCGAGGACATTCCGCCAAGGCGAACTCGTACTAGTGGTCAAAAGACCTATGATCCCCAATCGTGCCAAGCGGGGAAAATTTGAGCCAAACTATGAAGGCCCGTACATCATAGACAAGGTCTACCAGGGTGGAGCCTACCTACTCATGGACATGCACGGTGAAAGGCCTTTCAGGCCAATAAACGGCCGCTTCTTAAAGAAGTACTATGCTTAATGAGCCACAGCCGGGGTCAATGATAAATGACGACGACTATGTCCGCTCACTGTCTTCCTAGGCTCAGACTTTACAAGCAGCAGCCGGCCTTCCCATAACGGCGGACCGAAACGTCCTTAAACTAACGGCGGACCGAAACGTCCTTAAACTAACGGCGGACCGAAACGTCCTTAAACTATCGACGGACCGAAACGTCCTTAAACTAACGACGGACCGAAACGTCCCTAAAACTACTACCGCAGCGTCTTTAGGCTGACGAGATAAATAAAAAAAAATAAAATAAAATAAAATAAAAAAATAAAAAAAAACGGTATGTCCATAAGCAAAATGGGCACGGATGAAAACCCGAAAAGGGCTCCGTGAGTAAAAACAGCAGGGCTGCCGGCAAGTGTTCGTGAAAACCTGAGAGGGCGCAACCTTGTAAAAAAAAAATATAAAAAAATAAATATAAAAAAATAAAAAAAACGGTATGTCTATAAGCAAAACGGGCACGGATGAAAACCCGAAAGGGCTCCGTGAGTAAAAACAGCAGGACTACCGGCGAGTGTTTGTGAAAACCCGAAAGGGCGCAACCTCGTTAAAGGACACTTACAGAGTCCTCTCGACCTTGTAAGGAGAAACCACCTGCGTGAGATCCTTACGACTCACGAAGGAGCAACACACTTAGGGATCCTCACGATTCCTAAGGAGAAAATACACTTACGAGATCCTCACGACTCGTAAGGAGAATCCTCTTATGGGACCCTCACGGCTCATGAGATTTGAAAGTCTTAAGTTACAGAAACCTGAACCTGTTCTTAAGCAAATCCTCCACAACCTCCGATATTGCCCTACAAGAGGTTCAATACTGACCCTTGTATACAATCCACGGGCACAAATAAACATTTCCCCAGCAAAGTCCAACCCTTGTGGGTCCTCTTGACCCATAAGGTGAAAACCCTCTTGTAGGATCCTTACGACTTACAGAGGAACATACACTTAGGAATCCTCACGATCCCTAAGGAGAAAATACACCTGCAAGATCCTCACGACTTGTAGGGAGAAATACCTTTGTGAGACCCTTACGGCTCATGAAGTCAAAAGCCTTAGTCGACAGGACCTTAACCCTGTTTGCTAAGCCACCTTTGTTCAACATCGACAGAGGCAAATGATGATTCGCTCCTGGCAATATTCCAGTTGCAGCGATGCTGATGCCTAAACCGGTATCAAATCCTAAGTCCTTTCATGGCAAATGATGATTCGCTCCTGGCAACATCCCAGTCGTAGCGATGCTGATGCCGAAATCGGTGTCCGAAATCCGAGCTTGCGGCGAAAAAGCTAGCAGGCCACACATGCCTACAAAATAGCCGAAATGATGGGGCAACTTGCAATAAAAAGCAGCAAGTAAAAATGTATGCATGAAAAATAGCCGAAATGATGGGGCAACTCGCAATAAAAAGCAGCGAGTAAAAATAAAATAAATAGCCGAAATGGTTGGGCACCGCGAAAAAATAGCCGAAATGATTGGGCAATCCGACCTTCGCGATATAAAAAGCTGAAATGATAGAGCATCGCGGAAAGAATAAAAGAAATGATGGAAAAATGAAACCTTTTTGCCCTACAGGTGATACTACAACAATCCCTGTATACAATCCAGGGGCGCAAACAAAGAAGGGATCATACTCCTCCCCCCAGGTTTCGTCATGAGAGGAAGCCAAATCTCGACGGTTCACAAATAACCTGGAGATCGTCTCGTAACAACGGACACAACTTCAAGCTAAGCGGAACAGCGGCCACTCCCAGTTCCATGGCTCGGTGGTATACATATCGCCAACAGTCAAACCCTCACCCCGTGAAATGCGGATACATTCAGCAAAATTCCTGGTCACGTGGAACACGAATAATGTCACTCTTTGACCCCGTGGAAAATGTCCAGAGCGGATCCTGGTCCTCGCAGAGCATGGCAGTGAACCCGTGCGAAGCATCCAGAGCGGAGCCTAGTCCTCGCCTAACGCGGCAGTGAACCCGTGTGAAGCATCTAGTGCAAAATTCCTGGTCACGTGGAACGCGGATAATGTCACTCTTTGACCCCGTGGAAAGCGTCCAGAGCGGATCCTGGTCCTCGCAGAGCATGGCAGTGAACCCGTGCGAAGCATCCAGAGCGGAGCCTAGTCCTCGCCTAACACGGCAGTGAACCCGTGTGAAGCATCTAGTGCAAAATTCCTGGTCACGTGGAACGCGGATAATGTCACTCTTTGACCCCGCGGAAAGCGTCCAGAGTGGATCCTGGTCCTCGCAGAGCATGGCAATGAACCCGTGCGAAGCATCCAGAGCGGAGCCTGGTCCTCGCCTGACGCGGCAGTGAACCCGTGTGAAGCATCTAGTGCAAAATTCCTGGTCACGTGGAACACGGATAATCTCACTCTTTGACCCCGTGGAAAACGTCCAGAGCGGATCCTGGTCCTCGCAGAGCATGGCAGTGAACCCGTGCGAAGCATCCAGAGCGGAGCCTAGTCCTCGCCTAACGCGGCAGTGAACCCGTGTGAAGCATCTAGTGCAAAATTCCTGGTCACGTGGAACGCGGATAATGTCACTCTTTGACCCCGTGGAAAGCGTCCAGAGCGGATCCTGGTCCTCGCAGAGCATGGCAGTGAACCCGTGTGAAGCATCCAGAGCGGAGCCTAGTCCTCGCCTAACGCGGCAGTGAACCCGTGTGAAGCATCTAGTGCAAAATTCCTGGTCACGTGGAACGCGGATAATGTCACTCTTTGACCCCGTGGAAAACGTCCAGAGCGGATCCTGGTCCTCGCAGAGCATGGCAGTGAACCCGTGCGAAGCATCCAGAGCGGAGCCTAGTCCTCGCCTAACGCGGCAGTGAACCCGTGTGAAGCATCTAGCGCAAAATTCCTGGTTACGTGGAACGCGGATAATGTCACTCTTTGACCCCGTGGAAAACGTCCAGAGCGGAGCCTGGTCCTCGCCAAGCACGGCAGTGAACCCGTGTGAAGCATCCAGAGCAAATACCGGACTGTGGAGTCCTTAAAATCCATGGACTATGACGTCCTTAACCTCGACCGTGATGTCTTAAAACTAACGATCAACCATCCCGACTCCCTACAGACTTTGCCTTGGTTTAAGGGTACATCTCTTCACTCCTTTGATGCCCGGCGTTGTAATTCCTCAACGTCTTCAAAGAGGTGACGGGTCCCTGCAACCAAACACCGGACTGTGGAGTCCTTAAATCCACGGACTATGAGGTCCTTAACCTTGACCGTGATGTCTTAAAACTAACAGCGGACTGTGGAGTTCTTAAATCCACGGACTATGAGGTCCTTAACCTTGACCATGACGTCTTTAAACTATGATACCTTGAGAGACCCTTGACTCCATGAAACACGGATAAGGGTGAACGCATCCGGCACTTGCAGGCCCTCACGACCTGTAAGGAAGAAAAACTCTCTTGTGAGATCCTTACGACTCTCAAGGGAAAACCCGCTTAAGGATCCTCACGATCTTTAAGAAGAACTCACACCTATGGGATCCTCTCGACCTGTAGGGAGAAAAAAACTCTTTATGAGACCCTCGCGGCTCATAAGATGCAAAAGCCTTAGGAAGCAGATCTTAACCCTGAGTCCTGAGCCATTGCTGTCCTGCAAGGAGATCAAGATAGAATACCCGCAGAATACATTCAATGAAAAGGAGACATGTCATTGACAAAAAAAATGTGTATCTTTTATTCATAAACCAAAATGGGTACAAAATACAATTCATGAAAGAAACAAAAAGAAAATACTTTCATCCATGAGTATGTACAAAAGGGAAGAAAAAGATACAAATGTTTTAGGCCGGCGGGCGATTCAGCAGCTTGGTCAGCTCATCCTGCTTTTGCTGAGCCACGGCTTCATGACGCAAGATCTCCAGAAGACGAGCCTCCGCTTGAGCTTGCTGAGCCTGATACGAAGCGAGCCGGGCTTCAAGCTCTTTCTCAGTGGCCTTATGAGCCTCGACCCTCTCACGAGTGAACATGGCAGCTTTATCGAGAGCCACCACCTCTTTGATAGACTCCTGAAGCACCCGCCAGAGTTCATACGCTTTGTTGGCCTTGGCTGTGAGATTGGCTTGAAGCTCGCTCAGCGCCTTGGAGGCTAGCTCCCTTTCCGAGAACTTGCGACCGAGCCTCTTCTCACATGACGTCATGTTGGCCGCGCACCGTACTATCAGCCCTCGCAATTCCGCCTTTGCAGCCACGGCCTCCGAGGAAAGGCGAGAACACTCGAGAGTGTGCAGGCAAGCCTCCACTCGCCGGCAGAACTCCACCCAGACTCGCACCACCTCTTCGCTGTGGTAGGTGGCAAGAAAAGGAAGAGAGCCGTTAGCCTCGGCAGCGAATGCTTCAGCCGTGGTCGTGCTGCCAGCACGAAGCTCCTCGATCAGAGACGACAAGGAGACGAGGCTTAATTGGGCCAAGCATTCTGAAGCCCGCAAGGCATAAGGGCCGGGTGGCATCACGATGCGCGACTCCAACGCCGTGGAGACTGGCAGAGCTGTTTAAATTTAAAAGACGTCAACAAAACTCTTAAGCAAGGAACAGGTGAGAGTGCAATGAAATGTCACTCACCGACAGTCATACAAGCAGGAGCTGAAGGCTCCCCTGGCCCTTCGAGAATCTCGACCTCGTCATCGGCTTCCAGAACTGCAGGAAACGTCAATGTCAGTACGCAAAAATAACAACGATGTTATGAGAAGGGATGGACGACACCAACCTTGCCCAGACGAAAGGACAATGCGCTGAGGGGAGATCGCCTGCGGAGCTGCCATCTCCAATAAACGCTGAAATGACTGTCGAGGCGACAGATCCGCGATCGTGGCCGCCAAACCGCGCAATTCTGGGAAAGATAAAAGAGTTCAGACTATGAAGGGGTTGCTAAATCAAAACGCGGAGGGATACCTTCAACACTCCTCCCATTCTGAGCCGGGGGGATGGCAGCTTCAACGGTCTCCGCCGTAACCTCAGGCTCCAACAAAGGGAGAATAGTCCCGACTACCTCACTCCCAGCCTTTGGGTTGCCCTCGGTAAGAGTCATTGGGGGCGTCGGCCTCCAAAGGAGCCTCCTCCAAAGGGGCAAGCACGCCCTGGCCAAGAACCGCCGCTGGAAGTTCCATCATGAGAGGAACAGCCTCGTCAGCCCCTTCCACGTCCAGCAAGGCCTCATTGGGAGTTTCGGCGGGCTTTAGCTTTAATAGGCCCGTAGGAAGCTCCCCCAGCGTCGAAGATTCTGCATGATCCAAGTAAGAATAATGATGTATATGCATGGGCATAAATAATCGGAGAGACTACAAAGGAAGCACAACGTACCTACGCGTAAAGAAGCCCTCAATATGGCTTCTTCAAGCCGCTGCTCCTTCTCAAGGAGGTGGGCTCGCCGGGGTTCGAGCGTAGACTCATGACCGCCAGTCCACAAAGAAAGTGCATCAGCTGCGTCTTCTGAAGCGGCCTGCTTCAGAGCCCTCTCCCCCCATTCCTCCAAAGGGCCGATAAATCGCCGCCGAATCCACGAAGGGTCTTCGTAGAAAATTACAGCGGGGTAAGACTTCTTCGGAACCTTGGCATTGTGAGACGCGTCTTTTGAGCGCCGTATGGCCTCGGCCAACTGCGCAGCCTCCTCATCCACTGAACTCGGGAAGAGAAGTCCAGCGTCCGACTCTTGCACGGCCAATGGTTCGTCCTCAAGGATAGGCTCAGACTCCATCACAGAATCAAGCGGGGCAGTAGCCGCTTTCTTCCGCCGTTTAGACCCGGAGCCGGTCGCCGAGGATGACCGCTTCCTCCCTCGCGAAGCCTTAGGGCGGCGCTGGCCCACATCTCCCTCAGCGCCCTCATCCTTGTTTCTATCGCTCGGTGCCACAACCGAGGACGATACCGCCATCGTCGACACCACGAGGGTTGGCGCCGCCACCGGCGGGGGTACTACTACCGGAGCCCGCTTACCCCGTGAGCGAGAACCCAAAGGCATACCAGCTATCGGAGTAAGGTCTACCCTGGACTCCCCTGGAATGAGCGCGGTGCCAATCTCCCTCAAAGGAAAGCGGACTGGAACCCTCGGTCGTAACTCAGCCCCAGGAGCCAGAGGAGGGGCATCGTGGCCAAGAAGCACCCTCCTTTCCTCGAGAATGATTGGGTTGACCCGATGAAGATACCAGCCCGTAAACGCGCCCACGCATCGAGGCATGTACTCAGCTTCAGGGACCATGAAATAAGAGCCGGTGTTCAGCCTCATAAAATGATGAGCAGCATCGCGAACAGCATCAAGCGAAGGGATCGGGGCGACCATAAAAGCCTCGAAAGGAACACCCTGGTCGTACCCGAACTGCCGGGCAAATCGATGCGGATTGTACCGCATGAAAAGAGCCGCATTGTCCTGGCAAAACACCAAGTAACCCGGTCTGATTGCATACAAATGCGTGGCCTCCTGGGGCTTCAGAGAAGGTGCGTTATCTTTCGACTGGTCCCAGAGTTGTTGGACGGGACCCGAAGGAGTAAACAAGACCCGATCAGTAAAAACCAACCCGCCAGCGGTGGCATGAGGAGAAATTAGCACCCGAATGGCCCCGAATTGAGTCGGGTCGGCGGCAGAAGCATCCACTAGCCGCATAAGTCGTGGAAAGGGGTAGGCATCGTAAAATGAGGGCCTCTGATGCATGGCGAACGCCCCCAATACATGCATTTCGATCCAGGACGTGAAATAATGAAGCGAAAAGTTCACCACATCCACGCCAGGCGTAGAGGTATTAGCTGCGGTGCCCAATCCATTATAGAGGTGTGCCAAGGCCGGGATGCCGATGGCCAACCGCGACCCCTCAGCAATACGATGAGCCGGGTAGATGACCGAGGCTCTCATGAAGCGGCGATGCATGGGGATAACGAACCAGCTAAGCCAAACACTGATAAACCCCACAAAGAATGTTTCCTCATCCATACCAGGTGCTGCAACGGACTCAAAAGACATCGGCGACACGATGGGAATATAATACTGTGGCAGGTCCGATTCAGCAGTCGGTAGCTTCTTCGGACCAAACCCAAAGGGGTCTCTGATGTTAGCAAACTTCGGAGCAGTCTTCGATATGATATCCTCACGAAGGAAGCAGGAAATGAAGCTTTTAAAAGTAACACCCTGCTCCTCAGACTCAGTGAACAATTGATCAAAAATACCCAGCGCCTTGATCAAGCTGGGGCGCTTATGGCGAACAGCATTCTCAGCGGACAGGCCGTCAATCGGTGCAGACTCGGGCTCGAAGACATATTCGTCAGAAGGCAACAACTCCTCATACAGTGCGCCCCTGATTGGCAATCCTGAGATTTCATAAAATTCTGCAAGAGAGATCGAGACCTCGCGATCCCCCAGAAGAAAAGTATTAGTGGGAAGATTCCACTGGTTCAAAAACGCCTTGACCCACCAGGCATGCGGGGACTTGTAATGGAACAGTGACGCATATATGGCCTGATAAAGCCCAACTTTCTGCAACCGCGCCCGATGGGCGGAAAGGATGTAGCGAGCCCAGAGAAGGTAGCCCGTAGGATGCCTGGGAGTGAGCCCTATCTTATAAATTTGCCCCCATGGGTGGGCCTCACCCTGGCAGATACGCCGCCCCAAGATGTCTATGGCCGGAATCGGATGGTTCGGAATACCGGTCGTCGAAGGCTCAAGCCTCCCCGTTGGAGTCCAGTTGGGCATTTCCACAGCAAAAGCTGTCCTTGGAGGATCCATCGGTAAAAAGGGGAAAGTGGGCTCCGTTGGCACCGCGCAGAGAAAACTCCGACGACCCTGAATAATCTGACTATACCAAGACCCCCACTGAAGAAGGTCGGTGCAGTTCGGGTCATGAGCCCGAATCATCGCCATCACTTCCTCATCAGACGGTGACTGAGGAAAAGCCGCCTCCGAGCGAGAAAAGGGAAAGCGTGGAGCGGAAGCCATCGCACCTGAAATCCAATAAAAGAAAACCGTTAAAAGGAAAGTCGGCTATATATATTCATGCATGAACATGAAGACTAGTGGGAGAAAGCAACAGCAAAGTTTCCTGGGACCATTGGCTACAAAACACATGGGCCCCACAGAATCCGGATGACGGCTCATTAATAATGAGACCAAACAGTTACAATAAAACAAAAGGGAATATCCTCATTTAATAAAAAATGATGGCCATGCACATTCCCCCAACGGGATCTGTCTCGGGCTCTACAGTGGATCCAATAAAATCAAAGGAATTAAATTCACACAAAAAAGACATCATTACAAGGCCCCCATTGCATTAACTGCAGGAAGAACAACCTCGGGCCAAGAGACCCCAGGAAGCCTCTGTGTGAAGAAATCGAGTTCTTCGTTGGAATTAAATTCCTTATTAAGAAAAGGGAATTAAATTCCCAAAAACATTTTTGGATGGAATTAAAATTCCATGGGTTTGAACCGCCATCATCATCTCCCCAAAGATCATCTAAACCATAAGAGATCTACAGTTGAAAGATTAAACAGTTTCATGTTCTTATGGAAAATATGAAGAAAGAAGGGTAAAAACCCTTGTTTTGGATTTAAAATCCAGAGAAATGTGAAGGTCCATCGTTGTCCAAGAACATTACCTGAGGAAAAAGGATTCCTTTTGAACAGAGTTAAACTCTGAAGATTGTTTCAAGACAGAGAACTAAGCTCTGAAAGCGAGAATTAAATTCTCAAAGAAGAAGTTCTCAGAAAAAGAAGATGAACAAAGTGAAGGCTCTTATGAAGAGACAGAGGTATTTATAGAAGACAATGAAAACGTTTCGTCTCCCCAGATCCCTAGAGGAATCCAACGGTCACAAGAGGTGACAGCGTTGCACTCACGTGCAGACACGTGAGAACAACGCTGTGGGGGCATTTGTTTCCTGATTTAAAATCAGGAAAGCTTCTGGGAAAAGCTTCAGAAAGAGGTCACGTGTTGGCACGTGACACCTAAAAAAAAAAGGATATCAAGTCAAGTTCAGTTTCCTGAATACGCTGAAGAAAATGCACTTCAGAAAGAGTCACGTGTTCCCACGTGACCAGGGTCACGTGGCGACACGTGACATTTAAATGCAAGCGTCAAAGGCACACAAGTTCTCTGATCAAGTCAAGAAAAGGCTTCAGAAGAGGTCACGTGTTCCCACGTGACCAGGGTCACGTGTTGGCACGTGACGTTCAAGACAGCAGACTCGTTCTCCAGAAGAACCGAAGAAAGAGAATTCAAACAAGGATCACGTGCTCACACGTGACAAGGGGTCACGTGGTGGCACGTGATGCTTAAGCAACGATCAGAAGACAGAGCGCAAAAGAAAGGAAAAGGCTCATTCCAAAAGGGGTCACGTGCCCACACGTGACCATGGGTCACGTGGTCACACGTGACCGGCTTTCAAAGCCCATTGTGTTAACAGAATTAAATTCTGAAGGAGATTTAAATCTTTCCAAAAGAAAGCAATTATCTGGGGCCAATCAAATTAAAGATTCAGAGGTGATAGAATATCATCTATCTATGGAAAATCTCGGGTTTGGAAAGATTTCCCCTTTAAATCTAACCAAAATAACAAGGGAGAATCTCTGGATTTAAAATCCAATGGTGAATAAAATTCACCTAATAATCCAAAGGTCCAAAATGAATGATGAATGCAAATCAAATCTCAATGAAGATTCGTCAAAAAACTGATTGATTCGGCTGCTTCTCCTATAAATAGGAGCCAAGAGACATACATACAGAGAGATGCGCAGAGAAGAAAAAAAAAGGAGAAGAGCTTTGATACTTTGAAAAGACTCGGATCTTCTGCGAAAAACCCTAGGTAAGAAAGGGAAGGCCTTTTAAAAGAAAGAGAATTTAATTCTCAGCAGAGTTTAACTCTGATAATGTAAAAACAGAAGAACATATTTCTTCTCTCTTTGATGGAGGATCTGCAAAGTGCACATCTCCCCTTAAGGTTGAGAATTTAATTCTCAATGGGTTGAGATCCTGCCATGCAGATCCAAAACACGGAGAAGGAATGCAAGCACGAGAATTTAATTCTCACAGAACTATAGGAATTTAATTCCTTTAAAATAAAAAGAGGGTTTGACCCTATATTATGGGAATTTAATTCCTCCAGAACAAAAAGAAACAGGTTTTAACCCTAATTAAGAACCTAGTTCTGTTGAAACAGCAGGAATTTAATTCCCTTAATCATACAGAGGATGGAAGTTTAAACTCCTTAAAAACTTTTATTAGGGTTTAACCCTATTCAGCCCTTCACGTATATGAGGAATTTAATTCCTACAGAAAATTCAGAGTTAAACTCTATTCCAGAAAACAAAGTCTTCGAAAGGAAGTAGGAATTTAATTCCTCTGAAATTTATAGTTCGAGGAATTTAATTCCTAAAAAGATTAACAAAGCCTCTAAACAAAATACCTAGAGGCAGGATCACGTGTCATCACGTGACCCCTCCCAAGAGAGCTACAGAAAGCCCCTTTGAGGCAGCACCCCACGTGACCCACGTGACCCTCAGCAGAAGCTCTAATCCATAGGCATTTGAATGCCCATCACGTGATGGCACGTGATGCTCTGGAAGACGCGATAATCTCAGCAGAACAAAGGAAGGGAGGGCGCTCTCACGTGCTGCCACGTGACCCCTCTTACCTTAGTGTTTAAACACTAAACTAAAACTCTCGAACCCAGTGTTAAAACACTGTTGGGCCTTAGTGTTCAACACTAATTAAAAAGCTTTATTTGCAGTGTTCAACACTGATTACCTTAGTGTTTAAACACTAATCTGAGATCTTCATTTGCAGTGTTCAACACTGATTACCTTAGTGTTTAACACTAACCTGAAAAAACATTGTTGCTATTGTTCAACACCAAATATTCTCTTAGTGTTAAACACTAACTTGTCAACCCCATTCCCAGTGTTCAACACTGACTGCTCTGTAGTGTTTAACACTAGACTTTGGCCCAATTGGCTTAAATGGATGGAGGCAAAGCCTCTCCTGATTGGACTTAGCCCAAGATGGCCATAAGTCCTCAATTTGTGATTAACTGGTCCAATGGACTCATAACATAATTAATTCGTCTTGACCCCAAATTGGGCCAAGGGCTATTTAATCCACTCCGGTTCTAGGGTACATCTCTTCACTCCTTTGATACTTGGCATTGTAATCCCTCAATGCCGTCAAAGAGGTGACGGGTCCCGACGACCACACATTGATATGGACTGTGGGGTCCTTAAACTCATGTCTAATGCAAATTCCTGGTTACGTGGAACGCGGATAATGTCACTCTTTGACCCCGTGGAAAACGTCCAGAGCGGAGCCTGGTCCTCGCCAAGCGCGGCAGTGAACCCGTGTGAAGCATCCAGAGCACATACCGGACTGTGGGGTCCTTAAACCCATGGACTACGACGTCCTTAACCTTGACCGAGATGTCTTAAAACTAACAATGGACTGTGGGGTCCTTAAACCCATGGACTACGACGTCCTTAACCTTGACCGAGATGTCTTAAAACTAACAATGGACCGCAATGTCCTTAAACTACCCATGGACCGCAATGTCCTTAAACTACCCATGGACCGTAATGTCCTTAAACTAGAACAATAGAGCCCCGCATGCTCTTTTGTCGGATCTAAACGGTCCCGTTTAAGTTGATCTTAGCCTCAAAGATGGCTAACGTATCCTTAAACCTTCAAACAGAGTGGACTATAAATCCCCCCAATTGACTCCGGCTTGAGGGTACATCCTTGAACTCCTCTGACATCCGTCGTTGTAATCCTTCAACGTCGTCAGAGAGGTGACGGGTCCCGACGGCCATACATTCATGGACCACTATGTCCCTAAACTGGAACATTAGAGTCCAAACGCTCTTTTGTCGGATCTAAACGATCCCGTTAAGTTGATCTTAGTCACAAAGTTAGACTAACGTATCCTTAACAAACGTTTGAGTTGATCTTAGCCTCGAGTAGGGCTGACGTATCCTCAAACCAAACCCCTCCCCCCAAACCCAAATCTAAGATAATACGGATTTGGACTAGTCCACGCCCTACGGGCGACGACATAACTCAGTCTCCGTAAACGATCCACGGGCAACAAAATACAAAACAGACACCCACGACACGAAGTGACCATCTGGAGAAGGAGAAAGTTGTTACCGCAATGCGGTAGCGTAATTAACTGCAGGGGCTTGCGCCTGCAGGGAAGAGCGTCCCCACAATCAAAAACCCCTCAAACGAGGGGGAATCTGACGAAGTCTGCTACATCGGACGCATCCGTCTAAACCTTCGATACGTGGTGCCATAAATCAACTTGGCATCTTCGAAGAGGTGGACGGATAGCACCTATTAGCATCTGCCCCGAATCTCAGGCAAGACGCGGTGTCACGCCGTCTTTCGAAGGGGAACACTAGGAATCCGCGTTTCGTTCGAGCCTGCAACGAAAAACGGATTACACGGTCGCGATGAATAGCCAAACCCCACCCTAGACCCCTACGGGTGCGGCAAACTACCCGCCAAGTACCCGAAGTGAAGCAACCTCCCTCAACAACGTGAGTTGGCCACTCGGCACTTCGAGGTACCCGGTAGTTTATGCACCCCACCTTGGGTCTATCCTAGGAGTAAAAATAGTAAAAGAAATAATATACAATGGCGGCTACAACCTCATCCCGGATGTGCGGCCATAGAAATAATATTACATCAATTTACATATTACATCAAATGTAAGATAAAGAAAACTCTCATCTCATAACCCCCGGCTACTCATCCGCGACAATCCAACGAGTTCATATACACAATCCATCAACATTACAGATTACAGATATGCACAACCCCCACTAATCGACGTATAGCGATTAGTTGACGTTCAGTGCATATATCACATCACAGATATAACCCATTAGCTAAAGTCTACAGAACTTCGATCAAAAATACGGATTTGTAACTACCCCAAACATAACTTTGTTCTCTGGAAAATCTGGGCAGAAACAAAATACTTTAAAAATCCCAAAACATAACACTGAACACACTGCAGCAAACCCGAGTCGCGGCCGAGTCAACTCGGTCGCGGATCCGCGGCGAAACGCATGGTTTCGCCGCGGTTCCGCGGTGAGTTGACTGAGTCCGGGGCTCGTTTTTGCTGTGTGTTCTAAGAAAACCCTGAGCCGATTTTTAAGGTATGTCAAATTATTTTTGGGGCAGTTTTAAAAATCGGCAGAAACATGAGGGTTTTGACGTGTTTTGCGATTTTTTCTCGGATCGAAATTCTAAATACTTTGCTAACATGCTAGTTGTTGTTTAGCTAGGCTCTGATACCACTGTAAGTCCACGTTGCCCACCCCGGTTCTTACGGGGAGGCGGAAACGGTAAAAAATGATTTTTTGACATAAGGCAACATGGACTAAAAAGAGGATCTTTGCTAAACAAAAACCTAGCAAACTAACTACAACTTTAACTACTCGGTTAGAGGGTTATACCTAAGTCTTGAACTCCTTCTCTTCTTGCTCCTTAGAGTGGTTTGAACGGCTCCACCTCGTAGTCTTCTCTTTGTCGAAGAAGGATCCACCCGAAGACCTCTACCTTGAGCTCCTACCTCAACCTAGAGGTAACTAAAGTGCTTGGCTTGCTAAACCTAGAACTCTAGAATGAGTAGAGTGGAGTTTTAGTGGTTTTATCTCAATAGCTCATGGTTCTCAACACATGAGACATGAGAGCTTTGAGAGAGAGGAAGAGGATGAGCTTTGGATGAGAGAGAGTAAGCAAGTGAGAATGAGATAATAATTTACAACCATGCTCACAAAAGTAAGAATAATGATGATAATAATAATAATTAAGAATTGTGATGGTTAGTTTCAATGACCATTATCATTTCATGCATTTAATGCATTTTGTAAAGAACAAGAAGCATCATTGAAATGAAATGATGATGGTCAACAAGTCCACAATGGTCAACCGGTCAACAAAGTCAACAAAAGTCAAATGTTCAACTCAACTATGGCACAATAATCCTTAATTAATATTATTAATCATATTTCTTATTCTCATTAGGGTTTAGAAAAAGTCAACGGTCAACAACCCTAATGAGAATCCTCTGCCTCTACCTCTGTCAACTGTGCATACACACCCGCATCCGTGTTCCGAGAAACACGAATACAATGAGATAAAACCAATCCCAAAACATATACTAGGATCTGGCTTAAACCAAAGCCCGCTAGTAATAACTGCCCGGACACCAAACGTGCACAAGTGCGCGGATGTGAACGAACCCTGTCGCAAAACCATGCGACCTCTACTCTTTTTTGCCCAAAGGCGAATAGCCCTCTGTGTGGGACTTTAAAGACTCGACACTACGCTGGCAGTGGGTTTAACCACAGGCCGCAAGCGGTACTAGCTGTACGTAACGGTCCCCAGGTAGATGCCGATAAGAAGACTGATGAGGTGAACCCATCCGAACTCCTACTGAGCCTGAATGTGACAATCTCCGTACAGTCCGGTCTGTTCGTCTGAGAATATCGCATGGCGGGCCTAGGGGGTGGTAAACGTCAGTCCCCTACTAGCGGTACAAGTCGTGTCGGAGTGTAGCCCAAAACACCCTGAGATAACACTGGAAAACCTACCAGTATATCTCGCTTGCCCTGGCCAGGGATGACTATGTGTAATGGCTCTCCTAGACACAGCACGATATCAACCCCCAATACCGGGAGAGACGAATCATGTCTAACCGTCACTGCCTCCAAGTGCTTCGGGACTGCACCCAACTGCTACCTGTTTGCACGACTCATTTGAGCCGTGGTAGGGTAGCAATCTAAGAACAGTGGGAACACACTCGAGGCGAAGTGATAGTGTCTAGTCACCGGACTAAGCTGTACTCATGTCACCTGGGAACTGATAACTGATGATAGGTATAGTACCAACCAACAGTTCCCGACGAGTCCTGTCCAGTGTACTCGTAACCTAACGAGCACTACTATCTCAAGTACGATGTACTGACGGCTATGGGACAGACCATCTCCCCTGCTGGGATGAGAAGCGCATACGCTAGTCTACTCCGGAGTATCGATGCCCCGTCTCGATAATCCTACGACTAGGGATCTGTATAAGGATGTGCTTGTAGATTACCCAGCCCCTACTAGTGTGACTGCCATCACAACGCTGGTAATCAAGCAAAGATCCTAAGGGCTCCACCAATGTGTATAGGCGATATGCTAAAAGAAACACATGCACACATTAAAGCAGAAACAAACCAAGTAGCATACTACCATTTCGAGCAAGATTGTCTATACAACTGTGAATATCCCAAGCTTCCATTAAGTAATATACAAACTAGTATGATACAGTAATGGCCTCTAGAGCATATACACTAACAAAGTGAGGAGACCAGAAGCATGGTTGTGAACATGTAGGAAAGCATGACTTGGGTTTTTATATTGATAAAATGATTTGGATGCAATATTGCACCATGGTTGAATTATATAGTAGCCATTCTTTTCTACATGAGAGACTTGAAGATTTTTCTTCATCTTGTAAGCCTCATGCATCATGGTTGCAAGTGTGAGAAACCATCATCCTCACCTCTTCTCCTTCTTCTTTCTCTTGCTCACTTGAGCTTAAGAATATGAGAGAAAAGTTTAGTGAAATATTCTTACATCATCGACCATCCACACCTAGCAAGTTTGGATCATCAGTTAGAGCTTCTTCCGGTTTCCCTCGGGTGGATCGTTGTTCATACCAAAATATTGCATTTAATACCGCCTATTCTTCTGCTCGTTTGTTTATAGGCAGGTACTTTTAATCCGTGTTTGCTACATATTTACAGGTTACAGGTTCCCAGTCCAAAATAACGCAAATCATACAAAATCTCTACGGTTATGCCAAAATCCAGAACATCTGTCACAGACAGATAAAATCTGGGTTCCGGTCATCCGTATTCGTCCAGTGCCGCTTACCAGTTCAAGGGACAAGACGAAAAACAGTGGCCATTCATGTCTCGGACAAGCACAGAGCACGAGAGGGGAAGCACAAGATTCAATGGGTGCACGGAGCTCGAAGGAGATAAAGGTCAAATGAATTAAAAGTGAAGTCATTTTGGACTGTTGAAAATCTGAAGAAACTTTGGAAGCATTTTGCAATTTGGGACATGTAGAATAACAGAAGATAGCAACACAAGGAATCCCAGAAAATACGAGACCTTAATTCCACAAAACCGCGGGGGAACCACCGCCAAATGTGGGTTTTTGTGGCGGTTCCGCCGCGATTTCGTGTCATCATCTGACCAATTTTTGGGGTTATTTTGGTCATTATATTTGGACTCAGAATTTAATCCTAGGGTTTCAGCTCTCTTCCTATAAATAGCCCAGTTTTGTGCCAAGTAAAAGAGGCTTCTTTTTAGTTAGATTTTAGTGTGGGTTAGTTTATATCTTCTTCTTCCTCTTCATCTATTCTCCATTAAAATGTAGTGAGAGCTCTTGAGTGGAAAATCAATGATGATGAGAGTTTTTATTTAACTTTTATCTTTTAATTCTTGTATTTTAATTTTAATTCCTAAGTGTAATTTTGTTTCTTGTTGTTAAGTAGTTGTTGATATTTCTTTGCTTGTTTTATTTCCTTCCCTTCTATCCATATTATTTTCAAGTCATGATATTCGATGGAGTTCCTTGCGTAGGTGAGGACCTTAGTAGTTAGTTTGTTAAACCGTATTTTTCCTTTCTTTCTTTGCTTCTTTCTTGCTTTGTTTTCTTTTTATTTTCATGTGTGAATAATTTCCATACTTGTTAGGGGCTAAGGAAGGTTAGTATGAGGGACGGAAAAATCCCTTGTGCTTCTCTTCGCCAAACAATCTAAAACGAACCTAGACCAAACAAACGCAACCCCCTCACTTAGGCGCGCTATACGTGACATATAGCCACGACCTAAGTCGGGAAGTCCTTTAAGCGCACTACAACATGACATGTAGTTGTGACTTAATTGGATACATGATTGCGGATGTTTGGCCTAGGGTTGGAAATAAGTGTATTTAGCGGACGGATAAGGGGCACTAGGAATGGATTTTGCATTGGAAATCTTGCTTAAACTCGCAAATACTGTTCCTATGTCCTCCTAATCCCCACTACTTTCGATTATCCCAACATCGCTTTAAGAATGGCAAAAGACAAGTATAAAAATAATCCTAACTCTACTAACCAATCTTAACCCTAACAAACTTACTTGAATATACATACAAACACTTAGGATAGAATTGAATACATATATACATTCTTTCATTGACTCGTCTAAGATAAGAACGGACATACAACCATCTCCCTGTGGATCGACCCGTGCTCAACCGGCTAGCTGCAAAGTGACACCGTCTTGATTGCGGTAAGTAGAAAACTGAGAAGAACGCATATCATAAAAACGTATCGCATATCTACCACAATCAAATAGCGCCGTTGCCGGGGAGACGGTAACGTATTTCTTTCTTGTTATTCGGGTTAATTTTTATATATATATATATATAAAAAATAATAAATATAATAAAACCCATTTTTTTGTTATTTTTGATACTTTTGTGTGCAAGTGTGCAGGCTATCTGGAGCAAGCACAGTATTCAAATTAAGAGATAGAGGTTTTTATTCTATCGTACAAAGCAAGAGGAGTGCAGGGACCAAAGTTTCAGGCGCCAATTCAATATTTTGACCGCGGAACTGCGGTCAATGCTTGGTTTTCGCGGCGGCTCCGCGATTCTATTGTGGTTTCTTAGCCCCAATTTTTTTCCACCCTTCTCTTTCCTCTATTCTTCTCTATGAATTCCACTAAACTGTATTTTATGAAGATTTCTTTTCACAGATTGCGCCGCTGGCAAATAAAATTTTTGTTGTTTTAGATTTTGTTTGTTTATACGCCTTGCATATAATAATACGGACATTAAGGGGCTTGAACACCAATTAAGATTAGGTGGGGAATTCATCACCCTTCCTAAGACCCTACAAATCACAAAATGCATACGCATTACCTTGAGTTAATAAAAAATATCTAGACCAAACCTATAAGGACTTGTCGCGCTCATTTAGGATAAGTGAAGGTTGCGAGGAATCAGTCGTTTATCTAAACTTGATTTTGTGGTGCCTAGGCTAGACAAGTGAGGAGCTAATTTTAAAAGGCCCGTCTCACTGTGATTCGTGAGCGGAACCCTCTTTACCTCACTTGTGCTTACCTGGCCACAATTGACAGTGAAGAGGTGATTCGAGAGTTATCCTGCAACTTGTCGCTTGGAAGTCTAGGAGAGGTCTAGTTGGACTTCGAAAACCCTAGCTTTAGGTAATTGTTTGTGCATATTATGATTGTGATTGTGCTTATGTAAAGTTTAGTCCCATAATTCCGTATTCTTTCAAAACAAACAATTTCGAAAACTACAAAAACAAAAAAAATTTATAAAAAATCAAAAAAAAATTATAAAAATTCAACCACTTTCCTCCCTTCCTACCTTTTTCATAACATGGGTACCCCAAAATGACCTACTCATGCAGAACTTTGGTACCCACAACCAGACATTTCTTCTTATGGTTCTTGCTTTGGCCGAACTTCGAACGATCCATCCATGCCCAAAATTTCTTTGAAAGATCGAATAGACGCGTCTAGGACAAACAATTGGACTCCGCAATCCACTTCGTATCAACCGTTTCAACCTACCCCACCTTCTTACGTTGATATCCTTTTGCGAGTCATGTTTCAACTCCGAAACCCATGTCCATAGCTGACCGAATTGAACAATCTCGTAACTGATCTTTCACCCCTTTCACCACTTCCACTTTTTTTGATCAACAATTCCAATCGCCTTCTTATCATAACGTTGATCTAATCCAGTCCAACCATTCGATTCCTACCAATCCTACCCGACTTTTACACCTTCCCTAGACATTGCTTCTGAACAGCCTTTTGGGAGTTTCACGTATCCAGAAAATTTTGAATTTTTTACTGAAACCCCTTCACCACACTTGTCTAGTCTTGAACAGTCGTTGGAAGAATTTCGGGTAACATCATGCCAACAGATGATGGATTTGAATGCGTCCATGGCCGCCCTTATACAACCTAACGAACCGGCAGCTAGTTTCCAACTAGCTCCAAATTTTCCAATGTATGATGAAGCGATATGACAAATTGAGAATTTGAGTAGTGAGAGTGAGCGGCACACCCTTCCAAATCAAACCAACCCGTTCCAAGTTGAATTTCACAACTCCGGTTTCGAAAGTCTATCGAGTGTCCCAAATGATTCACCAATTGAATATAGAATGTTTAATGAGTTGTCCGACTTTATAGTGTTTGATTTACCGGATTGTAAAGGGACCCTGTCAAGTGAAACCAATCCCAATCCTTTTGATCTCTACACCTCCACTCTAGAACCTGAATTGATTGAAATCCATGCTTTTGATGAGGTGTCTGAGAAATTTGATTTTCACTTGATTAAGGATATCAACGCTGGGAATATTTTTAATGATGAACCCGCAGTTTTGGATGAGTTTTTCTCACCAATTCATCATGACCTTTCACTTCCGTGTGGACATCATCCCGAGTCATTAACTGTTTTCCCAAACTCCATATGCGTCTTGATATTGATGATGATAAATGCATGGATGAGCTGAATTTTGAGGAGAGTCTTGAGGATAGAATTGAGGATGAACCTGTTTTACTTGATGAGTCGGATTTTCCAATTCATCATGTCCCTTTCATTGACAGTGTACACCCTCCTGAACCTTTAACCGATACTAGTCCTCAATCACTTCCCTCCATCCTTTCTATCGTTCCCACTTTGCAAGACACCGTATCACCTTCATTTTCTGTGTCTGGTTTACCAAGTTCGGTCGACCCATATTTTCTTACGAATCTTGAGAGGTTTGACTCCATTTCTCGATGGGTTGATAGATTAGTACAATCGTTTTTTACACATTGGTCATTATAAATTGTACTAATTTATTCACTCTATTTCCATCCTCAAGTTCGTATTCCATTTCTTTTTCCCCTCCACCATTCGTCTTCTCAACCGAGACCGTACGTCGGTTCCATACCCATACGGTCTTGCATATTCTTCATTTCTTTTCTCTCCGCAATCTTTCACCAACCACGGCAATATAGAGATAAAAAATTTGAATGGTTGGTGTTAACTTTTGGCCTATGTAAGGCCTTGTATAGATTGATATTATTCTCTCCTCCCCCCAACTCTGATCTTTAAACGCTTAAACAGTGGAAACACTGTTTCACTTAAGTTTGGGTGGAACCTCGTGTGTAGAAATTTTTTGGTTTGCTTTTTGTTTTGTATATAAAAAAAACATGGAAGCGCTGACAATTTTGACCCTCTTGGTATAGCATGACAGTGAGGGCACTGTCAAGTTTAAGTTTGGAGGTGTGCTCGGTAAACTTTCTACCTCCGCACATGTGTATATTTTGCATTTGCATACTTATTAAAAACCAAAAAAAATCAAAAAAAAATCCAAAAAATATAAAAACTTTGTCGTCAAGTTAGCTAGTAGGGTAACTTAAATTTTTATTCGGAAAATTTAGTTGATATGTTAGAAATAACTAAATCATAGGCTTAGGAATTGAAAACCCTAAAAATAACTCTTCTTCTGTTTAACCTTGGAAATTATACGTCCTTACAGTTTTTTTAGAAGTAGGTAATCTAGAGTTTAGTTCTTGAGTTAAGTCGAGATGAAGGGAAAGTATTGAAAGTTTTATTGAAGGATAAGTCTGAAAAATAGTTTATATTCTTAAGTCCAAATTTAGAAAGTATATACCCTACAAATCGCACTTACACGCATCTTGAAACTTGGGATAGTAAAGGATACCTAGAAATACTCTTGCCTGAAAACCTAGTATGAAAGAAAAAACGGTATTTAAAGCTAACCACCAAAAGAGCATCATCGAAAAATATATCCGGTCTTGAAAAAAAAGAAAAAGAAAGAAAAAGAAAAAAAAGAATAAATTACAAGACCTGGAAACTGCAAGTTACGCTTTAAGCTCACACATTCAGTAATCGAATGGTTAGTGCCTCAAGAAGGATTAATAGTCGCATGAAAGATGTGTGAGTAAATCCGTCCATCATTAATAAGAAGAAGTAGTATTAGGTATTAAGGCATGGGCACTATAGCTTGAATTGAATTCTTAAGTGTAGGGGTGAAATTTTACACACACGTGGGGGTATACGATCGATATTTGGAGGAAAGATAGGGATAAAGAATAAGGCTTATGTTTTCCATAAAGTTGATAAAAATTCCTGATTGGAGACTGCGCTTTAGAAGGAAAACTCAGGAGAAACCGAGATCTTTCTAAACTGTAAAAACGCATAGGATATGAGGTTGAATAAATGGAGGTGTGAAAAATAAGGGTTGAATATTTCTAACATAGGATGGTAGAATTTCTAACTTAGATACTAAACTGTTGGAGTAGAATCAGCGTTAACTTATGAAACTAGCTTGACAGGATTTTGTGGGAAGTATCCGCTGAAAACCATCAGGAGACAACACTCCTCCTACTAGGGACACCTAGAGGTTTAACGGCTTGTTGCACGAGCTCGGTGCAATCGCGTTCCCTACGAAAGTGAGGTTAGAACTTTTTGTGAATAATTGGTTTTGCTCGGGACGAGCAAAAGTTAAGTTTGGGGGTATTTGTTCATACCAGAATATTGCATTTAATACCGTCTATTCTTCTGCTCGTTTGTTTATAGGCAGATGCTTTTAGTCTGTGTTTGCTACATATTTATAGGTTACATGTTCACGGTCCAAAATAACGCAAATCATACAAAATCTCCACGGTTATGCCAAAATCCAGAACATCTGTCACAGACAAATAAAATCCGGGTTCCGGTCATCCGTATCCGTCAAGTGCCGCTTACCAGTTCAAAACACAAGACGAAAAATAGTGTTCATTCATGTCTCGGACAAGCACAGAGCACGAGAGGGGCAGCACAAGATGTAAGTCTACGGTAGCGTCCCGGCCGTCTATCCGAGGCCAAAATGCGGAAACGAAAACTTTTTCATGAACTTAAAACTGGCGCTAACGTATACTATAAACCCGGATCGAACCATTAACATTAACTAGCAATCTAGAAAAAGGATAGAGAAGGCTATACCGATCGATCCGTGTCCTTTGGTCTTTAGCCATCGTCTCTAGCTTCTCGCGGCATCTTCGATCTTCGTTCTCCTCGTCGGAAAGGGAACCACATCATCGAGTCTTTTTACGGGCTCCCGCTTCATCCGAAGCAACTCGGGCACGAAGTTCGCTAGCCGACGTGTCCAAGGTGAAGTAGAGAATGTGTGCAATCACTTTGTCTCAAGTATCCATTGATTCTCAACGCATGAGAGTGTATGGATGGAGGTTGAAGATAATGCCATTAGTGGAAATGGTGAGCTAGAGGAAGAAGAAGAAGAGGAGCCTTTTGTGTTATTGTGTTGAGATGATAAAATGAGAGCTAGCATAAGAAATCCAAGAGCAAACCCAAGCCTATATTGCTTTCCACTCTCTCTCCAAGCATCATATCAACACAATAAACAACTCCTAATGTGACATTAGCACAAATAAAGAGACCATGAATCACTAAACATGTCCATGTCACATTAATTGCACCTCATGATCATTTCCACTCACAATTTTCACATGTAAACATTAATCCAAATGTTTACAACAATAAAAAGATATGGCAACATCTAAAGTAAACTCGTGACGGATCACAAGGATACCCCTCACCCGTATATACATACCTGCATACGCATTCCGACTGAATGCGAATGCGATGAGACTAAAGTAATCCAACAAATCTAATACTAGGATCCGGCTTAAACCAAAGCCCACTAGTATGATCCGTCCGATCATGATCCGTGCACTACTGGACGTATATGATCGAACCCTACCATAATACCATACGGCATCTACAACGTTTCACCCGAAACTTGAGAAACTGTCTGTGGGGGACTCTAAAGACTCGTCAATACTTTGGCTGTGGATTTAACCACTAGCACGTCAGTGGTACTAGCCGTACGTAACGGGCTACCAGGTATTGACCAAAAGGGAGGTCGATGAGCGAACTCATCTTGACATCCTACTAAGCCTGTCAGTGACAATATCCGTACAGTCCGGTCCGTTCGTCTATGAGCATCGCATGTCGGGCCTAGGGGGTTGGTAAAAGTCAGACCCCCAAAAGCGGTACAAGTCGTGTCGGAGTGTAGCCCAAAACACCCTGAGATACTACTGGAATACCTACCAGTAAATCTTCTGCCTTGGCCAAGGACTTCGTGTAATGGCTCTCCTAGACACAGCGCGATCTCACCCCCAATACCGGGAGAGACGAAACCTCTACCGATCCGCTCACTGCCTCCATGTGGCTCGGGACTGTACCCAACTAAAACCTGTTTGCACGACTCCTTTGAGCCGTGGTAGGGTAATAATCAAAGCACAGTGGGAACTCACATGAGACAAATGACGATCTCAGGTCGATGAACTAACCTGTACACATGTCACCAGGGAACTGCTATCTGACATCAGGTATAATACCAACTAGCATGTTCCCGGCGAGTCCTGTCCGGTGTACTCATAACCCAATGAGCACCTATATACATCTTAGGTGATCCAATTGACACCAATGGCTTATGAGACCAGCCACCGTCCCTCGTCGGGGTCTCGACTGTATACACTAGTCTACTAATGGAGTATCGATGCCCAGCCTCGAAACTCCCACGACTAAGGACCACTTTAAGGATGTGCTTATAGACTACCCAACTCTCACGGCACTGTATACACTTGTTAAACCGTATTTTTCCTTTCTTTCTTTGCTTCATTCTTTCTTTGTTTTCTTTTCATTTTCATGTGTGAATAATTTCCATACTTGTTAGGGGCTAAAGAAGGTTAGTATGAGGAATGGAAAAATCCCTTGTGCTTCTCTTCACCAAACATTCTAAAACGAACCTAGACCAAACAAACACAACCCCCTCACTTAGGTGTGCTATACGTGACATATAACCGCGACCTAAGTCGAGAAGTCTTTTAAGCGCACTACAACATGATATGTAGTTGTGACTTAATTGGATACATGGTTCCGGGTGTTTGGCCTAGGGTTGGAAATAAGCACATTTAGCGGACGAACAACGGGCACTAGGAATGGATTTTGCGTTAAAAAGTTTGCTTAAACTCGCAAATCCTATTCCTATGTCCTCCTAATCCCCGCTACTTTCGATTATCCCAACATCGTTTTAAGAATGGCAAAAGACAACTACAAGACTAATCCTAACTCTACTAACCAACCTTAATCCTAACAAGCTTACTTGAATATACATACAAACACTTAAGATAGAATTGAACACATACATACATTCTTTCATTGACTCGTCTAAGACATGAACGGACATACAACCATCTCCCTGTGGATCGACCTATGCTCAACCGGCTAACTGCAAAGTGACACCGTCTTGATTGTGGTAAGTAGAGAAATGATTAGAACGCATATCATAAAAATGTATCACATATCTACCACAATCAAATGGCGCCGTTGCCGGGGAGACGGTAACGTATTTCTTTCTTGTTATTCAGGTTAATATTTTTTGTATATATATAAAATAATAAATATAATAAAAACCATTTTTTGTTATATTTGATATTTTTGTGTGCAAGTGTGCAGGCTATCTGGAGCAAGTACAGTATTCAAATCAAGAGATAGAGGTTTTTATTCTGTCCTACAGAGCAAGAGGAGTGCAGGGACCAAAGTTTCAGGCACCAATTCAATATTTTGACCGCGGAACCGCGGTCAAAGCTTGGTTTTCGCGGCGGTTCCGCGGTTCTATTATGGTTTCTTGACCCCAATTTTTTTCCCACCCCTTCTCTTTCTTCTATTCTTCTCTGTGAATTCCACTAAACTGTATTTTATGCAAGTTTCTTTGCACAGATTGTGCCGCCGCCAAATAAAATTTTTGTTGATTTAGATTTTGTTTGTTTATACGCCTTGCATATAATAATATGGACATTAAGTGGCTTGAACACTAATTAAGATTAGGGGGAATTCATCACCCTTCCAAAGACCCCACAAATCACAAAATGCATACGCATTATCTTGAGTTAATAAAAAAAATCTAGACCAAACATATAAGGACTTGTCGCGCTCATTTAGGACAAGTGAAGGTTGCGGAGAATCGGTCATTTATCTAAACTTGATTTTGTGGTGCCTAAGCTAGACAAGTGAGGAGGTAATTTTAAAAGGCCCGTCTCACGGTGATTCGTGGGCGGAACCCTCCTTACCTCACTTGTGCTTACCTGGCCACAATTGGCAGTGAAGAGCCGATTCGAGAGTTATTCTGCAACTTTTCGCTTGGAAGTCTATGAGAGATCTAGTTGGACTTTGAACACCCTACCTTTAGGTGATTATTTGTGTATATTATGATTGTGATTGTGCTTATATAAAGTATAGTCCCATAATTCCGTATTCTTTCAAAACAAACAATTTCGAAAACTATAAAAACAAAAAAAACAAAAAATTCAAAAAAAAATATAAAAATTCAACCACTTTCCTCCCTCCCTACCTTTTTCATAACATGGGTATCCCAAAATGACCTACTCTTTCTGAAGTTTGGTACCCACAACCAGACATTTCTTCTTATGGTTCTTCCTTTGGCCGAACATCGAACGATCCATCCATTCCAAAAATTTCTTTGAAAGATCGAACAGACGCGTCTAGGACAAACAATTGGACTCCGCAATCCACTTCGTATCAACCGTTTCAACCTACCCCGCCTTCTTACGTTGATACCCTTTTTGCGGGTCATGTTGCAACTCCGAAACCCATGTTCATAGCTGACCGAATTGAACAATCTCGTAGCCGATCTTTCACCCCTTTCACCACTTCCAATTCTTTTGATCAACAATTCCAATCGCCTTCCTATCATAATGTTGATCCTAATCCCCTCCAACCATTCGATTCCTACCAATCCTACCCGACATTTACACCTTCCCTAGATATTGCTTCTAAACAGCCTTTTGGGAGTTTCACGTATCCAGAAAACTTTGAATCTTTTACTGAAATCCCTTCACCACACTTGTCTAGTCTTGAACAGTCGTTGGAAGAATTTCGGGTAACATCATGCCAACAGATGATGGATTTGAATGCGTCCATGGCCGCCCTCATACAACCTAACGAACCGGCAGCTAGTTTCCAACTAGCTCCAAATTTTCCAATATATGATGAGGCGATAGGACAGATTGAGAATTTGAGTAGTGAGAGTGAGCAGTACACCCTTCCAAATCAAACCTACCCGTTCCAAGTTGAATTTCACAACTCCGGTTTCTAAAGTCTATCGAGTGTCCCAAATGATTCACCAATTGAATATAGAATGTTTAATGAGATGTGCGACTTTATAGTGTTTGATTTACCGGATTGTGAAGGGACCCTGCCAAGTGAAACCAATCTCAATCCTTTTGATCTCTACACCTGTACTCTAGAACTTGAATTGATTGAAATCCATGCTTTAAATGACGTGTCTGAGAAACTTGATTTTCACTTGATTAAGAATATCGACGCTGGGAATATTTTTGATGATGAACCCGCAATTTTAGATGAGTTTTTCTCACCAATTCATCATGACCTTTCACTTCCGTGTAGACATCATCCTAAGTCATTAACTGTTTTTCCCAAACTCCATATGCGTCTTGATATTGATGATGATAAATGCATGGATGAGCTGAATTTTGAGGAGAGTCTTGAGGATAGAATTGAGGATGATCCTGTTTTACTTGATGAGTCGGATTTTCCAATTCATCATGTCCCTTTCATTGACTGTGTACACTCTCCTGAACCTTTAACCGATACTAGTCCTCAATCACTTCCCTCCATCCTTTCCATCATTCCCACTTTGCATGACACCGTACCACCTTCATTTTCTGTGTCTGGTTTACCAAGTTCGGTCGACCCATGTTTTCTTACGAATCTTGAGAGGTTTGACTCCATTTCTCGACGGATTGATAGATTAGTACAATCGCTTTTTACACATCGGTCATTATAAATTGTACTAATTTATTCACTCCATTTCCACCCTCAAGTTCGTATTCCATTTCTTTTTCCCCTCCGCCATCCGTCTTCTCAACCGAGACCATACGCCGCTTCCATCCCCATACGGTCTCACGTATTCTTCATTTCTTTTCTTTCCGTATTCTTTCACCAACCATGGCAGTATAGAGATAAAAAATTTGAATGGTTGGTGTTAACTTTTGGCCTGTGTAAGGCCTTGTATAGATTGATAGTGTTCTCTCCTCCCCCCAACTCTGAACTTTAAACGCTTAAACAGTGGAAACACTGTTTCACTTAAGTTTGGGGGGAACCTCGTGTGTATATATTTTTTGGTTTGCTTTTTGTTTTGTATATAAAAAAACAAGGGAGTGCTGACAATTTTGACCCTCTTGGTATAGCATGACAGTGAGGGCACTGTCAAGTTTAAGTTTGGGGGTGTGCTCAGAAAACTTTCTACCTTCGCATTCATGTGTATATTTTGCATTTGCATACTTATTAAAAACCCAAAAAAAATCAAAAAAAAATCCAAAAAATATAAAAACTTTGTCGACAAGTTAACTAATAGGGTAACTTAAATTTTTATTCAAAAAATTTAGTTGATATGTTAGAAATAATTAAATCTTAGGCTTAGGAATTGAAAACCCTAAAAATAACCCACCTTCTGTTTAACCTTGGAAATTATACGTCCTTACAGTTTTTTTTAGAAGTATGTAATCTTGAGTATAGTTCTTGAGTTAAGTCGAGATAAAGGGAAAGTATTGAAAGCTTTATTGAAGGATAAGTCTGAAAAATAGTTCCTATTCTTAAGTCCAAATTTAGAAAGTATATACCCTACAAATCGCACTTACACGCATCTTGAAACTTGGGATAGTAGAGAATACCTAGAAATACTCTTGCCTGAAAACCTAGTATGAAAGAAAAAATGGTATTTAAAACTAACCACCAAAAGAGCATCATCGAAAAATATATCCGGTCTTGAAAAAAAAGAATAAATAAATAAATAAATTACAAGCCCTGGAAACTGCTAGTTACGCTTTAAGCTCACACATTCAGTAATCGGCTGGTTAGTGCCTCAAGAAATATTAATAGTCGCATGAAAGATGTGTGAGTAAATCCATACATCATTAATGAAAAGAAGTAGTATTATGTATTAAGGCATGGGTACTATTGCTTGAATTGAATTATTAAGTGTAGGGGTGAAATTTTACACACACGTAGGGGTATACGATCGATATTTGGAGAAAAGATAGGGATAAAGAATAAGGCTTATGTTTTCCGTAAAGTTGATAAAAATTCCTGATTAGAGACTGCGCTTTAGAAGGAAAACTCAGGAGAAACCGATATCTTTCTAAACTGTAAAAACACATAGGATATAAGGTTGAATAAATGGAGGTGTGAAAAATAAGGGTTGAATATTTCTAACATAGGATGATAGAATTTCTAACTTAGATACTAAACTGTTGGAGTAGAATCAGCGTTAACTTATGAAACTAACTTGACAGGATTTTGTGGGAAGTATCCGCTGAAAACCCTCAGGAGACAACACTCCTCCTACTAGGGACCCCTAGAGATTTAATGGCTTGTTGCACGAGCTCGGTGCAATCACGTTCCCTGCGAAAGTGAGGTTAGGACTTTTTGTGAATAATTGGTTTTGCTCGGGACGAGCAAAAGTTAAGTTTGGGGGTATTTGTTCATACCAGTATATTGCATTTAATACTACCCATTCTTCTGCTCGTTTGTTTATAGGCAGGTGATTTTAATCCGTATTTGCTACATATTTACAGGTTACAGGTTCCCAGTCCTCAATAAAATAGCGCCTTTAGTCTTCCTCCCTACTTTTCATCCAAACATAGATAATATACCCCTATGTGTGTGTAAAGTATATCCCTACACTTAGAGAATTCAATTCAAGGTATCATACTCTTGTCCCTCTTCTTTAGTACTTTTTAGTTGGTGAATGTTTTATAAATGGAATTGCTCACACGGTCTTCATGCGACCGTTAATATTTCTTGAGATACTAACCAACCGATTACCAAATATGCTCACTCTTTTAGGCGTAATTAGCAATATTCTCGTCTTGCAACACCTAAGACTTAGCAGTGGCTCCCAAACCAGTTGGTCTAAGGCTCTCAGTGATAAAACACCATCGCTATATTTTTTATGCTGCCTTAAGTAATTACAAAACCAGTGTTCATTTTTCTTGACCATTTTTTTATATTTTGTTGATTTATATAATCATTTCCTTCATATTAAGGCTTTTAGACAAGAACATTTCAAGGTGTCCTCTACTATCCCAAGTTTCAAAATGTGTGCAAGTGCAAATAGTAAGATATCAACGTTCAGATGTTTGGACTCAAGAATAGGGACTATTTTTTAGACTTATTTCTATCCTCAGATTGGTGTTTCCCTTCATCTTACTAACCCTTGGAACAACAGCTCATGAATAACTATTACTAGCTTCGTTATAAAACATCTAATTTTTTTGCTTTTCTTAAACTTTTCCTTCCTATCATATGTATTTTTCACTTTCTAACTTTCATTATAAAAAAATTGTGCTATTATTTAGTATAATACAAAAATGATGCGTGAATAAGCACAAACCTCTCCCGAACCTATTTGCAGCAGTATCCACACTGATGTCATCTTTTAAGATCAAAACCTGTAGACTTAGGAGGAAAATTAGTAACGGGGACAAGAATTAATGACAGTGAAATCCCCCCCCCCCGCCCAAACTTATTTTTGGCTCACAATTTTTTAAAAATTTGTTTTTCTTTCAAGAGCCAAAATATTTTTCTCCCCGCTCAAACTTGAGTGAAACAGTATTAAGCGTCTAAAATTATAAGAGAGGGGGGTAAAATTATTGGTCTATGCAAAACTTTACAAAGACCAAAAGTAATCACCAACCATTCGAATATTCTATCAATGTAACAACATAGTTGGTGGAAGATTATAGATGTGAAGAAATGGGGAGATAAGAGGCGTAATCGATTGGATTTACGTCTCGGTTGGTAGAAACGAAACATTGATGGTGCACTACTCGCATTCTCATTCTTGATAAGAAGAATGGGTGGTGGTTCGACTTCTTTGGGTGGGGGTTGATTCTTTACAACTCCCATATTTTCTAGGAATGCGAGTTCTTCGGCAAAAATATCTTCAAAACTTTCATCGTGATTCCGAATGATAATCTCATCGGAAAGGAAGTTATGAGACTCGGATAGCTTGACTAAATCATTCGACAAGTCAAAGGATTCGAACTTAGGTGTGACTTGTCGATAGAAGGGTCTTCACGTATATAATAGACAACAGGATCAAACCATAACGCACTAGTGGCGTCGAGATCAGAATCATGAAGCTCCTCAAATTCGCAACTATCGGAAGCTATCTTTTCAACAGAACATACATGAGCATAGGGTTCGGAGGGTTGACTTCCTAGCTTGTATATGTTAAGCTCAATTGTCATATTTCCGAAAGATAGGTTCACAGAACCGTTACGACAATTGATTATCGCGATAGAAGTTGCTAGAAAAGATCAAACTAGAATCACCGGAATTTGGTTCCGTGGGTTTGCCACAGGCTGTGTATCTATAACTATAAAGTCTACAGGGAATATAAATTCCCCGGCTTTGATTAACATTTCCTCTAGCTCATCCCGAGGTTGGGTGATAGATCGATCGGCCATCTGGAAAGTGCAATGCGCAGGTTTCAACTCTCTTATCCCTAATTGCTCATAAACAAAATATGAAAGCAAGTTAACACTAGCACCTAAATCGAGTAGAGCACGATTGATATTTTTACCCCCAATAGTTATAGATATAGTAGGACAACCAGGGTCCTTACATTTCGTGTGCACTAATTGGGTAAGAGAATTGCCCATATTACTCGCTAAGAAAATCTTTTAAGGTACTTGAATTTTCCTCTTCATAGTGAAAAAGTCCTTTAAAATTTTTGCATAGAAAGGAACTTGTTTGATAACATCTAGGAGAGAAATATTTATGTTAACTTGCTTTAAAATGTCCACAATTTTCTCCATTTGGGGACTTGGTCTGTTGGCCCTTAAACTGTTTGGAAAAGGAGGTTTAACAATAAGGGTTGAGTCCAACTTAGGAGAAGTTTGTGGGGATAGAATGGATCCCAAAATTGAATTTGGAATGGTTATAGATGGTAATTCCTTCAAGGAAGTGGGATGAGCTTTCAAGCCTAGTGGAAAATGGAGAATATGCTGGGAAGAAGATGTTGGATTAGACGAAATAGGAGTAGAAGTAGTAGCCGGGGTTTCATCTGATTCATCATCAACTTATTCCCCAACATTGTTATTCAGCATTGTTCGGTCAAAATTATTGCAATTTTTAACATAACAATTTCCTCATTTTTCTAATCATCTAAGGGTGTTTGTTATAAATATAACACGTATTACAAGTTCGTCTGGAAAATATCAATTACCATGTGTTATACATTATAATCAACATTATGAAGGAAATTGTGTGTTTAATATTTCACGCATAATATTGTATATCTCTAACATTCTTCATTGAGATCTTGTGTAGAAATTAGCCCAGATCAGATATCGGAATCAGAAATTCACCGATAAAATACAGGAAATCAAAGAGTTAAATTCTGGCAGAGATTCAATAGAGAGAAGAAGATTCCAGATATCACATATAAACCAAGTGACCAACATTAGAAGACTACAGAAAATTGAAGCTATGATCTCACCAATCGGCTGTGGATCCGCGGCCGAGTCAGGCCGAGTCGCCGCGGATCCGCGGCTGAGTTGTAGGCTTCGGAGTCGGGAATTCTCCAGAAGCTTCATTGCAACGTCTTAGCTTGCTGAGGACGCTTCGTTGTAACAAGCTCGTTCTAGAAACTTGTCTATAACAACCTAGCTTGTTGAGGAAGCTTCATAACTACCTAGTTTATTCTAGAAGCCTCTTTATAACAACCTAGCTTATGAGAGAAGCTTGATTAAGGGATATAAAAAGGGACCTAAGCCTACATTAAAAGGGGTTGATTAGTTGTTGAATTTTAGTACACATTTTGTACACAATTACACAAACAATTTAGATCCAATTCCAAATCAAGATCCAAGATCAAGAATCATTGAGAAATTCATCGAGCGAGATCATTCAAGATTCCTTTATGCGAAGCCGTTCGTCATCAATGAGCACGTGGTCCTTGATAGGTCCAAGACTCACGGTGATCGAGCGAAGAAAAGATCGACGGAGAAATTATCTCTTCAAGGGAGAGATCGAGAGCAATTCTTCTTGTAATCTTGGATTGGAGAAGTTGTAATTTGAAGTTGAATAATAAAGGTGATCATTACTTCTAATCTCGCTTTCTTTAAATTTTCACATTATAAAATCTCTATTTGTTGATTCTTTTATTTTCATAATGTTTGAGTAAATCTCTGCTTGCTAAGGATTCGAAGGAATTTGGCAGATCACATGGTGAGAGAATTCTATATTCATCTTAAATCTTATGGAGATTATAAACTTTAGCAAAAAGAATCATCTATGTCTAAATTGTGAGCGAGATCAATTTATTGGGAATTTCGTCATAATTTGGGGATTAGATTGATAATCCTTCTTGTTAAAGGCTAGATAAGAATGGCAATCAATGAAAGAACAAGGGGCAATGAAGGAGAAACCCTAGTTTCTTAGTGAGATCCCTAATTCTCATTGTTAGCCATCAATCTAGTGTTAATTATACCAATAGATAAGATGAATCATTTTGAATAGTCATCCATGGCTACCAATTCCGTTTGAATCCTGTAAGCCTTCTACAATTTTCTTGATAACTAAATTTTGAACATTTTCTTGAATTTTCTTTCTTGAAAACAATTTCTTGAATTTCTTGAAACTATTACTTCAATCAAATCTTTAAACAATTAGTTAATTTTCTTTACTAGTTCTTTCGACTCAACTGAAGAAAGAATTTACGAGTTCTACGAATCCCAAAGGACGACCCGTACTCACTAACGCTCACTACACGCGACACCGTTTTTGATTGCGGTTATTATACGACTAAAACATTACATCACTTCTTTAGTACTGCATCTTTTCTTTAAAATCAAAGAGGTAGGAATCATTCAAATAATCAATTAAGCACTCTTCCGATATCAACGTAGTTACGGCACTCACATTATGATTTTGAAGGATGATATTCGCGCTTTGTGAGTGGCCGAGATTTGGTAGAGGATAAGATGGAAGTCTCCTTTTCTCTCTCTCGCTCATCACGGTATTTAACTGTGCAAGTTGTGCTTCTATCGATTTTATGCTCTCACTATGGGAAGCAGTGTGTTGCACTAACGTTTGGATAGAAAACGTTAAATTAGCCGTCGTTTGCGTGGATTGTTTAATGAACGTTTCTAAGTTACGTTCGAGCGCAAAGGTTTTATCGGTACCGACCGTTGAAATATTATTATAAGGTGCAAAGTTATTGGCCGGATTTTGAAAAGATTGCGGTTGAAAGGGTGCTGACTTTGTTGTGGTGGTTGCTGTTGCTGTGGGGGAAGCCTTTGATAGTTGCTTGGGAACTGGTTTTGATTTTGAGTTTGGTTTTGGTTCCAAGCGTAATTAAGGTGATTCTTCCATCCCTGATTATATGTGGAGGAATAGGGATCATTTCTAGGTCGTTGCTGAAAAGCAGTACTAGTTTATTCTTGACCCTGAAATAGAGGATTCAAAGGACATTCTTCCGTTAAATGTGATGGGTCAGAACAGTAACCACACACGGTTTTAGGGAGCGTAACTTGGTTTAGGGAGGTAGACGAGAATTTGTTTTCGATAGCGTCGAGTTTCTTTTGTATCACGACCATTTCGGCTTTTACTGCGATGGAAATATCGAGCTGATGAATACCTGCCCTAGATGAAGATGAAGTTGGTCTAACGCTTTCCCACTGTAATGTTTGTTCGGTGAGATATTCCAGGAATTGCCAAGTTTCGCCATCGTTTTTAGACATGAAATAGCATTGACAAATGGTTTCAAGCATTTGTTTCGTAGCAGGATTAACACCCTCATATATAATTCGGCAAAGTTGTCATCTATCAATTCCATGATCGGGTCATTGTAGAAGAAGATCCTTAAACCACTCAAAGAATTTCCAGAATGGTTCGTTGGGAAGTTGGGTAAACTGGTTAATCTCGCTTTGAACATGGGCAGTTTTTTGATTGGGATAAAATTTCTTGAGGAATGCTATAACGAATTCATCCTATTTGGCTATAGAATGTGCGGCAGTGCTATAAAGCCATTTTTCTGCTAGGTTTTACAAGGTAAAATGGAGAAGACGTAATCGCATAGCATCCCTTGAAAGTTAGGTTGTGCACATCATTGCACATACGTTCTCGAATTTGGTTATGAAAACGTATGCGTCTTCGGATTCAAGCCCATGAAAGTTGGGCAATAAGTTGATGAAGTAGGGTTTAATTTCGAAATTATCCCCATTGACCGCTGGAATAGATAGAAAAGTAGGAAGGGGCCCGCGTATGGGGTAGCATCTTTCTTGAAGAGAGATGCGCGGTGGATTTTGCGCACCTACAGGTGGTGGCAGGGTGGTATCGTTAAATCCCGATGGAGATCCGTCCATTTCGGGAGATGTGGTGGGTGAAGGGGAATAAGAAGATGAAGAAGTACCGACTTCAGAGTCGATAGAAAAAACGCAGACAAGACGGGCATTAGAATACCGTGTCCAGCCGATCATGCACTAAGCGGGTTTAGTGCACGTGGCAGCGTGTGTTATGCGAGAACTCTTTTAAGAAGGTTTATTTTGAGAAAAAGTGTCGGACGTGAGGCTTGACTCAACAAATCACAAAATGCACAATCAAACTCTATAGCTAGGGTCACCTAGGTCAAGTCACTAGACCGCTCCTAGACTTCTAAAGGACAAGTCGCAGGATCAATCCTCTACGACCTCTTTATCACTCTTTGTAGCCAGATAAGTGCCAGGTAAGTGGGAGGTATCCGCTATACGAATCACCAAAAATAGCGGGCCTAATTAAGTAACCACTTTCCTTAGTCACGCTTGCCTAGATACCATAAGAGAGATGCGGATAAGCGATAGATTACCCACGACCCTCTTCTGTCCTAATTGAGTGCAACGGTCCTTAGAGACTTGGTCTAGATATTTTTTAATTAATGAATGGTGAAAGTATGCTCGTTTTTTTATTTGTGGGGCCTAGGAAGGATGATGAAATCCCCACCTAATCTGGATTTGGGTTATTGCCCCTTAATGTCCGGTTAATATATGCACAAAGAAATCGATATCAAAACACGCAAAAATATTTTTGAGCAGTGATATTTCCAAAGAATACTGCAGTCAAAATCAGATTATTGGAGCTTTATAGGAGAGAGAAAGATTTGATAAAGATACCAGAGGATTTTGTGCGCCCAACTCCCCCACTCCGTCTCAGTTCCGCCGCAAACTCCTTGGTCCCGCCGTTGTTCCGCCACAAGTTGTAGGGTTGGTTGCCAAATTTCTTCAGTGAAAACCTCTGCTCCTCTGGGCTACGATGAATGTCTATGAATCTATGTTCCTCTGCTCCAGTTACTCCAGATTTCCTTGCAAAATTCGCACAATAATTGTTAGATACACAAGATACTGTTTTGTTTATTTTATGATATGGATTTAATATTTCAACCCAAATAGAAAGAAAAAAAATTACGACCGTTTCCCCAGCAATGACGCCATTTGATTGATCGTATAAAGAGTGTGTTCGAAAGTAACCGCAATCAAGACGGTCTCGCTAGCAGCTAGCCGCGATGAGTACGGGTCGTCCGTAGGGAAACATGAACCTTCTTCTTGCTTTAGACGAGTTGATAGAAGATACAGTGATTGGTTGTAGATCTATTTGAAACGGATGTAAAGTTTATAAGAAAAAAGGGCTTGTATGGCTCATAGGACTTGGTATCAATGGATGAATAATTAAAAATAACTTTTTTATCTTTTAATAGTTTAAAACTAGATCGGTAGGGATGAATGTAGATTAGGGTTTTTGGAAGAAACTAGGGTTTCCCCACTATTAACCCTTGTCCTTGCATTGATCTCTATTCATGTCTAGCCCTTAGCAAAACAAGTGTTAAATAGATCTCGAATCGTAGTTGTGACTATCAATAAATTGATAGCGTGCCCGATAAGAAGTTTAACATTTATTTTGCTAAACTTTGTAAACTTTAAAATGCTTAAAAGAAGTTAAATGATTTTATCATCCATTGATCTACCCTATCCTATGAACCCTGGCAAGTTAGAAATTACTCGCTCATGGTTTGAGATAGAAGAAAGGATGAAAAAGAAAACATGATTAAGATGCAGAAATTAAATGCAAAAAGTAAGTGCAAAAAGAATTAAATAATAAAAACACTACCTTTATTAATCAACTATTGTATACAACTCTCCTTTTTGAAAATAGATTACAAAGAACCTTAGTTTTTGCTCTCGTTCTCTCTCTTGTTGGAAGTAGATGACTAGCTGATGATCACCTGGATGTGTGGATCACTTTAGACCTCTTGATCACTTTGGATTGATCATCTTTGATGTGAAGCTCTCGGTCCTATATATAGTCACAGAAACTAGAAACCCTAGATACCATCTGTGAATATCCGTTGATACGAACCAATTACCAAAATATCTCATCAAACGGCCCTAGATATGCCGTGGATCGGTCACAAATCCATGCCTTTGGACGCCCTTCCGCGGCAATATAGTGGGATTAGGGTTTGGTATTTTTCTGCTCACTCTTGTTGACATGTGGAGATCCCTTCGATATCTGGATTCTCATAATAATGCTCTGAGTCTCTGCCATTGCTAAATCTTACAATTTGCTTCCATATTTCGGCATATTTGATTCCAACATCTCGGATCTCCAGACCTGAGCTAATCTACATAATATCTCAAATTAAAATGTTAGTAGTATTTGGTATTTTTGAGATATTATCCTAACCATTTTATATGATATTATATATTAAGAATATTGATTAGACATATTTGATATGATATGCATATTTTAATTACTAATATTTCATATAAATATTATATGCATGTATTTTCCCTCATTATGTTAATTATAATGTAGAAACATATGATAATAAATTTTTTACACATAAACCCTCATATGTTCTATAATTACAATAAACACATTTTAGTACTTAACAATAGTAGGGAAAATAATCATTCAAATGTGCAATATTTTACACTAATCAATCATGTTATTAATATTGTCTTGTTATGGTGATCATGTCAGTCATACTTGAAATGTAATGTTTATTCAATACCAACGAATTCATGATATTATCTTGACTTGACCTGAATTGATTGTCTTAAGGGAAACGACATGTACATGATTGTTCCAGTATTGGCATTATATAAATATTATATCGATACCTGACATAAAATATAAACTTGAGGAAAAGAGGAGATCAAGAATGGAACCCGAATCGTAACTCAAGAGTACTAAATTGTTAGAGACTGATCAGTCGATACGGGCTTTGAGCTCCGGAATGATGAGCTGACATCATTCGTCCAGATATTGACATTATTTTACCGTCTGGCAGCACGTCTTGGATTGAACCCCGAGAGTCATGACACTATGGTCTCGGGCACATACGTGATACAATTGAGTTACGAGGAAAGATTTCGCTCATTGATTTCAAATACCATTAAGTGAGATAACTTAGCGACATGAACACCTATAGGACCCACATGACATGATTGCCTTGCTATGTTTTGTTTGTTATATCACATGCTTATTATTGCAACTGTTATTATATACTCACATAACACTGTTTCCTATAAGTGATATAATGTATCGAATTTCCAGTTATATTCAAATTATATTATCTATAACGCTCTGACGTCTTGGTTTTGCATAACCCAGATTCTTTGACTTTAGCATCCTAGGATAAGGGGTGCTTCGAGAATATAGCCGAGCAGTGAGACGTGTTCTCATTTATCTAGTTATTATAGTTTTAGGTTTCTTTCCAGTACAGAATTATTTTCCTTAGTTTTCTTTTCGAGCCCATAAGAGACAAGTTTTGTTTATTGTTATTATTTATTCCTTGGATCTTAAAACTTGATATTCTAGCATATTGCTTCCACTATTGTTATTCATTATTGCATTGACATGTGTTATATTTTAGATATTCTTATATTATTGTGTTGCTTGATTACTTCATGACAGCCTTAATGTGACTATAGAAAGATGATTCCTTACCTTAGGTAGTATGGATGGCCGAGTTATGTTCCCGCATTAGTGTATTTTGGGAAGTGGGGCGTGACAACGGACGCCTAACTCGCGTAGATCTCCCCCCTCTGTTTGTACTGGACCATCTGGCTCTGTCGGGCCCTCCGCCTGAATCTGAGTATCAATCACCTTATCTCTCTTACTATTCTGAACTGGAGCGTTGATCTCCACCTCGCTTAGTGGCGCAACCGTTTTCTCTTCACAGTCTGATTGAGTCTGTTTTGTACAAACCATCCCAGATTCATCGAATGTAACATGCCGGCAGATTACTATCTTCTGAGTCTCAGGACACCATAGCCTATACCCTTTGACTTTACTTCCATAGCCAAGTAGAACACACTTCCTAGTTCTTGGCTCTAACTTATCGCCCCTCTGCTGAACATAAACTGGGCACCCAAATATACGAAGCTGCATGTAATCTCCAGCTTTCCTGGTCCACACTTTCTCGGGAATTTTCTTATCTATCACCGCCGATGATAATCTGTTGATAAGGTATGTGGTGGTAGATAGGGTTTCAGCCCAAAACTTCTTAGGAAGCCCTGATGTAAGCTGCAAACATCTGGTTTTCTCTAGTAATGTCTGATTCATCCGTTCTGTAAAGTCATTTGACTGAGGGTCTCCAAAGTGGAATAATGGGGCACAATCCCCTCTGACTTGCAGAATTCTACAAACATATATGAAGTAAACTCTATACCGTTATCGGACCGAAGAATCTTTACGTGCCTACCAGTTTGCTTCTCTACCCAGTCCTTCCACATCTTAAACTTCTCAAAAGTCTCGGCCTTAGACTTGAGAACATACACCTAGAATTTTCTCAAAAAGTCATCAATGAAGAAAACGAAATATCTGGCTTTACCTCGCAAAAGATCCAGTGCTAGACCCCAAGCAGCAGTGTGGACATAATCAAGAATACCATTCGTATCATATACTGATGTCCCAAACTTCACCTTTGTCTGCTTCCTAGGACACACTCCTCACAGAAATCAAGACTGTCAAAATCTTCATCTCCAAATAGTTGCCTCTTACGAAGCACCTCCAAACCCGACTCCCCAATATGGCCCAACTGTAAGTGTCGCAATCTAGCCGATTCCGAATCACCTGAACAAGTAGTTACCGCAGCAATATCATCAGCAACCGACTGCCCTTCTAGAAAGTACAGGTTCCTCGCTTTCTTTCTTTTCATGACAATAAGAGACCCCAGGGAAAATTTTTTAGAACATCCATCGACTACGCACTTGCAGCCGATCCCCGCCAAAGCTCCTACAGAAATCAATCTCTTCTTCAGATCAGGCACATATCTGACATTCGTCAAAGTCCGCACTACCCCATCAAACATGCGTATCCGAAAAGAACCGATCCCTCGATCTTTCACGTCGCATTATTCCCCATCAAAACTGAAGCTCCATCAAAAGAACGAAACGTCGCAAACTGTTCAGTCGAAAATATCGCACTTTTGATATATCATTTTCCTTACTTTTTTTAAATATCTAAAGTTATTTATTATAAATATAGAACATGTTTGGGTTTATCAGCAAAATACTATTTACCATATGTTTATATATTATAATTAATATTATGAAGGAAAATGTATGCATATAATATTTATATAATATTTTTATTATGCATATCATATCAAATATTCTAATCATGATTCTTTAAAAGATATATCATACAAATGGTTAGAATAATATCTCTATAACAAATATTACTAACATTATTCATGGAGATATTGTGCATGAGTTGGCTCAGGTAAGGAGATCGGGATATTGAGATGTCGGGAATCAAAAATCTGCCGATGAAGTTAAATAAAATCGAAGAATCAATACTGGCAGAGACTCAGAAAAGAAATGAAGATTCCAGGCATCAAATAAATCTCCATGTGTCACTATGAAGAGGTCCTAGAATTTTGAAGCCCTAACTCCTCCATGACACCGCGGTTGCGCGTCCAAAAGACACAATAAGCGGCGGATCCACGGTCGTTTCAGCAAATTAGGGTTTTGGATTTTTAGGTTAGATTTGCAACAACAAACCCTAATTCTTGGGATCTAGAGTTTCTGATTTTGGGACTATATAAACGACCGGGGGCTAAACTTAGAAATCATCAATCTTTTACACGAAGTAAATCACCGTCAAAGAACAAGTGATCTAAGACAGGTCCGCGATTCGACATGATAAGGCGACGTGAGATTCGACGGAGAATCTACTTCCTACAAGGTGGAGATCGAGAGCAACTTCTTCTTCCTCTTGTAATCTAAACTTGAAGGCTTTGTACTTGTGAAGTTGATTAATAAAGGTAGATCTTTAGTTTAATTATTTCGCATTTTATTTTCTGTATTTACATCATGATCTCTATCCGTTCTTCTTCTATCTCCATCATGCGCGAGTAATTCTCCACTTGATAGGGTTCGTAGGATTTAGGGTAGAACAATGGATGAGAAAATACTTTAATTTCTTTTAAGTCTTATAAAGTTTATAAACTTTAGCAAAAAAATCGTTAACATCCTTATCGGGCGCGCTACCAATTTATTGCTAGTTTCGACCGCGATTTGAGATTAGATTAACAATTGTTTTGTTAAGGGCTAGACATGAATAGAAATCAATAAAAGGACAAGGGTCAATAGTGGGGAAACCCTAGTTTCATCCAAGAACCCTAATTCTCATTCATCACTATCTATCTAGTTTTAAATCTATCAAGAGATACAAGGAGATATCTTTATTAGTCATCCATGACTACTAAATCCTAACGAACCCTACAAGCCTTCTTCTTATATATTCTATATCCGTATTTAAACTAAATCCTAAAACTATAAATTCTACATCCGTGTTTTGACATAGATTTAGAAACTATTCTCCCTATTCTTTTATTCTATTCAACTCGTCTAAAGTAAGATTAGAAATTCCACGAATCCTTGAGGACGACCCGTACTCATCTCGGCTAGCTACACGCGACACCGTTATTGATTGCAGTTACTACAAACACTTCCTTAGAATCAATCAAATGGCACCGTTGCCAGGGATACGTGCGTAATTTTTTTTCTTACTATTCATGTTGAATTCTTATTTGATCCATATCATAAAATAAAACAAAACCGCATCTTGCATATTTAATGATTAGTGTGTGATTTTTGCGAGAATATCTGGAGTCACTGTAGTGAGGAGATAAAGATTCAGAGACTTTTTGAGAGGACCAGAGGAGCAAGGGAGGCCACCGTATCTAAAATTTTCAAAAGATCTCTCAACTCCGCGGTGGAACCGCGGCAACAAGTCCATTTTGGCGGCGAAACCGCGGCATAGTTGGGGACTTGGGGTTCCAAACTTTTCTGGTAACTTTCTTATCTCTTTCTCTCTCTTCTGAAAATTCCAATAATATATTTTTCTGCAGGATTCTTTGCAAAATATCGCCGCCAAAAATCTTTTTGCGTGCTTTGAAATTAGGTTGTTTGTGCATATTTTAATACGGACTTTAAGGAGTCACTAGTAAAATAAGGGGTTGCCCCTACGGATATTGACATCCGTAGGGGCAATTTAATTTTGGCCCTACGGATTAATCCGTAGGGCAAAAAGGTTGCCCCTACGGGCACAGACGTCCAAGAATAAAAATATTAATTATTAATTTGGTGTTTGCCCCTACGGAGCCGCAAACAAAGGACCTACGGGTATATCCGTAGGGGCAAGTAAATATCGATTTAACTAAAACCCAGATCGATCGCCTACGCTCGATCACTTTCTCTCTCTCTCGATCGCGCGCGAAAAAATTCCCCAATTCGCCACGCCGTCGTCGCCAACGTCGCTCTCCTCGTCGCCACCGCCGGTTTCTTCGCCACCTCAGCTCTCGTCGCCACCGCGGTTCAGGTCGTCGCCCCAGCCCCAGCGCAGCAGCGGTTCAGGTGAGTAAATCTTTGGATTACTTCGGGCTTAGGGTTCAGGTGAGGTAAATTAAAGAATTTTGGGATTATTTTAGGCTTAGGGTTCATGGCGCACGAGTTGGGCTTGGGCAGGGGTCGCGGTCGCAGTCGGGGTCGGGGTCGAGGTAGGGTTAGGGTTGGTGTTCGGCTGCTGTGGGGTGGGGCTGGGGTAAGGGTTTGCCTTAGGGTTGGTGTTGGGGTTTAGCTGGCCGCACTGGGTTTAGGGTTAGGTTGGGGCTGGGCTGGGGCTGGGGCTGGGGCTGGGGGCGGGGGCTGGGGCTGGGTTGGGGTTAAGTGGTGGGGAGTTGGAAAATTATTCTAGTATGTATCCTTACACTCTAGTTAGTATAGCAAGATGCCCAGATGTGTTCTTGTGTACTTCTGTGTAAACCATTCTTTCACCAACTAATTCGTAGCAAAACTGGCTTTGGTGTTGTCAATTGATGTAGCCTTGAAAACTGGCTTTGGTGCTGGCTTTGGTGTTGTCAATTGATGTAGCCTTGAAAACATTGTTATATCATCCGATCACATTTATTTCTTGTAGATGTTGTTTGGATATTGGATGCATTGTTCATATTTGATATGTAAAAATAAAAAAATAAAAAAATTGTAGTCAGATTCATATTGAAAATGGATGTTAAGTGTTCTTTGGGCTCATATCGAATATGTTGGATGATTAGTGTCCTTGGGCACATGGATTCTCAAAGTCTTAAGGTTGATTCATGGATTTATGTGTCTTTTTTGTTTGTTTTGTACCAAATGAAAATGAAAGATGATGGTTTACGAGTTTCTTATTCTTTTGTTTGGTTGTGCCCAAATTGTGGACATGGATTTTTTTGCAAATCCTTACTTTTTTCGACGGAATGGAAAGGGCTCCAAATATCCTAGTTGCATCAATCAATCCTAAAATCAAGTTTGCAAACCAAATACAAATCTGGCAAGTTTTTATGGATTTGATATTCTAAAAATCCAACTCCAATCCAAATCCACTGAGGGGTTGTTTGTTTCATGGAATTAGAGCGTAAGTATGGAGGGGACAATTACTGTAGTAACACCAATGTCATGTTTTTTCTTGTGGTGTTTTTCTTGTTCCTTCAGTGTGAAGTTTATGTTTGTTTTCTTGACATGAAACCATGACTTGAGTGCATTTACATCATCACACATCATATTTTGAGGAAATGGAGAATGCTCTCCTTCAAATTTTTAGTTTGGACGAGTATTGTTGCCGAAGGCTAGTGATTTGGTACTAAATGCTGTTGAATTGCTTGAATTATTAAGCAACTTGGGGTTAGGGTTAGGTGGATTGATGACAACAAAATACCATAATTTATAACTATATTACTCATATAATGTGTATGTCATGTGAAAGCTAGATGAAGGTCGAGGCAAGCACAACAAATTTGTTGGATGGGACAATGTCAATAGGAGCTCAATGCTATTTGGAAAAATAATAATTCAAAAACATAGTGGAGTTTCCGATTGGTGGCATGGACTAGTTTAATGTATGTAGTTGGTTTGATTTATGAAAAAATAGGGAGACAACATGCATGTATGCATATAGGTAACATCTGCCAATATGCCATATCCAGACCGCAATCTATTTTTGCCTATTGGCTAATATGAAAATATCGGCCCGCGTATATGACATAATCAAAGTTGTTAAATCTTGATACGGTTTGTGTTTCGTTTTTTTATTTATCAGTTCTATCAATGTTGCGTATAACGCTTTATGATATCAGTATCCTACATTTGTAGTTTTAATTGTTGATTGTTATAGATGAATACCATTGCAATAATAGTTTTTGGTTGATGAATGCTATTGCAATGTAGGATGATCAGTTCTATCAATCTTGATCTCGATGGTTTAAAATCATGTTACACATACAACACGAATGCACAAAAAATGCATAATTAGAGAGCGACTCGAGATATTCAGGTTAAAACCAATATATGATACTCGATGATAATATGAAACCTTCATATTCCCATCGATACTCATATATGAAACTAAAAGCGCCACTTAGTCCCCGTCTATCGGTTAACATACGTGCGATACTCGTCGTGACCTAGAACTATACGAAGGTTGTTAAATATCGGACAGTATAGCTCGATACTAACAACCGTCGTATAGTCTACGCGACGAGAAAATTCAATCGTATGGTAACCCATAGATTTGTCCCGTGTGGACAAGTTAAGAATGTATAAAGCAAATGCCTTCATTCACTTGTGTTTTCATCCGTTTCGAGATATTTCGTCGGTACCTTTCCGCTGGTTCTCCGTGTACAAAGATAGATTAGATGTTCATTTCAACGTTGTTTCACAGCTTTGAAATGATTATCTATTCTATTACAGTGTACTCGGAGAACAGCGGGGAGGTGCTGCCGAAATTTACTCGAAACGGTTGAAAGCACAAGTGATGGGCGTTCGCTCTATACATTCTTAATGGGATAGAAGCCTACCCCCGACAGCCGGAACACACACATACAATAAGAATACACAACAAACGCATAATTAGATAGCAACTCGAGATGTTCGGGTTAAAACCAATATATGATACTCGATGATAATATGAAACCTTCATATTCCCATCGATACTCATATATGAAACTAAAAGCGCCACTTAGTCCCCGTCTATCGGTTAATATACGTGCGATGCTCGTCGTGACCTAGAACTATACGAAGGTTGTTAAATATCGGACAGTATAGCTCGATACTAACAACCGTCGTATAGTCTACGCGACGAGAAAATTCAATCGTATGGTAACCCATAGATTTGTCCCGTGTGGACAAGTTAAGAATGTATAAAGCAAACGCCTTCATTCACTTGTGTTTTCATCCGTTTCGAGATATTTCGTCGGTACCTTTCCGCTGGTTCTTCGTGTACAAAGATAGATTAGATGTTCATTTCAACGTTGTTTCACAGCTTTGAAATGATTATCTATTCTATTACAGTGTACTCGGAGAACAGCGGGGAGGTGCTGCCGAAATTTACTCGAAACGGTTGAAAGCACAAGTGATGGGCGTTCGCTCTATACATTCTTAATGGGATAGAAGCCTACCCCCGACAGCCGGAACATACACATACAAACGCATAATTAGAAAGCGATTCGAGATGTTCGGGTTAAAACCAATATATGATAATATGAAACCTTCATATTCCCATCGATACGCATATATGAAACTAAAAGCGCCACTTAGTCCCCGTCTATCGGTTAACATACGTGCGATGCTCGTCGTGACCTAGAACCATACGAAGGTTGTTAAATATCGGACAGTATAGCTCGATACTAACAACCGTCGTATAGTCTACGCGACGAGAAAATTCAATCGTATGGTAACCCATAGATTTGTCCCGTGTGGACAAGTTAAGAGTGTATAAAGCAAATGCCTTCATTCACTTGTGTTTTCATCCGTTTCGAGATATTTCGTCGGTACCTTTCCGCTGGTTCTCCGTGTACAAAGATAGATTAGATGTTCATTTCAACGTTGTTTCACAGCTTTGAAATGATTATCTATTCTATTACAGTGTACTCGGAGAACAGCGGGGAGGTGCTGCTGAAATTTACTCGAAACGGTTGAAAGTACAAGTGATGGGCGTTCGCTCTATACATTCTTAATGGGATAGAAGCCTACCCCCGACAGCCGGAACACATACATACAAACGCATAATTAGAAAGCGATTCGAGATGTTCGGGTTAAAACCAATATATGATAATATGAAACCTTCATATTCCCATCGATACTCATATATGAAACTAAAAGCGCCACTTAGTCCCCGTCTATCGGTTAACATAACGTGCGATAATTTATTCTTTTCAACGACAAACGCATACACAAAGCATATACACGGATTTTCTCCTTTGTCAGTAACTATCCCGTTCTTATATTTCTCAATATAGTCAGCATAACCTACAATTTATATGTTATTCAGTCTAACATGGCCCATGAGTACGTCAAAGTTAAGGACTGGATGTATGTGGATTGGAAACAACGTATGCAACCTAAGTTTGTCGCAGGAGTTGCTGCTTTCCTTGAATTTGCACGAGCACATAATAAGATCATAATAGAGAAGATTCTCTGTCCGTGCGATAGATGTGGCAATAAGTACTGGCAGAAGGTAGAATTGGCAGAGCTTCATATTGTAAAACATGGGTTTACTAGACTTTATTCAACTTGGAAATATCACGGGGAAGGAGAAGAATGCAGTACTGCGGTAGAAGAAGAAGGAGAACACGATAATGCTGCAGGAGAAGAAGAAGAATTCGGTAATACGGCAGGAGACGGAAATTTATTTCCATCAGAAGAAATGGAGGATATGGTAGAGGCTGCCCAAGGTGAATCTATTCGTACCGAAGATGACATTCCTTCCGGTCAAGGACCGCGTGCGGATAAATATGAAAATTTCATGAATGATGCTAGGAAACCAATTTATGAGAATGCGAAGTATTCCACCCTCTCATGGTTCGTCCAACTTTTCCAAATTAAGTGCCTAAATGGATGGAGCAACAAGTCATTCACAATGCTTCTTTCGTTCTTGAAAGATTCTATGCCTCCGGGAAATAATGTGCCCGAAAGCTGGTACGAAGCCCAGAAAATGATGTCTGATTTGGGTCTAAAGTGCGAGAAGATTCAAGCATGTTCTAAAAATTGCGTGTTGTACCGGAAAGAGAATTCAGATTTGAAAGAGTGTCCAACATGCGGAGAGGCCAGGTATAAGCCGAAAGATTCTAATAAGAAGCCTGATATACCTGTGAAGATAGCACGATATTTTCCCATAACACAGAGGCTACAGAGGCTATTCAGGTGCAAGAAAACAGCCGAGGCAATGATTTGGCATCACCGTGCTCCTCCAAGCGAAAATGGAAAAATGAGCCCTCCAAGAGATTCACCGGCATGGAAGGATTTCGATAGGAGGCACGCAATATTCAGTAGCGATCCTCGCAATGTCCGGCTCGGACTGGCTACCGATGGCTTCTGCCCATTCAACTATATGGCTGGAAGTCACAGTACATGGCCCATTGTAATGATAATTTATAATCTGTCGCCTTGGTTGGCTATGGACCAATCATACTTTATGATGCCTCTTCTTATCGACGGACCAAACTCACCGGGGAACAATATCGACGTCTATCTCCGACCTCTGATCGAGGAGCTGAAAACTTTGTTCATTGATGGTGTAGAGACATATGATTCAAACACAAATACAATCTTCATACTGCGTGCGGTTTTAATGTGGACAATTAATGACTTTCCTACGTATGGAATGCTATCAGGTTGGTCTGTACATGGTCACAAAGCATGTCCTCATTGCCATGAACACACAACATCAAAATTTTTGAATTTTAGCAGGAAGGTTTGTTATTGCGGCCATCGACGTTTTCTGCCTCCAGACCACCCCTATAGGTTAGACACGGTTCACTTTGATGGTCATCAGGAGCTTCTTGGAGCTCCATCCCCATTATCCGGAGAGGACGTGACTGCTAAATGGGATGGTTACAATAACATGACCTTCGGGATGGATCCGATGAAACAGGTCAAACCACAATATTGGAACAAGCTAAGCATTTTCTTCGAGCTTCCATACTGGTCTACAAATTCAGTGCGTCATTGTCTGGACGTCATGCATATAGAGAAGAGAGTATCAGAGCACATACTTAACTTGCTTCTGTGTAAAGACGGGAAATCGAAAGACAACATGAATGCTCGGATGGATCTACAAGAGTGGGGAATAAGAAGTGAATTGCACCCTAGACCGGTAGCGGGTAAACCGGGCAAGTTTGTACTTCCCAAGACCGGTAGACCTTCTTCCATTAGCCCTCCGGACTTCTCTCCCCGACTCGGTTGGTCTAGTAATCAACGACCTATGTTGTTTTTTCAGGGAGTTGTGTGCTAAAACACTGGAGGTTGCGACGCTGGATAAATTAGAAAATTCTATTGCGTTGATACTTTGCAAGTTTGAGCGTATTTTCCCACCGTCATTTTTCGATATCATAATACACTTGACGGTTCATCTTGCAACTGAGGCGAAGTTAGCCGGACCAGTACAATATCGATGGATGTATCCCGTCGAGAGGTACGTGTAATTTTTCATTTCGCGCAATTTATAAATTTATTGTTGTCATGTATGCCCGTATTTATTTATTCAACATATTCTTATTAGGTACCTCTACACTCTTAAGAAGTATATACGCAATAAAAATCGACCAGAGGGTTCTATCATGCAAGGTTATCTTCTTGATGAAGCAACCACATTTTGTTCCCGCTATCTGGACGAGAACATTGAGACAAGGCTTAACCGACCACGAAGAATTCAAGACGGGCCATATGGTAAAGCCGAGTATAAGAGGGTAGACACTATGTTTATCAACAAGATATACCGGTTTATCTTGCTTAATTGCGCATATCTTGAACAAATTAGAGAGTAAGTTCTTTTGGATTAATTGTTATATCTTCGTTTGTGTTTGTATGAAATGACATAATATTAATGTCACAATTACTTGTCGAAAACAGAACTCATTTTAACGAGGTACGTGAGGGGCATCCTGATTGGAACGAAGAACGTTTGGAAAAATACCATCAGGATAATTTTTGTGATTGGGTCACAGCTCATGTAAGTTATTCGAATAACATTTTATTGCTATCAGTTTTAATCTAAACTTATATCGTTATGTATTTTGTCGTAAAATTTATTTTGTTAGATCCACGATCCGAACTTGTCTGCATCATTTGAGAGTGATTCAAGATGTTTAGCTCAATTTCCTAGTATGGAGGTTGCATATTACAAAGGATTTGGTGTCCTTGGATACAAATTTGAAGTTAAGGACATAGAAACATCTAGAACTACTCAGAATAGTGGGATTGCGACGGTCGGATCGGACGGTGTGATTTACTATGGGTACTTAAATTGTATACTCGGCATCCACTATCCCGGACGATCAGAACCCTTTTATATATTCCAGTGTACTTGGTACGATCCGCGAACCGATACGGACAGGTGGAGAAGCAGTCTTGGGACTTGGAAAGATGAATATGGATTGACCAGTGTGAACACACTTCGATTTTACGGTCAGGACGATCCGTTTATCTTTCCGAACCAAGCGTTCCAAGTATACTACTCACAGTGTTTGAAGCATGCGGGGTGGAGTGTTGTATGCCGATGGAAACCTAGAGATGTCTACGATGTCCCAGAATACGAGGACAGCGATGAGGACGAAGAAGAGAGAAGGCTTAAAGTGCTCCGACCGTCTGTTTCGAAGGACGGGTTGTCTTCGACCGATCATGAAGTTACGTGGGTTAGAAATGACATCGACGATGAAATCCAAGTAGATATGTATGATGCGCCCACGAAATGAAAAAGGTTATCAGTAATGTTATATTATTACTTCACATTTTACGCTCTAGATCATATATAGTCGATACTTTTAATGATTGTCTAATGCGTCCACGAACCGTTTATCTAGATTTGATGACGATGTCGGGAGCAGCGAGGGGCGGCAGGAGCTCCAGCCGCGGCAGAGGCAGAGGCAGAGGCAGAGCGGTTCTGCCGCCCGGAGAGCTCCGTAGGGAGCTTCAGAGGGCCGGTCTTGCTCCCAGATCGGAGACCCCTTCGGATGCCTCCTTCCGTGTTGATTTGGCCACACCTCCAGGTATACTGCACGTATATCCATTTTGAATGTAATATTACATATATTCATGCATGTTTATGTCAAAATTACTTATATTGTCAATGTTTGATTGTCTAGTTGTTGGTGATGCGTCCACATCTGGGACAGAGGCCACCTCCGCTCCTCCAGGTATGTTTATATATCATATAGTGTATGTATATTGATTTAGAATGTTATATCATAAATACACACATTCCTTTTGCTCTTACTTAGCAATTTTTATTATTGTCTAGCTGTAGGTGGTGACACCACCGCACCTGCGGGTATGTTTATATATCCTATAGTGCATGCATATTGATTTAGAACGTTATATTATTGATCTACACATTCTTTTTGCAATTACTTATATAATCTATTTTTAATTGTCTAATTATAGGTGGTGCGTCCACACCTTCCACAGGGCCCACTCCTGCCGCTTCCATACCCTCCGCGTCGTCTGCAGGTTAGTATGAATAAATTTAAAATATTTATTCATTTTACATATGCTCTATAGAATAAATATGAACTTCATGGAAATTTAGCGTCGATGTTTATTTTATAGATGGAAGGGATGCGTCCGGGTCCGGGACCCCGGTTGTTCCTCACCGGAGGAACTATCGTCCCGCTCGTGCTGCTGCTCGGGCCCATGCTCGTGCGCTAGTCACCGAAGGTATATATCACACTTGAATTTTTTTTTAACCTTGATTTCTTAATACAACTTTGTCTTATTATTGATTGTCTTGATATTTCGTGCAGACGCAGGGCCTCTCCATCCCCAGAGGGGGACTCGAGGCCCGAATCAGTCCCATAGGCTGAGGCCTGATAGAGCTAGGGGGGAGGCAGCATTCCCCCTATTTTTTACCCTTGAATATCGCTATACCGGTCCTCATGCCGAGAGGTTCGGCCGGTATTTGGGGGACGAGAGCCGGATCGTGAAGAACTATCCACTTCACGTTGAGTGGGGCGAGCAGCACCAGCGCTCATTCGCCCTCTTCTTTGATCAGGCTCGGGTGTGTATTAATATATATTTTCATTTGATCTATCTAATATATTTATTATTAACACTTGCAATCTAATAATAATGTTTTTCTTTTGTATTTTCAGTTGGATTACGATTTTCAGCCTGTAGCCGACCCTGATCACCCGGGGAGGGTGCTCGACCTTCATGCCCTGTACAATGGCCTGATGAAGAACATGCAGGCCAAGGTCCGATACAACAGGAATGAGCTGAAGGCCAACTGCTACTCCCTGTGGATGGCGACCCCCGAGGCAGAGAGAGCGGCCCTCCTATCTACTCCGGCGTTTGCGAGAGTCGACGTAGAGACATGGCCTCTATTGTGCGCTTATTTTGACTCCCAACGCAAACAGGTACGTATTTTAAATTTAATTCATTATTTATGATATAATTTATTTCTGTGTTTCTTAATTAGAAAACTAAATGTTAATGCGTTGTGCAGAAACAGGCCGCTCAGAATACGGAGAACAGGAAGTCGGCGAAGAGGGGTCGCCCCATTTACACAGGTGGCTCGAGGAACATTACTCGAGCCATAGAGTTATCGGTAAATTAAGAGTTATTCTCTAATATTCTGCAATATTAAGAGTTATTCTCTAATATTTCTAATATTAAGAGTTACTTTCTAATATTGCAGACATCTCGGACCGTGGCGTCAGGTGGTACACCGAGCGTGCTGTCCGCATATCTTGCCGTCCACGGCACCTCGACAGATCCCGCCACGGGCGAGCTTCGATATCCCGACGTCGCTACCCAGGAGTACTGCGTAAGTGTTAATATTTTTTCTACCCAAATTTGAAATTTTAGTTTTGGAAGGTTCAAGTTTAAATTTTATACTTATACTTTACTGCTTAATGTGGGTGTAAGAGCGGGTGGTTGAGCAGGCCCAGGCCTCGGGGATCGATTTTACCGGACAGAACGATCCGAGGCTGCTGACCCCAGTTATGGACGCCGCACACGGAGGGCACCACGGAGGTTGGGAGAGAGGCCGGGGATTGGGCCCTAGCAGGGCCCATATGAGGTTGGACTCCACCCCGGCGGTTACTTCCTCCGTCTCCAGTGACCGGCATGTCCATCAGGAACTGGATAGCTTGAGGGCCAGCGTTCAGGAGTTGAAGGAGATGCTGGTATGTATACTACTTTATAGTAAAATATCATTTCATATTATATACATATCAACATATCCATAATTAGTACGTAGCTTGAGCTTATTTGGTTTTAGACTTAAGTTTGATTAATCATACATACATATGTAATTAAAATAAACAACGCTTTTCCAAACTAGATATCCAAACAGGGTTTCGAAATAACTTAATAATGATACGAATTCGAATAATACACAGTTCTTACACGCTTCTTACACACGTTATGTCCAGACGCGACAGGGTAGATCGGCCGAGCCTCCACATGCATCTCCTTCGGCTGCGGCTCCGCAAGCCACTACATCGGCTGCGGTTCCGCAGACAGCTCCTGTAGCTCCACCGCCCACTCAGACTCCCGCAGCCGCGGCTACGCAAGCGACTACCTCGACGGCGGCTGCGCAGACCACATCGCCGGCTCCACATGCCGCTCAGACTCCCGCTCGCGACGAATTGCAGAGTTTATTGACCGAGGAGCAGGCGCGCGTTATTCTATCGTTATTCAGAGGTGGAGCTGGACCGAGCTAGGGTAGATTTTTGGTTCTTATTTTTTAAAACATGTATTTATTTATATCATACACATTGTACTACATTTTGAAACGATATTGATATTGGTTTGTATTTATATCATATTCAGTTTTTGTGTTTCTTTTGTATATTATATATATGCGTGAGATGTGATTATGAATACTGCAATATATGATTTGATTAATGTATATATTATTGTGCACAGGGCGGGGAAAAACCAAGCAGCCCATTTTTTTAAAAAAAATACAGACAATATGTATCTACGGATTAATCCGTAGGCACACATGTTACCCCTACGGATATGTCCGTAGGGGCAAAATATCAGCAGTAACTGATATTTCCCCCTGATCTCAGTGCCAGGGGGTTGGGAAAGCCCCTACGGACATAACCGTAGGGGCCACTGCCACTCCCCTACGGCGTTATCCGTAGGGGCAAAATATCAGGAATCCTGATATTTTGCCCCTACGGAAATGTACCTACGCACATATCCGTAGGGGGTAGTACATGCCCCTACGGACATATCCGTAGGTCCAAGTAATATATTAAAATAAACCGTAAATAATATAAAATCTTATACCCTACGGCTTAATCCGTAGGGGCACCAGAACCTACACAGAAATCCGTAGGGGCAACAATTTGCCCGTAGGGGCAAGTTCAGGGCCTCAACTTGCACCTGCGGCCTTTGCACCTACGGGGTATTTTTTCGCCCCTACGTATATATCCGTAGGGGCAGTGATTTGCCCCTACGGATAAATCCGTAGGGGCAACCCTTGTTTCTAGTAGTGAGTAAGACCAAAATTCAGATTAGGTAGGGATTTCATCACCCTTCCCAGACCCTACAAATCACAAAACGAGCATCCGCATCACCCTACATTAATTAAAAAATATCTAGACCAAGACTCTAAGGACCGTCGTGCTCAATTAGGACAGAGGAGGGTCGTGGGTAATCTATCACTTATCTGCATTTCTTTTGTGGTGTCTAGAGAAGTGTGTCTAGGAAAGTGGTTACTTAATTAGGCCCGCTATTTTCGGTGATTCGTAGAGCGGATACCTCCCACTTATCTGGCACTTACCTGGCCATAAGAGTTATAAAGAGGTGGTAGAGGATTGATCCTGCGGCTTGTCCTTTAGAAGTCTAGTAGCGGTCTAGAGACTTGACCTAGGTAATCTTAGTTTTAGAGTTGTGTGTCCAATTTTGGTGATTTGTCCCACATCCGACACTTTTCAAAACAAACCAATTTTTAAAGTTCTCACACACGCTGCCGCTTGCGCTAAACCCGCTTAGTGTATGCTCGGCTGGACACGAGATTCTAGTGCCCGTCTTGTCCGCATTTCTGCTATCGACTCCGAAGTCGGTACTTCTTCATCTCCTTTTACCCCACTACCCACCACATTGACCGAGATAGATGGTACTCTATCAGATTATAACACCATCCTGCCACCACCCATAGGTGTGCAAAATCCACCACGCATCTCTCTCCAAGAGAGATGTTACCCGATACGCGGTCCCCTTCCTACTTGTCTATCTATTCCACCAGCCAATAAGGATAATTTTGAAATTAAACCCCACTTCATCAAACTGTTGCCCAAATTTCACGGCTTGAATCCGAAGACGCATACGTTTTTATAAACAAATTTGAAAACGTATGCGCAATGATGGGCACATCACAACTTTCTGTGGATACTATGAGATTACGTCTTCTCCCTTTTACTTTGTGCGATCTAGCAAAAAAATGGTTTTATAACACTGTCGCACATTCTATTGCCAAATGGGATGAATTTGTAGTGGCATTCCTTAAGAAATTTTATCCCAATCATAAGACCGCCTGGGTTCGAAGCGAGATTAACCAGTTTACCGAACTTCCCAATGAACCATTTTGGAAATGCTTTGAACGGTTTAAGAATCTTCTTCTACAATGCCCTCATCACGGAATCAATAGATGGGACCTTTGTTGCATTATATATGAGGGTGTTGATCCAGCAACAAAACAGATGCTTGAAACCATGTGTCAATATCATTTCCTGTCTAAAGATGATGGTGAAGTTTGGCAATTTCTGGAAGATCTCGATAAACAAACTTTACAGTGGGAAAGCGGTAGACCTACATCGTCTAGAGGAGGTATCCATCAGCTTGATATTTCCATCGCAGTGAAAGCCGAAATGGCTGCGATACAGAGGAAACTCGGTGCTATAGAAAACAAAGTCTCTTCAGCCTCCCTAAACTAATTTACGCTCCCCAAAACCGTGTGTGGTTGCTGTTCCAACCCTTCACATTTGACGAAAGAATGTCCTTTGAATTCTCTATTTCAATGTCAAGAACAAACTAATGCTGTTTTTCAGCAACGACCTAGAAACGATCCTTATTCTTCCACATACAATCAGAGATGGAGGAATCATCCTAATTTTGCTTGGAACCAAAACCAAACTCAAAATCAAAACCAGTTCCCAAGCAACTATCAAAGACTTCCCCCACAGCAACAACAACCACAACAACCGAGTCAGCACCCTTTTCAACCGCAACCTTTGCAAAACCCGGCCAACAACTTTGATCCTTATAATAATTCTTTTTCCGGTACCGATAAACCCTCTGCACTCGACACGTTCATTTAACATTCCATGCAAACGACGGATACTTTAACATCTTCTATCCAAACGTTAATGCGGAACACCGCTTCCCACGATGAAAGAATAAAATCGATAGAAGCACAATTTGCACAGTTAAATGCCGCGATGAGTGTGAGAGAGAAAGGGAAACTTCCATCTCAACCCCTACCGAATCCCGGCCACTCACAAAGTTATAATGTGAGTGTCGTAACCACGTTGAGATCGGGAAGAGTGCTGAACAACTAAGTCAGTGGACAGGTTGATGATGAGGAATCAATTGATACCCCGGCTTCTACTTCTAACCCTATTTCGTCTAGTCCGCTTTCTTCCGAGCCTATTCTCCGTTTTCCACAAGGCTCGAACCCTCCGCCCACTTCCTCGAGTCAACCTAAAATGATCTCAACTCCAATTCTGGGATCTATTCCAGCCCCACAATCTTCTCCAATATTGGACCCAACCCTTATTGATAAAGCTCTTTATCCACATAGGTTAAGAGGCAACATACCAAGTCCACAAATGGAGAAGATTGTGGAAATTTTTAAGCAAGTTAACATAAATATTCCTCTCCTAGATGCTATTCAACAAGTTCCGTCTTATGCGAAAATTCTAAAGGACTTGTGCAATAAGAAGAAAAAAATTCAAGTACCTAAAAAAGTTTTCTTAGCGAGTAATGTGAGCACTGCGTTCACCCAACAATTACCCAAGAAACGAACGGACCCTGGAAGTCCTACTAAATCTATTTCTATTAGGGGTAAAACTATCAATCATGCTCTACTCGATTTACGTGCTAGTGTTAACTTGCTTCCATATTTTGTGTATGAGCAATTAGGGATCGGAGAGTTAAAACCGATGCACTGCACTCTCTAGATGGCAGATCGATCTATCACCCAACATAGGGGTGATCTAGAGGATGTGTTAATCAAAGTCGGGGAATTTATATTCCCTATGGACTTTATCGTTATAGATACACAGCCTGTAGCAAACCCCCAAAACCAAATCCTGGTGATTCTAGGTCGACCTTTTCTTGCGACTTCCAATGCAATAATCAATTGTCGAAATGGCTCGATGACCCTATCCTTCGGGAAGATGTCAATTGAGCTTAACATTTACAAGTTGGGAAGTGAACCCTCCGAACACTATGCTCAAGTATTTTCTATCGAAGCGATAAATTCCGACAGCAGCGAATTTGAACAGCTTCACGATTTTGATCTTGACTCCGCTAGTACGTTGTTGTTTGACCCTGCTATTTGTTATACACATACGGACCCTTCTATCGAGCTGTCTGGGTCAACATCTAACGCTTATTATGAACCTTTTATAGAGTCTGGGTATCATCCCATTCTTTCTGATGAGATTATTATTCAGGATATCGATGGAAGCTTTGAAGAAATCTCCGCTAAAGAACTCGCATTCTTAGACAACATGGGCTTTGTGATGAATCAACCCCAACCCAAAGAAGTTGAACCACCACCCCTTCTTCTTATCAATAACGAGAATGCGAGTAATCCACCATCATTTTTTCGTCTCTATAAACCGAGACATAAACCCATTCTATTCCACCTCTTATCCCCTCCCCACTTCTTCACGTCGATAAGTGACATGATCTTCTACCAACCAGTGTGTTATATCGATAAAATATTTGAATGCTTGGTGTTGACTTTTGGTCTTTGTAAAGCTTTATATTGACCAATAACTTTAACCCCCCTCATAATTTTAAATGCTTAATACTATTTTACTCAAGTTTGGGGGGGAGAAAAATATATTTTGGCTCTTGCACGAAAAGAAAATTTTTATAAAATTGTGAGCCAAAGTAGGTTTGGGGGAGGAGTTCACTGTCATTATTTCTTGTCCCCGTTACTAACTTTTCCTCCCAAGTCTACAGTTTTTTAAGCTTAACGGATGACATCAGTGAGGACACTGCTGCAAACAGGTTTGGGGGATTTGTGCTTATTCGCGCATTATTTTGCATTATACTATATATAAGCATAAAAAAATTTGATAATGAAAGTTTGAAAGTGACAAATTACATACGAAAGATAGGAATAGTTTGAGAAAAGTAAGAAAGTTAGATATTTTCTTAAACGAGACTAGTAATAAGTAGTTATGAACTGTTGTCCCAAGGGTTAGTAAGATGAAAATTACTAGTTTGAGGAAAAAATAAGTCTGAAAAATAGTCCCTATTTTTAAGTCCAAACATTTGAACGTTGATACCCTACTATATGCACTGCCACACATCTTGAAACTTGGGATAGTAGAGGATACCTTAAAATGCTCTTGTCTAAAAGCTTTAGTATGAAGAAAAATAAATATATGTATAAGTGGTGAAGAAAAAAAATGAACACTGGTTTTGTAATAACTTAAGCTAGCATAAAAAAATATAGCGAGGGTGCTTTATCACCTAGTGCCTTAGACCAACTGGTTTGGGAGTCACTGCTAAATCTTAGAAGTTGCAAGATGAGGATAATTACGCCTAAATGCGCGAGCACATTTTGTAATCGGTTGGTCAGTACCTCAAGAAGTATTAACGGTCGCATAAAGAATGTGTGAGCAATTCCATTTAAATTATTCACCGACTATAAATTACTGAGGAAGATGGACAAGAGTATGATAGCTTGAATTGAATTCTCTAAGTGTAGGGATTTCTTTTACACACACGTAGGGGGTATATGATTGATGTTTGAAAGAAAAGTAGGGAGGAAGACTAAAGGAAATGTTTTATTGAGGAATGATATGATTTCTAATATCTTTTCACGACCATTAAGATAGTGCTCATGGCAACCGAAAATCCAGTGTAGTTGGAAACTCTTATTTTCAAGTTCTTTCTTTTATAGTTCTTATCTTTGTATGTAACTTTCATTTTATTTCTTTTATTATAGGATTTTGTGGGTGTAATCCGCTGAAAACCCTCAGGAGACAACACTCCTCCTACTGGGAGCACCTAGAGGTTTAACGGCTTGTTGCACGTGCTCAGTGCAATCGTATTGCCTACGAAAGTGTGTTAATTAGTTTTTCTTTTTCTTTTTCTTTCTTTCTCCATCTCTTGAATAAATAGTTTGCTCGGGACGATCAAAATTAAGTTTGGAGGTATTTGTTCAGTCGAAAATATCGCACTTTTGATATATCATTTTCCTTACTTTTCTTAAATATCTAAAGGTGTTTATTATAAATATAGAACATATTTGGGTTTATCTGCAAAATACTATTTACCATATGTTTATATATTGTAATTAATATTATGAAGGAAAATATATGCATATAATATTTATATAATATTTTTATTATGCATATCATATCAAATATTCTAATCATGATTCTTTAAAACATATAATATCATACAAATGGTTAGAATAATATCTCTATAACAAATATTACTAACATTATTCATGGAGATATTGTGCATGAGTTGGCTCAAGTCAGGAGATCAGGATATCGAGATGTCGAGAATCAAAAATCTACCGATGAATTTAAATAAAATCGAAAAATCAATACTAGCAGAGACTCAGAAAAGATATGAAGATTCCAGACATCAAATAAATCTCCATGTATCACTATGAAGAGGTCACAGAATTTTGAAGCCCTAACTCCTCCATGACACCGCGGTTGCCCGGCCAAAAGCCACAATAAGCGGCGGATCCGTGGCCGTTTCAGCAAATTAAGGTTTTGGATTTTTAGGTTAGATTTGCAACAACAAATCTTAATTCTTGGGATCTAGAGTTTCTGGTTTTTGGACTATATAAAGGACCGAGTGCTAAACTTAGAAATCGTCAATATTTTACACGAAGCAAATCATCGTCAAAGAATAAGTGATCCAAGACAGGTCCGCGATTCGACCTGATAAGGCGACGTGAGATTCGATGGAGCATCTACTTCCTACAAGGCAGAGATCGAGAGCAATTTCTTCTTCCTCTTGTAATCTAAACTTGAAGGTTTTGTACTTGTGAAGTTGATTAATAAAAGTAGATCTTTAATTTAATTATTTCGCATTTTATTTTCTGTATTTACATCATGATCTCTATCCGTTCTTCTTCTATCTCCATCATGCGCGAGTAATTCTCTGCTTGATAGGGTTCATAAGATTATGGTAGAACAATGGATGAGAAAATACTTTAACTTCTTTTAAGTCTTATGAAGTTTATAAATTTTAGCAAAGAATCGTTAACATCCTTATCTGGCGCGCTACCAATTTATTGTTAGTCTCGACCGTGATTTGAGATTAGATTAACAATTGTTTTATTAAGGGCTAGACATGAATAGAGATCAATGAAAAGACAATGGTCAATAGTGGGGAAACTCTAGTTTCTTCCAAGACCCCTAATACTCATTCATCACTATTTATCTAGTTTTAAATCTATCAATAGATAAAATGAGTTATCTTTATTAATCATCCATGACTACTAAATCCCAACGAATCGTACAAGCCTTCTTCTTATATATTCTATATCCGTAGTTAAACTAGATCTTAAAACTATAAATTCTACATCCGTGTTTCGACGTAGATCTAGAAACTATTCTCCCTATACTTTTATTCTATTCAACTCGTCTAAAATAAGATTAGAAATTCCATGAATCCCTAAGGACGACCCGTACTCATCTCGACTAGCTACACGCGACACCGTTATTGATTGCGGTTACTACAAACACTTCTTTAGAATCAATCACAAACCAACTCCGATATGGAGTCATGTGGAAAGAGCTCCTTGAATCTAGCATCCATAGATCATGTAGATCGCCGACTACACAAACTGATAATACGGAATAATCGCTGCCATCATTTGAATCATGTATGACAACTGCACTACTAAAAGACTCCTTAGTATCCTTCTTGAAGTTCTGATAGTCTCTCTTCTAACGTTCTTTTGCCTTATAATAATTGCACTTGTCATTAGTGTGATTCCTCGATTCGGACCTCGATCTATTCTTGGAACCACCATATGAACGCTTCTCAAAACGGACTCTAGAAACCAGCGTATCGTCTTGACCATCCTTATCATCCGATACCTTCTCTCTCAACACCTCACTGTGTAGGCCCGCTTTAATATCTTCTAAAGAATTTTATCTTTGCCGTACACCATCGATTTCACGAACTGGGTATATTCAAAAGTCAAAGAGCAAAGCGGGATGATAGCTTGGTCCTTGTCTTCAATCTTCATCTCTATGTTGAGTAAGTCCATAATAATTTGGTTGAGTTTGTCTAGATGATCTTTGAATGATGTACCTTCCTTCATCTTCAATGTGTTTAGACACTCTTAAGATAGAGATAATTTGTTAAAGATTTCTTCATATATAAGGATTCTAGCCTGCTCTATAAATCTGTTGTCGTTGTCTCTTGCGCTATCTCAAATAGAATCTCGTCAGCCAAACTTAGCTGTATCCAACTGAAGGCCTTATCCTCCATATATTCTTTCTGAATATCTATGGTTGTCGAAGGAATCTTCTCTTTTTTGAAGACTATCTTATGAACTTCCCGTTGCTTTAGACTCGCCTCATCTTCAATCTCCATAAACTGAAATTGTTCTTTCCGTCAAATTTATCGTTCTTATAATGTGTAGAAGCTATCTTCTCGATAATCCGAATCACCATAACGAATGCTTTGATATCACTTATTGTGAAAATCGACACCAAAGTACGCAAGTGGATGATTGTTACGCGTGAATCTGAACTAATGAAAAAGATCAGACGCGGTAACTACGCAAAATCAATAAGTAATAAAAAAAAACACCAAGCAAAAGGCACAAGATATGACTCAGATTCGGTGCGCACTTGCACCTAATTCCGTAAACCGACGATGAATTGCATGCACTATTCAACGAATAATTACAAGAGATAATTTCTTCACTCTCGATCTCACCCAAATACAAAGTAATCTCTCTATATACAAATCCCCCCCCCCCCTCTCCCTTTCTCAGCTTCCAAAGCCTCGCTTCAGCCGTCATAAAGACCCTCTGTGGATTATTAATATGCCGCATACTTCAAATCCCTTCTCTGTGGAATTGATTTAATGGAAAGCCCCATTGATTTCAAATCTCGCAGCCTTATATAATGCTCTGTTGGATTTCCTATTTGGGCTAGGGAATCAATTAATACATGCATATATATATCCATGGCAGAGAAAAGTTTGGAATTTAAATTAATGATTAATTTAAATCCTCACTACGTGCACCGTGCGTATTCACTTTTGGGCTTTTGGGCTCTTGATCTTAGACTCTGAATTTGCAATCAATTTCAACATAAATAAACAGATGTTAAGTGGAAACCACTACAATTGGTCCCAATAGTAACGAGGAATTGGTCACGGTTCAAACTGTGATCATTTTCTCGTCACGGTTTTATAGGATATGGTCGTGATTAAAACCGTAACTATTTCCAATATTAGGCGGGGCGGCCTCCCACTCGTGATTAAAACCTAAATCTTTTCCCTCCCTCCATCCTTTTATTTCCCTCCAAAAATTTCCCCTTCTCTTCTTCCCCAAAATTTCCCGTCCTAGGTCACCGCCTCGCCTTCCCAAATCTTGCTGCCCCATCAAATCCCTCTCCTCTCTTGTCCCGGCGAAACCCCGGTCCGTCAATTGAGCTCATCGTCGAAGCCCAGGTCGGCGTCACTGTCGATTGAAGTCCTACTGGCCCTAGGTCGCCGTCGAAGGTCGCCAGCGTCGTGTAGAGGTAAGTAAACATAGTTAATTTTTAATTTTTTGGTTTAATTTTAGTTTTTATTGCATTATCTCAAAAAATATCTTCTTTTTTCCCAGGCGCTCTCGTCATTGGCCTAGTCTCATCGCCGACCTCTTGATCTCCCGTGCCAGCTCGCTGCTTGAAGTCCCTACCGCTCCTGTCACCGTCAATTGTGAAGAGATAAGTTTGAATTTAATTTGTTTGGTTTAATTTTATTACTCCCTAAATTAAATTAAATTTTATGTTGTCGATTGAAATGTTGTTGTTGCTGTTGTTAAGTTGTTCCAAATGTTGTTGTTGCTGTTGTTAAGTTGTTCCAAATGTTGTTTGTTGGTGGTGATGTTGTTGTAGGTGTTGATCGATGTTGGTGGTGATGTTGTAGCTAGAGGAGAGTTAGGGTTTGGGTTGAGGGTTAGGGCCGGGGGAGGGTTGGAGGTTAGGGTTCGGACTAGGACTAAATGTTAGGGTATTTTAGTGTAAAATTACAACAATAGTAGTTAAGGGTATTTTAGTGAAATTGCAACAATAGTTAAGGGATTTTTAGTGTAAAAAAAAAGTAATATCGACCAAAGGAGGTTTTTAAGTAAAACTTTAAGGTAGTTTAGTGTAAAACCTTAAGGTAGTTTAGTGTAAAACCAACAATAGCTAGGGATATTTTAGGGAAATTGATAGTAATCAAGTAAGTTTAAGAAGATGATTGAATTGTTTATTTGAATTTGTCACGACCCGAAATGGCACGCGACTGGCACTTGAATCATATGAAGTCTATAAGACCCCATCTAATTCAAGTAAGCCAAGAAATCCCAGAAATCTAAACCATTTAAAGAAAGAAGTGAAGAAAACATGTTTTAAAATAAGGGGTTTTTAATAATATATGCCGAAATATGCATTTTTAAAATCTCAAGTCTTTTTTGAAAATTTCGGCAGAGTTTCCTTTGTAAATACTGGCCCTGAAAGGGGTACAACAAGTATAATATGAATAAAGGCATCCCCAAACGGGAGCTAGCTCTTCGTCAATTGACGGTCACAACCACGCAAGCAATATAATATACACCGCCGAAGGGCGAGGATCAAAACTCAAAATATCAAGAAAACCATAATAATACAACGCGCGACTCTAAGGTCGAAAGAATAAACAACGGGTTTTCTAAGTCTGAAATAATATACAAGTCTGGTTGATGGAGTTTACTAGATACAGCTGAATAAATAAAAGTACAATGGTGGTCACGATACAAATGAACCCACCTATCAAGGCAATCACCCGGAATGGAAGCAGTGTGCTAGTAAAGCCGCAACAGACCTATACGGTAAAACCTGCAAGAAACTGTGGCACAACGGGGGTGAGTTGCCAACTCGTGAGTAGAAAACATCACAGAGCAGAAATCGTATGTATGACTCAATCCTAGGTCAAAACGATCATAATATATGTCCTCGACATGATAAAGTCTGAAGTATGAAAAGGTGGCAAGGGTAAACATCTATACCAAGTGTAATACCAAGTGCTCGTGTCAGTGCCTCAGGTAGCAACATATCATAAACATAAGGTGTGATCAATGTAATCATCATGAAATCAGTGTCAACTATATCATGAAGTCTATAAGTATGTGGATATCATCCAACTATGTAATCAATGTCTGTATGCATGTGGATCTCGTCCACGTGTCAACCAATGACATAACAATATCATGCATGTAAAATTCATAAAAGCATATGCATGAAAGTATGAGAATATAAATCAACGTGTGTCACTCGCGACACATCAAAATCATGGAACCTGAGTGTCCAGCATCGACACTCAAAACATCATGAAACCCGTGTCCAGTATCGACACGTAAATCCTCATATATCTCAGGCGCCGCATTCTCAGATCGGCCATCATATCCATCTCATGACTCCGGTCGGTATCCTCCGGATAACCGACGGGTCCCAAATACTATCACCGGTAGGTAGTGCTCCCCTGCCAGGCTCACCGTCTAACAATATGAGTCTTCTTGCCCCGGAGTACCTCACCGGGTCCACTATGTACCCGCAGACGGTGCCTACCGCTCCTCGAATCGGGTTTCACATGCCACTCTCAGAACCGAGAAAACACATGGTGGACGCACTGAAATATCATATCAAGAGAAACCGGGTTTTTAAAACAATACATACTCTCTTTTGAAATAACCACGGTTCCTAAATTCAGAAATCTCATGAAAACAACATATCTCAATGCGTATAATCATAAAACATGATATATGCGAAACCTAACAGAAATGTAAGTATATCCGTATATCATGCAACATGGAACAGTAATATGCACATATCAAGGGAATACGGCTCTTTCAAATAAATCCAATTTTAAAATATATCTTGCGGTTCCCAAATCTCCAAATCAAGCCAGAATCATTTATGTATGTGCAAATAGGTATGTATGCAAGTATGGTGTACAATATGTATGTACGCAAGTATGAGTGTACAATATATATGTACGCAAGTATGGCATGTAAGGAGTCATATCCTGATGCAACAATCCTACTGTGTAGTGACATGGCAATTATCGATGATGAAGTGTGAGCCGGCAAGCAGGTGTACGTGGAGCATACGCATCATCGGTAATGGTGCTGGTGTCCTAACAGCATGGGTTTAATATAACAATAAACACATTTAAACATGTAATGCGATGCGAATAGTAAGAATATGCGGAAAATGAATAATAAACGCAACAGTGAAGAATCTATATCAATATATATGAGTCATACAGTTTTGCCATTTGAAATAACACGAATCGTGGTGTTTAGAAAAATAAGGGTTACGGTGTTTTTAAGAAAAGATGCGTCTTTTGAAAATATCCGAAGAATCCCTCGGTCTGTCTTTAAAATACTCACGATTCGTTAGTTTTGAAATAGGTATGACTCGAGTCTAGTCTAACATCTATACGTAAACTACAGGACTAAACTAACAGGCTAATCGAAAAAGTAAGGAAACCACCTAAATCTGAGTCGATACATATAAATATAATAGTCGGTGATCCCACCTCAATAGTATCACATACGATACAATTTATAACATGATATTCTCGAGTCAAGAGTACTAATCTAACTTCAATATAAAGCTCGTACGGTAAATCCATCGTACGGCATCCCAATCTGGGTACGGGTCGAATATCATATTTATCTCATCAATTATCTGGTATCCTTATCATCATATCTCATGAACTGGGGATACTGATCTAAGTCTAGTACAAACTGATACTATCTGCAGATATATACGTGGTATGAAAACACACGCCTAAAGACCCGCTATAATCTCATGTCGTATCTCATAATACGAATCAAAACACATCACCGATCTCATGGCATCATGCCTAATCTCCAAATACCATATACAATCCTCATCATCCATGTGTAGGTATACGTATATATATATACATAGTCCCATACTTATGTGTGTGTATATATACATATCCCCCTATACGCACAAGTAAAACAAAGTAAGCATGTGTGTGCGTGTGGGTGTAAACCTCATTCTAGGGTTCGCGACTAAACTAGCTAACGACTGTAAGTCCATGTCACGCACCCCACGAACTTGCGGGGAGGCAGAATATATGAAAAACGATTATCAAAGCTTCGTAACACGGACTTGAGCGCATGAATCGTTTCTAAACCATTGCTAACAAGCTATTAGAGGTTTAACTACTTGGATACGAACTTATACCTCACGATACTAGTCCTTCGGGTCTTCATCGTGGTCCTCCACTCCTCGTAGGCTCCTTGGAACATCGGCACCTCAACGGCCTCCTCGAATCAAAGACGATCCACCCGAAAGCTCCTACGCCAAGCTTAATCTCAAACTTGAGATAACTAGGTTGCTTAAAGTGCTAATCTAAGCTACCTAGGGGATATAGAGTGAGTTTATGGATGTATTAGTCTAGCTAACCCTTGATCTCAACACATGAGAGGCTAGGGTTAGGGTTTGAAGAGAGAGTGAGCTTGAGGAGATAGAAGGTGAAGATGATAATGAAATGAGATAATGATGTTATCATAATATATATGAGGCATTATTATTTATCCAAAAATGAAATAATTGAATTAACAACCATGCTTCATAAATATCTATGAGTGATTCATCACCATGGGTCATTAAGCATTTATGATGCATTAATGACATGGATGAATCAAACAAATGAGTCACTAATCTCATTTAATGCAATGCCATCTTAACCCCTTAGTCACCACTCTTCTAGAAACTTCCCGACAAATTACGAGAATGCCCCTCCAATCCGTGAAAACACGGAAAAACTTTAGACTGTATAAATCCAATAACCCGATACTAGAATCTGGCTTAAACCAAAGCCGACTAGTAAAAATTGTCCGAAAAGTCGTACGTGCGTAAACACACGTACGCGTCCGAACCCTTGTCGTAAAACCATACGACCTCTATATCGTTTCGCCTGGAGCATGGAAACTCTCTATGTGGGACTCTAAAGACTCGACACTACGCTGGCAGTGGGCTTAACCACAGACCGCAAGCGGCACTAGCTGTATATAACGGTCCCCAGGTAGATGTCGATAAGAAGGCCGATGAGGAAAACCATCCGAACCCCTACTGAGCCTGATGTGACAATCTCCGTACAGTCCGGTCTGTTTGTCTAAGACTATCGCATATCGAACCTAGGGGGCGGCAAGCGTCAGTCCCCTAATAGCTGTATAAGTCGTGTCGGAGCGAAGCCCATTACACCCTGAGAAGCTACTGGAACCTACCAGTATATCTCGCTTGCCCTGGCCAGGGACTTTGCGTAATGGCTCTCTGACACAGCGCGATATCATCTCCCAATACCGGGAGAGACGAATCCTATCTAACCACTACTGCCTCCAAGTGCTCGGGACTGCACCCAACTGCTACCTGTTTGCACGACTCCTTTGAGCCGTGGTAGGGTAGCAATCTAAGAACAGTGGGACACACTCGAGGCGAAGTAGCAGTGTCAAGTCTGCGGACTATGCTGTACTCATGTCATCTGGGAACTGTTAACTGACGATGGGTATAATACCAACCAATCAGTTCCCCTGCGAGTCCTGTCCGGTGTACCCGTAACCTGACGAGCACCTGTATACTATCTCCAGTACGACGTACTGATGGCTATGGGACAGACCATCTCCCCAACTGGGATGAGAAGCGTACACACCAGTCTACTCTGGAATATCGATGCCCTGTCTCGATAATCCTACTACTAGGGACCTGTATAGAATGTTGCTTATAGACTACCCAGCCCCCACTAGTGTGACTGCCATCACAACGCTGGTAATCAAGCAAAGAACCTATGGGCTCTACTAATATGTATAAGTGATACGTTACAAGAAACATATGCACATATTAAAGTAGACACAAACCAAGTAGCATACTACCATTTTTAGTAAGACTGTATTTACAACTGTGAATATCCCAAGCTTCCATTAAGTAATATACAATCTAGTATGATACAATAATGGCCCCTAGGGCATATACACTAACAACGACACAATCATCCAAGTACACTAAACTTATCCATGACTCCCCAAAATCTATCTAGATAATCATAATCTCACAATAAACATATAAATATATCCATATAACATATACCATACACTATACTACGAACTGCGGGGGTGCTATACGCCATCCACCCGACTTCTCCCGTAGATATATATCTACTCACTTGATCTTCGCTTGCTAGAGTCGATTACGCCATGCTCATCCTCGTCGTCTCGAAGTCCACGCGAGGGTACCTACAATTTCCAATGCGTCATATAGTATCAAGAATCGAACATGAAAGCCAAAACAGCATGCAAATCGCTTATAGGTTAGAACCTATAGCCTACGCCTGCAAAACCATCAAACAACCCTCGTCGCTGATATACAAACACCAGACGATGGAACACAAAAACAAATACCAAATCCCAAATTAAAACGAAGTCGCGAAACAATGCAGCAACTCAAGAAAATGATCCCAGATTTGACCCTAGGTGAAATTAGCCAATTTTGCACATATGGAGGGTCTAATTTACTGAATATAAAGCCCTGGACCAAGCACGAACCAATTTGGAAATACCAAGGCCGCAATTTGCGACCCAAATGATTAAATCTGCGGCCAGAACTTGGAGTGGAGGTCTCAGGTTTTGGGTATAGGTTCTAGGTTGCCTGCACATCTCTCAGTCTTCGCTAAATATTTTTCAGGTGCCCCGGGTGTTAGCAGATATCAAAATACTATAACAATTTCCACAAAATCTAATATCGGCAGAATTTCAAAGTTCGTATTTGGGATTTGAGTCTATGGTCTAGTCCAGAATTTAACACTAAAGGGGGTCTAAAATCACTACTAACCCTTAATTACACCATAGAAACTTAATTAAAACCTTAAGCCTAACTAGGAATTTTCAAAGCTCACAAAACTAAACAATATCGATTCTAAACTTATATGAATGTTAAAGGAAATGAAATACAATTCTAATGGTGAAGAAAATACTTTATTTGGCAACTCAAGAAAATTCTTGAGTTGCCCCAATTCTTCAAAATCCGATTTTTCTTGGTCCAAAGTGTCTGTATTGAACTTGTGCATGTTTTTAATGAAAGTGAGATGGACTTTTGAGTTGTTTTTGGATGGTGTAGTGAGGAATTTGAGAGGGAGGGAGAGAGAGCAGCAGCTTTGAGAGGGAGAGGAGAAGAAAATGAAGAAGATGATGAAGTGAGACCAAGAACCATACCATGGTTGACCTCTCACATCTTTCTCTCTTGCCCATACCTCGTTAAAATAACCATTTCCTTTTTCTTTTCTTTTCTTTTCTTTTCTTTTCATAAAACCAAAAACCATGCATGAAAAGGAGAAAGAAACCATGATAGAAATGTAACAAGTATTTGTAATTGTAACATGGTGCATGTCATGTGCACAAAATCGGATTAATGCAAGATTAGCGATATTTAATCGCGATTAGCATTAAGATAGAGTATAATTAATTATAGAAATTGTAATTTGCATGAATCACATAAAACGCTCTTATTTCAGTAATTCCTATAATTTTCCAAATTTTTCCCAATTTATCGGTATTTAATTATATCGCACTAATAAAATATTTATAATATTTATTATTTAAATATAAAAAATTCCTAAAAATAATATTTTATTTTTCTGAAATGTTACAGTTTAGTGAGAAACCAACAATAATTCAGTGAAAATCAACAACAATTAAGAGTATTTTAATGATTAGCCCGCGCGCATAGACACTATACAGACATTCACAAAAAAAATTGCCACACTCTAATTTATTATCATTCTTCTCTGTATTGAACCTTTTTCAAATCCCACTCTAAAATCAACCCTAAATCTAAAATATCAAACTTCATTAGAAAAAACCCTAAATCCAAAATCTTAAAGTCGAATAGGAAAACACTTGGATTGTTTTTTTTTTGTGTGCATGGGGGTAAGGGGGGCATGGGGGATTTGGGACGTAGGGGTGGGTTTGATGTTGATAACTTCCAGCATTTAGAATATCCTGAAGAAATTTTATTATATTTTCTAATTTATCCTTTAAAAAAATTGAAAATTTTGCCACATGCTCCCTCTCGAGTTATAGTCATAACCGAAGAAGAGATGAATGAGCCATTTTAAAATTAGTATTTGTATAATGAAATGGATTGTTCATGTTCATCATGTTTATTGTATCTAATCTGCAACAAAATAGGCAATGCTCATTTTCAACCCGCATTTGATTTTTTCTTGGCTATCCAATATGGATATGTTAAAGATGTAACAAAATTCACGTATAACTTTCCATCTATCCGTCATTTGATCCTTTATATTCGCTATCATTTATGACTGAAATAAACCATGAAGCCACCTGGTTGTCATAATTCTTATTGGGCAATCAAAAACCTTGCGATGATGATAGATTTGCTATAAAAAATTATGTTTGATGATAAAACATGAGTAATACTTTCTTACACATGCGGTGTCCATAAAAGATACAATGTAGGGTAGATGTATGGTGTAATTATCTATGTAGTGAATATCATGTTCCGTTTTTCATCTAGTGAAAAGTCCGGTAGCATATATAGATTCTGCGGAGTCGGGTGGGTAAAGAAAACATTTTTCATAAAACATAGATAATCTCTAAAAATTAAAACAGAACAATTATTTTTCATTACAGCACGTCAAACAATCCATGAACAGAGTGGATGATCATGAATTGATTCATATATATCTTTCATCTCATTGGATAAATGCATGTGTCCAAATAAAGGACAACAATTACAACTCACCTCCCACTGTTTTGTCATCGAGGCATCTCTATCCTCAAATAAAGTGAGTTTGGAGATATCTAGATGTTAATTTGTTCATACCCTCACTTTGTTTAAACTTGTCCTTGTAAATATAAATAAATGTTCCCTTTTTCAAACAAGTCATTTTCCAAGCAGTGATTTTTCAACCATGCATTTGGATGAAAGCAAGGTCCGTTTGGATGTACGGAAGTACCGGAAATATCGAAAGTAATCTTGAAGTTACTTCGAAAAGAAGTTCATGGAAGTAGTGATTTCTTGCACTGCTTTTATTTGTTTTGATTATAAAAGTAATTCTATCGAGTAAAAGATTCAATTATTTTTTATTAACTTTTATCTTGAAAAACATGAAAGAGAAAGGAAGAAACTTAAAATTAATTAATGTTATGAATAAAATAGTAATTTTCTTTCTCTGCGCCACTTCCAAGCGAGATCATGAAGATGAATCTTGAAGTACGGAATTTTGAAGTAGGGACTCCACATAGGATCCACATTATCATATGGAAGTAATTTCAAATGTTACTTTTTATTAAAACAAACACTTGAAGTATCAGATATAAGTCTACTTCCGGTATTTCCACGCTATTTCATTGCAAACAAATATGACCTTAGTGCTTCCTCCACTCTCTCTCTCTTCTCTCATTTTCTATGTACGTGTTTGTTGAGAATAAATGTTTGTTTAAATAAATGTGATGGATGTAATTTTTTTTTTCATAAACAACAACATCAAAGGTCAGTGGGACATCTTTACTCAGATGTAGACGTGATCATGAGCTAAGCAATTTTATCTTTTAATTCTTTGTGTTTGTGTTCTCCAAAGATCTGTGCACATGGATTGAAGTCTTTTAAGATATTTTAGAAAGAAAATTGGTAAAGATATAATTACCTCAACAATTGATTGTTTTAATTTTATACATAAAAGTTGCATGTCATTGTTGTGCTTAAATATCTTATTCTTTTTTCACTGTCTATCCAAAACGAGAATAAAGAAGCAAGGTTGTGTAAGGTTGCCGACACCCAGTGTAAAACTTAATCAGATTTTTATGAAATAAATCCTACAAAAATTTTATTGGAATGCCCTCAAGTTAATAGAGGAAGAGGCCTTTGACAAAACAGAATGAAAAAGAATGATTCATATACCCAACCCCACAAAATTTGGGATGAAGCCATATTGTTGTAAACCTAGATTCAATATTTAGAAATGCCCTATTCTCATTTAATAATTAACAAATATAGCAACTTTTGTATTAACTAAACATTTGTTCTGCTTTGAAAATGAAACTTGCAAACATCAAATAATGGATGAATACAATTCTCATGGTTTTTTATAAAAAAATAAATTAGCAAACCAAAAATCCTCTAAGCCATAGCAATACAAATGATAAAGATGTAGACGGATATGGATAATCCGAGCTGGCTCTGTATACGTATCCGATTTTTATCAAATACGAATAGTATTTTTCCATTATTGTTGACTATCTGTATGTATTCGCCAATAGGCACCAGAATCTGTATCCGATAACAAATTTAGTAATATTTTATTTAATATATTTTCTAATATTCATTTAATCCATATCATATCCGACTTTTATCATAAAAATATAGTATTTTTCATTTTGATTATTATATGTAATCGTAATCATATCCGCTTATGACTATTGGATTATGGATAGCAACCAGTAAACATCTATATCCATGCCATATACACCCTTCAAAAATTAATGTTTGATTCCTTTTCAGCAGAGAAAGGACATTGTTTAAGACAAATGGCTGTACTACTAAATTTTTTTATTAAGAAAAGCTCTACTAATTATTAATAAGGCAGCTTGGAATATAGCATTTAATGTATGATGACATTGCTGTCTCAATAAATAATTTATGCTTAAGGTTGAAATTCTATTGCTCTCCTTTTTTTTCCATTCATATTGGTCAATTCAAGATTGGATATAACAGCAAGATGCCAATTGTTTATTCTAGTAAATGGTTCAAAACTATTTTATTGATATGAATATTCTATATGAGAAAGAAATATTACTAATTTTCAACTTTAATTAGTGAGTTTTTTTGTTTCTTTTTAGAAAATCTTTAGTAAGTTATAAGTAATTGCAACAACACAACTTGGAAATAAAGTAATTTGAAATGAAATGGAAGATTCGTCTGAATGTAAGTATACTATACTACAAGAAGAAAACAAAATGTGAATACCCTTTTTCTTATATCGATTAAAATGCTTAAACCGCTTCATGTTGAAGATGGAGCTCACACGTGACAAATACATAACACAACTTGGTGGTCCATTCTAACACAAAAACTCAAGTTGATAGGTAGAGGTCCAAATTGTATTATATATCATATCACCTTCTTATCAACTCTCAATGTGGGACTAAAGATGCGAGCCACAACCCAACAATTCCGAACTTGACTTGTATGCTACATTCTCATCTACACCGCTGTACTCATAACTTTCCTTCAGTGATATACAATTTCGGTGGTATACAGACGCTTCAACACCAATCAAGACCGTTGTACTCACTGATATACAACATTGATGATACACAAGCACTCACCATTCGATATTGGTATTTCTTGCTCTACCCTTTTCCCAAACAAATCAGGCTCTGATACCATTTGTTGGGATGGAACCCACACATGACGGATGCATAACACAACTTGGTCCCATGCAACCGATCAAAAGCTCGTATCCCTCTCAAAGTTTTCATATATTACCAAAAGATTATAGGTCCTGCGATACAGGCTCGATCTTCAATATAAAACTTTATTAGTTTAGTTTCTGTGAGTGTCACACTAAATTCATAAAAAAGCATGTGTCCATCTTTAACACAAAAATCTTGAATTACCTACATCTAAATTTTTTATCATATGAATTGCATAGGTGAAAATGATGCCATCTATGTGCTATGTAGAGAAGCGGGGACGGACAGGCCCATCCAACTCAGAAGAAGAGGGGGGCACGACGACATCTGTAACGTTTTAGAAATCGTTTAGGCGCATTTTTCGATAATAAGTAAAATAAATTATATTTTCCGTAAAAACGTGGAAGTGGTCATTTTTTCTGTATAGACTTAAATACGCCTAGTTTAACTAGAAGATTGCTGGTATGCGGTTTTTGATTTGGTCGCTTATAATTTTGAGTTCACTTATATATTTTTCCTTAATTAAAATATTATTTTAAGTTTTTAATTGTGCACTTAATTAGTGGTAATTACAAATTGATTTGGGTTAATTAGACTAACGTGAATCCATACCAACTTAATTACAAGATTAAGCATTTTGTAAACTTTTCAAAATATCTTAGAAATATCTAGATAGTTTGAAGGGTTTAATGAAAATTTTAAATGAAAGGATTAAGAGGTGGCATGATGGGAGGTGCATTAATTGAGCTTTAATGGTGAACTTAGACTAGAAATTTCCACACTCATCCACAACTTTCCCTATTTCCTTGCATTGGCCGACCCCCCCCCCCCCTTTTTCCCCGACTGTCCCATCTTTTTTCCCACTCCATTTTCACTTCTAAAAGCTCCAAAAATTCATCAAAAATTAACAAAAAATCCCACAAACTCTAAAACAAATTCTTACTCATTATTCTTTAGCCTTAATCTAGCTTGGTTCTTGATGAAAGTTAGCATTTTGGAGGCTATTTTAGAAGTCTTTTTGCAAGTTTGAGAATCAAGTGTGAGGTATAAAATCCTAATCCTAAACTTTAGTTGTTATTTAAATACCTTAATCTAGTTTATTAGATATTTAATTATGGCTTTAATTAGCAAGTTTAGAAATTCAAGAAAGGGTTATGAAGATCAAGTTAGGGTTTTGATTGTTTGTAATGGTTAATTGAGTTGTTTAGACATGAAAAACCTAACCTAGTTGTGAAATTGTAAGTTGTTATTTTTCCTAATTGTCTAATTAAGCTTGATTGCAAACTAATTTTTACTAAATCTTATATGGGTGAGATTAAAATTGTAGTAAGAGTTTGTGTGGCTTAATCAAGCTATTATGTGATGACTGTGGCCACCAGATTTGGTTAAACTTCTAAATTTGTGTTAAAATGATTAGAAAATGCTTGCTAGGTTTCGGTAAAAAATTGGACGCAGGTTCTAATGGACGTTGTGATGGTTTATATATTGACTTCTACGATATATATTGTGTTGTGAATGCGCTATCGGTATGATTGGGTTCCTGGTTTGGTGGTTGTGTCGTTTAGCGAACCTAGCTAAGGTTGTGGCGATGTAGTGCGCGTTTTGTGCACTAGCTGCACAGTGTGTTTATCTTGTGAACGTTATTCTTGTGTTTCGTTGTCTTTGTGTCGGTGCAGGATATTTAGCCTTATATGTTGTGTTTGTGAAATTTTAGGATCGCAAGCGGGGACTTCGGATACTGCGAAGAAAGGAAAGCAGGTGGTCGGATTTTCTTAGCTCGAGATTATCGTTGAGTAGATTTAACATCTACGAGAAAATCGTCCGTATGGCGTTATGCGTCAGGGCTGGATATGATATTATTGTTTACCCCAATCAGAGCAAATCTCTGTTCAAATTCCAAGGCGGGAAACGAAGCAACGCTTCTGTTTCCCCAATCAGAGCAAGGCTCTATTCTGAAAATTAAAATGAAAATTAAAAAAATTAAAGAAGGTACGCTTCAGCTGACTCGCGCTCTGCGCTGCGCGCCACGTGGCAGCGCAGTTGCGCTGCGCTGTGCGCTGCGCGACACGTGTCAGCGCAGTTGCGCTGCGCGACACGTGTCAAGCGTTGGGGCGTTTGCGCCAAACAGAATTAAAATTCTGAAAGATCTTTCTGATCTTATTAAAACAAGAAGATTGTCTTCTGTAAAACAGAATCCATTGGATCAAAAATCCAACGGTAGGGAAAAATCCCTAAATCACCCAGAGAAAGATCTTTCTAACTAATTTAACAAACTAATTGGCACTATATAAAGGCCCCTAAACCCTAAGTCTAAAAGACATTGAAAACACAGAGAGAAATCTTCTGAAAACTTTGAGAAAGAACTCAGAAAGAAAAAGGTAAAAACCTTTGAATAAAAGAAGAACTTCTTCTGAAAAGATTATTGATCTAAGAATAAGATCAAAGATCTTAAAATAAAAATATAATAATAACAAAGGCATTACCTTTTTATGAACCATTGGTTCTGGAATCTTAAAGATTCTTTTCTTAAATCCAAAATTGGATCAAGATACTCAAACAGTGCCTTACACTTATAAATCTGCACTGTTGCGCTCCTGGGTTGGCGCAAACCACCAGAGAGCGCCACGTGTCAACACCATAATAACTTGCGCTATGCGCTTTTAAGATAGAGTATTGCTCTTTGAAGTTGGCGCAACTCATCATAGCGTGCCACGTGCCACAGCGCAACAGTGCAGCACACTGGCGCAGCGTACTGCGCTAGCGTGATACGTGTCACCTCCACATACTCTTGCGCTCAATAATTGGCGTAAAGCGCCTGACAAGCCACTGTCAGTTTGATTAATACACTGCATTATTTACAGAAGGGCCAAGCCCAATTAAAAAAGGCCTAACAGGCCTAATAAAATGCAATGCATTATTTTAAAAAGGGCAGAGCCCAAACAAAAACAGATGATGTGCATCATTTAAAAGGGACAGAGCCCAATCAAAAGGGGGCCTAATAGGCCAAACAAAATGCACTGCATTATTAAACAAAGGGCAAAACCCAAGCCAAGGCCTAACAGGCCAACCACAAATAAAAACATTGAATATTCTCAACCGGATTTAGCCCAATCATGGCCGTAAGTCCTCAAATTAAATTGACTGAGCACGGCTGCTCTCTTAAAATCAATTTACCTCCGGTTCAAGGGTACATCTCCGAACTCCTCCGACACCTATCGTCGTAATCCTTCAACGACGTCAGAGAGGTGACGGGTCCCCACGACCACAAATCTAATGGACCGCAATGTCCTTAAACTGCCTATGGACCACCATGTCCCTAAACTGGCAATGGACCACCACGTCCCTAAACTGGAACATGGACCCCTATGTCCCTAAACTGGAACAATGGACCCCTATGTCCCTAAACTGGAACAATAGAGCCTCCAAATGCTCTTTTTTCGGATCTAAACGATCCCGTTTAAGTTGATCTTAGTCTCAAATATGGTTAACGTGTCCTTAAACCTTCAAACTGACTTTAGTCCCAAATTGGACTACAAATCCCCCAATCAACCTTGGTTCAAGGGTACATCCCTGAACTCCTCTGACATCTGTCGTTGTAATCCTTCAACGTCGTCAGAGAGGTGACGGGTCCCGACGGCCATACATGCAATGGACCACTATATCCCTAAACTGGAACAATAGAGCCCAAATGCTCTTTTGTCGGATCTAAACGATCCAGTTAAGTCGATCTTAGTCTCAAATCGGACTAACGTATCCTTAACAAACGTTTAAGTCGATCTTAGCCTCAAATATGGCTAACGTATCCTTAAACTAAAACATCAAACCCAAATCTGAGGAAATACAGATTTGGACTAATCCACGTCCTACGGGCAACGACATAAATTAGTCTCCGCATACAATCCACGGGCAACCACAAACAAAACAAACACCCACGACACGAAGTGAAATCCTGGAGAAGGAGAAAGTGGTTACCGCGATGCAGTAGCGTAATTAACTGCAGGGGCTTGCGCCTGCAGGAAAGAGCGTCCCCACAATCAAAAACCCCTCAAGCGAGGGGGAATCTGATGAAGTCTGCTACATCGGCCGCATCCGTCTAAACCTATGATACACGGTGCCATAAATCAACTTGGCATCTTCGGAGAGGTGGACGGATAAAACCAAATAGCATATGCCCCGAATCTTAGGCCTAGACGCTCAGGTCTACGAGCCGCCATTCGGAGGGGAACAATTATAGCTGCATGTTTATATGTATATGAGTCGATTGCACATGAGCATCATTGCATATTATTAGTTGTTGTGCCTTGATTTAGTACTAATTGGACACTGCACCATTGTTGATGGTTCATGTTGCACGAGCACTAAATTGTATGCTACACCCACACCGTTGGTAATTGCCATGACACGCGCAACACATAACTTGCTATGGCTACATGTATATCATGCATACATACTTACATGTACACCCACATATCTTGTTATAGCTACATATACCCCTATGTGGTATCGTATTGTCATTGACATTGAGACGTTGATTATTGTGCTATTGCGCATATGACATGCATCATACATACATGCTTACATGTAGATACACATATCTTGCTATAGCTATATGTACATCTCATATGATTTTGCACTTGATTTCAGAGGAATTGGAAACCGCATGATATATTTAATAACTTGATGCATTTAAAAAACGGTTTTCCCTTGATATGCTCATATTACTGTTCTATATTGCATATATCATATTTCATGGATTTACGCATTGAGATATGGATTTCATGTGATTTATGGATTTGAGAATCGTGGGGGTATTTCAAGAATTTATGTATTGTTTGAAAACCCGGTTTCTCTTGATATGATATTTCGATGCATCCACCATGAGTTTTCTCGGTTCTGAGACTTGTGTTAAAAACCCGATTCGAGGAGCGGGAGGCACCGTCTACGGGTATATGGTGGACCCGGTATGGTTCCCCGGGGTAAGAGGTGATTTTCGTGGTGTAAACGATGAGCCTGGCAGAGGGAGTACTACCTACCGGTGATTGAATAGAACTCGGCGGATGTCCGGAGGACACCATTTTAGAGTTATGATATGAGATGGATATGATGACCGATCTGAGGATGCGGCGCCTGAGATATGAGGATTTATGTGTCGATGCTGGACACGGATTTCATGATGTTTCGAGTGTCGATGTTGGGCACTCAGCTTCCATAAGATTTATAGATTGAGGGCCGATCAGAGTGACGGCACCTGAGGTATTGGGATTTGGGGTGTCGTTTATAGACACCGGGATTTTCCACGATGATGATTCATTGATGATGTTAGGTTGTATCCCATACTCAGCATTTATTTGATATGCATTGCTTCATGTATTTGTAGTACCTGATGGAGTATCTTGATCATGATTGTTGCATATCCATATTGCCATACTTATGCTATCAGATTTCATGTGATAGATTATCGTTGTTCGTGCATACTTGCGATTACAGTATGATGTTATTTACTATTTACGAGTTGGCAACCCACCCCCGTTGTGCCACAGTGTTTTGCAGGTTTGACCCACAGAGTAGTCGCGGCAGGGCATCATATTGTATCTTTTCCGGCGGATACCGCTACGGTTGGCTTGAGGCTTTACTATAGGTGGGTTCGCGGTTATCCGTTTATGTACATGGTATATCTTTTGTTGGATCTAGTACTCTCCATCTACCACCTTCATGTATTTGACTTGGAGACGAGTTGTGAGGATCGATATTGTATTATTTTGTGACTCTGGGTGACGTGCTCGTGGGAGCCGGTATTTGTTATGTAGTTTTACCCCCTTATGCTGTTTCCATTTATATTTTTCGCTACGTCGTCGTATATATGCTTGTGGTGGTTGTTTCCGCCGTTGGGCATGATTTGCTCTCGTTTTGGGATGCTTTATTTATATTCTATGTTGTACCCGTTTCGGGGCTAGTTTTTACAAAGAAGGTGCTACCGAAATTTTTAAGAAAGTGAACTTATGTTTAAAGATTTTTACTTGAGATTTTCGAAGGTTTTTAACAATGTTTTCATCACTTATTACTTTTGGTGGTTTAGGTTTCTGGGTTTTTGGTTTACTTAAATTGCGTACGCCTGTTGACATCACGTGGTTTAAGTGCCGGTCACATGCCTAAATTTGGGTCGTGACAAAATTGGTATCAGAGCTGCTAGGTTTTACCTTTCAGAGTGTAGAATGACCTTGGTATGATAGAGTAGGTAGTTTAAGCAGAGTGACGTAGCGTGTGTATGTTCCGCGGCATACTTACAACACGGTACTCTGCCTAAGTGACCTTAGGACTTATTGCTTGAAATTCCTTCCATGATTATATACATCCCTGCGATTCGATTTCTATGTTCTTATCGAATCCTATTTTCATTCCAGCCATTATGCCGCCGATGACTACGAGGGTGCAGAGAGCGGTCGCGAGGGCCGGGGTCAGAGTTGACTCGTCTGAGACGAGGACTGACTAGGACGGTACGCCCGTTATACCGGAACAGATTGATCCACCTTCGACGGATCGTAATACGAGGCTAGATGCCGGTATACAGGATTTGCGCCAGATGATGGGGTCATTAGTTGAGGCCAGTTGAGCGCAGAGATAGGAGGTTGTTCCACTTGTTGCGGGGACCGCGATGGTGCCTACTGTTCAGGCAGTTATACCTGCAGCTACAGAGGTGATCACCGTATCGTTATCTGAGTTCATGAGGCTGAAGCCTCCGATTTTCACAGGCACTGATGCAGCTGAGGATCCCCAGTCATTTATTGATCGGATGGCCAGGATATGTCGTTCGCTGAGATGTTCCGACGCGAGATGGGTAGAATTCGTGAGTTTTCGTCTGGAGGGTCTTGCCCAGAAGTGGTGTGGGTCGTTAGAGAAGGGCAGAGCCGCAGGTCTTGCTCCTATGACCTGGGCTGAGTTCGTGACGGCGTTTCTTGCTCGTTTTCTTCCGCAGAACGTCAGGGATGCTCGAGCGCGCAGTTTCGAGTCGTTACACCAGACTCCGAGTATGACAGTGGCAGAGTACGATGTGCAGTTTACCGAGCTATCTGTGTATACTCCGTATTTGGTAGCTACTGAGGAGATGCGGATCAAGAGGTTTGTTCGAGATATGCTTACCCAGTTGTTCCTCGCTATCAGCGCATAGCATTGTGACACGTATGCAGCAGTGGTGGACGCAGCCCTATTGGTTGAGAAGCGTCTTTCTGAGATGTCGGTTGTTCCGGAACCGAAGAGGGTTCGTACTGGTATATCAGCCCAGAGACAGATGTTTAGACGCCGCGACAGCGTTCGTTCAGGCACGGGGAGTAGCAGAGACGTGGGACGAGGCCAGTTATTCAGCACTTATCCCCAGGAGGGCCAGCAGTCGACGTATGGGTGCTTTGGGTATGGCAGTCTACATCACCTCATTAGGGATTGTACCGTGATACGCCAGAGAGAGGCAGCCGTACCATTTGTTACCTTACCACCTTCTCCACCTCAGAGAGCGTTGCCTCTTGCGCCTGTTGTTGCTCCGCGTCAAACTTATGCTCAGAGTGGTCGCGGTCGCGGAGGGTTTATTTAGAGAGGACGGGATGGCAGAGGCGGAGGGCAGCCAGTTGCCGGTAGAGGGGCAGGCTCGAGTATTTGCCTTGACTCATCAGGACGCGCAGGCGTCCAATGCTGTGGTTTCAGGTACTCTTTCTGTATGTTCCTTCGATGCACACGTTTTATTTGATCCGGGATCTACGCACTCGTATGTTTCTACACACTTCGAGCCAAGGTTAGGCCGAGAGTCGTGTTTGCTAGATCAGCCGCTTGTCGTGACTACTCCTGTTGGTGAGTCGTTTGTTGCGCGACACATGTTTCGGTCATGTGCCGTTCGTATAGGAGATAAAGATTTGTCCGTCGAGTTGATCCTTCTTGAGATGTTGGACTTCGACGTTCTCCTGGGTATGGACTGGTTAGCTACTTGCTACGCGTCCATAGACTGCCGCGAGAAGATAGTTAGGTTTTGTTTTCCTGGCGAGTCGGTTCTTGTTGTGCAGGGGGACCGTGGTGCCGCTCCTCACAGTTTGATTTCAGCCCTTTGCGCTAGTCGGCTTTTGAGGAGAGGATGTCGGGAATTCTTGGCTTTCATTCGTGATTCTGAAGCCACAGTAGAGTCTGTAAGTCCATGTCACGCACCCCACAGGTTCGCGAGGGGGCGGAATATATGAAAAACAATTATCAAAGGTTCGTAACACGGACTTGAGCACACGGATCGTGTCTAAACCATTACTAGCAAACTACGAAAGGTTTAACCACTCGGATTCGAAGTTATACCTCACGTTACATGTCCTTCGGGTCTTCATCGCTGTCCTCTACCCGTCGTCGACTCTATGGATCGTGGGTACCTTAACGGCATCCTCGAGTCAAAGAAGATCCACCCGAGAGTCTATAGTCCGAGCTACTATCTTGAATCTGAGATAACTATGGCTTCTAGTTTGCTAAGTTAGAAGTCCTAGATGGTGTAGAGTATTTAGATGGATTATTTTGTCTCTTTAAACCCTAAAATTCTCAACACATGAGAGCTTTTAGGGTTTTGAGAAAGAAGAAGATGACTTGAGGAGAGAGAAGGTGTTTGTGATAATGTTAATGAATAATCACTCATGTTTGAATAATATGAAGCATACAAATATCTCTTGATAAATATCTAGAAAATATCAAGCATGCTTCATTTAATTCAAATGGTGAATCACCTCATGAGTCATGGTTCATTTAATGAAAACCAACACCTCATCTCCTCCACCTCATTAAGTTTAAACCCAAAAAGAAATAAACCCTAATGAGTCACCTTCTTTTAGAAGCTTCCCGATAAATTACGAGACTGTCCCTCCCATCCGTATTTACGAAAACCATAGATAATCTGAGACTAAATAAATCCATCAGTATAATACTAGGATCTGGCTTAAACCAAAGCCCGCTAGTATTATCTGCCCGATCATAGTACGTGCACAAGTGTACGTAAGTGATCGCGGACCTGCCGTAAAACCATACGGCCTCTACACCTTTTGCCCGGTGTAGGGAAACTCTCTGTGTGGGACTCTAAAGACTCAACACTACGCTGGCAGTGGGTTTAACCACAGGCCGCAAGCAGTACTAGCTGTACGTAAAGGTCCCCAGGTAGATGTCGATAAGAAGGCGGATGATGTAACTCATTCGAACTCCTACTGAGCCCGAATGTGACAATCTCCGTACAGTCCGGTCTGTTCATCTAAGAGTATCGCATATTAGATCTAGCGGGATGGTAAACGTCAGACCCCTAATAGCGGTATAAGTCGTGTCGGAGTGTAGCTCAGAACACCCTGAGAAACTACTGGAACACCTACCAGTAAATCTCACTTACCGTGTCCACGGACTTTGTGTAATGGCTCTCTAACACAGCGCGATATCAACCCCAATACCGGGAGAGACGAATCCTGTTTAACCGCCACTGCCTCCAAGTGCTTCGGGACTGTACCCAACTACTACCTGTTTGCACGACTCCTTTGAGTCGTGGTAGGGTAGTAATCAAAGTACAGTAGGAACACACTCGAGGCAAAGTAGCAGTGTCAAGTCGACAGACTAAGCTGTACTCATTTCACCTGAGAACTGCTACCTGACGATAGGTATAATAATCATCAGCAGTTCCCGATGAGTCCTTTCCAATGTACTCGTAACCTAACGAGCACCTGCATACTATCTCTAGTACGACGTACTAATGGCTGTGGGATAGACCATCTCCCCTCCTGGGATAAGAAACATATACACCAGTCTACTCCGGAGTATCAATGCCCCGTCTCAATAATCCTACGACCAGGGACCTGTATAAGGATATGCTTGTAGATTACCCAGTCCCCACTAGTGTGACTGTCATCACAACGCCGGTAATCAAGCAAAGATCCTAAGGGCTCTACTAATATGTATAAGCGATATGCTAAAAGAAACATACGCACATATCTGAATAGAATCAAACCAAGTACCATACTACCATCTTGAGCAAGACTGTCAATACAACTGTGAGTATCCCAAGCTTCCATTAGTAATATACAAGCCAGTATGATACAATAATGGCCTCTAGGGAATATACACTAACAGAGTCGTTGGACCGGGTTCCTATCGTGCGAGAGTTTCCCGACGAGTTACCTGGTGTCACAACCCAAAATGGCACGTGACTGGCCCTTGAATCATATGAAGTCTATAGGACCCCATCTAATTCAAGTAAACCAAAAGCCCAGAAATCTAAAACCATTTTAAATAATAAATAAAGGAAAATTTGTTTAAAAGCAAGCGATTTTAATAGCATAAGCCGAATTATGCGTTTTTAAAATATCAAGTCATTTCTGAAAATTTCGGCAGAGTTTCCTTTGTAAATACTGGACCCAAACGAGGTACAACATGAATAATATATGCACAATGATAAAAGGCATCCCCAAGCGGGAGCCAGCTCTTCGTCCATTAACGGTCACAACCATGTAAGCAATATAATATACAACGCCAAGGAAGATGATCAAAACTCAAAAGGAAACTCAAAACAACAAGAAAACCATAATAATACAAGTGCGACTCTAACGGTCGAAATAATATACAACTGGTTTTCTAAGTCTATAAATAATACAAGTCTGGTTGATGGAATTTTTCTAGATACAACTGAAAATAAATAAGTACAATGGTGGTCACGATGCGAGTGAACCCACCTACCAAACCAATCATCCGGAATGGGAGCAGTGTGCCAGAAAGTCGCAATGAAACCTGTACGACAAAATCTGCAAGAAACTGTAGCACAACGGGGGTGAGTTGCCAACTCATGAGTAGAAAATATCACAGAGCAGAAATCGTATGTATGACTAAATCCTGGGTCAAACGATCAGTAATATATATATATATATATATATATATATATATATATATTCTCAATATGATAAAGTCTGATGCGTGAAAAGGTGGCAAGGGTAAACATCTAAATATAAGCGTAATACTACGTGCTCGTGTCAGTGCCTCAGGTAGCAACATATCATAAATATGAGGTATGAAAGCGGTAAAATGAAAACAGAAGATATCATGAATAAGAAAACTGTTTTCTTAATATAGTGAGATTTCTGTATAAACATTTAAGCATCACCAATGAAATCATCAGAAAATCAGTGTCAAGTATCGACACAAAATATATATCTCAAAATCCCAATATCAAGTAAATCTCATGTATCCAATATCTAATATCGAGCACATAGGCCCATCTCATATCGACCATATAGGCCCCTCACATCGAGCACATAGGCCCCTCTCATCGACCATATAGGCCCCTCACATCGAGCACATAGGCCCCGATCATCGACCATATAGGCCCCTCACATTGAGCACATAGGCCCCGAGCACATAGGCCCCTCTCATCGACCATATAGGCCCACACATATAATGAATAGTATATTTGCATATATCATTATGGTGATATATGATATCAGTGTGTGTATGTGTGTGTGTGTATAACAGCGTCCCATACCACTGATATATATATATATATATATATATATATACATACATACACACACACACGATGGGTATACATATATATATCAGCGTCTCATACCACTGATATATATACGCAGGAAACAATCCAGAAAGCATCATATGAAAACCATATCTCAATGCGAAATCCATGAGTATAATATATATGTAACATGAAACAGTAATATGAGCATATAAGGAAAAATCACCATTTAACTGCAACAAGTTATAAAATATGTCATGCAGTTCCTAAATTCTCCAAATCCATACAACATCATATAAAGATGAACATGTAACTATGTAAAGGCATATGTGTAAGCATGCATGTATACATGTATGCTATATGTGATATGCACAATGGAATATGAATCAATAACATATAAGCATGCAGTGCAATGCGAGCAGTAGAGTAAATAGTAAATGAATAATAATGCAGCAATAAAGAAATATACATTCCTATATACGAGTCATACAGTTTTTGGTATTTGAAAGTTGCACGAATCGTGGTGTTTAGAAAATAGGGTTACGGTGTTTTTATGAAAAAGTACATCCTTTGAAAATATCCGTAGTATCCCTTGGCCTACCTTTAAAATACTCACGATTCCTTAGTTTTTGAAATAGGTATGACTCGAGTCTAGTCTAACATCTATAAGTAAACTACAGGACTAATCGACAGGTAAGGAAACCACTTAAATCTGAGTAGATACATATAAATATAATAGTCGGTGATCCCGCCTCAATAGTATCACATACGATACAATATATATTATGACATTCTCGAGTCAAGAGTGCGGATCTCTCATCAATATATAGCTCGTACGTAAATCCGTCGTACGACATCCCAAATCTGGGTACGGGTCAAATATCACATTCATCTCATTATTCATCTGGTATCCATTATCATCATATCCTGTATTAGGGGTAATGATCTAAATCTAGTACAAACTGATACCATCTATATATATCTACATGTATGAAAACACACGCCTAAAGGCCCGCTATAATCCCATGTCGTATATCATAATACGAACCAAAACACATCAACGATCTCGCGGCATCAAACCTAAACTCATCGACCCATCTCCAAATATCATCCACTATCCTCATTATCCATGTATATATATAGTCTCATACCTATGTGTGTGTGTGTATGTATATATATATATATACGTATCCCCATATACGCACAAGTAATAATAATAATGCGTGCAAGGGTGTGTGTGCGTGTGTGCAAACCTATTCTATGGTTCACGACTAAGAAATCGACCACGACACTATCATCCAAATTCACAACACATGTAAATATATAATATATCATCAACTACACTACGAACTGCGGGGGTGCTATACGCCATCCACCCGACTTCCCCCGTAGATATAATCTACTCACATGATCTTCGTTTGCCGATGCCGACGTCGCCATGCACTTGCTTGTCGTCTCGAAGTCCTCGTGGGGGTATCTACACATCATAACGTATCGTGCCGTATTAAAACCCAATTCAAAACCAAAATGACACGCTAAAAGCCTATAGGTTAGAACCTATAGACTACGCCTTCAAAATCACCAAATAACACTCGATATAGATGTACAAACGTCAAGTGATCGAGATAAAACACAAATACTAAAATCCAGAATCCAAAATACGAAAAATATAATCTCGAATCAAAACAGCAACTCATGAAAATAGTCCCAGATTTTACCCTAAGTGAAATTAGCCAATTTTGCACATGTAAAGGGTCTAGTTTACTGGAGATGGAGCTACAGAACAAACACGAACCAGAATGATCAGTTCTGGCTGCAAATTAAGGCCAGAACGAATATATTTGCGGCCATGGAGAGGGTGTTGGGGCTAGGGTCTTGGGTAAAGCTTCCTGAGTGCCTGCTTATCTCTCAGTGTTTGCTAAATAATTTTCTAGGTCCTCGGGTGTTAGCAGATATCATTTTCCCACACAATTCCTACAAAATACGATATCGGCAGAATTTCAAAGTTCATGAATTGGGGTTTGTCTCTGGTTTTGGGTCCAATATGATATCACTAAAGGGGTTTAGGGTCACTACTAATCTCAATTACGCTTTTGGAATCAATTCAAACCCTAATCCTTTTCTAGGAATTTCCAAACCTCAATAAACATCACCTAATCACTTCTAAACATGCATGGAAGCTAAGGTAAACCAAATACTACACTAATGGTTCAGAAATTACCTCACTTGGCACTCATGAATCCCATAAAGCATCAAAATCCTATTTTTCTCGGTCCAAGGTGCTTGTGGTGAGCTTGTGCACAAATTTTGTGAAGAGGAGATGATATTTTGATGTTGTTTTGGGGTTGTTTGTGATGGTGAAGAGGAGATGAAGGGAGAGGGCTGCTGCTGAGCAAGGAGGGAAGTGAGGGGGAGAGAGAGAGAGAGTGCCAAAGTCAAGCCCCCCATGCCTAATCAATGCCCCACGCCTCTCTTTCTTTATTCATTTTCTTTCCTTTCCTTTCCTTTTCTATTCTTATCAAAACAAAACTATACATGAAAAAGGAAAACACATGATAGGCAAAATGTAACAAGTGTTTGTAAATGTGACATGGTGCATGTTTTGCACAAAACAAGCTTAATGCGCGATTAGCAATATTTAATCGCAATTATCATTAAAATAGTGTGTAATAAATCACAATTAACTTAAAATTGCTTAATTCATATAAAACACCCTCTTTTTAGTAATTTCTATAATTTTCCATTTTTTTCCAATTTATCGGTATTTAATTATACCGCAATATTAAAATATTCAATATATTTATTATTTAATATAAAAATCCCCAAAAATAATATTTTATTTTTCTGAAATGTTACACCTGATTTGCCACCAGAGCGCGATGTTGAGTTTTGCATTGATCTGATTCCCGGCACGGGGCCTATTTCTATACCGCCTTACCGGATGGCCCCGGCGGAGCTTAAAGAGCTTAAAGATTAATTGCAAGGGTTGCTTGATAGGGGACTTGTGCGTCCGAGTGTTTCTTCTTGGGGAGCTCCTGTTCTGTTCGTCAAAAAAAAGGACGGCAGTTTGAGATTGTGTATGGATTATCGTCAATTGAACAGAGTTACGGTACGGAATAGCTATCCTTTACCTCGCATTGACGATTTGTTTGATCAGCTCCAGGGTGCGAAATATTTTTCTAAGATTGATTTGCGATCGGGTTATCATCAATTGCGGGTTCAGAATGATGACATTCCGAAGACTGCTTTTCGTACGCGCTATGGGCATTATGAGTTTTTGGTGATGTCGTTCGGACTCACCAATGCCCCAGCGGTGTTCATGGATCTGATGAACCGGATTTTCAGGCCGTTCCTCGACCAGTTTATTATTGTGTTTATTGATGACATTCCGGTCTACTCCAGGAGTCGAGAGGAGTATGAGCAGCACTTGAGAATTGCTTTGCAGACATTGAGAGAGCACCAGTTGTATGCTAAATTCTCAAAGTGCGCATTTTGACTTGATAGAGTTGACTTCCTGGGTCATGTGGTGATGGGAGATGGTATTCTTGTGGACCCGAGGAAGATCGAGGTTGTACAGCTTTGGCCCAGACCTGTATCTGTGACAGAGGTCCACAGCTTTTTAGGCTTAGCTGGTTATTACCGCCGTTTCGTGCAGGATTTCTCGAGTATCGTTGCACCGCTGACAGGACTGACCCGGAAGGGGGTTACTTTTCTTTGGACTGAGGCATGCGAGCAGAGTTTTCAGCAGTTGAAGACTCGGTTGACGACTGCACCAGTTCTATCTTTGCCTTCTGGATCGGGCGGCTATGTTGTTTACTGTGATGCTTCTCGAGAGGGACTCGGTTGTGTATTGATGCAGCATGATAGAGTTATCGCTTACGCTTCTCGGCAGCTGAAGAAGCACGAGCAGAATCATCCCACCCACGATCTTGAGATGGTCGCGGTGGTCTTTGCATTGAAGATTTGGAGACACTACTTGTACCGGGAGTCGTGTCAGATTTTCACGGACCACAAAAGCTTGAAGTACATCTTCCAGCAGCGAGATCTGAATCTGAGACAGCGCCGTTGGATGGAGCTTGTGAAGGATTATGATTGTGAGATCCTTTATCACCCGGGAAAGGCGGATGTAGTAGCTGATACTTTGAGTCGTAGGCCCAGGGGTTGCTTGTTCCAGTTGAGCGCAGTGCAGAGACAGTCTTCTGCAGATTGGCAGATCATGTGCGATAGTAGAGTACAGTTTGAACTCGCTTCCACTGAGGGACAGCTTGGTCACGTCCGCGCCCGTCCACTTCTACTTGATCGTATCCATGTGGCACAGCCCAGCGATGCCCGTTTGTCTGAAATTCTTGAGCTTGTTCGGCAGGGTACATATTCAGAGTTCATGATTGGTGACCAGGGTGTGCTACGTTACGGGACTCGTTTGTGTGTACCAGATACCGATGGGTTGAGATGCGAGATCCTAGAGCAGGCACATCAGTCAGCCTTTAGCGTTCATCCAGGTTCCACCAAGATGTACCGTGACTTGAGAGACATTTACTGGTGGAAAGGGATGAAGCGATATTTCGGACTTCGTTTCGAAGTGCCTTACTTGTCAGCAAGTCAAGACTGAGCATCAGAGACCGGCTGGAGAGTTGTAGCCTTTACCCGTTCCTGAGTGGAAATAGGAGGAGATTTCCATGGACTTCGTTGTGGGTCTACCCCGGGCCAGTCGAAAGTATGACTCTATTTGGGTGATCGTTGACTGGTTGACGAAAGCGGCTCACTTTCTTCCAGTGAAGACCACTTTCAGTTACGCTCAGTATGCTCAGTTGTATATAGATGAGATTGTATGTTTGCATGGCGTTCCTACATGCATCGTATCCGACAGGAGCACCCAGTTTACTAGTCGTCTTTAGCAGAACTTCAGGAAGTTTTGGGTACCCGGTTGAGTTTTAGCACCGCTTTCCATCCGCAGACCGATGGTCAGTCGGAGCGGACTATACAGACTCTGAAGGATATACTTCATGCGTGCGTGCTTGATTTTGGGGTCAGTTGGGATCGTCACTTGCCGTTGGTAGAGTTCTCCTACAATAACAGTTATCAGGAGACAATTCAGATGGCACCTTTTGAGGCTTTGTATGGTAGAAAGTGTCGATCGCCAGTCTGTTGGACCGAACTCAGCGAGAGCAGGATTTTAGGACCCCAGCTAGTTCAGGAGACTATGGAGAAGATCCAGTTGATTCAGGATAGGATGAGAGCAGCCCAATGCAGACAGAACTCTTATGCCGACCGTCGTCGTCGCAGGCTCGAGTTCGTAGTGGGAGATCATGTATTCCTACGGATTTCTCCGATGAAGAGCGCAATGAGATTTGGGAAGAAAGGGAAACTCAGTCCCAGATTTGTAGGTCCTTTTGAGATTCTTGAGCGAGTTGGTGCCGTTGCCTATCGTTTGGCACTTCCGTCCAGTTTCCCAGACGTTCACCCTGTATTCCATGTGTCGATACTTCGCAAGTATCTTCATGACCCTTCTCACATGATTCAGCACCAGACCGTTCAGTTAGAGCGTCGATTAGTATGAAAACTTGTATTAACCGCAATCAGAAACGGCGTCGCTTTGCAGCTAGCCGGTGAGTACGGGTCGATCCACAGAGATGGGTAAATTCCTTTTATGTGTTTTAACGAGTTGATTCAAAGTGTCGTTTTGGTTGGTTTATAAAAATCTAAGAAAACTGGATCTAATTAATCTAATTTAAATTCTTGCTAGGGTTAGGCTTAGGGGAAGTTTTGGAGATTAACGTTTTTCTTCATCGCTTTCAATGCCTTCTTTTTTTAGATCTATTAGATGTTACGATAATTATCAATAAAGTGGATCCAAATCTTTTGGGAAGATGTTTCTTTCTCTAGATTTGTATCCTTACTTTGTTGATAATTACCCTAACCCCATGGAAAACGCGCGCAACCGGCCCTTTATACTACGGTTCACCGTTACCTCGAGGGGTAGGGTGCCGTAGGGAGCGATTGTGCGCGTATGCATGGAGTTCTAATTCATTAAGTGAATGTGGCATTGAAAGGGGTGAGAGATCTCATCTCTCAACCCTTTCCCTAAGGCTAACCCTAACAAGCGAAGAGACTACTCGCTCATTAGGGGATGATAAGGCATACTAATTAAAAGAATTGAAGACATAAAATACTTACTAGGTTGACGGCTCCTTCCAAACGAAATAGAACAGATCTGAATATAACTCCCAGAAATTCTGAAATTTATTGATTGAAAAGAGGCATAGGGTTTTACAATTTTTGATTACAATTTATAAGCAAACAAGGAAATTAGGGTTACAGACTCTCGCACATGTGAAATTACAGAGTTGCCCACGGAAAATCCCAACACCCGCACCGACGCACCGACACAAGAAGTCGGCGCCGACACGGGTATTAAATGGCCGCGGAACCGCGGCATTTGTTGGCTTGGGCCGCGGTTCCGCGACCCTTTGGTGAGCTCAGCTCACCAACTTCTCTGAGCTGCATCTTGGTTGTTAGGGCTTCTTAGTTCTTCATAACTTTTCTCTGTTTGGCTTCTTAGTCTTCTTCAGATCTTCAGTGAAATTTGTTGTGGTCTTTTAATCGTTTCCTTTAACATTTCGGACATGCATTGCCTTGTGAATTGTTCTTCGTCTAGGTTTGAGTAGGATCCGTCAACTTGTTGGTCAAAAGTCCCTTTTCTGTATCAACTTTCGTCTTTTTCACTGTGTTCGTATCCAAGAGCCTGTATCCTGTAATATGCAACAATTGTGCGTTAAGAGTACCTGTTTATTTATAAAACGGATAAGAATAGGGGGATGAAAAATGCAATATTATGGTCTGAACAAATACCCCCAAACTTATCTTTTGCTCATCCTCGAGCAAACTTATATTTTATTCACTAAAATCCTAACCGCACTTTCGCAGGGAAACGCGATTGCACTGAGCACGTGCAACAAGCCGTTAAACCTCTAGATGTCCCTAGTAGGAGGAGTGTTGTCTCCTGAGGGTTTTCAGCGGATTACACCCACAAAATCCTATCAACTCGGCCCATTGACTTTTGTTCACCAATTAGGTTTTCTAAGAAGGAATTCTATTATCATCGACCTGCAAATTATCCACCCATATTCTTCACACCTCCTTATCATTTAACTTAAGATTATATATGTTCTATAGATTTACTTAGCTTTCGGCATCTCTTAAGTCTTTCTTCTAGGGTTTCATCTCTACTTAGGAATTTCTATCAACTCTACTAAAGATACAAATTTTATCTTTCATTCCTCTCTCTTATCTAAACTCTAATCACATATCCCCGCGTGTGTGTAAATATCACCCCTACAGTTGGAAATTCAAATCAAGCAATCGTACTCTCGTCCATTGTCCAAAGCACTTATTAATTAGTGAATTTTTTTAAATGAAATTTGCTTACACATCCTTCATGCGACCGTTAATACTTCTTGAGGTACCAACGACCGATTACAAGATGCGTTTGCACTTTAAAGCATAATTCCTAGTTTTGCAACACCCAAGGCTTTTAGCAGTGACTCCCAAACCAGTTGGTCTAAGGCACTAGGTGATGAAGCACCCTCGCTAAATATTTTTCTATTCTTACAGCCTTAAGTAATCACAAAAACCAGTGTCCATTTTTTTATTCTTTATTCATATTTTTTTTATCTTTTATTTTCATTGTACTAAGGACTTTAGACAAGAGTATTTCAAGGTCTCTTCTACTATTCCAAGTTTCAAGGTGCGTGATAGTGCAAATTGTAGGGTATACATTTTCAGAATCTAGACTTAAGGTAGGAACTATTTTTCAAATTTATACTCTAATAAGAACATCAATACTTTTCCTTCATTTTGACTTAACCCAAGAAGTGAACCCAAAATTTGCCTATTTCTAAATAAACTACAAGGCATATACTTTCTACCGTTAAACTTTAAGGAAGGTTATTTTTAGGGTCTTAAATTTACTAAATCTAAGATCTAATTGTCCCTAGCCAGTTAACCTATTTGTCTAACTCAAGTCAATTAGCCAATATTGAATACAATAATTTTTTATAATTTTTGAAATTTTTCAATTTTTATGGGTTTTCAAATAAATATGCAAATGCAAAAATATGTACAGATGAATGCGAAGGAAGAAGACGTACCGAGCATACCCCCAAACTTGTACTTGACAGTGTCCTCACTGTCATACTAAACCAAGAGGGTCAAAATGTCGGCACACCCCTGTTTATTTATTTACAATTTTTTTTATTGTTAAGAAAAACAAAGAATATATACAAAAAGGCCCTCCCCCAAACTTCATTTAAACTATGTTAGACATTACTGCCAAACTTTGCATAGACCAACACCAACCAGTTGAAAATTTTATCAGTAAAGAGTATTGGTTGGTGGAAGAATAAGTTGTAGCGATCCGCAAAGAATTGGGAAAGGTAGAAGTAGAGGTATGGAAGGTGTGGAGGTAAATATACAGGCGATGGTGATATATCAAAACGAGAATGTAAATGATCAGCAATCAGTGGAGTATTGGCATTCTCGTAACTTATTAAAAGAAATGGGGGTATTTCAACTTCTAAAGGAGGTTGACTCACCACAATACCCCTAAGATGTTCCTGTGGGTCCTCTATTGACTCGGCATCATCCATCAATTGTATATGATACTTAATTATGAGGGAACTTATCTCCTCGATGTCCGCCATAGTCCAACCGAAAACTTACCGCCTATCTTGTAAGACCATTAAGAGGGCGTTCTCTTGCTCGAGGGCTAGAGAGGCCGATATGATAATGGGAAAGGTCTCATTCTCACCTATGTAAGCATATCTAAGGTGAGACGTCAAGGGCGTGAGTTCGAGTTTCGGAGGTGAAAGAATCATTGCGGAATCTACCTCGAACTCAAAGGACTCCAACACAGGTTCGAAATCACTGCAAACAACCGATTCGGATGGCTCGACTGACTCATCCAAAAATTCAAACGACTCATATTCGGGCTTTGAGTCGTCATCATCCAAAAAAGTGAAACATTCATAATCAACATCGGTTGTGTCAACGGTGGTAGGCTCAAGGAGGGACGCACTAGTGGCGTCAAAACTGTTTTCATTAAACAAGAATCTTTCAAGCTCGCAGTCCTCCTGCGTGATTTCATGAATAGAGCAAACTTCTCGTGTACTAGTTTTAGGCACGGGGGGCAGACTTCCCATCTTATAAATATTGAACTCACTCGACATTTTCCCAAAGGATAGAGTCATGGAGCCATTGCGACAGTTTATTACAGCATTGGAAGTGGCCAAAAATGGTCGACCTAGGATCACCGGAATTTGGTTTCTTGGGTTAGCAACAGGTTGTGTATCCATGACAATAAAATCAACGGGGAATATGAACTCCCCCACTTTGATCAACACATCCTCTAGCTGACCCCTAGGATGGGTGATTGATCGATCAGCCATTTGGAGAGTGCAACGAGTGGGTTTCAACTCTCCAACCCCTAATTGTTCGTACACGGAGTAGGGAATCAGGTTAACACTAGACCCAAGATCTAAAAGTGCTCGATTAATTTTCTTATCCCCAATTGTGATGGAAATCGTAGGACAGCCGGGGTCCTTTCGTTTTTGGGGTAAGGTTTGATGGTGGTTAATAGCATTGCTCACTGCACTAGCCACTAGCACTTTCTTGGGTACTTGAGATGCTTTTCTCTTTGAGGTGCATAAGCCCTTTAAGATTTTCGCGTATGAAGGGACTTGTTGGATGGCATCCAAGAGAGGTATATTTATGCTAACCTGCTTAAATAATTCCACAATCTTCTCCACTTGTGCAGTTGGTTTATTGGGACTCAACCTGTTTGGAAATGGTGCATTTGGAAAATTTGTTGAGTCAAATGTCTGTGGAGTAGAATGTGGAGTAGGAACGGATCCCGGTGTAGATGTGTTCGTGTTGTGAGAAATGGGTCCGTTCGAGCTAGAAGAAGTAGAGCCGTGTGAAGGGTGAAGAATAGGCTCTAAAGAAAAAGGTGAAGAAGAAAGTGAAGAAAATGAAGAAGGGGAAGGTGACGATGGAGAGGAAGAAGAAGAAGAACCACCGGCGGGGATGTCATCACTAGTTCCCACATTATTTTGCAACACTCTTCCGGATCTCAACGTGGTCATCGCATTAACATTGTGATTGTGATATGCGTTTTGTGGGTGACCGGGATTTGGCAATGGTTGAGATGGAAGCTTTCACTTTTCTCTCTTGCTCAACGCAGCAGTTAATTGTGCAATTTGTGCCTCAATAGATTTGATACTTTGATCGTGTGAGGCATTGTTATGCATTAAAGATTGAACATAACTTTCAAATCTTGCCGCGGATTCTGTAGATTGCTTGAGAAATGCATCTAGACTTTTCTCGAGCGAGCTAACCTTATCATCATTTGGTTGAACTAAATTGTTCGTTTGATTTGTATAAGGTTGTTGTTGGAAAGGTTGCTGGTTTTGAGTTTGTAAGGGTGCTTGTTGTTGTTGTGGAGGAGGTCTTTGAAAATTATTGTTCCCTTGGACTTGTTGATTTTGGTTCCAAGCGAAATTCGGGTGACTCCTCCACCCCGGATTGTATGTCGAAGAGTACGAATCATTTCTTTGTCGTTGCTGAAATGCAGCATTGACTTGATCCTGTCCTTGAATAGGTGCATTATAAGGACACTCTTCGGTTAGATGTGATGGATTAGAACAACAAGCACAAACAGTTCGTGTGGGTAGAGTAGGGGCAGGAGAAGACGATGAGATTTTGGTCTCAATGGCTTCTAGCTTTTTCATAAGTGAGGCCATCTCGGCCTTCATAGCAATCGACATATCTACTTGATGTATGCCTGCCCTAGATTGACCAACAGAAGAAGATGCTGTGGTCTTGGTACTCTCCCACTGAATTATTTGCTCACTAAGATCCTCAAGAAACTGCCATGCTTCGTCACTAGACTTGGAGAGAAAATGACCTTGACATATTGTTTCTAGCAACTGCTTCGTTGCTGCGTTCAATCCCTCGTATAATGTTTGGCAAAGTTGCCAACTTTCGATCCCATGATGAGGGCATTGAACAAGTAGGTCTGTAAATCTCTCGAAGCACTTCCAAAATGGTTCGGAAGGAAGCTGTGAAAATTGTATTATCTCGTTTCGGATTCCAGCAGTTTTGTGATGAGGATAGAACGAAAAGCTCTCACAAACTCGTCCCAATTTCTAATGGAATGTGATGCGGTGCTGTATAGCCACTTCTCGGCTAGGTCACATAAGGTAAAAGGAATGACCCTTAGTCTTATCGCGTCATCACTTAATTGGGTTGTTTTCATCATAGCGCATACATTTTGGAATTTATTAATAAAAATATACGCATCTTCAGATTCCATACCATGAAATTTCGGCAGCATATTGATGAAATGTGGTTTTATTTCAAAATTATCCCCATTTGCCGGTGGGGGTGAAAGACATGTGGGTAAAGAAGTGCGGACGGGGTAGAAGAGATCCTGGAGCGCAACTTGTGTGGGCACTACAACAGGCGGAAGATTCGGGTTATTCGCACCTGGCGGAGGTGGAATCATTCCCGTCGGTAAGGTATCGTTGGGGTTGAATCCCGACATACCTTCGAAAGAAGAATTTAAAGGTGGAGGTAAGGAAATGGAGGGAATTTCGACGAAGGGTTCGTCGAAGGGTTCGTCGGTCGGTACCAACGAAACACGGACTAATCGGGCGTTAGTATCCCTAGTCCAAAGTGACATACACCAAAGGAGTAGTGTAGTCAGAAAAAAGAAAAAAAAAACAGAATGTGGGGGTAAGATAACGTCAATGAGAAGAAGTGAGTTGAAGTGAGTTGCAAGTTTTTTAGCGGCAAGTTGCAAGTTTTTGAAAAGAATTATATTTTTTATTTTTGTGTGAGTTTTGCAAAGAGGTTTTTTGAAATGGGACTCGTGACACAAATGTATCAACCACACATGCACAATCAGGCCTAGATCTAGGGTCGCCTAGGTCTGCTAGACAGCTCCTAACTAGGGCTAGAAATAGGACCTCAAACCGCCTCTTCACGGACAAATACGGCCAGGTAAGTGGGAAGGAACCACCACTACAGTGGGCCTAATTAATAACCACTAGCCTAGACACCGCAATGTCGGTTAGGATAAACGGCCGATGCCTATACCAGTCCTTTTCCTATTGACCTCGATGTCCTTAGGTCTGAGTCTAGTCTTTTTTATTTAATTGTGGTCGATGCAAAATGCTTTAGGTGTTTTCTGGGGTCCTGGGAAGGGTGATGAAATCCCCACCCAATCTGAGTTTGGTCAATTAGCCCCTTAAAGTCCGATTAAATTATGCAAAACAATAAAATTCACTTGCAATCAATTTTTAGCGCGGCGCAAAGAAACCTGCAGAAAATCTGTTATTTAGAAGGGGAGAGAAGATTTTTAGCGCAATGAATTCCTGCAGAAAAATTTTTACAGAGAGATATATGGTGGTAGGAAGAGAAAGGGTTTAGAAAACAAACAGAGCAGATTTTGCGCAACGAGGCCACGTGGCCGCCGCGGAACCGCGGTCTGGGGGGCGGTTTCGCCGCAGAAGCGCGGTCGGGTGAGGGAGTCAGGCTCTGGAAAAATTGGTACTGCTCTGTTATGATAATTGCTCTCTGTTCCGATATACAACTTTCTGTTTTCCTCTCTGTAATTTTCCAGATCCTAGAATCCTCGCTATTCCTGCAAGATTCAAAACATAGACCCTTCACACAGATCAAAATTGATAATTTTTATTTCTTTTTTATTATTTTCAGATTTTTATAATTTTTTAAAATTTATATCAACCCGAAATTACACAAAAGAAATTTTACGCCATCCCCGGCAACGGCGCCATTTGATTAGTATGAAAACTTGTATTAACCGCAATCAGAAACGGCGTCGCTTTGCAGCTAGCCGGTGAGTACGGGTCGATCCACAGAGATGGGTAAATTCCTTTTATGTGTTTTAACGAGTTGATTCAAAGTGTCGTTTTGGTTGGTTTATAAAAATCTAAGAAAACTGGATCTAATTAATCTAATTTAAATTCTTGCTAGGGTTAGGCTTAGGGGAAGTTTTGGAGATTAACGTTTTTCTTCATCGCTTTCAATGCCTTATTTTTTTAGATCTATTAGATGTTACGATAATTCTCAATAAAGTGGATCCAAATCTTTTGGGAAGATGTTTCTTCCTCTAGATTTGTATTCTTATTTTGTTGATAATTACCCTAACCCCCATGGAAAACGCGCGCAACCGGCCCTTTATACTACGGTTCACCGTTACCTCGAGGGGTAGGGTGCCGTAGGGAGCGATTGTGCGCGTATGCATGGAGTTCTAATTCATTAAGTGAATGTGGTATTGAAAGGGGTGAGAGATCTCATCTCTCAACCCTTTCCCTAAGGCTAACCCTAACAAGCGAAGAGACTACTCGCTCATTAGGGGATGATAAGGCATACTAATTAAAAGAATTGAAGACATAAAATACTTACTAGGTTGACGGCTCCCTCCAAACGATATAGAACAGATCTGAATATAACTCCCAGAAATTCTGAAATTTATTGATTGAAAAGAGGCATAGGGTTTTACAATTTTTGATTACAATTTATAAGCAAACAAGGAAATTAGGGTTACAGACTCTCGCACATGTGAAATTACAGAGTTGCCCACGGAAAATCCCAACACCCGCACCAACGCACCGACACAAGAAGTCGGCGCCGACATGGGTATTAAATGGCCGCGGAACCGCGGCATTTGTTGGCTTGGGCCGCGGTTCCGCGGCCCTTTGGTGAGCTCAGCTCACCAACTTCTATGAGCTGCATCTTGGTTGTTAGGGCTTCTTAGTTCTTCATAACTTTTCTCTGTTTGGCTTCTTAGTCTTCTTCAGATCTTCAGTGAAATTTGTTGTGGTCTTTTAACCGTTTCCTTTAACATTTCGGACATACATTGCCTTGTGAATTGTTCTTCGTCTAGATTTGAGTAGGATCCGTCAACTTGTTGGTCAAAAGTCCCTTTTCTGTATCAACTTTCGTCTTTTTCACTGTGTTCGTATCCAAGAGCCTGTATCCTGTAATATGCAACAATTGTGCGTTAAGAGTACCTGTTTATTTATAAAACGGATAAGAATAGGGGGATGAAAATGCAATATTATGGTCTGAACAAGCATGATCTTTCGTTCACCGAGCAGCCGGTAGTTATATTGGATCGGCAGGTGATGAAACTTCGGTCAAAGGACTTGCCATCTGTGAAGGTTCTTTGGTGTAGCCCGACTAGTGAAGAGATCACTTGGGAGGCCGAGAGCGAGATGCGGAAGAAATTCCCCCATCTCTTCGAAGGTACACGTAGTTAAAATTTTAAATCCGGGGACCGAATTTCTTTAGGGGGGAATTGTAACGTTTCAGAAATCGTTTAAGCGAATTTTCCGATAATAGGTAAAATAAATTGTATTTTTCGTAAAAATCTAGAAGTGATCATTTTTTCTGTATAGACTTAAATGCACCTAGTTTAACTAGAAGATTGCTAGTATGCGGTTTTTGATTTGGTCGCTTATAATTTTGAGTTCACTTATATATTTTTCCTTAATTAAAATATTATTGTAAGTTTTTAATTATGCACTTAATTAGTGGTAATTACAAATTGGTTTGGGTTAATTAGGCTAATGTGAATCCATGCCAACCTAATTACAAGATTAAGCATTTTGTCTTCTTTTCAAAATATCTTAGAAATATCTAGATATTTTGAAAGGTTTAATGAAAATTTTAAATGAAAGGATTAAGAGGTGGCATGATGGGAGGTGCATTAATTGAGCTTTAATGGTGAACTTGGACAAGAAATTTCCACACTCATCAATAACTTTCCCCATTTCCTTGCATTGGCCGAACCCCCCTGGCTGCCCCATCTTTTTCCTCACTCCATTTTCACTTCTAAAAGCTCCAAAAATTCATCAAAAATCAACAAAAAATTCAACAAACTCTAAAACAAATCTTTACCCATTTTTCTTTAGCCTTAATCTAGCTTGGTTCTTGATGAAAGTTAGCATTTTGGAGGCTATTTTGGAAGTCTTTTTACAAGTTTGAGAATCAAGTGTGAGGTATAAAATTCTAACCCTAAGTTTTAGTTATTGTTTAAATACCTTAATTTAGTTTATTAGATGTTTAATTATGGCTTTAATTAGCAAGTTCAGAAATTCAAGAAAGGGTTATGAAGATCAAGTTAGGGTTTTGATTGTTTGTAATGGTTAATTGAGTTGTTTAGACATGGAAAATCTAACCTAGTTGTGAAATTGTAAGTTGTTATTTTTCTAATTGTCTAATTAAGCTTGATTGCAAACTAAATTTTACTAAATCTTGTATGGGTGAGATTAGAATTGTAGTAAGGGTTTGTATGGCTTAATCAAGCTATTATGTGATGATTGTGGCCACTAAATTTGGTTAAACTTCTGGATTTGTGCTAAAACGATTAGAAGATGCTTACTAGGTTTCGGTAAAAAATTGGACGTAGGTTCTAATGGACGTTGCGATGGTTTATATATTGACTTCTATAATAAATATTGTGTTGTGAATGCGCGATCGGTACGATCGGTTTCCTTACTTGGTGGTTGTGTCGTTTAGCGAACCTAGCTAAGGTTGTGGCGATATAGTGCGCGTTTTGTGCACTAGGTGCACAGTGTGTTTATCTTGTGGGCGTTATCCTTGCGTTTCGTTGTTTTTGTGTCGGTGCAGGATATTTAGTCTTATGTGTTGTGTTTGTGAAATTTTAGGATCGCAAGCGGGGAATTCAGACGCTGCGAAGAAAGGGAAGCAGGTGGTCGGATTTATTTAGCTCGAGATCATCGGTGAGTAGATTTAACATCTATGGGGAAATCTCCCGTATGGCGTTATGCGTCAGGGCTGGATATGATACTCTAGCTGCATGTTTATACGCATATGAGTCGATTGCGTATGAGCATCATTGCATATTATTACTTGTTGTGCCTTGAGTTGGTACTAACTGGACACTGCACCATTACTGACGGTTCATGTTGCACGAGCACTAAATTGTATGCTACACCCACACAGTTGGTAATTGTCATGACACGCGCAACACATAACTTGCTATAGCTACATGTACATCATGCATACATACTTACATGTATACCCACATATCTTGCTATAGCTACATATATCCCTATGTGGTATTGTATTGTCATTGACATTGAGACGTTGATTATTGTGCTATTGCGCATATGAAATGCATCATACATACATGCTTACATGTGGATACGCATATCTTGCTATAACTACATGTACACCTCATATGATTTTGCACTTGATTTCAGAAAAATTGGGAACCGCATGACCTATTTAATAACTTGATACATTTAAATAACGGTTTTCCCTTGATATGCTCATATTACTGTTCTATGTTGCATATATCATGTTTCATGGATTTACGCATTGAGATATGGATTTCATGTGATTTATGGATTTGAGAACCGTGAGGGTATTTCAAGAATTTATGTATTGTTTGAAAACTCGGTTTCTCTTGATATGATATTTTGATACGTCCACCATGAGTTTTCTCGGTTCTGAGACTTGTGTTAGAAGCCCGATTCGAGGAGCGAGAGGCACCGTCTGTGGGTACATGGTGGACCCGGTATGGTTCTCCGGGGCAAGAGGTGATTTTCGTGGTATAGACGATGAGCCTGGCAGAGGAAGTACTACCTACCGGTGATTGTATAGAACTCGGCGGATGTCCAGAGGACATCGTTTTGGAGTTATGGTATGAGATGGATATGAGGACCGATCTGAGGATGCGGCGTCTGAGATATGAGAATTTACGTGTCGATGCTGGACACGGGTTTTATGATATTTCGAGTGTCGATATTGGGCACTCAGATTCCATGAGATTTACAGATTGATGGCCGATCAGAGTGACGGCGCCTGAGGTATTGGGATTTGGGGTGTCGTTGATAGACACCAGGATTTTCTACAATGATGATTCATTGATGATATTATGTTGTATCCCATACTCAACATTTATTTGATATGTATTGATTCATGTATTTGTAGTACCTGATGGAGTATCTTGATCATGATTGTTGCATATCCATATTGCCATACTTATGCTATCAGATTTCATGTGATAGATTATCGTTGTTCGTGCATACTTACGATTACAGTATGATGTTATTTATTATTCACGAGTTGGCAACCCACCCCCGTTGTGCCACAGTTTTTTGCAGGTTTGACCCACAGAGTAGTCGCGGCAGGGCATCATATTGTATCTTTTCCGACGGATACCGCTACGGTTGGCTTGAGCCTTTACTATAGATGGGTTCGCGGTTATCCGTTTATGTACATGGTATATTTTTTGTTGGATCTAGTACTCTCCATCTACCACCTTCATGTATTTGACTTAGAGACGAGTTGTGAGAATCGATGTTGTATTATTTTGTGATTCTGGGTGCCATGCTCATGGGAGCCGGTCTTTGTTATGTAGTTTTACCCCCTTATACTGTTTCCATTTATATTTTTTCGCTATGGCGTCGTATATATGCTTGTGGTGGTTGTTTCCGCCGTTGGGCGTGATTTGCTCCCGTTTGGAGATACTTTATTTATATTCTATGTTGTCCCGCTTCGGGGCTAGTTTTTACAAAGGAGGTGCTGCCGAAATTTTTAAGAAGATGAACTTATGTTTAAAGATTTTTACTTGGGATTCCCGAAGGTTTTTAACAATATTTTCATCACTTAATCCTTTTGATGGTTTAGGTTTCTGGGTTTTTGGCTTACTTAAATTGTGATTGCTTGTTGACGTCACGTGGTTTATGTTCCGGTCACGTACCTAAATTTGGGTCGTGACAGCATCTATCCCATAAGCTTATTTGTAGCCCTCTACATTGCCATATGTCTATAGCTTTGATATGGAAACCAAAACAATACAACTTTTCTACATTGAAGCTTTGCTTTCAATATCAATGATCTTCAGAAAATATAACAATTTGAAATGTGGAAGTTAGGAAAAACCAAAAAAATTGAAAAACAATGCATGCAGCATAAGAAAGTTGTTTAGAATGGGATTTTTGAGAAACAGTAGCCTATTTGTCCACTTGGCCAAATCTCACTGCTACACCAGTTCTTTTGTCTTTTTCCTCCTTTTCGTCCTTTTTGGAATCAAAGAGAGAGAAAGAAACAAGAGGCTTTACTTGGTTTTCGTATTGCACCTCAAATATTTTCCTATTTGTGACAAATACCCCTATGATCTGAGATGCTTTTCTATTTCACCCGTTTCATTTCTTTTTACCCCATAATACCAATTTTAACTTTTCATCCTATGATGAGTCGGTAGATTTTGTTGCATTTGCTGGCTGGTTTGGTGAAAGAAGAAGGTTTAAATTGTTGCAATCAAGTTGCAGGAAATATTGTTTCTTATATGTCTTGGTGATCATTCTAAAAAATTAAAGAACTAGCTAAAATATTAGAACTTATCGATTTGACAGACATACATGCTTCAACTGATGATCACTATTTATAACCATTTATAACCGATGAGTAGAATTTGAATATGTCCAATAATATAGAAATAGATCTTCCAACATAAGCTATTAATGGCTTAAAAGAAATGTGATGTGAATTAGAGATGTAAACGGATATGAATATTATCCGAGCTAACTCCATATTCTAAGTCGACTTTTATCAGATGCGTATACCAATTTTCCGTTTTTATATTTGATTTTTATCAAATGCGGATAGCAATTATCATTCCAATAACTATTTGTTTCCTTATTTTGTCGGCTGTAGTTAGCTACAGATGGTCCAAATCTATATGCGTTCCGTTCCCATATCCAATATAGAAAATAATAATGCTTGGCTTAATCAGCTATAAGATCTTCCAATATCCATTTCATATCCGAATCTTTATTCGAATTTTACTAAATACAGATAGTATTTCTCATTTTTGACATAACTATCTGTATACATATTCAAACCTTCATATGACTATCATATATGAATATGATAACACTTATATTCTATCCATTCCATATCTAACATGTTTATATTTTTAGTTGTTGATCTCAACATAAAGTTAAGCAGAAAGCAAAGTTTAGGATAATACCAAGAGGGGATCATATGTAAACTATCAAGATAGGGGGGTATCTTATAATAGCGTGAAACAATATAGGGTTTTATGTAAATTAACTCTTTTTACTCTCTCTCTCTCTCTCCAGCCAACTCTCTATATAAGAAGTTGAGAGAGATTGTCAAATTCTTGTTCTATGTATTTGCTGATGAAATGAGGTAGATACAATCAACTCATAAGAGAGAGGGAGAGAGAGAAGAGAGAGGGAGAGGGAGGAGACTTTGACGCACGTGTGGTGCGCAGCTGGGGGGTGAGTTCAAAAGCTGGCTTCTTGCAATTAATTTGATTAGTTTAATGCTTGGTTTTGGATTAAAAAAAAAAGATTTTGATGACAACCCATCTCCAATATTTGCTTCTCACTGCTGTCTATCCCCCCCCCCCCCCCCAACACACCCATCTTGTAAATTTCTCTTGATTTTGGGATCTGTGTTCAGTTTATTTTGCTCAAATTTTTTATCTTTTTCCGATTTTACTGGAAATTTTGGGAACTGGGTTTTCTTCATTTGGTCAAATTGAAGTGTTTCCTTTTATAATTTTTTTTTGATGAATAGAGTCATGTGTAAATTGAAATTGGGTTGTGTTGGTCCTTTTCAGCTAAAATTTGAACATTTCCTAATTTTTATGATCAGTTGAAGGTTTGAAGCATCTCAATTATTTCCTTTTTCAATGCAGAAACATAATAATTGAATGTTGAGCCCTGAAATAATTTCTTGCTATTTATGCCCATGAACTAATTCAAGGCCGCTTCTTGTTTTACTTTATTTTACAATGTGGGCATTTTTCTTGTTTCTGCAATTAGGTTTGTGTTGTTGTGTGAGTCCATGGAGACAAAGATGCATATACCTTTTTCAGTTTCTAGTAAATTGTTGTGTTGTAGTGAAGCTATCAGGTGCAGGCTGTTGAAATTGAGTGCAAATTGGGAGGCCGAGATCAAGAGCCCAAAAGCCCATCAGTTGAGCACGAGCGGTGTATGGGGGTTCAATTCTAATGACCATAGGAATTGGTGAGGGGCCGGCTGCGGTGGAGATTTGGAGATTAATCTAAATCTTAAATATATATCTATTAATTAATTAATTAATCTCTACGCAAAACATATCTCTAAGAGGGATATTGGTTTATGACTTTTCATTTGGACTTAGGATTTTTTTGTGGACTTTACCTTTTTTTATATTGGTTCTAGACTCGAATTTGGATTTCAAAGTTATGTGTTATTGGTTGCTTGGACTTGGATTTAGATTGGACTTTTAAAGTCCTAGTTTTTAGCCCTAATATATAAACTCTTTCAAAGAAAGTCCAAGAAAAAAAAGAGAAAAATCTTTGGACTCTCACCAAATCATCCAGATACCCGACCCTGATCCTGACCCAACACTGATCTCGGCCTCGCCCTGACCCCGCCCACGACCCCGACCCCGACCTCACCCCGCCCCCAACCCTCGCCTCCGACCATTACCCCGACCTCACCTCTGACCGTGGCCCTCACCTGCTCCGTTGTGCCCCTTTTTTGATCTCTCCTTCGTTTTTCTTCCCTCGAGTTTCAATGGTGAAACCTTGAAATTGAATCAAAGAAGAAGAGGATCAAAAGAGGGGGAAAAAGGCCGGGGCTTTCAACTACAGAAGCGTCTTGACTCATATGGTGATCGAGAGAGGAAGAGCAATACGCATCTAGGGCTTGGGGGCTTCTCCTCTTCGGCTTGATTGGCGCCACCGTCATTGAGCGAAAGGGTGGCCGACGAGCGAACTCATCCTTAAATCCTATTGAGCCTGACAGTGACAATATCCCTACAGTCCGGTCTGTTCGTCTATGAGTATCGCATATCGAGTCTAGGGGGTGGATAAAGTCAGATCCCTAATAACGCGACATTTAGTGTCGTCATGAAACCTATCACCAACTGAGAAACTACCGATCCTACATCGGTAATTCTCGTCTACCTCGACCGAGGATTTCTGGTGATGGCCACCCGTGCACACCGCGGCATCAACCCCCAATACCGGGAGAGACGAATCCCCTGACGATCTGCTCACTGCCTCCACATGGCTCGGGGCTGTACCAAACTAAAACCTGTTTGCACGACTCCTTTGAGTCGTGGTAGGGTGGTAATCAAAGCACAATGGGAACTCACACGAGACAAATGGCGATCTCATGTCGATAGACTAACCTGTACATATGACACCAGAGAACTGCTATCTGACAATAGGTATAATACCAACTAGCATGTTCTCGGCGAGTCCGTCCGGTATACTCATAACCCAATGAGCACCTGTATACATTTTAGGTGAACCAACTGACACCAATGGCTTGTGAGACCGATCACCGTCTCTCGTCGGAGTCTCGATCCGTATACACTAGTCTACTCTCGGAGTATCGATGCCTAGTCTCGAAACACTCACGACTATGGACTCTTTAATGATGTGCTTATAGACCACCCAACTCTCACGTATATGATTGCCATCATACTGCTGGTAGTCAAGCAAGAATCTTATGAGCTCTATCAACATGTAATAGTGATCTGTAATGTCACCTGAAGCATGTACACGATGATAAAGACAAATCAAATAGCATACTATCATCTTGAGTAAGACTGTTCTACCGGTATAGCTCCTCCCTCAATCATTGCAATCACGTGCCTGCGATCCAATAATTGACTTGAGAGCACTATAGCCAACAATCTTCCACTTGCACTTAAGGCTAATTATTGCGGTGTCGCATACTCACAGTCCGTGTGATACCGAACACCCAACTCCTCTACTAATCAGTTTCACAAAGCTCGTTTGTGAAACTATTGCGTTCGAGAAATAGCTTCAGTGAGTGGATCCGTCCTAATGTTTCTTTCTATGTCTCTCTTTATCTCAAGTTCGCGGAGAAACCCATCTCTCAAAATGAGCAATATATGTCTTAGAATATGTCTGGATATCTGATGGGACCCAGTTCACAAATGAACTCCAAATCCAGCAAATCTTCTTAGACTGTATCGTCCACTGAACTTAATCAGTATCCTGCGCCATGCTACTCTCAGTATCCGCTTGGACCACCTGTCCAAATTACCGTTCCTCGTCAGAGAGAAAACTATAACTCTAGCAGTCACTCTGTCATTCAGGTCATATTGGAAGCCTGAAATGATAACCGTCTCTCGAAGGAGATTGTCGTTACCTAATCCCTAGAACATTCTTTTATGTTCATAAACTGCTTCCGAACGTTTCTCCGGGATTGGATTAATATATACTTATCGCATCTCGTGCAAAAACATCTGGTGTGGTACTTGACATCTCATGATCGACTCAATTGACTAAGCAAGTGATATGTCAATCATGCACATCCTTCTCCCATTTAGTCTGTAAGACACCTTTAGAGAGGGTGACTCCATCACCTGTAGGTACACAACCATGTTAGGAGTCGTCCATTCTAAAACACCTTTAGAATACTGTCTAAGTATCCACATTGGGAAACTACCCAAATCTAGATCTAAAACCATAGATCTAGTAACCAGAATGCCTGATATAATATCCAAATCCTATGTGGAGAAACCACTGTGTGACAACCACAGTATAACCGATCGTAGTATAGTAATTTCATTTCCTACATAGTGTATGTCATCCAAATACCAGGACATACTACCCTACTACCTTCTTAACAGATCCATCTCCTATTCTGATGAAGTCATCACTGTCACATCAAAAATAGATGATCTATCTTCGCTATATCTGTTTGTCTTATGTCTATAAATAGACATAAGCAACTTGTCCACTATGCTTCCGCTGTTCCCACTGACTATAACAACCCTTTGGTAGAGTCATATACATGTGCACTTCTAAAACTAGTTTAAAACGGCGCTATACTCATTCTCATACTGGGTCTCATGGTCTAGAACAGCAGTAATGGCAAGTATGGGTAACTAAGAACCTCCCTGTCACCGTCTTTGAGAATACCGAAGTACCTTTTCGGGCGCCTGAGGTTACCCACCATATCTGCAGAGTGGCTAATGGAATGTCATACCCGATTGAATCTATAGGTTCTTATTAAATTTTCAGTAATCGTCTATGGTTCTGGAATCACTTTCAGTTCTACCATACTCCCACGACTGTTTTCTGAAAAAATCCATTTTACTAAAACGGTGGCGAGTCAAGATCAATATCACTATTGATCTTCCAGATGGTAGAAAGTTAACCCTCGTCATAGTCCGGGATAACCCACAAACTGATATTACAGAAACGTGCCTTGAGTTATCCAGAGTCTGGTTTTAAACATAAGCCGGACAACTCCATATACCTTAACATCGTTAAGATATGAACCATTCTATATACAATATAGAAACAGAGGCACTGATTTAATTGGAACCAGATTCAAATCATGCTGCTATCTCCAGTGCATGTAAACTAAATGGAGAGAGGCTTATCAGCATTACTCAACTTAGGAGTACATCCAGATATGAGTAATCTGAAAGAAAAGCAAGTTCTCAAAACTATTACTATCAACTGAATACCAAATACAAGTATCTATATTTTCGATCATCTTGAAGAATCCTGATACTTGCAACACATGGTTCTCTACTCTATTCTTGTACCTATAACTTCTCAAAACTTGGACCTTGTATTTCTACGAAATACTTGTCTAAAACTGGAGAAGTCACAAGTAAACAGAATATAGTACGAGCACCAACCCCTCTGTCCTAATGAACACTGGGCAACATACAATAGTTTGTATAAGTCCCCTGAGTTTAATAACTCAAACCCTGTACGTCGTAGGTTGAAAACTGTACTATGGTTAAGAAGAATTACACCGCTGTTAAATGCTCCTTACCCAATCATCAATTGATATAGATAAATGTCATGGACATAATTTCAAAAAGTTATATCTCACTTTATAAAATAAACATACAGATATATTAATTTGAAATTTGTGCATAACAACGGATATTCAAAACCAAAAATTTACCGTCAGGCAAAACCCCAGGTGATTTCCTTAAATATCACCTATTACAACGAATTCCGATATAATGAGAATATAATCACCTAATTCCCAATAACTTACTCCCACTCATCATCTGTAAAACCATACAGATGTGAGAATCATGTCTGGTAAATACATACCCTGAAGGAAAGATCTAATTGGGAAATCAGTTTTCAATTAACAACGCATAGTGAAACTGAAACATGAAAATGTTTCGAAGGGGTATCCGGGTATTCCTAATAATGTCTCTTCCATTATCCAGATTCATGACTGTAACCGTATATTTCTTTGCCAACTCTCCAACTCTCTTTATTTGTCTTTACTTATTACCTTCTGTACACCATCCTTAGGCTAAATGATTTTCTTCTTTCCCTACCGTTCGGCACCAGCCTATGGTTTGGAAAAAGACTGTCCAATAAACGTAATAGGTGTACTCTCTTAATCTTAGGAGCCCTCGCAACCTGAAAGAAGGTAAAGATAAAAGACAACTGAATAATCCTATTCAATTTTTCCTGAACCGGAGAAATGCAAAGATGAAGTAGGAGTGGCGATGATATACGCGGTTTGGTCGTGAATGATAGCGGTCGCATTTTACTTTGCTCTCTTTCTAATCTCTTTATTTGTCTTTACTTATTACCTTCTGTACACCACACTTAGGCTAATTGGTTTTCTTCCTTCCCCACCTTTCGGCACCTGTCTATGGTTTGGAAGAAAACTATCCAATAAGCGCAATAGGTGTACCCTTTTCTAATCTTAGGAACCCTCACAACCTGAGAGAAGGTAAAAGGAAAAGACAACTGAATAGTCCTATTCAATTTCTCCAGAACCGGAAGCCATCCTCGAATCTGAAACAAGTTTCTTCGAGTTCGTATATAATTATACGATGGTCATATCCAATAAATGTGGATCTTCATAGGGATACGGAATGTTCCGGAAAAAACTAAGGGTAAAAGTAGGAGTGACAATGATATATGCAACTCTGACAATCCAAAAGTCAGTGTGTTTTAAGAAGGTCCGGTTAACTTGGTTACTGAGTTATAGTCTAGGGCCGAGATATGGTCGCTGACAAAGAGAGAGAAAAGAAACACTCAGCGTGCACTCTAACCTAAATCAGAATGGTCAATCACTTTATCTAATCAGGATGCCTCCCACTGGATTCTCAAATTCTCCTCCAAACCTAAAAGAAGAATTAGTCGGGATCTTCTAAAATCACCCGAGGAGTAAACCAACTCATCAGTGGGTATCGGGATCCAGCTATCATCGCATGATAACCTGATGGAATCCACTCAAGTTATCATACTCCAGAAGGTATGCGCATGCCTAGCAAGTTTCAGTTTCTTTAAAAACTTCCGATGTGATTTCTATCCCATGCTCTTATGACCTTGACGAACGCCAACATATCATAAGTCACATATCAAGTTCTACCCGTCATTGTCCAGGTTAATTTGAATCCACCCGTACATACCCTTGACGAGGGCCAAAATAGTAGTATGACTGTCCTAAACCAACGCATCTATCTATGCAATAGAAAAGTAACAAATAGCTACCATACACTATGCCATGAAGAAGGCCAACATACATAGTATGAATACTAAGTGCTACCCGTCTGAAATGACGGAGGGTTACGAATGGTTTTTGGCGAAAAACCTTTAACTTAATGAACTTGATATCGTTGAAGGAACCGGATAGGTTTACAAATATATAATGGCGAAAACCTTTGCTAAAGAGGTCACTCCCGGTGAAAGGATCTCGGCTCTTTCCTCGTGGAATGGGGTGCAGGATATTCCAACTGAATACCATGACGCAAACCAAAAAGTAATTGACTATAGTGAAGTTATTACCCTGACGCAAACTTCTGCCCAAAAGGTCACTTCCGATGAGGAGTCTCGGCTCTGCCTCGTCGAATGAGGTGCTGGATATTCATAACCGAATACCACTGTGCAAAACAAAAGAAAACGTCATTGTAATAACAGCTTTTAAAAATTGTTCCAACAATATCAAATAGGTCTGTTTTCCTTGCATTGATCCGAATCAACTCAGTCCCATCAATTAATCACACCACAAAAGAACGAAAATATGATGTACGTATATGCCATCCGCATTCGCCACTGGGCCCCGTCATCACCCGTTAGGTTACTTAACTAACGAGAGAGTGGGGGCTGGACTAGAGCGGGTGTAAAACATATACATCTACTAGTATATATATAACAATATATAATAATCGCTCCAGGCGTGATAAATGCAACATCACAGATAAGTAATAAGCATCACAGAACAATACAGATAATCTTGGAGCCCCGAGTTTCTTTTGAGTCGCAAGTGTAATCCGACGTTTCCCTGGTCGTGTGGATAGCTTGTGCAATGAAAACCTAGACCCCTACGAGTGCGGCAAGTTACCCGCCAAAACCAGAAGCGAGGTAGCCCCCTTCATCAAAGTGAATGGGCCACCTAACACTTCACAGAATCCGGTAACTTGAGCACCCTCCTTTGGCCAACCTGTACCCCCTATGAGTGCGGCAGATAGCCCGCCAATTCTAGAGTGAGGTCCCCTCCTTCTCAACGCCATGAGATACGGACCCGTTGCCCTTCAGAACCCGGTTATCCGTGCACTCCATCACGGGGTAATCCTAGTACAGAAAAGAAAAATATGTACAACGGTGATATCGACCTCAATCCGGTCGTGCCCCAAACAAATAATATATAAGCAGGCAGTGACGGCAGTCCATATGTCGGACGCTCGTCCCGCGATACCAAATGTACAAATAAAACTAAACTGTACTAACATTGCACCCACGCTATCCACCACGACAATCCGCAACAAACACAGCACAACACAGTACATGCATTACTATCTGCGACCGCGAATGTCATTAGAGCGGTACAACTTGTCTAATTGCTATAGTTCTTCACAAGCCAAAACCTATGCTCACTTCACCTCTTGGCAACTTCATTCACCTCATTGTTGGCTATAGTGTCCTCAAGTCAATTATTGAATCGCAGACACGTGATTGTAATGATTGAGGGATGACCTATACCGGTAGAACAATCTTACTCAAGATGATAGTATGCTATTTGGTTTGTCTTTATCATCGTGTACATGCTTCAGGTGACATTACAGATCACTATTACATGTTGATAGAGCTCATAGGATTCTTGCTTGACTACCAGCAGTATGATGGCGATCATATACGTGAGAGTTGGGTGGTCTATAAGCACATCCTTAAAGAGTCCCTAGTCGTTGGAGTTTCGAGATTGCGTATCGATACTCCGAGAGTAGACTAGTGTATACGGATCGAGACCCCAACGAGGGGCGGTGGCCGGTCTTACAAGCCATTGGTGTCAGTTGGTTCACCTAAGATGTATACAGGTGCTCATATGTATAGATGATGAATTTACCATACTGAAAGATGTGGCCGGTAGCATGTAAGAAACATTTAGAAACCTGAGTGTCTCAATATCACATGTCAATACAATACCACTTAGGAGTATATGCAACTATAGCATTTTGGCTAAGTCTTTTTTGGGCATGGGCAATTCGTGAGCATTGGTGAGTGCAATGGTATGTGTCATTGTGAGCATTAACTCATGAGATGAGTCATTTGTACATTGATGGTTTTTGTTTTGGTTTAGATATCATGCATGAGATATTTTGGTGGTGTGTGTGGCTGTTGATTTTTGTAGTGAGGATTTCTTGAGTTGCTTAATATATTACATATACCTCACCACTTCAAATCTACAGAGAACGTTTTTGGCTGAGCCCATTTTCTTTTCCTCACAAACCATTTTCTTATGCTTTACATTTCTCATACTTGGCAACTTCTTTAACCTCCACCCATACCATCTCATGAGTTGAGAATCCATGGGTGTTTTGAGACAAATTATTCACACACTATCTCTACTTCATCTTGGGTATCTAGGCTAGTAAATTGGATGCTCGAGTTGCTTCGGTTTTGAAGCGGGAGCCCGTATTACTAATTCTCGACGTGGATCGTTTTCGACGAGGGAGACCGGAGACCGAACTTCATCGAGAAAGCCGTGAGGAGTTTGGAGCAGAGGTTGAAGACCGAAGGACATGGATCGATCGGTATAATCTCTCTAAACTCTTTTTACAGTTAACTAGTATTGGGTTAATGGTTCGATCCGGGAATCAGGTTCCGTTAGCGTCGAGATTTAAAAAGTTTTTGTTCCGCGTTTGGCCACGAATTGATGGCCGGGGCGCTGGCGTAACCCTACAGATACTTCATTTCCTTCATTAATGATTTTAAAGAAAAGTCCGGGTGCATGTTCTCAGGTCTAAGGCCGAGACTTTTGAGAAGTTTAAGATGTGAAAAGCCAGGACAGAGAACCTGACTGGTAGGCACGTAAAAGTTCTTCGGTCCGACAACGGCGGAGAGTTTATTTCGCATGCGTTTGTTGAGTTCTACAAATCAGAGAGGATTGAGCGCCATTACACTATTTCGGAAGACCCTCGGTCAAATGGCATTACAGAGCAGATGAATCAAACACTACTGGAGAAGGCCAGAAGTTTGCGGCTTCCTATGGAGTTTTGGGCTGAAGCCCTATCTACTGTTGTGTACCTCATCAATAGATCACCATCGATGACGATAGATAAGACAATTCATGAGGAAGTGTGGACTGGGAAAGCTAGAGATTACAGGCGGCTTTGTATATTTGGGTGTCTAGCTTATGTTCAATAGAGAAGCGATAAACTAGAGCCGAGAGTCAGGAAGTGTGTTATACTCGGCCACGGAAGTGAAGCCCAAGAGTACAGGCTATCGTGTTTTGAGACCCAGAAGATAGTAATCAGCCGGCATGTTACATTCAATGAGTCTGCAATGGTTTATAGAAAAACAGACTCATTCAGATGGTGAAGAGAAAATGGTTGCACCACCAAGCGTCGTGGAGATCGACGTTTCGGTTTAGGATAATAAGAGATGAGGTGATTGATAGTCAGATTCATGCGAAGGGTTCATCAGAGCCAGATGGTCCAGTACAGACAGAAGGGCGGAAATCTACGTGAGTTGGACGTCCGCTGGTTAGACTTGGTTTTGAGGACATGACCGCAGTTGGTTTCGACGACGTGACATCATATGCGTTGACTATTGAGCACGAGAAACCGTCCAGTTACAGAGAAGCTGTATAGTCTATTGATTTTCCTAGTTGGAGAGATGCGATGGAGGAGGAGATGGAGTCTCTTCATTAGAACAATACGTGGGATTTTGTTGCTTTACCAGAGGGCAAGCACGCGATCAGCCGCAAGTGGGTGTTTATATAGTTAAGGTGGGTTCATTAGAGGCAGATGACATTAGATACAAGACGGGATTGGTGACTAAGGAGTTTGCATAGAGAAAAGGTCAAAACTACAACGAGATCTTTTTTCCGGTAGTTCGACATACTCCGATTCGTGTTTTGTTAGCCACGGTTGCGGTTTATGATATGGAGCTAGAGCAGCTTGATGTCAAGACTTCTTGCACGGTGATCTAGAGAAGGATATTTATATGCAAATTAAAGAAGTCGCTTTATGGTTTGAAGCAGTCTCCGAGAAATGTGGTACAAACGATTTGATCAATTTATGTTGGCGATTGGGTTCACAAGGAATATTAAGAATTAGTGCGTTTAGATAAGGCTACTAGACGATGGGTTCCAGAATTAGCTTTTATTGTACGTGGACGATACGTTGGTGGCATCACGCAGCATATCAGAGGTCAATAGGTTGAAACAACAGTCGAGTCAGGAGTTCGAGATAAAAGATTTGGGGGCTGCGAAGAAGATATTTGGCATGGAGATTGTCAGGGATAGGAAGCGTGGTGAGTTATGTTTGCGACAGAAACAGTATATCGAGAAAGTTTTCGCTCGATATGGGATGGAGAAGGCAAAGCCAGTATCTACTCTTTTAGGGGTGCACTTCATGCTTTCGGCGAAGTTATCACTAGGGTCGGATACGGACAGGGAGTATATGTCTGGAGTGTTATATGTGAGTGCAGTAGGCAGTTTGATATATGCGATGATTTGCATGCGTCCAAATATTACACATGCAGTAGAGTACGTCGTCCTTCCCTGAAATGGAACTTGAACGCGTCTTCTTGCTCCAGCATTCAAGTCGATCTATTACGACCAGCACGGTTGTTCGTATTTCATTTTCTTCTTCCAAGCCCTTCTTCTAATATAGATCGATTCATATATATATAGATATATATATCTAGGAAAAAGTGCACTTTTTGACTACTACTTGAATTCATTTTTTCCGATTGATTGCCTTTTTTTACTTCTACAACTACTATTTCTTATACTTTACTTAAAGCAAGGAAACATCGTTTTTCCATTTTGTTTTACTTAATTGGTCGGAGCGTAGACGAGCGAGCAGAGCCCAGGAAGCCGATACATGGCTAATCCGGATAAAGAGCATTGGCAAACTGTGAAATGGATTCTGAGATATTTGAGGGGTACTACGGGGTTCGGCATGTTAATCAACAGAGCCAGTATATATGGTTGTATTATGACAGGGTATTGTGACTCAGATTTTTCTGGTGCTAGGGACAGACGGAGATCTACGACGGGTTAAGTATTCACGTTGGGCACTGGCACAGTGTCATGGAAATTGACGTTATAGTCCATTGTCGTATTATCAACGACAGAGGTAGAGTTGATAGCTGTTACGGAGGCTGTCAAGGAGGTCATATATTTGCGTGATTTGATAGATGATATGGGTGTTCCATAAGATTTCACCGAAGTGTTTTGCGACAGTCGGAGCACGATTCATTTGGCGGAGCATCAAGCTTATAGTTCGAGAATTAAGCATATCGAGGTGAAAGATTTCTTTTTGGAGAACGAGAAGACGATTATTTCGTTTACGATGATTGGTATCTATGAAAATCCGGCGGACGCATTAACATAGGTGGTCCCAGTTTCCAAGTTCAAGATTTGCTTGGACTTGATTTGCCTAGTTGCTTGATAAAGGCAAGAGACGAATTGCAGAATTCCAAGTTTTTTCATGGAAGTGTAGAGATTTTGCGAATTTGAATCAAGATGGAGATTGTTGAAATTGATTGCAAATTCGGAACTTGAGATTAAGAGCCAAAAAGCTCATTAGCTGAGCACGTGCAGTGTACGTGGGTTCAATGTAATGACCATAGGAATTGGTAAGGGGTTGGCTGCAGTGGAGATTAGGAGATTAATCTAAATCTTAAATATATATCTATATATTAATTAATTCATCTCTAGGCAAAACATATCTCTAAAGAAGCCTATATATGCATTAATCCAAAAGAGGTGGCGGGTGCTAATTGATTTAATCCACATAGCCTTATTAAGGCTGCGGCCATAAAAGTTTGAAGGCCACAGAGAGCCTGTATTTCCTGAAGAAGTCTGCGGCTACAGCAAGCCAATTTTGAAGGCCGTGGAATTAATTGGCAGAGAAAGAGATAGAAAGAGATTTGTATTGAGGAGATTGCTTTGTATTTGGGTGATATCGAGAGGCAGAAATTATCTCTTATAATTCTTCGTTGAATAGTGAAAGCAACCCGTCGTCGGTTTGCAGGATTATGTGCAAGTACGCACCGAACCTAGGTAATTTCTTGTGTCCTTTGCTTGATGTGTTTTTTCTGTTATTACTTATTGTCTTTTGCGTAGTTGCTGTGTTTGATCTTTTTCATTATTTCCGATTCACGCGTATCGATCATCCTTTGCGTACTTAGGTGCCAATTTTCACAAAACAGGATTCATCATTCATGAGCCTTTTTGTAAAGAAGAGAAAAAGTTGGTTGTGAGAATCTTTTTGAGTATGAGAGAGTGTAGGGTTTCTCTTACCAACTTTTCTCAATGAGGTTAGTTTAGATGATTTTTGGGACCCATGTTCATTCTATTTTTGAGGATTGGGTTGTTACTTGCTAGACTAGGACTTTTTTTTTCCTTTTTTTGTTAAACAAAAGGTTTTTGTATCTCTTTATTGGTATTGCCCTTAAGTTTTCAATTCTTAATCTCTATATTTGTGGTCGCACTTCATTAAATATGTTCTTACCTATAATTGCTCTTTTTATCGATATATGATGGAGTATATATCAAAGATTCAAGACAAATATTTTTCTCTATTCAAATGAATGATAAGCTCAATTTAGATTGTAGCAAATAACTGCTCTGCTTCTTTAAATTTCAAGTCTTGTTGCAAAATTTATAGAACAAATATGGTTTAGTTTCGATTGTTAGTTAATTGTTTACAGCCTTTTCTTTGCTATGAACTAACTTTTTTATTCTTTATTATCCTTAAATTTTCAATTTTGATTTATTAAACAAGTCTAACTATGGTTGATCTTTTTATCAATATATACTTGCGTTTATTAAATTATCAAGAATCAGATGTAGGAGTGCTTATCAAAGAGTTAAGACAAGTATCGTTTTTCCTTCAACTGAATTTGAAGTGTATGCCTTGTTGCAAATGTTGTAAAACTAGTGGAGGTTTTAGTTTTCCTTCCATCTCTTGCGCGAGTTGGAGAAATGAATATATATCTGATAGTTTGATGCTCGAACACTGATTTATTTGAGTTTACCACAGCTCATTAAGAGATTAAGGCCCTGTTTGGGAATGGAGTTAAGTTTTCTAAACTGGAGTTTTATAAAAGTTAGAAAATCGCAACTCCAAAATGCTAACTTTATCCTGTTTGGCAATCATTTTGGAGTTAAGATAACTACAGCCATCTCAGCTCTAAGGTTGAGATAACCGCGGTTATTTTCAACTTCAATCTGATATAAGTTATCTAAACTCTATTTTTAGAGTTTGGGGCTTGCAAACTACAGCTGGCATACCTCCTACCTCCACTTAAAAATAAACTATAGTTATCCTAACTCCATATCCAAACATGGACTAAATTGTCTTTAAGCTTATTTTTGTTGTAGCTAGCATGAACTTGATTTTCCCTTGAGTTAGCATTATTGGTTTTTGAGTATATAAGTCTGATTTTATTATATTTTGATGATGACTTGTCAAATGAAAAGGTTATCTGCCAAAGCAAGCCGCTATTTTCTTTCCAAATTTCCCTGTTAATTTGAATTATTCAGTGATTTTGTAAGTTTTAACTGTTTTCCTTCTATTTCTTACCGTTTGAAACTTCTCTCAGCATTTTTTTGATTGATTCATTGCAAGTTCACTCTAAATGACTTAATAGATGGTTAGAAATATAAGTTAAGTTGAAATTTTATCATTTTAGCCAATTTCAAATGTTTAGGTCATTCTAACATTCTTGTTCGTAAAAGGGGATTTAATTTCTTTCTTTCTCCTCAATTAACTAACTTTACTCTTTATGTTTATGCAGGGCTTGTGTAGTTAGAATTTACAGATCTATAACAATGGCTGCTTCCGGTGATCCCAAATGTAAAAGCGAAACAAGAATTTTCGAAAGTGTCGATGAACTGGCGACTGACTTAGCGGAATATATCTCACAGCTATCTGAGATTTCGGTTAAGGAAAGAGGAGTTTTTACTATCGCCTTAACTGGAGGGTCACTCGTCAACTTATTGGGGTAAATCATCACTTTCTTATAATTGTATTCCCATTTATCAAACTATAAAATTATGCTTGATATTTTAAAGGAACAAAGTTCAATTTTTCTATGTAATCTTCATGCAATCAACTGGTTATTAGCACATAACATAAGTTGATTGTTGACTAATTCAAGGATGTCATGTGCTCATAAACTGGTTGAGGCTTGATAAGTGCTAAACAAAATATAGACGAGAGTTGTTGATATGAAATTTTCTCTCTATTTTTTTCCTCCTCATATACTTATATTTTGGATATATCGCTGTAAAGTACTCTTAACTCTTACTAATTTTTTTATTGAACACCTGGAAGTTTTGTTGTTACAGTAAACTCCCTGAAACTTTGGTTTTAAGGTAGTTTTTTCACGCAAACATTCCGTCAAATGCAGATGTTCAAGGAAGCTTACTGAGATAAAAGAAAAAAACCCATTAAGATGGTTTAGTGAAGAACAATGGTGGTTAAGGGTAGTTTAGGGTAATATAGGCTTTATTTTATATGATAAAAACCTAAATGCAATTACAGGACAATTTCCTTTTCTTTGATGCTCACTGATATCTATAAACAAAAATGACCAATAAGTTTTTTTTATGAACTTGTGAAAGCAGGAAACTGTGTGAAGCTCCATATAACAAGACTGTGGATTGGACAAAATGGTACGTGTTTTGGGCCGATGAGCGTGCCGTGGCAAAGAATCATGCTGATAGCAATTATAAGCTTACAAAGGATGGATTTCTTTCTAAGGTATACAAGAAACACCATCTTTTTTGTTGCTCATTAGTCGAAGCAAATGCTTCTCCCACTCTCGCAGACATAATCTTTACTATCCTATAAAAATAAGCTTAACATTGTGGATTATATTCATGCGATTAATTCGTTTCATTCAAGTTTTAAGTAGGACACGAGCAAAGGAGCTTTCCAATATTGCCGAGCATTAGGATTCCTTTATAAGCTTTGCTTGATGTCTTGATCTAAGTTCTCTGTGTGCTTGTCATGAAAAATTAGAGTGCATTTAGATGTGTTGTAAGATATATAAAATATGACTATTAACTAAGTTACGCATGTATGGGCATCTACAATAAAAGATCTAGGAGGCCATGGAAAGGAGAGGCAGTAAATTTTTTACTGAAGGGTTGAAAAAGAAGGAAGAAGATTTTGTGTTCGTGTGCACTCATGCACATGTTTCGTTGAGTGAGATAGGTGCACGCGTGCGCTCACAAGCACATGTGCACGGCGTTTGTGCATACTGTGGTTGGGTGGTGTGCGTGCGTCCGCGCTATGGGGAGAGGATGGAGGGTATCTACAATCTCTGGAGAAAGGAGCAAGGTCATGATAATGCTAGTTATGCCATTGGGCTAGTTTATTAGTGACGTTTGGTGCAGATTTCGAGAAGTCTCACTCCAAAATTCCAAGTTGTTAGGACAAGACCTGGAAAAATTTCCGTGGCTATGGATTTTTGAAATGTTATCCTAAAGCTATGTCCCATATAAACATTTACTGAATTATTTTTAAGGACCTGAAAATGGAGGGGATCTACTCAAAATCCTGAAAGAATCACATAATGCAAGGAGACGCATCCGTATCAGATTCGTAATATGGATTATTTCCGATTCGTAGAAGACTTGCAGAATTCTTCTGCACGCCCTAAAGTTTGTGTTGTATTCTTGATATATGTAACAAGTATTCATGTCTAAGACCAACAACCTATGCATCAACATTATCACACTAGTTGTCTATTTAGTTTAGGCTAGCTAAAAGATAATTTCTTGTTATTATGTGTGTGCATTCAACCAATGTAAAATTAGAGCATGGTAACAAATCTTATACAGAATTTTTGAAAAATTGTGAATCCGCGAACCCAACTGGAATTGTTTCCCGTTTGAATCCGTACTAAACTAAATAAAAGAATCTATTTTTTGTTCATCTGCCAGAATACTAGTTTCTTGCAAAGCATGAACTTTTATTACTTATGCTTAAATGTACCTGCACCAAAACTCGAAGGTTATGATGATGGTTTTGAGATATATTTTTTTATTCTAACATACCCTGCCGGTTTACTGTCCTTATTTATGGGGCCGAAACCTGAGTTTTTACGTAACGATATTTTTAATTTTGTGTACCCATTGGGATTTGATGCATTGCTCTAATACTATATTAAATGTCTTAATGAGGGTTACTGAATATACTTTTATATTCCAACATTCGTATCCTTGATAAATTGTATCTCAGGTTTTGGTTCTCAACAGCCACGTGCATTCCATCAATGACAACGTGACCGTCGACGAGGCCGCTGCCGAGTATGAGTTCGTGATCCGCCAGCTCGTCAAGGTCCGTACCCTCGACGTCTCCGAAACCAACGACTGCCCGAAATTCGACCTCATTCTCCTGACCCTAGGCTCTGACGGCCACATCGCCTCTCTCTTCCCTAACCACCCAGCCCTCGAGCAGAAAGAAGATTGGGTCACATACATAACCAACTCCCCGATCTCGCCCCCCGAGAGAATTACCTTTACTTTGCCGGTGATTAACTCTGCGTCCAATGTTGCGATTGTTGCAACAGACGAAGATAAAGCGAATGTGTTGAGGTTCTCGGCGCCAGCGCAAATGGTGCAGCCGAGTGAAGGGAAGTTGGTTTGGTTCTTGGATAAGCTGGCTGCTTGTGAGCTCGAGCAACTATAACAATGGCTTGGTGTTAATTTGGAGGGTGTTTTGTGTGAATGTGGGTAGATGAGGGGATTTCATCTTCACCTGAATCCTTTTGCAATGTCCTTTCGGGTTTTCTGTTTTCTGTTTTTTTGGTGGGTAGGGGGTTTGAACTGTACTTGGTTTATGGTAAAGAGCTAGGGTTAACATAGAAGATAAATAAAGAATTTCGGCCCAAAGTTAACAAAGTTTTCGCCTTATATTTTTTTGTTTATTAGCATTTTTGTGTGTATGATCATGGAGATGGATTTTCTGGAACTTGACTATAGGTTTTGAAGTTCTCTCTTCTTGATCAAGAATTGTATTGCATCTAGCTAATGTGTAAGCGCCCCCCCCCCCCAGCCCCCCCTTCCTTTTTTATACCTTTGAGTTCATTATAAATGGTTGTGTATGAGCTTCTGATAAAAGGAGTGTTTTGAAAGATGTGTTTTTATCTTCAAATCTTCTTAATTTAGGATAGATTTATATTATATGTATTTTGCAACTCCTTTTCTGGATAAACTACACTAAAATAACCATAAGATAAAGGAAAATTTTCCGAAGGGTTTTGCAACTCATTTTCCAGATAAACTACACTAAAATAACCATAAAATAAAGGAAAATTTTCCGAAGGATTTTTGACAGCCGGGGTCGGGTTTTTTTTCAACGATAAAATCTTGTCAGGGTGGTTTTGATAATTTGCGGGCCAGGGGTTTTTTGTCATGATAAAAACCTGTCAGGGGGGTTTTGACAATTTATCCTATAAATTATTATTGGAGACAGGTTAGGGTTGCAAAGGCAGGCATGTATGAACTTTGATAGTAAGAATGAGTGTTTTGAAAGATGTCTTGAAGTGTATTTTACAAATTGGTTTCAGGATAAATCACACTAAAACACCCCTTAACTATGGATGCTATTATGTCCAGTACCTTACTGTGTTTTGTTATTCAAGTAGACTCTGCTGAGGTGCTATATTAAAGTGTAATCTAGCAAGGTAGTTTAGTGTAAAACAACGATAGCCAAGGGTAGGGAAATTTCGCCAAAACCTTTGTTTCCAAAACCATTCTAGCGCCGATTTTGTGCACATAAAAATCCCAAAGTTTCCTCCGCCACACGCTTCAACCTTTGTTGCATATGATGCTTGCACCACAACTAATTAACAGCTTTTATCAGGGAGAAAAGGACCCATCAAAACATAGAAAAAAGTAGGCATGTGCTCAAGAAGAAAGAGACTAGAAGCTCAAGACAAATAAAATTGCAATAGTCACCAAATTAATTTTTTTTATAATAAAAATAACAAAGGAAAGTCCCATACATGAGATTTGCCCAACTTGTGTGCTAATAATAAAAGCCTGATATGCTAGCTAATTGCAAGGTGGTTGCAGCGTGAGACAAGGACAAACAACCTGTTCTCCATTTATTACATGCACTAATGCTCCAGTATTCCATATATTTTTGGGAGGGGACTTGAACCGAGCACGTACTAGATCCATGCACACAGCAAACACAAGCATTCATGCATTTTCCCGGAAGCAATAATTTTTTATCACTTTCCCTTTTGGGGATTTCGAATCCCGCACTCTCCCCAAAAATGGTTATTATATTCATATTGATTAAATGATTTATTACATGTACTGCCTATAGAAATTTACAACTACAAATTTATCTTTTTTTATCTAATTTTAATTCAATTCCAGATAAAAAGGATATGTTCTCAGTTTAATCAAGAAAGGACTTTCAATTAATCTGAATACGGTAACGAAAAACGATCATACAGTCGATTCTAAGAGTTTGGAATAAGAGCTTATTGTTTTTATGAGATTCGTTTATCCAATCTTAGGCTTTTCGAATATATTTTTATTTGATGTTATAGCATCTCCACTATTATAATTAGATCTTAAGAGATCAACCCGTGTTCACTCATTTTTTTCAATGTAAAATGTATAAAAATGAGAAAATTTCTCTACCTTTTGAAATAGTACATGGCATCAAAAGATTTATCTTTCTCCATTCATCCCCTCCTCCTCCTCCTCCTCCTCCTCGATGTATGCTCTTTGTATCTCTCTCCAGGATTTTTTCGGAAAAAGAAAACAAAAATTTGATGGGATCAACAATTCAGATGTCTAGAATTTATGTATAATTTTTTCTTACGAAATATTTTATATAGCTAGCTAATTACAAGATGGTTGCTGCATGCGACAAGGACAAACTATCTGTTCTCCATTTATTACATGCATTAATGGTCCATAATATTTCCTATTTTTTTGGCAATAGCTCTTCAAGCTAGCCTATACACACAACACACGCAAGCACACAACACATCCATGAATTTATCCTGAAAGTGTTAATGTCTGGTCACTTTCCCTTATGGGATTCGAACCCCGCACTCTTTCCAAGAGAAGAAGTGCCCATACCAACTGAGCTGTCGCTCATTTACCACTTGTATAAATTTCCAATTACAATTTTTTCTCTTTGATCTTAATTTTAATTCAATTCAAAGTAAAAGGTTTAATCAATAAATCATTTTTAAGTGAGACGGGATATGGTAGAGAAAATTAATCCATTCAGCGGATCTTAAAAGTTTCGAACGAGAGCTTATTGTTTTTAAAAGATTGGTTCCTCTTATTTTAGACTTTAGAATAACTTGCTCTTATAGCATCTCTACTATTATAACTAGATTCAGGAGGTCCCATGTCTATAAAAATAAGAAAATTTCTCCATCCTTTCAAACAATCCATATCATCAAAAGATTTATCTTTTTCCGCCTTTTCTCCTTCCATCTCCTTGCTCCATTCCCTGTCTCTCCATGTTTCATTTTAGAAAAGAAATCAGCGGCTTGCAAAAAACACGGACCAGGAGTCTCTGCTATTGGCCTCTACTATGATAAAACCTGACTACTGCATGGAGAAGTAATAGCAGGGGCTCCGGATCAGCAAAAAACACGGATTGGGGGTTCTAAGTAACATCGTATCCTTTACAGAAAATTTTGAATCTCACACACACATGATGTTGACAATTGAAGCTTTGATATGCCAATATATATTGGGAGCCAACTAATGACAGAGGTAGCTTAACATAAATTATCATAGAATTCAAAGGTCGATGGAGCGTTTCTCTACCGACACTATTCGATCAAAATTTAACCAAAAACATATTAAGAAAAACAAACCATAGTGGGTGAAAATGTGGGTGCTTTCCAAATGGGTGCGTTTTAGAGATGGCAATAATTACAAGTGTGCTAACAACTCCTGTCGGTGTGCTTAAATTAATGAATCATCACCCTCTCATTGTAAGCCTTAAGCTTGCGATTCTCCAAAAAGGTACCAAGTGTTGGGAAATATCCATTCTGCCCTTCTATGGGTAAATTACACTAAAATACCTTAAAGTTATTTATTCACAGTAAAATACCTTAACTACTAATTGATATTTTAATGAAAAATTTCCATTCAAAATCATAGTTTAACGTAATTTACTGCTACAAATAAGCTAACCCATAAGACATTTTAGTGAAAAACTATGATAGCTGACCGTATTTTGGTGCAATTTTCCCTGTTTTTTTTTTTTTCTGAAATAGGATATTATAAAATTTAAATTATTAAAATAAAATGATTTGTTTTAAATTTATTGAAATAGGACGTTTTGGAGCCGACCCCACCTCCTCTGTTTAGAGGGCGGATTTTGGGAACCCGCCCCCTACGCTATACAGGGGAGGGCGGGTTCCTAGAACCCGCCCTCCACTATAATGGAACCCACCCTCCACTATAATGGGAAGAGGACGGGTTCCCAGAACCTGCCCTATTTTATTAATTTTTTTTTAATAAAAAACAGAAAATGAAATAAATAACGAATAAAAGAATACAAATTGTATAATATTAGTGTTGTTTAAATATGAATCTGCTATACACTCTAATAGAAAAATGAATCCGTCAAATTTATAATACAAAAAAATCATATTTGTTTGTAATATATAAATTGTACAAGTTTCTTTACAAGCGCTAACCGATTTTCTTCCGGTGCACTTGTCACGATCTCGAAGGTCCCACCCCTGTTGACTGTCCTTAACATCCGGTCTTATAATTATCTGGTTGTTTGCATAGGCTACATCTGGCGTGCCTTTGCTGAGAATCAACATCCATTGTCATTCGATCTTGACGCACCTTAGGTCTTTCGGGCCCTATATTTTTTTTCGCCAGTAATACAGTCGGTGTTTGTCTGTTCCCAGTATAATAGTGCCAATAGTGACTGTCTGGTATAGGATGAAATTTTGGATTGTATGCGCCTTGGTAATTGGAAACTGTATAGTAATGGGAAACAAAATTGAAATGTGGGTTATGCATGCTTCTTGCAACAGCAATTGCGTGGGCACAAGATAAATGTTGTTGCTGGAAAACACCGCATGTGCACGAACAGAGCTCTTCATCTCTAAAATTTACGGTATATTGATTCTCATTACTCCCCGTAACTTGAAATTCTACCGTGTCAAACCTTTCAGATCTGTAGTATTGTGCTCTGCGCTCTCTTTTCCGGAATATATCTTCGTAATACGCGGTAAGTGGAGTCTCCATCGCCAAGGACTTTTCTCTTCTTTGCACAAAGTAAGTATTCACTCGAAACAAGGTTCGAACAATCAACCCCTGTATCGGTAAGCCTCTAACACTTTTAAGGACCACGTTGAAGTTTTCAGACATATTAGTAGTCATTAGTAGATATCTTCATCCATTATCATGTGCTTGTGACCACATACGTACTGGATACTCATCTAACCACGCTTTCGCGGTTTGACTCATCTCTCCAATTTTCGTTATGTACATGTCATGAACATTAGGGTCAGACGCTTCACCAGTTTTGTACATAAACTTATGTAGATCTGGATTTTTAAATTTTCTATCAAAATTTTGCCTGAAGTGCCGCAGGAAAAACTTATGTGGGGTCGTCGGAAATATAGCTTTCATTGCAGCTAGTATTCCTATATGTCTATCAGATATGATACATAAATCTGTTTTATCAATAACAGATGGGATACTTTTGAGTTGACAGAAAAACCATGACTAGGATGATATATTTTCACCCTCGACAATAGAAAATCCCAACGGAAATATACCGTTATTAGCTTCAACACCTGTAGCAATTAACATGCAACCTCTGTACTTACCATATAGATACGTCCCATTCACGCACAATACTGGCCGACAGAGTGTGAAACCAGCCGCACAAGGAGCAAAGCTCCAGAAAATTCTTTGAAATCCGACATAGCCATCGACATCTGTTTCTATGGTTTTTAACCGGTATACGGACCCCGGATTTGATACTTTCATGTCTTTCATAAAAAGAACTAGTGAGTTGTACGAGCTTTCTCAATCCCCAAATATCTTGTATAAAGACTTTCTACGAGCATCCCATGCCTTCACATACGAAATCTGAATTTTGTGCTCTCCGCTAACGTAGAGCCGTATCTCTCGGGGAGTCATCGCCACATCTGTATAGATTAGTGGCATGATTAGTGAGCAAATGTAAGATGAAGTGCAATTCCTGTGATCTTTTAACATAATAGAATTGATGCAAGTATGTTCTTAGTTGTATTTCATGACCTTCCAAGCTTTGGCTCTTTTGGAACAACATGCATGCAATCTCCACTTACATTCAGGAGTTTTCGTACATACCACGGTATAGTATGTCTTATTTGACTCTTCGGTTTTAAATGTAACGTTTTTTTGAATAGTCCAAGACTTCAGCTTACAAATAAGATCTTTTTTTCTGAAACATTTCCCCAACAGTGACGCAATCTTCGCTTGATACCGTCGCTTCTAAATAAGGTTCAGTATTTACTTCTGCCACGGCTAAGTCTACCCAACTATCATCTTCCAGGGGATCGAGGCCGGGATCTTCTAGTTCGACAAAATCATTATTCGCAGCCATATCATTAAACAATGCTACTTCATTCAATCCAGCGGCATATTCCACACTATCCTCCCCTTGATGACTTTCACCAGTTTCATTAACATCACTGCCACACATATCAATGTCACCCGTAGCAATATAAGGCTCGGGTGCAATATATGATGATTGGAGTCGGTGTAATGTGGATGGTTCGGGGTGAAAAGACCGGAAAGATGTGGATGGACATGCTTGGAATGCGCTACTTGGATCGTGTTGGAATGATGCGGAGGTATGGGAAAATCTGCGTTTAGTATATAAATTGTTCTTATATAATTATTCCTTAATATTTTCGTATTACGTAGAATATAAACATAATCACCACTTATTTCAGATTTATTTACCTAGAAAGACAGTTTAGCGAGCCCCCTTCGCTTTATGGTACATTCGAGTGGGAGTCAAGTTTTGGAAGGTTGTATATGGTAATCCTTGTTATTCTTCACGGGTGCATGTAACTGCAGCAGTCGATTGGGAAAACCTGTATTCAATATATAAAATATATTAGTATTTTGGTATTACAAAAGGTGGATTTATAAAATGTTTACCCTTGAGTTTGAAAGTTTGAATAATATTGTGTATAGTTATATCCACTGAGAGTAACGATATCATCGTTAACCATGTGACCGTACCTCCAGGAACTACCTCCAGTATTACCATCAAAATTACCCGTTGGAGCGACATCTGATACTTCCAATTGTTCCTTCTGAACCAAAAGTTCAAAAGAATGCTGGGTGTTTGACAGACCGAAGTCTATCATCGAAGATATTGATGCATCGTCTATAATTTCAACCAATGTATTTTCACTAAACATAGGTCATATACAACTTAACTTAAGCTTAATTTCACGGGGATCGTATTTCGTGATTTTAAACACTTTATTCTCGATTTCATTATAACTCGTTGATGGTTCTAATCGCATGATTTTTGTGCACTCGCCCATATACCCGGGACCTTGTGCACTTGTGATAATCCGGCCATCGTATTTACATACAACAAATAAACTTAAACTTGCCATTATCTGCATCAAACAATATCAAGCTAACAATAAAAAAAACGTTAACAACTTATATAATGATTATATTCAAGACTTGTTAAGGGTATTTTTAGGCTAATGTTCAATTACAAGACTTGTTTAGGGTATTTTTAGGTTTTTAGGCTTGTTTTAACGAAAAATGCAAGAAAAGAAAGACAAAGAGAGAACCGATGAATAAACGTGCGAATATCTTCAAGAGTTCTTAAGTCCAGTGTAATGTGAAATCCAAATACCAAACTTTAAGATTGCAAGCTCACTTAAGAGGTTGCAAGATCAAAATAGAGCAAAAATTTCACAAGTTCAAGTATATAAAGAGCAAGACATTGTAATAAAATAAGAACTTTTTATTGCATTTCAAATGAGTTACAAGTATTCTTGAAGTCAAGAACCTAAGCCTTAAGCTTGCAAGTTCAATAAAGAGGTTGCAAGGTCAAGACAAATGGGCAAGAGCTCAAGAGATTAAAGAGAGAGCAAATTATATTAATTCAAGAGTTCTAAACAAAACTAGAGATAACACCCACTTAACTAGTTTAACTCCTCTTGGACTTGGAAATTTTTAGAGAATTTTTGCTATAGATTTAAGAATATGGGTACTTGGAGCGGAATGGAGAGTTGCTGGAGAGGAGAGAGAGCTGCATTTATAGGAATACGCCTGTTGGATATATGTATGCCCTAAAGGCCATTATTTGATAGTGGATGTATTTATACATGTATATATATATATTCAGAGAACTTTCTTGCTCGACATGATAGTATGCTATCTGGTTACTCTTTATCTGACGTATTCACTTGATCATGTTTTTATTCATTTGTACATGTTGATAAATCCCTCAGGATATTTTCTTGACTACTGTGATTGCGATGCAGATCATACTAGTGGGACATATGTAGTTTATAAGCATATCCTGAAATGTCCCTAGTCGTTGGTGTATCCAGACGGGGCATCGATGTTCCAGAGTAGACTAGCGTATATGATACTGGACCCATGAGATGGGCGATGGATGATCCCGCATCCATTGGTGTTTGACACCGAGATTGTATACCGGTGCTCAGTGGAGACTGGGTACACTGGACGGACTCGCCGAGAACTGCTATATGGTATTATATCTATCGTTGGATAACAGTTCCCTGGTGACACTGGTACAGATTAGTCTGTAGACCCGAGATCGTCATAGAGTCTCATGTGTTCTCGTACTGTTCTTTGATTTCCACCCTACCACGGCTCTACTGAGTCATGCAAACAGGTGGCTTTTGGATACAGTCCCGAGACATGTGGAGGCAATGAGCGATAGGAGGTGTTTCGTCTCTCCCGGTATTGGGGGTTGATATTGCGCTGTGCTCGATTGGCTATATCAGCAAGTCCCTGGTTAGGGCTGATGAGATTTACTGATAAGTGTTATCAGTAGTTTCTCGAACTATTATAGGCCATACATCGGCATGACTCATTGAGTTATTGAGGTCGACGATGCCATCTCTAGACTCGATATGCAGCATATCTGACGAAGAGACCAGACTGTACGGTAAGTGTTACCGGTTGGCTCGACAGGAGTTTTGACAGGTTCGCTTGTTTTTCTTCTGCTCGATCAATACCCAGACGGCCGTTACGTTTAGCTGACCGCTTGCGGCTTGTGGGTGTTTGATATAATCATCTCCTACTGCCGGCGTATTAACGAGTCTTAGAGTCCCACAAAGGGGTTACCTAGCTCAGGCGAAACAATGTGGGGGTGCATATGGTGATATGCGCACATGTCTGATTAAATGTGTGTATATGATACCGCATTATAATCTAGCGTTTTCTTTAGGTTGGGTCATATGTGATATGACCGGTATATTAAATCAATTGTTGATTTAATATTAATGACCATTAGTCTTTTCACTTATAACCTTTTCTTTTTTGTATGCATGAATGTATGTATGTACATATGTTGATGTGTATGCACACATGCATGCATACATGTGTCATGGTGATGATACATTGGAGTTGGCTATGCAAGAATGACATGGTTTAGATATTTATTTATTTTGATTATTGATTAAAGAATTAATTAGGATTATATCATGGTTGCTTTGTTTCTATACACTTCCATTGTTGACTTTGACTTGAACCATGGTTTGATTACTACACTTAAACCATGTTTAGTCTCTACACTTAACCATGATTTAATCTCTACACTTATTCTTTAACCCAATAACAAAATATCTAGATATTTTACAACCATGGTTATGAGTGAGTAGACTCTCTCATATATTCATTATTCTTTCTATTATTGGTATAAGAATTATCTTGAGCTTGCTTAGCTTTCTCCTTCTTCTTGTTCCTAAAAAGCTTACTACCTCCATCAAAGTGAGTTGAGGAGGTAAAAAGAAAAGATTTTTAAGTGAGATCCAAACCCACATCATCAATTTACACTGGTTTAGCCCACTAGTTTAGATTGTTTTGCATCACTTCTACATTGTTCTAGTGAAGCAAGGAGCTTGAGCCAAGGTACTCCGCGGTGGATCGTCATGGACAACGAAGGACTCAAGCGGACCTGTCCAAATACCGAGTTGATCCAAGGTGTCTCAAACGGGAGATCTACAAAGGTTGTATTTCTCATCTATTAGTGTTAGAATCTTCTTTATAATATATGATACTATATTGTTACTTTAAATTTCTAGTTTGATCCTAAATTAGTTTGCTTAGCACCCTAAAAAGTTTAATTGTAGCATGTTTGATGCAAGACAAACCCATGTGTGGTGCTATGTAGACCCAACAATGGTATCAGAGCCAAGCTAGAGCATTAGAGTAATCTAGACGACGTTAAAATACTTCGAACGAACATCGATTACCCGAAAAAACCCTTCTCTGGAAATTTTTCAAAATGTTAGAATTTTTCACATTAAAAATATTCAGAAAATCATGCAGGTAATTCTATAGACCCTCTAGAAGAACGATACCCTAACTCGACTAAACGACCGCGGAACCGCGGCAAAAACCTGGTTTTGGCGGCGGTTCCACGGCGCCGTTTGTGAGGCTCGGGTTGACCCTTCTACGGTTGGTCCATAGGTACTGTGGCATGTAATTTTAATACTGCTCAGGTGTTGAGCTTCTCTATGGTTTTTTGGGTCATTGATCGATCGATCAAATGGTTTAACATCGCCTAGTTTATTTGCATATATTGACATGAGATGTTATATGTTGTTGTGAAATGATGTATAGGATCGTCGTGATGAATGGCCGGGGTTTTTATGTGAGATGAGAGTTTTCTTTTCATTCATGTAAAATTTAAATGTATGTAATATTCTTTTATTGGGGCACATCCAGGTTGAGGATGATGTTTCCTTCGATATATATTATTTACTTTTCCGCATTAAGATAGACCCAAGGTAAGGAGCACAAGTGACCAGGTTCTAGAGTCCAGTGGGAGGCCATCTCGAGGAGTCGATACCGGTATCCTAACTCTAGAATTGGTAGGGTCGCTTGCCGCTCTCGTAGGGGTCTAGGGTGTGGGGTTGGCTATTCATCACGACCGTGGAACCCGTATTTTCTATCGTTATCTAATTACAAAATACGGAATTTCTAGTATATCCTATATTTTCATATATGTGCTTCTGTTGTTTATATTCTGTGATGTTGTCGCTTGATATATCTGAGACGAATGCAATATTATATATGAGATATATAGTAGGCGTTGCTTATGTTTTGCACCCGCGCTAGTCCCGTCCCGGTATGCCGTTAGTTAAGTAACCTAACGGTGCATAACGGAATATTATGGCGAATGCGGATAGTATAAGCGTACGTTGTATTTTCGTTTCTTTTCTGTGTTAGGCTTAAGAACTTAAATGATGGGACTACATTAATATGATTAATGTAAGGAAAAATAAACCTAAAAAGATATTGTAGAATCGAATTTAAAAACTACCTGGCCTTTTTGAGAAAAAGCTACATTTCAAAATTGCGGAGAATAAACCACTCCTTTTGAAAACTGTTTGATTCTACAACGATATCAAGTTCAAAGCGTAAAAGGTTTTCTTAAAAACCATCTGCAACCCTCCGTCATTTTAGGAAGTAGAGTACTTAGTATTCGTGTTACGTTTGTTGACTATAGTTAAGGCGTAGTGTACGGTAGTTAAGTGATGTCTTCCTACACTGCATATGATGCAGATTAATTAGGACAATCATATGATTTTGTTGACCATAGTTAAAGGTCATGTGGATGGGTCTAATTAATCATGAAATGACGGGTAGAACTTGACTAGTGCTTATGATTTGTTGACCATAGTTAAGGTCATAAGTGCTAGGGGTAAAAACCATATCGGGAGTTTCAAGAGTTGAAATTTGCAATGAGATTGCATACCTTCCATATGATGGTTGGGTCCCGATTCCACTGTGAGCAAGAGTTGCTTCCAGGAGAGTTTTGCACTTTACAATTAGCTAACCCATTAGGTGTCTAGAAAGGTGTCAACGGGGCTACGCCTCTGGGAAAATGAGGTTTACTTTAATTAGGTCCGTGCGAAAGCACAGGGAACCTCCCTCAAGTACCGACACTGGCCTGGCTGAATGGTTAGCGAAGTTGTAGAATGTAATTAATCCTGGCTAGTTTTCCTTTTAAGGTTTGAAGGGAAATTTGATGAAAGCAGTGGGAGACATCGATTAGATAAGATAATAACCAATCTGATCTTTGCAAGATCTTGCGCTGAGTGTATTCTTTTCTCTCTCTTAATGGCAGATACCAATGACAGGACTTAAGCTTCTACTAGAGAAAAATAAACTGAATGGGACCAACTATAAAGACTGACCGAGGAACATTAACATTGACTTGACTTATGATAAGGTATCATATGTCCTCACGGCCCCAACTCCGCCCGTCCCAGGTCTTAAACCTTCAGTTGCGGATAGGGAAGTCCGCAAGACATGGGACGCTGACTGTTCCACGGCCAAATGTCTCGTGCTTGCATCGATGGATAACACACATCAAAAGCAGCACGAGCAGATGGATGTTCAATCCATTTTTCTCCATACAAAAGAGTTGTATGGGGAGCAATCTCGTGTCCTACGATACGAAACATCGCGAAAATTGTTTCAGATGCGGATGACTCCTGGCACACCAGTAGGTGACTATGTTTTGAAGATGATAACTCTTATAGAAGAGCTTGAGGACCTCGGATGGACAATGGAGAACGAACAATATATTGATATTATTCTACAGTCTCTCCCCCTATCTTTGGTCAATTTGTAGTAAACTTTAACATGCACAACATGGAGAAGTCACTGCCTGAACTTCTCAATATATTGAGAAGTGTAGAGAGCACGCTCAAGTCAGTGAAGACTCCCACTTTTATTGCTGAGCCATCTTCCTCTTCTCGCCCAAAAGCCAAGGCCAAGGGAAAGATGAAGAAGAAACCCACCAAAACTAGAGGTGGCGTTAAAAAGGTTAAGGTGAAAGACAAGTCCACGGCTGGGGAATCGAGGAAAGGGGAATGTTATCACTGCCACAAGTCGGGACACTGGAAGCGCAACTGCACTGAGTACTTGGATTTCAAAAGGAAGAAGCACGGTGATGCTTCTGCTTCAGGTGTGTTTGTGACAGAAAACTGTTTTTCTATAAACTCTGCTTCCTGGGTATTAGATACCGGTTCAGGTTCTCACATTTGCAATTCTATCTAGGGGCTGAGAAATAGCAATATTTTGAAGATAGGTGACCATACTCTCCGGGTTGGAAATGGTTCCAATGTACATGCGGTTTCAGTGGGAGAGTGTCACCTGGGGTTGCCGTCAGGGTGTATATTGGTTTTGAACCCATGTTATTATGTACCCAGTATGTTTTGTAATATAATATCCGTTTCTTTGTTAGACAATGAAGGATATAATTTTGTATTGCAGAATAATGTTATGAATATTAACCTGAATCAAATGTTGGTTGGGTATGGTACATTTAATAACGGGATATACGTCCTAAATCAACACACAGTTTTCAGCATACAACACACTAATAAAAGAAAATTTTCAGAAATTAATGAAACTTTTCTTTGGTACTGTAGACTTGGTCATATTAACGAAACAAGACTAAACAAGCTATATAAAGATGGATATTTAAATTCTTTTGAATATAAATCTTATGCGACTTGCCAGTCTTGTATCAAGGGTAAAATGACCAAAACTCTGTTTACAGGACATGGAGAAAGAGCTACTGAGCTCTTAGGTCTCATACATAGTGATGTATGCGGGCCAATGTCTACACAGGCTAGAAGCGGTTATTCTTACTTCATTACTTTTACTGATGATTTCTCAAGATTTGGCCATGTGTTTTTATTGAAGCATAAGTCTGAAGCTTTCGAGAAATTCACTGAGTACAAACTTGAAGTGGAAAAACAAACCGGATTGAGTATCAAGATGCTTCGATCAGATCGAGGTGGGGAGTACCTCAGTACAGAGTTTGCAGACTCTCTAAAAGAGAATGTGATTCTCTCTCAGCTCACTCCTCCTTAGACATCACAGCACAACGGTGTGTCAAAGCGATGGAATCAGACCCTATTAGATATGGTACGTTCTATGATGAGTGATGCTGAGTTACCTGTCTCGTTTTGGGGGCATGCATTGAAGACTGCAGCGTTTTTATTAAACATGGTTCCAACCAAAACCGTGTCTACCACGCCATATAAGATATGGCATAGGAAAAGACCATCTCTTAAACGAGTTAAGATTTGGGGTTGTCCGGCCTATGTCAAAAAGCGAAATCCGGACAAACTCAAGACACGGTCAGTCATGTGTAATTTTGTGGGGTATCCAAAGAATTCCTATGGATATATATTCTATCATAAGGAGGAACAAAAGGTGTTTGTTTCTCTGTATGCCACATTTTTAGAAAAAGAATTTTTTACAAATGATACTGATGGCAGTGTGGTAGATCTAGAAGAGGTTCTAGAGACACAAGTTACAAATGACGACTTGGTTGAACCAGCTGTTGCAACAGAAACTGATGGACCTCAGCCACTCCGTAGATCTGGTAGGACTTCTCGTCTACCGGAGAGGTATTACGGTTTCCTCATTGATGGTGATAGAGAAGATCGCATCATGGAGAATGATGATCCTACCAGTTTTCAGCAAGCTATCACGAGTGGAGACTCTGTGAAGTGGCTGGATGCCATGAGATCTAAAATGGAGTCTATGTACACCAACAAAGTATGGACTTTGGACGTTGTACCCCCTGGGGTAAAACCCGTGGGGTGCAAATGGATCTTTAAAAGAAAGATTGGTGTAGATGGGCAGGTGGAGACCTATAAGGCAAGACTTGTGGCGAAAGGATTTCGTCAAAGACCAGGTCTGGACTATGACGAAACTTTTTCTCCCGTAGCTATGCTTAAATCCATTCGGATCCTACTTGCTATTGCTGCTCATTACGACTATGAAATCTGGCAGATGGACGTTAAAACTATATTTCTAAATGGTGATTTAGAAGAATGCGTTTATATGGATCAGCCAGAGGGTTTCGTTGACAGTGGGAGCAGCAGGAAAGCATGTAGATTGCTCAAATCCATTTATGAATTAAAGCAGGCATCACGGAGTTGGAAAATCTGTTTTGATGATGTTATCAAAGAGTTTGATCTCATCAAAAATCCAGATGAACCTTGTGTTCATAAGAAGGCTGTAGGGAGAGCTGTCACATTCCTCGTATTGTACGTGGATGACATTCTTTTGATAGGAAATGATATTTCTATGCCACAGTCGGTCAAATCGTTCTTATCAAAAAGGTTCTCCATGAAAGACCTGGGTGATGCCACGTACATATTGGGCATTCGGATCTATAGGGATAGATCCAAAAAGTTATTGGGATTGTCTCAAACCAGGTACATCAAGACCATCCTAAAGAGATTTAGTATGGAGGACTCCAAACGGGGTGCCTTACCCGCTTGCCATGGAGTCACTCTCTCCAAGGACTTTTGTCCAAAGACCGATGAAGAGAGAGCTCGCATGAGCATTATACTCTATGCTTCAGCCGTAAGATCTATAATGTATGCGATGTTGTGTACACGCCTTGATGTAGCTTATGCACTGGGTGTAGTAAGCAGGTATCAGTCCAACCCAGGGGAGAATCACTGGATAGCTGTGAAGAACATTCTTAAGTACTTGCGAAGGACTAAAGAATTGTTCTTGGTGTATGGTAACGGAGATCTCCAAATGGAGGTCTTTACCGATTCGAGCTTCCAGAGTGATAAGGACGACAACAAATCTATCTCTGGGTTTGTATTTACCCTCAATGGAGGGGCGGTAAGTTGGAAGAGTTCCAAACAGGACACCGTTGCAGACTCTACGATGGAAGCTGAGTACATTACTACAAATGATGCCGCAAAGGAAGCAATCTAGATGAGGAAGTTCGTCTTGGAGCTAGAAGTAGTTCCAACCATTATTGATCCAATACCATTGTATTGTGATAATAATGGGGTTATGGCGTTAGCCAAGGAGCCCAGGTCCCATCAGCGGTCCAGACACATCCTGAGGCGATATCATTTGATCCGGGAGATAGTTGATCGCCGCGAGATCGTGATTCAGAGAGTAGATACAAAGAATAACACCACAGATTCACTCACCAAGGCCCTCCCTCAGCCACAGCATGAGCGAATTTTTGAGATGTTGGGTATGAGATACGCCAATAACTGGCCTTAGTGCAAGTGGGAGATTGTTGGATATATGTATGCCCTAGAGGCCATTATTTGATAGTGGATGTACTTATACATGTATATATATATTCAGAGGACTTTCTTGCTTGACATGATAGTATGCTATCTGGTTACTCTTTATCTGACATGTTCACTTGATCATACTTTTATTCATTTGTACATGTTGATAAACCCTCAAGATATTTGCTTGACTACTGTGATTGCGATGCAGATCGTACTAGTGGGACATATGTAGTTTATAAGCATATCCTGAAATGTCCCTAGTCGTTGGTGTATCCAGATAGGGCATCGATGTTCCAGAGTAGACTAGCGTATATGATACTGGACCCATGAGATGGGCGATGGATGATCCCACATCCATTGGTGTTTGACACCGGGATTGTATACGGGTGCTCAGTGGAGACTGGGTACACTGGACGGACTCGCCGAGAACTCCTATATGGTATTATATCTATCGTCGGATAGTAGTTCTCTGGTGACACTGGTACAGGTTAGTCTGTAGACCCGAGATCGTCATAGAGTCTCATGTGCGGCTCTACTGAGTCATGCAAACATGTGGCTTTTGGATACAGTCCCGAGACATGTGGAGGCAATGAGCGATAGGAGGGGTTTCGTCTTTCCCGGTATTGGGGGTTGATGTTGCGCTGTGCTCGATTGGCTATATCAGCAAGTCCCTAGCTAAGGCTGATGAGATTTACTGATAAGTGTTATCAGTAGTTTCTCGAACTGTTATAGGCCATACATCGGCATGACTCATTGAGTTATTGGGGTCGACGATTCCATCCCTAGACTCGATATACAGCATATCTGACGAAGAGACCGGACTGTACGGTAAGTGTTACCGGTTGGCTCGACAGGAGTTTTGACAGGTTCGCTTATTTTTCTTCTGTTCGCTCAATACCCGAATGGCTGTTACGTTTAGCTGACCGCTTGAGGTTTGTAGGTGTTTGATATGATCATCGCCTACTGCCGGCGTATTGATGAGTCTCAGAGTCCTACAAATGGGTTACCTAACTCAGGCGAAATGATGTGGGGCGCATATGGTGATATGCGCTCATGCCTGATTAAATGCGTGTATATGATACCGTATTATAATCTGGCGTTTTCTTTTGGTCGGGTCATATGTGATATGACCAGTATATTAAATCAACTGTTAATTTAATATTAATGACCATTAGTCTTTTCACTTATAACCTTTTCTATTTCGTACGCATGAATGTATGGATGTACATATGTTGATGTGTATGCACACATGCATGCATACATATGTCATGGTGATGATACATTGGAGTTGGCTATGCAAGAATCACATGGTTTAGATATTTATTTATTTTGATTATTGATTAAAGAATTAATTAGGATTATATCATGGTTGCTTTGTTTCTACACACTTCCATTGTTGACTTTGACTTGAACCATGGTTTGATTACTACACTTAAACCATGGATTAGTCTCTACACTTAACCATGATTTAATCTCTACACTTATTCTTTAACCCTAGATATTTTACAACCATGGTTATGAGTGAGTAGACTCTCTCATATATTCATTATTCTTTCTATTATTGGCATAAGAATCATCTTGAGCTTGTTTAGCCTTCTCCTTCTTCTTCCTCCTAAAAAGCTTACTACCTCCATCAAAGTGAGTTAAGGTAGTAAAAAGAAAAGATTTTTAAGTGAGATCCAAACCCACATCTGTAAGTCGATGTAGTACACCCCAGTACTTGTGGGGAGGCGGAATTTTCAAAAACGATCAAGTTTAAAGAACGAACATCGACTAACCGCTTAAATCGAAGCTAAACAACTAATAACCAAACACATAGTTATACTAAACTAAAGTGTTAAGGGATTATACCTATCGATACTAGTCCTTCGTCTTTACGATCTCCTTGTTCTCCTCGGCCTTCTCTAGGTAGTAGACGATCCACCCGAGAGCAAAACTCCAAGCTAAACCTCTCACTTGAGGTAACTAATCAACTTTGATTGCTAATCAAAGATGAAAGGATGATAAAGAGTGATGGTTATGGATTGTTTAGTCTAACTAATCCTTTGATCTCAACTCATGAGGTGTAAGGATTAGGGTTTGAAGATGAGAGCTTGAGGAGAGAGAATGTGAATGAGATCATGAGAGAAGAGAGAGAGTGTATCATAATATATCATGAAGCATTTCTTTTTAAGAAAAATGAATAAAGGAAATGAATAAGCATGCTTCATGAAATATCTAGTGGTGATTCATTAGCATGAGTCATTAAGCAATAAATGTGCATTAATGAAATGAATGAATCACCACCATGACTCACTTTCTTATCCAAAAGAAACCTCCTTAGTCACATCTTCTAGAAGCTTCTCGTACAATTACGAGAACGCCCCTCCAATCCGTAAAAATACGGAAAAACTTTAGACTGTAAAAATCCAATAACCGGATACCAGTAACTGGCTTAAACCAAAGCCGACTGGTAAAAACTGTCCGAAAGTCATACGTGCGTAAACGCACGTATGCGTCCGAACCCTTTGTCGCAAAACCATGCAACATCTATATCGTTTCGCCTGGAGTAGGAAACTCTCTGTGTGGGACTCTAGAGACTCGACTACTACGCTGGCAGTGGGTTTAACCACAGACCGTAAGCGGCACTAGCTGTACGTAACGGTCCCCAGGTAGTTGTCGATAAGAAGGCCGATGAGTAAACCCATCCGAACTCCTACTGAGTCTGATGTGACAATCTCCATACAGTCCGGTCCGTTCGTCCAAGACTATCGTATATCGGGCCTAGGGGGGCGGCAAGCGTCAGTCCCCTAATAGCGGTATAAGTCGTGTCGGAGTGAAGCCCATTACACCCTGAGAAACTACTGGAACCTACCAGTAAATCTCGCTTGCCCTGGCCAGGGACTTTGCGTAATGGCTCTCTGACACAGCACGATATCTACTCCCAATACCGGGAGGGACGAATCCTGTCTAACCGCCACTGCCTCCAAGTGCTCGGGACTGCACCCAACTGCTACCTGTTTGCACGACTCCTTTGAGCCGTGGTAGGGTAGCAATCTAAGAACAGTGGGACACACTCGAGGCGAAGTAGCAGTGTCAAGTCTGCGGACTACGCTGTACTCATGTCACCTGGGAACTGTTCACTGACGACTGGTATCAAACCAACCAACAGTTCCCTGTGAGTCCTGTCCGGTGTACCCGTAACCTAACGAGCACCTGCATACTATCTCCAGTACGACGTACTGACGGCTGTGGGACAGACCATCTCCCCAACTGGGATGAGAAGCGTACACACCAGTCTACTCCGGAGTATCGATGCTCTGTCTCGATAATCCAACGACCAGGGACCTGAATAAGGATGTGCTTGTAGACTACCCAGCCCCCACTAGTGTGACTGCCATCACAACGCTGGTAGACAAGCAAGATCCTAAGAGCTCTATCAATACGTACACTCACATATTAAGATAGAAAAACCAAGTAGCATACTACCATGTTTAGCAAGACTGTTATATACATGTGAATATCCCAAGCTTCCATTAAGTAATATACAAGCTAGTATGATACAGTAATGGCCTTCTAGGGCATAAACACTAACAATCTCCCACTTGCACTAGGGCCATGTACTGGCATATCGTAGACCAATGATCTCGAGTAGCCTCTCGAACTGAATCTGAGGAAGGGCCTTCGTGAATGGATCAGCAATGTTCTCTTCTGAAGCAACTCTCCGAACCTCGATCTCCTGACGATCAATGATCTCCCTGATCAGGTGATACCGCCTCAAGATGTGTCTGGACTTCTGATGGGACCTTGGTTCCTTCGCTAAAGCTATAGCTCCGTTGTTGTCGCAATACAGAGGTATTGGATCAACTATGGTAGGAACCACCTGAAGTTCTGTTAGGAACTTCTTCATCCAGACTGCTTCTTTTGCGGCATCGCAAGCAGCAATATACTCCGCTTCCATCGTCGAGTCAGCAACGGTGTCCTGCTTGGAGCTCTTCCAGCACACCGCCCCTCCATTGAGGGTAAAGACATAACCCGACATGGACTTGGAATCGTCCTTATCACTCTGGAAGCCGGAATCAGCAAAGGCCTCCAACCTGAGGTCTTTTCCGCCGTAAACCAAGAACATCTCCTTAGTCCTCCTCAGGTACTTGAGAATATTCTTTACTGCTATCCAGTGTTTCTCCCCTGGGTCTGACTGATACCGGCTTACCACGCTCAGTGCGTAAGCTACATCTGGTCTGGTACACAACATCGCATACATTATAGAGCCTACCGCAGAAGCGTAGGGTATAATAGACATGCGTTCCCTTTCCAAATCAGTCTTGGGAGACATCTCTTTGGAGAGGGTGATTCCGTGACAAGCCGGTAGATTACCGCGCTTAGAATCTTCCATACTGAATCTTTTCAGTACAGTGTCGATATACCTGGACTGCGAAAGTCCCAACATCCTTTTGGATCTATCACGATAGATCCGGATCCCCAGAATGTAAGAGGCATCACCCAGGTCTTTCATGGAGAACCTGTGTGACAAGAATCCTTTGACAGATTGTAGCATAGGAATGTCATTTCCTATCAATAGAATGTCATCCACGTACAAGACGAGGAATACGACACTTCTGGCCACAACTTTACTATATATGCACGGTTCATCTGGATTTTTGATAAAGTCATATTCTTTGACTGTCTCATCAAAACAGATGTTCCAACTCCGCGATGCCTGCTTTAGTCCATAAATAGACTTAAGCAGCTTGCATACTTTCCCGCTGCTCCCACTCTGATTGAAACCCTCTGGCTGATCCATATAGACGCTCTCTTCTAAATTTCCATTCAGAAAAGCCGTCTTTACGTCCATCTGCCAGATTTCATAATCATGGAAGGCAGCAATAGCAAGAAGGACCCGAATGGATTTGAGCATAGCCACTGGAGAAAAAGTTTCGTCATAGTCCAAACCAGGTCTTTGACGAAAACCCTTTGCAACAAGTCTAGCCTTATAGGTTTCCACCTGTCCATCTACACCAATCTTTTTCTTGAAGATCCATTTGCATCCTATGGGTTTTACCCCATCTGGAGCAAAGTCCAAAGTCCATACTTTGTTGGTGTACATGGACTCCATCTCGGTCCGCATTGCATCTAGCCATCGTACCGAGTCGCCGCTCTGGATGGCCTGCTGGAAGTCAGTAGGTTCATCATCATCTATGATGCAATCCTCTCTATCCCCGTCTATGAGAAAACCGTAGTATCTCTCAGGCGGATGAGACGGCCTACTACTCCTGCGGAGGGGTGCGGGAATGATCTGTTCTTCTTGAACCTCTGGTTCTACCAAACTTTCAGTAGCAGTTTGTGGTTCTGGAATTTCTTCCAGTTCTATTTCGCTCCCACTTGATTCCTTTTCTAAATACTGATGTTCTAGAAAATGGGCATTACGAGAAACAAATACCTTTTGTTCCTCTGCGTAATAGAATAGATATCCCCTGGAGTGCTTTGGATATCCCACAAACTTACACTTTACTGATCGTGCCTCGAGCTTGTCCACATGCTGCTTTTTAACAAAAGCTGGACATCCCCAAATTTTTATATACTGTAGATGGGGTTTCTTCCCGCTCCACATCTGATATGGAGTGGTAGGCACAGTCTTGGTAGGAACCATGTTCAGAAGATATGCCGCTGACTCTAGCGCATAACCCCAGAAAGATCGCGGTAACTCAGCATTACTCATCATGGATCGTACCATATCCAATAGGGTTCGATTCCGTCTCTCCGATACACCGTTATGCTGTGGAGTGTATGGAGGAGTAAGCTGAGAGAGAATTCCTTTCTCTTTTAGGTAACCTAGGAACTCGGCACTCAAGTATTCACCACCTCGATCAGATCTAAGTGTCTTAATACTTTTGCCGGTTTGGTTTTCTACTTCATTCTTATACTCTTGGAATTTCTCAAAAGCCTCGGATTTATGTTTCATCAGATAAATGAATCCGTATCTTGAGTAATCATCCGTGAAAGTAATGAAATAGGAAAAACCACCTCTCGCATGTGTAGACATTGGACCACATACATCACTGTGTATGAGTCCTAAGAGCTCGCTCGCTCTTACTCCTTGTCCAGTAAATGGAGTCTTTGTCATCTTTCCTTTGAGACAAGATTGACAAGTGTCATAGGATTGATATTCAAACGTGTCCAAATATCCTTCTCTATGCAACTTAGTTAACCTTCTCTCATTGATGTGACCCAGTCTACAATGCCATAAGAAAGCTTTATTTAAATCTGGAGACTTTCTTTTTAGTGTGTTCTGGACATTGAAAATTTGGAGTTGGTTTAAAACATATATGCCGTTATTTAGAGTACCGGACCCAATCAAACCATGATTAAGGTGGATGTTGACAACATCTCTTACAAACGTGAAATCATAACCTTTATTTGATAACAAGGAAACTGATATGATATTACACGTTAAACTGGGTACAAAATAACAGTTATGCAAAACCAAAATATGTCCACTCGTCAATCCTAGGTGATAATCCCCGACGGACGCAGCTCCCACGCTAGCTCCGTTAGCAACCCTGAGGATCATATCACCTTCCTTCAGCACTCTACGGTTTCTCAGTGCCTACAATGAATTGCAAATATGAGATCCTGATCCGGTATCCAATACCCAGGAAGTAGAGTTGATCGACAGACAATTCTCAATTACAAACACACCTGAAGTCGAAGCCACAGCTTGCTTCGGTTCCTGGTTCTTGGCGTTCCACGCCTTGCAATCCTTCTTCCAGTGCCCTTTCCTGTGACAATGAAAGCACTCATCCTGACCAACTATCGGTACTGCTTTCTTTATCTTTCCCTTCCCTCTCACCTTACTAACACCTCCTCTAGGTTTGGGTGCGGCCTTCTTCTTCCTTCCTTTGGCCCTAGCCTTGGACCCTGAAGAAGATGAACCGCCAACAAACATAGCGGGTGTTTCCCTTACCTTCTGTAAGGTGCCCTCTGCACTCCTTAACATGTTCAGGAGTTCCGCAAGTTCAACTTCTTTTCCTTGAAGGTTGAAGTTGAGGATAAACTGGGCGTAGGTGGGAGGAAGGGACTGGAGAATAAGGTCTGTATAGAGCTCATTATCCAAAGTCGTCCCAAGGTCTGCGAGCTCCTCAATATAGCCGATCATCTGTAGGACATGTTCACCTACCGATGACCCGACAGCCAACCTCGCTCGAAATAATTTCTTCGAGGTCTCGTATCTTGCAATACGAGATTGCTCTCCATAAAGTTCCTTTGTATGGAGAAATATGCCATCTAGGGACATATCCTCGTGCCTCCTCTGATGTTCATTGTTCATCGAGGCAAGCACGATGCACTTGGCTCTCGCGCAATCTAAATCCCAGGTTTTGCGGATTTCCTTATCCGCATTGCTGGATTTGGGACCAGGGACAGCAGGTGCCGTAGCGGTGAGGACGTACCCCAATTTGTCATAGGTCAAGGCCATCTTGACATTCCGCAGCCAATCTTTATAGTTTGGCCCCGTCAGTATATTCTTTTCTAAAAGTAACTTAAGTCCAGTCATTTTCAGGGTCGCTGCAATTAGGAGAGAGAGAAGAAAACACTTTAGCACGATGCTCTTGCAAGTTTAGAGTGGTTTTTAGTTTATCTAAACTGGATGGCTCCCACTGTTTCTCGAATCCTTCCTCAAACCATAAAAGAAGAATTAGCCAGGACTATTCTCACCGTACAATACTTTCTTAACCGTTCAGCCAGGCCGGTGTCGATACTTCGAGGGAGGTTTTCCAACGCTTTCGCGAAGTTCCTTAATTAAATAACCTCTTTTCTCTGGGGGCGTAACCCCGCTGACACTTTTCTGGACACCTACTAGGTTTATAGCATTGATCGTTAAGTGACGAATATCCTGATAAGTAGCATATACTCACAGTAGGATCGGGATCCAAATATCATCGTCTGATAATGTTGTAGGAATGCTACCAACATTCATCAAACTCAAAATGGTATGCATCTCTTTGCAAATTTCAGTTTCTTTTGAAATTCCCGATATAAGTTTTTGCCCCATGCTCTTATAACCTTGGCGTTAGGTCAAAATGTCATAAGTCACATGTCAAGTTCTGCCCATCATTATCTTGTCAATTTGAACCCATCCGTATATATCCTTGACGTTCGGCCAAAATGATAATACGACTGTCCCAAACTAACTCATCTATCTATGCAACAAATGAATACCCAGTAGCTACCAAACACTATGCCTTGGCGTTAGGTCAAAATACATAGCTTGAATACTACTGAATACCCAGATGAAATGACGGAGGGCTACGAATGGTTTTGGCGAAACCGTGAACGTAGTGAACTTGATATAACCGAAGGAACCTGATAGCTTTTAAAAGGAGTGGTTAAATCTCCGCATTTAAAAAATATCTGTTTTAAAAATAACCGAGTGGTTTCTTTTAAATTGTTCCAACGATTTAAACTTTGGTTTGTTTTCTTTGCATTACAGATAATGCGTCCCATCATTAACCTATCATTGCAGAAAACAACGAAAATACAACGTCCTCTTATGCCATCCGCATTCGCCACGGGGTCCCGTCATCACCCGTTAGGTTACTTAACTAACGACAGAGCGGGGGCTGGGCTAGCGCGGGTGTAAAACATAAGTGACGTCTAAATAGCTACAATAAATATAGATATTTTACATTCGTCTGACGCAATGATATTCATTCCAGAACACAGATAAACAATATTGGATATGCAAGCAATCTGTATTTCTTTTGAGCCTGCAAGAAAAGACAGATTACACAGTTGTGATGAATAGCCGTTACCCCACCCTCGACCCCTACGGGTACGGCAAACTACCCACCCGGCAGTCTGTGTACCCCACCTTGGGTCAGTCCTAGGAGCAAAAACAGTAAAATGAAATAATACAACGGTGGCTACGACCGCAACCTGGAAGTGCCCCGCAAAAATAATATTACAACAAATTACATTTACAACAAATGAATTAAACAATAACCCATTGCAAACCCCGGCTATACACCACAACAGTCCAATACAGTTTATATGCACAAACAGATATAACCATTTCAGAAATGTGCAACCCCCTGCCAACCGACATACTAGCAGTTAGGGGAGGTTTACGAACACATTAAACAATCACAGATATAATCCATATGCAAATACTGTACAATTTCGATCGAATAAACAACATCAATATTGCTCCAAAATCTGCTCTGTTAAACAGTAACCTGAGCAATAATTAAATATTCCAGAGAACCCCAAACACCAGAAGGGACCCACCCAAAAAGAACGAGTTCCTGACTCGTCAACTCGGCCGCGGTTGCGCGGCGGATCGGTGCGATCCGCCGCGCTTCCGCGGCACTGTAGACGAATCAGAAGCCCAAATTTTTTGGGTGTTCTCCTGTACTCTTTTCTAGCTTTCTGAGCTCACCTGAAAAATTTTAAGACTTCATTTTAAGTTCGACAGAAACTGAACAGAATTAGGCTTTTCCGGCTTTGTTTTTCCGTTCGAAATTCGTACAAATTTGCAATTAAGTTATTTAGTGTTTAGCGAGGCTCTGATACCACTGTAAGTCGATGTAGTACACCCCAGTACTTGTGGGGAGGCGGAATTTTCAAAAACGATCAAGTTTAAAGAACGAACATCGACTAACCGCTTAAATCGAAGCTAAACAACTAATAACCAAACACATAGTTATACTAAACTAAAGTGTTAAGGGATTATACCTATCGATACTAGTCCTTCGTCTTTACGATCTCCTTGTTCTCCTCGGCCTTCTCTAGGTAGTAGACGATCCACCCGAGAGCAAAACTCCAAGCTAAACCTCTCACTTGAGGTAACTAATCAACTTTGATTGCTAATCAAAGATGAAAGGATGATAAAGAGTGATGGTTATGGATTGTTTAGTCTAACTAATCCTTTGATCTCAACTCATGAGGTGTAAGGATTAGGGTTTGAAGATGAGAGCTTGAGGAGAGAGAATGTGAATGAGATCATGAGAGAAGAGAGAGAGTGTATCATAATATATCATGAAGCATTTCTTTTTAAGAAAAATGAATAAAGGAAATGAATAAGCATGCTTCATGAAATATCTAGTGGTGATTCATTAGCATGAGTCATTAAGCAATAAATGTGCATTAATGAAATGAATGAATCACCACCATGACTCACTTTCTTATCCAAAAGAAACCTCCTTAGTCACATCTTCTAGAAGCTTCTCGTACAATTACGAGAACGCCCCTCCAATCCGTAAAAATACGGAAAAACTTTAGACTGTAAAAATCCAATAACCGGATACCAGTAACTGGCTTAAACCAAAGCCGACTGGTAAAAACTGTCCGAAAGTCATACGTGCGTAAACGCACGTATGCGTCCGAACCCTTTGTCGCAAAACCATGCAACATCTATATCGTTTCGCCTGGAGTAGGAAACTCTCTGTGTGGGACTCTAGAGACTCGACTACTACGCTGGCAGTGGGTTTAACCACAGACCGTAAGCGGCACTAGCTGTACGTAACGGTCCCCAGGTAGTTGTCGATAAGAAGGCCGATGAGTAAACCCATCCGAACTCCTACTGAGTCTGATGTGACAATCTCCATACAGTCCGGTCCGTTCGTCCAAGACTATCGTATATCGGGCCTAGGGGGGCGGCAAGCGTCAGTCCCCTAATAGCGGTATAAGTCGTGTCGGAGTGAAGCCCATTACACCCTGAGAAACTACTGGAACCTACCAGTAAATCTCGCTTGCCCTGGCCAGGGACTTTGCGTAATGGCTCTCTGACACAGCACGATATCTACTCCCAATACCGGGAGGGACGAATCCTGTCTAACCGCCACTGCCTCCAAGTGCTCGGGACTGCACCCAACTGCTACCTGTTTGCACGACTCCTTTGAGCCGTGGTAGGGTAGCAATCTAAGAACAGTGGGACACACTCGAGGCGAAGTAGCAGTGTCAAGTCTGCGGACTACGCTGTACTCATGTCACCTGGGAACTGTTCACTGACGACTGGTATCAAACCAACCAACAGTTCCCTGTGAGTCCTGTCCGGTGTACCCGTAACCTAACGAGCACCTGCATACTATCTCCAGTACGACGTACTGACGGCTGTGGGACAGACCATCTCCCCAACTGGGATGAGAAGCGTACACACCAGTCTACTCCGGAGTATCGATGCTCTGTCTCGATAATCCAACGACCAGGGACCTGAATAAGGATGTGCTTGTAGACTACCCAGCCCCCACTAGTGTGACTGCCATCACAACGCTGGTAGACAAGCAAGATCCTAAGAGCTCTATCAATACGTACACTCACATATTAAGATAGAAAAACCAAGTAGCATACTACCATGTTTAGCAAGACTGTTATATACATGTGAATATCCCAAGCTTCCATTAAGTAATATACAAGCTAGTATGATACAGTAATGGCCTTCTAGGGCATAAACACTAACAACATCATCAATCTACACTAGTTTAGCCCACTAGTTTAGGTTGTTTTGCATCACTTCTACATTGTTTTAGTGAAGCAAGGAGCTTGAGCCAAGATACTCCGCGGTGGATCGTCGTGGATAACGAAGGACTCAATCGGACTTGTCCAAACACCGAGTTGATCCAAGGAGTCTCAAATGGGAGATCTACAAATGTTGTATTTCTCATCTATTAGTGTTAGACTTTTCTTTATAGTATGTGACACTATATTGTTATTTTAAATTTCTAGTTTGATCCTAAATTAGTTTGCTTAGCACCCTAAAAAGTTTAATTGTAGCATGTTTGATGCAAGACAAATCCATGTGTGGTGCTATGTAGACCCAACAACCCGCATTAAATTATTGAAGGGGCCGCGTTCTAAGAACCTGCCATCTTCGTTTCAAAATGATAATTATTACTTCTGCTTGATTTGACAACACACTGTAAAATAAAAGATGAGGGCGGGTTCTTGGAACACACTCTCATTAAATTATTGAAGGGGGCGCGTTCTAAGAACCCGCACTCTTCGTTTCACTAGTTTAATTATTGGTCCTGCTTGATTTGACAACACACTGTAAAAAAATAATAATAAAAGATGAGGGCGGGTTATGGGAACATGCCATCATTAAATTATTGAAAGGGGCGCGTTCTAAGAACCCGCCCTCTTCGTTTCACTTGTTTAATTATTGGTCCTGCTTGATTTGACAACACACTGTAAAAAAATAATAACAAAAGATGAGGGCGGGTTATTGGAACACGCTCTCATTAAATTATTGAAGGGGCACGTTCTAAGAACCTGTCCTCTTCGTTTCACTAGTTTAATTATTGGTCCTTCTTGATTTGACAACCCACTGTAAAAAAAAAATAATAAAATATGAGGGCGGGTTCTTGGAACATGCCCGCCTTAAATTATTGAAGGGGACGCGTTCTAAGAACCCGCCCTCTTCACTACAAAATTATTGAAGATATGGTTCTGACAATACTAAGAACCCCACATTGAAAAATATGATGTGACATGACAAAAATAATAAAATATGATGTGACAACACTATAAAAAATGATAATTGAAAAAACATTAAAAAACCATAAATCATGAATGAGGACATGACAATTCTGTTTGCAAATATGATGTGACATGACAACTCTGCTTGCAAAGATAGGGGCGGGTTCTGAGAACCCGCCCTTCTTTCCCTATAAAAACCCGCCCTCTTCAGTATGATTTTCACAACTCTGTGTCCAAATTAACTATGTGTCTAAATTCTCTTCTAAACCTTTGTCTCTTATCTAAATCTTTCAGTGATTAAAATATCAAAATAATTTCAATGGAGAATTAATCATTCGACAAATCACTGCTCATAGATCAAAACGAACACAGATCTTTCAATATAATACACGGGGAGGAAAGATTCAAAACTAATTCAAGTTTTTTTAATTCCCCATTTCTTTTAATTCTAATAGTTGAAAATAATATGATTAAATTTTGCAGGGTGGAGATAATCTCACAGTCGTCAGCCATAGTTCTGAAAAGTGGCAAGTTACCGATCAGCGTATAATCGAGTGGATTCGAAGAGCTGGATTTTATGAAACTTCATTGCTTCGTCATATCCAAATCGACCATAGTCTCGTTATCTCTCTTGTTGAGCGTTGGAGAAAAGAGACCCACACTTTTCATCTAAGATGGGGTGGGGCCACTATCACACTCCAGGATATTGGCCTCTTACTCGGTTTATGGGTCAATGGGCTTGGATTGGTCGGAGGAAAAACTGTTGGTCCAGATACCGACCACCCATACTGGGATACATATGCCGAGTCTGCTCTCGGACAGGTAAAATTCGTAGATTTAACAAGCATGGAACAATTTTTGGGTTATTTATTTATTTGTCTTGTATTTTTAAGGTAGTTTTTTTCTCTTTTACGAATATTTTTTAAAGGGGCTAGGAGTCTAGAGAGCATGGAATTTTTACTAATCATTGTTAAAATCCAAAAATATACCTTTAAAGACTTAAAATTGTTATTTAATTTTATAAAAAAATTAATGTCAATAAAATGTTAATATAATTATGAAGTTTAAATTTTAGCTAAGTAAATTATTTATATTTTATATTATATCAATGAGCCTAATAAATCGACATGGATATGTTATGACAATATTATTTTTTATTAACCATTTCAATTCATTTCTTATAGAGCCCATATATCAGTGAAAACTTACATAACTTAAATATTTTCTTATAGAGCCCATTCAATTTGGTATGTCAAAGATTTTAAATCTTAGTTTCTTAAGTTTAAGTATGTTACGATTATATTAATTAACAATTATTTGTAAATTTCAGGCACCAGGAGGCTATACCAAGGGGTATAAGATCAGTTTAAACTGGCTGAAAGGTACATTTACTAATATCTCTGATAAAACCACCGATGAAGTCTTGAATAGACATGCACGTGCCTACATTCTATACATGATCGGTTCTTGGTTGATGCCGGACCAATCGGCAACGTATGTCCATACTTTATACCTTGGGTTCCTTACGGACTTTGATGTGTGTGGCCAGTGTGCTTGGAGAGCAGGGGTCCTGGCCTATACTTATAAGGAACTCGATAAAGTATGTGCTCCTACGAAAAATAAAATTTGTGGCTGCACTACATTACTTCAGGTACATTTCTTGTTTTTAACAGCTAGACATTTGCAAAATTATAATATTGGTTCTTTCTCTTATCATCTGACACTTTATTTATAGATTTGGTTATGCGAGCACATGTGTATGGCAAGACCGGATCGAGTTAATATTTCTGCCGTGGATACCCCTGGATAACCTCACGACTTTTGGTGGAATGGCAAAAAATCTTATAAGGCTCCTCGTCGAGTATTTATATACTATAGAGATGAGTTGGATCGCATGGTGGCGACTCAGATAACCATAACTTAGGTAATTAATTTTGTTTTAAAATTTTAAATTACCTTCATTACAATTTGGTATGTTATTTGCGCAGTTCACGTGGATGCCTTATACAGCATATCGTCTGCAAGAATTACCCGACATTTGTATCGAAGGAGAGCCGGATTGGCAGGCTCGATGCCCACTCCTCTGCATTAATATTATGGTCATGCACCTACCGGACCGGGTGTTGCGACAGTTCAGTAGATTGCAACATATTCTTGTCCCGCCGCTTGCGCCTATGACAATAGAGGGAGACATACGAGGAGGAAAGGCGGAGCTTGATTGGAGAGAGCATCATCATCAATATTTGCTGAGATGGGAGAATAGGCAGCTTAATATTGCCTTACAGCAAATAGGTGACCAAACAATCACCGATGCTGCCGAAGCATATGTTAGTAATATGTATGCCCTAGAGGCCATTACTGTACATACGATGTATATTGTAGTGGATGCTTGGACATATATAGGGAGGACTTTCTTGCTCGACATAATAGTATACTATCTGGTTGCTCTTTATCTTAACGTGTGCACTGATTGTCTCTATGTTACATGTTGATAAAGCCCTTAGGATGAGTACTTGACTACCAGGACTATGATGCAGATCATACTAGTGAGGACAGTGTAGTCCCTAAGTACATCCTTCAAATGTTCCTAGTCGTAGGTGTATCGAGACAGGGCATCGATATACTAGAGTAGACTAGCGTATAGCTTCTCGACCCATGTAGATGGGCGATGGATGATCCCATATCCATTGGTGTTTGACATCAGAGACAGTATACGGGTGCTCAGTGGAGACTGGGTACACTGGACAGACTCGCCGAGAACTCCCAGATGGTATTATACCCCACGTCAGATGGCAGTTCTCTGGTGACAATGGTACATGTTAATCTGTAGACCCGAGATCGTCATAAAGTCTTGTGTGATTCCTACTGTGCTTTGATTTCCACCTTACCACGTTCAAGAGAACGTGCAAAACGGTGGCTTTTGGGTACAGTCCTGAGTCACATGGAGGCAATGAGCGATAGGAGGGGTTTCGTCTCTCCCGGTATTGGGAGTTGATGTTGCGCTGTGCTCGATTGGATATAACAGGAAGTCCTTGGCCAAGGCTGCTTCAGAGATATATTGGTAAGTGTTATCAGTAGTTTCTCGACCCGTTATGAGCCTCATATCGACACGACTTATCGAGTTACTGGGGTCTGACGTTTACCACCCCTAGACGAGACATGAGACATGTCAGACGAAGAGACCGGACTGTACGGTAGTATTACTGATTGGATTCGAAGGAATGTGAGCAGGCTTGCTTGTTGATCTTCTGATCGCTCAATACTCGGGTGGCCGTTACGTTTAGCAGACCGCTTGCGGCTTGTGGGTGTTTGATATGATCATCACCTACTGCCGGCGTATTGACGAGTCTTTAAAGTCATACACAGGGGTTTCCTGGCTCAAGCGAAACGGAGTAGGAGTATATATGTGATATGTGCGGGACGGAGATTGATACGATATGAGATAACGTATTCTATTCTCGCGAAATGTGACATTGGTCGGGTATATGCGATATAGCCGGGTTATCGGATCAAGTGTTGATTCGATAAGTTGTTACACAAGATATTAGTCAGTTATAGCTGGATTATTAAATCAAGAGTTGATTTAATAATTTAATGTATAATTATATATTAGATATATTACATTACATTAACTAGTATTAGCTCACTTAAGATTTCTTTTCTCACTAGATTGTGCATATTGTATATATGTGATATATGCAAGTGTACATGTTTGTGTCATGCTTGATGATACATACAAGATGGGTGTATGAGACTTAGACCATCCAAAGGTTAAATTAGGGTTTTGTTTATTTCTTAAGAAATAACAAAAGAGAGAAGCCTTGGTCAATGTTGTCAAGCTTGCTTGAAGCTTGTAGAAATATTGACAAAGTCAACTCTTTTATCATTCCTTAGGATATTTCTTAACTCAACCCTTAATCTTACACCTTGGTTAATTCTCTATATGAGTTAAGCATGATGACTTAACTCACCCATGGTTACATAATTCATTTGGATGAATTATTCACTAGAGTTCATCTTCTTCTTCTTCCTCCTCCTCAAAAGCTTTCTAGCTCTAATGGAGTTATGAGAAAAAGTGTGAGAAAACTAATTCTAAAGTGAGCCAATTTCCTACTTCATCATCCTCTACTACTTTCCATTTAGTATAGGGTGTTCTCTTCACAAAATTTTTGACCTAGTAAAGAAATACCTTGGGTTAGTGTCTCCTCGACGTAGATCATCTTCGGCCTCGAAGTCATCGAAGCAAGCATGTTCGTTTCTTCGTGGAGCCTCTCTAGAGTCCGGAGTTTACGATCGCAGCGAAGGGAACTTCTACACGGAGCTATTGAAGTGAAGGACCGGTCTACAAAGGTTGTATTCCTTACTCTCTTTTCTTATTGCAAAGTGTTTGCATTTGATTCCGTATATTTCTAGTTTACGATTCTATTTAGGGTCAGCTAAAACGGCAAATTTTTGAATTTGGCATGGACGATACCTCCCGAAACCTTGCTGCCGTCGTAGGTAACCCGACAGTGGTATCAGAGCCATGCTAGAAATTTATATGGATTTTGTTAGGATTACGAAACCGAAATACTCCGAAACCTGCATCGCCAAAACCTGCTTGCTGTCGATTTCAAATAGTGTTCAAAAAATTATTTAAACAAGTACAGAGTGATATGTGGGATATATCAAGAACACTGACAAATTTGAGGCCATTTGGACAAAATTGGGCCGAGCACAACCATGCCAATCTCGGCCAAATCCGAGCCCCACCCCCTTAATTTTTTTCAGCTTTCAAGTGACTGGGTTTTGGTGTTTCAGATGTTGTTTATTTTTTCTAATTTTGCATGTGATGTAATTTTACACTATAAGCAATTCAGAGTGTTTCGTATTCATAGTTTTAACATTGTTTTGGGTTGTTCACGTATTATCTAGGAGAAGTTAAAAAGTTCGATTGAATGTTAAAAACCCATTTTTCCAAGTTTAACGTATTCGGAAAAACATGCAAGTGATTCTGTGGACCCTCTAGAAGAACGTAAACCTTAACTCGATTATGTGGTCGTCAAAACCGCCACTTGAACCCAAGGGTTTGTGGTAGTTTAGCGTTGTCACATGTGAGGCATTGGTTTGACCCTTCTACGGCTGGTTCATAGGTACTGTGGCATCTTCTGGGTATTATTAAAACTGTGCTCAAGTGTTGAGCTGTCGGGAAATTGTGGGACTTTGATGAATCGATCGAAGAGTTTATCATCGTCCGGATATTATGTGATGAGATACAATATTTGGAATCTACAATTAGTTATGAGATAACTAGTTTGAATGTTATAAATGTAGCAGTTTAGTCTCAAATGATCGGTTGCCACGGGATTTTGATGTGATCAAAAGTCCACCGCAATCATGTAGTGTACGCGGATACTCGCCGGGTAAAGTTAATAGATAGCCACGCCCCATAACCCCGACCAAGTGACTGTAGGAGAACCCCGTCGCCAAAAGCATCCGTTCGGGTGCTCGCGGCAGCGGTGTTCCACCTTAGTGCACTTCGTCGACGGTATCGGGGGGTGCGGTCGTCTACTAAAGTTTCTGACGAGCATTCGATCAAGATGTCGGGAATCTTGTTGAATTGCCAGACTAGATATTGAAAAGTGTTTTCGAGATCGAGAGTAAAATGCGGGGTTTATAATTGTTAGGCATGCGATGTCTAAGCAATTCAATTGGTTAGGCATGAAATCCAAAGGATGAGATACGTTGGGTTTATGATATTTAAGGTGGTTGCGAATTCCAACTGTTGTAGTTTTTCACTTTCTTTTGTGCGACCGTAAGTGTAATATGTGTTGTATCGCCGGTTTCGGTGCTATATGTCAACGACAATTGTGATACGCATATTTACTTACGTTGATAACATGTGATGTTATGTGTTATTGTGATATGTTATATTGGATCGTCGTGTTTTGAATAGCCGGGGGTTTTATGTGAGATGAGAGTTCTTCATTTTCATTCATGTAAAATTCATTGTATGTAATATTCTTTTATTGGGGCACTTCCGGGTTGAGGATGATGTCACCATTGTATATTATTTACTTTTCCGCATCAGGATAGACCCAAGACGGGGAGTACAAGTAACCGGGTTCTAGGGTCCAGTGGGAGACCATCTCGGGGAGTCAAGACTGGGTCTTTTAACTCTAGAATTGGTAGTGTTGCTTGCCGCTCTCGTAAGGGTCTAGGGGTATGGGATTGGCTATCATCACGACCGTGGAATCCGTGTTTTATACAGGTTTAAAATAAAACACGGAAATCCTAGTATATCCAATATTTCATATGTTGTTCTTCTGCTGCGATATCTGTGATGTGATCATTTGATATGTTGAGATAGATACTGGATATAGTATATGAGATATATTATATAGACGTTGCTTATGTTTTACACCCGCTCTAGCACTGCCCCGCTCTGTCGTTAGTTACCTAACCTAACGGTGCACGAGGGGACATCGAGACGAATGCGGATGGCATAAGCGAACGTTGTATTTATCTGTGATGTTTAGGTAACTTAATATGATGGGACTTCATTAATGAGATTAATGAAATAAAAGAAACGTAAAAATGTTGTAGAAACTTGTCTCGAAAACTGGTAGCTCTAGTTTTTGCTTTCCATAGCGGTATTCCTTGTAGAATATCCATCACCTTATTCGATAAGGAAAGAGCCGAGATCTCTTCACCGGGAGTGACCTCTTTAGCAAAACTAGTAGATACTACAAACTCGGTTTGTCTTTTGATTGCTTTTATAGTTTTTGCTTTGCATAGTGGTATTTGTGAAATATCCTGCACCTTATTCGATAAGGAAAGAGCCGAGATCCCTTCACCGGGAGTGACCTCTTTAGCAAAACTAGTAAAAGCCTCAAAAGCACTCCTTTTCAAAATCACTCGATTCTACAACGATATCAAGTTCATTATGCAAAGGGTTTTATTAAAAATCTGTCGTAGCCCTTCGTCATTTCAGATAAGTACTTCATAGTATTCGTGCTACGTTTGTTGGCCTCCGTCAAGGTGTAGTATGCGGTAGCTATTTACGTTTATCTGCTTAAGCATATGATGCGATTGAGTTAGGGTAGTCGTGCGACTTTGTTGGCCTCCGTCAAGGGTCGTGGGGTGGGTTTAATTCAATCGGGAAATGTACGGGTTGAACTTGACTAGTGGACTATGGTTTGTTGGCCTCCGTCAAGGTCATAGGACACTAGGGGTAAAATATTATCGGGAATTTTAAGCGTTGAAATTTGCAATGAGATTGCATACCTTCTATAAGATAGTTGGATCCCGATACCCACTGTGAGTAAGAGTTACTCCTGAGAGAGTTTTACACATCACAATTAGCCGATCAAATAGGTGTCTAGAAAGGTGTTAACGAGATTATGCCTCTGGGAAAACGAAGTTTATTTTAATTAGGTCCGTGCGAAAGCACGGGGAACCTCCCTCAAAGTACCGACACTGGCCTGGCTGAAAGATTGGCGAACTTATAAGGTGTAATTAATCCCGGCTAGTTTTTCCTTTTAGGGTTTGAAGGAAGATTTGACTAAAACAGTGGGGGCCATCCTGATTAGATATATTAATAACCAATCTAATCTTGCAAGAGCATACGCTGAGTGTTTTCTTCTCTCTCTCCAGGTAGCGACCATGTCACACTTTAATCAAGATAAAAATATGGATATATTGACCGAACCCGCTTGTTATACTGAGCTGGGGAACGTTGGTCCCGCTCCAACTTATAATTGTTATAAGACCGAGTAGGAAATAGGGGATTACCAGGATTCCCGTGCCGCCCAAATGAAGAAAGTGCATGATGATGCATCTTCTTCGGGTGTGTTCATTACAGAAAACTGTTTCTCATTATCCTTTACGTCCTGGGTATGTGATACCGGATTAGGATCCCGCATATGTAATCTGTTACATGGGCTACAGATAGGTAGAGAACTGAGAACGGGTGATATGTTTCAAGAGTTGGAAACGGTGCAAGTGTTGCAGCCAAGTTGTTGGCAGTTATCATCCTGTATTACCAAATACATTGATTCTGAACGAATTTTATTAGATGCCGAACCTGATATACAATATCATATCAGTTTCTTTATTTAGTAAAGAAGGATATAATTTTGTATTATTGGATAATATTTTGAATATTTCCTATATCAAGAGTTGATTGATTCAGGCACGTTATCTAAAAGCATATACGTTCTAAATCAAACTACAGTTCTTAACGTACAGAACACACACAAGGGGAAGAGTTTAGAAATGAACGAATCCTTCTTGAGGCATTGTAGACTAGGTCATATCAATGCGACCCGACTAGCTGAAGTTATATAAAGATGCATATTTAAATCAGTTTGAATTTACATCTTGTGAAACTTGCCAGTCATGTCACAAAGATAAGATGGCCATAGCTCCGTTTATTGGAAACAGAGAAAGAGTTGGTGAACTCTTGGGATTGATACATGATGATGTATGTAAGTCCCCTGTCTACACATGCCAGGACTGGTTCTTTGTACTTCATTACATTCACTGATGATCTCTCAAGATTTGCACATGTGTTCCTGTTGAAACACAAGTCTAAAACTTTTGAGAAATTAAAAGAATGTAAGTTATAAGTAGAGAGCCAAAACGGGTATAAGTATTATGTCCTTTGATGTGATCAGGAAGGAGAATACTTGAGCATGGAATTCCTGGGCTATTCTAAAGGAGAATGAGATTCTCTCTCAGCATTACTCCTCCGCATACACCACATCACGTCGGTATATCGGGGCAGAGCAGACACACCGATAAGGTGCGCTCTATGATGAGTATTACTGAGTTTCCTATTTCCTTTTGGGGGTTATGCACTTGAGAAGATGCATACCTATTGAATAGGGTTCCAACCAAACAGGTGCCTACCACTTCATATGTTATATGGTATGGGAAGAGCCTATCTCTTAAGCATGTTAAGATTTGGGGTTGTCCGGTTTATGTCTAAAAGCAAAATCCGGACAAGCTTGAGGCAAGGTCAGTTCTGTAGAAGTTTGTTGGATATCCCAAGTATTCGCAAGGGAATATCTTCTACCCCACCGAGGAACAAAAAGTGTTTTATTTCTCAGTATACCACCTTTTAGAAAGGGAATTTCTTGTGAAGAAATTAGTGGTTATGAGGTAGAATTGGAAAGAGTTCCAGCTATACAAATTGCAGCTGATGATTTGGTAAACCCGGAGGATTCAATAGTCTCTAACGAACCTCAGCCTCTCCGCCGATCTGGTAGGGTTCCTCATCCACCTGAGAGATACTTCGGTTTTCTCTATGACAGTGGGAGCGATGATTGCATCATGAGATGATGACCCAACTAGTTTCGAGCAGGCCATCAGGAGTGGGATGTTCCCCTCCGAAGGACGGCGCACAAGACTGCGAAGTCCTGACGCTGAAATTCGGGGCAGATGCTATATGGTTTTATCCGTCCACCTCTCCAAAGATGCCAAGTTGATTTATGGCACTGTGTATCGGAGGTTTAGACGGATGCGGCCGATGTAGCAGACTTCGTCAGATTCCCCCTCGCTTGAGGAGTTTTTGATTGTGGGGACGCTCTTCCCTGCAGGCGCAAGCCCCTGCAGTTAATTACGCTACCGTATCGCGGTAACAACTTTCTCCTTCTCCAGAATTTCACTTCGTGTCATGGCTGTTTGTTTTGTTTGTGGTTGCCCGTGGATTGTATACAGAGACTGAGTAATGCCGTCGCCCGCAGGACGTGGATTAGTCCAAATCCGTATTTACTTAGATTTGGGTTTGGTGTTTTTAGTTTAAGGATACGCTAGCCGTGTTGAGGCTAAGATCAACTTAAACGTTCGTTAAGGATACGTTAGTCTGATTTGAGACTAAGATCAACTTAACAGGATCGTCTAGATCCATTTCCAGTTTAAGGACGTAGTGGTCCATTTAATATATGGCCGTTGGGACTCATCACCTCTCTGACATCGTTGAAGGATTACAACGATAAGTGTCAGAGGAGTTCAGAGATGTACCCTTGAACCAAAGTCGATTTGGAGTTTTATAGTCCATTTGAATGTTTAAGGATACGTTAGCCGTGTTTGGGGCTAAGATCGACTTAAACGGGATCGTTTAGATCCGGCAAAAGAGCATTTCGGGGCTCTATTGCTCCAGTTTAGGGACGTGGCGGTCCATCGCCAGTTTAGGGACGTGGCGGTCCATCGCCAGTTTAGGGACGTGGCGGTCCATCATTAGTTTAAGGACGTTTCGGTCCATCGCCAGTTTAAGGACGTAGTGGTCCATCGCCAGTTTAAGAACGTTTCGGTCCAACATTAGTTTAAGGACGTTTCGGTCCAATATTAGTTTAAGGACGTTTCGGTCCCCGAGTTTAAGGACCCCGCAGTCCATATTCATATGTGGTCATTGGGACCCGTCGCCTCTCTGACGTCATTGAAGGATTACAACGAGAAGTGTCAGAGGAGTTCGGAGATGTACCCTCGAACCGGAGGTAAATTGATTTAAGAGAGCAATCTTGCTCAGTCAATTTAATTTGAGGACTTACGGCTAAAATTGGGCTAAGTCCAGTTGAAAATATTCAACATTTTATTTACTTTTGCATTGCATTTTTATTTGGGCTCTACCCATAAAAGATGCAGAGCATCAATTTGTTTTGGGCTCTGCCCATTTATAAATGATGCAAAGCATCTATTTTGTTTGGGCTCTGCCCCTTTTAAAATGCATAGCATTTTTATTATTTTGTGTGGGCTCTGCCCATTTATAAATGATGCGGAGCATCAATTTAATTAGGCCTGCTTGGTCTTTTTGATTTAGGCCTGGCCCTTTAAGAAATGTCTTGCATTTATCAGGCGCTTTGCGCCAATCAGAGAGCGCAAGCGCTTGTAGTGTTGACACGTGTCACGCAAGCGCAGTGCGCTGCGCTAGTGCGCCGCGCTTGCGCTGCTGACACGTGGCGCACTCTGGTGAGTTGCGCCAATTACAGAGAGCAAAGCTCTATCTCAAAGCGTATAGTGCAAGTGTCGCTCTCCCAAGAGCGCAACAGCGCAATTTGCAAGTGCAAGGCACTATGATTTAAGAATCTTTTAGATTCAAGAACCAATGGTTCATAAAAGAAGAGCAAAGCACTATTCGTTTTCTTGATCTAATTTAGATCAAAGAAAAAAAAACAAGTTTTTTCTTCTTTTTATTTCGGGAACCAAAGGTTCATAAAAGTGCAAAGCACTATTTATTATGTGAAAATCATTGATCTTGTTTTTAGATCAATGATCTATTAGAAGAAATTTCTTCTAATTTGTGAAGGTTTTTACCTTTTTCTTGAAACTTTTTCAGAGTTCTCTCTGTTTGAAGCTCTTGATTTTTTCAAGAATGTTGATGCCTTTGAATTGAGGTCTAGGGGCCTTTATATAGTGCCCATAAATTTGTTAAAGAGATCTTTCTCTGAGTGATTTGGGGAATTTTCCCCACCGTTGGATCTTTGATCCAAGGGCTTCTGTTTTACAGAAGAAAATCTTCTTGTTTTAATAAGAACAGAAAGATTTCTTTGAAATCTTAATCTATTTGGCGCAATCGCCCCAGTGCGTGACACATGTCAAGCAGCGCACAGCGCAGCGCATCTGCGCCGACACGCGTCGCGCAGCGCAAGGCGCAGCGCAACAGCGCTGGCGCATCTGCGCCGACACGCGTCGCGCAGCGCAAGGCGCATCTGCACCGACACCTGTCGCGCAACGCAGCGCTTGCGCAACTGAAGCGTTGCTTCCTTTAAATTTACTTAAATTAGAGCTTTGCTCTGATTGGGTGTGCTGCTTTGGGCGCTGCGCTGATGCATCTGCGTCTGACACGTGGCGTGTTGCGCGCAGCGCAAAGAATCTGAAGCGTTGCTTCATTTATTAAAATTTAGATTTTCAAGGTAGAGCTTTGCTCTGATTGGGGGAAGATGAAGCGTTGCTTCATCTCCCGCCTCTGAATTTGAATAGAGCTTTGCTCTGATTGGGGTAAACAAATGCCCCCTACCGTTGCGCTTACGTGGCGCCAAACGTGAGCGCAACGGTGGCGGAATTCCAACCGTTGCGGCAACTTTGGAAGCTGAAAGGGCACTTGATGCCTATAAATAGGACCTTTGGTCCTTCACAGATGATCATCATCTCCAAAAATTTTATTTTCAGAATCTCAGAGCCCTGCTCTTGTTTTTAAGAACTCTTAGATTTTCTTTAAAAGGAACTATTTAGGTAAGAATTAGTCTTGAATTAAATCAATTTTCATTAATAGAGCTTTGCTCTTATAGATCTTTGATATAAAGAAAACCCTTCTGGGATTTCACCAATAGAGCCTTGCTCTCAAGAATCTGTTTCAGGGTTTCTTGACCCATGAACAAAACCTTGCATCTTTGTCAAAACATAGATCTCTTTGATCTAAAAATGAGATGAACTCTTAAGAATCTGAGTATGGATAATGAAAATTAAAAATGGAGTTTTGTATTTAAAGGATTATATCATCTTTTAATAATAATGATCTCAGAGTTCATGGGGGACTTCTTCAAATTTCTATTATTATGGAATTTGATAGGCGTCACCCCTATTCGTAGAGCATTGCTCTCAAGGAGTTTAACTCTCTATGCTCATTTTTTAACAAGAATTCGCCTAATCAGTCGGTCTGCTAATTTCGCTGATCTTCTTTCACAGGAACAATGGACGCCTATATGTATGCTCTTAACGAGATCATCTCTTACGGGGACATCTGCCGACTTGGCCGCTCTCAAAATCGAGAGTTCACAAACGCGGAGTGTGCTGAAATCATGAGCCGCTTCGACGCATACAACGGTCCCCTGCTTCCCCGGCGTTCCTCCCTTCTTAAGCTTATCGTGGGAGCCATCTGGGAAGCGCTTCTCCTGTTCTGTTCCAGTGTGCCGCTTAGGGCGCTGGATGCCGCTGAGGATAAGGTGCACTCGGTGTACCTGTTGAACTTTATCTCAAAGAGACGGCGAGACAGTCTTATCGATTTCTTGCACGAGGTCTTTCAACAGTCTGCCATACTCGCTGCTTATCGGAGGGTGGAAGACATCAGGGGAGACCCTGACGCTTGTGTTCGCGAAAGAAAGCATACTAGGATGGTCCGCGAGGCTTGGAAAGTCATAGATAGGGTCGCTTTCGAGTTCCTCAATCCATGTCCTGGGTTTGAGGTTATTCCCTTGTAATAATGTTTTTCGTTTATTGCTTTTATGATTGTAAGAACTTCTGGCAATATTAATGGAGATTTTTGTTTTTCCTAGCCTGTCTTATCTTTTGTTCTGAGTCTTTTGCTTATGCATGACTGAATGTGTCTCGAACGCTTGATCAAATGTAAATCGGATGCTCTTTTTGTTGCTTTTTTCTTTCTCTTACTATCGGCATGCTGTCTTGATAAATATAATTGGCAGATAACCTAACTTCTCCGAGAGATAGCGATGGCTTAGACCGCAGGTTCAGATCTGCTGTCTAAGACTTTTCAACTCTATGACCCGTGAGGGTCTCATAGAGACTTTTCTCCCTACGGATCGAGGGGATCTCGTAGGTGGGTTTTCTCCTTAGGAATCGTGAGGATTCCTAAGTGTGTCTTCTCTTGTAAGTCGTAAGGATCCTATAAGAGAATTTTTCCCTCTTACGAGTCGAGAGGACCCGTAAGCAGTTGTTTCCCTCCTTGTCGAAACTCGACTTTGGAGAGTGAGACCCGTGAATAGTATGCAAGAGACCGTTTTAGATCGACTTACAGGGTCCTATTGTTCAGGAAGCAATTTTTTTAGTCCCTGCTGCCTGAGGCTTCATCTTGCAAGTTGAGACGAATCAGGAATTTTCCCGCGGAGACACTGGTTTCTCTGCGAGCCGACGCGAATCAGGAGGCTCTCGTCAAGGATTGTTTGTTTCCCTGAGTTAAGGTATTTGCCAGGGATTATTTGTTTCCCTAGCGCCAAGGATTATTTGTTTCCTTGGTGTTGACACGGATCGAGAATTTCCCACGGAGACACTGGTTGCTCTGCGAGTCGATGCGAATCAGGAGGCTCTCATCAAGGATTGTTTGTTTCCCTGAGTCAAAGGATTTGCTAAGGATTATTTGTTTCCCTAGCACCAAGGATTATTTGTTTCCTTAGTGTTGAAACGAGTCGAGAATTTCCCACGGAGGCACTGGTTGCTCTGCGAGTCGACGCGGATCAGGAGGCTCTCGTCAAGGATTGTTTGTTTCCCTGAGTTGAGGTATTTGCTAAGGATTATTTGTTTCCTTAGCGCCAGGGATTATTTGTTTCCTTGGTGTTGAAACGAGTCGAGAATTTCCTACGGAGGCACCGGTTGTTCTGTGAGTCGACGCGGATCAGGAGGCTCTCTTCAAGGATTGTTTGTTTCCCTGAGTTGAGGTATTTGCTAAGGATTATTTGTTTCCTTAGCGCCAAGGATTATTTGTTTCCTTGGTGTTGAAACGAGTCGAGAATTTCCCACGGAGGCACTGGTTGCTCTGCGAGTCGACGCGGATCAGGAGGCTCTTGTCAAGGATTGTTTGTTTCCCTGAGTTGAGGTATTTGCTAAGGCTTATTTGTTTCCTTAGCGCCAAGGATTATTTATTTCCTTGGTGTTGAAACGAGTCGAGAATTTCCCACGGAGACATTGATTGCTCTGCGAGTCGACGCGGATCAGGAGGCTCTCATCAAGGATTGTTTGTTTCCCTGAGTTGAGGTATTTTGCTGAAGACATTGGTTTCTTCAGAGTTGGGATGAACCGTCGAAATTTGGCTTCGTTTTCTGGCGGATCCTGTTGGGAAAGTATGGTTCCCTCTTTGTTTGCGCTCTTGGGTTATATACAGGAATTGATGTGATCTCAACTGTAGGGCCAAAGTTTTATCATCTTTTTTTTTATTTTATTTTCGCGATGCTCTATCATTTCAGCTTTTATATCGCGAAGGTCGCGATTGCCCAATCATTTCGGCTATTTTTCGCGGTGCCCAATCATTTCGGCTGTTTATTTTATTTTTACTCGCTGCTTTTTATTGCGAGTTGCCCAATCATTTCAGCTATTTTTTTATTTTTACTCGCTGCTTTTTATTGCGAGTTGCCTAATCATTTCGGCTATTTTTTTATTTTTACTCGCTGCTTTTTATTGCGAGTTGCCCAATCATTTCGGCCTTTTTTTTATGCATACATTTTCACTTGCTGATTTTTATTGCAAGTTGCCCAATCATTTCGGCTATTTCGTATGCATGTGCGGCCTACCGTCTTCTCACCGTAAACCTGAAATTAGACACCGATTTCGGCATCAGCACCGCTACAACTGGGATATTGCCAGGAGCGAATCATCATCTGCCTCTGTCGATGTCGAACAAAGGTGGCTTAGCGACCAGGGTTAGGGTCCTGTCGACTAAGGCTTTTGACTTCATGAGCCGTAAGGGTCTCGCAAAGGTATTTCTCCCTACAAGTCGTGAGGATCTTGTAGGTGCATTTTCTCCTTAGGAATCGTGAGGATTCCTAAGTGTTCGTTTCCTCTGTACGTCGTAAGGATCCTATAAGAGGATTTTCTCCTCGTAAGTCGAGAGGACTTACAAGGGTTGTTCATCATGCGTACATATCCCCAGTCTCGGATGGGACTTGGTTAGGGAAATGTTTATTCGCGCCCGTGGATTGTATACAAGGGTCAGTATTGAGCCACTTGTAGGGCATAAATTGAAGGTTGTGGGGGTTGCTTAAGCACAGATTTAGGTCTCTGTGACTTAAGACTTTCAAATCTTATGAGCCGTGAGGGTCCCACAAGAGAGTTCTCCTTACGAGTCGTGAGGATCTCGTAAGTGTATTTTCTCCTTAGGAATCGTGGGGGTCCCTAAGTGTGTTGCTCCCTTATGAGTCGTAAGGATCTCACGCGGGTGGTTTCTCCTTACAAGGTCGAGAGGACCCTGTAAGTGTCTTTTAACGAGGTTGCGCCCTTTCGGGTTTTCACAAATACTCGCCGGTAGTCCTGCTGTTTTTACTCACGGAGCCCTTTTGGGTTTTCATCCGTGCCCATTTTGCTTATGGACATACCGTTTTTTTTTTCTCTTTATTTTTATTTACTTTTTTTTTACGAGGTCGCGCCCTTTCGGGTTTTCATGAACGCTCGCCGGTAGCCCTGCTGTTTTTACTCACGGAGCCCTTTCGGGTTTTCATCCGTGCCCTTTTTGCTTATGGACATACCGTTTTTATTATCATCATTTTTTTATTTTCTTTTTCTCTCTTTTTTTTATCTCGTCAGCCTAAGGATACTGCGGTAGTAGTTTTAAGGACGTTTCGGTCCGCTATTAGTTTAAGGACGTTTCGGTCCGCTATTAGTTTAAGGACGTTTCGGTCCGTCCAGGAAACGGTTGGCTACTGCTTATAAAGTTTGAGCTTAGGAAGATGGCGAGCGGACATAGTCGTCGTCATCTATCATTGACCTAGGCAGTAACTCGCTAAGCGTAGTATTTCTTCAGGAATCGACCATTTATCGGCCTGTAAGGCCTTTCACCGTGCATATCCATGAGTAGATAGGTTCCACCCTGGTAGACTTTGTCTATGATGTATGGGCCTTCATAGTTTGGCTCAAATTTTCCTCGCTTGGCTCGATTGGGGATCATAGGTCTTTTGACCACTAGCACGAGTTCGCCTTGGTGGAATGTCCTCGGCCGGGTCAATTTTTCATATGAGCGCGTCATCTTTGCTTTATAGGCTTCTAGATTTTGTTGCGCTATAAGCCGGGTTTCGTCAAGGGCATCAAGCTCCTCAAGCCGAAGGTGAGCATTTTCTTCGTCCGTCAGCTCGTAGTGGACTGCCACTCGTAGAGAAGGTAACTCTATCTCGAGGGGGAGTACTGCTTCCGTCCCAAATACCAACGCGTACGGCGTTGTGCTTGTGGCCGTCTTGAACGTAGTTCGATATGCCCAGAGAGCTTCTTGCAGTCTCTCGTGCCAGTCTTTCTTATTCCGGGACACCGTTTTCTTCATGATCTTTGTCAAGGTCTTGTTGAAGGTTTCGGCTAAACCGTTAGCTCGCGGATTGTAAACCGAGGAACATCTCCAGTCTATATTGTGTTGTTGCGCGAAGTGACTGATCTTATGGCTTCTGTAAGCTGGCCCGTTATCGGAGATGATCCGTCGTGGAGTTCCAAACCGATATATGACGTGCGTCTTGAAGAAATGGAGGATATTCTCCGTCTTCACTTCCCTCAACGGTACTGCTTCTGCCTATTTGGAGAAGTAGTCGGTCGTCGCCAGGATGAAACGATGTCCCCTGGACGATACTGGTTCGATGGGGCCGACTATGTCAGTTCCCCATATTTCGAACGGCCAGCTAGCCACCGTCGGGTGTAGCGGATTTGGATGCTGATGGATGAAGTCCCCATGGATTTGGCATGAGTGGCACTGCTTCGCATACTCAAGGCAGTCTTGGATCATCGTGGGCCAGTAGTAGCCCATCCGTTTGATCTTCAACTTCATCTTTGGGCCTGCTTGATGAGAACCGCAGAGTCCGTCGTGAACTTCCTGAACGACTCTTTTCGCTTCGTCAGGTCCGAGACATCTTAACTATAGAGAATCAAACGACCTCTTATACAGAGTATCGTTGACGAAGGCGAAAGACAGAGCTCGTTTCATGAGCTGATGTCTTGTGGACGCTTCTTCAGGCATTCAGTGGGACTTAAAGTAGTCTATGAAGACTTCCCTCCAATCCTCAGCCTTTTCCCGGTCTTCTATTTGCAAGGTCGTCCGTTCAGTCACTCCCTTCTCTTCGGATGATTCCGGAGATATTTCTGCTAGGGCAAGCATCCGACGGCTTTGTACCACGATTCTAACGTCATCGAGGTTCTCGTCAGCCAGTTCTTTAGCAAGTTTGGCCAACGCGTCTGCTTTGCTGTTTTCCGCGCGCGGTATGCTTTCCAAAGTATAGGAGGGAATTTGGGTCAACAGTTGCTGCACTTTTTCGCCGTACTTCACCAACTCTGGTTTGCATGTTTGGTAGTCGCCGTTTACTTGACTAACGACCAGTTAGGAGTCTCCGTATATGAGGAGGTTTTCAATTCCCATGTCAATGGCGATTTCGAGGCCTGCTATCAAAACTTCATATCCGGCTTCATTGTTCGTCCTCGGCTATGTTAAGGAGAAAGCGAAGCGCATTATCCCTCCTTGTGGAGTCACGAAGATGAGGCCTACCCCCGATTTGATTATAGGGGTACTTTGTTTGCGCTTTTTCGTAGAAGATGCTCCATCGAAATAAAGTTCCCATTGGGTATCACCACCGTCGATCGCGTCAAACGCATGTTCGTCTGGCAAATCGCAATTCAGAGGAGAATCGGCAGGTATCGGGTGCTCAGCGAGGAAGTCGGCGATGGCCTGGCCTTTCACTGCCTTGAGAGGTTGATACGTTATCGAAAACTCCATCAAGAGCAGGGCCCATTTAGCGAGTCGTCCCGTCAATATGGCCTTTGACATTAAATACTTAAGAGGGTCTACCTTTGAAATGAGACGGACCTCATGCACCAACGCATAGTGCCTGAGCTTTGTTATCGCGAAGATCAACGCCAGGCAGTGTTTTTCAATGGGGGAGTAATTGCTTTCTGCCCCCAGTAGAAGAGTGCTCTTTCTTTCCCTTAGTCGTTCTCTTGCGCCCATAATGCGCCTAAAGAACCTTCGAGGGCAGTTGTGTAAAGAATGATAGGCCTTTTCTTAACCGGAGCAGCCAACACTGGCGGGTTCTGTAGGTACTGTTTAATCTCGTCCAGCGCGCCCTGGCATTTTTGATCCCAGACGAACGGGGTTCCCTTCTTCATCAGGTGACTGTAAGGACGACACTTGCCCGAAAGGTTGGCTATAAATCGCCGTATATACGCGAGCTTCCCTTGGAGAGACCGCAGCTGCTTAAGAGTCCTTGGCAGAGGCATTTCCATAATCGCCTTGATCTTGGACGGATCTATCTCGATACCTCGGTGTCGGACGATGAATCCCAGGAATTTGCCCGAGGAAACCCCGAATGCACACTTGAGAGGGTTCATCTTCAAGTTGTATTGTCGAAGGCGTTGAAACACGGTCTTCAAATGCTCGAGATGTTCTTCGTATGATTTGCTTTTAACCACGAGATCATCGATATAGCATTCGACGATTTCGTGTAAAAGGTCATCGAAGATCTTCGTCATGGCCCTTTGATAGGTGGCACCGGCATTCTTTAAACCGAAGGGCATCACCTTGTAGCAGAATGTACCCAAAGGAGTCCTGAAGGCGATGTGCTTCTGGTCTTCGGGATGCATCTTTATCTGATTATACCCTGACGAGCCGTCCATAAAGGAGAAAACCTCGTGAGTGGACGTGTTGTCTATCATCAGTTCGGTGACTGGCACTGGGAAATCGTCCTTCGGGCAGGCTTTATTAAGATCCCGGAAGTCCACGCATATGCGCACTGTCCCATTTTTCTTCATCACCGGGATGATGTTGGCGATCCACTCGGGATACTGGACCTCTTGAATAAAGCCAGAGTCGATCAGCTTCTTGACCTCGGCGTTGATGCTCATTTCAAGCTCGAGTCGCATTCTTCTCGGCGCCTGTTTGACTGGCTTGACGTCTGGGGATATTGCCAATTTGTGCACAGCAATTTCTGGATCTAGTCCCGGCATTTCGGAATAGTTCCATGCGAAGCAATCTTTGTGCTGCATAAGCAGGTCTTTTAATGAAGCCACCTTCTCTTCAGACTGCAGCTCACTAATGAATGTCGGTCGAGGGTCGTTTGCCGTCCCCAACTCAATTTTCTTGAGGTTGTCTGCAGTGGTATGGATTCCATCTTCCAGCTCTTTCGGCGCTGGTGGGAACTCTGAGATCACCTCATCGTTGCTATTTTCGAAGCACCAGGGAAGGTCATCCATGTTCTCGGACTCTTCTTTTAATATTGTTATCACGTGACAAGTACGAATTCGCTTCCAATCCCAATGTGGAACTGGTTCTTCTTTCTTGGCTTTGGGTTCATGCTTTTGGGGCGGTGTTACCCTTCAGTTGTCAGACAGAGCGAATTTGCCAAGCTGATACTGATCTTCGACCCAATTCTTAAAGGTGAAGCAGTCTTCGAGAGGGTGCCCTATTACTCGATGGTAAGAGCAATAATTTGGGTCAGAGACTTCACCTGCTCGTTCGGGGTTTTTGGACTCCGGCAGTGTAAGCATTTGATGTTTTAGAGCAAGATAAAGTATCTTCTTCGTCTTGTCCCGAGGAAATGAGTACGCTCGACCCATTTTCTTCATGAGGGATAGATCAATAATGCTCGTCTCCCGTTTGCGTGGCTTTTTAGTCCCGCTTTGTTGCTGTTGAGCGTCTTTTTGGCCTTTCGACTTGTTTCTGCCTCTGCGTCGAGCCTTTTTTATAACAGGTTGACAAGGGGCGGCACTTTCATCTTTGACGGCCTGTTGAAGGAGGCGTTGCGTTTTGGCTTTCTCGTAGATGGCCATTTCGCGGTTGTGATCATCTCGGACTTTTTGACCAGCTTCCCTTATAAGCCTATCCATTTGTTTTTCAAATGACGGACTGGGCACTTTTGCATCAGAAACTTTTACTGGTTCAGGATTAGTGTCCTCCCGTTGCGCATCTGCTTCTTCATCGAAATCGTGCACGACGTAACAGTCGCGGTGCAGCTCTCGTTTCTTGGAGCGAATGTATCCGAGCCCGATCGTCTCCATCCTCCCATTAGGCAGCTTGCGTTGAGTCCCAGGAACGTTCCAGACTTTGTCGTAGAACTTGGCTTTTCGAACGGTCTGCTTGAAGGATATTCCCTGGCGTTTCAGCAGCTTTTTCAAACCTTCCGTATAATATCTGGGTAGACGGATGGGTTGAAGTCTGTCCAGCGTAGGATCTGCGCCATGCCAGATTTCTTTTTCCACTTTGGTTTCTTCGGAGCGGTAGAATAGAATTGCCTTCTCGCCTTCTCGCCTGGGAGGGATATAGAACGTCTGCAGCTCCTCTACACCGTCGGTACCGAGCGCATCTAGTTCTTTATAATGTTTAAGCGGCACCATAACGACTTGTAGATCTTGCTCTTCGTCAGCCAAAGCTTGTATTGAAGGTCGGGCAGAGAATACAGCATGGACATCATCCTCCGAGTCACTACCAAAGATCAACGTCGGAGCGGATGGTCCCGGCTTGGTGTATTGGGGCGGAACCGAATAAACTATCTCCTCTTCCTCCTCGGTATCACTGCCGAAGACAGGGATGGTAGCGTTAGTTTTATTCTCCGGCTTGTGACACCTTTCCGTGTCTTCAAAATTCGGCAAGGAGTATTTGGCATCTTCATATTTGCGAACTTCATTCACGGAAAACGGATTCAATTCTCCCATCACGGTATACTCGAGACCATCCCTAAAATATTTCATACACTGATGCTGTGTAGAAGGGATGATGTTGTACTCGTGTAACCATGGTCGGCCGAGAAGAGCGTTATAGCATGTCCTGGCATCTATGACGTGGAATTTAATGTCCGTGACGAGCAGCCCGAAACGTAGCGTCAGTATCACAGATCCAAGAGTCTTTGACGATTGGGAGTCGAACCCGGAGATGGTGATCTTGTCCCGAGCAAGGTGTTGAACGCTCATGCAGATTTCCTTTAACACTCGCACATTGAGTAGGTTAACAGACGACCCGTTATCGATCAGGATTTTGCCTATCTTTATATCATGGCAGTATCCCGAGACGTAGAGAGGGCGATTGTGTTCGCACGTCCCAAGGAGAAGGTCTTCATCGCCAAAAGTGACATCTGCCGTGTGCACTTCCTCCAATTCATCCTTCATCTTTTCTTCAGCCAGGAAAGCTTGGAATTGCTCCGGATCCTGTAGTGCCTTGATTAACGAATCTCTCGCCTCCTTTGATAACAAAAGGGCGTCAAGAATGCTGAGCTGCGAGGGTAGTTTCCTCAGATGCGCTAAAACGTTGTAATCCACCTTATTTCTCTTCGGCGGGTCCTTGGCACTTAGCTCTTCCACAACTTGGTCATCTAAGACGATATCCTCAGGGACCTTCTCTTTTCCCTTATCTTTTTTATTTGAGGGTCCGATTCTTTTCGGGAAGCGTACGATTTCGTAGCCGAATATTTTCGCAGGCCTTCGGCTCTTCTTCTTTTCCCGAGGTGGACTCTTTAAAGAGAGGGGCAAGCTCCAGCTCCTCATCAGAATCACTCCCGAATGTAGGCACCTGTGATCCCCCGGCGTTAACCATGCGACGATCACCGGTAGTTCTATTAAGCCCTTCGGTCGTACCGTTTTGCTCTCGGCGGGTCTTGCACTTTTCCCGCTTAAACTGCTGCCGGTGAGCAACATATCCTTGCTACCATCTATCGAAAGGTTTGCACTCTTCAGTGGGGTGCGAAATCTTCCGATGATACAAGCAATAGGAGGGGTGCATTTTCGCTTCACCAGTAATGTTTCCTTCGGAGGATGGTAGTTTCATGCCCATTGATATGGCTTTAGCAAACCTCTTTCTCATCTTGAATTTGATTTTATCCGCAGTGGGTGTGCTTTGCTCCAGCGGGAGTATATCAATTCTTTCGTCAAGGCGCTGGCGTTTGGCTCTTTCGAATATAACCGCCTCGCGCTCCCGATCAGCTTTGCATTTTAAGAGAGCTTCATTGAGGAATGTATCGATTACTTCATCCGATGGCCCCAAAATTTTTGGTCCGGGATCTGCCCCTAGCTTTTCAGTAAAAGGAGTCTCCTCATTGTTCGTGAGCGAATGGGAAATCATATGACAGCTCGCCACATATTCCTCGGATTTATCTGACGAACTATCTCCCTCATCTTCCTCTTGAAAGACGTGGTTGAGGAACTCTTGGAATGTAATGGGCGTCCGTGCCTTCTGGTTGTATTTCTCCAACGCGTCAATTTGTTTTTGCAAGTCCGTGCGCTTGTCGCCAGGCTTCACAAGCTTCTTTGACTTCTTTTTCTTCTTCTTTGAAGATTTCGACGGCTGGTTACGAATGCTTGGGCCACCTCCATCAATCTTTTGAGTTGGACGAGGCTTCAACATCCCTTCAATGATCTGCTGCTCCAACGGGTTCTTCCACTTGATCGCTGGGCATGTTTGAAGATCATTTAGCATCCTCTTTGTCTTTGCTGATAACACAACCTCCCAAGGAGCTTCTTCGACGACGGAGCATGTTGCCCCCGGCGTATTCGTCCCCTTAGATGTGTGGGGCTGCGGGGGATTCACCTTCCGTTTGTCCGATAACGCGAATTTGCCCTGTCGGTACTGGTTTTCAAGCCAATTTTTGAAGACGTAGCAATCTTCGATCGGATGGCCCAGCACTCGATGATAAGGACAATAGTTGGGCTCATTGACGTCAGTTGGTTGCGACGGACGTTTTGGATCTGGCAGGTTTATGAGTCGGTTGCGCAACGCCAGCTCGAATAACCTTCTCGTCTTATCTCGCGGAAAAGAGTAAGAACGTCCCATCCTCTCCTCAAGGGCTACGTACGGGCGCATATTATTTTGACGAGCGACTGGTTTCGAGTTGCTCAGATGTTGCTGAGCATTAGCAACAATGATCGCTTTCCCCTTCCCCTTCTCATTTCGGGAGTCCGGCTTTGGAAGGAGGTTTATGGCCCATTTGATCCATTTGCGCCAGCTTGTCGATTAACGCCTGGAAGGTGGTCGGCTTGAAGAACATCATAAATTGCGAGATGGTTGCTTGCGGATCGAGGGTTCCCATAAACATACCCACTGCAGGAGCTTCCTCAATGCGCTGCTCACATTTTGACCATAAGTTCCGCCATCGTATAGCATATTGAACCCATGTCTCGCCTAGCTTTACCCTAGCGTTAATCAGTGCCGTCATTGGGGTGCGTTCACTGGCGCTTGCAAAACGCTGAGTAAACAGCAGTTCCATTTCAGCAAAGGTCTTGATAGAGTCATTCGGGAGCTCGGAATACCACTCGAACGCCGTATCTGATAAACTTCCAACAAACTGGCGAAGCAATAGCTTGTCATCACCGCCGGTGTTACCACAGAGTGCCCTAAACTGGGCAACATGCTGGTGAGGATTGCCCGTCCCCTTGTAGACATGGAACTTGGGAATTGTGTAACCCGGCGGGTACTTGATTTGGTCATACCAACTTGGATATGGCCGCCCCGTTTTTACGACCTGGCCGGCTGCTTCAGTCGCATGATGAACCCGTATTTGCTGGGCTATGTACTCGTCCAAATCAGCTTTAGAGATTGTATCCTCTTTAGCCGTTGACAGAGCTGGCGGAGGATTTGATGTCTCTCCCCTATCGTCTCCAAGGACGATCGGGGGCTCTTCAGCCGGAGGATCTTGTTGTATCATCATTCCTATCATGTCTTGGAAGAGGAGGCCCATACGCTGTATGTTGGCTGCTTGTTCAGCAGCCTCTTTGTCCTTCTTTTCCAATCTTCGACGAAGGAATTCGGCGTCGGTTTCTTCCTCCTGGCGTTCATCCGAGGATGTTTTAGGGTTTTCTTTTGGCCCTGTAAGTGCGGCCATAGCGTTCATCATCTCTTGGAGCTTCTGCTGCTGCTCCTGTGCCTTGGTCACTGATCGCGTAAGCGGTCGATGACCCGTAGATATGCGACTGTCCTCTTTACCAGATGCCACATAAACGGTATGAATTACAATGCCCCCTGACTTAGGGCGTTTGGGTTCACCACCTTTGATATTCATCATCGGCGTCGGCACTTTCTCCGGCCTTCTTCTTTTATGGGCTGTAGAAGTTGAGGGGGCCGTTGCTTTGGGCAACCAAGCGGCCGTCGCCTTTCGTTGCTTGACCAGGGGATTTTCTTCCTGCGACCTTTCGACTTCTTGTGCTGGCGAGAGAAGTTAGGATCAATGACAGATTCTCGGACTCGTCGCCATGTCTTGTAGATCCTGGAGGACAGCGATTGAGGAGGCTACTCCGGCTTTTCTGTTTCCACGGCAGTCTCTACCGGTGGAGGAGATCTCTTGAGCACCGCAGTTGGAGAGTTCCTGCGTACCCTATTCAGTAGCTCAAAGCTGTTCCCAGTTGGAACAGCAGCATTAACTTCCACCGTTGGTACTGGTGGAGTTATCCCGGAAGGGGAGTTGCCCCCAGTCTTCCTTATTCGGCGCCAGTGGCGTCGTCGGGCACGACGAGTCATCGGTATTGGTTCAGAGACAGAAACAGCCTCTTCTTGCCCCCTGTTCAGGTATGGGGCTGTTGCCGGCGTCAGCCTATTGAAAACTGATGTCTTTTGATCAGCAGGAGCAGGAGTGGGGGTTGGGACGGTCAATCTTGTAAAGACCGATCTCTTAGCAGGAGAAGCCGCCTTGACGATTTCAGGAGCAGGTTTGGCTATTCTTTTTGGAATAACCTTTTCTAGGACTGCAAGCTTCATTGTGGGCCCGCAGGAGTTTTGGCCCAATCTGGAGAAGACCGAGGCACTGGTGTTGGGCGACCCGTTGAGAGGGGCCGCAGTAACTGAAAGTCGATCGAAGACCGACTTCTTAGGAGCTTCTTGTACGGGCACAGGGGTGCTGAAGCTTGTTGGCGGAAGCATAGTTCCGAAAAACAACCCCGTGGTGGCTTGAGTAATCTGCTCCACGGGCATGGTGAACAGAGAGGCCGCTTGGGGCCCGTAGGTTATGCCCCCAGTTGAGGCCGGACGTGAGCTGCAGTTGCAGTTGGAGCACTTTGAACAGGTAGAGGCCATCGATGCTTGATTTCTGCGCTAGGCAAAAGACCAAATCTTAGTAACTTGAAATCCAAAGGCAACCATTAACAAACCGCGATTCGTTCACGAATACGACACACGAAGTGTAGAGTGGAAAGAGGAAAAGGTCCCACCGGGCGTGCCAGAATCTGTTCCCCTCCGAAGGATGGCGCACAAGACTGTGAAGTCCTGACGCTGAGATTCGGGGCAGATGCTATATGGTTTTATCCGTCTACCTCTCCGAAGATGCCAAGTTGATTTATGGCACTGTGTATCGGAGGTTCAGACGGATGCGGCCGATGTAGCAGACTTCGTCAGATTCCCCCTCGCTTGAGGGGTTTTTGGTTGTGGGGACGCTCTTCCCTACAGGCGCAAGCCCCTGCAGTTAATTACGCTACCGCATCGCGGTAACAACTTTCTCCTTCTCCAGAATTTCACTTCGTGTCATGGGTGTTTGTTTTGTTTGTGGTTGCCCGTGGATTGTATATGGAGACTGAGTAATGCCGTCGCCGGTAGGACGTGGATTAGTCTAAATCCGTATTTACTTAGATTTGGGTTTGGTGTTTTTAGTTTAAGGATACGTTAGCCGTGTTGAGTCTAAGATCAACTTAAACGTTCGTTAAGGATACGTTAGTCTGATTTGAGACTAAGATCAACTTAATGGGATCGTCTAGATCCATTTCCAGTTTAAGGACGTAGAGGTCCATTTAATATATGGCCGTTGGGACTCATCACCTCTCTGACATCGTTGAAGGATTACAACGATAGGTGTCAGAGGAGTTCAGAGATGTACCCTTGAACCAAAGTCGATTTGGAGTTTTATAGTCCATTTGAATGTTTAAGGATACGTTAGCCGTGTTTGGGGCTAAGATCGACTTAAACGGGATCGTTTAGATCCGGCAAAAGAGCATTTGGGGGCTCTATTGCTCCAGTTTAGGGACGTGGTGGTCCATGTTCCAGTTTAGGGACGTGGCGGTCCATCGCCAGTTTAAGGACGTGGTGGTCCATCGCCAGTTTAAGGACGTGGTGGTCCATCATTAGTTTAAGGACGTTTCAGTCCATCGCCAGTTTAAGGACGTTTCGGTCCATCATTAGTTTAAGGACGTTTCGGTCCAACATTAGTTTAAGGACGTTTCGGTCCACGAGTTCAAGGACCCCGCAGTCCATATTCATGTGTGATCGTTGGGACCCGTCGCCTCTCTGACGTCGTTGAAGGATTACAACGAGAAGTGTCAGAGGAGTTCGGAGATATACCCTCGAACCGGAGGTAAATTGATTTAAGAGAGCAATCTTGCTCAGTCAATTTAATTTGAGGACTTACAGCCAAAATTGGGCTAAGTCCAGTTGAAAATGTTCAACATTTTATTTACTTTTGCATTGCATTTTTATTTGGGCTCTACCCATAAAAGATGCAGAGCATCAATTTGTTTTGGGCTCCGCCCATTTATAAATGATGCAAAGCATCTACTTTGTTTGGGCTCTGCCCCTTTTAAAATGCATAGCATTTTTATTATTTTGTTTGGGCTCTGCCCATTTATAAATGATGCGGAGCATCAATTTAATTAGGCCTGCTTGGTCTTTTTGATTTGGGTCTGGCCCTTTAAGAAATGTCTTGCATTTATCAGGCGCTTTGCGCCAATCAGAGAGCGCAAGCACTTGTAGTGTTGACACGTGTCGTGCAAGCGCAGTGCGCTGCGCTAGTGCGCTGCGCTTGTGCTGCTGACACGTTGCGTACTCTGGTGAGTTGCGCCAATTATAGAGAGCAAAGCTTTATCTCAAAGCGCATAGCGCAAGTGGCACTCTCCCAAGAGCGCAACAGCGCAATTTGCAAGTGCAAGGCACTATGATTTAAGAATCTTTTAGATTCAAGAACCAATGGTTCATTAAAGAAGTGCAAAGCACTATTCGTTTCCTTGATCTAATTTAGATCAAAGAAAAAAAAACAAGTTTTTTCTTCTTTTTATTTCAGGAACCAAAGGTTCATAAAAGTGCAAAGCACTATTTATTATGTGAAGATCATTGATCTTGTTTTTAGATCAATGATCTATTAGAAGAAATTTCTTCTAATTTTAGAAGGTTTTTACCTTTTTCTTGAAACTTTTTCAGAGTTCTCTCTGTTTGAAGCTCTTGATTTTTTCAAGAATGTTGATGCCTTTGAATTGAGGTCTAGGGGCCTTTATATAGTGCCCATAAATTTGTTAAAGAGATCTTTCTTTGAGTGATTTGGGGAATTTTCCCCACCGTTGGATCTTTGATTCAAGGGCTTCTGTTTTACAGAAGAAAATCTTCTTGTTTTAACAAGAACAGAAAGATTTCTTTGAAATCTTAATTCCGTTTGGCGCAAACGCCCCAGTACGTGACACGCGTCAAGCAGCGCACAGCGCAGCGTAACTGCGCCGACACGCGTCGTGCAGCGCAAGGCGCAGCGCAACTGCGCTAGCGCATCTGCGCCGACACGCGTCGCGCAACGCAGCGCTTGCGCAACTGAAGCATTGCTTCCTTTAAATTTACTTAAAATAGAGCTTTGCTCTGATTGGGTGCGCTGCTTTGGGCGCTGCACTGATGCATCTGCGCCTGACACGTGGCGTGTTGCGCGCAGCGCAAAGAATCTGAAGCGTTACTTCATTTATTAAAATTTAGATTTTCAAGGTAGAGTTTTGCTCTGATTGGGGGAAGATGAAGCGTTGCTTCATCTCCCGCCTCAGAATTTGAACAGAGCTTTGCTCTGATTGGGGTAAACAGGGGACTCTGTGAGAATGGCTCGATGCTAAGCGATCTGAGATGGAATCCATATACACCAACAAAATATGGACTTTGGTTGCTTTATCTGAGGGGTTAAATCCCCATCAGGAGCAAGTATATCTTGAGAAGATTACTTGGTGTACATAGAAAATTTGAGACTTTCAAAGCTAAGACTTGTTGCAAAAAGGTTCTCGTCATCAACCAGGTGTGGATAATGATGAAACCTTTTCTAGTGCCTATGCTTAAATCCATCCGGATCCTACTTGCCATTGCTATATACCATGACTACGATATCTGACGGTTGGGTGTCATGACTGCTTTTCTAAATGGTGATTTAGAAGAGAGCATCTATAAGTACACGGCTAGAGGGCTTCATAGACAGTGGGAGCAGCGGAAACGTGTGCAAGTTACTTTATGAGTTAAAGCAGGTATCGCGGAGTTGGAACATCTGTTTTGATGTGGTAGTCAAAGAGTTTGACTTCATCAAAATTAAAGATGAACCTTGTATATACAAAAAGGTAGTAGGGAGTATGGTGGTGATCCTCGTATTGTACGTGGATGACATACTCTTGATAGGAAAGGAGTTTCCTATGATACACTCGGTCAATCTCCTCTTATCACATGGATTCTCCATATAGGATCAAGGTGATACCTCCTAAATTCTGGGTTTTGGATCTATGAGATAGATCTAAATGGATGTTAGGATTCTTACTAGGTGTAGTGAGATGGTATCAATCGATCTTGGGGAGAATCACGGGATAACTTCCAGAGTGGTATGGTCGACTGAATGTCAGTCACAGGCATTGTCTTTACCCTCAGTGGAGGGACGGTATGTTAGAAGAGTTCCAAGCTAGATACCGTGGTATACTAGACGATAAAGGCTGGATACATTGCTACCAAGGATGCTACCAAAGAGGTAGTCTGGATGTATATTAGTTCATGAGATGAACTTCGTTCCTACCATTGTGAGACAATGGAGTTGTGGATTTGGCCTAGGAACCCTCGTCCCATCAGTGATCCAGACATATTCTTAGGCAGTATCACATGATCATGGAGATGGTTGATCTCCAGGGAGATCAAGGTTAGGAGAGTAGACCCAGAGGAGAACATGGCGGATCCACTCACAAAGGCCTATTCCCAAGAGAGACTTTTATGGGTTGGTTGAGAATGAGATACTTCAACCACTGCTAATTGTTGGGTATAAGATACTACAACAGATGACCCTAGTGGAAGTGGGAGATTGTTAGTAATATGTATGCCCTAGAGGCCATTACTGTACATACGATGTATATTGTAGTGGATGCTTGGACATATATAGGGAGGACTTTCTTGCTCGACATGATAGTATGCTATCTGGTTGCTCTTTATCTTAACGTGTACACTAATTGTCTCTATGTTACATGTTGATAAAGCCCTTAAGATGAGTACTTGATTACCAGGACTATGATGCAGATCATACTAGTGGGGACAGTGTAGTCGCTAAGTACATCTTTCAAATTTCCTAGTCATAGGTGTATCGAGACAGGGCATCGATATACCAAAGTAGATTAGCGTATAGCTTCTCGACCCATGTAGATGGGCGATGGATGATCCCATATCCATTGGTGTTTGACATCAGAGACAGTATACGGGTGCTCAGTGGAGACTGGGTACACTGGACGGACTCGCCGAGAACACCCAGATGGTATTATACCTCACGTCAGATGGCAGTTCTCTGGTGACAATGGTACAGGTTAGTCTGTAGACCCGAGATCGTCATAGAGTCTTGTATGATTCCCACTGTGCTTTGATTTCCACCTTACCACGTTCAACAGAACGTGCAAAACGGTGGCTTTTGGGTACAGTCTCGAGTCACATGGAGGCAATAAGCGATAGGAGGGGTTTCGTCTCTCCCGGTATTGGGAGTTGATGTTGCGCTGTGCTCGATTGGATATAACAGGAAGTCCTTGGCTAAGACTGCTTCAGAGATATACTGGTAAGTGTTATCAGTAGTTTCTCAACCCGTTATGAGTCTCATATCGACACGACTTATTGAATTACTGGGGTCTGACATTTACCACCCCTAGACGAGATATGCGACATATCAGACGAAGAGACCGGACTGTATGGTAGTGTTACTGATTGGATTCGAAGAAGTGTGAGCAGGCTTGTTTGTTGATCTTCTGATCGCTCAATACCCGGGTGGCCGTTACGTTTAGCAGACCGCTTGCGGCTTGTGGGTGTTTAATATAATCATCACCTACTGCCGGCGTATTGACGAGTCTTTAGAGTCCTACACAGGGGTTTTCTGGCTCAAGCGAAACGGAGTAGGAGTACATATGTGATATGTGCGGGACTGAGATTGATACGATATAAGATACCGTATTCTATTCTCGCGAAATGTGACATTGGTTGGGTATATGCGATATAACCGGGTTATCGGATCAAATGTTGATTCGATAAGTTGTTACACAAGATATTAGTCAGTTATAGCCGGATTATTAAATCAAGAGTTGATTTAATAATTTAATGTATAATTATATATTAGATATATTACATTACATTAACTAGTATTAGCTCACTTAAGATTTCTTTTCTCACAAGATTGTGCACATTGTATATATGTGATATATGCAAGTGTACATGTTTGTGTCATGCTTGATGATACATACAAGATGGGTGTATGAGACTTAGACCATCCAAAGGTTAAATTAGGGTTTTGTTTATTTCTTAAGAAATAACAAAAGAGAGAAGACTTGGTCAATATTGTCAAGCTTGTAGAAACATTGACAAAGTCAACTCTTTTGTCATTCCTTAGGATATTTCTTAACCCAACCCTTAACCTTACACCTTGGTTAATTCTCTACATGAGTTAAGCATGATGACTTAACTCACCCATGGTTATATAATTCATTTGGATGAATTATTCACTAGAGTTCATCTTCTTCTTCTTCCTCCTCCTCAAAAGCTTTCTAGCTCTAATGGAGTTATGAGAAAAAGTGTGAGAAAATCAATTCTAAAGTGAGCCGACTTCCTACTTCATCATCCTCTACTACTTTCCATTTAGTATAGGGTGTTCTCTTCACAAAGTTCTTGACCTAGTGAAGAAATAGCTTGGGTTAGTGTCTTCTCGACGTAGATCATTTTCGGCCTCGAAGTCATCGAAGCAAGCATGTTCGTTTTTTCGTGGAGCCTCTCTAGAGTCTGGAGTTTACGATCGCAAAGAAGGGAACTTCTACACGGAGTTATTGAAGTGGAGGGCCGATCTATAAAGGTTGTATTTCTTGCTCTCTTTACTTATTGCAAAGTGTTTGCATTTGATTCCGTATATTTCTAGTTTACGATTCTATTTAGGGTTAGCTAAAATAGCAAATTTTTGAATTTGGCATGGACAATGCCTCCCGAAACCTTGCTGCCGTCGTAGGTAACCCTTCAGCATATCTACAGTGGTATAAACGTGTTACTATAAGATATCTTTCTGCTCCCCCTAACGACTTCCTAAACATCCAGCGGTACGAGCCTAGAGGTCATGTGGAACGAGAAATGGTAAGTTAAATTTTTTAAATTATATTAGTTTTTAACATCCGACGGTATGAGTCATTAATTATTTCTTATTTCTAATATAACGACAGGCTCGTGGGTTGCATCATATACAATACAATGATGCAGGATCCATATCCGACTGATGCTGGTACAGATACTCAGGCTTTATTTTCAAATGTAGACTCGTATATTGGTGGTATATTCGGTTCATATAATATACTTCCACATTTATCACCGGCACCAGAGCAGCAGCATGAGCCGGCACCAGAGCAGCAGTATGAACCGGCACCAGAGCCGCGGCATGAGCCGGCACTAGAGCCGCAGCATCAGGGAGATCCAGAGTAGCAGGATCAGTGGTTTCGATCACCATACTGTCAGCAACAACCCTGGCATACTGGACAAGCACAAAAACTGGAGGAACAATAGTTTTGGGGGACCGGTTTTGCGCAACAACGGCAGTCTTGGGGGTCAGGTTTTGCACAACAGCAGTCTTGGGGGTCAGGTTTTGCGCAACAACAGCAATTTTGGGGGTCAGGATTTGTGCAGCTATGGGGCCCAGGTTTTGTGCAACAGCAGCCGCATAAAACCGGGACAGGTTCTTCGTAACAACTGGCCAGTTGGGAGAATGATTTTTCGTCCTACATACAGTTGTTGGGAGGCAGCATATATCCGACACTTGTCCCACATTCAGGATTTGCGGAACAACAGCCTGTCCAGGACGCTGCAGAAGCCGAAACAGAAACCGAAGTAGAAGAGCAGACGCCGCTGCCGCTCCCATATACCCAAGAAACGGGAGGGTCCTCCAGTCATCCCAAGAGGTATAAACTTATGTCAAGGCTCCTCGGATTGGGAAAGAGAAAGGGAAAGGGAAAGCGATAGTTCTATACTTTACAAACAGATATGATTTTTTTGTATTATAAATTTGACGGATTCATTTTGTTATTAGAATGTATACCAGATTCATATTTAAACAACATTAATATTATACAATTTTTATTTTTGTATTCGATATTTATTTTATTTTCTGTTTTTTATTAATTTTTTTAAATAAAATAGGACGGGTTCCCAGGAACCCGCCCTCTTCCCATTATAGGGGAGGGCAGGTTCTGGAAGAGGGCGGATTCTCCCTTATATAGGGTAGGGGGCGGGTTTCTAGAACCCGCCCTCTAAACAGAGGGGGTGGGGTCGGTTCCAAACCGTCCTATTTCATTAAATTTAAAACAAATCATTTTATTTTAATAATTTAAATTTTATAATACCCTATTTCAAAAAAAAAACCTCTATTTTTTAAGCATTTTGAAGGAGCTTGACATAAGTTTCATATTTATTATTATTATTATTATTATTATTATTATTATTATTTTATTTTTTTAGAAAGCATGCAAATGGTAGTCTATGAAATCTATGAGATAGGTTATTTCTTTACAAAAGGTTTTTAAGATTGATTTCATAGACTACCATTTGCATGCTTTCTAAAAAAAAATAATTACATAAAATCGTTTCAAACGAACCGATGGCCGCCATGTGGCCGATCAAACAGGAGGATAGAAAAAGAAAAATCTATTTAAGCAGGATAATTTAAGTCGATGAGTCACTGCATAGCCAGTCCAATTGTTATTTCTTGCTTAATAAATTATTCTGAGTTATGAATTATGAAGGAGTAGCATAGCACTACTTCCATTATTAAAAACAATTTTCCATCTATTAAGCTGCATATAATAATGCTTTTAAATATAGAAACAATTCAAATGGTTCAAGAAAATTGCTGGGGGGGAGCATTACAATTTTTTTTTTTTGGAAAAAATGGTTCTAAATTCCTAGGTTTGAAAAATAATAGGTTTAGGTTTCTGACAAAAAAAAGTCATGCAAAGCTCTATAAACTTAAAGATTCTTCTGTTTTAGTTATTATAGTATATTTACTATTGTTTTATATCAACACCGCACTTTCAGGTAAACTACTACATTTATCTTTTAAGGTACTATAGTTATCTTTCAAACTACTACATTTATGTTATAAATTACTACATTTGTGTTAAAATACTGCACTTGACATGAAACTGTTATATTATTGTTAGTTATATGTATGCCCTAGAGGCCATTACTGTACATAGGATGTATATTGTAGTGGATGCTGGGACATATATAGGGAGGATTTTCTTGCTCGACATGATAGTATGCTATCTGGTTGCTTTTTATCTTAACGTGTACACTGATTGTCTCTCTGTTACATGTTGGTAAAACCCTTAGGATGTGTACTTGACTACCAGAACTATGATGCAGATCATACTAGTGGGGACATGGTAGTCCATAAGTACATCCTTCAAGGTCCCTAGTCGTGGGTGTATCGAGACGGGGCATCGATATACCAGAGTAGACTAGCGTATACCTTCTCGATCCATACAGATGGGCGATGGATGATCCCATATCCATTGGTGTTTGACATCAGAGATGATATACGGGTGCTCAGTGGAGACTGGGCACACTGGACGGACTCGCCGAGAACTCTCAGATGGTATTATACCTTACGTCAGATGGCAGTTCTCGGGTGACACCGGTACAGGTTAGTCTGTAGACCCGAGATCGTCATAGAGTCTTGTGTGATTCCCACTGTGCTTTGATTTCCACCTTCCCACATCCAAGAGGGCGTGCAAAACGATGGTTTTTGGGTACAGTCCCGAATCACATGGAGACAATGAGCGATAGGAGGGGATTCGTCTCTCCCGGTATAGGGAATTGATGTTGCGCTGTGTTCGATTGGCTATAACCGGAAATCCCTGGCCAGGGTTGCTGAGATTTACTGGTAAGTGTTACCAGTAGTTTCTCGAACTGTTATAGACCTCATATCGACACGACTTATCAAGCTACTGGGGTCTGACGTTTACCACCCCTAGGCGAGATATGCGACATATCAGACGAACAGACCGGACTGTACGGTAAGTGTTATTGGTTGGATTCATAGGAGTGTGAGCGGACTTGCTCGTTGATCTTCTGATCGCTCAATACCCGGGTGGCCGTTACGTTTAGCAGACCGCTTACGGCTTGTGGGTGTTTGATATGATCATCACCTTCTGCCGGTGTATTGACGAGTCTTTAGACTCCTATACAGAGGTTTCCTGGCTCAAACGAAACGAAATAGGAGCGCATATGAGATATGTGCAGGACCGAGAATAATACCAGTATGTGATACTGCATTTTATTCTCGCGATTTGTATCATTGGACGGTTATATATGATATAGCCGGGTTACCGAATCAAGTGTTGATTCGATACATTGATACACTTGATATTAGTCGGTTATATGCCATATGACCGGATCATTAAATCAAGTGTTGATTTAATGATTTAATGTATAATTATATATTTGATATATTATTTTACATTAACTAGTATTTGTTCACTTAAGATGGATTTTCTCACTTGGTGTGCACATTGTATATATGATATAGTTTTGTGCACTAGTTTGTATCATGTTTGATGATACATGCAAACTTGGGTGTGTATGATTAAACCATGATTACGTTAATGGTTAGGGTTTGATTTACTTATTTATTCTTTTCATTTATTTTTGGGGCAAGAAATAAAATGGTGATTCTTTTGTTTTCACTTGAAGCTTCTTGAAGCTTTGACCATTTTGTCTCTTTCCTTAACCCTAACCATTTACTTAGCCCTAGTTTATTCTCTACACTTGTTAACTCACCCATGGTTGCTAAATGATAACTATCACTTCATTTTCTTTTACAAAAATGATTATCATTGTTTTTCTTCTTCTTCATCTTTTTCTTCAAGTGAAGAAAAGAAAAGCTTTCTAGAAAAATGTCAAGTGATGAAATCAAGTGAGAAATCCAAATCCAAAGTGAACCCACTTCCTATTTCTTCATCCTCTACCACTTGCCATGTAGTATAGGGTGTTTTCTTCACAAGTTTAATGACTTGGTGAAGATGGAGCTCGAGTTAGAATTGCCTCGACGTAGATCATTTTCGGCATCGAAGTCAACGACCTAGCCCGATCTTTTCTCCGATGAAACCACCGCGAGAGTCCAGGATTCCGATGGTTGCAGCGGAGGGACGTCATCACGGAGCCAAGGAAGTGGAGGACCGGATCTACAAAGGTTGTATTTTCATTCACTTAGCAATAAAGTTGTTTACTTGCATGTTTCGTCTAATCTCTAGTTAACGATCTTCATTAGGGTTTCTCGGCACCTAGAAAAATTTGATTTTGCCATTGTTGATCAGTTGTGGAACCTCATAGGTATGCCAAGGAACCCTACAGTGGTATCAGAGCCTAGCTAGAGCCTTAGGCGAAGTGTAGACGATATTAGAAGTCCGATCGAACCCGAAACCCTAGTTTAAAACTCTTCTCTGGACAATTTTCAAAACCGTGGATTTTTGTGAATTAAAAATTCTCAGAAAATAGAGCAGGAAATTCTAAGAGTTACTGCAGAAAACGAGCCCCTAACTCTACTAAATCGCCACAGAACCACGGCCTTACCCTGCTATTGGCGGCGGTTCCGCGGCCGTATGTACTGATTAGGGATTCATTTTTATACAGTAATGCCCGTATCTGTTTCCTCTGTTCTCTGGGAATTTTTAATCTGCACTCAAGAGTTGAGTTTTCTGGGTTGTATTGGGAATTCGAAAATTCGATCGGATTGTCTAATTTTGTCTATGTGTTTTTCCGGATAATTTAGAACATGTTGAAAGGTTCGACCGGATATAAATACCCAATTTTTCCCCTGTCGGGAAATTTCCAAATGTTGGATTTTTCCGTAATTTGAGAACGCTCTGAGTAGTGCAAGTAACGCGATGGACCCTCTAGAAGACAACAAACCTTAACTCGATTATGTGACCGTCTTGAACTGCCCTTTGAACCTTAGGGTTTGGGGCAGTACGGCGTGCCACACGTGAGGCGTTGGCTTGATCCTTCTACGGCTGGACCGTTGGTATTGTGGCATGAAGTGAATGTTCTTAAACCTATTTCATGTGTTGAGCTGTTTCGGGAAAACTTGGGTGTTTGATTGTTTCGATCGGAAAGTTTAACATTTTCTATTTATCTGGAATGTGATACAATATTTAGAATCCACAAATAGTTATGAGATAACTGATTTGAATATTATAAACATAGCAGTTTAGTCTCACTTGATCGGTTGCCACGGAATTTTGATGCGATCAAAAATCCGTCGCAATCACGTAGCGTACGCGGATACTCGCCGGGTAAACTTAATAGACTGCTACACCCCATAGCCCCGACCAAGTGACTGTAGGAGAACCCCGTCGCCGAAAGCATCCGTTCGGATGCTCGCGGCAGCGGTATTCCGCCTTGGTGCACTTCGTCGACGGCATCGGGGGTGCGGCCGCCTAATAAAGTTTGCGACGAGCATTCGATCAAATTATCAGGAATCTTGTTGAATTGCCCGACTTGATATTGAAAAGAGTTTTCGATAATGAGACTAAAATGCGGGGTTTATAATTGTTAGGCATGTGATGTCTAAGAAATTCATTTGGTCAGGCATGCGATGTCTGAGGAGATTGCGGATTCCAACTGTTGTAGTTTTACACTTTCTTTTCTGTGACCGTAAGTGTAATATGTGATATCGCCGGTTTCGTTGCTATATGTCAACGACAATTGGGATACGCATGTTTACTTACGTTGATGACATGTGATGTTATGTGTTGCTGGATATGTTATATTGGATCGTCGTGTTTGAATAGCCCGGGGGGGGGGTTTATGTGAGATGAGTGTTTTTCATTTTCATTCATGTAAAAACTTGTATGTAATATTCTTTTATTGGGGCACTTTCAGGTTGCGGATGATGTCACCATTTGTATATTATTTACTTTTCCGCATTAGGATAGACCCAAGGAGGAGGGCACAAGTAACCGGGTTCTGGAGTCCAGTGGGAGACCAACTCGAGGAGTCGAGTCCGGGTCTCCTAACTCTAGAATTGGTAGGGTTGCTTGCCGCTCTCGTAGGGGTCTAGGGGTGTGGGTTTGGCTATTCATCGCGACCGTGGAATCCGTGTTTTATACTGGCTCGTATTGAAAATACGGACGTCCTAGTATATCCAATGTTTTATATGTTTCTTCTGCTGCGATATCTGTGATGTGATCATTTGATGTTCTGTGATAGATACTGTATATAGTATATATGATATATTATATAGGCGTTACTTATGTTTTACACCCGCGCTAGCCCTGCCCCGCTCTGCCATTAGTTACCTAACCTAACGGTGCACGAGGGGACATCGAGGCGAATGCGGATGGCATAAGTGTACGTCGTATTTATCTGTGATGTTTAGGTAACTTAAATGATGGGACTTCATTAATATGATTAATGAAAGAAAAAGAAACCTAAAGATGTTGTGGAATCGAATTTTCAAAAACAGGTAGCTACAGTTCTTGCTTTGTATCGCGGTGTTCCTTGTAAAACATCCTGCACCTTATTCAATAAGAAAAGGGCCGAGATCTCTTCACCGGGAGTGACCCCTTTAGCAATTACTGGCAGATGCTACACCTCTCGGTTTGTCTTTTGATTGCTTTTATAGTTTTTGCTTTGCAAAGTGATATATATGATATATCCCGCACCTCATTCGACGAGGAAAGGACCGACGATCCCTTCACCGGGAGTGACCCTTTTAGCAAAACTAGAAAAGCCTCAAAAACACTCCATTTCAAAAATCATTTGATTCTACAACGATATCAAGTTAATTACGTAATAGGTTTTCAGAAAAACCTGTCGTAGCCCTCCGTCATTTCAGATAAGATATATATAGTATTCGTGCTACATTTGTTGGCTTTCGTCAAGGTGTAGTGTGCAGTAGCTATATACTGCTTATCTGCTGCATACGATGCGATTGGATTATGGTAGTCGTATGGTTTTGTTGGCTTTCGTCAAGGGTCGTGCGGGTGGGTTTAATTCAATCAAGAAATGTACGGGTTGAACTTGACTAGCGGGCTATGGTTTGTTGGCTTTCGTCAAGGTCATAGCACGTTAGGGGCAAAATATTATCGGGAATTTCAAGTGTTGAAATTTGCAATGAGATTGCATACCTTTTATGAGATAGTTGGATCCCGATACCCACTGCGAGTAATTATTACTCCTGGAAGAGTTTTACACATTACAATTAGCCGATCAAGTAGGTGTCTAGAAAGGTGTCAACGGGGTTACGCCTCTGGGAAAACGAGGTTTACTCTAATTAGGTCCGTGCGAAAGCACAGGGAACCTCCCTCAAAGTACCGACACTGGCCTGACTGAAAGATTGGCGAACTTGTAGCGTGTAATTAATCCCGGCTAGTCTTTCCTTTTAGGGTTTGAAGGAAGATTTGATAAAAACAGTGGGAGCCATCCTGATTAGATAAAATCATAACCAATCTGATCTTGCAAGAGCATACGCTGAGTGTTTTCTTCTCTCTCTCCAGGTAGCGACCATGTCACGCCTTAATCAAGATAATAATACGGATGTATTGACCGAACCCACTTGTTATACTGAGCTGGGGAACGTTGGTCCCGCTCCAACTTATAATTGTTATAAGACAGAGCAGGAAATAGATGAATACCAGAATTCCTATGCCGCCCAAACGAAGAAAGTGCATGTTGATGCATCATCTTCGGGTGTGTTCGTTACACATAACTGTTTCTCTGTATTCACTACGTCCTGGGTATTTGATACCGGATCAGGATCCCAGATATGTAATCTGTTACATAGGGCTACAGATAGGTAGAGAACTGAGAACGGGTGATAAGTTTCATGAGGCAGAAAATGGTGCAAGTGTTGCAGCCAAGTCTGTTGGTCACTGTCACCCTGTATTATTAGAATACATTGATTCTGAACGAATATTATTAGATACCGAACCTGATATACAAAATCATATCAGTCTCTTTATTAGTAAAGAAGGATATAATTTTGTATTGTTGGATAATGTTTTGAACATTTCCTAAATCAAGAGTTGATCGGTTCAGGCACGTTATCTAAAAGCATTGATGTTCTAAATCAAACTACAGTTCTTACTATACGGAACACACACAAGAGGAAGAGTTCAGAAATGAACAAATCCTTCTTGAGGTATTGTAGAATGGGTCATATCAATGCGACCCGACTAGCTGAAGTTACATATAAATGCATATTTAAATTAGTTTGAATTTACATCTTGTGAAACTTGCCAGTCATGTCACAGAGATAAGATGACCACAGCTCTGTTTATTGAAAACAGAGAAAGAGTTAGTGAACTCTTGAGATGATACATATTGATGTATGAAGGTCCCCTGTCTACACATGCCAAGACCGGTTTTTTGTACTTCATTACATTCTCTGATGATCTCTCAAGATTCAGTCATATGTTCCTGTTGAAACACAAGTCCGAACCTTTTGAGATATTCACAGAATATAAGTTAGAAGTAGAAAACCAATACGGGAATAAGTATTATGTCCTTTGATGAGATCAAGGAGGAGAATACTTGTGCATAGAATTCCTGGACTATTCTAAAGGAGAATGAGATTCTCTCTCAGCATTACTCCTCCGAATACACCACAGTACGTCGGTGTATCGGGGCGGAGCAATCACACCCTATATGATAAGGTGTGCTCTATGATGAGTACTACCGAGTTACCTATTTTCTTTTGGGAGTTATGCGCTTGAGAAGCTGCATACCTATTGAATAGGGTTCCAATCAAATCAATTGCCTACCACTTTATATGTGATATGGAAAGGAAAGAGTCCATATCTTAAGTTTGTTAAGATTTAGGGTTGTCCGGCCTATGTCTAAAAGCAAAATCCGGACAAGCTCGAGGCAAGGTCAGTTATGTAGAACTGGAAAGGTTCCAGCTATACAAACTACAGCAGATGATTTGGTAGAACCAAAGGATTCAGTAGATACCAAAGAACCTCAGCCTCTTCGCCGATCTAGTAGGGTTTCTCACCCACCTGAGAGATACTTCTATTTCTTTATGACAGTGGGAGCGAGGATTGCATCATGAGATGATGACCCAACTTGTTTCGAGCTGGCCATCAGGAGTAGGACTCTATAAGAATGGCTGGATGCTTAGCGATCTGAGATGGAATCCTTATACACCAATAAAGTATGGACTTTGGTTGCTTTATCTGAAGGGTTAAATCCCCATCAGGAGCAAGTATATCTTGAGAAGATTACTTGGTGTAGATGGAAAAGTTGAGACTTTCAAAGCTAGAAATGTTAAAGGTTTTCATCATCGACCAGGCATGGATAATGATGAAACCTTTTTCAGTAGCTATGCTTAAGTCCATCCAGATCCTACTTGCCACGGCTACATACCATGACTACGATATCTGGCGGTTGAGTGTCATGACTGCTTTTCTAAAATGATGTTTTAAAAGAGAGCGTCTGTAATTACACAGCCAGAGGGCTTCGTAGACAGTGGGAGCAGCGGAAACGTGTACAAGATGCTTTATAAGATTAAAGCAGGTATCGCGGAGTTGGAACATCTGTTTTGATGAGATAGTCAAAGAGTTTGACATCATCAAAATGGTAGATGAACCTTGTATAAACGAAAAGGTAGTAGGGAGTATGGTAGTGATCCTCGTAGAGTACGTGGATGACATGCTCTTGATGGGGAAGGAGTTTCCTATGCTGCGCTCGGTCAATCTCCGCTTATCACAATGATTCTCTATATAGGATCAAAATGATACCTCCTAAATCCTGGGTTTTGGACCTATGAGATAGATCTAATTGGATGTTAGGATTCTCACTAGTTGTAGTGAGATGGTATCAATCGATCCTGGGGAGAATCACTGGAAAAGTTCCAGGGTGATAAGGACGACTGAAAGTCAGTCACAGGCATTGTCTTTACCCTCAGTGAAGGGACGGTATGTTGGAAGAGTTCCAAGCTAGATACCGTGGCATACTAGACGATAAAGGCAGGATACATCGCTACTTAAGATGCTACCAAAGAGGCTGTTTGGGTGTATATTGGTTCATGAGATGAACTAGGTTCCTACCATTGTGTGACAATGGAAGTGTGGCTTTGGCCCGGGAACCCCGGTCCCATCAGTGACCCAGACGTATTCTAAGGCAGCATCACCTGATCATGGAGATGGTTGATCTCCAAGGAGATCAAGGTTAGGAGAGTAGACTCAGAGGACAACACAGCGGATCCACTCACAAAAGCCTTTTCCCAGAGAGAGAATTTTATGGGATGGTTGAGTATGAGATACTGCAACCACTGCTACAGATGGCCCTAGTGCAAGTGGGAGATTGTTAGTTATATGTATGCCCTAGAGGCCATTACCGTACATAGGATGTATATTGTAGTGGATGCTGGGACATATATAGGGAGGACTTTCTTGCTCGACATGATAGTATGCTATCTGGTTGCTCTTTATCTTAACGTGTACACTGATTGTCTCTCTGTTACATGTTGGTAAAGCCCTTAGGATGTGTACTTGACTACCTGAACTATGATGCGGATCATACTAGTGGGGACATGGTAGTCCATAAGTACATCCTTCAAGGTCCCTAGTCGTGGGTGTATCGAGACGGGGCATCGATATACCAGAGTAGACTAGCGTATACCTTCTCGACCCATACAGATGGGCGATTGATGATCCCATATCCATTGGTGTTTGACATCAGAGATGATATACGGCTGTAGGGTTCCTAGGCACGCTAATGAAGTCTCACAAGGCATCAACCATGCCAATTTCAAATTTTTCCGGTGCCGAGAAACCCTAATACGGATCGTTAACTAGAATTTTAGGCGAAACATTAAGCTAGTTAACATCTTAACTAAATGTGAGAAGCTACAACCTTTGTAGATCCGGTTCTCCACTTCCTTAGCTCCACGTAGACGTCCTCTCGCTGTCCTAGTCGGATCTCGGACTCTAGCATCGGCTTCATCGGAGAAATGAGCGGACAAGTCGTCGGCTACGATGCCGAAGATGATCTACGTCGAGGTTACACAAGATCAAGCTCCAACTTCACCAAGTTGTGAAACTTGTGAAGAAAACACCCTATACTACTTGGCAAGAGGTAGAGGGTGAAGAAATAGGAGGTGGGTTCACTTTAGAATTGGATTTCTCACACTTTTGCTCAAGATGCCATTAATGGTGGCAAGCTTTTTCTTGAAGAAGAAGATGAAGAAGAAGATAGAATATGATAAGTATTCTTTTAATAGAAAAAGAAAATGAATACTTATCATCTTCTAACCTTGGTTAGGTGTAGAGAAAAGACCATGGTTAATTTGAATGGTTAGAGTTAAGTATGAAGACAAAAATGGTTACATAGTCAAACCTTCAAGAAGCTTCAACTACAAACAAAGAATGCCACCATTTTCACTTTTATCTTTTTCAAAAATGAAAAAAAAAACAAACAAATAAATGAATAAGCAAAACCCTAATCATCAACTTAACCATGGTTTAATTCTTTACACTTAACCAAATGAGCATGCATCATCAAACATGACACAAACATGTGCACAAAAGTATATCACATATACAACTTGCACATCAAGTGAGAAAATCCATTTAAAGTGAACCAATACTAGTTAATGCAAAGTAATATATCAAATATATAATTATACATTAAATCATTAAATCAACACTTGATTTAACGATCCGGTCATATCGCATATAACCGACTAGTATTCAATGTATCGGCTTATCGAATCAATCCTTGATTCGATATCTAGGTTATATCGCATATAACCAATCGATACATTCATCGCGAGAATGGAATACGGTATCACATACACGTATTATTCTCGGACCTGCACATATCTCATATGCGCTCCTATTTCGTTTCGCTTGAGCCAGGAAACCTCTGTGTAGGACTTTAAAGACTCGTCAATACGCCGGCAGCAGATGATGATCATATCAAGCACCCACAAGCCGCAAGCGGTCTGCTAAACGTAACGGCCACCCGGGTATTGAACGATCAGAAGATCGACGAGCTAGCCCGCTCACACTCCTGTGAATCCAACCGGTAACACTTACCGTACAGTCCGGTCTGTTCGTCTGATATGTCGCATATCAAGTCTAGGGGTGGTAAACGTCAGACCCCAATAACCGATAAGTCGTGCCGATGTGAGGCTCATAACGGGTCGAGAAACTACTGGTAACACTTACCAGCAAATCTCTGATCAGCCCTGGCCAGGGACTTCCTTGTTATGGCCAATCGAGCACTGCGCAACATCAACCCCCAATACCGGGAGAGACGAAACCCCTCCTATCGCTCATTGCCTCCATGTGACTCGGGACTGTACCCAAAAACCACCGTTTTGCACGCCCTCATGGACGTGGTAAGGTGGAGATCAAAGCACAGTGGGAATCACACAAGACTCTATGACGATCTCGGGTCTACAGACTAACCTGCACAAGTGTCACCTGAGAACTGCCATCTGACGTAAGGTATAATACTATCTGGGAGTTCTCGGCGAGTCCGTCCAGTGTACCCAGTCTCCACTGAGCACCCGTATACCATCTCTGATGTCAAACACCAATGGATATGGGATCATCCATCGCCCATCTCATGGGTCGAGAAGCGTATACGCTAGTCTACACTGGTATATCGATGCCCCGTCTCGATACACCCACGACTAGGGACCTTGAAGGATGTACCTATGGACTACCATGTCCGCACTAGTATGATCTGCATCATAGTCCAGGTAGTCAAGTACACATCATAAGGGCTTTATCAACATGTAACTATAAGACAGTTTAAAGAGACTAGTGTACATGTTAAGATAAAGAGCAACCAGATAGCATACTATCATATCGAGCAAGAAAGTCATCTCTATATATGTCCAAGCATCCAATATAATATACATCATCAGTATAATACTGGCCTCTAGGGCATACATACAACTAACAATACGGGTGCTCAGTAGAGACTGGGTACACTGGACGGACTCGCCGAGAACTCCCAGATGGTATTATACCTTACGTCAGATGGCAGTTCTCTGGTGACACTGGTACAGGTTAGTCTGTAGACCCGAGATCGTCATAGAGTCTTGTGTGATTCCCACCGTGCTTTGATTTCCACCTTCCCACGTCCAAGAGGGCGTGCAAAACGGTGGTTTTTGGGTACAGTCCCGAATCACATGGAGGCAATGAGCGATAGGAGGGGATTCGTCTCTCCCGGTATAGGGAATTGATGTTGCGCTGTGTTCGATTGGCTATAACTGGAAATCCCTGGTCAGGGTTGCTGAGATTTTCTGGTAAGTGTTACCAGTAATTTCTCGAACTGTTATAGACCTCATATCGACACGACTTATCAAGCTACTGGGGTCTGACGTTTACCACCCCTAGGCGAGATATGCGACATATCAGACGAACAGACCGGACTGTACGGTAAGTATTACTGGTTGGATTCACAGGAGTGTGAGCGGGCTTGCTCGTTGATCTTCTGATCGCTCAATACCCGGGTGGCCGTTACGTTTAGCAGACCGCTTGCGGCTTGTGGGTGTTTGATATGATCATCACCTGCTGCCGGCGTATTGACGAGTCTTTAGAGTCCTACACAGAGGTTTCCTGGCTCAAACGAAACGAAATAGGAGCGCATATGAGATATGTGCAGGACCGAGAATAATACCAGTATGTGATACTGCATTTTATTCTCGCGATTTGTATCATTGGACGGTTATATATGATATAGCCGGTTACCGAATCAAGTGTTGATTCGATACATTGATACACTTGATATTAGTCGGTTATATGCGATATGACCGGATCATTAAATCAAGTGTTGATTTAATGATTTAATGTATAATTATATATTTGATATATTATTTTACATTAACTAGTATTTGTTCACTTAAGATGGATTTTCTCACTTGGTGTGCACATTGTATATATGATATAGTTTTGTGCACTAGTTTGTATCATGTTTGATGATACATGCAAACTTGGGTGTGTATGATTAAACTATGATTACGTTAATGGTTAGGGTTTGATTTACTTATTTATTCTTTTCATTTATTTTTGGGGCAAGAAATAAAATGGTGATTCTTTTGTTTTCACTTGAAGCTTCTTGAAGCTTTGACCATTTTGTCTCTTTCCTTAACCCTAACCATTTACTTAGCCCTAGTTTATTCTCTACACTTGTTAACTCACCCATGGTTGCTAAATGATAACTATCACTTCATTTTCTTTTAGAAAAATGATTATCATTGTTTTTCTTCTTCTTCATCTTCTTCTTCAAGTGAAGAAAAGAAAAGTTTTCTAGAAAAATGTCAAGTGATGAAATCAAGTGAGAAACCCAAATCCAAAGTAAACCCACTTCCTATTTCTTCATCCTCTACCACTTGCCATATAGTATAGAGTGTTTTCTTCACAAGTTTCGTGACTTGGTGAAGATGGAGCTCGAGTTAGAGTCACCTCGACGTAGATCATCTTCGGCATCGAAGTCAACGACCTAGCCCGATCTTTTCTCCGATGAAACCACCGCGAGAGTCCAGGATTCCGATGGTTGCAGCGGAGGGACGTCATCACGGAGCCAAGGAAGTGGAGGAACGGATCTACAAAGGTTGTATTTCCATTCACTTAACAATAAAGTTGTTTACTTGCATGTTTCGCCTAATCTCTAGTTAACGATCTTCATTAGGGTTTCTCGGCACCTAGAAAAATTTGATTTTGCCATTGTTGATCAGTTGTGGAACCTCATGGGTATGCCAAGGAACTCTACAATTTTTTAGTAAAATTACTATATCTATTACATTTGACATTTTCAATATAAATGTAGCATTTTAGAAAATTAATATAATACTTTAAAAGATAATTATAGTAATTTAAAAGGTAAATGCAGTAGTTTACCTGAAAGGTCAGTGTTGGCATAAAAAAGAGTAAATATACTATGGACCATAACACAAGATATTTAAGAAGATATTTAAGTTTAAGAAGTTTTTCATAACTTTTTTAGGCCGGTTGCCTAATATATTGCTTTTCTAAGTCAGGGGCTTAAACTATTCCCCTGCCTTTTTGCCAATACTCAAAATATCCCTAACCAAATCCATTGAAATAGCAAAAAGGGCTGTTTGGGGATACCAAAAGTGTCACTTGTGATCAAGCTCTCTGTAGCTTCCACATGGGGACCATAAAAATGGCATCTTTATTAGATTTTCAACACCTCAAATCTCTCTCTCATTTGTGATAAAAAGCCAAAATAGAAGCTGGACTCATTCTGTTCTCATCTCCATCTCCATTGCCACTGAGCTCAGATCCAACAATCTTCAAACTCCATCAGCAATGGAGACTGAGCCCATCTCAAAGCTCACACTTTTTGCCATTTCCATTGTGTTGCTTGTGGTTTTCTCAAGCATAACATCAACAGGCAAGTGCCCACTTCCTCTTTTCTTCCAATCTGCGCTGCAATCTTGTCAAAATTTTATCTTTTTGATGTATTGAATATATTTGAAGTCCTCTGTTTCATTTGACATTTGGGGATTCAGATCCTGAGGGTATTGTACTAATTGAATTTATCAATCCATTTGTAAACTATTTTGTATGCTTGTTTTAGTTACCATAAGATGTAGATCTCATGGTATTATATTTATTGAAGAATCATTAAGATTTAAGCGCTTGATATTTAAACTTCGGATAAGATTAGATCTCTTGTTATGCAAAGTAGTGTCTAATGTCTAGTTTGAGATTAATGATTGATCAGTTCTCCTTAATGAATTAATCCTTTTGCAATTATGAGAGCTTTGTTTCCAAATTCTGCCTGTATCTTCAATTCTATTTGGTAAGCTAATTGGAATATTTACATTTGTTTCGAATCTTTCAGAAGCATACGATTCGCTCGATCCGAATGGGAATATAACCATCAAATGGGATGTCATGCAATGGACTCCTGATGGATATGTGGTAAGTAGAATCTCATTTTTCATGCTACCCATAATATAGATGCTATCTCATATATATTCAATAACTGATTTTATAGAATTATGAACACAACAAGATTAATCTCGTCGATATCGTTTTGTGTCATCATCATCATCATCATCATCATCATTATTTCCCTCCAAGGCTTCTTACCGATTTTTTTGTATCAATGCATATACTTGATATATTTGATCTTCTATAAAAGACTCACTTAAGTCTCCTCTTTTACCTTAATAAATTGTCATGGAGCCGTTATATCCAAAAGTTTTTGCTATTTGAATTGTGGCTAACAATTTATATTAAGCACTCATATAAATTGTAGCCCTTCTCATATAATAAAAAAGACTATATCTGTGGAAAATGGGGAGGTGTATTATGGTCATTTTATAGTTTTCCGTTAACAACGTTAGGAGGTGTTTTAATACTCTGAAAGTTCATGGTATCAATCCATCATTTTGAAAGTTCATGGTATTATTTAGGGAAAATGCCTATAGTTCATGATAGCAAGTTGAAATTTAGCCTTATTATTATTATTATTATTATTATTATTATTCCCCTTCTAGGTTCTTACCAATTTTTTTTTGTATCAATGCATATACGTATATATTTGGTCTCCTATAAGTGACTCACTTAAGCCTCCTCTTTTACCTTAATAAATTGTCGTGAAGCCGCTTTATCCAAAACTTTTTTCTGTTGGATTGTGGCTAACAAATTTTATCAAGCAAACTAACCTTCGGGTCATGTTGAAATGCCTATGCTCACTTGGAGATGTAGAATAGATGGATGGGTAACATACATGGAACATAGCTAATGATGCGGTTTAAACACATGATCTCTTAAAACTTGGAGCAAGAAACATTATACACAAAATATAACCTTTATAAAAACTACTTCCACTCAATAACTTTTGAATAAATTCTTTTCTCTATACAATCTTATCGCTCTTTAGACACAAAAAACGGATGTTTTAACCATTTTGTATACCTGGTTATAGGCGGTCGTTACTATGTACAACTTTCAACAATACCGCCACATACAAGCACCAGGCTGGACACTCGGTTGGACATGGGCGAAGAAAGAGGTAATTTGGTCCATGGTCGGGGCTCAAACTACAGAGCAAGGAGATTGCTCAAAATACAAAGGCAACACTCCTCATTGTTGCAAAAAGGACCCCACTGTAGTCGATCTCTTACCTGGAACTCCTTATAACATGCAAATTGCAAATTGTTGCAAAGGCGGGGTCATCAATTCGTGGGTACAAGACCCGGCGAATGCTGCAAGCTCTTTTCAAGTGAGCGTAGGTGCGGCGGGGACCACGAATAAGACCGTGCGTGTACCGAAGAATTTCACTCTTAAAGCACCCGGTCCTGGGTATACTTGTGGAATTGCTAAGATTGTGAAGCCGAGTAAATTCGTAACACAAGATGGAAGGAGAACTACCCAGGCTCTAAGTATGTGACGATAGAGTTTTCTTTGGCCTTCTTTCCCCTTCTCTTTTATAAATTAGTCATGATAAATAGTCCTATTTGCATGCTCGACACGAAAGTGCTTTTGTTTCTCCAATACAAGTTTCCATGTTGCCATCTACAATAACTTCATAAGGAGTCACACAAATAATGCTATACAATTTCCTAATACAATGAGATTCTCATTTGAGCATCTTCACATAATTCACATTGTTCATGCTTTGGACAATCATGTCATTCATGCCTAGAATGAGTTGTCAAATAAAAAATGGTACCAAGCTTCTTGATATCAAATACATTAAATATTTTTCAGGAGTCTTTTAGATTTTGTTATTTGTTGAACTTGGCCATCAGCTAGCCCAGGAATCTTTTAGATAATATCTAGCTAAAAGCATGCAAGTAAATGATGATAAACTTCTACACATTTTGCAAAATAATTGAAATTGCGTATGGGTTTCTATAAATAGAAGTAAATTTGATATTTTCTAGATCTTTAAAGGAAAATAATTATATGTGTTTTAGGGTTTTTAGCTTGTGTACATTCAAATATTTCAGAAATCATGAAGTCAACTTTGCTTTAACAATGTGCACTAATTATCTGAGCATAAAATAATAATATTCCAATTATTTGCAATGAGGATGCGGAGTATACAGTGGCAGGACACATGTCAATACACTATTCATGGGTTCTTCTCACTTATACCTTTTTTAATTCAAGTGCAATTAATGCATGTAGTTGCAAGATAATCATGCATATGAATCAATGGATGTCATTGTGCCATGTCATCCGCCAATGTAGGAATTTCCTACCGTGCTACTTTATATTCCGTTTCTCATTTGCAATAGATGACCACTAGAAAGCATAACTTTTAATTTATAGAGAAAATGGAGTGAATGGATCATTATAATTTTTGGCGCAATTTTGTTCGGATAGTCCATTGGACTCGTAAATTTAATTTCGGCCGTTACTCAGTTGATGGGTTATTTGGATCGAACTGAAGAATTAGAATAAAGAGATCATTTCCATTATATATTAATAATTTTTTTTCCAACTTTGTGCAGTGACCTGGAATGTTACATGTACATATTCCCAATTTCTATCTCAGAAGACTCCCACATGTTGCGTCTCTCTCTCATCTTTCTATAATGATACTATCGTCAACTGCCCGACATGCACTTGTGGATGCCAAAATAACATAACACAACCCGGAAGTTGTGTTCAGTAAGTTCCAATACCCATCTCCGATTTCGATTGTTTAGCAATTTTTGTAACCTAATTTATACTAAAATACCACAAACATTCGGCATTTCTACGATAAATATATCGATAAAAAACATGAAATACCACAAACTTTTTTTTCCTTCCTGTTTACCACCATGGGCTCAGTTTTAATTCATAGCGGATTCCTTTACTTTTAATATACAAATTCTACCAGTTATTGAGTTTGGTATAAATATAATTCACAGGGGATTGTTTCGTCATTTTCCTGATAAGAATTTTGCGGTAAAGGTTAAATAAGTAAAACAACTGTTAACATCACATAACCTAAAATTTCTACCCCGATTTCTCTAAATTAAAACAAAGTTTGTGGTATTCTAGTATACTTGTGAAGTTCAAGAAAAACACTGAAGAAACTTATGGTATTCTAGTGTAATTATCGATGCCTTTATATCAAGTTGCAAAATGCAAATTCTATATTAATACTCTTATATAAACAGGGGAGATTCGCCTTATTTAGCATCGGTGGTAAATGGTCCCGGCAAGAGCAGTATGACGCCTTTAGTTCAATGCACGTCTCATATGTGTCCAATACGAGTTCATTGGCATGTGAAACTCAACTATAAAGATTATTGGAGAGTGAAGGTCACGATAACGAATTTCAACTATCGGATGAACTACACCCAGTGGAACTTGGTGGTTCAGCACCCGAATTTCGATAATCTAACCACACTATTTAGCTTCAACTACAAGTCCTTGAATCCTTACTCATCCATAAGTAAGTTTACTTATTTTTCTTTTTTCTTCGAGTTTTATCGCGCAATGCTCATATATTTTGATGATTTCTAGGTTTCTTTGCCCCCTTCCACTTTCCGTTTTTCTTATTGTGTTCTCGTTAAATACCTTGACAAGCATTAATTAGAAATATTTTCAACTTTTTATACTTAAATACAACCTTTCATAATTATATTTTAGTTGTTAGAATATGTAAATATCTCTCAACCCTCACCAAACCTTCAGAGTTTTGGTGGAGTTTTGGTGAAGCAGCAGGGATTGTAGGCTATACTAAAACAAGCATTAACTATCGTTATTTTTCAGCCTCCAAAAGGGTGCTCAACCTGTAGAGGATGTTTTAATATAGAAAAATGTATCTCTTTAATATGTTTTTGTTATTTTTGATAATTTTTTCAATATGGTTCTTTAGATGATACCGCTATGCTATGGGGAGTGAAATACTACAACGATTTGCTAATGGAGGCAGGCCCTTTCGGAAACGTGCAGTCAGAACTTTTGTTCCGAAAGGACAAATCGACCTTCACTTTCGATAAGGGATGGGCGTTTCCTCGACGCATATATTTCAATGGCGATAATTGCGTGATGCCCTCGCCCGACGCATACCCATGGTTACCAAACGCTAGCCCGAGATCGATAATCCCTCTCTCGCTTCCAATTTTGGTGTTTTGGGCAATTTTCATAAGCTTACTACTTCATGTCTAAATTTCGAAAATTTTAATGCTTCTCACAAGTTTGCCGAAAGTTTCTAAAGCAAGTTCAGGCATCAAAATCAGAGCTTTGTATATTGATGGTTTTATGATTCCTTTATTTAGATTCAATAGCCAGTGAAGTTTGAAGTTGTTAGTTTTGTTGTAATGGATTGTTATTTATATATGCAAGTTAAATTATGTTGACACGAAAATAAGATTTATAAATATAATTGGTTGTTGTAGAAATTGAAGGTTTTATTAAATTCAGCTGCAGTGTTTTGATTTTGTTGGATAAATTATTTGTGATATTGGAGCTTTGTTATTGTTTGTGTGTCTTTTGTGGGCATGGAGCTGGGAGATTTTACATGTAGCCATGCAGTTGAAATTATTGAGATGGACAATTTGGACCTAAGGTTTGGAATTTCATGACCTAAATTAATTATGGACCGGGTAAATGTTAGAAACGGTGGAACTTTCTTCAAGGCAGAGGGCAGACGTCTGAAGCAGAAAGAAAGGTGGACGTCTGAAGGTGTCAATATCTTCGCTTCAGGCGTCTGGCTAAATCAACTTCAGACGTCTCGTATCTACACGAGAAACAACATAGCAGGAGACAGACGTCTGCAGTTCATCCGGGAAGATGTTTGCAGGAGCTACGAAACCCAATCCAATACGGAGGCAGATGTCTGCCAAAGTGAACCGCAGACATCTGGCGGCGGCGGCGAATTCTGGTGATAACTAAGTTTAGAAAGTTTGTTTATTTCTTAGTATAGTTAGGATTAGAGTTTGCCTATATAAAGGAACCTCTCATATGTATTATTTAGCAGCCAATAACAGCCAATTTGTAAGAGATCATTGTATAAGACGGTGACGGCTGGGGCTAAAGAATTTTGAGAGAAACGGTGGAACTTTCTTTAGGGCAGACGTCTAAAACAGAAAGAATGGTGGACGTCTGAAGGTGTCAGCAACTTCACTTCAGACGTCTGACCAAATCAACTTCAGACATCTCGTATCTACACAAGAAACAACAGAGCAGGAGGCAGACGTTTGCAGTTCATCGGGGCAGATGTTTGCAGGAGCTATGAAACCCAATCCAATATGAAGGCAGGCATCTGCCAAAGTGAACCGCAGATGTCAGGCGGCGGCGGCGGATTCTGGTGATAACTAACTTTAGAAAGTTTGTTTATTTCCTAGTATAGTTAGGATTAGGGTTTGCCTATATAATGGAACTCCTCATATGTATTATTTAGCAGCCAATAATAGCCAATTTGTAAGAGATCATTGTATGAGATGGTAACGGTTAGGGCTAAAGAATTTTGAGAGAAAAATTCATAGGGTTTTGTTCGTGTAATTGATTCAAAAATTATAGTGGAGACTTTGTAGATTTTTATTTTGCCGGGGATTAGCCATATGGTAGGTGAACCCCGTTAACAAATCTCTTGCCTTTCTGTATTTGATTTCCTATTTTATTTTCGCATATTTATATTGTTCTTTTTTTTTAATTGTGTAATTGTGTTTGTATGATTTGGGTGTTGTCGCAAGCATTGTTTCGCATTTTGATCTCTCCCCGTCGATCCCCAACAACTGATATCAGAGTCGGAGTTGCGTTTATCAGATACCAACAGCTGGTATTAGAGCTTCGTTAAGGAGCCTAGGGTTCTTCATGTTGGATATGTATGCCCTAGAGGCCTTTATTGCATAGGATGCTAGGCGTATGTGTGTACAAGACAATCTTGCTCGATACGATAGTATGCTATTTGGTTTGATTTTATCTTAACATGTGTATATATTTTACTGGTTATTTCATATCACTAATACATGTTGATAAAGCCCGTAGGATGCTTGCTTGACTACCAGCGTTGTGATGACAATCATACTCGTGCGAGCTGGGTAGTTGATAAGCACATTCTTAAATATCCCTAGTTGTGAAAGTATCGAGACTTTGTATCAATATTCCAGAGTAGACTAGTGTATACGTTTCACCTAAGATTGTATACATGTGCTCATTTGGGGTGAGTACACTGGACGGACTCGCCGAGAACTGGTTAGATGGTATTATACCTATCGTCAAATAGCAGTTCTCTGGAGACATGAGTACAGATAGCCTGTCAATCTGAAATCATCATTTGTCTCATGTGAATTCCCACTGTGGTTTGATTACTACTTTACCATGGCTCTACTGAGTCGTGTAAACAGATTTTAGTTGGGTATAGTCCCGAGCCACATAGAGGCAGTGGGCGATTGTTGGGTATTCATCTCTCCCGGTATACGGAGTCGATACCGCGCTGTATTCGGTTGGCCAACACCAAAAGTCCCTGGCCAGGGAAGATAAGACTTACCGATAGTTAGATCAGTAGTTTCTCGGATGGTCTTAAGCCATATTGGCACGACTTGTCGGGTTATTAGCGGTCTGACATTTTCTACCTTCTAGACCCAGCGTGCGATACTCTCGAATGAACATACCGGACTGTATGAAGATTGTCATGGATAGGCTCAGTAGGGGTTCGGATGAGTTTGCTCGTCGGCCTTCTTTTCAACAGGCACCTGAGTAGCCGTTACGTACAGCTAGTGTCGCTGACGTGCTTGTGATTAAACCCACTGCCAGCGTACTGTTGAGTCTTTAGAGTCCCACACAGAGAGTTTCCCTGGTTCAGGCAAAATGATGTAGAGGCCGTATGTTTATACGTGCAGGGTTCCGATTAAATACGTGTACCAGCTACACGAATTTAATTCTGACGGGTAATACGAGCAGACTTAGAATTAAGCCGGATTATTAAATCAAGTATTGATTTAATAATAATCTAGTATTATATTTATAGCATTATTTTATCTCTTGGTTATTCGTATTATTGTACGAATACGGGTATGTATATACACTGATGTATTTTTGTAGCCATACAAAAATACTTCTAGAAAAAGACACCTCATTTGCTTTATTTTTCCATTTTATGGAATTAAAAGAATGAGATAGAAAGATGAGGCGGGAAAGGGATGGTGAGAGGCATGGTTATCTTTTTTCTTTATTCATTTGGGTTTACCATTGAGGTATAGTTGCAATTTTATATTGCAAAATTCAAATGAACAAAAGGAAATTGATAGCTATATTTTTATTAAGAGCTTTTAATTATGTCACGCCCATCTTCTCAGTGTACGGGGAAGGAGACGTGACGGGCTGCGGCGTATTTACTCAGAAGTAAACACGTTAAGCGTAAATAAGCAATATAAAAGAATAATACAAGAATATCAAGAGATGTAATAAAACAACAACTTTTTATTGATAATAATTTTTTATATACAACTGAAAAATAAAGTACAATGATAGAAAGCGATGCCTAAACAATGGCATAAGAATTGAAAAGAAAATAGTACAAATAAGGCCTAAAAATCTTCCTCTGTAAACTGCTCCAAGTCGTCCTGGCTGGGCTCGATCTCCTGAGAGTCGGGTCCTCCTAACAATATTCTACAGAAAGAAGAGACATGAATGCCGTCAGCGAACTAGCGCTCAGTAAGTCCCAAAAGATAGAACGTAATAGATAGATAAAGAGAATAGAATATGTAAAGTATGTGTTTGTTATGCTAACGCAGTTGTTTGTAGTTTGGTACAGGATGTATCAGTGTATACGAGAGGAGTCGAACTTTCTCTGTGGACTAAGGTAACATGTAAGTACAAGGCCCCGTCAAAACCCACGGGACAACGACACATGATGTTCATGTAGGTGTTTTTTAGTGACTATCATCGTGCTACTTTTAACACATTCCGTACCAATCTACCCTGTTAAACCCCGTAATGTATATTGTATTGATTGTATTGATTTGTAGTTGTCAGATTTACCGAGACTATGGTATAAGTTGTTCATGTAAACAGATTCAGGATATATCAAGTAGTCATATAGTCAAGTCAAGATATAGTCATGGTTCGGTCAAGTCAAGTTATGTTGCATATTTGATATTGTTCCAGTATTCAGGTTCATGTTGGTATATTGGATTCATGTTGAATTAGATTCAGATTAATACTTGGACTCAGACTTAAGTCAGACATTTAAACAGATTTGGATCCTGAATTAGGTTTAGGAGTTATCGGTAACTGCCGCACATGGACGACAGGATTTGTGTTTTTTTCCAAGACAATTATTATTGATAACCCCGTTTTAGTTTTCTACCTTAAATAGACAAGCACCCATTCTCCGGCTCCCCGAGGCTCAAGAGAATTTGTCCTGCTTAATCCTATATTTACTAGGGTTCTTATTGTAATTTAATATAACTTGAGGGGTTTTTTATGAAAAATATTTTTAGTATACTTTTAAAATAAATCTCAAGTATTTATTTATGTTATTTAGGGTTTTCATGGATGTAAATTTTTAAAGAATGAAGTATATTAGTGAAACTTGAATAGTTCAAGGCATTTTAGTGTAAAGTTTGACTTGTATTGATTCTTGATGGTATTTTCATGAAACTTGTAATTCTTTTATTTTGTTTAGAAAGCATGGAATTTAATAATATCTTAAAAATATGTGGTTTGATAATATTTATATAATTATTAAAAATAAATTTTTATTATTAAATAGAAATCCTCATTTTTCTTAAAAATTGTATTAAAATTCCATCGAGATCGTATGCTCCGTAAGGAGGTCTGCATCTCGCCCTACTCGCCCGTGGATATGCGATAATTCGCACCATCCAATAGCGGGTTCCTCGAAATGGGTTGTAGAGGTATAATCGCAAAGCATTAAGTAACACAATTTAAAGAAATCCGGGTTTTTAATAGTTTAAGGTATTTTGATGAAAAGTCGTATTTTGTCACAAAAATATTGTTCAAGAGAATCGCGCTATGTCAAGATGTGTGTATATGAGAGGTAGGTCATTACCTCGTGAGGTTTTCTAAAGGTATGCTAAGCAAAATAATTAAAAGATGTCGTATGTAAACTTCATGGTATTTAAACGTAAAAGCTTAATTAAAGTTATTTAACATGGAGTTTTAAAGTGAAATTGGTTTCTAAATATTAGTTAAATAATTACAAGTAAGGTATATACACGAGTATAAGTGATTCTTAAGAAGAATTGTAGTTTTCAAAGATTTTAGTAACAAATGTCGGTATTACTTCATTTACCGACATGTTTTGAAAAAGAGAAGTTTTATAGTAGAAAGAGAAGAAGAGATATGGGACTTACAAGTTTAAAGGAGGGAAGGAAGGTAGAGGATGAAGGTAGTAGCCTTCGTGGAGTCGCGGGGTCGCCGGAAACGTCTCGAATTCTCGCCGGAATTTGACCTAGAGCTAACTCCACTTGTACTCTTCCTAACTCCACTTGTACTCTTCTTAGATTTAGAAATTTTTTGAGAATTTTGGCAATAGATTTCAGAATGAATAGGGCTAGGGTATGGGGTTGTATTTATAGTGTAAAATTAGGGTTTTGGAATTGAAGAAAGAATTAAAAATACATTAAAAATGGGATTTATGATGAATATAAATTCTTTCGTGCTCTGCCATAAGAACTTGGAGTCCGTATCATAGTGAAAGTAAGATAACGCTGTGATTCTTGCTCAAAAAACTCTCAATCTCCTGACCTATAGTATTCATAGATCTATTCCTAAAAAAGGAGAGTTTTCAAGGCGATAAGAGTCGGCATCGGCATAAGGGAAGAAAGAAGGGGCAAGAATCATTCAATTATTCAGGATTTGGCCCGAACTGTTCGGCAGATTCCCACACGTTACGTACCCGTTCGCCACTTTGTTCTCAACTATTCCGATTCCAGCAAACGGAGGCTGAAAATAAAGTAGCTAGCGCCCTGTAGCTTTGAAGCAGGGCGGAGTGAGTGTAACGAACGGATAAAGCAATGTAAGGGAAGCTGTAATGTAATTAGTACGAAGGAGCCTCATTACTTAGGGGAGCTTGATTACACCGAGTAGAAAGATAGCCAAGAGTGGAATCAAAAATCGCGCAGGCCTTGAAGTGTCAAGGCCGCTTGTAAAACTCGCTTCACGATAATTGCAGGAAAAATAAACAGAACAGGAGTACTTGGGTAGGCCAAGGGTTTAGTGGGCAAAACACGGGGACTTTTCCCCACGGGGGTACCGTCAGCGCCGGAGTTTGGGCCGATCTCGCTGGTCCATTGAAGGAGATGGGGGCTGGGATTCTTGCCACGTGTCCATACCAGTTCATACAACATTTAGCACATGTTTGATTTTCTGTGACTTTTCATTTTATGTGCAGAGCACGTGTAAACTTTTGGGCTTTCAAAAAGTTTAAAAGAAAAATCAGTAAAAAATATATATGGCTGATGGGATTCAAACACATGGGCTATGTCACAGCAGTGCAAGCCTTTACCAATGAGCTACAAGTGCTTTCTTGCCGTTCTTAAATAAAAACAACATTTAAAATATACTCATGCTTGCAAACTCCATTCTGTACATTAACTTGAAAATTTTCGTACAGTAAAATTAGAGTCGTTATATTCTACCCTCCTTACAAAAATTTCGTCCTCAAAATTTACATTTACATAAGAACTAATTTACAAATAAGAAAGGGTATCTTGAATGCATGTCGTCTTCTCGCTCCTAAGTTGATTCTCCTGGCGAATCTTTTCTCCACATCACTCGGACTAAGTTTACTTTCTTATTTCGTAATGTCTTCACCTTTCTATCCAGAATTTCAACGGGTTGTTGCTCACAAGATAGATTTGTCTGTACAGTGAGTTCGGAGTGATCAAGGATGTGGCTGGGGTTGCTCTCATATCTTCGAAGCTGGAATATGTGGAACACGTTGTGCACTCCTTCCAATCAAGGTGGAAGTGCCAAATGATATGCCACTTCTCCGACTCGTTTGAGTATGTCGAACGGTCCTATATATCTCGGACTGATCTTACCTCTCTTACCAAAGCGAATTACTCCACGATTTGGAGAGATCTGTAGGGTTCCTAGGCACTCTCAAGGGGTCTCACAAGGCATCAACCATGCCCGTTTCAAAAATTACGGTGCCGAGAAACCCTAAACTACGGATCGTTTGCTAGAAATCTAGGCGAAAAAGTAATCTAGTTAACAGTTAACTAAGGGATACGGATATACAACCTTTGTAGATCCGTTTGTCCACCTCCATAGCTCCATGAAGAAGTCATCTCCGCTGTACAAATCCGAAATCCGGGCTCTTGCGTCGGCTTCATCGGAGAAGAAGCGGGCTAGGTCATCGACGACGTGCCGAAGATGATCTACGTCGAGGCATCGCTAAATCAAGCTCCGACTTCACCAAGTCCAAAAACTTGTGAAGAGAACACACTCTACTACTTGGCAAGAGGTAGAGGATGAAGAAATAGGAAGTGGGTAGACTTTAGATTTGGATTTATCACTCTTTATCATCAATCACCATTGATGAAGAAAGCTTTTTCTTCCTTGCTCATGAAGAAGAAGAAGAAAGAAATATATGATAAGTTAATTAAAAACAATAGAAAAATCAAAACTTATCATAATGTTAACTAGAGTCAAGTGTAGAGAATGAATCATGGTTAGTGGGAATGGTTAGGGTTAAGGATGAGATAAGAATGGTTGACTTGATCAAAGTTTCATGAAGCTTCAACTAAACTCCAAATTAAGCCACCATTCTTTTCTCCTCCTTTCCAAAATGAATAAACAAATAAATAAATGAATAAATAAAGGAAATGAAACCCTAACCATTCTTTTAACCATGGTTTAATTCTTTGCACTTAACCAAGTAAACATGTATCATCAAACATGATACAATCAAATGCACAAAATCATATCGCATATGTAATGCGCACACCCGAGTGAGAAAATCCATTTAAAGTGAACCGATACTAGTTAATGCAAAGTAATATATCAAATATATAAATATGCATTAAATCATTAAATCAACACTTGATTCAATGATCCGGTTATGTCGCACACAACCGACTAGTATACAATATATCGGCTTATCGAATCAACGCTTGAATCGATAACTAGGTTATATCGCATACAACCATTCGATACATTTATCGCGAGAATAGAATACGGTATCACATACACGCATTATTCTCGATCCCGCACATATCTCATATGCGCTCCTATTTCGTTTCGCTTGAGCCAGGAAACCTCTGTGTAGGACTCTAAAGACTCGTCAATACGCCGGCAGCAGGTGATGATCATATCAAACACCCACAAGCCGCAAGCGGTCTGCTAAACGTAACGGCCACCCGGGTATTGAGCAATCTGAAGATCGACGAGCAAGCCCGCTCACACTCCAGTGAATCCGACCAGTAACACTACCGTACAGTCCGGTCTGATCGTCTGATATGTCGCATATCTCACCTAGGGGTGGTAAACGTCAGACCCCAATAGCTCGATAAGTCGTGTCGATATGAGGTCTATAACTATTCGAGAAACTACTGGTAACACTTACCAGTAAATCTCAGCAACCCTGGCCAGGGATTTCCTGTTATAGCCAATCGAACACAGCGCAACATCAACCCCCTATACCGGGAGAGACGAATCCCCTCCTATCGCTCATTGCCTCCATGTGACTCGGGACTGTACCCAAAAACCACCATTTTGCACGCCCTCTTGGACGTGGTAAGATGGAAATCAAAGCACAGTGGGAACCACACAAGACTCTATGACGATCTCGGGTCAACAGACTACTCTGTACCAGTGTCACCAGAGAACTGCCATCTGACGTGAGGTATAATACCATCTGGGAGTTCTCGGCGAGTCCGTCCAGTGTACCCAGTCTCTACTGAGCACCCGTATATCTCCTCTGATGTCAAACACCGATGGATATGGGATCATCCATCGCCCATCTGTATGGGTCGAGAAGGTACACGCTAGTCTACTCTGGTATATCGATGCCCCGTCTCGATACACCCACGACTAGGGACTTTGAAGGATGTACTTATAGACTACCATGTCCCCACTAGTATGATCCGCATCATAGTCCAGGTAGTCAAGTACACATCCTAAGGGCTTTACCAACATGTAACAGAGAGACAATCGGTATACACGTTAAGGTAAAGAGCAACCAGATAGCACACTATCATGTCGAGCAAGAAAGTCCTCCCTATATATGTCCCAGCATCCACTACAATATACATCCTATGTACAGTAATGGCCTCTAGGGCATACATATAACTAACAATCTCCCACTTGCACTAGGGCCATCTGTAGCAGTGGTTGTAGTATCTCATACTCAACCATCCCATAAAAGTCTCTCTCTGGGAACAGGCCTTCGTGAGTGGATCCGCCGTGTTGTCCTCTGAGTCTACTCTCCTAACCTCGATCACCCTGGAGATCAACCATCTCCATGATCAAGTGATACTGCCTTAGAATATGTCTGGATCACTGATGGGACCGGCGTTCCTTGGCATAAGCCACAACTCCATTGTCTCACAATGGTAGGAACTTAGTTCATCTCATGAACCAATATACACCCAAACAGCCTCTTTGGTAGCATCTTAAGTAGCGATGTATCATGCCTTTATCGTCTAGTATGTCACGGTATCTAGCTTGGAACTCTTCCAACATACCGTCCCTTTACTGAGGGTAAAGACAAAGCCTGCGACTGACATTCAGTCGTCTTTATCACCCTGGAACACTTCCAGTGATTCTCCCCAGGATCGATTGATACCATCTCACTACAACTAGTGAGAATCCTAACATCCAATTAAATCTATCTCATAGATCCAAAATCCAGGATTTAGTAGGTATCACTTTGATCCTATATGGAGAATTCTAGTGATAAGCGGAGATTGACCGAGCGTAGCATAGGAAACTCCTTCCCTATCAAGAGTATGTCATTCACGTACTCTACGAGGATCGTCACCATACTCCCTACCACCTTTTTGTTTATACAAGGTTCATCTACCATTTTGATGATGTCAAACTCTTTGACTAACACATCAAAACAGATGTTCCAACTCCACGATGCCTGCTTTATCACAAAAAACATCTTGTTCACGTTTTCGCTGCTCCCACTGTTTACGAAGCCCTCTGGCTGTGTACTTATAGACGCACTCTTCTAAAACATCATTTAGAAAAGCAGTCATGGCACCCAACCGCCAGATATCGTAGTTATGGTATGTAACCGTGGCAAGTAGGATCTGGATGGACTTAAGCATAGCTACTTGAAAAAGGTTTCATCATTATCCATACCTGGTCAATGATGCACACTTTTAACAAGTCTAGCTTTGAAAGTCTCAACTTTTCCATTTACACCAAGTAATCTTCTCAAGATATACTTGCTCCTGATGGGGATTTAACCCTTCAGATATAGCAACCAAAGTCCATACTTTGTTGGTGTATAAGGATTCCATCTCAGATCGCTAAGCATCCAGCCATTCTTACAGAGTCTTACTCCTGATGGCCAGCTCGAAACTAGTTGGGTCATCATCTCATGATGCAATCCTCGCTCCCACTGTCATCGAGAAATCGAAGTATCTCTCAGGTGGGTGAGGAACCCTACTAGATCAGCGGAGAGGCTGAGGTTCGTTGGAATCTACTGAATCCTTTGGTTCTATCAAATCATCAGCTGTAGTTTGTATGGCTGGAACTTTTCCAGTTCTACATTACAGATCTTGCCTTGAGCTTGTCCGGATTTTGCTTTCAGACATAGGCCAGACAACCCTAAATCTTAACTAGCTTAAGACATGGGCTCTTCCCTTTCCATATCTCATATGGAGTGGTAGGCAACTGATTTGATTCGAACCCTATTCAATAGGTATGCAGCTTCTTAAGTGCATAACCCCCAAAAAGGAAAAAGGTAACTCAGTATTACTCATCATAGAGCACACCATATCAAATAGGGTGTATCTGCTCCGCCCCGATATACCATCGTGCTATGGTGTATACGGAGGAGTAATGCTGAGAGAGAATCTCATTCTCCTTTAGAATAGTCCTGGAATTCCGTGCTCAAGTATTCTCCTCCTTGATCTCATCAAAGGATATAATACTTATACCCGTATTTCGGTTCTCTACTTCTTACTTATATTCTATGAATATCTCAAAAGGTTCGGACTTGTGTTTCAACGGGAACATATGACTGAATCTTGAGAGATTATCAGAGAATATAATGAAGTATAAAGAACCAGTCCTGGCATTTGTAGACTGGGGACCTACATACATCAATATGTATCATCCCAAGAGTTCACTAACTCTTTCTCTGTTTCCAATAAACGGAGCTATGGTCATCTTATCTTTGTGACATGACTGGCGAGTTTCACAAGATGTAAATTCAAACTAATTTAAATATGCATCTTTATGTAACTCTAGCTAGTCGGGTCATATTGATCTGACCTAGTCTACAATACCTCAAGAAGGAATCGTTCAATTCTGAACTCTTCCTCTTGTGTGTGTTCCGTATACTAAGAACTGTAGTTTGATTTAGAACCTTAATGCTTTTAGATAACGTGCCTGAACCGATCAACTTTTGATATAGGAAATGTTCAAAACATTACCCATCTATACAAAATTTTATCATTTCTTTACTGATAAAGAGATAGATATGATTTTGTATATCAGGTTCGGTATCTAATAACATTCGTTCAGAATCAATGTATTGGTAATACAGGGTGACAGTGACCAACAGACTTGGCTGCAACACTTGCCCCGTTTTCTGCCTCATGAAACTTATCACCCGTTCTCAGTTCTTTACCTATCTGTAGCCCATGTAACAGGTTACATATCTGGGATCCTGATCTGGTATCAAATACCCAGGACGCAGAGGATACTGAGAAACAGTTCTGTATAATGAACACACCCGAAGATGATGCATCAGCATGCGCTCTCTTCGTTTGGGCGGCACGGGAATTCTGGTAATCCCCAATTTTCTGCTCTGTCTTATAACAATTATAAGTTGGAGCGGGACCAACGTTCCCCAGCTCAGTATAACAAGCGGGTTCGGTCAATATTCCGTATTATTATCTTGATTAAGGCGTGATATGGTCGCTACCTGGAGAGAGAGAGAAGAAAACACTCAGCGTGCGCTCTGTCAAGAAAAGATTGGTTATTATTTTATCTAATCAGGATGGCTCCCACTGCTTTTTATCAAATCTTCCTTCAAACCCTAAAAGGAAAGACTTGCCGGGATTAATTACACACTACAAGTTCGCCAATCTTTCAGCCAGGCCAGTGTCGGTACTTTGAGGGAGGTCCCCCGTGCTTTCGCACGAACCTAATTAATGTAAACCTCGTTTTTCCAGAGGCGTAACCCCGTTGACACCTTTCTAGACACCTACTTGATCGGCTAATTGTAATGTATAAAACTCTCCCAGGAGTAACTCTTACTCGCAGCGGGTATCGGGATCCAACTATCTCATAGAAGGTATGCAATCTCATTGCAAATTTCAACACTTGAAATTCCCGATAATATTTTGCCCCTAGCGTCCTATGACCTTGACGGAGGTCAACAAACCATAGGCTACTAGTCAAGTTCAACCCGTCATTTCTTGATCGAATTAAACCCACCCGCACGACCCTTGACGGAGGTCAACAAGGCCGCACGACTACCCTAACTCAATCTGCATCATATGCATAAGCAGATAAATACTGGTTAGCTACCGCACACTGCGCCTTGACGGAGGCCAACAAACGCAGCACGAATACTAAACAGCACTTATCTGAAATGACGGAGGGCTACGACAGGTTTTTATGAAAACCTATTGCGTAATGAACTTGATATCGTTGTAGAATCAAATGAATTTTGAAATGGAGTGTTTTTGAGGCTTTTCTAGTTTTGCTAAAGGAGTCACTCCCGGTGAAGGGATCGTCGGTCCTTTCCTCGTCGAATGAGGTGCTGGATATATCATATATATCACTGTGCAAAGCAAAAACTCTTAAAAGCAATCAAAAGACAAACCGAATGTGTAGCATCTGCCAGTTATTGCTAAAGGAGTCACTCCCGGTGAAGGGATCTCGGTCCTTTCCTCATCGAATAAGGTGCTGGATATATCGCATATACCGCTGTGCAAAGCAAGAACTGTAGCTACCTGTTTTATTTTGAAATTCGATTCTACAACATCTTAGGTTTCTTTTATTTCATTAATCACATTAATGAAGTCCCATCATTTAAGTACCTAAACATCACAGATAAATACGACGTACACTTATGCCATCCGCATTCGCCTCGATGTCCCCTCGTGCACCGTTAGGTTAGGTAACTAACGGCAGAGCGGGACAGGGCTAGCGCGGGTGTAAAACATAAGTAACGCCTATATAATATATCATATATACTATATACTGTATCTATCACAGAACATCACATGATCACATCACAGATATCGCAGCAGAAGAAACATATGAAATATTGGATATACTAGGACGTCCGTGTTTTCAATACGAGCCAGTATAAAACACGGATTCCACGGTCGTGATGAATAGCCAAACCCACACCCCTAGACCCCTACGAGAGCGGCAAGCAACCCTACCAATTCTAGAGTTAGGAGACCCGGACTCGACTCCTCGAGTTGGTCTCCCACTAGACTCCAGAACCCGGTTACTTGTGCCCTCCTCCTTGGGTCTATCCTAGTGCGGAAAAGTAAATAATATACAAACGGTGACAACTTCCGCAACCTGGAAGCGCCCCAATAAAAGAATATTACATACAAGTTTTTACATGAATGAAAATGAAAAACACTCATCTCACATAAAACCCCCGGCTATTCAAACACGACGATCCAATATAACATATCCAGCAACACATAACATCACATGTCATTAACGTAAGTAAATATGCGCATCCCAATTGTCGTTGACATATAGCAACGAAACCGGCGATATCACATATTACACTTACGGTCACAGAAAAGAAAGTGTAAAACTACAACAGTTGGAATCCGCAACCACCTCAGACATCGCATGCCTGACCAAATGAATTACTTAGACATCGCATGCCTAACAATTATAAACCCCGCATTTCAGTCTCATTATCGAAAACACTTTTCAATATTAAGTCGGGCAATTCAACAAGATTCCCGACATGCTGATCGAATGCTCGTCGCAAACTTTAGTAGGCGGCTGCACCCCCGATACCGTCGACGAAGTGCACCAAGGCGGAACACCGCTACCGCGAGCACCCGAACGGATGCTTTCGGCGACGGGGTTCTCCTACAGTCACTTGGTCGGGGCTATGGAGTGAGGCTGTCTATTAAGTTTACCCGGCGAGTATCCGCGTACGCTACGTGATTGCGACGGACTTTTGATCACATCAAAATTCCGTGGCAACCGATCAAGTGAGACTAAAATGCTATGTTTATAACATTCATTTAGTTATCTCATAACTATTGTGAATTCCAATTATTGTATCCCATTCCAGATAAACAGAAAATGTTAAACTTTCCGATCGAACAATCGAACACCCAAGTTTTCCCGATACAGATCAACACATGAAATAAGTCTAACAACATTCAGTTCGTGCCTCAGTACCAACGGTCCAGCCGTAGAAGGGTCAAGCCAACGCCTCACATGTGGCACGCCGTACTGCCCCAAACCCGAAGGTTCAAAGGGCAGTTCAAGACGGTCACATAATCGAGTTAAGGTTTGTTGTCTTCTAGAGGGACCATCGCGTTACTTGCACTACTTAGAACATCGTTAAACTACGGAAAAATCCAACACTTGGAAATTTCCCGACAGGGGAAAAATTGGGTATTTATATCCGGTCGAACTTTTTAACAAATTCTAAAAATTTATCCGGAAAGCCACACAGACAAAATTCGATAATCCGATCGAACATTCGAATCCCCAAAACAACCCAGAAAATTCAACTCTTGAAAAAATATCAAAAATACCCAGGAAAACCAGCACAGCATATTATGAATTACTGTACAAATTTCGATGCCACAAACGACAAAATGGCCGGCGCATTGATGGAATCAGGCACACGAAATTTGTAGTATTCCTTAGAATTTCCTGCTGATTTTACTGAATATTTTTAATATGGAAAAATGCACTGTTTTGAAAAAAATACAGAGAGCAAGTTTGGTTTGGGGTTCCGGGTTCGTTCGGACTTCAAATTCCGTCTGGACTTTGCCTAAGGCTCTAGCTAGGCTCTGATACCACTGTAGGGTTCCTAGGCACTCTCAAGGGGTCTCACAAGGCATCAACCATGCCCGTTTCAAAAATTACGGTGCCGAGAAACCCTAAACTACGGATCGTTTGCTAGAAATCTAGGCGAAAAAGTAATCTAGTTAACAGTTAACTAAGGGATACGGATATACAACCTTTGTAGATCCATTTGTCCACCTCCATAGCTCCATGAAGAAGTCATCTCCGCTGTACAAATCCGAAATCCGGGCTCTTGCGTCGGCTTCATCGGAGTAGAAGCGGGCTAGGTCATCGACGACGTGCCGAAGATGATCTACGTCGAGGCATCGCTAAATCAAGCTCCGACTTCACCAAGTCCAAAAACTTGTGAAGAGAACACACTCTACTACTTGGCAAGAGGTAGAGGATGAAGAAATAGGAAGTGGGTAGACTTTAGATTTGGATTTATCACTCTTTATCATCAATCACCATTGATGAAGAAAGCTTTTTCTTCCTTGCTCATGAAGAAGAAGAAGAAAGAAATATATGATAAGTTAATTAAAAACAATAGAAAAATCAAAACTTATCATAATGTTAACTAGAGTCAAGTGTAGAGAATGAATCATGGTTAGTGGGAATGGTTAGGGTTAAGGATGAGATAAGAATGGTTGACTTGATCAAAGTTTCATGAAGCTTCAACTAAACTCCAAATTAAGCCACCATTCTTTTCTCCTCCTTTCCAAAATGAATAAACAAATAAATAAATGAATAAATAAAGGAAATGAAACCCTAACCATTCTTTTAACCATGGTTTAATTCTTTGCACTTAACCAAGTAAACATGTATCATCAAACATGATCCAATCAAATGCACAAAATCATATCGCATATGTAATGCGCACACCCGAGTGAGAAAATCCATTTAAAGTGAACCGATACTAGTTAATGCAAAGTAATATATCAAATATATAAATATGCATTAAATCATTAAATCAACACTTGATTCAATGATCCGGTTATGTCGCACACAACCGACTAGTATACAATATATCGGCTTATCGAATCAACGCTTGAATCGATAACTAGGTTATATCGCATACAACCATTCGATACATTTATCGCGAGAATAGAATACGGTATCACATACACGCATTATTCTCGGTCCCGCACATATCTCATATGCGCTCCTATTTCGTTTCGCTTGAGCCAGGAAACCTCTGTGTAGGACTCTAAAGACTCGTCAATACGCCGGCAGCAGGTGATGATCATATCAAACACCCACAAGCCGCAAGCGGTCTGCTAAACGTAACGGCCACCCGTGTATTGAGCGATCTGAAGATCGACGAGCAAGCCCGCTCACACTCCAGTGAATCCGACCAGTAACACTACCGTACAGTCCGGTCTGATCGTCTGATATGTCGCATATCTCACCTAGGGGTGGTAAACGTCAGACCCCAATAGCTCGATAAGTCGTGTCGATATGAGGTCTATAACTATTCGAGAAACTACTGGTAACACTTACCAGTAAATCTCAGCAACCCTGGCCAGGGATTTCCTGTTATAGCCAATCGAACACAGCGCAACATCAACCCCCTATACCGGGAGAGACGAATCCCCTCCTATCGCTCATTGCCTCCATGTGACTCGGGACTGTACCCAAAAACCACCGTTTTGCACGCCCTCTTGGACGTGGTAAGATGGAAATCAAAGCACAGTGGGAACCACACAAGACTCTATGACGATCTCGGGTCAACAGACTACTCTGTACCAGTGTTACCAGAGAACTGCCATCTGACGTGAGGTATAATACCATCTGGGAGTTCTCGGCGAGTCCGTCCAGTGTACCCAGTCTCTACTGAGCACCCGTATATCTCCTCTGATGTCAAACACCGATGGATATGGGATCATCCATCGCCCATCTGTATGGGTCGAGAAGGTACACGCTAGTCTACTCTGGTATATCGATGCCCCGTCTCGATACACCCACGACTAGGGACTTTGAAGGATGTACTTATAGACTACCATGTCCCCACCAGTATGATCCGCATCATAGTCCAGGTAGTCAAGTACACATCCTAAGGGCTTTACCAACATGTAACAGAGAGACAATCGGTATACACGTTAAGGTAAAGAGCAACCAGATAGCACACTATCATGTCGAGCAAGAAAGTCCTCCCTATATATGTCCCAGCATCCACTACAATATACATCCTATGTACAGTAATGGCCTCTAGGGCATACATATAACTAACAAGATCTTCAAGAACACATGATCTCCCGGTTGGAACTCCACGTGTCGACGCTTTGCATCAGCCCAGTGCTTCTGTCTGTCTTGGGCTATGCGCATTATTTCCCTGATCGTGCGAACTATGTCCACAGTTGCCACGATCATCTCTGATCCAAGGAGTTCCAGATCTCCGATGTCATTCTAACTTAGTAGTGAGCGACACTTCCTTTCATAGAGAGCTGCAAAGGGTGCCAAACCAATACTCACCTGGTAACTGTTGTTGTATGAAAATTCCACAAGATGTAGGTGATCTTCTCACGATCCTCCGAAGTCTAACATACAAGTCGTAGCATGTCTTCTAGAATCTGAATTGTTCGCTCAGACTGTCCATCTGTTTGTGGATGATAAGCTGTGCTGAAGTTCATATTTTTTCCCAGGCTAGCTTGCAGACTCTGCCAAAACTGTGATCGGAATCTGGTATCTCGATCAGAGACTATGCAAACTGGTATTCCATGTAATCTCACGATCTCCTGCATGAGTTCATGGATATCAGAAATAGTACATTATGAAGAGTTAAATCTTACTTAGATTCAGACTTACTTCCATGTACTTCTTTGCTAGTGTCTCGGTAGATTGGCCAACTCGAAATGGGATGAAGTGAGCCGACTTGGTGAGTCGATCCACAATAACCCATACCGCATCGTTACTTTTCATGCTGTGAGGAAGTGCAGTCACGAAGTTTATGGTGATGTGTTGCCATTTCCATTGTGGAATAGGTAACGGTTGAAGTAGACCAGCGGTTCTGTGATGTTCAGCATTTACTTATAGACACACCAAGCACATGGCTACGCTTCTGGCCACTTCATGCTTCATTCCATGCTACCAGTAATGTTGTCTTATATTTTTGTACATCTTTGTACCACCAGGGTGTACTGAGTACGGAGATCTGTGAGCTTCTTTCATCAACTATTCCCGAACAGAACCTTGTGGTACACACAACCTGCTTCCATATCTCAAAGATCCGTCTTCGTGGATGATGAAGTCTGTTCGCAGTCCACTTTCTACTTGTTCTCGGATCTTTTGCAACTTGGCATCACTTGCTTGAGCTGCTTTGATCTGATTGACAATAGTAGACTGAACTTGTAAGTTCATCAAATACAAAGCGTTACCTGGATAACCACTTCTATATCCATTCCGTGCAATTCTTGTTGAAACTTCCACTGAGCGGTGAGATTCATTGATAGTGGCTGGCGACTAAGTGCATCGGGAACTATATTCACCTTCCCTTGATGATATTGTAGGTTAATGTCGAAGTCCGCTGTAACAAACCTAAACTTTATGTACATAATTTTTTCAAAAATACAGAAAAGAGCACCTAAGCCTGAGCACAAGTTATAAATTTAATTTGCTTTTGAACAGCAAGAAAACACTTATAGCTCATTGGTAAAGTCTTGCACTACTGTGACATAACCCCTGTGATCGAATCCCCCCAACCATATATATTTTTAATTGATTTTTCTTTTAATCTTTTAGAAGCCCAACAGTTTACACGTGCACTACATGTAAAATGAAAAGTCACAAAGAAAACAAACACATGGAAAATGTTGTACACACTGAACATGACACGTGGCGAGCATCCCAGCCCCCGACCCCACCAAACGACCGGTGAGATCGGGCTTGGGGCCGGCGCCGCCGGCCCCCCCGTACCAAATGCCTTCAAATTTTTACCCCAGAACCCTTTCGCCCACCCCACTACCCCCATATTGTTTGTTTACTCTGAAAATATCCAGAGAGTGATAATTTCTCTCTTTAATTCATTTTAATCCAAATTTTAATTCTATTCTTCATTACCCTAAACCCTAATTTTCTCTATAAATATCACACTACTTTTCACCCCTCCTCATTCAGAATTCCATTACAAAAACTCTCTAAAATTTCCAAGTTGTGCAAGTGGAGTTAGCAAAGAACAAGGTTCCGGCGAAGTTTCAAGAAGAATCCGGCGACGAAATGACGCCTCGACGGTTCCAATAGCTTCCCCTCTCTTCTCTTGTTTTACAATCAGTAAGTCTTCTCTCCCCTCCTCTTTTGCTATTCTAAAATTTCTCATTTTCAAAACTCGTCGGAAGCGGAGTTATTCCGGCTTCCGATTCTCTTTTCTTTAAAAATATAATTTTTCTTAATAACAAATCTACAAAATTTTAATAGATTTTTTAGTAATCATTAACAAACACATTAGAACAAGTTTCATCTCAAAAGAATCTATTATGCAACTTTTATCGCAATTTTACGTTTAAATACCATATACTTTATTTTCAACACAATTCAACATATTTCCTTATATTACCTTTAGAAAACTCACGAGATAATGACCTACCTCATCACAATACAAATTTTTGACATAGCACGATAACTCATAGGACATTAGTTATGGGAAAATACTAGTTTACGATTAAATACCTTAAACATTCAAAAAACCGTTTTCTTTAAAAGTGTATTACTTAATTCCTTGCAAATACGCCTCTACAACCCATTTTGGGGAACCCCGATCGAGATGGTGCGGGTTATCGCACATCCTCGGGCCTAGTAGAGCGAGATGCAGACCTCCGCAAGGAGCATTCGATCTTGATGGAATTTTTAATGCAATTTTTAAGAGAAATGTGATTCTATTTAATAAATATATTCTATTTTTTTTAGATATATATAAATATTATCAAAATATATACTTTAAATATATTATATATATATTCCATGTTTTCCAAATCAAAGGAATCACAAATTTCATGAAACTACCTTTATAATTCAATACCATTCCAAGATTACACCAAAATATCATATACAATGAAAACTATTTTATATTCACTAGAATATTTCACTTTTTAAAAATTACAATTATGGAAACTCTAAAGAAGATAATTAAATACTTGAGGTGTATTTTGAAAATATATCAAAACTATTTTTCATAAAACCCCCTCAAGATATACTAATTTACAATAAGGACCCTAGTAAACATAGGTTTAAGCGGGACCGGTTCTCTTGAGCCTCAGGGAGCCGGAGAATATGGGTGCTTGCCTATCTAAGCTAGACAACCTAACAAATGGTGTTATCAACACGGCAATTGTCTTGGAAAAAGACAAATCCTGCCGTCCATGTGCAGCAGTTACCGATAACATCAAAACTAATTCAGGACTTCAATTTCTTTTCAAAGTGTCTGACTCAGACAGAGTCTCCATCTAATATGAAATCAATTTGACTTGAATCCAATTCAAGTATAACTACAATACAACATGAATCCGTTTATACCAGAATTCCATGTATATCAACATGACATGACCGAACCGAACCATGGATATACTTTGATTACATGACTATCCATTTATATCCATTCCGTTTACTGATATCATGTTTTCGGAAAATCTTCTATTTACTACAAGACAATACAATACAATCAGTACAATCAATACAATAAATATTACGGGGTTTATAAAGGGGTAGACTGGTACGGAATATGTTAAAGGTGGTATGAGGTGGTCACTAAAAGACGTAATTACATCCATGCCGTTGTTCCGTAGTATTATTGACGGATGTCACGCCCCGCTTCCCAGTATACGGCGAAGGGGACGCGACTGGTCCGCTACGTATATACTCAGAAGTACATACGCTAAGCGTATCTAAGCACTACAAAAGTAAATACACAAGAGACAAGATATAATAAAAACAACAACTTTTATTTATTAACATTCTTTTGTACAATGCATGAAAAGGAAATACAACTGAAATAAAACGATGCCTAAACAATGGCTTAACAGGAAATGAAAAGTACTGAATGGAAAATGTACAATGAAACTAGAGCTCTGGTTCTTCAGCAAACTGATCCAAGTCTTCTGCAGATGGCTCGATCTCTGTCGGGTCCAAACCACCCGACGACATTCAAAGAAGAAAGAAATAGAATGTCGTCAGCGAACAGATCGCTCGGTAAGTCTCAAAGATAAGGGAGAAGTAGAAAAGAAGAAAGAGAGAGAGAGAGAGAGTAGCTTTTAATGTTGTATTATATTGTTGTAATGTTGTATTAACGCTGTTGTTTGTAGCTTGGTACAGAAGAATGCCAGTGTATACGAAAGGGGTCTCAGTATGCCAGAGACCAGGGCAAATGGAAGTACAAGGCTCCATTATACAACCCGGAACAACGGCAATTAGATTCATGTTAGGTGTCTTAATCTTACCTTATCGTGCCACCTTTAACACCTTCTGTACCAATCTACCCCTTATACCCCGTAGTGTTTTATTTGTATTGTTTTGTACTGTAAATTGTATTAAATGTATAATTGAAAGACTGACCGAAACCATGATATCAGTAAACGGATGTAACCGTAGAATCATGTAAATGGAATAACTGGAGAACCATGTAAGTGGATATATATCCATGGTTCGGTTCAGTCAAGTTGTATAGGTTGATAATTGGACTTGTGGATTCATGTTGAAGATTGCAGATTGTAGATTAATTTGAATCATATTCAAGTCAAATTAATCAGACTCAAACCCGAGTCAGACAATTAGAAATGTAAATCGAAGTCTTGATTATTTCTTAAACCTATAATTGTTAGGGTCCTTAGGATAATTTATAAAAATTGAGGGGGTTTTATGTAAAAAATACTTTTATATACTTTTCAAAATACACCACAAGTATTCATTATTCGCCTTTAGAGTTGTAATGAAAGTGGATTTTATATTGTGATATTCCTAATGAAAATATCCTAGTTTCAGAAATAAAGGTATTTTATTTGTAATATTGATTTATGTGGAATTTATGGTATTTTAGTGTAAAATTGATTCTTGTGATTTTTTTGAAAAAGTGGAATATTTATATCATAACAAAATAGATATTTTAATGATAAATATACATATATTTATACAAAAATAATTTTAATAAATATTTTATATTCTAGAAAATCTCATTTTCTTAAGATGTCGTATTTTAAATCTTTCGAGACCGAATGCTCCTTGCAGAGGTCTGAATCTCGCACTACTAAGCCCGAGGGTGTGCGATAAACCGCACCATTCCGAACGGGTTCCCCAAAGTGGGTTGTAGCGGCGCTTTGCAAAGATTGTAAAATACTAAATTCTTTAGAAAACGATTTTATGAAGTAAATGGTATTTATTTGTAAAGGTGTATATTTTCCGTATTGTATGTTCTAGATTCTCCTAAGTCAACTAGTCTATTCCTAACTGGACAAGTTGTGAGATGCCTTAAATCATCTCTTCACCGCCAATTGGGGCCAGGTAAGTACAAGTGAGGAAAGGAGAGATCCGCTCACGAATCACCGTGAGACGAGCCTTTTAAAGTTACCTTTCTCACTTGCCTAGCCTAGACACCACAAAGTCAGGTTTAGATAAACGACCGATGTCCACAACTTATCGTATTTTCATAATAAGATGTACTTCTTTAAAAGTGTATCAAAACTAAATCTTTTAGAAATGGTTTTATTAAGTATATGGTATTTAAATGAAAATGTTTGTTTTCTCGTATTCTAGGTTCTTGGGATTGTTGCATATGAGTGTGTGAGGAGGTAGGTCATTACCTCGTGATCTACTTTAAATGTATAGCAAGTTTGATGGAGTTAAATGAAGGATTGGAACAATGTGGTATTTAAGCGAAAAATACGATAAATTGAAATAGTTATCATTTCATGTGATGAAACTTGTTCAAATTGTTTGATTAGTGTTTAATAGTCAACATGAGGAAGTTTAAGTATGGTTGTATTAGTGAGAAGTGGAATTTTATAGAAAATCGAATCGGAAATCGGATTTGTTCCGATTCAGAGGGAACTAGAGGGATCGTCGGTGTGGTGCGTCATTGCCGATAGTTCCTAAGATGATCGCCGGAAGTTCCGCTGGAACTTCGTCGGAACTTTGCCTTGAGCTTATTTTCAAAGTACACGATCTTTGGAAAATTTTTGAGATAGCGGGCTCAGGATTTTGGGGTGAGAGGGTAGTGTGTAGGGTTGGTATTTATAGGGTTGGTCTTGTTAGGGTTTATGCCCTAGAGGCCATTACTGTATCATACTAGTTTGTATATTACTTAATGGAAGCTTGGGATATTCACAGTTGTATTGACAGTCTTGCTAAAAATGGTAGTATGCTACTTGGTTTGAGTCTACTTTAATATGTGCATATGTTTCTTGTAACGTATAGCTTATACATATTAGTAGAGCCCTTAGGATCTTTGCTTGATTACCAGCGTTGTGATGGCAGTCACACTAGTGGGGGCTGGGTAGTCTATAAGCAACATCCTATACAGGTCCCTGGTCGTAGGATTATCGAGATAGGGTATCGATACTCCGGAGTAGACTGGTGTATACGCTTCTCATCCCAGCATAGGGAGATGGTCTGTCCCACATCCATCAGTATGTCGTATTGAGGATAGTATGCAGGTGCTCGTTAGGTTACGGGTACACCGGACAGGACTCGCCGGGAACTGCAGGTTGGATTTATACCCATCGTCAGATAGCAGTTCCCAGGTGACATGAGTACAGCTTAGTCCATCGACTTGATTTCGCCTCGGGTGTGTTCCCACTGTACTTAGATTACTACCCTACCACGGCTCAAAGGAGTCGTGCAAACAGGTAGTAGTTGGGTGCAGTCCCGAAGCATTTGGAGGCAGTGGCGGTTAGACATGATTCGTCTCTCCCGGTATTAGGGTTTGATATCACGCTGTGTATAGAGAGCCATTACACAAAGTCCCTGGCCAGGGCAAGCGAGATTTACTGGTGGCTTCCAGTAGTTTCTCAAGGTGTAATGGGCTGCACTCCGACACAACTTATACCGCTATTAGGGGTCTGACGTTTACCGCCCCCTAGGCCTGATATGCGATAGTCCTAGACGAACAGACCTGACTGTACGGAGATTGTCACAGCAGGCTCAGTAGGAGTTCGGATGGGTTCCTCATCGTCCTTTTTATCGACATCTACCTGGGGACCGTTACGTACAGCTAGTGCCGCTTGCGGTCTGTGGTTAAACCCACTGCCAGCGTAGTGTCGAGTCTTTAGAGTCCCACACAGAGAGTTTCCCTGCTTCGGGCAAAACGATATAGAGGTCGTATGGTTTTACGACAGGGTTCAGACTTATACGTGTTTTTACGCACGTACGATATTCGGACAGTTTTTACTAGCGGGCTTTGGTTTAAGCCAGATTCTAGTATCGGATTATTGGATTTATACAGTCTAAAATATTTCCGTGTTTTCACGGATAGGAGGGGCGTTCTCGTAATTTGTTGAGAAACTTCTAGAAGTATGGTGAGTTGGAGGCTAAGGTGGCATTTGCATTAATTGGTTTAATGAGTCATGGTGTGATTCATCCATGGAGTTAATGATGCATTTATAGTTTAAATGACTCATGAGATGAATCACTATGTGTATTAATGAAGCATGATGACACATTATAATTTTTTATTCATTTAATAATGTGTTATGCTTCATATATTCACAATGATATCATTATTCCAAAAGGATTCTCATTCTCACCTGCTCTCTCCTCAAGCTCTCTCTCTTCAAACCCTAACCCTAACCTCTCATGTGTTGAGATCAAAGGTTAGCAAGACTTATTAATCCATAATCATACTCTATATCCCCTAGGTTGCTTTGATTAGCACTTTAGTTACCTTGTTACCTCAAATTAGAGGTCAAGCTTGGAGTAGTAGCTCTCGGGTGGATCGTCTTTCACTCGAGGAGGCCGTTGAGGTGCCGACGTTCCATAGAGCCTACGAGGAGTGGAGAACAGCGATGAAGACCCGAAGGACAAGTAACGTGAGGTATAACTTCGAATCCGAGTAGTTAAACCTTTCGTAGTTTGCTAGTAATGGTTTAGACACGATCCGTGTGCTCAAGTCCGTGTTACGAAGCTTTGATAATTGTTTTTCATATATTCCGCCTCCCCGCAAGCTCGTTGGGTACGTGACATGGACTTACAGTGGTATCAGAGACAACTAAACCTTTACTAGCTTGTTAGCAACTAATTAGAACTTCGATCGTCGGAATAACACGAAAACTTAACCCCGGACCCCCTCAGTTTCTGTCAATTTCAAACGTGTCTAAAAAATTATTTGATAGGTATGAAAATTCACAGCAGGGGATTCTAAGAATACTGGGAAAATACGAGGAGGTAACTTGGTGATACGGCCGCGGAACCGCGGCTGATGAGTGCATTCGGCCGCGGATCCGCCGCCGAGTCAACTCCGAGTTGACTCGAATTTTCACAGTAATTCTTATTTTGTGGTGTTTTGTTTTCCAGTATTTTTTGTTTCTGCCCAGGTTACTTCTGTGCTGGCTTGCATTTGGGGTAGACACGGAAAAAGGTTGTCGATCGATATTCTAAGTTATTTGCTAATCGGGTTTTTATCTGTAATGTTTAATGTGTTTGTAAACCTCTCCTAACTGCTAGTATGTCGGTTGGCAGGGGGTTGCACATTTCTGTAATGGTTTTTACTGTTTGTGTATATGAACTTGATTGGATCGTTGTGATGATTAGCCGAGGTTTGAGATGGGTTATTATATTCATTCATTCGATGTAAATTGTAATATGATGTAATATTCTTTTGTGGGGCATATCCAGGTTGCGGTTGTAGCCACCGTTGTATTATTTCATTTACTATTTTTTGCTCCTAGGATAGACCCAGGGTGAGGTGCACAAACTACCGGGTACTTTGAAGTGTTTAGTAGCCTACTCACGTTGTTGAGGGAGACCGCTTCACTTCGGGTACTTGGCGGGTAGTTTGCCGTACCTGTAGGGGTCTAGGGTGGGGTAATGGTTATTCATCACAACTGTGTAATCCGTCTTTCGTTGCAGGCTCAAAGGAAACGCGGATTGCTTGTATGTCCAATAATGTTCATCTGTGATCTGGAATGCCTATTATTGCGTCTGACAAATGTACAATATCTATATATGATAGCTATTTAGACGTCACTTATGTTTTACACCCGTGCTAGCCCAGCCCAGCCCCCGCTCTGTCGTTAGTTAAGTAACCTAACGGGTGATGACGGGACCCAGAGGCGAATGCGGATGGCATAAGAGGACGTTGTATTTTCGTTGTTTTCTGAAATGATAGGATAAATGATGGGACGCATTATTTTAATGCAAAGAAAACAAACCAAAGTTTAATCATTGGAACAAATTTAAAAGAAACCACTCGGTTATTTTAAAAGAGCAGAATTTTTAATTGCGGAGCTTTAACCACTCCTTTTAAAAAAAAAAGCTATCAGGTTCCTTCGATTATATCAAGTTCACTACGTTCACGGTTTCGCCAAAACCAGTCGTAGCCCTCCGTCATTTCTTATGGATGGTCAGTAGTATTCAAGTTATGTTTGTTAGCCTTCGTCAAGGCATAGTGTTTGGTAGCTGCTGGGGTATTCATTTGTTGCATAGATAGATGAGTTGGTTTGGGACAGTCGTATTACCTTGTTGGACTTCGTCAAGAGTATGTACGGGTAGGTTCAAATTAACAAGATAATGATGGGCAAAACTTGACATGTGACTTATGATTTGTTGGTCTTCGTCAAGGTCATAAGAACATGGGGCAAAAATCCACATCGGGAGTTTCTAAAGAAACTGAAACCTGCTAGTGTTGCATACCATTTGGAGTTTGATGAATGTTGGTAGGATTCCTTCAACATTATCATACGATGATATTTGGATCCCGATCCTACTGTGAGTATATGCTACTTATCCGGAGATTCGTCACTTAACGATCAATGCTATAAACCAAGTAGGTGTCGAGAAAGGTGTCAGCGGGGCTACGCCCCCAGAGAAAAGAGGTTATTTAATTAAGGAACTTCGCGAAAGCATTGGAAAACCTCCCTCGAAGTACCGACACCGGCCTGGCTGAACGGTTAAGCAAGTATTGTACGGTGAGATCATTCCGGGCTAATTCTTCTTTTATGGTTTGAGGAAGGATTCGAGAAACAGTGGGAGCCATCCAGTTTAGATAAACTAAAAACCAATCTAAACTTGCAAGAGCATCATGCTAAAGTGTTTTCTTCTCTCTCTCTCATTGCAGCGACCTTGTGACCATGACTAGGTTACATCTAGATAACAAGTTGACTGAATTTGACATATATGATTGGCAAAGGTCTGTCCAGATGTCCATTGCCTATGAAAAGCTGGACCACCCTATTACTAGTCAAGATCCTGCCGTCCCAGGTCCAGTTTCCACCGTCACGGATATGGATATCCGTCAGACAAGGGAAAAGGATAATGCGAAAGCCAAGTGCCTCGTGTTGGCTTCAGTTGATGATATATACCAGAAGCAGCACGAGAAGATGGACTCAGTTTCCATCTTTCTCCATAAAAAAGATTTATATGGAGAGCAATCTCGTATCGCAAGATATGAGACCTCGAACGAATTAATTCAAGCGAGGTTGGCTGTCGGGTCATTTATAGGGGACGACGTCCTTATGATGACTAGCTATATTGATGAGCTCAAGGACCTGGAGACCACGTTGGGAAACAGGTCATACGCTGACTTATTTCCACAGCCCCTACCCTCTACTTACACCCTGAAAGAAACCAGGGAGACACAAGCTCTGCTTAATGGGGGACCTTCTTCTTCTACATCCAGGGCGAAAACAAACGGTGAAAAGAAGAAGACCTCTACAAAGCCGATATACGGTGTCGGTAAAGTAGGAGGAAAGGGAAGAGCAAAAGTTTCGGGACTTGGTGTAGGTAAGGAGGGATGTTCCTATTGTTATGGGAACGGGCATTGGCAGAAGGATTGCAGCTCTTTGGAAGCCAGTAGCCAGGATACGAAGCATGTTGTGGTTTCGGCCTCAAGTGTGTTTATAATTGAGAACTGTTTGTCAATTAACTCTAGTTCCTGGGTACTAGATACCGGAGCAGGATCTCAAATCTGTAATTCATTACATGCTTTGAGAAACCGTAGAGTTATAAGGGTAGGTGATTTGTCTCTCAGAGTTGCAAACGGAATGAGCGTGGACGCTGAATCCGTGGGAGAATATCGCCTAGGTTTGACAAGTGGGCAGATATTGATTCTACGTAACTGTTTGTATGTACCTAGTTTGACTTGTAATATCATATCAGTGTCCTCACTTTCGAGAGAGGGATATGATTTTACATTCGTAAGCGATGTAGTTCACATCCATCTAAATCAAGTTCTGATTGGGTCCGGTACATTAGATGACGGTATATACGTATTGAGTCAAGCTCAGGTTTTCAATGTCCAGAACACACTTAAAAGAAAGTCTCCAGAAATAAATCAGGCTTTCTTATGGTATTGTAGACTAGGTCACATCAATGAAATACGATTAACTAAGTTACATAGAGAAAGATATTTGAATCCGTTCGAATATCAATTTTATGCTACTTGTGAATCTTGTCTCATGGGAAAGATGACAAAGACTCCGTTTACTGGACACGGAGTAAGAGCGAGCGAGCTCTTGGGACTCATACACAGTGACGTGTGCGGTCCAATGTCTACACATGCGCGAGGTGGTTATTCCTACTTCATTACTTTTACGGATGATTTCTCTAGGTATGGACATATCTTCTTGATGAAGCATAAATCTGAGGCCTTTGAGAAATTCCAGGAATACAAGAATGAAGTAGAAAATCAAACAGGCAAAAGTATCAAGACACTGAGATCTGATCGAGGTGGTGAATACTTAAGTGCCGAGTTCCTGGGTTACTTAAAAGAGAATGGAATTCTCTCTCAGCTTACTCCTCCATACACACCACAACACAATGGTGTATCGGAAAGGCGGAATCGAACCCTATTGGATATGGTTCATTCCATGATGAGTAAGGCTGAGTTACCACGATCTTTCTGGGGTTATGCACTAGAATCAGCTGCATATCTTTTGAACAAGATTCCAACCAAGACTGTGCCTACCACACCATATCAGATGTGGAGTGGGAAGAAACCCTATCTTCAGTACCTGAAGACATGGGGATGTCCAGCTTTTGTAAAAAAGCAGCATCCGGACAAGCTCGAGGCACGTTCAGTACAGTGTAAGTTTGTGGGATATCCAAAGAACTCCAAGGGGTATTATTTCTATTGCGCAGAGGAACAAAAGGTTTTTGTTTCTCGTCATGCCCACTTCTTAGAAGCTGAATTTTTAGAAAATCAGAAGAGTGGGAGCGCAGTAGAACTGGAAGAAATTCCAGAACCATAAGATGTTACTGAAAGTATTGTAGAACCAGAAGTTTCAGAAGAAAGGGACATACCAGCGCCTATCCGCAGAAGTAGTAGGCAGTCTCATCCGCTCGAGAGATACTACGGTTTTCTCATAGACGGGGATCGAGAAGACTGCATCATTGATAATGATGACCCTACTAGCTTCCAGCAAGCCATTCAGAGCGGCGACTCGGTAAAATGGCTGGATTCAATGCGGACCGAAATGGAGTCCATGTACACTAACAAAGTATGGACTTTGGACATTGCTCCAGATGGGGTAAAACCCGTAGGATGCAAATGGATCTTCAGAAAGAAGATTGGTGTAGATGGACAGGTTGAAACCTATAAGGCTAGACTTGTTGCAAAGGGTTTCCGTCAAAGACCTGGTTTGGACTATGACGAAACCTTTTCTCCAGTGGCTATGCTCAAATCCATTCGGGTCCTTCTTGCCATTGCTGCCTTCCACGATTATGAGATCTGGTAGATGGACGTAAAGACGGCCTTTCTAAATGGAAATTTGGAAGAGTGCGTCTATATGGATCAGCCAGAGGGATTCATTCAGAGTGGGAGCAGCGGTAAAGTGTGCAAGTTGCTTAAGTCCATATATGGACTAAAGCAGGCATCGCGGAGTTGGAACATCTGTTTTGATGATACTGTCAAAGAATTCGACTTTATCAAAAATCCAAATGAACCATACATATACAGTAAGATTGTAGGGAGAGTTGTTGTATTCCTCGTCTTGTACGTGGATGTCATTCTCCTAATAGGAAATGATATTCCTATGCTACAGTCAGTCAAAAAATTCTTGTCACAGAAGTTCTCCATGAAGGACCTAGGTGATGCCACCTACATTCTGGGGATCCAAATCTATCGTGATAGATCTAAGAGGATGTTGGGACTTTCGCAGTCCAGGTACATAGACACCATATTGAAAAGATTCAGTATGGAAGATTCTAAGCGCGGTAACCTACCGGCTTGTCACAGAATCACTCTCTCCAAAGAGATGTCTCCCAAGACTGATTTGGAAAGGGATCGCATGCCGATTATACCATACGCTTCTGCGGTAGGCTCTATAATGTATGCGATGTTATGTACCAGACCAGATGTAGTATACGCATTAAACGTTGTAAGCCGGTATCAGGCAAACCCAGGGGAGAAGCACTGGATAGCAGTAAAGAACATTCTCAAGTACCTGAGGAGGACTAAGGAGATGTTCTTGGTGTATGGCGAAAAAAACCTTCAGATCGAGGCCTTTGCCGACTCCAACTTCCAGAGTGACAAGGATGACTCCAAGTCTATGTCGGGTTATGTCTTTACCCTCAATGGAGGGGCGGTCTGTTGGAAGAGTTCCAAGCAGGAGACCGTTGCTGACTCAACGATGGAAGCGGAGTACATAGCTGCTTGCGATGCCGCAAAAGAAGCTGTCTGGATGAAGAAGTTCCTCACAGAACTTCAGGTGGTTCCTACCAGTGTTGGTCCAATACCTCTATATTGCGCCAACAACGGCGCTATATCTTTAGAGAAGGAACCCAGGTCCCATCAGAAGTCCAGACACATCTTAAGATGGTATCACCTGATTAGGGAGATCGTAGATCGCCAGGAGATCAAGGTAAAGAGAGTAGATACAGAGAATAACACTGCTGATCCATTCACAAAGGCCATTCCTCAGACGCAGTTCGAGAGGCTATTCGAGATGATAGGTCTGCGATATGCCAGTACATGGCCCTAGTGCAAGTGGGAGATTGTTAGTGTTTATGCCCTAGAGGCCATTACTGTATCATACTAGTTTGTATATTACTTAATGGAAGCTTGGGATATTCACAGTTGTATTGACAGTCTTGCTAAAAATGGTAGTATGCTACTTGGTTTGAGTCTACTTTAATATGTGCATATATTTCTTGTAACGTATAGCTTATAAATATTAGTAGAGCCCTTAGGATCTTTGCTTGATTACCAGCGTTGTGATGGCAGTCACACTAGTGGGGGCTGGGTAGTCTATAATCAACATCCTATACAGGTCCCTGGTCATAGGATTATCGAGATAGGGCATCGATACTCCGGAGTAGACTGGTGTATACGCTTCTCATCCCAGCATAGGGAGATGGTCTGTCCCACATCCATCAGTACGTCGTACCAGGGATAGTATGCAGGTGCTCGTTAGGTTACGGGTACACCGGACATGACTCGCCGGGAACTGCAGGTTGGATTTATACCCATCGTCAGATAGCAGTTCCCAGGTGACATGAGTACAGCTTAGTCCGTCGACTTGATACTGCTACTTCGCATCGGGTGTGTTCCCACTGTACTTAGATTACTACCCTACCATGACTCAAAGGGGTCGTGCAAATAGGTAGTAGTTGGGTGCGGTCCCGAAGCACTTGGAGGCAGTGGCGGTTAGACAGGATTCGTCTCTCCCGGTATTGGGGGTTGATATCGCGCTGTGTATGGAGAGCCATTACGCAAAGTCCCTGGCCAAGGCTAGCGAGATTTACTGGTGGCTTCCAGTAGTTTCTCAAGGTGTAATGGGCTGCACTCCAACACGACTTATACCGCTATTAGGGGTCTGATGTTTACTGCCCCCTAGGCCCGATATGCGATAGTCTTAGACGAACAGACCGGACTGTACGGAGATTGTCACATCAGGCTCAGTAGAAGTTCGGATGGGTTCCTCATCGTCCTTCTTATTGACATCTACCTGGGGACCGTTACGTACAGCTAGTGCCGCTTGCGGTCTGTGGTTAAACCCACTGCCAGTGTAGTGTCGAGTCTTTAGAGTCCCACACAGAGAGTTTCCCTGCTTCGGGCGAAACGATATAGAGGTCGTATGGTTTTACGACAGGGTTCGGACGCATACGTGTTTTTACGCATGTACGATGTTCGGACAGTTTTTACTAGCGGGCTTTGGTTTAAGCCAGATTCTAGTATCGGATTATTGGATTTATACAGTCTAAAATATTTCCATGTTTTCACGGATAGGAGGGGCGTTCTCGTAATTTGTCGAGAAGCTTCTAGAAGTATGATGAGTTGGAGGCTAAGGTGGCATTTGCATTAATTGGTTTAATGAGTTATGGTGTGATTCATCCATGGAGTTAATGATGCATTTATAGTTAAATGACTCATGAGATGAATCACTATGTGTATTAATGAAGCACGATGACACATTATAATTTGTTATTCATTTAATAATGTGTTATGCTTCATATATTCACAATGATATCATTATTCCAAAAGGATTCTCATTCTCACCTTCTCTCTCCTCAAGCTCTCTCTCTTCAAACCCTAACCCTAACCTCTCATGTGTTAAGATCAAGGGTTAGCAAGACTTATTAATCCATAATCATACTCTATATCTCCTAGGTTGCTTTGATTAGCACTTTTAGTAACCTAGTTACCTCAAGTTAGAGGTCAAGCTTGGAGTAGTAGCTCTCGGGTGGATCGTCTTTGACTCGAGGAGGCCGTTGAGGTGCCGACGTTCTATAGAGCCTACAAGGAGTGGAGAACAGCGATGAAGACCCAAAAGACAAGTAACGTGAGGTATAACTTCGAATCCGAGTAGTTAAACCTTTCGTAGTTTGCTGGTAATGGTTTAGACACGATCCGTGTGCTCAAGTCCGTGTTACGAATCTTTGATAATTGTTTTTCATATATTCCACCTCCCCGCAAGCTCGTGGGGTGCGTGATATGGACTTACAAGTCTAGGGTTAGGGTAGATGAAAAGTTTAAAATAAAAATGTGATAAAATGTAATAAAAATGTATTAAAAGTGGAGTAATTGGGGTTTTTAAAGAGATCTGGAAATGGTCTGAGGCTGAAATTTTGCTGGTGCATAGGGAATATGAAAAGACACAACTTTCATGTTGGGGTTGTTGGCTATAGTGCCCTCAAGGCAATTATCATAGTCGCAGATAGGTGATCATGATGATTGAGGGAGGACCTATACCGATAAAACAGTCTTACTCGAGATGATAGTATGCTATCTGGTTTGTCTTTATCATCATGTACATGTTGATAGAGCCCATAGGATTCTTGCTTGACTACCAGTATTGTGATGGCGATCACATACGTGGGAGCTGGGGGTCTATAAGCACATCCTTAAATGTCCCTAGTCATAGGAGTATCGAGACTGGGCATCGATACTCCAGTGTAGACTGGTGTATACTTATCTAGACCCTGACGAGGGGCGGTGGCCGATCTCACAAGCCATTGGTGTTAGTTGTTCACCTAAGATAGTATACAGGTGCTCATTGGGTTATGAGTACACTGGACGGACTCGCCGGGAACATACTAGTTGGTATTATACTTATAGTCAGATATCAGTTCCCTGGTGACATGTGTACAGGTTAGTCTGTCGACCTGAGATCGTCATTTTTCTCGTGTGAGTTCCCACTGTGCTTTGATTACTACCCTACCACGGCTCAAAGGAGTCGTGCAAACAGGTTTTAGTTGGGTACAGTCCCGAGCCACATGGAGGCAGTGAGCGGATCGTCAGGGATTCGTCTCTCCCGGTATTGGGGGTTGATGTCGCGCAGTGCACGGGTGGCCATCACTAGAAATCCTCGGCCGGGGTATGTGAGAATTACCGATCCAGGATCGATAGTTTATCAGGTAGTGATGGGTTTCATACCGACACGAATTATCGCGTTATTAGGGGTCTGACTTTATCCACCCCCTAGACCCGATATGCGATACTCTTAGACGAACAGGCCAGACTGTACGGATATTGTCATCGACAGGCTCAGTAGGGGTTCGGATGAGTTTGCTCGTCGGCCTTCCTTTCGCTCAATACCTGGGTAGCCGTTACGTACAGCTAGTGCCGCTGACGTGCTTGTGGTTAAACCCACTGCCAGCGTATTAACGAGTCTTTAGAGTCCCACACAGAGGGTTTCCCTGGTTCTGGCGAAATGATGTAGTAGCCGTATTGGATACGTGCAGGGTTCCGATCGATTGATGTACATAGTACTCGGACTTTCGATCGGACAGTTGATAATACTAGCCGGCTCGGGTTTGAGCCGAATTATTAAATCAGGTATTGTTTTAATAATTTACATATATGTATTTCGATACGTTTATTCTAGTATTATATTTTTTGTGTTATTCTATCTCTTTTGATATTCGTATTTCGGTACAAATATAGGTATGCATATACAGTAGAATGTAATCCGTATTTTTACCGGATAACATTCTAGAAGGTGCCACCTCATTTTAGGGTTTGACCATTTTCATTAAATGGATAAATGAGGTGGAATATAACCTGATGGGTATGGTGAGAACCATACTTAAATAGTGCACACAAATGAATTCTTAATTCATTTGTGTTCACTATTCAAGTATGGGAGGAATTTAAAAATGTTAAAATGGTTTTTACAAAACCAAGCATTCTACTTTCTCTCTCCAAGGTTGAGCTCATTTTTGCAAGCATGCTTGTTCTTCTTCACTTGGGTTTTTTTCTTGAGCTCCTCCCTCACCATTTCTTCTCTAGCTTTTCATTGTTCCCTCCACCTTCATGATATGAGATAGATAACACTTAGACTACATTCACTACATCCTAAGCTCTCTAGGGTAGCATCCTAGAGACCCTAGTTGCTCCACTTGCATCTTGGTGTGGAGCTAGAGCCGGAATTACATCCCTCCGGGTGGATCATCGGAGATGGAGGAAGACCGGCGACCAAAGTCGATCCGCAACATCACTAGGAGCTTGGAGATGGTTGAAGACCCGAAGGACTTAGTTCATTAGGTATAACCATTCCTATCTCTTTTCTTAGATTTCTAGTTTTAGGGTTAATGGTTTCGATCTTGTTTATCGGGTAATGGTAGCGCCGGGTTGTAAGAAATTTTTGTTCCGCATTTGGCCACGGTTCGATGGCCGGGGCGCTCCCATAACCCAACAATGGTATCAGAGCCACCCATTAAACCCTACTAACTAGTTTGCACAAGCTTAAAATCTCGATCGATCAAAATTTCCAAATCAATTTTCCAATTTGCCTGTTTTCTGTCGATTTCTGAAAGTGCTCCAAAAATGTTTCTGTGTAGCTTAAAAATCCGTGCAGGCAATTGTAGAGCACCACAAGAAATTTGGAAGCTTGAATCAATTTTTTGGCCGCGGAACTGCCGCAAAACATGCTATTTGGCGGCGGTTCCGCCGCGCTTTTGTGGCCAAATGCCTCCAAATTTTTTCTGGCACTCTTTGACAAGGAAAATTGATTTTTGTGATATTTAGTTTTACCCCAGATTCTCTTGAGTACAGGTTTGCACTTGAGGCTAGACGAAAATTTTAATCGATCGAAATTTTAACTGTGTAATTTTCAGTACATTACATTTCTATCTGCGACCGTGAATGTCATTTGATCGGTAAATCTTGTCTAATCGCTATAGTCCTTTTAGACGGGTTTGCGAACGTGACATTCACGTTGATATTCTGTGTTGTGCTGTGATGTTGCGGATTTATCGTGATGGATAGCTTGCGTGCAATGGTAGTGCAGTTTGGATTTATTTGTACATTTGATATTGCGGGGCGAGCGTCTGACATGTGGACTGCCGTCACTGCCTGTTTGTATATTATTCTTTTGGGGCACGACCGGGCTGAGGTCGATGTCACCCTTGTATATTATTTTCTTTTCTGTACTAGGATTACCCCGCGGTGGAGTGCACGGATAGCCGGGTTTTAGAGCTCAACGGATTCGCATCTCATGGCGTTGAGACAGAGAGGACCTTACTCTAGAATTGACGGGCCATTCGCCGCACTCGTAGAGGGTATAGGTTGACCCAAGGAGGGGTGCCCAAGTTACCGGATTCCGTGAAGTGCTGGGTGGTCCATTCACTTTGCTGAAGGGGGATGCCTCGCTTCAGGTTTTGGCGGGTAACTTGCTGCGCTCGTATAGATCTAGGAGTTCATTGCACATGCTATCCACACGACCCAAGGAACGTCGGGTTTTCAGTTGTGGATCAAAGGAAACCCGGGGCTTCCAGATTATCTGTATTGTTCTGTGATGCTTATTACTTTTCTGTGATGTTGCATTTATCATGCCTAGGACGATTGTTATATATATACATATATACTAGTAGATGTTGTATATGTTTTGCACCCGCGCTAGCCCAGTCCCCGCTCTGTCGTTAGTTAAGTAACCTAACGGGTGATGACGGGACCCAGAGGCGAATGCGGATGGCATACACGTATATTTTATTTTCGTTCTTTTCTGGTGTGATTAATTGATGGGACTGTGTTGATTCTTATCAATGCAAGGAAAACAAACCTATATATATATAATGTTGTTGGAACCAAGTTTTTTAATAACTGACATTACAGACATACGCTTTTGCTTTGCATCGTGGTATTCAGTTTGGAATATCCTGCACCTCATTCGATGAGGCAAGGGCCGAGATCCCTTCATCGGGAGTGACCCCTTGAGTAAAAGTTTGCGTCAACGTAATAACTTCATTATAGTCGTTTACTTTTTACTTTGCATTATGGTATTCAGTTTGGAATATCCTGCACCTCATTCGACGAGGAAGGAGCCGAGATCCCTTCACCGGGAGTGACCTCTTTAGCAAAAGTTTTCGCCACTATATATTTATCAAAACCGCTTGGATTCCTTCAACGATATCAAGTTCATTACGTTAAAGGTTTTTCGCTAAAAACCAGTCGTAGCCCTCCGTCATTTCTTACAGGTATTGCTTAGTATTCATACTGTGTATGTTGACCTCTGTCAAGGCACAATGCTTGGTAGCTGGGTAATGCTTGTTTGTTGTATAGATATGTGATTATTTAGGACAGTCGCACGGTCATTTTGACCTCTGTCAAGGGCACGTGCAGGTGGGTCTAAGTTAATCCAGGACAATAACGGGTTGAACTTGACTTGCGACTTATTATATGTTGACCTCTGTCAAGGTCATAAGCCGCTTGGGGTAAAAATCACATCGGGAGTTTCAAACATACAGGAAACTTGCCAGGCATGCGCATACCTTCTGGTGTGTGGTGACTTGAGTGGCTTCCATCAAATTACCATGCGATGATAGTTGGATCCCGATTCCCACTGATGAGTAGGATTACTCTTCGGGTGATTCCAACTAATTCTCCCTTTAGGTTTGGAGGAGAATTCGGGGAAACAGTGGGAGCCGTCCAGATTAGATAAAGTGATTATCCATTCTGATCTAGGTTAGAGTGCACGCTGAGTGGTTCTTTTCTCTCTCTCTCTTTGGCATCGACCATGGCCCGACCCTAGACTATGACTCAGTGACCAAGTTAAACCGAACTTTCTTATAAACACTGGCTTTTGGATTGTCCAAGTTGCATACATAATTGCCACACCTTCTTTTACCCTTTGGTTTTCTCCAGAACACCCTGTATCAGTACGTATATCCACTTCCATTGGATAAAACCATCGTATGGTTATATACGAACTCGAAGGAACTTCTTCGAGGATGGTTTCTGGTTCTGGAGAAAATGAATAGGATTATTCAGTTGTCTTTTCCTTTTACCTTCTCTCAGGTTGTGAGGACTCCTAAGATTAGGAGAGGGTACACCTATTACGCTTATTGGATAGTCTTCTTCCAAACCATAGGCAGGTGCCGAAAGGTAGGGAAAGAAGAAAACCAATTAGCCTAAGTGGGGTGTACAGAAGGTAATGAGTAAAGACAAATAAAGGGATTAGAAAGAGGGCAAAGTAAATTGCGACTACTATCCACGACCAAACTAAGTCTTTCAACGCCACTCCTACTTCACCTTTGTATTTCTCCAGAGCACTCCGTATCACTACGAACATCCAAGTCCATTGGATAAATCCATTGTATGGTTATATACGAACTCGAAGGAACTTTTTCGAGGATGGATTCTGGTTCAGGAGAAATTGGAATAAGATTTATTCAGTTGTCTTTTATCATCACCTTCTCTCAGGTTGCGAGTACTCTTAGGACTAGGAGAGTACACTTATTACGCTTATTAGATAATCTTCTTCCAAACCATAGGCCGGTGCCGAACGGTAGGGAAGGAAGAAAACCATTTAAGCCTAATGAAGGTGTACAGAAGGTAAGGACTAAAGACAAATAAAGGGATTTGGAGAGATGGCAAGGAAATATATGGTTTCAGTCGTGAATCTGATAATGGAAGAGGCATTACTAGGAATACAAGGATACCCGTACAAAACATTTTAATGTTTCAGTTTCACTATGCGTTGTTAATTGAAAACTGATTTCCCAATTTGGTCCTTACTCCAGGGTATGTATTTACCAGGTTTGATTCTCACATATGTATGATTTTATAGATGATGTATGGGAGTAAGTTATTGGGAATTAGGTGACCATCCTCATTATATCGGAATTCGTTGTAATTGGTGATATTTGAGGAAATCGCCTGGGCTGTTTGCCGGATGGCAAGTATTTGGTTTTGAATATCCGTTGTTATGCACCAATTTCAAACTGATATATCTGTACGTTTATTTTTATAAAGTGGGATATAACTTTTTGAAATTATATTCATGATATTTACCTATATCAGTTGATGGTTAGGTAAGGAGCATTCAACAGCGGTGTAAGTCTTCATAACCATAGTACAGTTTTCAACCTACGACGCACAGGGTTTGAGTTATTAAACTCAGGGGACTTATACAATGTATTGTATGTTGTCCAGTGTCCATTAGGACAGAGGGGTTGGTACTTGTACTATATTCTGTCTACTTGTGACTTCTCCAGATTTAGACATGTGTTTCGTAGAAATACAAAGTCTAAGTTTTGAGAAGTTATAGGTACAAGAATAAAGTAGAGAACCATGTGTTGCAAGTATCGGGATTCTTTAAGGTGATCGAAGATGTAGATACTTGCGTATGGTATTCAGTTGATGGTAATGATTTTGAGAAACTTGTTTCTCTTTCAGGTTACTCATAATTGGATGCGCTCCTAAGTTGAGTAATGCTGATCGGCTTCTCTCCATTTGGTTGACATGCACTGGAGACAGCTGCATGATTTGAATCTGGTTCCAATTAAATTAGTGCTTTTGTTTCTATATTAGATATATATAGAATTAATTTATATCTTAGCGATGTTAAGATATAGGGAGTCGTCCGGCTGATGGTTAAAACCAGAATCCGGATAAACTCTAGGCACGTTTCTGTAATGGCAGTTTGTGGGTTGACTCGGGCTTTGACGAGGGTTAACTTTCAACCATCTGGAAGATCAATAGTGATATTGTTCTTGACTCGCCACAGTTTTAGTAAAATGGACTTTTTCAGAAAACATGAGTGGGAGTATGGTAGAACTGGAAGTGATTCCAGAACCACAAATGATTACTGAAAATTTAATAAGAACCTAAAGATTCAATCAGGTTTGACATACCTCAGGCACCCGAGAGGTACTTTGGTAGCCTCAAGAACGGTGACAGGGAGGTTCTTGTTTACCCAGACTTAACACCACTGTTGTTCCAGACTATAAGACCCGGTAGGAGGATGAGTATAGCGTCATTCTAAACTAGCTTTAGAAGTGCACGTGTATATGACTCTGCCAGAGGGCTGTCATAGTCAGTGGGAGCAGCGGAAGCGTAGTGGACAAGGAGCTTGTGTCTATTTATAGACTAAAGCGGATATAGCAGAGAAAGATCATCTATTTTTGATATGACAGTCATAGTTTTTGACTTCATCAGAATAGGAGATGGATCTGTTAAGAAGGTAGTAGGGTGTAATGTCCTGGTATTTGAATGACATGCACATTATAGAAAGTGAAATTCCTATACTACGATCGGTTATATTTTGGTTGTCACACAGTGTTTTCTCCACATAGGTTATGGATATTATATCAGACACTTTGGTTACTAGATCTATGGTTTTAGATCTAGATTTGGGAAGTGTCCCAATCTGGGTACTTAGACTGTATTCTAAAAGTATTTTAGAATGGACGGCTCCTAGCATGGTGGTGAACCTGCAGGTGATGGAGTCACCCTCTCTAAAGGTGTCTTACGGACTAAAGGGGAGAGGGATGTGCATGATTGGTATATCACTTGCTTAGGTAATTGAGTCAATCACAACATGTCAAGTACCACACCAGATGTTGTTTTTGCACTAGATGCAATAAGTTGATATATTAATCCAATCCTGGAGAAAAACGAATGAAAGCAGTTTATGAACATAAGTGTATGTTCTAGGGATTTGATAACGGCAGCCTCCTTCTGGAGACGGTTATCATTTCATGCTTCCAAGGTGACCTGGATGACAGAATGACTGTCAGAGTTATAGTTTTCCCTCTGACGATGGGCAGTAGTTTGGACAGGCGGTCCAAGCGGATACTGAGGAAGGCATGGCGCAACATACTGATTAAGTTCAGTAGATGATACAGTCTAAGAAGTTTGCTGGATTTGAAGTTTATTTATGAACTGGGTCCCATCAGATATCCAGACATATTCTAAGACGGGTATTGCTCATTTCGGAAGATAGTTTTCTCCGCGAAGTTAAGATAAAGAGAGACATAGAAAGAAACAATGGAGCGGATCCACTCACTGAGGCTATTTCTCGAACGCAATAGTTTTACAAACGAGGTTTGTGAAACTGATTAGTATAGGAGTTGGGTGTTCGGTATCACACGGGCCGTGAGTATGCAACATCGCAATAATTAGCCTTAAGTGCAAGTGGAAGATTGTTGGCTATAGTGCCTTCAAGGCAATTACATAGTCGCAGATAGGTGATCATGATGATTGAGGGAGGACCTATACCGATAAAACAGTCTTACTCGAGATGATAGTATGCTATCTAGTTTTTCTTTATCATCATGTACATGTTGATAGAGCCCATAGGATTCTTGCTTGACTACCAGCATTGTGATGGCGATCACATACGTGGGAGCTGGGGGTCTATAAGCACATCCTTAAATGTCCCTAGTCGTGGGAGTATCGAGACTGGGCATCGATACTCCAGTGTAGACTGGTGTATACTTATCTAGACCCTGACGAGGGGCGGTGGACGGTCTCACAAGCCATTGGTGTTAGTTGTTCACCTAAGATAGTATACAGGTGCTCATTAGGTTATGAGTACACTGGACGGACTCGCCGGGAACATGCTAGTTGGTATTATACCTATAGTCAGATAGCAGTTCCTTGGTGACATGTGTACAGATTAGTCTGTCGACCTGAGATCGTCATTTGTCTCGTGTGAGTTCCCACTGTGCTTTGATTACTACCCTACCACGGCTCAAAGGAGTCATGCAAGCAGGTTTTAGTTGGGTACAGTCCCGAGCCACATGGAGGCAGTGAGCGGATCGTCAGGGATTCGTCTCTCCCGGTATTGGGGGTTGATGTCGCGCAGTGCACGGGTGGCCATCACTAGAAATCCTCGGCCGGGGTATGTGAGAATTACCGATCCAGGATCGATAGTTTCTCAGGGAGTGATGGGTTTCATACCGACACGAATTATCGCGTTATTAGGGGTCTGACTTTATCCACCCCCTAGACCCGATATGCGATACTCTTAGACGAACAGTCCAGACTGTACGGATATTGTCATCGACAGGCTCAGTAGGGGTTCGGATGAGTTTGCTCGTCGGCCTTCCTTTCGCTCAATACCTGGGTAGCCGTTACGTATAGCTAGTGCCGCTGACGTGCTTGTGGTTAAACCCACTGCCAGCGTATTGACGAGTCTTTAGAGTCCCACACAGAGGGTTTCCCTGGTTCTGGCGAAATGATGTAGTAGCCGTATTGGATACGTGCAGGGTTCCGATCGATTGATGTACATAGTACTCGGACTTTCGATCGGACAGTTGATAATACTAGCCGGCTCGGGTTTGAGCCGAATTATTAAATCAGGTATTGTTTTAATAATTTACATATATGTATTTCGATACGTTTATTCTAGTATTATATTTTTTGTGTTATTCTATCTCTTTTGATATTCGTATTTCGGTACGGATATAGGTATGTATATACAGTAGAATGTAATCCGTATTTTTTACCGGATAACATTCTAGAAGGTGCCACCTCATTTTAGGGTTTGACCATTTTCATTAAATGTTTAAATGAGGTGGAATATATGTAACGCCTTGAAAATCGTTCTGGTGAAATTTCGGAAAATCGGGAAAATAAGGAGGTTTTCTGTAAAAAGTCAAAATACAAATATCTTTATTTTAAAATTAAATATAAATATTCTAGCTATGTAATTGCTAGTATTTGGTGTTTATTGAGCCACTGGTGAGATTTCAAAATTTCTGAAAATTTTTCCGAAATTAATTATTTTAATATTATTTTAAGCCGTCACTAATAAATTTAATTAGGGAAAATTACAAACCGGAATGAGTTGAAACAAATTTGGTGCATCATAATACATTAAAAAAATTTTTAACAAGTGGTTTTTGAATTAAAATGAAGTTGTTAAGCGGTATTAGAAAATATCGAAGAAAAGAGGCTTATTTGGTGAATTTAGTGTAAATACAAATTTGAATGGGTCAATTACACACATATGAGCCATGACCACTAAAATTTAATTGTAACATAATTTTTTTTTAACAAGTTAACTCCAAGTCCTAGTGGGTTCTAGGGTTGCAACCATGGAAAAATTAAAATAAAGTAAAATAGGAATAGAAAGGGGTTTATTTGCAAAAGACACATATATGTTTACATTAGCCTAGAACATTCCACACACACACACACATCAAGCCACTCCCTTTCCTGGCCGAATCCTGCACCATGGAATCTTTCATGTTTCCATCTCCTTTTCTACTCTAAATTATCACAAATTCATTCCAAAATCCAAGCTAAATCTTACAATTTCAAAACCAATTCTTCTCCAATTTTTCCTTAGCCTATTCATGAATGGATCTTGGTGTATGAAACCATTTTGGATGGAGATTTCAAGTTAGATTTCAAGAAAATTTTGAGGTAAAATTTTCTTAACCTAATAGCTAATTTGTTGTTAGTTGTGCTAATCTTTTCTTTTGAAGTGTTAATTCGGTTGTAAATACTAGTTTATGAAATTCTAGATTTTGGGTTGTGATCTAATTAGGGTTTTCATTTGTGGGTGGTGATCTAAAATTGTAGCTTAACATATTAGAATATGTTAAATTTAGTCTAGTAGCAAATTTGCTAGTTATGGCATTTAATTGGTTAATTAGGTTATTTTTTTTGTAAACTAGATTTTTGCAAATCATGTAAATAAGTTAGATAAAATTTTAATTAGGGTTTTTATTATTAGAATGTGGTGTTAGTGTGTTGATTAACTTGTTAAGTGAGGGTTAAACATAAACTAGTTGCCGATTTCTAGCTTTCACTTGAAAATTTTCACAATATTGCTATATTATTAAACTAGGTTTTTATAAAATGTGTATGTGGGTAATATAAAATTTTAATTAAGGTTGTTATCATTAGATTGTAGTTTTAATGAGAATATTAGCATGTTAATGGAATGAAAAACTTAGTTTGATCACTAGTTTCTTTTGATAATTGAAAAATACTAATAAAATGCTATTTTTATTAACTAGATTTTGGAAATTCCTAAATAAATGAGATTAAAAATGTAATTATGGTTTCATTAGATCATTATCATCATGAATTGTAGTTTAATACATTAATCCATGTAAAATCATGTTTAGTGGTGGAATTGTGGTATTTTGCTTATAAGATGTTGAAAATTGCTAAAGGTTGCAAACTAGAAATTTCAAATTAATACAAATTTGTGTAATAAAAATATAGTAATGGTTTCTATAATCTAGTTAGACTATTTAATGAGTTTTATGACCATTGGTTTCATTTAAATGTCAAGTTTTGAAGAAAAAAGGTAAATTGGCATTTTCGGGTTTTACGAAATCGGGCGATTTGATGGATTTTAGTGTTTCGATGAATTAAATCATATTTTATAATATAAGTAATGAGTTTTAAAACTATGAGTTATTTGTTCATGTTATCTCGATCCATCAGAGTTTGTACGCCGATATCGAGCGATATTTAGTTCTTTTGCGTGGACGGGACATAGGTTTTAACCTATGCTTGTTCCTTGCGTCGTTTTGACTTTTGTATGTGATTCAGTTTACGATACTATTTATATGTTTGCGTTTAGGTACCCCTCACGTGGACTGCAGGCGATGAAGAGGAGGATGGCGACACCGTCTTCGACAGACATGGACCAGGTGAGTAGATGCATATCTACGGGGGGAAGTCGGGTGGATGGCGTTTAGCACCCCCGCAACGTAGAATAGGAATAGTACTTATTGACATTAGGAAACCAGATGTGACCCTAGATTCTTAATGAGTAGCACTCTAGTAATGACCCTAGGCTGGACTAGACTGATTTAGGAAGACCATACCCGAGGATGAATACCTTGGAAGAGGTTTGTAGGTTTCAGGTAGAAACACACACACGCACACACTGAAACTCGACATGGTGTATACGAGTATGTGTATATATATAGGACTAGGTATAGGTATATATATATATATACAACACGAATGTGGGATACATTGATGTGATATGATACACGGGAATGAAACAGTATAACTGGGCTTGATACCGTGATTCTTGACTATACAGTCGTATTAAAGTGTTAGCGGATCATTAGAGAATGAGATAATGAATATGTATACATAAATTATAATGAGTAGTGATGATATTGAGGTACATGGGACTCTAAAATAGAACCCGAACTGTAACTTGTGACTGATCACGATATGATATATGTATGACTTGATTACGACATCATATAGGTGTGACCTGATGTTGATATCATATAGGTGTGACTTGATGACGATATGATATCAGTATGACTTAATCACAACATGATACATATAACATGCTATTTCTGGGGATAAATTAATGAGGTATATTTATGATGGCAATGTTATATAATTGATGTATGCGATTATAGTATAGCACTTTGATCTTGACACTTGTTGATGGTAATATTATATGAATGATGAGACACGTAGGTGATACTTGACCCGGACCCCGATATTGGGATGACGTACGATAGATTTTACCGTATGAGGCATAGATGTGATGATTGATCCGCACTCTTGATTTGAGGAAATCGTACTATGTACGTGACGCTATTGAGGCAGGATCGCCGACTATTAGAGATATGGACTCAGGCTTTAGGTGTACTTCTATCGACCAGTTCTTAGGTTTAGTTTCCCTTAGGGGGGTTAGATGGACACTAGGTTAGGTTCGAGTCATATAGTCGTAGCGGTAATTGTATATCAAATGAGTGGATAACACACATCCGTCTTTACTTTCACACTGTAATCATAATGTTGCATGTTCATACATATGTTGCTATAATCAGTATAAACCTTACCTGTTAGGACACCAGCACCATTACCGATGATGCGCATATTCTACGTACACTTATTTGCCGGCTCACACACATCATCATCGGTAATTGGTATGTCACGTACACTTTAGATCATATTATCGTTTATTGATAGAATCAGCAAACAGCTAGATCGATATATAATATTGTGATTACTCTCAGATGTTAGTCTAGACATGACATTTTTTACATAGACATTCATGCATTCATATTTTCATGTTATCATGCAGTATTATGGGGCATATGCCGACACTTATCATATACTTACTCATGATTTTGAGATTTGGATTTCTATGAGATTTCTGGATTTTTGGGGAAAACCGCAAGAATATATAAAAACTTCTCTCTCTCTCCTCCTCTCTTTTTAAAATATAAGATGCGGTTTTCTCGTGATGTATGTGTCGTCCACCATGAGATTTCATGTTTTCTGTTGGATTTCGAGACCCGATTCGAGGAGTGGATGAACTGTCTCGAGTACATGGTGGGCCCGGTATGGTACCCCGGGGCAAGAAGATCGAGTTGTAGACGATGAGCCTGGCAGGGGAAGGCTGCCTACCGGTGATGTCTGGCGCGGCGGATATCCGGAGGATACCGACCGTTGTCGTGAGATTTGATGATATGGGCCGATCCGGACTGACGAAGCCCGAGATATTGAGACTACAGGACATTGAGATTATGAGGTATTGAGACTTGAGATTTACATGTTTTGTGTCGATACTTGACACGGATTTCCATGGATTTCATTGTTGCTATTTCAGATTTCTATACATATTTTACTATGATAAAAGTTAAAGATTTCTTATACAGATATACCTAGATTTCAGGATTGGTCATTTTACATTCATGGTGCATGCATACTCATTCATATGACATAGTGCTATATGAGGCACTGACACGAGCACGGAGTATTTGCATTTACACGTAGCTTATTATCCTGTCTTACTTGATGACTAGGAGTATATTAGTATATTATTATGACCTAGGATAGCGTCGTGCATTCGATTTCTTTTCGTAGATGTCTTCTACTCACGAGTTGGCAACTCACCCCCGTTGTGCCAAATTTTATTACAGGTTGATGTACAGGGTTCCTTGGCAGATTGCTGGCACATGATTTCTTTCCGGGTGATTTGCACGGTAGGTTGGTTCATTTGTATCTGGACCGCCGTTGTATTTTATTATTTCATTTGTATCTAGAAAGCTCCATCAACCAAACTTGTATTACTTGATAGTTATTGGACCAGTTATTTATTTCGACCCTAGAGTCGCGTGTATTATTCTGATTTGGTGGATTTGTTTTCCTTTGAGTTTTGAGCCTCGCCCTTGGCGTTGTATATTATTGTGCTTGTTGTGGTTATTTCCGCCTGTTGGCGTTGAGCTAGCTCCCGTTTGGGGATGCTTTTTATTGTTTATGTATATTATACTTGTTGTACCCGTTTGGGGCCAGTTTTTACAAAGGAGACTCTGCCGAAATTTTTGAGAAAATTTGCTGATGCTTTTAAACTTGTTTTCTTTTTCTTCTTCTTCTTCTTTTATGGTTTAGATTTCTGGGCTTCGGCTTACTTAGGTTACGTGGCGCCTCTAGACGCTTCATAATCTAAGTGCCGGTCACGTTCCGTACTTTCGGGTCGTGATAATATAGCATGATGGGTATGGTGAGAACCATACTTAAATAGTGCACACAAATGAATTCTTAATTCATTTGTGTTCACTATTCAAGTATGGGAGGAATTTAAAAATGGAAAAATGGTTTTTACAAAACCAAGCATGCTACTTTCTCTCTCCAAGGTTGAGCTCATTTTTGCAAGCATGCTTGTTCTTCTTCACTTGGGTTTTTTTTCTTGAGCTCCTCCCTCACTATTTCTCCTCTAGCTTTTCATTGTTGCCTCCACTTTCATGATATGAGATAGATAACACTTAGACTACATTCACTACATCCTAGGCTCTCTAAGGTAGCATCCTAGAGACCCTAGTTGCTCCACTAGTATCTTGGTGTGGATCTAGAGCCGGAATTACATCCCTCGGGTGGATCTTCGGAGATGGAGGAAGACCGGTGACCAAAGTCGATCCGCAACATCACTAGGAGCTTGGAGATGGTTGAAGACTCGAAGGACTTGGTTCATTAGGTATAACCATTCCTATCTCTTTTATTAGATTGCTAGTTTTAGGGTTAATGGTTTCGATCTTGTTTATCGGGTAATGGTAGCGTCGGGTTTTAAGAAATTTTTGTTCCGCATTTGGCCACGGTTCGATGGCCGGGGCGCTCCCATAACCCAACAGGGGTCATCGCCGGAATCGGCCGACTCGGCCGTGACTCGGTCTGAGGACCGAGTCAAGGCCGATTTGGCCGATTCCCGGCCGAGTCAGGGGGCCGGGATCCCCCCTGACGGTTCATCTAACTCCTGGAAATGTTACATCTTTGGGTGTAGTGGGGTTTTTGTGAGATATGTACATGTAAACTCTTGGTATTCTAAAGGTTCAAAATAAAAACAATATTAAAAATAATGTGGGATATTGGATTTGAACTCTTGTGGTTTGGTTCAGCAGTGTAAGGTATTACCAATGAGCTACAAGCTCTTTCTTGTAATTATGGAGCTAATTAATTACTTAAAATAATAACAGTAAATGTAAATACCCCAAGTATACATTAATTTTAAAGCAAATTTTTGTACACTAAAAATGGAGTTGTTACTTTCTTTTAACTTGTAATTAAAAAGCAAAATAATTACTTATAACTTGTGCTCAGGCTAAAATACCCTTTTATGGATTTTGAAAAATATTTTGAAATAATTTGTATAGGAAAATTAGGGTTGTTACAACGGAGCCTTGTACTACGGGTTACCAAAGTCCAGGGTGTAAGTTGGACTCCTCTCGTATACACTGGCAAATTCTGTACCAAACTACAACAACTACGTTAGTATAACAAATATAATATTATCTACTTCACATGTTCTATTCTCTGTTTATTCTTCTCCTTCTTTCTTTGGGACTTACCGAGCGATTGTTCGCTGACGACATTCCTATTTCTCTTCTTCTTTGGAATGTTGTCAAGAGGACCCGACTTTGAGGAGTTCGAGACTAGCCAGGAGCACTTGGAGCAGTTCACAGAAGATCCTGAGCATTAGACTTTACTTGTAATTAATTTTCATTCAGTTCATGCCATTGTTTAGGCATTGCATTCCAGACTTGTATTTATATTTCCAGTTGTATTGTAAAGGAATGTTGAATAAATAAAAGTTGCTGTTCTTTTACATCTCTTCTTGTGTACATTTTACTTTATATTGCTTAGATACGCTTAGCATGTTTACTTCTGAGTAAATACGCAGCGGACCTCGTCGCGTCTCCTTACCTGTACACTAGGAAGCAGGGTATATGTTCTAGCCATCTTCTCTGCCGCATATTCAGTTCCTTTTGAGTAAACACATACCTCAGACTCTTGTGGTCAGTGCATATGTCCACTTGCTCTCTTAGCAGATAATGGTGCCAAATCTTAAGTGTAAAGATAATGGCTGCCAACTCCAAGTCATGTGTTAGATAGTTGCGCTCATGAATCTTCAGCTGTCTTGATGCAAAAGCTACAACTTTTCCATACTGGTATAGAACACATCCTAATCCCTTATCGGATACATTGCAATGCACAACGAAACCTCCAGATTGATCCGGTATTACGAGAATATGTGCTGATGTCAATCTTGACTTGAGTTTTACAAAAGCTTGTTCACATGCTTCTGACCACACGAATGCTTCAACTTTACGTGTGATCTTGGTCAGGAGTGTTGCAATCTTCAAAAAGCCTTCTATGAATCTTCGGTAGTATCCTGCTAATCCCAAGAAACTTCGAATATCCTTCACCGTCTTTGGTGTCGGCCATTCGCTGACGGCTGATACTTTAGCTAGATCTACTGAGATTCCTTCGCCCGAAACAATGTGTCCGAGAAATCCGACTTGATCTAGCCAAAATTCGCACTTGCTGTACTTGGCACATAGTTGATGCTGTCGCAATGTCTCCAGGACAATCCGCAAATGCTCAGCGTACTCTTTCCGATTCTTTGAATACACTAGGATTTCGTCGATAAAAATAACAACAAACCTGTCGAGGTACTCTTGGAAAACCCGGTTCATCAGATTCATGAAAATAGCAGGTGCATTGGTCACTCCAAATGGCATGACGAGAAACTCATAATGACTATAGTGAGTCCTGAATGCCGTCATAGGAATATCAGACTCTTTGACCTTTACCTGATGATAGCCCGAACGAAGGTCTAACTTTGAGAATACACAAGACCCACTTAGATGATCGAACATATCGTCGATGCGCGGTAGTGGACACTTGTTCTTTATCGTGACTTCGTTCAGAGCTCGGTAGTCTATGCACATTCTGTATGAACCTTCCTTCTTCTTCACAAGCAAAACTAGAGATCCCCAACTTGAAATACTGGGACGAATCCATCCTTTCTTCAAGAGTTCGTCCAGCTGAGTACGGATCTCCTTCAATCCTTCAGGACTTAACCGATATGGTGCTTTGATCACCGGTTGTGCACCAGGTACTAAGTCAATACTGAATTCAAGAGCTCGACCGGGAGGCAAACCTGAGATGTCTTCAGGAAATACGTCTTCGAACTCTCGAACTACCTCTGGCTTATCTTCTTCAGCCTGTAATGTTGTAACCACTGCCTTCTTTGGTTTAGCTTTGTAGGTGCTAGGCTCCAGGGTACGGTCTCCACTCTTGAAATAAAAGACCGGATGATTTGGAATCTCAAACACTACCTTCCTTTGACGAAAGTCGATGGTAGCGTAGAAAGTTCCTAGCCAATCCATACCTAAGACCACGTCAAAATTCGGTATATCCAGCACCTTGAAGTCCGCATAAAATTCTCTGCTGCAGACGACCACTGGACACAGATCGTATCCCATAGTTGCCTTTAGAATGCCGTTCCCTGAACCGACATTCCAGCTGGATACGGGCAGTTTAACTAGAATCGCATGAGTTCGGACGAACCGTTGCGACATAAAGCAATGTGATGCTCCAGTATCAAAGAGTGCTAAAGCAGGTAGGGAGGCTGTTAAGATTGTACCTTAGTTGTGTGGAATATGTTTAGGTATAGGAAAAGATATATATTGATGTATATAAAGATTGACAAGGTTTTGAAAGAGTGGGAGTTACCAGTGATGACTTGGCCAGTGGCTTCAGCTTTTTCCATAGTCATTGTGAAAGCCTGTCGCCTAGGTACGTTCCTCCTTGCTGGAGGCACATTCCTTTGTCCGTTCCTCTGTCTTTGCGGCATATTTCTTTGTGCCTGATGAAACTGACGAGGAGGCTGTGCAGAAGGTCCACCTGGAGGTGGAGCTGGGAGAGCAAGACGAGGTGCAGGAGCCTGGATAGCTGGCCGTCGCGGAAAAGTGATCGCTGGTCGGGGTGCGAGAGCTGGGGTGAGACGATGAGGACAATCTCCAATAATGTGAGTGGATGTGCCATAAACTAAGCATAGGCGTTTAGCACGCCTGCAGTCCTTCGCCAGGTGTCCATTCCTTTTGCAATAGAAGCAAAAGTCTGGACTGGGCCGGTTAAATGGTAGTCCCGGTCTCCTGGGTACAAAAGGTGGCCTGGAAGAGGCTCCTCCTGCCATCTGAGTGGCAGGGTGCTTCACACTAGCAGTCTGAGGTCTGCCTTTCTTCTTCACTACTGCCTCATATCGTCGGGCAGCCTTTAGCGCAAGATCATGGGTTGGGAAATCCCCTGTAGCTAATGCAGCTTGGATCTCCGGGTCCAACCCTTACTGAAATTTTCTTGCCCGGATCTCAGCAGTCGGGATGAGGTGTGCAGCGAATCTGTTAGTAGTGTAATATGTGATATTAGGAAATTGAATATTGAGACATATCTTACCTGCTAAGCATGGTGAACTCAGCATCGTATTCATCCATTGATTTGTTCCACATTGAACCTTGTTGCAGGGATGAATTGCTGCTCCATATCAAAACGGGAAGTCTCGGGAAAATATTTCGCGTCAAACATGTCGCGAAATGTCTTCCATTCAATCGGCAGGGCAAGACGGCTTTCTTCAGCCTTTCTCCATACTCTGGCATTATCAGTTAGTTGCAGCTTTGCAACTCTCACCTAAGCAATCTCTGGCACTTGTGTTGCTGCCAGGTCATCTTCTATGGACTGAGCCCATTCCTCTGCTTCTAGTGGGCTTTCTTTCCCAGAAAAGTTCTTAGGGTGCAATTCCCGGAATTGCTTGACTCCGGGTGCCTCAGTCTCTGGGCGGTGCAAGAGGATAGCAGTCTGCTGCTGCTGACCCTCTAAGAGGCTCTTGATCGCCTTAAGCAATACTGTCTACTCATTGATAGGAGTTGCTACGGTAGGTGGTGGTGGTAGAAGAGGTGGAGTTTTTCCATTCACGTTGGTGCTTGTGTTGTTCAGGGAATCCATAACCTTGAGAGAAAAAGTAGGGTTATGATAGATTCAAGGAATTGAAATGTAAAGAATGTATAGTTGCCGATTCTTATAATTCTTATGATATATTGGTTACGTTTCCATGCAGAACTGACCTGTATGGGCCGCCAACAAAACCTGTCACGCCCCGCTTCCCAGTGTACGGGGAAGGAGACGTGGTGGGCCGCGACGTATTTACTCATAAATAAACACATTAAGCGTAAATAAGCAATATAAAAGAATAACACAAGAATAACATGAGATGTAATAAAACAACAACTTTTTATTGATAATCATTCTTTACATACAACTGAAAAGTAAAGTACAATGATAGAAAGCGATGCCTAAACAATGGCATAAGAACTGAAAAGAAAATAGTACAAGTAAGGCCTAAAAGTCTGCCTCCTTTGTAAACTGCTCCAAGTAGTCCTGGCTGGGCTCGATCTCCTGAGAGTCGAGTCCTCCTGACAACATTCCAATGAAAGAAGAGACACGAATGTTGTAAGCGATCTAGCATTCGGTAAGTCCCAAAAGATAGAATGTAATAGATAGGTAAAGAGAATAGAATAGGTAAAGTATGTGTTTGTTATGCTAATGCAGTTGTTTGTAGCTTGGTACAAAATGTATCAGTGTATACGAGAGGAGTCCAACTTGCTCCGTGGACTAAGGTAACATGTAAGTACAAGGCCCCATCAAAACCCACGGGACAACGACACATGATATTCATGTAGGTGTCTTTTAGTGATCATTATCGTGCCACTTTTAACATATTCCATACCAATTTACCCTGTTAAACCCCATAATGTATATTGTATTGATTTTTAGTTATCAGACTTGCCGAGACCATGGTATAAGTTGTTCATGCAAACAGATTCATGATATATCAAGTAGTCATGTAGTCAAGTCAAGATATAGCCATGGTTCGGTCAAGTCAAGTTATGTTGCATGTTTGATATTGTTCCAGTATTCAGGTTCATGTTGGTATATTGGATTCATGTTGAATTGGATTCAGATTAATACTTGGACTCAGACTTGAGTCATACACTTAAACAGATTTGGATCCTGAATTAAGTTTAGCAGTTATCGATAACTGACGCACATGAACGGCAGGATTTGTGTCGTTTTTCAAGACCATTATCATTGATAATCCCGTTTTAGTTTTCTATCTTAAATAGGCAAGCACCCACTTTCTCCGGCTCCCTGAGTCTCAAGAGAATTGGTCCCACTTAAACCTATATTTACTAGGGTCCTTATTGTAATTTAATATAACTTGAGTGGTTTTTATGAAAAATATTTTTAGTATACTTTCAAAATAAACCTCAAGTATTTATTTATGTTATTTAGGGTTTTCATGGATGTAAATTTTTACCGAATGAAGTATATTAGTGAAATTTGAATAGTTCAAGGTATTTTAGTGTAAAGTTTGACTTGTATTGATTCTTGATGGTATTTTCATGAAACTTGTAATTCTTTTATTTTTTTTAGAAAGCATGGAATTTAATAATATCTTAAAAATATATGGTTTGATAATATTTATATAATTATTAAAAATAAATTTTTATTATTAAATAGAAATTCTCGTTTTTCTTAAAAATTGTATTAAAATTTCATCGAGATCGTATGCTCCGTGAGGAGGTCTGCATCTCGTCCTACTAGCCCGTGGATGTGCGATAATCCGCACCATCCAATAGCGGGTTCCCCGAAATGGGTTGTAGAGGCACAATCACAAAGAATTAAGTAACAAAATTTAAAGAAATCCGGGTTTTTAATAGTTTAAGGTATTTTGATGAAAAGTCGTATTTTCCCACAAAAATATTGTTTAAGAGAATCGTGCTATATCAAGATGTATGTATGTGAGAGGTAGGTCATTACCTCGTGAGGTTTTCTAAAGATATGTTAAGCAAAATAATTAAAAGATGTCGTATGTAAACTTCATGGTATTTAAATGTAAAAGCTTAATTAAAGTTATTTAACATGGAGTTTTAGAGTGAAATTGATTTCTAAACATTAGTTAAATGATTACAAATAAGGTATATACATGAGTACAAGTGATTCTTAAGAAGAATTGTGGTTTTCAAAAGTTTTAGAAACAAATGTCGGTATAACTCCACCTACCGACATATTTTGAAAAAGAGAAGTTTTATAGTAGAAAGAGAAGAAGAGATATGGAACTTACAACCTTAAAGGAGGGAGGGGAGGTAGAGGATGAGGGTAGTAGCCTTCGTGGAGTTGCGGGGTAGTCGGAAACGTCTCGAATTCCCGCCGGAATTTGATCCAGGGCTAACTCCACTTGTACTATTCTTAGACTTAGAATTTTTTTGAGAATTTTGGCAATATATTTCAGAATGAAGAGGGCTAAGGTATGGGGTTTGTTCACCGCCGAAAGCCGGGAAGACCAACGTCTTGCCTTAATTTGGGGGCAGATGCTATTTGGTTTTATCCGTCCACCTCTCCGATGATGCCAAGTTGATTTATGACACCATGTATCGAAGGTTTAGACGGATGCGGCCGATATAGCAGACTTCGTCAGATTCCCCTTCGTTGAGGGGTTTTTGATTGTGGGGACGCTCTTCCCTATAGGCACAAGCCCCTGCAGTTAATTACGCTACCGTATCATGGTAACCACTTTTTTCTTCTCCAGATGGTCACTTCGTGTCGTGTGTGTTTGTTTTGTTTTTGGTTTTCCGTGGATTGTATATGGAGACTAATTTATGTTGTCGCCCGTAGGGCGTGGATTAGTCCAAATCTGTATTTTCTTAGATTTGGGTTTGGGTTGGGTTTAAGGATCGTTAATCTCATTTGAGACTAAGATCAACTTAAACGTTTGTAAATGATACGTTAGTCTAATTTTAGACTAAGATCTATTTAACAGGATCATTTAGATCCAACAAGAGAGCATTTGTGCTCTATTGTTTTAGTTTAGGGTCGTTGCGGTCCATAAGTTTAAGGACGTCATAGTTGTGGAGTTTAAAGACATCATACTCTGTAAAGTTTAAAGACATCATAGTCTATGAGTTTAAGGACCTCACAGTCCATGGTAGTTTAGAGACATCATAGTCTGTTAAGTTTAAGGACATCATAGTCCATGAGTTTAAGGACCCCACAGTCCGTGGAATGTCTGGTTGTCGGGACCCGTCACCTCTTTGAAGACGTTGAAGGATTACAACGACAAATATCAGAGGATTGAAAAGATGTACCCTTGAACCAATATTGGTTGGGGGATCTGTAGTTGGATTGATTTAAGGATCGTTAATCTCGTTTGAGATTAAGATCAACTTACATGTTTATTAAGGATACATTAGTCTAATTTTTAGACTAAGATCTACTTATCAGGATCATTTAGATCCAACAAAAGAGCATTTGGGCTCTATTGTTTAGTTTAGGGACATTGCGGTCTATAGTTAGTTTAAGCACATTACAGTCCACAGTTTAGATGCAAACATGGGTTTGGAAATGCACCAGATAGTTATTGGTCATTGGGACCCACCATCTCTCTGAAGACGTTGAAGAATTACAATGACATGTATCAGAGGTGTGAAGAGATGTACCCTTGAACCAAATGCCAAATTGAGACGCAATGGGATGAACATTACTTTAAATGCCATATGAGATCAATTTTCAAAGACCTGAACATAATCAGGGCTCGGTTAAAAGTAAGGTTTTGGTTTTGGGAGACTTAGCTATGTAACGCCCCACGCCTCAGTATAGATGGTATTGTCCACTTTGGCCGAAACCGCACGGTTTTTCCCTTTAGAGCGAACCGGACCCGACCAGGGGCCACTTCCCAGGAGGTCACCCATCCCAAGACTTTCCTGGCCCGAGCACGCTTAACTACGGAGTTCTCAAGCTCCTTTAGTTCCGGTTCACTTAAAAAGCGCTTCTGTAATTGAGGGTGGTATCATTATATTTATAATGCAGTTCGGTCCTCTTTCGGAATGTGCTCCGAAGATTCCCCATTGTTCTACAGTGGGTCCCACGGACTCTAGAGGTGGCCCCCACAGATTCAAGAGGTGGCCCCCACAGATTCAAGAGGTGGCCCCTGCCCTCTTGGTATGAAAATTGGCGTGGCACTTTGTTCTGTGTGGCACTTTGCTCCGTGAACAAGAACCGGGTCCCGACAAGCTAACTTGGGCTAAGATTGGCCTATCATAGTGTTAAACACTAGCCTATATTCGGCACTCACGTACTCCCACGTGAGGTCTTAAAGTGTTGTCTAAGCACTGAAGATTTGAAGCGCTCACGTGAGGTCACGTGAGGCGTTTTGAAGTAGTGTTAAACACTGAAGATATGAAGCGCTCATGTGTGGTTACGTGAGATGTTTGAAATAGTGTTAAACATTGAAGATTTGAAGTGCTCACGTGAGGTCACGTGAGGCGTTTGAAGTAGTGTTAAACACTGAAAGTTTGAGGCTCTCAAGTGAGGTCACGTGAGGCGTTTGAAATAGTGTTAAACACTGAAGATTTGAGGCTCTCACGTGAGGTCACGTAAGGCGTTTGAAGTAGTGTTAAACACTGAAGATATGAAGCGCTCACGTGAGGTCATGTGAGGCATTTTGAAGTAGTGTTAAACACTGAAGATATGAATCGCCACGTGAGGCGTTTGAAATAGTGTTAAACACTGAAGATTTGAAGCGCTCACGTGGGGTCACGTGAGGCGTTTAAAGTAGTGTTAAACGCTGAAGATTTGAAGCGCTCACGTGAGGTCACATGAGGCATTTGAAATAGTGTTAAACACTGAAGATTTGAAGCGCTCACGTGGGTCACGTGAGGCGTTTTGAAGTAGTGTTAAACACTGAAGATTTGAAGCGCTCACATGAGGTCACGTGAGGCGGTTTGAAGTAGTGTTAAACACTGAAGATATGAAGCGCTCACGTGAGGTCATGTGAGTCATTTGAAATAGTGTTAAACAATGAAGATTTGAAGCGCTCACGTGGGGTCACGTGAGGCGTTTGAAGTAGTGTTAAACACTGAAAGTTTGAGGCACTCACGTGAGGTCACGTGAGGTGTTTGAAGTAGGGGAACAACTTCTTTGAATTTGTTCCCTTTCTCTTTTCTGAGTGCTGAGCACTATTGGGTCACGTGGGATCACGTAAGGCCTCCCCAAAGACTGAAAGCTGCCTCTGTTTTATTCTCTTTTGAAAAGTGCTAAGCACTATTAAGGGGTCACGTGATGTCACGTGAGACGTCCTTAAAATATAAACTGCCTTAGATTTATTCTCCCTTTTTCTTCTGATGGGCTTGTTCAGGGGTCACGTGGGAGCACGTGACCTGATCTCAGTTGTTTTCTCTCGTTCAACACAGATGCTCACGTGGGAACACGTGATCATGTTTGTGTACTGATCTCTTTTACGTGCATGGATAGTTAAATCCCTTGTTTAAGAATTAAATTTTTTTATAGGGTTAAACCCCAGTTTTATTTAGAGGAATTAAATTCCTCTGTATTTGAAAGAATTAAATTCTTTAAACCCAATTCTCCCTCTAAGTTTTGGATCTGCACGGCAGAATCTCCCCGATGAGAATTAAATTCTCAACTTATGGGGAGATCTGCTTCTGCAGATTTTCAATCAGAGGAAGAACTGAGTTCTTATTTAGAAGAGTTAAAACTCTTGGTTTGAGAATTAAATTCTCTTTTGTTTTGTGGGAGCTTATAGAATGATCTCCTTCCTTATCTTACCTAGAGTTTTTTCTTCTCTGAAGAGATCTTCTTCTCTATTTCTCTCTGTTGTATATCTCTCCTCTCTCTTTCTTCCTTTTTTTAATCCCTTCTTGGCTCTTATTTATAGGAGAAAGAAAAGAATCAGTTTGTTCAGTCCATCTCTCATTGAGAGATTTTTATTGATTTTATAACCAACATGATCTTTTAGATCACTCAGTGAATTTTATTCACCATTGGATTTTTAATCCAAATGATATTTTATTTGTTGTTCCTGGCAAATTTTAGGCAAATTTTAGGAAAATATTTCCTTGTATAGAATCTTTCTATAAATTGGTAATTTTTAATCACCATTAGATTTTTAATCCAACGGTGCTCCCTTTTACAGAGTGTAATTTTTTTTGGTTTGGAAAGATCTAGGGAAATATTTTTTCAATTAGGGTTTTTGATTCCTTTTAATTAGAATTTAATTCTATTAGTTCAGAGGGTTTAAGAGTCTATCACGTGTTGGCACGTGACCTTACCAATTAAGCATTTATTTAGAATTTAATTCTTTTGGTCCAGACTTCAGAGGGATCAGGAACCCATCACGTGTTGGCACGTGACCCCACTGATTAAGCGTTTAATTATAATTTAATTCTATTAGTTCAGAGGGCTCAGAAACCCATCACGTGTTGGCACGTGACCCCACTGATTAAGTATTTAATTAGAATTTAATTCTATTAGTTCAGAGGGCTCAGAAACCCATCACGTATTGGCACATGACCCCACTGATAAAGTATTTAATTAGAATTTAATTCTATTAGTTCAGAGGGCTCAGAAACCCATCACGTGTCGGCACGTGACCCCACTGATTAAGCATTTTCAATTGTTTATTTCATTCAGCGCCTATAGGCTTTGCCTGTAAAAGGTCACATGCCTGCACGTGAGACCCGGTCACGTGTGGGCACGTGATGCCCCCCTTTGGGGGTTTTCCTTGCTGCTTTATTTGTATTTTATTCAGTTCCCATGAGCGAATAAATGCTTTTAATTCCTTTTAATTTGAATTTAATTCTATTAATTCAGTGGGTTCAAGAGCCCATCACGTGTGGGCATGTGACTTTATCAATTAGGCATTCAGGCGTAGATAGAATCTGCCCATAAAAGGTCACATGTTTGTACGTGAGGCCTGGTCACATGTGAGCACGTGATGCCCCATTTGGGGGTTTTCCTTTCTGCTTTATTTGTATTTTATTCAGTTCCCATGAGGGAACAAATGCCCCCACAGCGTTGTTCTCACGTGTTTGCACGTGAGTGCAATGCTGTCATCTTTGTGGCCGTTGGATTTGCATAGGGAACGGGACAGATGAACCGTTTCCTATCACGTCCTATAAATGCAGCGGTCTCATCAGTAACGCCTCCATTCCTTCATCTTCTTCCTTCTTCATTTTCTTTGAGAATTTAATTCTCTTCCTCAGAGCTCAGTTCTCTGTTCAACAAAACAAAATCCAAAGTTTAACTCTGTCAACGAAAAAGAATCCTTTTTCAGGTAAGGATCTTGAACTGCTGAGGAACTTTTTATAAAATTCTCTTTGGATTTTAAATCCACACCAAGGGTTTTTCCCTTTAATAAAAAGTCATCTCTCCAAGTTCTAAGAATGCACGATCTTTAGGTAGTAAGCCCCCAATGTTAGGCATTTTTCTTCTCTTAGGGGATTGATGATGGTACTTGTTTTCTTCTGGAATTTAATTCCATTCCAAAGAGCTCAGCTCTGAAAATTTTCTTGGAATTTAATTCCTCTGTTGAAAAGGAATTTAATTCCCTCAGAAAACTTAGTTCTAACAAGAAGACCTCTTAGGATTTTTATCCTCAGTTGTTCTTGACAAAAAATTTCAGGAGAGATTCTGTTTGATTTGCACAGAGTTCATGATGGGCTTTTCCTTAGGGGAATGTGCAGAGATGTTTGAACTCCACTATTCATTTATTGAGAATCGTCCTTTTGTTCTGATAATGATTACCCTGCCTCATCATTAATGAGTCGCCATATTGATTTTGTGGGGCCCATGTGTTTTGCAGTCAATGGTCCCATGGAATAAGCTGCTTGTCGTTTTCTTCCATTGTATATATATATATATATATATATATATATATATATATATATATATATATATATATATATATATATATATATATATGCACGTGTGGGTTTCATTAACAGATTTCCCTTCCCTTATTTTAGGAATAATGGCTTCTCTTCCATACTTTCCTTTTACCCGCTCGGAGGCTGCTTTTCCTCAATCACCGTTTGACGAAGAAGTGATGGCAATGATTAGGGCTCATGACCCGGATTGCACCAACCTGCTTTTGTGGGGAACCTGGTATGGTCATATCATCCGTGGTCGCCGAAGTTTTATTTGCCGATGGAGCCTCTTCGTCCTATATTGCCGATGGAGCGCCCACAGACTTCTTACGCAGTGGAAGTGACCAATTAGACTCTTTCAGGCCGGCTGGAGCCCTCTACCTCTGGGATATCTAACCAGCCCCTGCCAGCTATAGACATTTTGGGGCGTCGGATTTGCCAAGGGGAAGCTTGACCTTGGGGGCAGGTTTATAAAGTGGGTATTACCCTCTGGCACCTAGTGGGCTACCTTATTTGGGCTCGCTATATTCTTTCTACCCACCGCACAAGACTGCAGAAGGTTGGACTATATCAGGCGATATATGCATCGCTCTTTCATTCTCACGTCTGGTGGATTAAAGCCTTCTTGAACCAGTGGAGTCTGCCCACCAACACCTTCCTGCTAGGGGATCGAGAGGTGTCTATCTCATTGGATGAATTCCGTGAGATTTCAGGATTTCCCATTAGGGGGGAGCATTACGAGGGACTGCTGCCTCCTGATGAATACGTTTTCTCCACTATGCCGGTTATGCTCGATGGTCTGACAGCCGAAACCGCCGTCCGTCATAAGTATCCCAGTCTGATCAAGGCCCTGGGTATTTTCAACAGATTTTTTGCGAAGTCAGAAGGGCAGGGTGTCACTTTTGAGAGCTTTATTGCCTGTTTCATTCGGGGGGATATTTTATCTAAGGAGGCCCCGAAGTTTGCGAACATTGATGACCCTTTTGGGTTTGGTCTGGATAGACTGCCGGTTAAAGTAGAAGATCTACCATAGTTTTACATCCCGTTCTTGTCAGTCGTTCCTTTTGGTTCGATTGCGGCTCCTGGCATGGACGAAGAGACCTTCTTTGTTGGTTTTATCAGCCTTTGGCTCAGCTGGTTTGTGATACCGTCACACCGACGCTTCATGAGAGCTTCTGTTTTCTATCCCGCCCATCGTGTAGCTGAAGGGGCAAAGTTGTCCGTCGGCATCGCTGGATTATCGCATCTTTATCATAGGTTAAGTGTTGCGGCCAACACTTCGACTCCAAGTGTAGATGTTGTGAATCTCTCCCTTCATTACTTCACATCTTGGATTGAAATGCATGTGCTGGGGGCATTCGCGGAACATCAACGGCCGAACTTCTATGACTCCTACACCTTCCCTCAAGTTATGAGATTACTGGATGCCTCCGCTCCCGATCCGACTCAATTAGCGGCCCTCCGTGTTCTGCTCAATACATATACCCATGAGGGAGGAATGGTGTTTGTTGATCGCGTTCTTTCTGCTCCTACGGGGCCTGTCCAGCAGCTATTCGACTTGCCGAAAGGGGGATCACCCTCTTTAAAGCCTAGGGAAATCATGCATCTATACTCAATCAGGCCGGGCTACTTGGTGTTCCGCCAGAATGATATGACTCTCCTTATGCGGTATAATCCACACCGCTTTGCCTGGAAACTGGGCTATAATCAAGGAGTCCCCTTCAAAGCGTTCTTGGTTGAGCCTACTTCATCATTGGGAGTTATTCGCGATGTTATTCATCATTTTATGCGGCTGAATACTGGCTCCGTGTTCATGATCCCAGAACCTGACTATCTCGCAGGCCGCAGAAACCGAGCCGATTCCTCCTACTGCAGGGATGCCGATGTGTACTAGAGCTCGAGCAAAGGCTTCCACCGAAGCACCAGCGGCCACTCCATTAGTGGCGACGTTATCAGCAGCGGTGTCGCCAAAAGGGGACAGTGGAGGCGAAGTGGGTCAACATCGCGCCAAAGCGCCGAAGGGAAGGAAGCGATCATCTTCCAGCACTAGTTCTGGGTCGAAGCGGAGGAAGAAGACAGTCACCGGTCTGCTTGACTTTTTAATGGAATCCGAGCCTATCGTTCAAGACAAACCAATATCTATGCAAGAGTCGGATGATGGTCCTCTTTTTCCAGGTTCATCTGCCGAGGAAGCCGTACAATTGGCTGAGGCTATAAGGCGTTCCCAGGATGAGACCGAGAACGTGCGCATCTCGAAGAGTTCCTATCCTGCCGTAATATTCTACGAAGATCCTCCATCTATATGGCGAGTATTTATAGGTCCTCTGGAGCAGGGGGTAAGATAGCCCTCAAAAAGATTATCTCAGCCGCTTCTGAAGATGAGTTGTCGTTGTGGACTGGCGGCCATGAATCTACCCTAAAACCCCGGCGAGCATACCTTCTCAGGAAGGAACGTTGGCTTGAAAAAGCCATACTAGAGGCATCTTGGCGTATCGGTATGCATGTTTTCTGTATTTTTCCTTCGGCGAGTAATTTGTTTCGCTTTTTATGTCTTCTTATCTTCGTAAAACTTTGCAGGGACTTCGGCAATGGTAGAGAATCTGAGCTCCAGTCGCGTCTCGATCGTGGAATCTGTAAATATCCCCGATGAGATACCAGTAGGTGTGGAGGGGGTCATTACAGTTGCTATTCCTGCTGCAGAGCTTCCTTTGGCGGTCTCCGTTCCCCCTGTATACGTTCACCCTGAAGAGGTGTCCCTTCCGGCCGTGGATTTAATGGACCTTTCTGATGATGGCCTGGAGATGGTGGAACAGGTAATTGAGATTGCCGTCTCTGAAGTGGTGGCCGCTGCCCCTCGATTGATAGCCGTCACACCAGCAAATGTCTTCGATGATGTGCTTGAGGGTATAGAGGAGGCTGCTGAAGCTGCTATCCCTCCTGTTCAAAGTGGGAGGAGTATCGAAGGTATTCTTCTATCTTTTGTTTTAATGATCTCTTTATTATCTGAATCCTTCCGTCTTTTCAGAATTACGCAGATTGGCGACGTCTATCGCAGATCTATCCCCCAGAAAGTCTTTCCAGCGTTTGCTCGAGATGGCCGCTCCGCAGGCAATATCCCCGCAATGCATCGTCCTCTCTCTTCCGGGCAAGGTTAGTGTTATTTGCCCCTCCTAATGGCATTATTATTATTTCGTATAACGATGCTAATGTCTTCCGTAGTTCTGGAAGCTGATGACGAAGTTGAGATCCTTGACGGGCCTGGAGATCTTTTAAACCCTTCTTGCATGACTGTGGATAAGTAAAGTTTTGATGTTGTTCCTTCTGCTCTTTGGTTGTAAATCTCGCTGATTATTTATGAATCTTGATAGCCGTGCCCGTTCTTATCCCGCTGGAATCTCGCATCCTTATGCCGCCGGGCCCTTATGCCCTACGCGCATCTGAACGGATGGCAAAGCAAAGCCTTCACTCTTTGTCGGCTCTCATCGAAGATCTTCGTGCTGGTAGCTTGATCACGGCCGAAGAATTTGCTGCTGAAGCCAACATTTCCCTCCCCTTTCTTGCTGCTTACCATGATGAAACATTGGTGCATGTTTGTGTCGAGTTTTATCATCAGGTGGATGCTTGCTTACATAGTCTTTAGTGCACGCGCCTTCCTTTAGAGGTCGTGGCTGCAAAGGCGAGCTTGCGGGGGCTGGTTGAACGGTGCGCCGCAAATCTGCAGTCATGTGAGAAGAGGCTCAACCGAAAGTTTTCGGAGAGGGAGCTGGCTTCCAATGCGGTGGGGGAATTTCAATCTGAACTCACGGCCAAGACCACTCGTGCGTATGAACTTTGGCGGGTGCTTCAAGAAGCTATGAGGGAGGTGGTAGCTATTGATAAAGCCGTCATTTTTACTCACGAGATGGTTGAAGCTCACAAAGTTACCAAAAAGGAGCTTGAAAGTCGGCTCGCCTCGTACCAGGCCCAACAGTTTCAAGCGGAGGCCCGTCTCATGGCAATAACAAATTATGAAGCCGAGAACCAGCGGAAGAAGGATGAACTGACGAATCTATTAAACCGTCCGCCGGCTTAAACAAATGTATATGTTTTTTTTTATTCTCCTTTTGTACTTACTCCTGAATGAGAGTATTTTTTGATTCTTTTATAGATTGTACTTTGTATTCATTTTGATTCATGAATAAAAAACATATTTTGTTTCATGGTGATGTGTCCCTTTTAGCGAATGCATTTTTTGGATAATCTATTTTGATATCTTTGTAGGACAGCGATGGCTTAGGAGACAGCTTCAGATCTGCCTCCTAAGGCTTTCCAACTTTATGAGCCGTGAGGGTCTCATAAAGATTTTTCTCCCTACGAGTTGAGAGGATCTCGTAGGTGTATTTTCTCCTTAGGAATCGTGAGGATTCCTAAGTGTGTTTTTCTCTTGAGAGTCGTAAGGATCTCCCAAGAGAATTTTCTTCCTTACAAGTCGAGAGGACTCGTAAGTGATTGATGAGTTGACCTGCTCCCGAATCAAAGCATTGCTTTGACGGGGAGGTCGAGGGTTGACTTTGGCTGATTTCCACGGGGTCAGGATTGACTTTAGCCGTGTTCCACAGGATCAGGGGTTGACTTTGGCCATATGGGGTCGGGATTGAGTTTAGCCATACGGGGTCAGGATTGACTTTAGCCATACAGGGTTAGGATTGACTTTAGCCATAGGGGGTCAGGATTGATTTTAGCCATATAGGGCCAGGATTAACTCTCGGTTGTCTGTGCACCGCCGAGCCTTGGAACTGGGAACTTTGCCGCGACTCCGAGATAGTCTCTAGGCTTTCTGTGAACCTTCGAGATTTGGAACTAGGGGCTTTGCCATGGCTCCGCATTGTTGACGTTGCATCTGCTGTAACGAGACGAATGTCGAGGTGGTCTCTAGGTTGTCTGTGAACTGTCGAGATTTAGAACTAGCGACTTTGCCATGGCTTCGCTTGATTGTCGCGTCCGAATCCTGCTGGAATGAGGAGGAACGCTGTTGTGGGTCTCTAAGCCGTAGATGCAGCCGTCGAGACTTAGAACTAGGGACTCTACCGTGGCTCCGAGATAGTCTCTAGGCTGTCTGTGAACCTTCGAGATTTGGAACTAGGGGACTTTGCCATGGCTCCGTTTGTTGACGTCACATCTGCTTCTGGTTGGAACGAGAAGGAACGCCGTTGTTGATCTCCTGAGATGCAGATGTTGCCATCGAGACTTGGCTCTCTTTCTGATGGAGCTTGGTTGGATGATATGGTTCCCTCTTTGTTTGTGCCCCTGGATTGTATACAGGGATCGATGTAATCTCACCTGTAGGGCAAAAGTTTCATTTCATATATATTTTTTGTTTTCTTTCCGCGATGCTCTATCATTTCATCTTTTATATTGTGAAGGTCATGATTGGCTAATCATTTCGGCTATTTTTCACGGTGCCTAAGTCAAAAGAGAGTCTTGGATCAGATGAGGAAGATTTCGGCTATTTTTTCTTTTTACTCGCTGTTTTTTATTGCGAGTTGCTCAACCTTTTCGGCTATTTTTTTATGCATATATTTTACTTGCTGATTTTGTTGCAAGTTGGCCTATCATTTCGGCTATTTCATATGCATTTTTGGCTCGCTGATTTTTTCTCGCGAGTATGGGACTTGGGATATGATACCGATTTAGGTATCAGCATCACTATAACTGAGATATTACCAGGAGCGAATCATCATTTGCCTTTGTCGGTTCGAACAAAGGTGGCTTATCAAACAGGGTTAAGATCCTTCCAACTAAGGTTTTTGACTTCATGAGCCGTAAGGGTCTCATAAAAATATTTCTCCCTACGAGTCGTGAGGATCTTATAGGTGCGTTTTCTCCTTAAGAATCATGAGGACTCTTAAGTGTATGGTCTCTTATAAGTCGTAAGGATCTTACAAGTGTGTTTTCTTCTTATAAGTCGAGAGGACTTACAAGGGTCATTCACCGTGTGAGCATATCCCTAGTCGCGGGTGGGACTTTGTTAGGGAAATGTTTATTTGTGCCCGTGGATTGTATACAAAGGTCAATATTGAACCGTTCGTAGGGCAATCTATGGAATGTGATGGCTTAAGAACATGTTCAGATCTCTGTAGTTTAAGGCTTTTGAATCCTATGAGCCGTGAGGGTCTCATAGGGGAATTCTCCTTACGAGTCGTGAGGATCTCGTAAGTGTAACTTCTCCTTAGGAATCGTGGGGACCCCTAAGTGTGTTGCTCCCTTATGATTCGTAAGGATCTCACGCAGGTATTTTCTCCTTACAAGGTCGAAAGGACCTTTCAAGTGTATTTTAACGAGATTGCATCCTTTCGGGTTTTCACTAAACTCTCCGGTAGCCCTACTGTTTTTACTCATGGAGCCCTTTCGGGTTTTCATCCGTGCCCATTTCGCTTATGGACGTACCGTTTTTTTTTGCGTCAGCCTTAGGATGCTGCGGTCCATAATAGTTTATAGATGTCTCGGTCAGTAGTTAGTTATAGGACGTTTCGGTCCATTGTTAGTTTAAGGACGTTTCGGTCTGTCGTTGCCATATTTGAGGCGAATTTCTAGTTTACGGACTTTTCGGTCCATTGTTGCCATTTTGGCGATTTCGCCGGATACTACTTATAGAATTTGGGCTTGGGAAGATAGCGAGCGGACATAGGCGTCGTCATCTATCGTTGACCTAGGCCGTGACTCGTCAGGTGTAGTATTTTTTCAGGAACCGGCCGTTTATTGGCCTAAAGGGTCTTTCGCCATGCATATTCATGAGCAAGTAAGCCCCACCTTGGTAGACTTTGTCTATAATATACAGGCCCTCATAGTTTGGCTCGAATTTCCCTCGTTTGGCACGATTGGGGATCATAGGTCTCTTGACTATTAGCACGAGTTCGCCTTGGCAGAATGTTCTCGGCCTAGTCAATCTTTCGTACGAGCGCGTTATCCTTGCTTTGTAAGATTCCAGGTTTTGCTGCGCCATGAGCCTGGTTTCATCAAGGGCGTCGAGCTCCTCCAGCCAAAGATGAGCGTTCTCTTCATCTGTTAGCTCGTAATGAACCGCCACTCGTAGAGAGGGTATCTCTATCCACAAGGGAAGTACCGCTTCAGCGCCGAATACCAATGCATACAGCATTGTGTTCGTGGCCGTTTTGAACGTGGTCCGATACGCCCAGAGAGCTTCGTGCAATCTCTTATGCCAGTCCTTTTTATTTCTGGACACCGTCTTCTTTATGATTTCGTCAAGGTCGTGTTGAAGGCCTCAGCTAGATCGTTAGCTCGGGGATTATAGACCGAAGAGTATCTCCACTCTATATTATGTTGATGTGCGAAGCGGCTGATTTTATGACTTCTGTAGGCTGACCCATTATCGGAGATAATCCGTCGCGGAGTGTCGAACCGATATATGACGTGCGTCTTGAAGAAATAGAGGATGTTCTCCGTCTTCACTTCTCTCAGCGGTACTGCTTCTACCCACATAGAGAAGTAATCAGTTGTCGCCAATATGAACCGGTGTCCTCTGGATGACGCTGGTTCGATGGGCCGGATTATATCGGTTCCCCACATTTCAAACGGCCAGCAAGCTATCGTTGGATGTAGCGGATTTGGATGCTGGTGGATGAAGTCTCCGTGAATTTGGCATGAGTGCCACTGCTTCGCGTATTCGAGGCAGTCTTAGATCATCGTGGGCCAATAGTAGCCCATTGTTTTGATCTTCAGCTTCATCTTCGGCCCGGCTTGATAAGAACCACAGAGTCCGTCATGAATTTCTTGGACGACTCTCTTTGCTTCTTTCGGCCCCAGGCATCTTAGCCATAGAGAATCGAACGATCTCTTGTACAGAGTATCATTGACGAAGGCGAAAGAAAGAGCTCGTTTCATGAGCTGATGTCTTGAGGATGCATCTTCAGGTGTTCGTCGGGCTTTGAAGTAGTCTGTAAAGACTTCTCTCCAATCCTTAGCCTTTTCCCGGTCTTTTATTTGTAAGGCTGTTTGCTTGGTCGCTTCCTTTTCTTCGGACGACTCCGGAGATATTTCTGCTAGTGCAAGAACCCGACGGCTTTGTACCACGATCCTCACGTCATCGAGGTCTTCGTCAGCCAGTTCTTTGGTGAGTTTGGCTAACGCATCCGCTTTGCTATTTTCCGCACACGGTATGCTTTCCAGGACGTAAGAAAGGATTTGAGTCAGCAATTGTTGCACCCTCTCACCGTACTTTACCAACTCTGGTTTGCACGTTTGATAGTCGCCATTTACTTGACTAATGACCAGCCGGGAGTCTCCGTATATGTGGAGGTTCTCGATTCCCATGTCGACAGCGATCTCAAAACCTGCTACCAAAGCTTCATATTCGGCCTCATTGCTCGTCCTCGGCTCTGTTAAGGAGAAGGCAAAGCGTATTATCCCTTTTTGTGGAGTCACGAAGATAAGGCCTACCCCCGATTTGATTATAGGGGAGCTGTGCTTTCTCTTCTTCATAGAAGATGCTCCGTCGAAATAGCGTTTCCATCGGGTATCATTCTCTCTTCTCCTCCCGTCGATCGTGTTAAACGCGTTCTCGTCTGGTAATTCGGAATTTAGGGGTGAATTGGTATCGGATGCTCAGCGAGGAAGTCGGCAATGGCCTGGCCTTTCACAGCCTTGAGCAGTCGATATGTTATTGAGAATTCCATTAAGAGTAGGGCCCATTTAGCGAGTCGCCCTGTTAGTATGGCTCTTGACATCAAATATTTGAGAGGATCCACTTTTGATATGAGGTGGACCTCATGCGCAAACGCATAGTGCCGGAGCTTCGTTATCGCGAAGATTAACGCCAGGCAGTGTTTTTCTATAGGGGAGTAGTTATTTTCTGCCCCCAGGAGAACCCGTCTCAAATAGTAGAGGGCTCTATCCTTTCCTTGGTCATTTTACTGTGCCCATAGTGCGCCTAAAGAACCTTCAAGGGCTGTTGTATACAGGATGAGAGGCTTTTCCTTGACCGGAGCAGTCAGAACTGGCGGATTCTGCAGGTATTGCTTGATTTCGTCTAGTGCGGTCTGGCATTTACGATCCCAGACGAACGGAGTCCATTTCTTCATTAGATGACTGTAGGGGCGGCATTTTCCAGAGAGGTTAGCTATGAACCGCCGTATATATGCGAGCTTTCCTTGGAGAGACCGCAGTTGCTTAAGAGTTCTTGGCGGAGGCATTTCCATAATCGCTTTGATCTTTGATGGGTCTATCTCGATTCCCCGGTGTCGTATGATGAATCCTAGGAATTTGCCTGAGGATACTCCGAACGCGCATTTCAGAGGGTTCATCTTCAGATTGTATTTCCGAAGACGTTGGAACACTATCTTAAGATGCTCCCAATGCTCCTCGTGCGATTTGCTTTTAACCACGAGGTCATTGATATAGCATTCAACGATTTCATGTATGAGGTCATCGAAAATCTTCGTCATGGCCCTCTGATAGGTAGCGCCGGCGTTCTTTAGACCGAAAGGCATCACTTTGTAGCAGAATATGGCCAAAGGGGTCCGGAAAGCGGTATGCTTCTGGTCTTCGGGATGCATCTTTATTTGATTGTACCCTGATGAGCCGTCCGTGAAGGAGAAGACTTCGTGAGTGGACGTGTTATTTATCATCAGCTCGGTAACCGGTACAGGAAAATAATCCTTTGGGCAAGCTTTGTTGAGGTCTCGAAAGTCCACACAGATGCGCACTGTCATATTTTTCTTCATCACCGGGACGATGTTGGCAATCCAGTCAGGGTACTGAACCTCTTGGATGAAGCCGGAGTCGATTAGCTTCTTCACCTCGGCTTTAATGCTCATTTCAAGTTCGAGCCGCATTCTTCTCAGCGCTTGTTTGATTGGCTTAACGTCCGGAGAAATCGCCAATTTGTGGACGGCTATTTCTGGATCTAATCCTGGCATATCGGAATAGTTCCATATGAAACAGTCTTTATACTGCATGAGCACGTCTTTAAGCATAGCTACCTTTTCTTCAGACAACAGCTCACTGACGAACGTCGGCCGTGGGTCGTTTGCCGTCCCCAAGTTGATTTTTCTGAGGTTATCTGCAGTATTATGTATCCCATGTTCCGGCTCTTTTGGTGCCGGTGGAAACTCTGAGATCACTTCGTCATCATCATTTTCAAAGCACCAGGAGAGGTCATCCATATCCTCACGTACTCCTTCTCCAGACAGCGTTATTGCGTGACAGGTACGAGATCGCTTCCAAGGCCGATGTTGATCCGGCTTTACTCTTGCTGCATACGTGGCTTTCGGTTCATGCTTCTGTAGGGTTACCTTCCAACTGCTGGATAGAGCGGACCTGCCTTGCTGATACTGGTCTTCTACTCAGTTTTTGAATGTGAAGCAGTGTTCGAGAGGATGTCCTATCGCTCGGTGATAGGAGCAATAATCTGGGTGAGAGACCTCGTCTGCTTGCTCGGGCTGTTTGGATTCTGGGAGCGTAATCATTTGATGTTTTATGACAAGACCGAATATCTTCCTTGTCTTGTCTTGGGGAAAAGAATATGCTCGACCCATCTTCTTTATAAGAGACGGATCCAGGCAGCCCAATTCTCGATCGCGTGGCTTCATGGACCCGCATTGCTGTTGTCGAACATTTTTTCCGTTCTTCAGTTTGTTTTTTCCTCCACGTCGAGTCTTCCGTATGACGGGCTGGCGATGAAGGGCATCGTCATTTTTCGTAGCCTGCTGAAGGAGGCATTGCGTTCTGGCTTTTTCATAGATGGCCATTTCGTGGCTATGGTCATCCCGGACCTTTTGACCCGCTTCTCTTTTTAGCTTGTCCTTCTTTTCTTCGAATGACTGACTTGGCATGTTCATGGCGGGACCTCGTTTTGGTTCAGGGTTAGCGTCTTCTAACAGAGCATCTTCTTCTTCATCAAAGTCATGTATAACGTAGAAGCCATGGGATCGCTCCCGTTTCTTGGATTGAACATATCCAAGCCCGACCGTTTCCATTCTCCCGTTGGGCAATTTTCGCTGAGTTCCAGGGATGTTCCAGATCCTATTGTAGAACTGAGCTTATCGAACAGTCTGTTTGAAGGGTACACCTTGGCGCCTCAACAGTCTTTTTAATACTTCTGTGTAGTATCTGGGAAGACGGATGGGCTGGAGCCTGTCAAGCGTAGAGTCGGCGCCATGCCAGATTTCTTTCTCCACTTTGGTTTCTGCGGATCGATAAAAGTGGATCGCCTTTTCATCTTTTCGCCTGGGAGGGACGTAGAATGTCTGCAGTTCTTACATAGAGTAGGTATAAAGTGCGTCGAGCTCTTTGTAATGCTCTTGCGGAACCATGGCGATCTGCAAACTCTGATCATCTCCAATGAAGGCTTGCACTGATGGATGAGCCGAGAATACAGCATTGACCTCGTCTTCAGAGTCACTGTCAAAGACCAGAATAGGGGTAGGCAGTCCCTGTTTGTTGTATCGGGGAGGTCCCGAATAGACTATCTCTTCTTCCTCCTCGGTATTTCTCCCGAAGATCGGAATGGTGGTGATAGATTTTTGCTTATCCTCAGGTTTATGGCATCTTTCTGTGTCTTCAAATTCTTGTAAGAAGTACTTTGCATCTTCGTACTTTCGGACTTCGTTTACGGAGAATGGGTTCAGCTCCCCTGTCATAGTGTGTTCAAGCCCATCTTTGAAGTACTTCATACACTGATGCTGTGTAGAAGGGATAATGTTATACTCGTGTAACCAAGGCCGGCCGAGCAACGCATTGTAGAAAGTCTTGGCGTCAATGACGTGGAACTTGATATCAGTGACGAGCAGTCCAAAGTGTAACGTCAGTATCGTAGACCCGAGCATCCGTGATAACTGGGAGTCGAACCCGGAGATAGTGATTTTATCCCGAGCGAGGTGTTGAACGCTCATGCAGATTTCTTTTAGCACCCTCACATTTAAGAGATTGACAGAGGACCCATTGTCAACTGGGATCTTCCCTATCTTAATGTCATGGCAATACCCGGAGATATATAGGGGACGGTTGTGCTCGCATGTTCCAAGGAGGAGATCTTCATCGCCGAAAGTGATGTCAGCTGTGTGAATTTCTTCCAGCTCGTCCTTCATCTTTTCTTCGGCGAGGAAAGCTTGAAACTGGTCAGGATCTTGTAGTGCCTTGATCAGAGAATCTCTCGCCTGTTTGGATAGCAGAAGGGCGTCGAGAATGCTTAGCTGCGAGGGTATCTTCTTCAGGTGTGCCAGAATGTTGTAATCCACTTTGTTTTTCTTGGGCGGGTCCTTGGCTTCCATCTCTTCGACGACTCGGTCATCGAGGGTGATATCCTCAGGGACCTTTTCTTTCCCCTTATCCTTTTTGTTCGATCCCTTGTTTGCAGGTCCGAGATTCTTTTCAGGTAGCGTGCGATTGCGCAGCTGAATGTTCTCGCAGATCTTCACCTCTTCTGTTTCAGAGATGGATTCCTTGAAAAGAGGGCCGAGGGCTATTTCTTCATCAGAATCACTCCCGAAGGTGAGAACTTGCGATCCCCCGGAATTAACCATGTTACATTCACCGGCAGTTCTTTTATACTCATATGTCGTGCTTCTTTGTTCCCAACGAGTTTTGCGCTTCATCCGTTTGAAATGCTGCCGGTGAGCAACGTATCCCTGACACCAATTTTTAAAGGCGTTGCATTCTTCAGTAGGGTGTGTGGTCCTTCGATGGTACAAGCAGTAGTTTGGATGTGCATCCTCTTCGTTAAGGTGTATCCTATCAAGAGTGTTTCCTTCAGAGGGTGGCAGCTTCATTCCCATCAATATGGCTTTGGCGAACCTCTTCCTTGTCTTCAACTTGCTTTTGCTGGCGGCCGAAGTGCTCCTATCCGGTTGGGGTATTTCAATCCTTTCGTTCAGTCGCCTTTGGCTTTTTCGTATACGGCGATTTCACGCTTCTGATCAGCTTTGCTTTTCAGAAGATCTTCGTTCAGGAATACGTCAATCATCTCTTCTGACGGTCCTAAGAGTTCCGGTTCGGGATATGCCCCCAGTTTCTCTGTATCATGAGCTTCTTCACCATCTACTGACGAGTGAGAGATCACGTGGCAGCTTGCCACATAATCTTTAGGTTTGTCTAACGAGCCTTCTCCCTCATGTTCATTACCATCTCTATCTTTAAGGATGTGGCTGAGAAACTCTTGGAGTGTGACCTGGGTTCGCGCCTTCTGGTTATATTCCTCTAGCACGTCAATATGTTTTTGCAGGTCCGTGCGTTTGTCATCAGGCTTCACGGGATTTTTGGTATTCTTCTTCTTCTTTGAAGGCTTTGACGGCTGGGCCTGAGCGTTTTGATTATCGCTACCAATTCTAGGAGTCAGGCGCGGCTTCAGCATTCCCTCAATGACGTCGGGTTCCAGCGGATTTTTCCACCTGATCACCTGGCATGTTTGGAGATCCTTCAGCACTCTTTTCATCTTGGCTGAAAGAGCGACCTTCTATGGAGCTTCTTCTATAAAAGAGCATGATGCCCCCGGTGTGTCCCCCCTTTTAAGAGCGTGCGGCTGAGGCGGGCTTACTTTCCAATTCTCAGACAGTGCGGATTTGCCCTGTTGGTATTGGTCCTCAATCCAGTCTTTGAAGATGAAGCAATCTTCGATTGGATGGCTTACCACTTGGTGATGGGGGCAATAATTGGGATTATTAGCCTCACTGGGTTGCAATGGGAATTTTGGATCCGGCAAGGTGATGAGCCTGTTGCGCACTGCAACCTCGAACAGTTTCCTCGTTTTACCCCGGGGAAACGAATAAGGGCGCTTTAGTTTCTCATTGAAGAATCTCCGTCTATCATATTGGCGATCAGTTGGTTTTGGACCATTGGGCTGCAGCTGAGCATTGGCGACGAAGGTCGCTTTCCCTTTCCTTTTTTCGTTTCGAGATTCCAACTCCGAAGAAGATGGTCTATGACCCATCTGATCCATTTGGGCCAGCTTGTCAATCAAGGCATGGAAAGTAGTTGGCTTGAAGAATATCATGAACTGGGATATGGTCGCCTGCAGATCAGGAGTACCCACGAACATGCCTACCGCAGGCGCTTCTTCGATGCGCTTCTCTCACTTCGACCATAGATTCCACCACCGTATAACGTACTGCACTCATGCTTCGCCTGGCTTCACTCTGGCGTTAATTAATACGGTGATCGGGGTGCGCTCGCTAGCGCTTACGAACCTTTGTGTGAACAGTAACTCCATTTCTGCAAATGTCTTAACGGAGTTGTTCGGGAGCTCGGAGTACCATTCAAACGCTGTCTCCGACAAGCTGCCAACAAACTGGCGAAGTAGCAGTTTATCGTCACATCCGGTGTTGCCACACAGAGCCCTAAATTGAGCAACGTGCTGGTGTGGATTCCCCGTCCCCTTATATATATGGAATTTAAGGATCGTATATCCCGGCGGGTACTTTATTTGGTCGTACCAACCCGGATAGGGTCTTCCAGTCTTAACAATTTTCCCGTCCGCTTCGCTCGCCTGATGAGCTCGTATCTATTGAGCGATATAGTCATCCAGGGCGGCTTTGGAGATGGTCTCCTCCTTGACTGCTGAACAAGTAGGAAGGGGGTTTGACGTCTCCCCTCGGTCGTCTTCGAGGATAATTGGAGGGTCTTCAGCTGGAGGATCCGGCTATAATATCATCCCGACCATGTCTTGGAATAAAAGCGCCATTCTTTTATGTTGGCAGCTTCTTCCGCTGCCTCTTTGTCCTTCTTCTCGAGGATTCTGCGGAGGAACTCAGCATCGGTTTCTTGTTCATGACGCTGCTCTGACGATGTCTCCGGGCTTTCTTTTGGCCCAGCGAGTGCGGCCATCTGTGTTAACATCTCCTGGAGCTTCTGTTGTTGCTCTTGGGCCTTTGTTACGGATCTGGTGAGTGGTCGATGACCCGTAGAGATACGCCTATCCTCTTTCCCGGATGCCATATAAACAGTGTGCACCACCATACCCCTAGACTTGGGATGTTTAGATTCAGTGCCCTTGAGATTCGTCGCGAACATGGGGACTTTCTCCCTCCCCTTCTTTTGTGGGCGGTCGAAGTTGAGGGAGCCGTTGCAGCGGGCACCCAAATAGATGACATCTCCTGTGGCATGACAGGGTGGTCCTTCTCTTGCCGAACTTTCGTCTTCTTCGATTGGCGGGAGTAGTCTTGGTTGATCACCGAGTCTTGGACCTGTCGCCAAACTTTATGAATTTTAGAGGACAGCCGCTGAGGGGGCTGCTCTGGCTTCACCTTTGTACCGTTCTCCATAGGTGGAGGAGACCTTTTCAGCACGGCCGTCGGAGAGTTCTTGCGCACCCTCCTGAGTGGTTCAAAGCTGTTCCCAGTTAGAACAGCAGTGTTGACTTCCACCATTGGAGCTGGCGGAGTCAATCCAGAAGGGGAACTGCCCCAGCTTTCCTCACTCGGCGCTAGCGACGACGTCGAGCATGCCTTGCAGATGGTATTAGTTCAGTTATGGGGGTAGTTTCATCATGCTCCTGCTCTGGTGGACGGTTGTTGTCGTGGTTAGCCTATCAAAAACTGACGTCCATTGAGAGGGAATGATCAATCTTGAAAAGACCGACTTTTTGGTAGGAGAAGCAACCTTGGTTACTTCGCCTGGAGCGGGAGCTGGATTGGCCAGTCTTGCGAAGACTGATCCCTTAGCAGGAGAAGTCTCTCCGATGACTTCGTTCACCGGAGTTGGAATGGCTATCCGCTTCGGGATGACCACTTCAGGTATCACGGGCTTCTTCACGGGCCCACTTGAGCTTTGGCCCAGTCTGTTGAAAACTGAGGCACTGGACTTGGGCGACCCGTTGAGAGGGGCCGCAGTTGTTGTAAGCCGATCAAAGACCGACTTCTTTGGAGTTTCCTGCGATGGCACTGGGGCGTTGAAGCTCATTGGTGGGAGCATAGTCCCGAAGAATAGCCCTGTGGTGGCTTGTGTCACCTGGTCCACCGGCATCGTAAAAAGGGAGGCTGCTTGAGGCCCGTAGGTCACTCTTCCGGTGAGGACGGAGTGGGAGTTGTTGCAGTTGAAAGCCATTGATCTTCTTTTTCTGTACGGAGCAAGACACTAAATCTTAGTACCTCGAATCCAGGGGAAACTATAGCAAACCGCGATTCGTTCGCGAAACTTGACACACGAAGTGTGGAGTGGAAATAGGAAAAGGTCCCACCGGACGTGCCAGAATCTGTTCATCGCCGAAAGCCGGGAAGACAAACGTCTTTCTTGAATTTGGGGGCAGATGCTATTTGGTTTTATCCGTCCACCTCTCCGATGATGCCAAGTTGATTTATGACACAATGTATCGAAGGTTTAGACGGATGCGGCCGATGTAACAGACTTCGTCAGATTCCCCCTCGTTGAGGGGTTTTTGATTGTGGAGACGCTTTTCTCTGCAGGCGCAAGCCCCTGCAGTTAATTACGCTATCGCATCGCGGTAACCACTTTCTCCTTCTCCAGATGGTCACTTTGTGTCGTGTGTCTTTGTTTTGTTTTTGGTTGCCCATGGATTGTATACGGAGACTAATTTATGTTGTCGTCCGTAGGGCGTGTATTAGTCCAAATCCGTATTTTCTTTGATTTGGGTTTAAGGATCATTAATCTCATTTGAGACTAAGATCAACTTAAACGTTTGTTAAGGATAAGTTAGTCTAATTTTAGACTAAGAACTACTTAACATGATCATTTAGATCCAACAAGAGAGCATTTGGTCTCTATTGTTTTAGTTTAAGGACGTTGCGGTCCATAAGTTTAAGGACGTCATAGTCCGTGGAGTTTAAAGACATCATAGTCTATAATGTTTAAAGACATAATAGTCTATGAGTTTAAGGACCTTACAGTCCATGGTAGTTTAGAGACATCATAGTCTGTCAAGTTTAAGGACATCTTAATCCATGAGTTTAAGGACCCCACAGTCCGTGGAATGTCTGGTTGTCGGGACCCGTCACCTCTTTAAAGACGTTGAAGGATTACAACGACAAATATGAGAGGAATGAAGAGATGTACCCTTGAACCAATATTGGTTGGGGGATCTGTAGTTGGATTGATTTAAGGATCGTTAATCTCGTTTGAGATTATGATCAACTTACATGTTTGTTAAGGATACTTTAATCTAATTTTTAGACTAAGATCTACTTAACATGATCATTTAGATCCAACAAAAGAGCATTTGGGCTCTATTGTTTAGTTTAGGGACATTGCGGTCCATAGTTAGTTTAAGGACATTACGGTCCACAGTTTAGATGCAAACATGGGTTTGGAAATGCACCAGATAGTTATTGGTCATCGGGACCTACCACCTCTCTGAAGACATTGAAGAATTACAATGACTTGTATCAGAGGTGTGAAGAGATGTATCCTTGAACCAAATGCCAAATTGAGAAGCAATGGGATGAACATTACTTTGAATGCCATATGAGATCAATTTTGAAAAACCTGAACATAATCAGGGCTCGGTTAAAAACAAGGTTTTGGTTTTGGGAGACTTAGCTAGCTTGGGCTTAGATTGGCCTATCATAGTGTTAAACACTAGCCTGTGTTCGGCGCTCACGTGCTCCCACGTGAGGTCTTAAAGTGTTGCCTAAGCACTGAAGATTTGAAGCGCTCATGTGAGGTCACGTGAGGCGTTTTGAAGTAGTATTAAACACTAAAGATATGAAGCGCTCACGTGGGGTCACGTGAGACGTTTGAAATAGTGTTAAACACTGAAGATTTGAAGTGCTCACGGGAGCTCACGTGAGGTGTTTGAAATAGTGTTAAACACTGAAAGTTTGAGGCGCTCACGTGAGGTCACGTGAGGCGTTTGAAATAGTGTTATACACTGAAGATTTGAGGCGCTCACGTGAGGTCACGTGAGGCGTTTGAAGTAGTGTTAAACACTGAAGATATGAAGCGCTCACGTGAGGTCACGTGAGGCGTTTTGAAGTAGTGTTAAATGCTGAAGATATGAAGCGCTCACGTGAGGTCACGTGAGGCGTTTGAAATAGTGTTAAACACTGAAGATTTGAAGCGCTCACGTTGGGTCACGTGAAGAGTTTGAAGTAGTGTTAAACACTGAAGATTTGAATCACTCATGTGAGGTCACATGAGGCATTTGAAATAGTGTTAAACACTGAAGATTTGAAGCGCTCACGTGAGGCGTTTTGAAGTAGTGTTAAACACTGAAGATATGAAGCACTCACGTGAGGTCACGTGAGGCGTTTGAAATAGTGTTAAACATTGAAGATTTGAAGCGCTCACGTGGGGTCACGTGAGGCGTTTGAAGTAGTGTTAAACATTGAAAGTTTGACGTGCTCACGTGAGGTCACGTGAGGCGTTTGAAGTAGGGGAACAGCTTCCTTGAATTTGTTCCCTTTCTCTTTTCTGAGTGCTGAGCACTATTGGGTCACGTGGGATCACATGAGGCCTCTCCAAAGACTGAAAGCTGCCTCTGTTTTATTCTCTTTTGAAAAGTGCTAAACACTATTAAGGGGTCACGTGATGTCACGTGAGACGCCCTTAAAATATAAACTGCCTTGGATTTATTCTCCCTTTTTCTTCTTATGGGCTTGTTCAGGGGTCACGTGGGATCACGTGACCTGATCTCAGTTGTTTTCTCTCGTTCAACACGGATGCTCACGTGGGAACACGTGATCATGTTTGGGTACCGATCTCTTTTACGTGCATGGAGAGTTAAATCTCTTGTTTAAGAATTAAATTCTTTTATAGGGTTAAACCCCAGTTTTATTTAGGGGAATTAAATTCTTCTGTGTTTGAAAGAATTAAATTCTTTAAACCCAATTCTCCCTCTACGTTTTGGATCTGCATGGCAGAATCTCCCCGATGAGAATTAAATTCTCAACTTATGGGGAGATCTGCTTCTGCAGATCTTCTATCAGAGGAATAACTGAGTTCTTATTTAGAAGAGTTAACCTCTTGGTTTGAGAATTAAATTCTCTTTTATTTTGTGGGAGTTTATAGAATGATCTCCTTCCTTCTCTTACCTAGAGTTTTTTTCTTCTCTGAAGAGATCTTCTTCTTTATTTCTCTCTGTTGTATATCTCTCCTCTCTCTTTCTTCCTTTTTTATCCCTTCTTGGCTCCTATTTATAGGAGAAAGAAAAGAATCAGTTTGTTCAGTCCATCTCTCATTGAGAGATTTTTATTGATTTTATAACTAACATGATCTTTTAGATCACTCGGTGAATTTTATTCACCATTGGATTTTTAATCCAAAAGATATTTTATTTGTTGTTCCTGGCAAATTTTAGGAAAATATTTCTTTGTGTAGAATCTTTCTATAAATTGGTGATTTTTAATCACCATTGTACTTTTAATCCAACGGTGTTCCCTTTTACAGAGTGCAATCTTTTTTGTTTTGGAAAGATCTAGGGAAATATTTTTCTAATTAGGGTTTTTGATTCCTTTTAATTAGAATTTAATTCTATTAGTTCAGAGGGTTTAAGAGTCTATTACGTGTTGGCACGTGACCTTACCAATTGAGCATTTAATTAGAATTTAATTTTATTGGTTCAGACTTCCAATTGTTTATTTCATTTAGCGCCTATAGGCTTTGCCTGTAAAAGGTCACGTGCCTGCACGTGAGACCCGGTCACGCGTGGGCATGTGATGCCCCCTTTTGGGGGGGTTTCCTTGCTGCTTTATTTGTATTTTATTTAGTTCCCATAAGCGAACAAATGCTTTTAATTCCTTTTAATTATAATTTAATTCTATTAATTCTATTAATTCAGTGGGTTCAAGAGCCCATCACGTGTGGGCATGTAACTTTATCAATTAGGCATTCAGACGTAGTTAGAATCTGCCCATAAAAGGTCACATGTTTGCACATGAGGCCTGGTCACGTGTAAGCACGTGATGCCCCATTTGGGGGTTTTCCTTGCTACTTTATTTGTATTTTATTTAGTTCCCATGAGGGAACAGAGTTGTATTTATAGTTTAAAATTAGTGTTTTGGAATTGAAGAAAGAATTAAAAATGCATTAAAAATAGGATTTATGATGAATTTAAATTCTCTGGATAATTGCAGGAAAAATAAATTATACAGGAGTAGTGGGGTAGGCCAAGGGTTTATTGGGCAAAACACGGGGACTTTTCCCCACGGGGGGACCGTCTGCGCCGGGGTTTGGGCCGATCTCGCCGGTCCATTGGAGGAGATGGGGGCTGGGATTCTTGCCACGTCTTCATGCCAGTTCATACAACATTTAGCACATGTTTGATTTTCTGTGACTTTTCATTTTATGTGTAGAGCACGTGTAAACTTTTGGGCTTCCAAAAAGTTTAAAAGAAAAATTAGTAAAAAATATATGTGGCTGATGGGATTCGAACACATGTGCTATGTCACAGCAGTGCAAGGGTTTACCAATGAGCTACAAGTTCTTTCTTGCTGTTCTTAAATAAAAACAACATTTAAAGTATACTCAGACTTGCAAACTCCATTCTGTATATTAACTTGAAAATTTTCGTACAGAAAAATTAGAGTCTTTACACATTATCACCCTCACATTCTCTCTCCTCTCTTGCTCTCATTATCTTCTTCTTCCCTAACTCTCTCATGAGTTGAGAATCCGATAGATTAAGAGAGATTCAAACACTTCCTCCATCACTAAGCATCCTAAATTAGCGAACTAGAGTACTTAGATACTTCATTAGTTGAAGTTGAAGCTTGGACTATATCTCTTCGGTGGATCATCTAGGACCAAGGAGACCTTCTTGCAAGCTTAATCAAGGACACCAAGGAGCTAAGGAAGAGGAGCCTTGAAGTCCCGAAGGACACGAACCTTTAAGTATAACTCTTATCATAGTATAATAGCTCCTTTGGTTTTGCTAGTTTAAGCTTATGGTAGATTTTGGGGTATTAGTCGGTTGTGCTTGCTAAAAAGATAATTTTTTTGGAAATCCGCCTCTCTACAAACATGGTAGAGTGAGCACCATCAACTTTCATGGTATCAGAGCAACTCCATAAACCATAACTAGCTCGTTACGACATTCGAATTCCGCAGTTTTCGTCACACAAAAACTGCCGACAAAAATAGTCCCAAAATTCAATATTTTAATAAGTTTTCACTCCCCGCGGGCTCGCGGCTTGGAACTAGAAGCTGCGGGGTGATACGTGGGTACCCCGGGAAGACCTCTGGAGGAACAAAGGTCGGGCCAACCCTCCAAGATCATCGTGAGGCGGCCTTGGGGGCTGGGGACCCGAGAACACCCTCATAGAGTGGTCTCGGGTCTGCTAGCTCCTTGGGGCCACCTCATGGTGGCCCTAGGGGGTGGTACCCTTAGGCCCCACAAGTGTACATTAATTTTTGGTGCTTCTACCCAACGAAGGTTCGGACGAGTTTCGAGTTCATTTCCACTTCCGGATTGGCTTAAAACGAGAGAATTTTCGGAATTTCAGTGCACTATATTTTCAGATTTGGAAAATTTGATGTGTTTGCTAATTTTGCACAGAATTCTAATGTCGTGGTTTTCGTTACTTGCTTAAGTGATGTGTATATGTGTTAGTAGACGTCTTGTAATTGCTATAAGTCGATTGGAAGGCATTGCACATATCTTGAGTGCTTGTTGTCGGTGATGGATTGATAAATCGTCTCGTGAATAGCCCCGTGTAAATGATAGATGTGAGGATGAAAGATATTTGTAATTCATGTAATATTTGTTGTAATATGCTTTTATTGGGGTGCATCGGCGGAGAGGATGTAGTCACCGGTTGTATATATATTACTTCATGTATTGGGATTGACTCGCGGAGTGGTGCACAAGCTACTGGGTACTAGAATTCAGTGGGTGGTCATCTCGAAGAGTCGAGACCCGGGCTACCCAATTCTAGGATTGGTGGGTAGCTTGCTACACTCGTAGGGGTCTAGGGTTATTCACACTCGGCTATTCACACGACCGTGGAGAATTTTGTTTCATTGGTGGCTCAATGAAATGCATAAGTTCCTAGTTGATCTATCTTTAAATTTTCTGTGATGTTGATATCTGCTTGCGATGTTTATCATACCTATGACGAATGATTATATATATTTATATATAATAAATGTTGTATATGTTTTGCATTCGCGCTAGCCTCGCCCATGCACTGCCGTGAGTTAAGTAACCTTATGGTGAAGTCCCCGGACCCCGTGGTGAATGCGGATGGCATATACGTACATTCTATTTTCGTTGTTTTCTGGTGTGATGGGAACTTAAATTATGGGACTGCATTAATTCTGATTAATGTAAAGAAACAAACCTAAAAATGATGTTCTTGGAACAATTTTTAACACCTGGTTTTCTCAAAACTACTCGTTTTAAATGCGGAGCCCAAACCACTCCTTATCAAAGCTACTCAGTTCCTTCAACGATATCAAGTTCATTACGTTCAACGTTTTCGCAAAAACCAGCCGTGGCCCTCCATCATTTCGGATGAGTATCAACTAGTATTCAAGCTATGTATTTTGGCCTTCATCAAGGCATAGTGATTGGTAGCTGGGTGATACTTGTCTGTTGTATAGAGAGATGTATTAATCAGGATAGTCGTATAGCTATTTTGGCCTTTGTCAAGGGTTAGTATGGATGGGTCTAGATTAAGTAGGACAATGATGGGTTGAACTTAACTTGCGATTTATGATATTTTGGCCTTCGTCAAGATCATAAGCGCTTGGGGAAAAAACCACATCAGGAGTTTCAAATATAAGGGAAACTTGCTAGTGTTTGCATACCTTCTGGAGTGTGGAAATTTTGGTTGGCTTCCTTCAAAGTTATCACACGATGATAGTTAGGTCCCGATCCCATTATGAGTAATAGTTACTCCCCAGGAGAGTTTTTCACTTTACAATTAGCTAATCAAGTAAGTGTTTAGAAAGATATTAACGGGGTTACGCCTATGGGAAAACGGAGTTATTTAAATAATTGGGTCCATACGAAAGCACGGGGGACCTCCTTCCGAAGCACCAACACTGGTCTGGCTGAAAGATGAGCTAACTTATAGGGTGCGATTAATCCCGGCCGATTTTCCCTTTTAAGGTTTGAAGGAGAATTCGAGAAAACAGTGGGAGTCATCTTAATTAGATAAACTAATTAACCAATCTAATCTTGTAAGAGTGCACACTGAGTGTTTCTTTTCTCTCTCTCTCTCTCTCCTCCAGGTAGCAACCATGACGGGACTTAAGCTAATACTAGATAAAAACAAACTGACCAGGCCAAATTATAAAGACTGGCTGAGGAATGTCCACATGGAACTTACTTATGATAAGCTTTCATATGTCCTCATAGCTAAAGCCTCCCCTGTCCCAGGTCCAGATTCCTCAGTCGCGGACATTGAGGTCCGTAATACTTGAGATCTTGATTGCGCAAAAACTAAGTGCCTTGTGTTGGCCTTTATGGATAATGAACATCAGAGGCGGCACGAGAATATGGACCTTGTTTTCATCTTCCTTCCTACCAAAGATTTATATGGAGAGCAATCTCGTATCGCAAGATACGAGACCTCGAAGAAGTTATTTCAGGCGAGGTTGGCTATCGGTACATCTATAGGGGACCACGTCCTAAAGATGATTACTCCCCTTGAAGAGCTCATGGACGTTGGAACTATATTGGAGAATGAGTTGTATACCGACTTGATTCTACAGTCCCTTCCTTCCACCTATGCCCAAATCATATTGAACTTCAATATGCAAAGGACGGAAGTTATACTTCCTAAGCTCCTCAACATGTTGAGAATTGCAGAGGGCACCTTGAAAAAGACCAAGGAAACACCCATTCTTATTATTGGGGAATCATTATTCTCTAAATCCAAGGCTAAGGCCAAGGGGAAGAAGAAGAAGGCCCCTACCAAACCGAAAGGAGGTGGAAAATGGAAAGATGGGGAAAGGGTAGCCACAAAGGGTAAGTGTTTCTATTGTCATAAGAAAGAACATTGGAAGAAGGATTGCAGGGTTTTGAAAGCTAAGAAACATGACACGAAGTAAGTTGTGGCTTCGGCTTCAATTGTGTTTGTGATTGAAAACCGTTTCTTTATTAACTCCACTTCTTGGGTATTAGATACTGGATCAGGATCTCATATTTGTAATTCTTTGTAGGAGCTGAAAAACCGTAGAGTTTTGAGGGAAGGTGATAGACCTTCAGGGTTGGCAACGGAGCATACGTGGATGTTGTTGCAGTGGGAGATTATCACCTTGGGTTGATGAGTGGACATATTTTGGTTTTATGTAACTATTTTTGTGTACCCAACATGTTGTGTAATATTATATCGGTGGTTTTGTTAACTAATGAAGGATATAATTTTTCACTTGAAAGTAATGTCATAAACATTCACCTGAATCATGAACTGATTGGGTCGGGTACACTAGATAACAGAACATACGTACTCAATCAACATCAAGTTTTCAACTTCCAAAACACACTTAAAAGAAAGACTCCAGATACCAATCAAGCTTTCTTATAGCACTGTATACTTAGTTACATAAATGAAACACGACTGACAAAGTTACACAAAGATGGATATTTGGATCCATTCGAATATCTATCTTATGCAACTTATCAATTATGTATCAAACGAAAGATGACCAAAACTCCGTTCACTGGATACGGAGATAGAGCCAATGAGCTCCTGGGGACTTATACACAACGACGTATGTGGTCCGATGTCTACATATGAAAGAAGTGGTTACTCTTACTTCTTCACTTTTACCGATGATTTCTTAAGGTATGGACATGTATTTTTTATGAAACAAAAATCCGAGACCTTTGAGAAGTTTAAAGAGTATAAGAATGAAGTAGAGAAACAAACATGCAAAAGTATCAAGATACTTCGATCTAATCAGGGTGGAGAATACTTAAATGCCGAGTAAATTGAATGTTTAAAAGAGAATGGAATTCTCTCTCAGTTTACTCCTCCACACACACCACAACACAATGGTGTAGCGGAGAGATGGAATCACACCCTATTAGATATGGTGCATTCCATGATGAGCTGTGCTGAGTTGCCGATTTCCTTCTGGGTTTATACGCTTAAAACAGTCGCATACCTATTGAATAAGGTTCCAACTAAGTCAATACCTACCACACTATATGAAATGTGGAGTGGGATGAAACCACGTCTTAAGTATCTTAAGATATGAGGGTGTCCAGCTTTTGTCAAAAAGCAGTATCCGGACAAGCTCGAGGCACGATCAGTATTGTGCAAGTTTGTGAGATACTCAAAGAATCCAAGGGAGTATTTTTTCTATTACACAGAGAAATAAAAGTTATTTATTTCTCGACACACCGAATTTCTGGAAACTCAATTTCTTGAAAAAAAATTAGTGCGAGCGTGATAGAACCGGAAGAAATTCCAGAACCACAAATGACTACTAAAGACTTAGTAGAACCTGAGATTTCAATGGAGCCCGACGTACTTCCGCCACTCCGCAGATCTAGTAGGCATTCTCATCCACCTAAGAGATAATACGATTTTCTCATAGACGAGAATCGAGAGGATTGCATCATCAATGATGATGAGCCTACCAGTTTTCAGCAACCAGCACGAGTAGGGACTCGGTGAAATAGCTGGATGCTATGCGGTCCAAGATAGAATCCATGTGCACCAACAAAATATAGACTTTGAATGTTGCTCTTCCTGATGTAAAACCCGTTGGATGCAATGTTGGATATGTTTTCCCTAGAGGCCATTATTGTATATATATAAATAGTGGATGCTTGGACATATGTATGTACAAGACAATCTTGCTCGATATAATAGTATGCTATTTGGTTTGTCTTTATCTTAACATGTGTATATGTTTTACTTGTTATTGCGTATCGTTAATACATGTTGATAAAACCCGTAGGATTATTGCTTGACTACCAGCGTTATTATGAAAAGCATACATGTGGGGGATGGGTAGTCTATAAGCACATCCTTAAATGTCCCTAGTCGTGGGAGTATCGAGACAGGGCATCGATAATCCGGAGTAGACTGGTGTATACGTTCTAGACCCCGACGAGAGGCGATGGTTGGTCCTACAACCATTGGTCTTTGGCACTTAAAATCGTATATAGGTGCTCAATAGGGGTGATTATACTGGACGGACTCGCCGAGAACTAGCTAGTATACCAATCGTCAGATAGCAATTTTGTCGACCTGAGGTCATCACTTGTCTAGTGTGAGTTCCCACTGCGCTTTGATTACTACCCTACCACGACTCTACTGAGTCGTGCAAATAGGTTTTAGTTGGGTATATTTCCGAGACATATGGAGGCAGTGAGCTATCATTGGGGATTCGTCTCTCTGTATAGGGAGTCGATGTCGCGCTGTGTTTGGTTGGTTATCACCATAAGTCCCAGGCTAGGGCGGATTGAGAATTACTTATAGTTAGATCAGTAGATTCTCGGATGGTCTTGAGCCACATCGGCATGATTTGTCAGGTTATTAGGGGTCTAACGTTTTCCACCCCTAGACATGTGATACTCTCAGATGAACAGACCTGACTGTACGAAGATTGTCACGGACAGGCTCAGTAGGAGTTCGGATGAGTTTGCTCGTCGGCCTTCTTTTCGACAGGTACCTGGGTAGCCGTTATGTACAGCCAGTGCCACTGACTTGTTTATTGTTGAACCCACTGCTACCGTACTGTCGAGTTTTTAGAGTCCCACACAGAGGGTTTCCTTGATTCAGGAAAAACGATGTAGAGGCCGTAGGGTTATATTTGCAGGTTCCGATCATATATGTGTACTAGCTACACCGATTTTGTTCGAACGTATAATACTAGCGGGCTTAGGATTAAGCCGCATTATTGAATCAAGTATTGATTTAATAATGATCTAGTATTATATTATTGGATTATTTTATCTCTTGGTATTTGTATTTTTTGTATTACGAATACGGGTATGTATATACAGTGAGGGTATTCTTGTATTTATACTAGAATGCTTCTAGAAGAAGACACCTCATTTTTGTGTTAATCTATTTGTTTAAAATAGATAATGAGGTGGGGGGATGAGGTGTATAAAGCATGGTTTGAAGCATGGCTATTTGTTTTATTCATTCATTTATGATAATTATTCAAGCATGGTTACAATATTTATATTGTAAATGAAATGCTTGATATTTTTTTAGACTTTGCCATTTTTCACTTCATTTTAAACTTGCCATTCTCTTTCCTCCTTTGAGCACTTCTTCTTCCTCAAACCCTAACCCTCTCACGAGTTGATAAACCTAGGCTTTATTAGATAAACTAATCCATTAACATACTCTACATCGACGAAACAACCTAGATTAGTAAACTATGTTCTTTAGTTACCTCATTTTTGAGGTTGGAGCTTGAATTATATACTCTAGGGTGGATTGTCTTCGACGTGAGAAGGCCGACGACCAAGCTCGATTCCAACGGACGAGGAGCTTAAGAAGAGGATAAGAAGACTCGAAGGACTTGAGCACATATGTATAAATCACTTCCATAGTAGATTAGAACCTATGCAAGTTTTTGTTATTTAGGGCTTACGGTTGTTCTTGGGGTTATAGTCGGTGTTGCATGTCTTTACAGGGTTGCTTATCATGGTAGCAAGGTTTCGGGAGGTATCGTCCATGCCAAATTCAAATTTTTCCGTTCTAGATAACCCTAAACATAGATCGTTTACTAGAAATAATACGGAAAACATATGCAAACACTTTGCAAGTTATAGTGAGCAAGGAATACAACCTTTGTAGACCGGTCCTTCACTTCAAATAGCTCCATGTAGTAGTCCCCTTCGCAACGATTGTAAACTCTGGACTCTAGAGAGGATCTCTTGAAGAAACGAACGTGCTTGCTTCGAATTCTTCGAGGCCGAAGATGATCTACGTCGAGAAGACACTAACCCAAGCTATCTCTTCACTAATCATGGAATTAGTGAAGCAAACACCCTATACTAAATGGCAAGTAGTAAAGGATGATGAAGTAGGAATTTTTCTCACATTAGAAATCATTTTCTCACAAGGTTTCATCACTTTGTCAAAATCAAGAGAGCTCAAGAATGAGGAAGAAGAAGATGAAGTTGTGATGATAAGAAAGAATGAACTCATGAGGTTACAAATGCAACCATGGTCACAAAATATCATGCCTAACTCATGTAGAGAATAAACCATACACTAAGGTTAAGAGTTGGGTTAAATAAATATCCTAAACTTGACAAAATAGTTGACTTTGTCAATGGTTATCCAAAAGCTTTTGTCCAAGCTTAACCATAACAAACTTAAACTCTTTTGAATTAGCTTAACATAAATAAAAACCCTAACTTAACCCTAGCATGGCATAAGTCTCATAAATCCATGTTGCATGTGTAACCTATCATGACACACTTATATTTAACACATATATATTTTGTGCCAAAAAGAAAACAATACATATATCATATATATGTAAAGTTTATCAAATGTGAGAAAAGAAATCTTAAGTGAGCTAATACTAGTTAATGTAATATAATATATCAAATATATAATTATACATTAAATTATTAAATCAACTCTTGATTTAATAATCCGGCTATATCACATATAATCGACTAATATCAAATGCAACATTTTATCGAATCAACGCTTGATCCGATAACTCGGTTATATCACATATAACCAATTATGTCACACTTCATGAGAATAGAATGCGGTATCACATACTCGCATTAATCTCGGGCCCGTACATATCACATATGCGCTCCTACTCCGTTTCGCTTGAGCCAGGAAAGCTCTGTGTAGGACTCTAAAGACTCGTCAATACGCCGGCAGTAGGTGATGATCATATCAAACACCCACAAGCCGCAAGCGGTTTGCTAAACGTAACGGCCATCCGGGTATTGAGCGATCAGAAGATCAACAAGCAAGCCCGCTCGTACTCCTGCGAATCCAATCAGTAACACTACCGTACAGTCCGGTCTCTTCGTCTGATATGTCGCATATCACAGCCTGGGGGTGGTGTAATGTCAGACCCCAATAGCCTGATAAGTCATGCCGATGCAAGGTGTATAACGGTTCGAGAAACTACTGATAACACTTACTAGTAGATCTCAGTAACCCTGGCCAGGGATTTCCTGTTATGGCCAATCGAGCATAGCGCAACATCAACTCCTTATACCGGGAGAGACGAAACCCCTCCTATCACTCATTGCCTCCATGTGACTCGGGAATGTACCCAAAAGCCACCGTTTTTCACGTTCTCTTGAACGTGGTAAGGTGGAAATCAAAGCACGGTGGAAATCACACAAGACTCTATGACGATCTCGAATCTACAGACTAACCTGTACCAGTGTCACCAGAGAACTGCCATGTGACATGAGGTACAATACCATCTGGGAGTTCTTGTCGAGTCCGTTCAGTGTACCCAGTCTCCACTGAGCACCCTCATACCTTCTCTGATGTCAAACACCAATGGATATGGGATCATCCATCGTCCATCATATGGGTCGTGAAGCATATACGCCAGTCTACTCTGGTATATCGATGCCCTGTATCGATACACCCTCGACTAGGAACATTTGAAGGATGTACTTTATGACTACTCTATCCCCACTAGTGTGATCTGCATCATAGTCCTGGTAGTCAAGTACTCATCCTAAGGGCTTTATCAACATGTTTTATAGAGACAATCAGTGTACATGTTAAGATAAAGAGCAACTAGATAGCATACTATCATGTCGAGCAAGAAAGTCATCCCTCTATATGTCCAAGCATCCACTACAATATACATCGTATGTACAATAATGGCCTCTAGGGCATACATATAACTAACAATCTCCCACTTGCACTAGGGCCATCTATTGTAGTATCTCATACCCAACAATCAGCAGTGGTTGAAGTTTCTCATACTCAACCATCCCATAAAAGTCTCCCCTGGGAATAGGCCTTTGTGAGTGGATCCGCCGTGTTATCTTCTGTGTTTACTCTCCAAAACCTGGATTTCCCTAGAGATCAACCATCTCTATGATCAGGTGATATTGCCTTAGAATATGTCTGGATTACGGATGGTACGGGGGTTCCTTGGCCAAAGCCATAACTCCATTGTCACACAATGGTAGGAACGAAGTTCATCTCATGAACTAGTGTATAACCAGACTACCTCTTTGGTAGCATCCTTGGTAGCAATGTATCCAGCCTTTATCGTCTAGTATGTCACGGTATCTAGCTTGGAACTCTTCCAACATACCGTCCCTCCACTGAGGGTAAAGACAATGCCTATGACTGACATTCAGTCGACCTTATCACCCTGGAAGCTATCCAGTGATTTTCCTCAAGATCGATTGATACCATCTCACTACACCTAGTGAGAATCCTAACATCCACTTAGATCTATCTCATAGATCCAAAATCCAGGATTTAGGAGGTATCATGTTGATCCTATATGGAGAATCATTGTGATAAGAGGAGATTGACCGAGTGTAGCATAGGAAACTCCTTTCCTATCAAGAGTATGTCATCCACGTACAATACGAGGATCACCGCCATACACCCTACTACTCTTTTTGTATACACAAGGTTCATCTATCATTTTGATGAAGTCAAACTCTTTGACTACCACATCAAAACAGATGTTCCAACTCCACGATACCTGCTTTAACTCATAAAGCAACTTGCATACGTTTCCGCTGCTCCCATTGTCTACGAAGCCCTCTGGCCGTGTACTTATAGACGCTCTCTTCTAAATCACTATTTAGAAAAGCAGTCATGATACACAACCGCCAGATATCGTAGTCATGGTATGTAGCAATGGAAAGTATGATCCGGATGGATTTAAGCATAGATTTGAAAGTCTCAAATTTTCCATGTACACCAAGTAATCTTCTCAAGATTTACTTGGTTCTGATGGGGATTTATGTCACGACCCGAAAAGGTACAGAACGTGACTGGCACTTAAATTACGAAGCGTCTCGAGGCGTATGTAATCTAAGTAAGCCAAAGCTCAGAAATCAAAACCCAATTAAGAAATAGAGTAAAGGAAAACCATATAAGTCGCATCAATAACTTTTAAAGAACAACATCACATTTTCCAAAAATTTCGGCAGAGTCTCCTTTGTAAAAACTGGCCCCAAAACGGGTACAAATCACGAATAACATATAACATGAATAAGGCCTCCCCAAGCGGGAGCTAGCTCTTCGCCGAAGCGGACTCAAATCCCACGCAATATAAATCATCAATGTGTAAAATAAGCATAAAAGGCACCATCAATAAGCATCATGTCGGCTCAAGTGAGCTCGACCCAAAGATACAACATAAATGTCCACAAATTTCACTGTCTCGTCTCTAGGTCAAAGTACATCAATACAAGTAGAAGGTACAGTAGATGGAGTACACTAGATACAATGAATATACAAGATGGAAACAAATACTATCATAACCCACCTACGAGCAAAACTCAGATCCAGGCAAAAGGGCCAAAAGGATGAAGTGCGTCCGCCGCTACAGTGCTGACGGATCGGACCTGCAAAAAGGCTGTAGCACAACGGGGGTAAGTTGCCAACTCATGAGTAATAAGTAATATCTATAAAGGCTATCGTAAGCATGCACGCAAAGTGTCATAACTCAACATATACTAATATGGCATGATATACTCGCAGATATGTATGCAATTTTGAATCAATTTTACAATACTAATCTGGCATGATGTACTAGCAGGTATGTGTGTAACATGAATCAATTTTACAATACTAATCTAGCATGATGTACTAGCAGGTATGTGTGTAACATGAATCAATTTTACAATACTAATATGGCATGATGTACTAGCTGGTATGTGTGTAACATGAATCAATTTTACCCCGTGATCCAAATATGTTGTTATGAGAAAATCATTATTTTCATCTTAGAAAAAACTCCTTTGAAATATTAACGTAATATCAATGGAATCAACAGAAATCCGTGTCCAGCATCGACACCTCAAACGATTATCTCAAAATCTTAAGAATCGGTATCACAATATCTCAGGCCCCCGCCGTCCGGCTGGCCCATCTCAAAGTGTCCATATCTCACGACCACGGTCGGTATCCTCTGGATATCCGCCGTGCCAACAATCACCGGTAGGTAGTCTGCCCCTGCCAGTCTCATCGTCTACAACTCGATCTTCTTGCCCCGGGTTTCCTTACCGGGCCCACCATGTACTCGAAACGGTTCATCCTACTCCTCGAATCGGGTCTCGAAAACTAACAGAAAACCCATGGTGGACGACACATATATCAATCCCGAGAAAATCGCAACTTGGAATATTTAAAAATGATATCTGGTTTATTAAATCCTTGCGGTTTTCCCCCCAAAACTCATAAGTCTCAAGTGCAGAAATCCTCAGAAAATCACCATACGCACGCATGTCAGCTAGAATGAAATTATGGTATTGACTATACGAACTGCAATATGTAGCTAGAAGACTGTACATGAATGATGTTATAATGATTGAAATTTCTCAATTTAGCAAGTTAATTTGTATTCGTGCCGCATACTCATGATAATGGTGTAATAGTTTCACATTTCCAAATTTAGCAAGTTAAATGGTACTTATGCCGCATACTTATGATAATGGTGTAATGGTTTCACATTCTCAATTCAGCAAATTAAACAGTACTTGTGTCACATAACTCATGATAATGGTGTAATAGTTTCACATTCTTAATTTAGCAAGTTAAATAGTACTTGTGTCGCATAACTCATGATAATGGTGTAATAGTTTCACATTCTCAATTTATCAAGTTAAATAATACTTGTGTCGCATAACTCATGATAATGGTGTAATAGTTTCACATTCTCAATTTAGCAAGTTAAATAGAACTTGTACCGCATAACTCATGATAATGGTGCAATAGTTCTACATGATGAACTAAGCAAGTCATATAGTACTCGTGTCACATGTCTCATATTAAAGGTTCAATGGTTCTATATATATTGAACTAACACATATAGGGATATTAGGGTCATGCAATGCAGCAAAATGAATAACGAGGAACTACATGCAATGCCTGTACTACTAGAAGTTTTAAAACTATCGGGCATCTCGCGCCATCCATACGATTTTCCCCGTAGATGTGTACATCTACTCACCCGTGATCTAGTGCTAGGTGTATCCGACCATCTGCTTTCCTTTCTCCGCGGCGTCCGAAGTCCCCGCCTGCGAACCTAGAATTTACACAAAGCAACACACATATGGCACAATCCTGCAAAAACGCGATATCAAGGTTATACGAGCAACTAGCGTCGCAAGCTAAACGCATGTGTATACGTAACGTGTGTGCATACGTCAAAAACCACCGCGACACGCTGTGACACACAGCACACCACTCAATTCGTATCGTACGTATCGCGCAAGTCTCGCTACGCTAATTATAGGTAACAGGTCCCAGATTTCATCTGGAGCAAAAACAAGAAAAACAAACAAGACCAAACCTCTTACAATACCTACAGACAACTACCTCCAAAAATCCAACAAGATCCCAGAAATTTGGGCCGGCTACCATAGGGATGATATCGGCCAAATTCAGGTGATAAGGCCTAGGTGTATACACTATATTCCTAACACAAAGTATAACCTAATGTATATGTTTGCTTACAAAAAAATATTATCCCAGATACAGCAGATTCTAGTATCCTAAAGTTTAGTTTTAAAAACGTTTTAAACCACTTAATTTGAAACAAAAGGGTACACTTGTGAAATTAGGTGAAATTACAAGAATCAAGTGATACCAACAACACATACAAGAGCTAATCTAACCTTAAAAACCCCGACTTACCCTATTCTCCAACTAAACCATTAAATTAACATCGAAGCCCACAAAACACTAAAACGAACTAAACTATCCTAGACTTTTACCTAGAAACAAACAAGGAAATTAAATAATACCAAACACAGACAAATACCCACAGACACCACTCAGCACAGCACCAACACCCAACTCATCAGGGGGGCCGGCGATGCAGGAAAAGAACGGAATGTCGCCGGATTTTGGGGAGGGAAACGGGCACGAATTCCTACACACTACTCTAAAATGCCCGCACACTATTCTGAACATGTTTGCTAAACTAGAAAATGATCACAGATATAGCAGGTCACTTGTATCATAAACTTGTTTCAAAACCGTATTAAAACTTCAAATTTGGGACTTTACGGTGTTTTAATGAAATCTAGCGACACTAATTGGTTTACACAGCACAATAACACCTAATTAAGTTAATTAAACCATAACAATCCCATTTTAACCAAAACTCTAGCCAAATCACAAAGTTAGCCCACTTCACTACTTAAACAAGATTTTAAGCTAAACAAACTATAAGTTTTAGCTAAAGGAAGTTGGGTTTAACATTATACCTCAAGTTGGTCCTAGGATGCAAGAAGAAGGAGAAGAAAAGAATGGGGTGGTGTGTGTGCTGCTGCTGCTGCTGCTGTTGCTACTGCTTGCTGCTGCTGCTGTTGATACTGCCGCTGCCGCTGCCTTGCTGCTGCTGCTGCTGTTGTGTGTGTGAGAGAATGAGAGTGAGAGAGATGTGAGAGTGAGTGTGGGAAATAATTGGTTTGAGAAAAGAAATGAGAGATGAGAGTCAACCCTTCCCTCTCTCTTTCTCATCATGATTACTAAGCATGCCTCATGCCATCATTCCCTCTCTCTCTCAATCCTAAGTCAACCCCCAAAACACTACTAATTATATTTTAAAAAAAACTTATTGCACTTAATTAACTTCATATTAACCTAATGAAATGTTTTAGTTTACTATGGCTACCTAAACATGGCTTAACCCTAAACTTGGCCCTAATTTACATGCACATGTGTGTGTAGTCCAAATTAAATTCTAGTAAAATGCGCATTAAATCTAATAAAATATTTGTAAACCGATTTGGTAAACTTTTTACTAAAAACCCTACATTAAAGCATAATAACCCCTAATCGCATTCTAGGGTGTTACAATCTTCCCCCCTTAAAGAAAATTCATCCCCGAATTTAAAATATAGCTACGCGTACCTTCAAAAAGATGAGGAAATTTCTTCCGCATCTCGCCCTCGGCCTCCCAAGTGATCTCTTCACCATTCGGGCTGCGCCAAAGAACTTCACAGATGGCAAGACCTTTGATCGAAGTTTCTTCACTTGCCGATCCAATATCATGACTGGCTGCTCGGTGAACGAAAGATCGCGCTCTAGCTGAACGGTCTGATGCTGAATCATGTGAGAAGGGTCATGAAGATATCTGTGAAGTATCGACACGTGGAATACGGGGTGAACATCCGGAAAGCTGGGTGGAAGAGCCAAACGATATGCAACTGCGCCGACACGCTCGAGGATCTCGAAGGACCCACAAATCTGGGACTAAGCTTTCCTTTTCGTCCAAATCTCATCACGCCCTTCATCAGAGAGACCCTCAGAAAAACGCAATCGCCAACTGCGAACTCTAGTCTGCGACGGCGTCTGTCCGCATACGATTTTTGCCTACTCTAAGCCGCTCTCATCCGATCTCTAATCAATTGTACTTTCTCAGTCGTCTCCTGCACGATCTGCGGCCCCAAAATACTGCTCTCGCTGAGCTCTGTCCAACAGACGGGCGATCTACATCTCCTCCCATACAAGGCCTCAAAAGGTGCCATCTGAATAGTATCTTGGAAGCTATTATTGTAGGAGAACTCCACTAAGGGTAAATGATGATCCCAGCTACCACCGAAGTCTAAAACGCACGCTCGGAGCATGTCCTCGAGAGTCTGAATAGTCCGCTTTGACTGGCCATCGGTCTGGGGATGAAATGCTGTGCTGAAACTCAAACGGGTGCCCAATGCCTCCTGAAGTCTCTGCCATAGTCGGCTGGTAAATTGGGTGCCTCGGTCTGACACGATACAATTCGGGACGCTATGCAACCGTACGATCTCGTCAATGTAAATCTGGGCATACTGAGCAAAACCGAAGGTGGTCTTCACTGGCAGGAAGTGAGCCGCTTTCGTCAATCGATCCACGATCACCCAAACGGAGTCATACCCTTGACTGGTCCTGGGTAGACCCACAATGAAGTCCATAGAAATCTGCTCCCATTTCCACTTCGGAATGGGCAAAGGCTGCAACTCTCCTGCGGGCCTCTGGTGCTCGGCCTTGACTTGTTGACAAGTCAGGCATCTCGACACGAAGTCTGTGACGTCCCTCTTCATTCCATCCCACCAATAAACATCTCTCAGATCGCGGTACATCTTGGTGGAACCGGGATGAACGCTGTATATCGATCTATGCGCCTCCTCAAGAATCTCATGCCGCAGTCCCTCAGAATCTGGTACACACAATCGAGTCCCAAAGCGTAGTACTCCCTGATCATCGATCACGAACTCGGAAACTCTGCCCTGTCTAATCTGCTCCATGATCTCTGAAAGACGGTCATCACTGGGCCGTGCCTCACGAATATGGTCAAGCAACTGCGGACATGCACGAATATGCGCAAGCTGTCCCCCGGTCGGAGCGAACTCGAACTGCACTCGGCTATCGCATAGAATCTACCAATCTGCTGACGACTGCCTCTGCACGGCGCTCAAACAAGACAAACTACCTCCGGGCCTCCGACTCAAAGTATCTGCCACCACGTTTGCCTTGCCCGGATGATAAAGGATTTCACAATCATAGTCTTTCACCAGCTCCATCCAACGGCGCTGTCTCAGATTTAGGTCTCGCTGCTGAAATATGTACTTCAAGCTCTTGTGGTCCGTGAATATCTGGCACGACTCTCCGTATAGGTAATGTCTCCAGATCTTGAGTGCAAACACCACTGCATCCATTTCTAAATCGTGCATAGGATAGTTCTGTTCATGTGTCTTCAGCTGCTGAGAAGCATACGCGATAACCCTGTCGTGCTGCATCAACACGCAACCTAGTCCCACTCGAGAAGTGTCGCAATAAACCATGAATCCGCCCGATCCCGAAGGCAATGACAACACTGGTGCAGTAGTGAGATGAGTCTTCAACTGCTGGAAGCTATGCTCGCACGCCTCGGTCCAATCAAAAGGAACTCCCTTCCGGGTCAACCCGGTCAACGGTGCAGCGATACGGGAGAAGTCCTGAACAAATCGTCGGTAGTAGCCAGCCAGGCCTAGGAAGCTGCGGATCTCAGTAACTGATGCTGGTCTGGGCCAATACTGAACGACCTCGATCTTCTTTGGGTCCACACATATGCCATCTCTCGTAATCACGTGACCCAAGAAATCGATGCTGTCAAGCCAAAACGCGCACTTGGAAAATTTCGCGAACAGCTGGTGCTCCCTCAAAGTCTGCAACGTGATCCGCAGGTGCTGCTCGTGCTCCTCTCGGCTCCAGGAATACACCAAAATGTCGTCAATAAACACGATAATGGACAGATCTAGATACAGCCTGAAAATGCGGTTCATCAAATCCATAAACACGGCTGGTGCATTGGTGAGTTCGAATGACATCACAAAAAACTCGTAGCACCCGTAACATGTGTGAAAAGCCGTCCTCGGAATATCCTCCTGCCGCACCCGCAACTGATGGTAACCCGATCGCAAGTCAATCCTCGAAAAGTATCCCGCACCTTGAAGCTGGTCGAACAAATCATCGATACGAGGTAAGGGATATCTGTTCCGTACGGTAACCCTGTTCAGCTGGCGGTAATGAATGAACAAGCGCAAACTGCCGTCTTTCTTCTTGACGAACAGGACAGGAGCACCCTACGGAGATACACTAGGTCGAATAAGCCCTTTATCTAACAAATCCTGCAACTGATCCTTCAGCTCTCTAAGCTCCGTCGGGGCCATCCGATAAGGCGGTATGGAAATAGGCCCCGAGCCGGGAATCAAGTCAATGCAGAAAGCAATATCGTGCTCAGGCGGTAACCCAGGCAGCTCGTCACGGAAAACATCAGGGAACTCACTAACAATCGGGACCTGGTCCAAAGGAATCTCTGCGGCCTTAGTATCACAAACATATGCTAAGAATCCTTGTCATCCCTTCCGTAAGAGCTGACCGACGCGAAGAGAAGAAATTAAGCTGGGAAGGGTGACACTGCGGTCTCCCTGAATAACAAGGACTGGCTCCCCCGGAAAGCTAAATATGACTGCCTTCTCACGGCAGTCCACAGATGCATAACAAGTGGCTAGCCAGTCCATGCCCAGAAGCACATCAAAGTCCAACATATCGAGGAGAATCAAATCAACCAATGAATCCCTCTCCTCGATACGAACGGAACACAATCGAAACACAAAACGAGCGACAAACGACTCGCCTACCGGGGTAATAACAACAAGTGGCTGATCTAACGACGATGACTCACGGCCCAACATCGGTGAAAAGTGTATAGATACATACGAATGTGTGGAACCTGGGTCGAATAATACCCGCGCGTCGAAAGAACATATTGGAAAGGTACCTGTCACAACGGTATTGGATGACTGCGCATCCTGCGGAGTCAAAGCGAATACTCGGGCCTATCCCCCACCAACAGCTGGCTGTCCTCTACCTCGGCCTCTGCCTCCTCGTTCTCTCTGAACCGGACCACCGTGTCCACGGCCTCTGGGGGCGTCTAACTGACGTGGAGCACCACCGGGGGTAGGAAGTAGAGCCCTCTAAGGAGGTGGTGAAGATGGTAAATTCACGTGTGGAACTTTCGCTGCTCCCTGTCGTCTCACCATACAGTCTCTGATATGATGGTACGGACTCCCGCACCTAAACCATCCTGGCGACGCTTGCTGGCCCTGCGGATAAGAACCAAATAACTGACCCCGTCTGACTCCTATGCCGCCACCATCTCTCGGAAAGAATCTGTCACGACGTCTCCCCATCTGCTTCTGAGCTGGCATATCAGTACAAATCCTCTTCGGTCCAGAAACGACCGAAGTCCCTGAAATGCGTGCCTCCATCCGTAAGGCTGTGTCCATAACAGCTGCATAAGTGTCGAAGTGCTGGGCGCAGATGGAAAGGAATAACTGTGTGTCGAGTCCCTGCATAAACCTCTTTATCCTCTTCTCTTCAGTGTCTACCAAGTACGGAGCATATAGGGACAACTGAGTAAACTGGATATCATACTCGGACACTGTCATCCCTAGAGTCTTGCACAAAGCCTCAAAACTACGAGCACGAGCATCACGAATGCTCTCTGGAAGGAAACGGGCTAGAAATACTGCTGTGAACTCGTCCCAAGTCATATGAGATAGACCTGCAGCTCGACCTCTCTCAACCGACTCACACTACGTCTGCGCAAGGCCCTCTAGACGGAAACTCGTAAGCTCCACCCATCTATCGTCGGGACATCTGAGAGAACGGCAAATCCTAGCTAATTTGTTGAGGAATGTCTGCGGATTCTCCGCTGCATCTGTGCCGGTGAAGACTAGGGGTCTCAGCCTCATGAAATCCTGTAGTGATACTGGAATAGCCACGGTAGTAGTAGGAGCAACTGTCTGGGTAGCAGGTACAATCGTAGTCTGTGCTATGGTAGGTACGTCCTCCGATCTCGGTGCACGACTGGCCTCGACTAAGGATCCCACCATCTGTCGTAACTCCTGCATACGTCCCACCATCTGTCGTAAATCCTGCATACCAGACTCTAGCCTATCCATGCAGTCTGGGGAAGGAGGATCAGTCTGTCCCTGAGGGGTAGGTACGCCGTCCTGAACGGTCCTCGTCTCGGATGAGCCTGCTCGGATCTCATCTCGGGCGGCAGCCCTCTGCGCTCTCGTAGCCTTCGGTGGCATAGTGGCTGGTACAGGAAACAGGATAATAAGAACAGTGCAATAGAATCATAGGATACACGGAATTGAAGAAGGAATTTCAAGCAAGTATATGCTAAAGTCACCTAGGCGGAGTACCGTATCGCAAGTATGCCGCGGACATACTCACTCTACGTTACCCTGCTTAAGTCGCTTACTCCATCTATCAAGGGTCATCCTTCACTTAGAAAGGTAAAACCTATCGCTCTGATACCAACTTTGTCACGACCCGAAAAGGTACGGAACGTGACTGACACTTAAATTACGAAACGTTTCGAGGCGTACGTAATCTAAGTAAGCCAAAGCCCAGAAATCAAAACCCAATTAAGAAATAGAGTGATGGAAAACCATATAAGTCGCATCAACATCTTTTAAAGAACAACATCATATTTTCCAAAAATTTCGGCAGAGTCTCCTTTGTAAAAACTGGCCCCAAAACGGGTACAAATCACGAGTAACATATAACATGAATAAGGCCTCCCCAAGCGGGAGCTAGCTCTTCGCCGAAGCGGACTCAAATCCCACGCAATATAAATCATCAATGTGCAAAATAAGCATAAAAGGCACCAGTAATAAGCATTATGTCGGCTCAAGTGAGCTCGACCCAAAGATACAACATAAATGTCCACAAATCTCACTGTCTCGTCGCTAGGTCAAAGTACATCAATACAAGTAGCAGGTACAGTAGATGGAGTATACTAGATACAATGAATATACAAGGTGGAAACAAATACTGTCACAACCCACCTACGAGCAAAACTCAGTTCCAGGCAAAAGGGGCAAAAGGATGAAGTGCGTCTGCCGCTACAGTGCTGACGGATCAGACCTGCAAAAAGGCTGTGGCACAACGGGGGTGAGTTGCTAACTCGTGAGTAATAAGTAACATCTATAAAGGCTATCGTAAGCATATACGCAAAGTGTCATAACTCAACATATACTAATATAGCATGATATACTCGCAGATATGTATGCAATTTTGAATCAATTTTACAATACTAATCTAGTATGATGTACTAGCAGGTATGTGTGTAACATGAATCATACTAATCTGGCATGATGTACTAGCAGGTATGTGTATAACATGAATCAATTTTACAATAATAATCTGGCATGATGTACTAGCAGGTATGTGTGTAACATGAATCAATTTTACCCCATGATCCGAATATGTTGTTATAAGAAAATCATTATTTTCATCTTAGAAAAACTCCTTTGAAATATTAACGTAATATCAATGGAATCAACCGAAATCCGTGTCCAGAATCGACACCTCAAACGACTATCTCAAAATCTTAAGTATCGGTATTACAATATCTCAGGCCCCAGCCGTCCGGCTGGCCCATCTCAAAGTATCCATATCTCACGACCACGGTCGGTATCCTCTGGATATCCTCCATGCCAACAATCACCAGTAGGTAGTCTGCCCCTGCCAGGCTCATCGTCTACAACTCGATCTTCTTGCCCCGGGATACCTTACCGGGCCCACCATGTACTCGAAACGGTTCATCCTACTCCTCGAATCGGGTCTCGAAAACTAACAGAAAACCCATGGTGGACGACACATATATCAATCCCGAGAAAATCGCAACTTGCAATATTTAAGAATGATATCTGGTTTATTAAATCCTTGCGGTTTCCCCCAAAAACTCATAAGTCTCAAGTGCAGAAATCCTCAGAAAATCACCATAGCACGCATGTCAGCTGGAATGAAATTATGGTATTGACCATACAAACTGCAATATGTAGCTAGAAGACTGGAAATGAATGATGATACAATGATTGTAATTTCTCAATTTAGCAAGTTAATTTGTATTCGTGCCGCATACTCATGATAAGGGTGCAATAGTTTCACATTTCCAAATTTAGCAAGTTAAATGGTACTTGTGCCGCATACTCATGATAATGGTGTAATGGTTTCACATTCTCAATTCAGCAAGTTAAACAATACTTGTGTCGCATAACTCATGATAATGGTGTAATAGTTTCACATTCTCAATTTAGCAAGTTAAATAGTACTTGTGTCGCATAACTCATGATAATAGTGTAATAGTTTCACATTCTCAATTTAGCAAGTTAAATAGTACTTGTATCGCATAACTCATGATAATGGTGTAATAGTTTCACATTCTCAATTTAGCAAGTTAAATAGAACTTGTACCGCATAACTCATGATAATGGTGCAATAGTTATACATGATGAACTAAGCAAGTCATATAATACTCGTGTCACATGTCTCATATTAAAGGTTCAATGGTTCTATATATATTGAACTAACACATATAGGGATATTAGGGTCATGCAATGCAGCAAAATGAATAACGAGGAACTACACGCAATGCCTGTACTACTAGAAGTTTTAAAACTATCGGGCGTCTCGCGCCATCCATACGATTTCCCCCGTAGATGTGTACATCTACTCACCCGTGATCTGGTGCTAGGTGTATCCGACCACCTGTTTTCCTTTCTCCGCGGCGTCTGATGTCCCCGCCTGCGAACCTAGAATTTACACAAAGTAACACACATATGGCACAATCCTGCAAAAACGCGATATCAAGATTATACGAGCAACTAGCGTCGCAAGCTAAATGCGTGTGTATACGTAACATTTGTGCATACGTCAAAAACCACCGCGACACGCTGTGACACACATCACACCACTCAACTCGTATCGTACGTGTCCCGCAAGTTCCGCTACGCTAATTATAGGTAACAGGTCCCAGATTTCATCTGGAGCAAAAACAAGAAAAACAAACTATACCAAACCTCTTACAATACCTACAGACAACTACCTGCAAAAATCCAACAAGATCCCAGAAATTTGGGCCGGCCACCATAGGGATGATATCGGCCAAATTCAGGTAGAAAAGGCCTAAATTTATACACTATATTCCTAACACAAAGTATAGCCTAATGTATATGTTTGCTTACAAAAAAATATTATCCCAGATACAGCAGATTCTATTATCCTAAAGTTTAGTTTCAAAAACATTTTAAAACACTTAATTTGCAACAAAAGGGTACACTTGTGAAATTAGGTGAAATTACAAGAATCAAGTGATACCAACAGCACATACAAGAGCTAATCTAACCTTAAAAACCCAGACTTACCCTATTCTCCAACTAAACCATCAAATTAACATCGAAGCCCACAAAACACTAAAACGAACTAATCTATCCTAGACTTTTACCTGGAAACAAACAAGGAAATTAAATAATACCAAACACAGACAAATACCCACAGACACCACTCAGCACAGCACCAACACCCAACTCATCAGGGGGGCCGGCGACACCGGAAAAGAAGGGAATGTCGCCGGATTTTGGGGAGGGAAACGGGCACGAATTCTTACACACTACTCTAAAATGCCTGCACACTATTCTGAACATGTTTGCTAAACTAAAAAATGATCACAGATATAGCAGGTCACTTGTATCATAAACTTGTTTCAAAACCGTATTACAACTTCAAATTTGGGACGTTACGGTGTTTTATTGAAATCTAGCGACACTAGTTGGTTTACACAGCACAATAACACCTAATTAAGTTAATTAAGCTATAACAATCCCATTTTAACCAAAACTCTACCCAAATCACAAAGTTAGCCCACTTCACCACTTATACAAGATTTTAAGCTAAACAAACTATAAGTTTTAGCTAAAGGAAGTTGGGTTTAACATTATACCTCAAGTTGGTTCTAGGATGCACGAAAAAGGAGAAGAAGAGAAGAAGGTGGTGTGTGTGCTGCTGCTGCTGTTGCTGCTGCTGCCGCCTTGCTGCTGCTGCTGTTGTGTGTGTGAGAGAATGAGAGGGAGAGAGATGTGAGAATGAGTGTGGGATATAATTGGTTTGAAAAAAGAAATGAGAGATGAGATTCAACCTTTCCCCCTCTCTCTGTCATCATGATTACCAAGCATGCCTCACGCCATCATTCTCTCTCTATCTCATTCCCAAGTCAACCCCCAAAACACTACTAATTATATTTTAAAAAAAAACTTAATGCACTTAATTAACTTCATATTAACCTAATGAATTGTTTTAGTTTACCATGGCTACCTAAACATGGCTTAACCCTAAACTTAGCCCTAATTTACATGCACATGTGTGTGTAGTCCAAATTAAATTCTAGTAAAATGCGCATTAAATCTAATAAAATATTTGTAAAACGATTTGGTAAACTTTTTACTAAAAACCCCACATTAAAGCATAATAACCCCTAATTGCATTCTAGGGTGTTACAATTTAACCCTTCAGATAAAGCAACCAAAATCCATACTTTGTTGGTGTATATGGATTCCATCTCAGATCTCTTAGCACCCAGCTATTCTTACAGAGTCTCCACTCCTGATGGCCTACTCGAAACTAGTTGGGTCATCATCTCATGATGCAATCCTCGCTCCCACTGTCATAGAGAAAACCGAAGTATCTCTCAGGTGGGTGAGGAACCCTACCAGATCGGTGGAGAGGCTGAGGTTTGTTGGGAACTATTGAATCCTCTGGGTCTACCAAATCATCAGCTGTAGTTTGTATAGCTGGAACTCCTTCCAGTTCTACCTCATGACCAGTTATTTCTTCATAAGAAATTCCTTTTCCAAAAGGTGGTATGCTGAGAAACAAAACACCTTTTGCTCCTCAGTGTGGTAGAAGATATTCCCTTACGAATGCTTGGGATATCCAACAAACTTCCACAGAACTGACCTTGCCTCGAGCTTGTCCGGATTTTTCTTTCGATATAGGCCGGACAACCCCAAATCTTAACTTACTTAAGAGATGGGCTCTTCCCATACCATATCTCATATGGAGTGGTAGGCGCCTGATTTGGTTGGAACCCAATTCAATAGATATGCAGCTTCTCAAGTGCATAACTCCTAAGAGGAAATAGGAAACTCAGTAGTACTCATCATAGAGCGCACCATATCTAATAGGGTGTGATTGCTCCGCCCTGATACACCGACGTGCTGTGGTGAATTCGGAGGAGTAATGCTTAGAGAGAATCTCATTCTCCTTTAGAATAGTCCAGGAATTTCGTGCTCAAGTATTCTCCTCCTTGATCACATCAAAAGACATAATACTTATACCCGTTTTGGTTCCTACATCTGACTTATATTCTTTGAATATCTCAAAAGGTTCAGACTTTTGTTTCAACAAGAACATATGTCCGAATCTTGAGAGATCATCAGTGAATGTAATGAAGTACAAAGAACCGGTCCTGGCATGTGTAGACATGGGATCTACATACATCATCATGTATCAATCCCAAGAGTTCACTAACTCTTTCTCTGTTTCCAATAAATGGAGCCATGGTCATCTTATCTTTGTGACATGACTGGAAAGTTCCACAAGATGTAAATTCAAACTAATTTAAATATGCATCTAAATGTAACTTAGCTAGTCTGGTCGCATTGATATGACCTAGTCTACAATGCCTCAAGAAGGATTCGTTCATTTCTGAACTCTTCCTCTTGTGTGTGTTCTGTACGTTAAGAACTGTGGTTTGATTTAGAACGTATATACTTTTAGATAACGTGCCTAAACCGATCAACTTTTGATGCAGAAAAATGTTCAAAACATTATCCAACAATACAAAATTATATCCTTCTTTACTAAATAAAGAGACTGATATGATATTATATATCAGGTTCGGTATCTAATAACATTCGTTTAGAATCAGTGTATTTAGTAATACAGGATGATAACTGCCAACATACTTGGCTGCAACACTTGCACCATTTTTAACTCTTAAAATTCATCACCTTTTCTCAGTTCTCTACCTTTCAGTAGCCTATGTAACATATTACATATGTGGGATCCTGATCCGGTATCTCATACCCAGGATATAAAGGATACTGAGAAACAGTTCTTGGTAATGAACACACCCGAAGAAGATGTATCATCATGCACTTTCCCTGTTTGGGCGGCACGGGAAATCTGGTAATCCCCAATTTCCTTCTCGGTCTTATAACAATTATAAGTTGGAGCGGGAGCAACATTCCCTAGCACAGTATAACAAGCAGGTTCGGTCAATACATCCGTATTATTATCTTGATTAAGGCGTGACATGGTCGCTACCTGGAGAGAGAGAGAGAGAAGAAAACACTCAGCGTATGCTCTTGCAAGATTAGATTGGTTATTAATATATCTAATCAGGATGACTCCCACTGTTTTAGTCAAATCTCCTTTCAAACCCTAAAAGGAAAGACTAGCCGGGATTAATTACACCCTACAAATTCGCCAATCTTTCAGCCAGGCCAGTGTCGGTACTTTGAGGGAGGTTCCCCGTGCTTTCGCATGGACCTAATTAAAATAAACCTCATTTTCCTAGTGGCATAACCCCGTTAACACCTTTCTAGACACCTACTTGATCGGCTAATTGTAATGTGTAAAATTCTCCCAGGAGTAACTCTTACTCACAGTGGGTATCGGGATCCAACTATCTCATAGAAGGTATGCAATCTCATTGCAAATTTCAACACTTGAAATTCCCGATAATATTTTACGCCTAACGTGCTATGACCTTGACGAATGCCAAACAACCCATAGTCCGCTAGTTAAGTTCAACCCGTACATTTCCTGATTGAATTAAATCCACCCGCACGACCCTTGACGAAAGCCAAACAACGCTGTACGAATACCCAATCCAATCGCATCGTATGCTAGCAGATAAGCACTAGTTAGCTACCGTACACTACGTCTTGACGAATGCCAAACTACCACAGCACGAATACTAAGTAGTACTTATCTGAAATTACGGATGGCTATGACAGGTTTTTAAGAAAACCTTTTGCGTAATGAACTTGATATCATTGTAGAATCGAGTGATTTTGTAAAGGAGTGTTTTTGAGGCTTTTACTAGTTTTGCCAAAGAGCTCACTCCCGGTGAAGGGATCGTCAGCTCTTTCCTTATCGAATAAGGTGCTGGATATTTCACAAATACCGCCATGCAAAGCAAAAACTATAAAATCAATCAAAAGACAAACCGAGGGTTGTAGCATCTGCTAGTTTCGCTAAAGAGGTCACTCCCGGTGAAGGGATCTCGGCTCTTTCCTTATCGAATAATGTACTGGATATTCTACAAGGAATACCGCTATGTAAAGCAAGAACTAGAGCTACCAGTTTTCGAGACAAGTTTCTACAATATCTTTAGGTTTCTTTTATTTCATTAATTTCATTAATGAAGTCCCATTTATTATGCTTCCCAAGCATCACATATGAAACGAAATCAACAATATATAATATATATCACATATATATAATATAAGCATTCGTCTCAGGCGGTAATATGATCTCATCACAGAACATTGCAGCAGAAGAACATATATGTAATATTAGATATACTAGGATTTCCGTGTTTTATATTAAGCCAATATAAAACACGGATTCCACGGTCGCGATGAATAGACAAACCCATATCCCTTGACCCCTACGAGAACGACAAGCAACCCTACCAATTCTAGAGTTAGGAGACCCGGTCTCGACTCCTCGAGATGGTCTCCCACTGGACCTAGAACCCGGTTACTTGTGCTCCCCGTCTTGGGTCTATCCTAATGCGGAAAAGTAAATAATATACAATGGTGACATCATCCTCAACCCGAAAGTGCCCCAATAAAAGAATATTACATACAATGAATTTTACATGAATGAAAATGAAAAACTTTCATCTCACATAAAACCCCCGGCTATTCAAACACGACGATCCAATATAACATATCACAGCAACACAAAACATCACATGTCATCAACGTAAGTAAATATGCGTATCCCAATTGTCATTGACATATATCACCGAAACCGGCGATACACCATATATTACACTTACGGTCGCAGAAAAGAAAGTAAAAACTACAACAGTTGGAATCCGCAACCACCTTAGACATCATATGCCTAACCATATGAATTCCTTAGACATCGCATGCCTAGCAATTATAAACCCCGCATTTCAGTCTCGATCTCGAAAACACTTTTCACTATCTAGTCGGGCAATTCAATAAGATTCCTGACATCTCGATCGAATTCTCGTCGGAAACTTTAGTAGACAGCCGCACCCCCCGATATCGTCGACGATGTGCATTAAGGCGGAACACCGCTGCCGTGAGCACCCGAACGGATGCTTTTGGCGACGGGGTTCTCCTACAGTCACTTGGTCGGGGCTATAGGGCATGGCTGTCTATTAAGTTTACCCGACGAGTATTCGCGTATGCTACGTGATTGCGACGGACTTTTGATCATATCAAAATCGTGTGGCAACCGATCAAATGAGACTAAATTTCTAGATTTACAACATTCAAATTAGTTATTTCATAACTACTTGTGGATTCCAAATATTGTATCCCATCACATAATACCCGGACGACGTTAAACTTTTCGATCGATTCATCAAAGTCCCACAATTTCCCGACACCTCAACACTTGAGGACAGTTCAATAATACCTAGAATATGTCACAGTACCTATGCACCAGCCACAGAAGGGCAAACCCAAGCCTCACTCATGTCGCCACTGAACTACGACAAACCCTAGGGTTCGATCGCGGTTCCGTGATCCAAAAAGTCGAGTTAGGGTTTCATTCTTCTAGAGGGTTCATAGGATCACTTGCATATTTTTCCGAATACGTTAAACTTGGAAAAATGGGTTTTTGACATTCGATCGAACTCTTTAATTTCGTTTAGACAATATGCGAATAACCCGAAACAATGTTAAAAATACGAATACAAAACACTTCGAATTGTTTATAGTGTAAAATTACATCACATGCAAAATTAGCAAAAACAAACAACACCTGAAATATAAAAACCAAGCCACTGGAACATAGACAAAAATTCACGGGGGGGTGCTCGGATTTGGCCGAGATCACATAGGTGGAGGCCGGCCAAAATTTTTGGGAATGCCCTGAAATTTTGTGTGTGTTCATGATATATCCCATACATCACTCTGTACTTGTTTGAAAATTTTTTTGACAACATTTTAAAATCGGCAGCAAGCAGGTTTTGGCGATGCAAGTTTCGGAGTATTTCGGTTTCGTAATTCTAAAAAAATCCATATAAATTTCTAGCTTTGCTCTGATACCACTGCAGGGTTGCCTATCACGGCAGCAAGGTTTCGGGAGGTATCGTCCATGCCAAATTCAAAATTTTCCGTTCTAGATAACCCTAAACATAGATCGTTTACTAAAAATAATATGAAAAACATATGCAAAAACTTTGCAAGTTATAGTGAGCAAGGAATCAACCTTTGTAGACCGGTCCTTCACTTCAAATAGCTCCATGTAGTAGTCCCCTTCACTGCGATTGTAAACTCCGGACTCTAGAGAGGATCCCTTGAAGAAACGAACGTGCTTGCTTTGAAATCTTCGAGGCCGAAGATGATCTATGTTGAGGAGACACTAACCCAAGCTATATCTTCACTAACCATGGAATTAGTGAAGCAAACACCTTATACTAAATGGCAAGTAGTAGAGGATGATGAAGTAGGAATTTTGCTCACATTAGAAATCATTTTCTCACAAGGTTTCATCACTTTGTCAAAATCAAGAGAGCTCAAAAATGAGGAAGAAGAAGATGAAGTTGTGATGATAAGAAAGAATGAACTCATGAGGTTACAAATGCAATCATGGTCACAAAATATCATGCCTAACTCATGTAGAGAATAAACCATACACTAAAGTTAAGGGTTGTGTTAAATAAATATCCTAAACTTGACAAAAGAGTTGACTTTGTCAATGGTTATCCTAAAGCTTTTGTCCAAGCTTAACCATAACAAACTTAAACTCTTTTGAATTAGCTTAACATAAATAAAAACCCTAACTTAACCCTAGCATGGCATAAGTCTCATACATCCATGTTGCATGTGTAACCTAGCATGACACACTTATATATATCACATATATATTTTGTGCCAAAAAGAAAACAATACATATATCACATATATGTAAAGTTTATCAAATGTGAGAAAAGAAATCTTAAGTGAGCTAATACTAGTTAATGTAATGTAATATATCAAATATATAATTATACATTAAATTATTAAATCAACTCTTGATTTAATAATCCGGCCGGCTATATCACATATAACCGACTAATATCAAATGCAACATCTTATCGAATCAATGCTTGATCCGATAACTCGGCTATATCACATATAACCAATCATGTCACACTTCGCGAGAATAGAATGCGGTATCACATACTCGCATTAATCTCGGTCCCGTACATATCACATATGCGCTCCTACCCCGTTTCACTTAAGCTAGGAAACCTCTGTGTAGGACTCTAAAGACTCGTCAATACGCCGGCAGTAGGTGATGATCATATCAAACACCCACAAGCCGCAAGCGGTCTGCTAAACGTAACGGCCACCCGGGTATTGAGCGATCAGAAGATCAACAAGCAAGCCTGCTCGTACTCCTGCGAATCCAATCAGTAACACTACCGTACTGTCCGGTCTCTTCGTCTGATATGTCGCATATCACAGCCTGGGGGTGGTGTAATGTCAGACCCTAATAGCCTGATAAGTCATGTCGATGCAAGGTCCATAACGGTTTGAGAAACTACTGATAACATTTACCAGTAGATCTCAGCAACCCTGGCCAGGGATTTCCTGTTATGGCCAATCGAGCATAGCGCAACATCAACTCCCTATACCTGAAGAGACGAAACCCCTCCTATCGCTCATTGCTTCCATGTGATTCGGGAATGTACCCAAAAGCCACCGTTTTTCACGTTCTCTTGAACGTGGTAAGGTGGAAATCAAAGCACAGTGGGAATCACACAAGACTCTATGATGATATCGGATCTATAGACCAGTGTCACTAGAGAACTGCCATCTGACGTGAGGTACAATACCATCTGGGAGTTCTCAGCGAGTCCGTTCAGTGTACCCAGTCTCCACTGAGCACCCGCATACCTTCTCTGATGTCAAACACTAATGGATATAGGATCATCCATCGCCAATCATATGGGTCAAGAAGCGTAAATGCTAGTCTACTCTGGTATATCGATGCCCTGTCTCGGTACAACCTCGACTAGGAACATTTGAAGGATGTACTTTACGACTACTCTGTCCCCACTAGTATGATCTGCATCATAGTCCTGGTAGTCAAGTACTCATCCTAAGGGCTTTATCAACATGTATTATAGAGACAATCAGTGTACATGTTAAGATAAAGAGCAACCAGATAGCATACTATCATGTCGAGCAAGAAAGTCATTCCTCTATATGTCCAAGCATCCACTACAATATATATCGTATGTACAGTAATGGCCTCTAGGGCATACATATAACTAACAGTCTTAAAATTGTTTTTTGAAAATTTTGCCTTTTTACAAACCCAGTAGAGTGTGTGACACCGGCTAACATGATATCAGAGCCACTCCATAAGTCTTAGATAGCTCGCAGCGACGTTAAAAATCTTCCGTTTTTGTCGCACATGAACTGCCTATAAAAATAGTGCCTAAAATTGAAGTTTTGACATGTTTGCATACCCCGCGGGCTCACGGTTTGAACCGAGTAGCTGCGGTGTGAAGCTTGCGCACCCCAGATATACCCCCAGGGGACTGAAGGTCAGGCCTACCCCCTAAGATCACCATAAGGTGGACTTGGGGGGTGGGTACCCGAAAGCACCCCTTTTAGGTGCTCTCGGGTCTGCCACCCCCTTGGGGCCACCTCGTGGTGGCCCCCGGGGATGGGTACCCCTTTAGGCCCCCATATCGATAGTTAATTTTGTACCCTTTACCTCCACGAAGATTCGGACGGGTTTCGAGTTCGTTTCGACTCCCGGATTGACTTAAAACGAATGTTTTTGGGACTTTAGCTCACTGGATTTCCAAGTCTTGGAAAATTGGTTTTGTTTGCTAATTGTGCACGGAATTCTAACGTTGTGGTTTTCTTTACTTGCTTTTGTGATGCGTATACGTCTTCTAATCGATATACATCGATTAGAAAGGGTTACACGCATCTTGTTTATCTGTGATGTTACTTATGATATCTTTTTGATGGACTCGACAGATTGTCGTGATGGATAGCCTTTAGTGCAATGTTTGTTGTATAGTTTTGATTCATTTGTATATTCTTATTTTCGGGACGACTGTCCGACATGTGGATTGCCGTTTCTGCCTGGTTGTATATTCTTTTATTAGGGCACGGCCGGGTTGAGGTCAATATCACCACCGTATATATATTTCTTTTCTGTACTGGGATTACCTCGTGGCGGAGTGCTTGAGTAGCCGGGTTCTAAAAGGTAATGGGCCTCCATCTCATAGCATTGAGAATGGGGTGCCTTACTCTAGAATTGGCGGGCTATTCGCCGCACTCGTATGGGGTATAGGATGACCCACGGTGGAGTGCTCAAGTTACCGGATTCCGTGAAATGTTGGGTGGCCCATTCACTTTGTTGATTGCGGTTGCCTCTCTTTTGGAATTGGCGGGTAACTTGCCGCGTTCTTAGGGTCTTGGTTTTACATTGTACAGGCTATCCACATGACCGGGGAATGTCGGGTTTCATTTGCGGCTCGAATGAAATACGGGGCTCCTAAATTATCCGTTTTTCCATATTGCTTATCGTTTATCTGTGATGTTGCTTATATCATGCCTGAGATGACTATATATTTATATATAGATAAATAAATATTGTAACACCCTAGTGCATGTATACTAGAATTCATTTGGGGTATTTCCAAATCTTGCGTCAAATTCTTGATTATTAGTGTTGTTTGGGTTACGGATAGTGCATTAGCAGTTGCGGTTATTATCCGACTCGACCCGCATGCTTGAAACGCATTATGGTTTAAGATTACGTCATCTGTTTGCTTGTGCTGAGGATCCGTGCACATCTAGATTTTATATACATGTATGATATATTTAGTATCTGCATATCTTTTAAATAATACATATAATAGCCATATAATATATTTTCATATCTAGCATGGCCTGTTATCATACCCTATATCATATGTGTGCATCCATATATCGTGTTCATGTCCAGATTGATAAAACAGACGCGTTTGGATCGCTACGTATATTTACGTATATCCGTTCTTCGGGGTATGCATTTTTATTACCCGGACATTGCATTATGGTTTTGGCTTTTACGTATATTCTCCATATTTTAAAACTAGATTTTTAGAAAGAACCCGGATAATTTTCTGAGTATTTTGATATTAGCAGTTTAAACCTAAACTATATATATTATAATAATAAACTAAACTGTTACTATATATAATATTTAAACTAATTATTTCCCTATCTCTCTCTCTATCCTCTCTCTCTCTTCTCGCCTTATATATCTCTCTCTCTCTCTCTATCCCTCTGCCTCTGCCTCTCTCCTATATATATATTTTTATATTAAACCTAATATAAATCAAAACACCTCAACCTCTCTCTCCTTTCTCTTTTCCTTTTCTTCTTCCTCTGCCTTCCTCATAACGAACCCAAACCCTAGCCCCACGCCTGCGCCCTCGCTTTCACCGCCGACTTCCCCACGACCTCGCCGACCCCGACCTCGTTTCCTCGCCTTCACCCTTACCACCTCCACTTCCTCCTCTTTTCTTTTCATCCCAAGAATCCACAGCCACCCAACGATGCCAACCCAAGAACCCAGACGCCTGCACCCTATTGGCTATAGTGCCCTCAAGTCAATTATTGGATCCCAGGCACGTGACTGCAATGATTGAGGGAGGACCTATACCGGTAGAACAGTCTTACTCGAGATGATAGTATGCTATCTGGTTTGTTTTTATCATCGTGTACATGCTTTAGGTGACATTACAGATCACTATTACACGTTGATAGAGCCCATAGGATTCTCGCTTGACTACCAGCAGTATGATGGCGATCATATACGTGAGAGTTGGGTAGTCTATAAGCACATCCTTAAAGTGTCCCTAGTCGTGGGAGTTTCGAGACTGGGCATCGATACTCCATGAGCAGACTAGTGTATAGGGATCGAGACCCCGACGAGGGGCGGTGGCTGGTCTCACAAGCTATTGGTGTCAGTTGGTTCACCTAAGATAGTATACAGGTGCTCATTGGGTTATGAGTACACCGGACGGACTCGTAGGGGCATTGCTGATTGGTACTATACCTATCATCAGGAGGAGTTCCCAGGTGACATGAGTACAGCTTAGTCCGTTGACTTGACACTGCTATTTTGCCTCAAGTGTGTTCCTACTGTTATTTGATTGCTACCCTACCACGGCTCAAAGGAGTCGTGCAAACAGGTAGTAGTTGGGTGCAGTCCCGAAACACTTGGAGGCAGTGGAGGTTAGAAAAGATTCGTCACTCCCGGTATTGGTGGTTGATATCGCGCTGTGTCTGGAGAGCCATTACACAAAGTCCTTGGCCAAGGCAAATGAGATTTACTGGTAGGTATTCCAGTAGTTTCTCAAGGTGTTCTGGACTACACTCCGACACGACTTATACCACTATTGGGGGTCTGACGTTTACCATCCCCCTAGGCCTGATATGCGATACTCATAGACGAACAGACCGGACTGTACGGAGATTGTCATAGACAGACTCAGTAGGGTTTCAGGATGAGTTCGCTCATCGGCCTCCCTTTTGCTGAATACCTGGGCAGCCGTTACGTACAGCTAGTACTACTAATGTGCTTGTGGTTAAACCCACTGCCAGCGTACTGACGAGTCTTTAGAGTCCCCCACAGAAAGTTTCCTAAGTTCGGGCGAAACGTTGTAGAGGCCGTATGGTTTTATGGCACAGTTCAATCATATACATGCACTCGTGCACGGATCATGATCGGATGGATCATACTAGTGGGCTTTGGTTTAAGCCAGATCCTAGTATTAGATTGTTGGATTAATTTCGTCTCGTAATATTTGTATTCAGTCGGAATACGGATGCAGGTATGTATATACAGATGATGGGTATTCTTGTGATCCGTCACAAGATTACTTTAGTTGATTCCATTTCTTTTTGGATTAAACTTTTGGTTTAAAGTTTGATTATATGGAAATTGTGAGTGAAAGTTTTAACCTAGGGTAATGAATGTGGCATGTGCTATTTTGGTGACTCATGGTGTGATTTTTTGCGCCATGTCCATTTCTTTATTGTTTTTGGATGTGGGATATTTTGTGGAGCAATGAGAGGGCAGCCACATATATGTGGTGATTTGGTCTTGAGTTTTATTGAGAGAGCTCACACAAAAGATCTCACACAATAGCAATGCCATTTTTTCTTCACTAGCTTTTTCTTGTGCTCACAACTTTTCACTCATGGATTCTTCTTCACCTCCACCTTATCTTTCTCATGTGTTGAGAATCCTAGGGTGATTGAGACAAAGTAATCACACACTATCTGTAGGGTTCCTAGGCACACTAAGGAGGTCTCACAAGGCATCAACCATGCCAATTTCAAAATTTGCAAGTGCCGAGAAACCCTAATACGGATCGTTAACTAGATGTCTAGGCGAAAAGAGAAACAAGTTAAAAACTTAACTACAAGAACGGAAATACAACCTTTGTAGATCCGGTCCTCCACCTCCATAGCTCCGCAATGAAGTCTCCTCGCTGTCCAAATCGAGTCCCGGGCTCTAGCGTCGGCTTTATCGGAGAAATGGGCGGGCTAGGTCGTCGACTACGATGCCGAAGATGATCTACGTCGAGGCAACACTAGATCAAGCTCCCACTTCACCAAGTCATAAAACTTGTGAAGAAAACACCCTATACTACTTGGCAAGAGATAGAGGATGAAGAAATAGGAAGTGGGTTCACTTTAGAATTGGATTTCTCACTCTTTTTCATCAATCACCATTGATGGTCAAGCTTTTTCTTTTTGTAAAGAAGAAGAAGAAGAAGAAGAAGAAGATAATGATATGATAAGTTAATTCAAAAAGAAAAGAATATGAATACTTATCATATACAAACCATGGTTTAGTGTAGAGATTTAACTAAGGTTAGATGGAGTGGTTAAGGTTAAGCATGAGACAAAATGGTCACTTAGTCAAAGCTTCATGAAGCTTCAAGATGCAAACAAAGAAAGCCACCATTTTTCTCATTATGCCATTTAATTTCCAAAAAGAATAAATAAATATGTAAATGAATAAGAAAAGAAAACCCTAACCATTTATATAACCATGGTTTAATCTTTACACAAACCCAAGTTAACATGTATCATCAAACATGATACAATCAAGTGCACAAAAGTATATCACATATACAACTTGTGCAATGCAAGTGAGAAAATCCATTTAAAGTGAACCAATACTAGTTAATGCAAAGTAATATATCAAATATATAATTATACATTAAATCATTAAATCAACACTTGATTTAACGATCCAGTCATATCGCATATGACCGACTAATATCCAATGTATCGGCTTATCGAATCAATCCTTGATTCGATAACTAGGTTATATCGCATACAACCATTCGATACATACATCGCGAGAATGAAATACGGTATCACATACACGCATTATTCTCGGTCCCGCACATATCTCATATGCGCTCCTATTTCGTTTCGCTTGAGCCAGGAAACCTCTGTGTAGGACTCTAAAGACTCGTCAATACGCCGGCAGCAGGTGATGATCATATCAAACACCCACAAGCCGCAAGCGGTCTGCTAAACGTAACGGCCACCCGGATATTGAGCGATCAGAAGATCGACGAGCAAGCCCGCTCACACTCCTGTGAATCCAACCAGTAACACTTACTGTACAGTCCGGTCTGATCGTCTGATATGTCGCATATCTCGCCTAGGGGTGGTAAACGTCAGACCCCAATAGCTCGATAAGTCGTGTCGATATGAGGTCTATAACAGTTCGAGAAACTACTGGTAACACTTACCAGTAAATCTCAGCAACCCTGGCCAGGGATTTCTGGTTATAGCCAATCGAACACAGCGCAACATCAACTCCCTATACCGGGAGAGACGAATCCCCTCCTATCGCTCATTGCCTTCATGTGATTCGGGACTGTACCCAAAAACCACCGTTTTGCACGCCCTCTTGGACGTGGTAAGGTGGAAATCAAAGCACAGTAGGAACCACACAAGACTCTATGACGATCTCGGGTCAACAGACTACTCTGTACCAGTGTCACTAGAGAACTGCCATCTGACGTTAGGTATAATACCATCTGGGAGTTCTCGGCGAGTCCGTCCAGTGTACCCAGTCTCCACTGAGCACCCGTATATCATCTCTGATGTCAAACACCAATGGATATGGGATCATCCATCGCCCATCTGTATGGATCGAGAAGGTATACGCTAGTCTACTCTGGTATATCGATGCCCCGTCTCGATATACCCACGACTAGGGACCTTGAAGGATGTACTTATGGACTACCATGTCCCCACTAGTATGATCCGCATCATAGTCCAGGTAGTCAAGCACACATCCTAAGGGCTTTACCAACATGTAACAGAGAGACAAACAGTATACACGTTAAGGTAAAGAGTAACCAGATAGCGTACTATCATGTCGAGCAAGAAAGTCCTCCCTATATATGTCCCAGCATCCACTACAATATACATCCTATGTATAGTAATGGCCTCTAGGGCATACAAATAACTAACAATCTCCCACTTGCACTAGGGCCATCTGTAGCAGTGGTTGTAGTATCTTATACTCAACCATCCCATAAAAGTCTCTCTCTGGGAATAGGCCTTCGTGAGTGGATCCGCCGTGTTGTTCTCTGAGTCTACTCTCCTAACCTCGATCCCTTAGAGATCAACCATCTCCATGATCAGGTGATACTGCCTTAGAATATGTCTGGATCACTGATGGGACCTGCGTTCCTTGGCACAAGCCACAACTCCATTGTCTCACAATGGTAGGAACGTAGTTCATCTCATGAACCATTATACACCCAAACAGCCTCTTTGGTAGCATCTTAAGTAGCGATGTATCTTGCCTTTATCGTCTAGTATGCCACGGTATCTAGCTTGGAACTCTTCCAACATACCGTCCCTTTACTGAGGGTAAAGACAATGCCTGTGACTGACACTCAGTCGTCTTTATCACCCTGGAACACTTCCAGTGATTCTTCCCAGGATCGGTTGATACCATCTCACTACAACTAGTGAGAATCTTAACATCCAATTAGATCTATCTCATAGATCCAAAACCCAGAATTTAGGAGGTATCATTTTGATCCTATATGGAGAATCATTGTGATAAGCGGAGATTGACCGAGGGTAGCATAGAAAACTCCTTCCCTATCAAGAGTATGTCATCCACGTACTCTACGAGGACCATCACCATACTTCCTACTACCTTTTTGTATATACAAGGTTCATCTACCATTTTGATGATGTCAAACTCTTTGACTAATCCATCAAAACAGATGTTCCAACTCTGCGATGCCTGCTTTATCACATAAAACATCTTGCACACGTTTCCGCTGCTCCCACTGTCTACGAAGCACTCTGGCTGTGTACTTATAGATGCTCTATTCTAAAACATCATTTAGAAAAGCAGTCATGGCACCCAACCGCCAGATATCGTAGTCATGGTATGTAGCCGTGGCAAGTAGGATCTGGATGGACTTAAGCATAGCCACTTGAAAAGGTTTCATCATTATCCACGCTTGGTCGATGACGAAAAGTTTTAACAAGTCTAGCTTTGAAAGTCTCAACTTTTCCATCTACACCAAGTAATCTTCTCAAGATATACTTGCTCCTGATGGGGATTTAACCCTTCAGATATAGCAACCAAAGTCCATACTTTGTTGGTGTACATGGATTCCATCTCAGATCGCTAAGCATCCAGCCATTCTTACAGAGTCCCACTCCTGATGGCCAGTTCGAAACTAGTTGGGTCATCATCTTATGATGCAATCCTCGCTCCCACTGTCATAGAGAAACAGAAGTATCTCTCAGGTGGGTGAGAAAACCCTACTAGGTCGGCGGAGAGGCTGAGGTTCGTTGGTATCTACTGAATCCTTTGGTTCTATCAAATCATCAGCTGCAGTTTGTATGGCTGGAACATTTCCAGTTCTATATAACAGACCTGGCCTCGAGCTTGTCCGGATTTTGCTTTTAGACATAGGCTAGACAACCCCAAATCTTAACCATCTTAAGATATGGGCTCTTCCCTTTCCATATCACATATGAAGTGGTAGGCAACTGATTTGATCAGAACCCTATTCAATAGGTATGCAGCTTCTCAAGTGCATAACTCCCCAAAAGGAAAAAGGTAACTCACTAGCACTCATCATAGAGCGCACCATATCGAATAGGGTGCAATTGCTCCGCCCCGATATACCATCGTGCTATGGTGTATACGGAGGAGTAATGCTGAGAGAGAATCTTATTCTCCTTTAGAATAGTCCAGGATTTCCGTGCTCAAGTATTCTCCTCCTCGATCTCATCAAAGGACATAATACTTATACCCGTGTTTTGGTTTTCTACTTCTAAATCATATTCTGTGAATACCTCAAAAGGTTCAGACTTGTGTTTCAATAGGAACATATGACTGAATCTTGAGAGATCATCAGAGAATGTAATGAAGTACAAAGAACCGGTCTTGGCATCTGTAGACAGGGGACCTTCATACATCAACATGTATCATCCCAAGAGTTCAATAACTCTTTCTCTGTTTCCAATAAACAGAGCCATGGCCATCTTATCTTTGTGACATGACTGGCAAGTTTCATAAGATGTAAATTCAAACTAATTTAAATATGCATCTAAATGTAACTTCAGCCAGTCGGGTCGCATTGATATGACCTAGTCTACCATACCTCAAGAAAGATTTGTTCATTTCTGAACTCTTCCTCTTGTGTGTGTTCCATACACTAAGAACTGTAGTTTGATTTAGAACGTCAATGCTTTTAGATAACGTGCCTGATCCGATCAACTTTTGATATAGGAAATGTTCAAAACATTATCCATTAATACAGAATTTTATCATTTCTTTACTAATAAAGAGACCGATATGATTTTGTATATCAGGTTCGGTATCTAATAGCATTTGTTCAAAATCAATGTATTAGTAATACAGGGTGACAGTGACCAACAGACTTGGCTGCAACACTTGCCCCGTTTTCTGTCTCATGAAACTTATCACCCATTCTCAGTTCTTTGCCTATCTGTAGCCCATGTAACATATTACATATGCGGGATTCAGATCCGGTATCATATACCCAGGACGTAAAGGACACTGAGAAACAGTTCTATATAATGAACACACCCGAAGATGATGCATCATATGCACTTTCTTCGTTTGGGCGGCATAGGAATTCTGGTAATCCCCAATTTCCTGCTCTGTCTTATAACATTTATAAGTTGGAGCGGGACCAACGTTCCCCAGCTCAGTATAACAAGCGGGTTCGGTCAAAATTCCGTATTATTATCTTGATTAAGGCGTGATATGGTCGCTACCTGGAGAGAGAGAAGAAAACACTCAGCGTGCGCTCTTGCAAGATCAGATTGGTTATTACTTTATCTAATCAGGATGGCTCCCACTGTTTTTATCAAATCTTCCTTCAAACCTTAAAAGGAAAGACTAGCCGGGATTAATTACACGCTACAAGTTCGCCAATCTTTCAGCCAGGCCAGTGTCGGTACTTTGAGGGAGGTCCCCCGTGCTTTCGCACGAACCTAATTAATGTAAACCTCGTTTTCCCAGAGGCGTAACCTCGTTAACACCTTTCTAGACACCTACTTGATCGGCTAATTGTAATGTGCAAAACTCTCCCAGGAGTAACAATTACTCGCAGTGGGTATCGGGATCCAACTATCTCATAGAAGGTATGCAATCTCATTGCAAATTTCAACACTTGAAATTCCCGATAATATTTTGCCCCTAGCAGCTATATGACCTTAACATAGTCAACAAATCATAAGTGCTAGTCAAGTTCAACCCGTCATTTCCCGATTGAATTAAACCCACCCGCACGACCCTTAACATAGTCAACAAAGTCGCACGACTACCCTAATCCAATCGCATCATATGCTAATACAGATAAGCACTAATTAGCTACCGCACACTACGCCTTAACATAGTCAACAAACGTAGCACGAATACTAACTAGTACTTATCTGAAATGACGGAGGGCTACGTCAGGTTTTTCTGAAAACCTATTGCGTAATGAACTTGATATCGTTGTAGAATCAAATGATTTTAAAATGGAGTGTTTTTTGAGGCTTTTCTAGTTTTGCTAAAGGAGTCACTCCCGGTGAAGGGATCGTCGGTCTTTTCCTCATCGAATGAGGTGCGGGATATATCATATATATCACTGTGCAAAGCAAAAACTCTTAAAAGCAATCTAAAGACAAACCGAGTGTGTAGCATCTGCCAGTTATTGCTAAAGGAGTCACTCCCGGTGAAGGGATCTCGGTCCTTTCCTCATCGAATAAGGTGCAGGATATATCATATATACCGCTGTGCAAAGCAAGAACTGTAGCTACCTGTTTTATTTTGAAATTCGATTCTACAACATCTTAGGTTTCTTTTCTTTCATTAATCACATTAATGAAGTCCCATCATTTAATTACCTAAACATCACAGATAAATACGACGTACACTTATGCCATCCGCATTCGCCTCGATGTCCCCTCGTGCACCGTTAGGTTAGGTAACTAACGACAGAGCGGGGCAGGGCTAGCGCGGGTGTAAAATATAAGTAACGTCTATATAATATATCATATATACTATATAAAGTATCTATAACAGAACATCACATGATCACATCACAGATATCGCAGCAGAAGAATCATATGAAATATTGGATATACTAGGACGTCCGTGTTTTCAATACGAGCCAGTATAAAACACGGATTCCACGGTCGTGATGAATAGCCAATCTCCCACACCCCTAGACCCCTACGAGAGCGGGAAGCAACCCTACCAATTCTAGAGTTAGGAGACCCGGACTCGACTCCTCGAGTTGGTCTCCCACTGGACCCCAGAACCTGGTTACTTATACTCCCCTCCTTGGGTCTATCCTAGTGCGGAAAAGTAAATAATATACAAAGGGTGACATCTTCCGCAACCTGGAAGTGTCCCAATAAAAGAATATTACATACAAGTTTTTACATGAATGAAAATGAAAAACACTCATCTCATATAAAAACCCCCGGCTATTCAAACACGATGATCCAATATAACATATCCAGCAACACATAACATCACATGTTATCAACGTAAGTAAATATGTCCATCCCAATTGTCGTTGGCATATAGCAACGAAACCGGCGATATCACATATTACACTTACGGTCACAGAAAATAAAGTGTAAAACTACAACAGTTGGAATCCGCAATCTCCATAGACATCGCATGCCTAATCAAATGAATACCTTAGACATCACATGCCTAACAATTATAAACCCCGCATTTTAGTCTCATTATCGAAAACTCTTTTCAATATCAAGTCGGGCAATTCAACAAGATTCCCGACATCCTGATCGAATGCTCGTTGCAAACTTCAGTAGACGGCCGCACCCCCGATACCGTCGACAAAGTGCACCAAGGCGGAACACCGCTACCGCGAGCACCCGAGCGGATTCTTTCGGCGACGGGGTTCTCCTATAGCCACTTGGTCGGGGCTAAGGGGTGTAGCTGTCTATTAAGTTTACCCGGCGAGTATCCGCGTACGCTACGTGATTGCGACGGACTTTTGATCGCATCAAAATTCCGTGGCAACCGATCAAGTGAGACTAAAGTGCTATGTTTATAACATTCATTCAGTTATCTCATAACAACTTGTGAATTCCAAATATTGTATCACATTCCGAATAAGATAGAAAATGTTAAACTTTCCGATCGAACAATCGAACACCCAAGTTTTCCCGAAACAGCTCAACACATGAAATAAGTCTAACAACATTCAGTTCGTGCCTCAGTACCAACGGTCCAGCCGTAGAAGGGTCAAGCCAACGCCTCACATGTGGCACGCCGTACTGCCCCAAACCCTAAGGTTTAAAGGGCAGTTCAAGACGGTCACATAATCGAGTTAAGGTTTGTTGTCTTCTAGAGGGACCATCGCGTTACTTGCACTACTTAGAACGTCGTTAAACTACGGAAAAATCCAACACTTGGAAATTTCCCGACAGGGGAAAAATTGGGTATTTATATCCGGTCGAACTTTTTAACATATTCTAAAATTTATCCGGAAAGCCACATAGACAAAATCTGATACTCCGATCGAAACACCGAATCCCCAAAACAACCCCAGAAAATGCAACTCTTGAATAAATATTAAAAATTCCCAGAAAATCCAGCATAATAAAATAGGAGTTACTGTGCAAACAGGGGATGATGATGTCATCCTTTGGCCGCGGAACCGCCGCAGAAGTCATGATTCTGCCGCGGTTCCGCCGCTCTTTGTACTGTTCATGAGTCAAATTTTGCACCGTAATTCTTATAATTCCCTGCTGAATTTTTTAAGCATTTTTAATGTGGAAAAATCCCAGTTTTTAGAAAAAGTCCAGAGAGCATGTTTCGGGTTAGGGTTTTGGTTCGATCGGACTTCAAACTCCGTCTACGCATCGCCTAAGGCTCTATCAGAGCTCTGATACCACTGTAGGGTTTCTAGACACACTAAGGAGGTCTCACAAGGCATCAACCATGCCAATTTCAAAATTTGCAAGTGCCGAGAAACCCTAATACGGATCGTTAACTAGATGTCTAGGCGAAAAGAGAAACAAGTTAACAACTTAACTACAAGAACGGAAATACAACCTTTGTAGATCCGGTCCTCCACCTCCATAGCTCCGCAATGAAGTCTCCTTGCTGTCCAAATCGAGTCCCGGGCTCTAGCGTCGGCTTCATCGGAGAAATGGGTGGGCTAGGTCGTCGACTACGATGCCGAAAATGATCTACGTCGAGGCAACACTAGATCAAGCTCCCACTTCACCAAGTCATAAAACTTGTGAAGAAAACACCCTATACTACTTGGCAAGAGATAGAGGATGAAGAAATAGGAAGTGGGTTCACTTTAGAATTGGATTTCTCACTCTTTTTCATCAATCACCATTGATGGTCAAGCTTTTTCTTTTTGTAAAGAAGAAGAAGAAGAAGAAGATAATGATATGATAAGTTAATTCAAAAAGAAAAGAATATGAATACTTATCATATATAAACCATGGTTTAGTGTAGAGATTTAACTAAGGTTAGATGGAGTGGTTAGGGTTAAGCATGAGACAAAATGGTCACTTAGTCAAAGCTTCATGAAGCTTCAAGATGCAAACAAAGAAAGCCACCATTTTTCTCATTATGCCATTTAATTTCCAAAAAGAATAAATAAATATGTAAATGAATAAGAAAAGAAAACCCTAACCATTTATATAACCATGGTTTAATCTTTACACAAACCCAAGTTAACATGTATCATCAAACATGATACAATCAAGTGCACAAAAGTATATCACATATACAACTTGTGCAATGCAAGTGAGAAAATCCATTTAAAGTGAACCAATACTAGTTAATGCAAAGTAATATATCAAATATATAATTATACATTAAATCATTAAATCAACACTTGATTTAACGATCCGGTCATATCGCATATGACCGACTAATATCCAATGTATCGGCTTATCGAATCAATCCTTGATTCGATAACTAGGTTATATCGCATACAACCATTCGATACATACATCGCGAGAATGAAATACGATATCACATACATGCATTATTCTCGGTCCCGCACATATCTATATGCGCTCCTATTTCATTTCGCTTGAGCCAGGAAACCTCTGTGTAGGACTCTAAAGACTCGTCAATACGCCGGCAGCAGGTGATGATCATATCAAACACCCACAAGCCGCAAGCGGTCTGCTAAACGTAACGGCCACCCGGGTATTGAGCAATCAGAAGATCGACGAGCAAGCCCGCTCACACGCCTGTGAATCCAACCAGTAACACTTACTGTACAGTCCGGTCTGATCGTCTGATATGTCGCATATCTCGCCTAGGGGTGGTAAACGTCAGACCCCAATAGCTCGATAAGTCGTGTCGATATGAGGTCTATAACAGTTCGAGAAACTACTGGTAACACTTACCAGTAAATCTCAGCAACCCTGGCCAGGGATTTCTGGTTATAGCCAATCGAACACAGCGCAACATCAACTCCCTATACCAGGAGAGACGAATCCCCTCCTATCGCTCATTGCCTTCATGTGATTCGGGACTGTACCCAAAAACCACCGTTTTGCATGCCCTCTTGGATGTGGTAAGGTGGAAATCAAAGCACAGTGGGAACCACACAAGACTCTATGACGATCTCGGGTCAACAGACTACTCTGTACCAGTGTCACCAGAGAACTGCCATCTGACGTAAGGTATAATACCATCTGGGAGTTCTCGGCGAGTCCGTCCAGTGTACCCAGTCTCCACTGAGCACCCGTATATCATCTCTGATGTTAAACACCAATGGATATGGGATCATCCATCTCCCATCTGTATGGGTCGAGAAGATATACGCTTGTCTACTCTGGTATATCGATGCCCCGTCTCGATATACCCACGACTAGGGACCTTGAAGGATGTACTTATGGACTACCATGTCCCCACTAGTATGATCCGCATCATAGTCCAGGTAGTCAAGCACACATCCTAAGGGCTTTACCAACATGTAACAGAGAGACAAACAGTATACACGTTAAGGTAAAGAGTAACCAGATAGCGTACTATCATGTCGAGCAAGAAAGTCCTCCCTATATATGTCCCAGCATCCACTACAATATACATCCTATGTATAGTAATGGCCTCTAGGGCATACATATAACTAACACTATCTCTACTTCACCTTGGACATGTCGGCTAGCAAACTTCATGTCCGAGTTGCTTCGGTTTGAAGCGGGAGCTCGTATAAAGAATCCTCAACGTGGAGCCACTTCGATGAGCGAGATCGAAGAGCGAACTTCGTTGGGGCAGCCGCGAGGAGGTTGGCACAGAGATTGAAGACCGAAGGACACGGATCGATCGGTATAATCTCTGAACTCATTTTACAGATTGCTAGTATAAGGTTAATAGCACGATCCGGGAATCGGGTTGCGTTAACGCCAAGTTTCAAAAGTTTTTGTTCTGCATTTGGCCTCGGATTGACAGCCGGGACGTTGCCGTAATCCAACATGGTATCAGACCCATTAACCCTTTGCTAGCTTGTTTATACAATGTTAAACTATCGAAACTGAAACAAACCCGATTCACTGCACTGAAAATTCCAGTTTCTGTCGATTTCATAATTGTCTTCAAAAATTATTTAAACAACTGCAGAAGATTGCTTAAGTGGCCTATAGACTGTACCCAAAATACGAGACCAATCCATCGGATTTTGGCCGAGCACATGCATGAAAAAACCGGGCCGGCCGGCCATTTAGAGGCTTCTGTGTTTCGTTTTTGGGGTGTGATCTTGTCTCTGAAATCTTTGTTCAGTGGTGTTGTTTGATTAGCCCAGTTTTGATATGGTTTTATCTAGTTGTTTGGAGCTATTCGGGGGTTATTTCGAAGTCGATATTATCTAACATTGTTTAAAGTTAGCAGTACTTACAATTCTATCTGCGACCGTGAATTTCATTTGATCGGTACAACTTGTCTAATCGCTATAGTTCCTTTAGACGGGTTTGCGAACGTGACATTCACGTTGATGTTCTATGTTGTGCTGTGATGTTGCGGAATGTCGTAGTGGAAAGCTTGGATGCAATGGTTGTACAGTTTAGTGTCATTTGTACATTTGATATCGTGGGGCGAGCGTCTGACCTGTAGACTGCCGTCACTGCCTGTTTGTATATTATTCATTTGGGGCACGACCGGGTTGAAGTCGATGTACCCATTGTACATATTTTCTTTTCTGTACTAGGATTACCTGTAACATTTCAGAAAAATAAAATATTATTTTTGGGAATTTTTATAATTAAATAATGAATATATTGAATATTTTAATAAGGCGGTATAATTATATACCGATAAATGGGGAAAAATTTGGGAAATTATAGAAATTACTAGAAAGAGGGTGCTTTATGTGATTTATTCAAATTATGAAATTTTATGATTTATTATACACCATTTTAGTGCTAATCGCGATTAAATAACGCTAATCTCGCATTAATCCGGTTTTGTGCACATGACATGCACTAAGTCATTTTTAGCACCTGTTACGTTTTATCATGGCTTTACTTTATTCTTCATGCTTGATTTGGGTTTTATTATGAGAAGAGAGAAGAAAAGAAAAGAAAAGAAAAGAAAAGAAATGAATATAGTAAGAGGTATGGGCATGAGAGAGAGATGTGAGGGGGTCAACCTTGGTCTAGGTCTCATTCCTCTCTCATTTTCTCTTCTTCATTCTCTCTCCCCTCAACTCCCATGGCCGCCCTCTTCCTCCCCCATCTCTTCAACCCTCAAAACACCCCTAAAACAACATCAAAAGTCCATCCCCATTTCTTAAAAAATGCGCACAAACTCACAAGCAACTCTTTGGACTAAGAAAGTTTACATTTTGGTGCTCTAGGGGATTCATGAGTGCCAAATGAGGTATTCTCTTAACCATTAGCATAGTATTTCCATTGCTTTTACATCCATGTTTGTTTGGAACTGATTTAGTGTCGTTTAGTGAGGTTTGGAAATTTCTAGTTAGGGTTTGTGGGATTCTTGAGTTGTGAAGTGTAATTGAGCTTTATAGTGACCTTAAACCCCCTTTTTGTGATGGTATATTGGACTGGAACTAGGACTTAACCCCAAATGAAAACTTAGAATTCTGCCGATACGGAAAATTATGGGATTTGTGATAGTTTTTGGATATCTGCTAACACTTGGGGACCTGGAAAATTAATTAGCATACACAGAGATACCGGCAGGCACCTAGGAATCATCACCCAAGACCCCAGCCCCTATACCCTCTATCTAGCCGCAAAAATATTCCCTCTAGCCGCAATTTGCGGCCAAACCTGGTTCGTTTTGCTTCGTGCTTTGTCTGTAGCTCCAACTCCAATAAAATAGACCCTCCACATATGAAAAATTGGCTAATTTGACCTATGGTAAAATCTGGGACCATTTTCCTAAGTTGCTGCATTGTTTTACGACTTCATTTTAACATGGATTTTAGTATTTGATTTTGCGTTCCCGTCGTGTGGCGTTTGAACGTCAATGACTAGGGTTACTGATCTTGTTTTGCATGCTTTGGCTATAGGTTTTGACCTATGGGCAAAACGGGTGCCGTTTTGGTTTTCCGATTTGATTTTAATACGCATTTGCGATTATGTATTGTTGTAGGTACCTCTGCATGGATTCCGAGATGACGAAGCACTTCAACTTCGGCAAGAAAGGAGCAAGGTGAGTAGATATATATCTACGGGGGAAGTCGGGTGGATGGCATATAGCACCCCCACAGTTCGTAGTATAGCTTATATATATAGTTATATATGTGTTTATATTACGTGGATGATTATCAAGATGTGATTTTGTATTCATGGTTTAGTTTAGGGTAGTTAGAAGTAACTTAGTTTAGATTTTTAGTCGCGAACCCTAGAATAAGGTTTATACCCACACGCGCACACACACTTGCATTCATTTTATTACCTGTGCGTATATGGGGATGTGTGTGTGTGTGTGTGTGTGTGTGTGTGTGTGTATAGACACACACACACACATGGGTATGGGACTATATATATATATATATATATACATGGATGATGAGGATTGTATATGGTATTTGGAGATGAGTCGATGAGATTGGGTATGGTGCCATGAGATCGGTGATATGATGTGGTTCATATTATGATATACGACATGAGATTTTAGCGGGCCTTTGAGCGTGTGTTTTCATACACGCATATATATGCAGATGGTATCAGTTTATACTAGACTTAGATCAGTACCCCAATTCATGAGATATGATGATAAGGATACCGGATAAATGATGTGATGAATGTGATATTTGACCCGTACCCAGATTGGGATGCCGTACGATGGATTTACCGTACGAGCTATATATTGATGATAGATCCACACTCTGGACTCAAGGATGTCATATTATATTTATATTGTATCGTACGTGATACTATTGAGGCGGGATCACCGACTATTATATTTTTATGTATCGACTCATATTTAGATGGTTTTCCCTTACCCTTTCGGTTAGATTGTTCATTTAGTCTTGTAGTTTACTTGTAGATGTTAGACTAGACTCGAGTCATACCTATTTCAAAACTAACGAATCGTGAGTATTTTAAAGATAGGCCAAGGGATTATACGGATATTTTCAAAAGACGCATCTTTTCTTAAAATATCGTAACCCTTATTTTCTAAACACCACGATTCGTGTTATTTCAAATGAAAAAACTGTATGACACATATATGACACATGAATAAACCTAAAAGTTGTTGTCAGAATAAATTTTGAAAAACTATAGTCGTATTCTGTCGCTTTACATAGAGGTATTCGGTCATGAATATCTCGTACCTCATTCGAGGGGGCAAGAGCCTAGATCCTTTCACAGGGAGTGATTTCTTGAGAAAAGTTTATATTACTATAAATTACTCGGTTTTCTTCAAAACCATTAGTTTTCAAAAGTGGAGCCTAAACCACTCCTTTTCAAAACTACTCGGTTCCTTCAACGATATCAAATTCATTACGTTAAAGGTTTTTCGCCAAAAACTAGTCATAGCCCTCCGTCATTTCCTACAAGTAGTACTTAGTATTCGTGCTACGTACTGCTAGGGCTCTTGTAATCTATTTTTTAAGGAGAAAAATTGTAATGCAATAGTTGAAAAATAAAGGCAGTTTTTGTTTTAATTCTTTTTGCATTTACTTTTCCTCATTTACTTTGTGCATTACTTTTCCGCATTAATTTTCCGCATTACTTTTCTGCATTTTTAATTATGGTTTCATTCATTTTCAACCTTTCTTTTAAATTGCTACTAACCATGAGCGAGTAATTTCTTACTTGCTAGGGTTTATACGATAGGGTAGAATAATAGATGAAATATCTTTTAACTTCTTTTGAAATTTTAATGTTTATAAACTTTAGTAAAATAAACATTAACTTTCTAATCGGGTTATTTACATGAACCTCGACAACCATTTGATTGATCGTGCGAAAAAGGCGTTGTGTGTGTTTTGTAAATAACCGCAATCAAGACGGTGTCGCAAATAGCTAGCCGCGATGAGTACGGGTCGTCCGCAGGGAAACGTGAACTTCTTTTCTTGTTTTAGACGAGTTAATAAAAGAGAGGAGAGATTGTTGTCGTTTTTATTAAGATGGATATAAAATTTTATAATAGAAAGGCTTGTAGGGTTTATAAGACTTAGTAATTAATGGATGAATTTTATAAATGATTTTTTTATCTTTTAATTGTTTAAAACTAGAGACATAGCGATGAATGTGGATTAGGGGTTCTTGGAGGGAATTAAGGTTTCCCACTACTTCCCTTTGTCCGTTCATTGATCTCTATTAATCTCAAACCCTTAACAAAACAAGTATTAACTAATCTCAAATCGTGGTCGTGACTATCAATAAATTGATAGCGCGCCCGATTAGAAGGTTAACATTTATTTTGCTAAAGTTTATAAACATTAAAATGTCAAAAGAAATTAAAAGATATTTCATCCATTATTCTACCCTATCCTACAAATCCTAACAAGCAAGCAAGAAATTACTCGCTCATTGTTAGTAGCGATTTAAAAGAAAGGTTGAAAATGAATGAAACCATAATTAAAAGTGCAGAAAAGTAATGCGGAAAATTAATGCGGAAAAATAATGCGTAAAATTAATGCGGAAAAGTAATGCGTAAAGTAAATGAGGGAAGTAAATGCAAAAAGAATTAAAAACAAAAACTACTTTTATTAATCAACTATTGTATTACAACTTTCTTCTTAAAAAGGTAGATTACAAGAACTCTAGTTTCGCTCGTAGATCTCTCTCTTGAACTTTTTATTTGGGAACTTGAGTTGCATTAGATTATTGGATTCTTTTAGAATGCATAGCTCTCGGTCTTTTATATATCCCCTAAAAGTACAAACCCTAGATTCCATGTTAAATTAGGTGTGATTACGATCATGCCCCTAAAATCCTAGATCCAATGGCCACTAAAGAACTGCGGAACCGTCGCCTATACCCCTTGTTGACCGCGGTTCCGCTGCCATATTGATGGTTCAGGTCTTGGGATTTTTTATTGCTTTTCTTCTTGATATTTTTCTTCTTAATATTTGGAGATTCTCTTGATATATATATTCTGAAAATATTGCTCTGAGTCTCTGTCGTTACTAAATTCCTCGATTTGCTTCTAAAATTTGGTAGATTCGTTTTCGATATTCTGATTTGACCTGGATCTCCTATGTAGATTTCAGACTTGAGCTAATACCTGTACAATATCTCAAATTCATCTTGTTAGTAGCATTTGGTATTTTTTAGATATTATTCCAACCATTTATATGATATAATATGTTAAGAATATTGATTTGGAATATTTGATATGATATGCATATTTTAATTACTAATATATCATTTAAATCTTATATGAGAATAATGGAGAAAAGATGCCATATGAGGAAATTTCCTTCTATGGCGTAGAGAAAATACAACCTCTACCAATTTTTTCGACGATCGGCTTCCATCATCTTCATCGTTATCATCTAAGATGTGTGTACACCAAATTTCATGTGATTCTTCAGCTTTTTCACCGTTGATTTAGCAATGTAAAAAGTTCTATTGTCGGTAAACCGTTAATTTTGAACCCACTAAATCAACGGTGAAAAAGTTGTGGAATCACATGAAATTTGGTGTACGCACATCTTAGATGATAACGATGATGATGATGGGTGCCGATCGTCCGAAAAAATGGTGGAGGTTGTATTTTTTCCATGCCATAGGAGGAAATCCCATCCTATGGCCTCTTTCCTCCATTAATCTCATCTTATATACATATATTTTCCCTTATTATATTAATTATAAATGAAGAAATATATGATAATAATCTTTTTACAAATAAACCCACATATGTTCTTTATTTACAATTAACACCTTTTAGCACTTAATAATAATAGGGAAAATGTCTATATAAATATGCAATATATTTGACTAATCAAATACCCCCAAACTTATCTTTGATCGTCTCGAGCAAACTATTTATTAAAAAGAAAAAATAAAAAACCTAGCACACTTTCGTAGGCAAATACGATTGCACTTAGCTCGTGCAAAAAGCTTTTAAACTTCTAGGTGTCGTAGTAGGAGGAGCGTTGTCTCCTGAGGGTTTTCAGCAGATTTCACCCTCAAAATCTTATAATAAAAGAAAGAAGTTGAAAGTTACATATAAAGATAAGGAACATATAAAAGAAAAAACTTGAAAATAAGAGTTTCAAACTATACGATTTTTTTAGTTGTCATGAGCCCTATTTTAATGGTCTTGAAAAGATGTCAGAAATCACATCATCACTCAATAAAACATCATCTTTAGTTTTCCTCCCTATCTTTTCTCCAAACATCGATCATATACCCCTACATGTGTGTAAAAGACATCTCTACACCTGGAGAATTCAATTCAAGCTATCATACCCTTTATCCATATGCCCTATTACTTTTTAGTCGGTGAATGTTTTAATGGATTTTGCTCACACATTGCACATGCGACCGTTAATACTTCTTGATGTACTAATCAACCGATTACCAAATGTGATCATTTATTTAAGGCGTAATTAGAAATATCCTAGTCTTGCAACACCTGAGGCTTAACAGTGACTCCCAAACCAGTTGGTCTAAGGCACTAGGTGATAAGGCACCCTCGCTATATTTTTTTATGCTGTCTTAACTAATTACAAAACCAGTGTTCATTTTTTTCTTCACCATTTATATTTTATGTGTTATTATTTTTTGTTTATATATATTTTTCCTTTATACTAAAGCTTTTAGACAAGAGCATTTCAAGGTATTCTTTATTATCCCAAGTTTCAAAATGTGTGCAAGTGCGTATAGTAGGGTATCAACTTTCAAAAATTTGGACTTATGAATAGGAACTATTTTTCAGACTTATTTCTATTCTCAGATTAGTGAGTTCCTTCATCTTACTAACCCTTGGGACAACAGCTCATGACTACGTATTACTAGTTTAGTTTTAAAACATTTAATTTTCTTGTATTTCTTAAATCTCTTTCTATCTTTCATATGTATTTTTCATTTTCTAACTTTTATTTTCAAAATTTTTTTTAGGGCTTTTATTTTAATAGTATAATGCAAAATGAATAAGCACAAACCTCCCCCCAAACCTATTTGCAGCAGTGTCCTTACTGATGCCATCTTTTATGCTCAAAACCTGTAGAGTTAGGAGGAAAACTTCTTAATAATTAGTAAAGGGGACAAGAGTTAATGACAGTGAAATCCTCCCCCAAACTTATTTTTGGCTCACAATCGTGCAAAATTTTTTTTTTCTTTCAAGAGCCAAAAAATATTTTTCTCCCCCACAAACTTAATTAAAACAGTGTTTTCATTACTATGCATTTAAAATCATAAGAGGGGAATAAATATTATTGGTCCGCACAAAGCTTTATAAAGACCAAAAGTTAAAACCAACCATTCGAATATTTTATTAATGTAACATCATGGTTGGTTAAAGATCATGTTACAGATAGACGTGAAGAAGTGGGGAGAAGATAAGAGGTGTAATTGAACCGTTTTACGTATTGGTTGGTAGAAACGAAATAGTGATGGTGGATAAAAATGAGAATGTGAAAGATAAGGAATAGGTGGAATAGTCGCATTCTCATACGGGATAAGAAGAAGGGGTGGCGGTTCAACTTTTTCGGGTGGAGGTTGCTTCATTACAACATCCAAGTCTTTAAGGAACATGAGTTTTTCGGAGAAAATATTTTCAAAATTTTCATCGATGGTCCGAGTGATAATCTCATCGGAAAGAAAGAAATCGATATTTATATTAGTGGAATATGCAGATTCACTAGGACGGTTGAAAGTTTCAAGGTCAGTCTTTTGCGCACTAAGATTCAAAACACTCGATTCGTCAGAAATTATGGAGGTAGGAGACTCAAAAAGCCCATCTTCCTCATTCTTAAAAGAGTCTAAATCGAGTGGTCTTTCAAGAATCATAGATCTCAAAATATCGGAGTGTGGTTCATCAAAATTCGGTGGAGTTGAAAGAAGATTAGAAGAACTAAAGAAAGTGGGTTATGAAATGGATAAATAAATTTGGGTGTCGAGTATTGTTGAACCAGATATGGGAGATGAAGGCTGAATATTGTTTTGCATATCGGATAGGTCGGTGGTAAGAATAGGATCGGTTAAATGTACAGGAAGATGTTCACATTCAATAGAAGGGACATGATGGGTCGGAGAATCCAACTCATCTAACATAACGGGTTCATCTTCAACGATATTCTCACCACCGCTCTCACTAACACCTTCAGTCAAATCATATGAACAGTTCTTTACAAATTCATCAATTATACTATCCTCAATCGATGAATCACTTGGTTCACTTGATGGAATGGGAATGTTTGAAATATCAAGTGTAGTCGAATAAGGATCGGTTTGATTTGAAACGGTGTAAGACTCTCTTTTATACTCATGATTGGAAAAGTCAAACATGTTAATCTCGGGCACCTCATCAATTAGATTATTAAGCGGTTTATCATAAAATACATTTGGTTGGGGTGCAGGATAGAAGGTGTCGAGATTAAAAAAATTGGTTCTGGTTTGACTAGGATGGATCTCTTGTTCTTTTTTACTACTCAATTCCAACTCTACTTCAAGACTAGACATGGTTTGTGAAGAAGTTCCAATGAAGGATTCTCCTTGAATTGTGGAACTCCCTAATTGACGTTCATAAGCGTTGTCCAGATACGGTGAAAAAGTCGAATATGGTTGGAATGCGTTTAATTGTTGGCTACGGGCGAGTTCAACATGTTCCGCAATCGACATGCATTTACCACTTACTATATCAGCCTCAAGAGAAGTGTTAACATGAGATGGTTTTAATTGTTGGCTACAGGAGAGTTCAACGTGTTCCGCAATCGACATGCATTTACCACTTGCCATATTAGCCTCAAGAGAAGTGTTAACATGAGCGGGTGTGAAAGTTTGGTGCTGTGGGTGACAATTAGAAGAGTGTATCCAAGTTTCATAGATAGGATTAGAATCAACATTGTGATATGAATAATATTGATATTGATTAGGTAGTTGGCAACTGGCAATTGAAATTTGTTCAGCAATGGTCATGGGTGTAAAAGTTACCGTATTCGCCTCAAAATAAGTATCAATATTTTCATACGGAAATGATGGTGATTGTTGTCCTAACAGTTTTGGATTAGTGAAAGGTATGAAACTTTGGCTACGAGCTTTCGCAATATGCTCAGCGATGGACATGCGTTTAGACGTTTCCTCACTAGCCTTAAAAGGATTATCAACATAAGAAGATGTTGAATTTTGACATGGTTGATAGGACCTTGTGTGAGGTGTCTAACTGTTATTTTTCACGCGCTCTATCCTATCCCTTAAAGAAATGGTAAAGTCAGAATTTGTACCAAAGCAATTACGAAAACAAGAAATACGGATAGCAAAGCTCGGAAAGAGTTCGTCTATTTGGGTTACCCACAATAAGAAAGTGAAAAAGAAAGAGGGTGAAATGGTAATAATTTAAGCTTTTTTTGGATTTTGGAAATTGTTTTTCTTTGAAAGAAGGACTCAACAAACGTGCATAAACTATACCTAGAACTAGGGTCGCCTAGGTCAAATTACTAGACTTCTCCTAGACTTTCAAAGGACAAGACGTAGAATCAATCCTCTACCACATCCTGTTCACCGCCGGAAGATAGGGACCGAGCCATTGGGACGTCTGGTTCGAATTCTGGGGGTAGATGCTATTTGGATTTATCCGTCCATCTCTTCGAAGATACCAAGTTGATTTATGACACCATATATCGGATGTTTGGACAGACGCGACCGTTGTAGCAGATTTTATCAGATTCCCCCTTATTTTATGAGGGGTTTTTGATTATAGGGACGCTCTTCCCTACAGGTGCAAGCCCCCGCAGTTAATTACATTACCACATTGCGATAACCACTTTCTCTTGCTCCGGCAGCTCACTTCATGTTGTGTGTGTTTTTGTTTTTTTTGGTTGCCCGTGGATTGTATACAGAGACTAGTTTGTGTCGTTGCCCATAGGACGCGGATTAGTCCAAATCCGTATATTTTAGATTTGGGTTTGGGTCAAGGATTTGCTTGACGGGGTCCACGTTGGTAGTTTGGTTTGCCAAAAGGAATGAACTTATGACGCATTTTTCATATTTGTGAGGTCCATCAGTTCATGAGATATTTAGGTTTGATCTAAAGATCGTTAGTCGTATTTGAGACTTAGATCAACTTGAAACAAATGAGCATATGGGCTCAATTATTTTAGTTTAAGAACATCACGGTCCAACATTCATCTTGCGCGCACGCGTATTTGTTACGTGGTGGAGCGAATGATGGTAACATAGAATGCGCCCAATTTAGGGTGCGATCTGATTTGAGGTGTGCACGTCAATTTGGAAGTGCATTAATGTGGGATAACGGAGTTGTTGTTGGTTGTCGGGACCCGCCATCTTTCTGAAGATGTTGAGGAATTACAATGACATATATCAGAGGTGTGGAAAGATGTACCCTTGAATCGAATCCCGTATTTGAGGGAAAGGGTTTATGGCGGTCCTAAGAATCGTTAGTCATATTTGAGACTAAGATTACTTTAGGAGATACGAGATGAATATCATTTTGGATATCATCAATAAGAGATCATTAATCATGTTTGAGATTAAGATCAGTTTAACAATGTTTATAAGGATCATCTTTACTTAAGATCCAGCAAAAGAGCATTTGGGCTCAGCTGCAAGAAAACTTCAAAGACTTAGCCAATTTGGGCTTAGTCTGCTTATTCTTTTTCTTTTTCATTCAAAAGTGCTAAGCACTTATTTGGGCTCTGTTTGTTCAGCCCTTTTCTCTTTTATGTAAAAGTGCTAAGCACTTATTTGAATTCTGATGCTCACATATATTTCATGTGAAGCATTCAGTCATGGGCACTGCCCAATAAATGTTGAACACTTTAGTCCTTTTGACTAAATGTGAAGTGCTAAGCACTTTCTATGGCGTCCACGTGAGGTGCACGTGCGGCGCTGGGCGCTGCCCAATTAGTGCTAAGCACTTATCCGTTTTGGTTACATATGAAGTGCTGAGCACTTTTATTATGGCGCCCACATAAGGAGCACGTGCGGCGCTGGGCGCTGCCCAATCAGTGCCAAGCACTTAGCTTCATTTGGCTGTATCTGGAGTGCTGAGCACTTTATTCAGTGCCCACGTGTGTTTCACGTGAGGTGCTGGCCTTTTGTTTTGGGCGTTCGCGTGTTTTTCACGTGAGGCGCTAGGTGCTGTTAAAAGGGCGTCCATGTGGGAAGCACGTGAGGCACTAGTCTTTTTTTTTATATGGAGATTTAATCTCTGTTGATATTTTTAGAGAACTTATATCTCTGTTAATGGTATCTTGACCATTAATGCTCACAAAAATCATTATATTTTTTTTTGAGGATCTCGGGTTGAGTTTCTAAAGAACTAAGTTCTTGATTTGAAGGAACTGAGTTCTTGGAGTATTATGGACTCCATTTTCTTCCTTTTTAAATTTGTTCTTCCCTGAATCTTTGATTCTCAAGAACAAGATCTTCCCGATGAGAATTAAATTCTCAAATTATGGGAGACTTGTCTTGTGGATCTCAGATCCAGAGAAAGAACTAAGTTCTTTTTAAAAGGGTTAAATCCTTAGATGCGATATTATATGTAATAGAGATATTTTGATTTCTTTTCTTTACCTAGGGTTTTGAGAATGAACCTCTTCTTAATTGAGAATTGAATTCTCTATTCTTTCTATTTGTGGTCTCTTCCCCTCTCCGTGTGTTTTCCCCGAGACTTAAAGTCTCGGGTCCTTTATATCGTGGAGGCAGATTGTTAATTAGTTTTGAGAAAATCTTTCATTGAGGGATTCCATTTGATTTAATTGGTCTCAAAATTGATTTGGGAAATTTTACTCACCTTTGGATCTTTGATCTAAGGACTTCTGTTTTACAGAATATGTTGTTCTTGTTTTTAACAAAATCGGGAAAATATTCTCCCATATATAGAATTTATTCTGTCAAGTGGTGATTTTTAATCACCATTGGATTTTTAATCCAAGAGTTCTCTGTTTTATAGAGAGCCATCTTTTTTTGGTTTAGAAAGATTGAGAGAATATATTCCCAAAATAGGATTTTATTCTATTATTGGATCATTGATCCAACCGAGAGCATCTTTCTTATTTAGAAAGATTTGGGAGATATTTTCTTCTAATAGAATTTGATTCTATATTTTGATGATTTAACACCTCCATTGGATCTTTGATCCAACGGCTCTGTTTAACAGAGAGTATCGTAGAATTTAATTCTACTTGGGCGCCGACATTCACGTGTTGTGCACGTGGGTGCCATTTAAGAATTTAATTCTTAAGATGGGTATTCCTGTACTTTGCACATTGGCGCCCGTGTGAGGAGCACGTGCGGCGCCATATAAGAGTCTAACTCTTATATAATAAATTCTCTTGGGCTTTGCGCGCTGGTGCCCGTGTGAGGAGTGTGTGAGGCGCCACCATAGGAATTAATCCTATAAGATTGGCACTGGAACTGGCGCTCTCGTGGAGAGCACGTGAGGCGCTGCCTCATTAAATTCCAACAGAGCTTTGCTCTTTTACTATGTTTAAATATTGGAGAAACAAATGCCTCCGACCGTTGTTCTCACGTGGCTTACACGTGGGTGCAACGGTCCACCTTTTTCCACCGTTTGATCTCCTAGAGAGTTGAATCGTCCCTTCACATCTTATAAATAGAGCCTTTGGCCCTTGAGATGATTGTCGTTCCGTCATCTCTCTTCTTCCTCCTTGAGAATTTAATTCTCTTCTCAGACTTAGATCTCTGTCCAAAGAAACTCTTAGATTTTGATCTCTTTTTAAGAAAATTGGTAAGGATTATGACCAACTTTTTAATTCTTCAAAGAAACTCTTTTTCGTTTTGGGTTTTTAACCCATCAACAGAGCTTGGCTCTTTTTCTTAAAACGATCTCTTAGAGATCTTAAAATGACTTTATCGTGGGTCTTAGAGATCTTGGGGTTTTACCCTATTACTCTGATTTTAAAGGGTTCTCTGGAATTTAATTCCAGAGTATTTCTTATGGGGATTTCTAAGATTTAATCCTATCATTAGAGGAATTCAATTCCGTTTTGTTCTACAGAGCTTAGTTCTGAGAAAATTTATTTTGAAATTTTTTGGGAATTTTATTGCCTTTTCTTATTTTCTTTTCAGGGCTTTGTTGTAGATTCTTCTCACAGATTCAGATCTGTTGTAGAACACGTTCTTCGAGGGTGTTGGGAGTATTGAACTCCACTGTTCAATGAGATTTTTCATTAAATGAGAATCCATTTGGATTCTTACAATGAGTGCCTGCCTCATCATTGATGGGGCATTACCTTGATTTTGTGGGGGCCCATTGTCCCTTTTCCTTTGGACTGCGGTGACTTTAATATGCCAAAATGGAGTACAAATTTGGATGTCCTGAAAACGCCGAGGCCTTTAATTGTAGTTGATTACAATGTGTTGATAACTAACCCTCTATTATATATATATATATATATATATATATATATATATATATATTTAGGTACTATTACTTCCGATTCCTCCTCCCCCTACGTTCGCTCGGAGACCGCTTTCGCCGATGCGCCTACAGATTGGGAAGTCTTTGCGCTAATTCGGGACTATGACCCAGAGCAGAAGTCGCTTCATTTGTGGGGGTCATGGTACAATTACATTATCCGGGGCCGGTGCAGTTTTACTTGTGCTGCGCCGTCAGAACCGATCCTGTCGATTCATTATGCCGACCATCCGAAGGTCGCTTACGCGGTAGAGGAGGTCAACTGGACTTCGGAAGGTCGTCTCCAACCTTCCATGGCGTCGATATCAGTGCAGTCGTCGATGGCCCTATACATTCTGGGGCATCGCATATGCCAAGGAGAAGCACGTCCTTGGGGCCATGTTTATTCGATAGGAGTGACCCCCCGTCATCCGGCTAGCTATCTGCAGTGGGCCTGTTACATTCTGTCAGCCAAGAAATCGCTGCTGCTGATGAAGACCAGGCTATATCTAGTGATCTATGCATCCTTTTTTTATTACCACACTCCTCATGTGTAGTGGGTTAAATCCTTTTTGGAGTAATGGAATATCCCGACACATACATTTCTCTTATCGGATCGGGAGGTCTCAATCTCGCTGGAGGAATTCACAGAGATATCCAGGTTACCCATCAGAGGAGAGCATTATGAGGAGATATCCAGGTTCCTCCTGACGAGTATGTCTTCAGTACCGAATCAGTGGTTATGGGTCTTACCCCAGAGAATGCCATTCGACACAAATTTCCGAGCTTGATCAAAGTGTTGAACATATATGAAAGCTTATTCTTGGAGTCTGGGGGCACGGAGTTAGCTTCACGGACTTCGTTGCCCGCTTCCTTCGTCCGGAGGCTTTATCGAAGAAAGGTGCGAAGTTTGCCAAGCTCGATGATCCATTCGGATTCGGTTTGGAAAAACTACCGACCGCGGAGGCGGTTTTAAAGCAGTTCTTTATTCCGAAAACCCCAATCATCCCTTTCGCAGAGGTCGCCGCTTCGAACATTGATGAAGAGACATTCTTCATGGGGTTCATCGGCTTGTGATTGTGCTGGCTTGCGTTTCCAATGCACCCCTGTCATATAAGACTATCTGTCTTTTATCCAGCTCACCGTATTGTAGCGGGGACACGCATAGCTATTAGGGTTGCAGGACTAACTCACTTATATCACGGTCTGAGTCTAGCGGCCGACACCACTCAGCCGGGCATGAACCCCGTAAATCTCCCATTGCACTACTTCACCTCGTGGATCGAGATGCACGTGCTGGGTGCTTTTGGTGTGCATAAACGGCCCCGATTTTTTGAAGGATACAATTTTCGTCGGGTCATGCACTTGGTCGATGCTTCTTCTCCAGACGCAACCCAACGAGAGGCTCGGCGATTGCTTCATCACCCATGCATGGTTGGGGACAGCATGACCTTTGTAGACAAAGTTTTGACCATCGGTAAGGAGCCTTCCAAAGTGGTCCAGCCACTCCACAATGTCTTCAAGGATGGAGCTTCTGCATTGAGGGCCTGGGAGATCGTCCATTTGTACTCTATCAGGCCGGGTTTCTTGGTATTCAGACAGAACGCTTTGGTTTTGTTTATGAGATATAATCCCCACCATTTTACCCAGCAATCGAGTTACAACCAAGGCGTTCCCCTCGAGGCGTTCATCGTTGATCCAGTTACTACTGAGGAGGATATTCGCAACGCGGCACACCATTTCATGCGTCTGAATACGGGGTCGCATTTCCTAATCAGCGAGCCGTGTCATATTCCTAGGGCCTCGAATGCTTACATTGCTTGGTATCAGCATGCAACGAGTGTCGTCGTTAATGAGGAAAGGCGGATGCTTATTGACCACAAGGATTCTATCCCGGCCAGCAATCCCGCGGTCCTGCTGAAGCGACGGGCAGTTGTCCGTCCTTTGTGGAGAGAGAGCAGTGCGGTCGTAGTTCCGTGAGCTTTTCCGGATAAGCCTCGACCGGACACTCCTGTGACTGTGGTAGCTGTGGCGTCTCCGGAGTCGGGCATTGGTTCGGAGATTGATACCCGCCGTCCGAAGAAGCCTGTTAAGAGAAAACTCTTATCATCGGGTGTTGGTGTCAGCTCGCAGAAGAAGAAGAAATCCTTATTCTTAGTTGACGTTGTATTCAGTCAAGAGCCTCATGCTCCTTATAGCGAAGGCTTGTCCGAATACGGCACCAACAATGGTCTGTTCGAAGCTCCCGTCGCTACTGATCTTCAAGCTGCCATCGAAGCTTCTGAAAGGCTGGCCCGTGAGCAAGCAGCGTTAGCTTCTCTTGTAGCGTCTGATATATTTCATTTACATTCCTCTGTATATAAATTTTTTTTGAATTTATTACTCTTTATTAACGCTTTTCTCATAACAGGAATCTCCTCTAAAGAGGCTCTCTTGGTGTCTCTCAAGACATTTGAGGAGGAGGAGAGGCTTCGCACTTCCATGGTCCTCGGTATGATTTGTTTCGCGACGCCTTTATATATTTAGTTCATTTTATTCACAACCTGACTCCCTTCTTCTTTCTGTTACTGGAACCACTCCACTCGTTTTGTTCCGAGTATAATGCCAACCTCGGGTGGTGGTGCGGAGGAGCCTTCAGAGCCACCGGCTATGGTTGAGGTCCTTCCAGGGCCGCCACGGGAGGCATTGCTAAAACAGCCGATGATAGATGTTGCAGTAGATCTGGAGGCCGAGCCTGATTTGGACAAAGTTGCTCCTCTGTCGGAGATCCTGAGGAGATCTCTTCGTATGGCTAAAGCTGAGAGAAAGCGCAAAAAGCATGCAGTAAGGGAACGTCAGGCTAACCTGGCCGCAGGAGCAGATTCGAGTGATGCTCGACCCTCTGACGTTCCCATGGCGGACGTTCCTTCTGCCCTATCCACTGCTTATAGGCAGGTTGCGCGCGTGGCTCAGGAATAGGCCGAAAGGTTACTTCAAGGTAGAACAGCGCACGATCCCTTGTTGAAACCTAGTAACAGCCTTTTTCATGAATTATAACACTTTTTTTAACAGAGCCAAGTTTAGGTGGTGATGTGGCGGGTGAATTGCTGGCGCTTGAAGAGCCTGGAGTGGCAGACCATCCTTTAGAATCTGGGACTGTTTCAATTGCCGCTTCCTCTCCTTGTGGATCCATGATATCAGCGGGTGATGAGAGCATTATGACGGCCCTTATCGATTCAGGAGACGAAGGTGTGGATGTTGAATCCACCTTCCCGGTGGAAACCGAGGAAGCCGTCATAGCCGGTGATGCTCCAGAAATTGTCACGGTTTCTGCTCTGTCAGGTATTCCTCGAGCTATTACTTTTGAGTTTTTAATCCCGCTTGGCATCTCTACTGATATCTCATTTATTCTGAATATAGGCGTGGTAAAACCCGACACTGTGCTGACTGAAGAATTACTGCCAGCCACTGCCACGACTGTCACGGTTCCACCCCTCACTTTTGTGTCCCCCCAAGTTCTCTCGGGTTTAATGACGGAAGGTAAAGATTTCTCATTTCTTTGTTTCAGTGTGGACATTGTTTTCATGGATTAATTTCTTTACCGTATATTGTTGCAATCATGCATGAGTGCTTTTTGACCGCTTACACTAGATGTTAAGCTCGCACTTCGCCTTCCAATCGCGATTCGCTCCCCCTTCAGACGTTGGTTAGTATATTCTTCACTTTTTGTTTCATCTTTCCATGACTAAACTTTCTATTACTAAGCTTTTCTCGTATTGACCGCAGCATTATGGCTCGAGGGGAAAACGAAGGAATAGCCGAGCCTCCTGTGCTTCCTAACTTGTCACTTTTGACCACTGGTATGGTAGATCTCGTTCATCATCATTCTTCTTTATTATTATTTTTTTAGGTTGAAATCTAACCCTTCTTTGTGTGTGCTTTATTCTGCAGCAGCTGCACCGGTTTTGGCTCCTTTTGAGTCCCACATCTCTATGCCTGGAAGCCCCTTTTCTAAACACCAATCTTCTAGGGGTGCGGCGAATAGCAGGCGGATGCTAAGTGAGTTCATCGAAGATCTTAACGTTGAAGCCCTCACCTCTGCCGTGGACTTTGCTGACGAGGTTAACCTTATGTTGGCGACGCTTGTGAATTTCCACAATGAGGATTTCGTCGGCATATGGGTTGGCTATTGTAAGCGGATTGAGTCTTGTCTCCATGAGATTGAGCATAAGCGGTTTGCACCAGAAGCATTAACTTCGAAGACTCAACTGATCGCATGGATCGAACAAAGTGCCGCTTCCATTAAACACTTTGAGCAAAATTTGGCCCTGAAGCGAAAGGAGCATGAGACAGCTTCTGGTGAATCCAGCTAATTGCGCGCCCAGGTCGAAGCGAATGCTGTGCGGCTGCAAGTTATCTTTGAAAGTCTTCAGCAATGCTTGTCTAAAGGAAATGTGCTGAGGCTTAACCTCGATCTTACCGAGCAGGGCATGCGAGATTGCGAGGTTGCTAAGCAGGAAATTGCTGAGAAGCTTTCATCGTGCTTGCAAAAACGGGCTCAAGTTGAAGCGATGCTGGCTGCAATAGTGGTACGTGAGGAGGCGCTGCGGGAAGAGAGTGAGCCGGTTGCCAGTTTATTGAAAGCCCCGCCTTCTTAATGGCTAGAATTATATTTCCCACTTTTCTTTACATAAATGTAAACTGTATCTTTAAACATTTCGATTTATGAATAAAGAATTCATATTTTTTGCAAGCGCTCCTCTGTGCCTGATGTCTTAATTTAGTGCCTATTAGTTTATTTACCCATTTCGGAATTTGTAGTTTATTCACTCGTTTCGGAGTTTCTAGTTTATGTACTCATTCGGAGTTTGTAGTTTATTCACTCGTTTAGGAGTTTCTAGTTTATATACTCATTTCGGAGTTTGTAGTTTATTCACTCGTTTCGGAGTCTCTAGTTTATGTACTCATTTCAGAGTATTTTTAGTTTACCTCCCTTGGGTTTACAAGCAAACTTGTCCTAACGCTGTATGTAGATAACCTCTATTCTTTACGACAGAGGTCCGTTAAGTTTATGGTACTAGGGTTTTAGTTCATGGTACCGTCGCGTTGGCTGATGTATTCCTCGATATGCAGTCTTTAAGCCACTGTTCGAGTAGCCCCACGACTGTCGTGTCTCTTATCCTTTCGGGGGCTGGATAAGACATCTACAAGTAATCTTCTTAGGTCATATTACCGTCGGAAGAGAAAACGTTAGGAATTTTCCATGACGCTTTTTTACTTGAGGTTAGGCTCAATTTGGAGCCCCGATGAGTCATAACCACTCCGCTCTGGTGTGGGATGATATCCGATAGTCTTTTAGGCTATATATGAGTTGCCATTGAGACCCAAAGCTGGGAATATGCCATCACTTCATTCTTTGCTTTGACGATGTCGCGCCGATTCTTTGTTGAAGTAGGGAAGACATTTGTAGGACCTCTATGCTGCGTGTATTGCATTTAAAGTCCCGAGCTAGGAATATGCCATTGCTCCAATTTCATTTGATAGTTGCGTTTGCATCCTGTTGAAATGAGGGGGAACGCCGGGATAGTCTCTAGGTTGTATATGTACCGTCAAGACTTGGAGCCAGGATTTTGCCATAGCTCTATTTCTATTTGACCCTTGGGTCTTTGTTGACGTCGTGTCTACACCCTGCTGGCATGAGAAGGAATGTCGAGGTGATATCTAGGCTTTAGATGTTGCCATTAAGATCTGAAGCTAAGATTTTGCCGTCACTTCACATTTATTTGATTGCCGTGTCTGCCCCTGCTGGAATGAGGAGGGAGGGGACATAGGGATAGTCTCTAGGAGCTAGGATTTTACCGTCACTCCTTTTTGATTTGTCTGCTTGGAGTCTTTGTTGACGTCGCATTTGCACCGAGAAGGAACGTCGAGCTGGAGTTGGGATTTTTCCATTACTCCATTTTTGTTTGACCCTTGGGTCTTTGATGAAGTTGCGTCTACATCCTGCTGGCATGAGAAGTACGTCGAGCTGATCTCTAGGCTGTAGATGTTGCCGTCAAGATCTGGCTCTCCCTGGCGAGAAAATATGGTTCCATTCTCATTTGTGCTCATGGATTGTATACAGGGGTCAGCGTGGACTCACCTGCAGGGTGGAAGAAATTTTATTTTATTATTATTATTTTTATTTCCGCGATGCTCTGTCTTTTCAGCTTTTCATATCGCGAGAGTTGCGATTGCCTAATCATTTCGGCTATTTATCGTGGTGCCCAATCATTTCGGCTGTTTTTGTTTTTACTCGCTGATTTTTTATTGCGAGTTGCTCTATCATTTCGGCCATTTTTGTTTTTACTCGCTTCTTTTTATTGCGAGTTGCCATATTATTTCGGCTCTTCTTTTTTTGCTTGCTGATTTTTGTCACGAGTTGGGGACTTGGTCCTGATACCTATTGTAGCATCAGTATCGGTGCAAGTGGAATATTGTCAGGAGCGAATCATCATTTGCTTTTGCGAAAACTTGAAATTTGATACCTATTTAGGCATCAGTATCGCTACAAATGGGATATTGCCAGGAGCGAATCATCATTTGCCTTTGTAGGAACTTGAAATTTGATACTAATTTTGGTATCAGCATCGCTACAACTGGGATATTACCAGGAGCGAATCATCATTTGCCTTTGTTGATTTGAATAAAGGTGGCTTAGAAAACAGGTTTAGGATCCTGTCGACTAAGGACTTTTGACTTTATGAGCCGTAAGGGTCTTATAAAGGTATTTCTCCCTACGAGTCAAGAGGATCTCGTAGGTGTACGTTCTCCTTAGGAATCGTGAGAATTCCTAAGTGATATTCTTTCTTGTAAGTCGTAAGGATCTTCCAAGAGTGTTTTCTCCTCATAAGTCGAGAGGGCTTACAAGTGTCGTTCACCATACAAGGACATTTCTCGTTATTGGTAGAACATGGTAAGGGAATATTTATTCGTGCCCGTGAATTGTATACAAGGGTCAATATGGACCGCCTATAGGGCATTGTGTGGGATATGAGGCTTAAGAACAGGTTCGGATCCCTGTAGCTCAAGACTTTTGAATCCTATAAGCCGTGAGGGTCTCATAGGGAGGAATTCTCCTTATGAGTCATGAGGATCTCGCAAGTGTACTTTTTACAAGACTGCGCCCTTCTGGGATTTCACAAGCTCGCCGGTAGTCCTGCTGTTTTTACTCACGGTGCCCTTTCGGGTTTTCATCCGTACCCATTTTTCTTGTGTACATACCCTTTTTTTGGTGAAACTCTCGGAAGTAGCTTCGTCGCAGGTGCCCTATCTATTTGCCGATGGGATTTGGGGGTGGCTTCATCGCTGGAGTGGCTATCTAGCCAGTGGGACTTGAGTTGCAATCTTTCCTGCTAAGACTTCGATTGCAATATAGATCTCAAGAAAATGTATCGCTGTATTTGTAGGGTTTCCTTAGCACCTTGCCTAGGGTTTCACAAGCATCACACATGCCGTATTAAAAAATTAGGAGGTGCTAAACAAACTAACCTAGGAATCGAACTAGAATAATTAGGGTAACAACAAATAGTATCTCATACTAACTAGTGTCTAACACTAAGTGGGGAGAAATACAACCTTTGTAGACCTCTTTTGCAACTCCTTGGATCTCCTAGAGTTTGAACCAGCTAGCTAAAGCTTCTTTTACGTCCACGACGATCCACCCGGAGTCCCTTTGCTCAAACCTCCTTGCTCCACTTGATCACAATGAAGAGAAGCAAACAATCTACACCAATGGGCTAGACAAGTGTAGAATGATGATGTGGTTTTTGTTCTCACTTAAAAACCCTTTCTTTCTTTTAACCTCACTCACTTTAGAAACTCAAGAGAGAGCCAAAGAGGGGAAGAGGATGAAGATGGCAAAGCTTGAGCTCATTTCTTTTTTGGATAATGATAAAAATGTGAGCATAGAAAAATAAATATCAAAGATAAATATCTTAAGCCAAACTATGGTTAATAAATATCTAGATATTTTTGTATGAGAGTTAAAGAACAAATGAAATGAAACCATGGTCCAACTTAGGTCAAGTAAAGAATAGTCAACCATGATTTAAATCATTTTTCTTTTTCTCAATATCAAATAAATATAAAGATATTTATATACCATGTGAGTCTTGCATTGCCATCTACTATGTATCAACAACCATGATATAAATGAATGTATGTATGTGTGCATGCACATCAACATGTACATATATCCATGCATACATCATAAAGAAAAAGTTTATATAAATGAGATAAAAGTCAATATTAAATCAACACTTGATTTAATAAACCGGTCATATCTCATACGACCCGACCAATAGAAAATGCCCGATTAAAACACGGTATCATTTACTCGCATTTAATCGAGCTCCCGCGCATATCTCATATGCACACCACATCATTTCGCTGAGTTAGGAAACTCCTGTGTGGGACTCTAAGACTCGTCAATACGCCGGCAGTAGGTGATGATCACATCAAACACCCACAAGCCTCAAGTGGTCAGCTAAACGTAACGGTCACCCGGGTATTGAGCGATCAGAAGAAGAACAAGCGAACCTGTCAAAACTCCCGTCGAGCCAACTGGTAACACTTAACGTACAGTCCGGTCTTTTCGTCAGATATGCTGCATATCTAGTTTAGGGATGGTATCGTCGACCCCAGTAACTCAATAAGTCATGCCGGTATATGGTCCATAACAGATCGAGAAACTACTGATAACACTTATCAGTAAATCTCAGCAGCCCTGGCCAGGAACTTCTTGTTATAGCCAATCGTGCATAGTGCAACATCAACTCCCAATACTGGGAGAGACGAAACCCTCCTATCGCTCATCGCCTCCATGTGCCTCGGGACTGTACCCAAAATCCACCTGTTTGCACGACTCAGTAGAGCCGTGGTAGGGTGGAGATCAGAGTACAGTAGGAGGACACACAAGACTCCATGACAATCTCGGGTCTACATACTAACCTGTTCCAGTGTCACCTGCGAACTGCTATCCGACGATCGATATAATACCACATAGGAGTTCTCGGCGAGTCCGTTCAGTGTACCCAGTCTCTACTGAGCACCCGTATACATTCTTTGGTGTCACCACACTGGATGGATATGGGATCATCCATCGCCCATCATATGGGACACGAATGGTATACGCTAGTCTACTATGGAGCATCGATGCCCCGTCTCGATACATCCACGACTAGGAACATTTCAAGGATATGCTTATAAACTATAGGTGTCCCATTTGTATGATCCACATCATAATCCCAGTAGTCAAGAATATATCCTAAGGGCTTTATCAACATGTACCAAATGAGTAAGATGCATGATCGAATGAACATGTCATGATAAAGTACAACTAGATAGCATACTATCATGTCGAGCAAGACTGTCCTCTGAATACACACACACACACACACACACACACACACACATACCAGTACATACACTATCATATAATGGCCTCTAAGGCATACATATATCCAACAATATCCTACTTGCACTAAGGCCAATTACTGGCGTATCCCATACCCAACATCTCAAAAAGTCGCTCATGCTGCAGCTGAGGGAGGGCCTTGGTGAATGGATCCGCAATGTTGTCCTTTGTATCTACTCTCTTAATCTCGATCTCGTGGCGATCAACTATCTCCCAGATCAAATGATATCGCCTCAGGATATGTCTGGGCTTCTGATAGGACCTGGGCTCTTTGGCCAACGCCATAGCCTCATTATTGTAATAATACAATGGTATTGGATCAATAATGGTTGGAACTACTCCTAGCTCCGAGATGAACTTCCTCATCCAGACGGCTTCCTTGGCAGCATCATTTGCAGCAATGTACTCAGCTTCCATCTTAGAGTCTGCAACGGTATCCTATTTGGAACTCTTTCAACTCACCGTCCCTCCATTGAGGGTAAATGCAAACCCTAAGATAGACTTGCTATCATCTTTATCACTCTGGAAGCTCGAATCGGTAAATGCCTCCATTTGGAGATCCCCGTTACCATACACCAAGAACAATTCTTTAGTCCTTCGTAAGTACTTAAGAATGCTCTTCACAACAGTCCAGTGATTCTCCCCTGGGTTTGACTAATACCTGCTTACTACACTCAGTGCATAAGCTACATCAGGGCGTGTACACAACATCTCATACATTTTTGATCCTAGGGCTGAAGCATAGGGAATAATTCTTATGCAAGCTCTCTCTTCATCAGACTTTGGGCAATCGTCCTTGGAGAGAGTGACTCCATGGCAAGCGGGTAAGGCACCCCGCTTGGAGTCTTCCATACTAAAGCTCTTTAGGATGGTGTTGATGTACTTGGTTTGGGACAATCTTAATAACCGTTTGGATCTATCTCTATAGATCCGTATGCCCAATATGTACGTGGCATGACCCAGGTCCTTCATGGAGAACCTTTGTGATAAGAATGATTTTACCGACTGTAGCATAGGGATGTCATTTCCTATCAGAAGAATGTCATCCACGTACAATATGAGGAATGTGACTGTTCTCCCTACAGTTTTCTTATAAACACAAGGTTCATCTAGATTTTTGACGAAATCAAACCCTTTGATAACATCATCAAAACAAATGTTCCAATTCTGTGATGCCTGCTTTAATCCATAAATGGATTTAAGAAACCTACATACTTTCCCGCTGCTCCCACTGTCAATGAAGCCCTATGGCTGATCCATATAAACGCATTCTTCTAAATCACCATTTAGAAATGCAGTTTTAACGTCCATCTGCCAGATTTCATAGTCGTAGTGAGCAGCAATAGCAAGTAGGATCCGAATAGATTTAAGCATGGCTACCGGAGAGAATGTCTCGTCATGGTCTAGTCTTGGTCTTTGACGAAAACCTTTCGCTACCAACCTTGCCTTATAGGTCTCCACCTGCCCGTCTCCACCGATATTTCTTTTAAAAATCCATTTGCACTCTACGGGTTTTACCCCAGAGGGTACATCCTCCAAAGTCCATACTTTGTTGGTGTACATAGACTCCATTTCGGATCTCATGGCATCCAGCCACTTCACAGAGTCACCACTCATGATAGCTTGCTGAAAACTGGCAGGGTCATCATCATCCATGTTGCAATCTTCTCTATCACCATCAATGAGAAAACTGTAGTATCTTTCCGGTAGGCGAGAAGTCCTACCAGATCTACGGAGTGGTTGAGGTTCATAAGATTCTATTGCAACATCAGGTTCAACCAAGTCATCATTTGTAACTTGTGTCTCTAGAACCTCTTCTAGATCTACCACATTGCCATCAGTATCATTTGGAAAAATCTCATTTTCTAAAATCGTGGCATACTGAGAAACAAACACTTTTTGTTCCTCCTTGTGGTAGAAAAGATACCCAAACGAATGTTTTGGATATCCCACAAATATACATTTGACCGATCGTGTCTCGAGTTTTTCTGGATTTTACTTTTTGAAAAAAGCCGGACAACCCTAAATATTAACTCATTTAAGAGATGGTCTCTTCCCATACCATATCTCATACGAAGTGGTAGACACAGTCTTGGTTGGAACTTTGTTCAACAGAAAAGTTGTAGTCTTCAATGCATGCCCCCAAAAGGAGAGAGGTAACTCAGTATCACTCATCATGGATCATACCATATCTAATAGGATGTGATTCCGCCGCTCTGACACACCGTTGTGCTGTGGTGTGTAAGGGGGAGTGAGTTGAGAGAGAATCACATTTTCTTTTAGGAAGTTCAAGAACTCAGTACTAAGATACTCTCCACCTCAATCTGATCGAAGTATCTTGATACTCATTACTGATTGTTTTTCTACTTTAAGTTTGTACTCCTTGAATTTCTCGAAAGCTTCAGACTTATGCTCTATTAAAAACACATGACCGAACCTTGAGAAATCATCAGTAAAAGTTATGAAGTAAGAAAAACCGCCTCTTGCATGTGTAGACATTGGCCCACATACATCACTATGTATGAGGCCTAAGAGCTTGGTAGTTCTTTCTCCGTATCCAGTAAACGGAGTTTTGGTCATTTTTCCTTTGATACAAGACTGGCAAGTTGCAAAAGATTTATACTCAAAAAGGTTTTAAATATCCATCTTTATGAAACTTGTTTAGTCTTGTTTCATTAATATGACCAAGTCTACAATGCCAAAGAAAAGCTTCATTTATATCTGAAAATTTTCTTTTATTTGTGTGGTGTATGTTGAAAACTGTGTGCTGATCAAGGATTTATATCCCGTTATTAAGTGTACCACAACCGATCAACTCTTGATTCAGTTTAATGTTCATAATATTGTGCTGCAATGCAAAATGATATTCTTCATTATATAACAAGTAAACGGATATAATATTACATAGCATGCTTGGTACAAAATAACATGGGTTCAAAACCAATATACAACCCGACGGCAACCCCAGGTGATACTCTCCCACTGAAACTGCATGTACATTGGAACCATTTTCAACTCGGAGAGTATGATCATCGGTCTTCAAAACTCTGCTATTTCTCAACGCCTGCATAGAATTGCAAATATGAGAACCCGAACCGGTATCAAATACCCAGGAAGCAGAGTTTATAGAGAAACAGTTTTCGGTTACGAACATACCTGAAGCTGAAACATCACCATGCTTCTTTTTCTTGAGATCAAGGTACTCAGTACAGTTTCGCTTCCAGTGCCCCGTCTTCTTGCAGTAAAAACATTCTCCTTTCCCTGACTCTGCAGCTTTGGATTTGTCCTTTCCTTTTACCTTCTTGATTCCACCTCTCAGTTTGGTGAATTTCTTCTTATTCTTTCCCTTGGCCTTGGCTTTTGGGATGGAAGAAGAAGATTGTCCAACAATTAGAGAGGGGGACTTCGCTTTAAGCGTGCTCTCCGCACTTCTCAACATATTGAGAAGTTCGGGTAGTGACTTCTCCATGTTATGCATGTTGAAGTTTACTATGAATTGAGCAAAGGTAGAAGGAAGGGACTGAAGAACAATATCAGTATATTTTTCGTTATCCATTGTCCATCTGAGATCCTCAAGCTCTTCAATAAGAGCTATCATTTTCAAAACGTGATCACCTACTGGTGTGCCAGGAGCCATCCACATCTGAAACAACTTTCGAGATGCTTCATATCTCAGGGTCCGAGATTGCTCCCCATACAACTCTTTTGTATGGAGAAAGATGGATTGAACATCCATCTGCTCATATTGCTTTTGATGTGTAGTGTCTATCGATGCAAGCGCGAGGCATTTGGTAGTAGCACAGTCAATATCCCATGTTTTGCGGATCTCCTTATCCCCAGTAGAAGATTCAGGGCCTGGGACATGCGGGGCTTTGGCAGTGAGGACATATGATACTTTATCATATATGAGAGCAATGTTAATGTTCCTCAATCAGTCTTTATAGTTTGGTCCGGTCAGCTTGTTTTTATCTAGTAAAAGCTTAAGGCCTGTCATTGGTATCTGCCGTTAAGAGAGAGAAAAGAATACACTCAGCAAAAGCTATTGCAAATATCAGATTGGTTATTATCTTGTCTAATCGATATCTCCTACTGCTTTTATCAAATTTCCTTTCAAACCTTAAAAAGAAAACTAGACAGGATTAATTACATTCTACAACTTCGCTAACCGTTCAGCCAGGCCAGTGCCGGTACTTTGAAGGATGTTCCCCGTGCTTTCGCACGGACCTAATTATAATAAATCTCGTTTTCTCAGAGGCGTAGCCCCGTTGACACCTTTCTAGACACCTAATATGTTAGCTAATTGTAAAGTGCAAAACTCTCCTGGGAGCAACTCTTGCTTACAGTGGGATCGGGATCCTACTATCACATAGAAGGTATGCAATCTCATTGCAAATTTCAACTCTTGAAACTCCCGATATGTTTTTTACCCCTAGCACTCATGACCTTAACTATAGTCAATATATCTTAAGTACTAGTCAAGTTCTTCCCGTCATTTCATTATTAACTAGACCCACCGATATGACCCTTAACTATAGTCAACATAATCATGTGAATGTCCTAACTAATTGAATCATATGCGGTGTAGGAAGACATCACTTAGCTACCGTACACTGCGCCTTAACTATAGTCAAAATACGCAGCATGAATACTAAGTACTCTATTTCCTAAAATGACGGAGGGCCATGGATAGTTTTTAAGAAAACCTTTAACGCTTTGAACCTAATATCGTTGTAGAATCCAATGGTTTAAAAGGAGTGGCTTAAGCTCCGCACTTTGAAAGCTTGCTTTTTCATAAAAAACTGAGTGGGTTTCAAATCCGATTCTACAACATCTTTTAGATTCATTTTTCTTTACATTAATCTCATTAATGTAGTCCCATCATTTAAGTCCTAAATCCATCACAGAAAAGAAACGAAAATAGAACGTACGCTTATGCCATCCGCATTCGCCACAATGTTCCGTTATGCACCGTTAGGTTACTTAAATAATGGCATAGTGGAGCGGGACTAGTGCGGGTGCAAAACATAAGCAACGTTTATTATATATCATATATATAATACCATTCGTCTCATCATGTAAAGTGATCATATCACAAAACAAACACAGCAGAAGCACATATGAAAATATAGGATATCTAGGAGGCCCGTTTTTAGTATTTAGCTAACAATAGAAAATACGGATTCCACGGTCGTGATGAATGGCCAAGCCCGCACCCCTAGACCCCTACGAGAGCGGCAAGTGATTCAACCAATTCTAGAGTTTAGGAGACCCGGTCTCGACTCCTCGAGATGGCCTCCCACTGAACCTTAGAACCCGGTCACTTGTGCTCCCCTCCTTGGGTCTATCCTAACGCAGAAAAATAAATAATATACAACAATGGTGACATCATCCTTAACCCGGAAGTTCCCCAAATAAAAGAATATTACATATAATTTAATTTTACATGAATGAAAATAAAAATACTCATCTCACATAAAACCCCCGGCCATTCATTCACGACAATCCTGTACAACATATCTCAGCAACACATAACATCATATGTCATCAACGTAAGTAAGTATGCGTACCCCGATTGTCATTGATGTATAGCAACAAAACCGGCGATACACCACATACTACACTTACGGTCGCATAAAAGAAAGTGAAAAACAACAACACTTGCAATAATTACTTTCATATATATATCAAGACGATGTTAAACGTTTCGATCGAATCAACAAACATCCATAAATTACCCCGAGAGCTCAACACTTGAGCAAAGTTGAAAATACCCAACAACGTACCACAGTGTCTATGGACTAGCCGTAGAAAGGTTAACCAATGCCTCACCTATGGTATCACGGAACTACGGCAAACCCTAGTTCGGTCGCGTTTCCGTGGACATAGAATCGAGTTAAGGTTTTATAATCTTCTAGAGGGTCCATAGGAATACTTGCACGACCATTGAATATAATCAACTTAGAAAATTACAACACTTGAAAATTTCAGAGGGGGTGATAATGTGGGGTTTGAATTTTGTTCGAACTGTTAAACATCGTCAAGGTTACCAATATAATGTCAAATTTACGACTACGAAACACTACGAAATAGACCCAAAGCACAATTATCATCACATGAAAAATTAGGCTAAGCAAACAACACCTGAAAACCCCAAAACCTACACACCAAAGCACACAAGTAAAACAGGGCGATTTGGGCAAACTGGGGCCGGCCTGCTCGGATTTTCTGGGCACGTGCTCGGTCGAAATCCGGTGGAATGGGCCTATTTTTCTTATGTGCTCTAATTGTATCACATACAAGCTTCTGCAGTTGTTTAAATAATTTATACAGATCGTTTAAAATTCGATAGAGAGCAGATTTTGGGTTTCCAGAAAACCGTATTTTTCGTATTTGTTTCGGTTTCGTAATATCTAACATCGTCTAAAATTCTAGTTTGGCTCTGATACCATTGTAGGGGTTCCTTAGCACCTTGCCTAGGGTTTCACAAGCATCACACATGCCATATTAAAAAATTAGGAGGTGCTAAACAAACTAACTTAGGAATCGAACTAGAATAATTAGCGTAACAACAAATAGTATCTCATACTAACTAGTGTCTAACACTAAGTGGGGGAGAAATACAACCTTTGTAGACCTCCTTTGCAACTCCTTGGATCTCCTAGAGTTTGAACCGGCTAGCTAAAGCTTCTTCTACGTCCACGACGATCCACCCGGAGTCCCTTTACTCAAAGCTCCTTACTCCACTTAATCACAATGAAGATGAAGCAAACAATCTACACCAATGGGCTAGACAAGTGTAGAATGATGATGTGGTTTTTGTTCTCACTTAAAAAGCCTTTCTTTCTTTTAACCTCACTAACTTTAGAAATTCAAGAGAGAGCTAGAGAGAGGAAGAGGATGAAGATGGCAAAACTTGAGCTCATTTCTTTTTTGGATAATGATAAAAATGTGAGCATAGAAAAATAAATATCAAAGATAAATATCTTATGCCAAACTATGGTTAATAAATATCTAGATATTTTTGTATGAGAGTTAAAGAAAAAATGAAATAAAACCATGGTCCAACTTAAGTCAAGTATAGAATAGTCAACCATGATTTAAATCATTTTTTTCTTCTCAATATCAAATAAATATAAAGATATTTATATACCATGTGAGTCTTGCATTGCCATCTACCATGTATCAACAACCATGATACAAATGAATGTATGTATGTGCGCATGCACATCAACATGTACATATATCCATGCATACATCATAAAGAAAAGGTTTATATAAATGAGATAAAAGTCAATATTAAATCAACACTTGATTTAATAAACCGGTCATATCTCATACGACCCGACCAATAGAAAACGCCCGATTAAAACACGGTATCATATACTCGCATTTAATCGAGCTCCCACACATATCTCATATGCACACCACATCGTTTCGCTTGAGGTAGGAAACTCCTGTGTGGGACTCTGAGACTCGTCAATACGCCGGTAGTAGGTGATGATCATATCAAACACCCACAAGCTTCAAGCGGTCAGCTAAACGTAACGGCCACCCAGGTATTGAGCGATCAGAAGAAGAACAAGCAAACCTGTCAAAACTCCCGTCGATCCAACTCGTAACATTTAACGTATAGTTCGGTCTCTTCGTCAGATATGCCGCATATCGAGTCTAGGGATGGTATCGTCGATCCCAATAACTCAATAAGTCATGCCGTTATATGGTCCATAACAGATCGAGAAACTACTAATAACACTTATCAGTAAATTTCAGCAGCCCTGGCCAGGGACTTCCTTTTATAGCCAATCATACATAGCGCAACATCAACTCCCAATACCGGGTGAGACGAAACCCCTCCTATCGCTCATCGCCTCCATGTGCCTCGGGAATGTACCCAAAATCCACTTGTTTGCATGACTCAGTAGAGCCGTGGTAGGGTGGAGATCAAAGTACAGTGGGAGGACACACAAGACTACTTGACGATCTCAGGTTTACAGACAAACTTGTACCAGTGTCACCTGAGAACTGCTATCCGACGATAGATATAATACCACATAGGAGTTCTCGGCGAGTCCGTTCAGTGTACCCAGTCTCCACTGAGCACCCGTATACATTATTTGGTGTCACCAAACCAAATGGATATGAGATCATCCATCGCCCATTATATGGGACAAGAATGGTATATACTAGTCTACTCTGGAGTATCGATGCCCCGTCTCGATACACCCATGACTAGGAACATTTCAAGGATATGCTTGTAAATTACAGGTGTCCCACCAGTATGATCCACATCATAATCCCAGTAGTCAAGCATATATCCTAAGGGCTTTATCAATATGTACCAAATGAGTAAGATGCATGATCAAATGAACATGTCATGATAAAGTACAACCAGATAACATACTATCATGTCGAGCAAGACTGTCCTCTAAATGCACACACACATACATACCAGTACATACACTATCATATAATTGTAGGGTTCCTAGACACTCTCAAGAGGTCTCGCAAGGCATCAACCATGCCAATTTCAAATTTTATGTGTGCCGAGAAACCCTAACACGGATCATTAACTAGAAATCTAGGCGATATACTAAACAAGTTAACACTTTAACTAAAGGAGAGAGACTACAACCTTTGTAGATCCGGTTCTCCACTTCCTTAGCTCCACGTAGTGGTCCCCTCGCTGTCCATCTCGAATCTCGGACTCTCGCGTTGGCTTCATCGGAGAAATGAGCGGAATAGGTCGTCGGCTTCGTGCCGAAGATGATCTACGTCGAGGTTGCACAAGTTCAAGCTCCAACTTCACCAAGTTGTGAAACTTGTGAAGAAAACACCCAAAACAACTTGGCAAGAGGTAGAGGGTGAAGAAATAGGAGGTGGGTTCACTTTAGAATTGGATTTCTCACTTTAGAACTCAAGTTGCCATTGATGGACCTTAAGCTTTTCTTGAAGAAGAAGATGATCAAGAAGAAAAAGAATATGATAAGTGTTATTAAAAAATGAAACTAATATGAATACTTATCATATCTTGACCATGGTCAAGTATAGAGATTAAACTAAGGTTAGTTGGAATGGTTAGGGTTAAGGATGAGATAAGGATGGTGGACTTTGTCAAAGCTTCAAGAAGCTTCAACATAGAAACAAAATAAGCCACCATACTTATTAAAATCCAAAATGAATAAATAAATAAATAATTAAGTAAATAATCAAAACCCTAACCATTCATATAACCATGGTTCAATCTTTACACAAACCCAAGTGAGCAAGTATCATCAAACATGATACAAACATGTGCACAAAAGTATATCACATATACAACTTGCACATCAAGTGAGAAAATCCATTTAAAGTGAACCAATACTAGTTAATGCAAAGTAATATATCATATATATAATTATACATTAAATCATTAAATCAACATTTGATTCAATGATCCGGTCATGTCGCACATAACCGACTAGAATCCAATGTATCGATTTATCGAATCAATGATTCGATAACTAGGTCATATCGAATATAACCAATCGAAACATATATCACGAGAATGAAATGCGGTATCACATACACGCATTATTCTCGGTCCTGCACATATCTCATATGCGCTCCTATTTTGTTTCGCTTGAGCCAGGAAACCTCTGTGTAGGACTCTAAAGACTCGTCAATACGCCGGTAGCAGATGATGATCATATCAAGCACCCACAAGCCGCAAGCGGTCTGCTAAACGGAACGGCCATCCAAGTATTGAGCGATCAGAAGATCGACGAGCTAGCCCGCTCACACTCCTGTGAATCCAACCAGTAACACTTACCGTACAGTCCGGTCTGTTCGTCTGATATGTCGCATATCAAGTCTAGGGGTGGTAAACGTCAGACTCCAATAACTGATAAGTCGTGCTGATGTGAGGCTCATAACGGGTCGAGAAACTACTGGTAACACTTACCAGCAAATCTCTGATCACTCCTAGCCAGGGACTTCCCTGTTACGGCCAATCGAGCACAGCGCAACATCAACCCCTAATACCGGAAGAGACGAAACCCCTCCTATCGCTCATTGCCTCCATATGACTCGGGACTGTACCCAAAGACCACCGTTTTGCACGCCCTCATGGATGTGGTAAGGTGGAGATCAAAGCACAGTAGGAATCACACAAGACTCTATGACGATCTTGGGTCTACAGACTAACCTGTACAAGTGTCACCTGAGAACTGCCATCTGACGTGAGGTATAATACCATCTGGGAGTTCTCGGCGAGTCCGTACAGTGTACTCAGTCTCCACTGAGCACCCATATACCATCTCTGATGTCAAACACCAATGGATATGGGATCATCCATCGCCCATCTCATGGGTCGAGAAGCGTATACGCTAGTCTACTCTGGTATATCGATGCCCCGTCTCGATACACCCACGACTAGGGACCTTGAAGGATGTACTTATGGACTACCATGTCCCCACTAGTATGATCTGCATCACAGTCCAGGTAGTCAAGTACACATCTTAAGGGCTTTATCAACATGTAACTATAAGACAGTTTAAAGAGACAAGTGTACATGTTAAGATAAAGAGTAACCAGATAGCATACTATCATATCGAGCAAGAAAGTCATCTCTATATATGTCCAAGCATCCAATATAATATACATCATCTGTACAATACTGGCCTCTAGGGCATACATACAACTAACAATCTCCCACTTGCACTAAGGCCAGCTGCTGTAGTATCGCATACCGAGCATCCCGAAGAGTCTCTCAAACTGTATCTGGGGAATGGCCTTCGTGAGTGGATCCGCCGTGTTGTTCTTCGTGTTAACTCTCCTGACCTCGATCTCCCGGCGATCAACTATCTCTCGGATCAGGTGATACCGCCTCAGAATATGCCTGGATCGCTGATGGGACCTGGGTTTCTTGGCCAAAGCCACCGCTCCATTGTTATCACAATACAAAGGTATTGGATGCTCAATGGATGGAACCACTCCAAGTTCAGTAATGAACTTCTTGATCCAGACAGCCTCTTTGGCAGTATCGTTGGCAGCGATGTATTCAGCCTCCATCGTCGAGTCTGCCACGGTTTCCTGCTTGGAACTCTTCCAGCTAACCGCCCCTCCGTAAAGGGTAAAGACAAAGCCCGACTGCGACTTAGAGTCGTCCTTATCACTCTGGAAGCTCGAATCGGTAAAGGACTCCACTTGGAGTTCTCCGTTACCATACACCAAGCGCATCTCTTTAGTCCTTCGCAAGTACTTGAGAATGCTCTTCACAGCTGTCCAGTGACTCTCTCCAGGATCAGCTTGATACCTGCTCACTACACTTAGTGAGTATGCTACATCGGGTCTGGTACATAGCATCGCATACATGATAGAGCCTACTGCCGAAGCATAGGGTATCCCTTGCATGCGAGCTCTCTCCAAATCAGTCTTGGGAGACATCTCTTTGGAGAGAGTGACTCCAGAGATCGTGGGCAAGTTCCCACGCTTGGATTCTTCCATACTAAACCTCTTTAGTATGGTGTCAATGTACCTGGATTGGGACAATCCCAATATCCTTTTGGATCTATCTCTATAGATCCTGATTCCCAATATGCAGGAGGCATCACCAAGATCTTTCATTGAGAATCTTTGTGATAAGAAGAGCTTGACCGATTGCAGCATAGGAATATCATTTCCTATCAAGAGTATGTCGTCCACGTACAATACGAGGAAGACAAGCTTACTCTCTGCAACCTTCTTGTAGATACAAGGTTCATCTGGATTTTTGACGAAATCAAACTCTTTGATAACGACGTCAAAGCAGATGTTCCAACTCCGCGATGCTTGCTTTAATCCATAAATAGATTTAAGCAGCTTGCACACCTTCCCGCTGCTCCCACTGTCTACGAAGCCCTCTGGCTGAGTCATGTACACGCACTCTTCTAAATCACCATTTAGAAAGGCGGTCTTAACATCCATTTGCCAGATTTCGTAATCATGATGTGCAGCGATGGCAAGCATAATCCGGATGGATTTAAGCATAGCCACTGGAGAAAAGGTCTCGTCATAGTCCACACCTGGTCTTTGACGAAAACCCTTTGCTAAAAGTCTAGCTTTGAAAGTCTCCACTTTCCCATCTACACCAAGTTTCTTCTTGAAGATCCACTTGCTCCCAATGGGTTTTAACCCTTCAGGAGCAACGTCCAAAGTCCATACTTTGTTGGTGTACATGGATTCCATCTCGGACCGCATAGCATCCAGCCATTTCACTGAGTCCCTACTCGTGATGGCCTGTTCGAAGCTAGTTGGGTCATCATCCTCCATGATGCAATCCTCGCTCCCTCCATCCATGAGAAAACCGTAGTATCTCTCAGGCTGGCGAGGAACCCTACTAGATCGGCGGAGAGGCTGAGGTTCATTGGGAGCTACTGAATCTTCTGGTTCCACTAAATCTTCAGTTACGGTTTGCGTATCTGGAACTTCTTCCAGCTCTACCACTTTGCCACTAATTTCTTTTTCAAGGAATTCCTTTTCTAAAAAGGTGGCATATTGAGAAACAAACACCTTTTGTTCTTCAGCATGGTAGAAAAAATATCCTTGTGAATTCTTAGGATATCCCACAAACTTGCAGAGAACTGACCGTGCCTCGAGTTTGTCTGGATTTTGCCTTTTGACATAGGCCGGACAACCCCATATCTTAACTCGTTTAAAATATGGTCTCTTCCCACTCCATATCTCATATGGTGTGGTAGGTACAGATTTAGATGGAACTTGATTCAATAGGTATGCAGCCGTCTCCAGCGCATATCCCCAGAAGGAAATAGGTAACTCAGCTGTGCTCATCATAGAGCGCACCATATCTAATAGGGTGCGGTTCCTCCGTTCTGATACACCGTTGTGCTGTGGTGTATATGGAGGAGTCAGCTGAGAGAGAATCCCATTCTCTTTTAGGAAATCCAGGAATTCATTGCTCAAGTATTCACCTCCTCGATCAGATCGAAGGATTTTAATACTTTTTCCGGTTTGGTTCTCAACTTCTTGTTTATATTCTCTAAATTTCTCAAAAGCTTCTGATTTGTGTTTCATCAGGAACACATATCCGAATCTTGAGAGATCATCAGTGAATGTAATGAAGTACGAAGAACCATCCCTGGCATGTGTAGACATGGGACCGCATACATCACTATGTATTAGTCCCAAGAGTTCGGTAACTCTTTCTCCGTGTCCCGTAAACGGAGTTTTGGTCATCTTGCCTTTGAGACATGACTGGAAAGTGTCATAAGATGAAAATTCGAATGGTTTCAAATACCCATCCTTATACAACTTAGCCAGTCATGTCGCATTGATGTGACCCAGTCTATAATGCCACAAGAAAGATTCGTTCAGTTCTGAACTCTTCCTCTTGTGTGTGTTTGTTATACTCAGAACTGTTGATTGATTTAGAACATAAATGCCATTGCACAACGTGCCTGATCCAACCAACTTTTGGTTACGGAAAATGTTCATAACATTGTCCTGTAATACAAAATTATATCCCTCTTTACTTAACGAAGAAACCGATATAATATTGCATATCAGGTTCGGCATGTAATAGCATTCGTTCAGAACCAATGTATTACCAGTTGGTAATGCAAGGTGATATTCCCCGACAGTCTTAGCTGCAACAATTGCACCATTTCTAACTCTAATGTCTTTATCACCTTCTCCAAGTTCTCTACTTTTTCTAAGCCCATGTAACTGATTACATATATGGGATCCTGATCCGGTATCTAATACCCAGGACGTAGAGCAAATGGAGAAACAGTTCTCAGTAACGAACACACCCGAAGAAAATGCATCAACATGTACTTTCTTCAATCGGGTGGCATGGGAATCCTGGTATTCCCCTATATCCTGTTCATTCCTATAACTCTTATAAGAATGAACGGAACCAACGTTCCCCAGCACAGTATAACATGCGGGTTCGGTCAATACATCCATATTATTATCTTTATTAGGGCATGAAATGGTCGCTACCTGGAGAGAGAGAGAAGAAAACACTTTAGCGTATGCTCGTGCAAGATAGGATTGGTTATTATCTTATCTAATCAGGATGGCTCCCACTGCTTTTTATCAAATCTTCCTTCAAACCCTAAAAGGAAAGACTAGCCGGGATTAATTACATACTACAAGTTCGCCAATCTTTCAGCCAGGCCAGTGTCGGTACTTTGAGGGAGGTCCCCCGTGCTTTCGCACGAACCTAATTAATGTAAACCTCGTTTTCCCAGAGGCGTAACCTCGTTAACACCTTTCTAGACACCTACTTGATCGGCTAATTGTAATGAGTAAAACTCTCCCAGGATTAACTCTTACTCGCAGTGGGTATCGGGATCCAACTATCTCATAGAAGGTATGCAATCTCATTGCAAATTTCAACACTTGAAATTCCCGATAATATTTTGCCCCTAGCAGCTATATGACCTTAACATAGTCAACAAATCATAAGTGCTAGTCAAGTTCAACCCGTCATTTCCCGATTGAATTAAACCCACCCGCACGACCCTTAACATAGTCAACAAAGTCGCACGACTACCCTAATCCAATCGCATTATATGCTTATACAGATAAGCACTAATTAGCTACCGCACACTACGCCTTAACATAGTCAACAAACGTAGCACGAATACTAACTAGTACTTATCTGAAATGACGGAGGGTTACGTCAGGTTTTTCTGAAAACCTATTGCGTAATGAACTTGATATCGTTGTAGAATCAAATGAAGTTTTGAAATGGAATGATTTTGAGGCTTTTCTAGTTTTGCTAAAGGGGTCACTCCCGGTGAAGGGATCGTCGGCCCTTTCCTCGTCGAATAAGGTGCGGGATATATCATATATATCGCTGTGCAAAGCAGAAACTATAGAAGCTATCAAAAACAAACCGAGTGTGTAGCATCTGCCAGTTATTGCTAAAGGAGTCACTCCCGGTGAAGGGATCTCGGTCCTTTCCTCATCGAATAAGGTGCAGGATATATCACATATACCGCTGTGCAAAGCAAGAACTGTAGCTACCTGTTTTGTTTAAAATTTGATTCTACAACATCTTAGGTTTCTTTTCTTTCATTAATCACATTAATGAAGTCCCATCATTTAAGTACCTAAACATCACAGATAAATACGACGTACACTTATGCCATCCGCATTCGCCTCGATGTTCCCTCGTGCACCGTTAGGTTAGGTAACTAACGTCAGAGCAGGGCAGGGCTAGTGCGGGTGCAAAACATAAGTAACGTCTATATAATATATCATATATACTATATACTGTATCTATCACAGAACATCACATGATCACATCACAGATATCGCAGCAGAAGAAACATATGAAACATTGGATATACTAGGACGTCCGTGTTTTCAATACGAGCCAGTATAAAACACGGATTCCACGGTCGTGATGAATAGCCAAACCCACACCCGTAGACCCCTACGAGAGTGGCAAGCAACCCTACCAATTCTAGGGTTAGGAGACCCGGACTTGACTCCTCGAGTTGGTCTCCCACTGGACCCCAGAACCCGGTTACTTATGCTCCCCTCCTTGGGTCTATCCTAATGCGGAAAAGTAAATAATATACAAAAGGTGACGACTTCCGCAACCTGGAAGTGCCCCAATAAAAGAATATTGCATACAAGTTTTTACATGAATGAAAATGAAAAACACTCATCTCACATAAAAACCCCCGGCCATTCAAACACGACAATCCAATATAACATATCCAGCAACATATAACATCACATGTCATCAACGTAAGTAAATATGTCCATCCCAATTGTCGTTGACATATAGCAACGAAACCGGCGATATCACATATTACACTTACGGTCACAGAAAAGAAAGTGTAAAACTACAACAATTGGAATCCATAACTTCTTTAGACATCGCATGCCTAATCAAATGAAATACTTAGACATCACATGCCTAACAGTTATAAACCCCGCATTTTAGTCTCATTATCGAAAACTCTTTTCAATATCAAGTGAAACTAAACTGCTATATTTATAACATTCTTTCAGTTATCACATAACTGTTTGTGAATTCCAATTATTGTATCACATTCCAGATAAACAGAAAATGTTAAACTTTCCGATCGAACAGTCGAATACCCAAGTTTTCCCGATACAGCTCAACACATGAAATAAGTCTAGCAACATTCAGTTCGTGCCTCAGTACCAACGGTCCAGCCATAGAAGGGTCAAGCCAACGCCTCACATGTGGCACGCCGTACTGCCCCAAACCCGAAGGTTCAAAGGGCAGTTCAAGACGGTCACATAATCGAGTTAAGGTTTGTTGTCTTCTAGAGGGTCCATCGCGTTACTTGCACTACTTAGAACGTCGTTAAACTACAGAAAAATCCAACACTTGGAAATTTCCCGACAGGAGAAAAGTTGGGTATTTATATCCGGTCGAACTTTTTAACAAATTCAAAAAATTATCCGGAAATACACAAAGACGAAGTTTGATAATCCGGTCGAAACACCGAAGCTCTAAAACACCCCAGAAAATTCAACTCTTGAATAATTATTAAAAATACCCATAAAACTCAGCTGCAGAAACTATGAATTACTGTGCAGATGAGGATGGATGACGTCATTCTTTAGCCGCGGAACCGCCGCCTAAGCTTGCTTAGACCGCGGTTCCGCCGCGCATTACACTGTTCATTGAATAAAAATTGCACCGTAATTCTTAGAATTCCCTGCTGAATTTTTTAAGGATTTTTAATAATGAAAAATCCCAGATTTTAGAAAAAGTCCAGAGAGCACTTGGGTTTTAGGGTTTCGGGTTCGTTCGGGTTTCAAACGTCGTCTAGACTTCGCCTAAGGCTCTAGCTAGGCTCTGATACCACTGTAGGGTTCCTAGGCACTCTCAAGAGGTCTCACAAGGCATCAACCATGCCAATTTCAAATTTTAGGTGTGCCGAGAAACCCTAACACGGATCGTTAACTAGAAATCTAGGCGATATACTAAACAAGTTAACACTTTAACTAAAGGAGAGAGACTACAACCTTTGTAGATCCGGTTCTCCACTTCCTTAGCTCCACGTAGTGGTCCCCTCGCTGTCCATCTCGAATCTCGGACTCTCGCGTCGGCTTCATCGGAGAAATGAGCGGAATAGGTTGTCGGCTTCGTGCCGAAGATGATCTACGTCGAGGTTGCCCAAGTTCAAGCTCCAACTTCACCAAGTTGTGAAACTTGTGAAGAAAACACCCAAAACAACTTGGCAAGAGGTAGAGGGTGAAGAAATAGGAGGTGGGTTCACTTTAGAATTGGATTTCTCACTTTAGAACTCAAGTTGCCATTGATGGACCTTAAGCTTTTCTTGAAGAAGAAGATGATCAAGAAGAAAAAGAATATGATAAGTGTTATTAAAAAATGAAACTAATATGAATACTTATCATATCTTGACCATGGTCAAGTATAGAGATTAAACTAAGGTTAGTTGGAATGGTTAGGGTTAAGGATGAGATAAGGATGGTGGACTTTGTCAAAGCTTCAAGAAGCTTCAACATAGAAACAAAATAAGCCACCATACTTATTAAAATCCAAAATGAATAAATAAATAAATAATTAAGTAAATAATCAAAACCCTAACCATTCATATAACCATGGTTCAATCTTTACACAAACCCAAGTGAGCAAGTATCATCAAACATGATACAAACATGTGCACAAAAGTATATCACATATACAACTTGCACATCAAGTGAGAAAATCCATTTAAAGTGAACCAATACTAGTTAATGCAAAGTAATATATCATATATATAATTATACATTAAATCATTAAATCAACATTTGATTCAATGATCCGGTCATGTCGCACATAACCGACTAGAATCCAATGTATCGATTTATCGAATCAATGATTCGATAACTAGGTCATATCGAATATAACCAATCGAAACATATATCGCGAGAATGAAATGCGGTATCACATACACGCATTATTCTCGGTCCTGCACATATCTCATATGCGCTCCTATTTCGTTTCTCTTGAGCCAGGAAACCTCTGTGTAGGACTCTAAAGACTCGTCAATACGCCGGCAGCAGATGATGATCATATCAAGCACCCACAAGCCGCAAGCGGTCTGCTAAACGTAACGGCCATCCAGGTATTGAGCGATCAGAAGATCGACGAGCTAGCCCGCTCACACTCCTGTGAATCCAACCAGTAACACTTACCGTACAGTCCGGTCTGTTCGTCTGATATGTCGCATATCAAGTCTAGGGGTGGTAAACGTCAGACCCCAAAAACCGATAAGTCGTGCCGTTGTGAGGCTCATAACGGGTCGAGAAACTACTGGTAACACTTACTAGCAAATCTCTGATCAGCCCTGGCCAGGGACTTCCCTGTTACGGCCAATCGAGCACAGCGCAACATCAACCCCCAATACCGGGAGAGACGAAACCCCTCCTATCGCTCATTGCCTCCATGTGACTCGGGACTGTACCCAAAGACCACCGTTTTGCACGCCCTCATGGACGTGGTAAGGTGGAGATCAAAGCACAGTGGGAATCACACAAGACTCTATGACGATCTCGGGTCTACAGACTAACCTGTACAAGTGTCACCTGAGAACTGCCATCTGACGTGAGGTATAATACCATCTGGGAGTTCTCGGCGAGTCCGTCCAGTGTACCCAGTCTCCACTGAGCACCCGTATACCATCTCTGATGTCAAACACCAATGGATATGGGATCATCCATCGCCCATCTCATGGGTCAAGAAGCGTATACGCTAGTATACTCTGGTATATCGATGCCCCGTCTCGATACACCCACGACTAGGGACCTTGAAGGATGTACTTATGGACTACCATGTCCCCACTAGTATGATCTGCATCACAGTCCAGGTAGTCAAGTACACATCCTAAGGGCTTTATCAACATGTAACTATAAGACAGTTTAAAGAGACAAGTGTACATGTTAAGATAAAGAGTAACCAGATAGCATACTATCATATCGAGCAAGAAAGTCATCTCTATATATGTCCAAGCATCCAATATAATATACATCATCTGTACAATACTGGCCTCTAGGGCATACATACAACTAACAATAATGGCCTCTAGGGCATACATATATCAACCAGTATTTGGGGCGTTGCACTAGTTTAGGGATGTTCTGGTCCATTATCGCCACGTTTGAGGCGAAAGTTTACTTTAGGGACTTATCGGTCCAATGTTTCCATATTTGAGGCGGGGTTCGAGTTTAGGGATGTCTCAGTCCGTTGTTAGTTAAGGGACTTCTCGGTCCGTTATTGCCATATTTGAGATGGATAATTAGTATAAGGACTTCTCGGTCCTTCATCGCCATGTTTGAGGCGACGACGTTTCTTTGCATACTACTCTCAGAGTTCTGATTCAGGAAGATAGCGAGCGGACATAAGCATCTTCATCTATCATTGACCTAAGTCATGACTCGTCAAGCGTAGTATTTTTTGAGGAATCGACCGTTTATTGGTCGGAAGGGTCTTTCGCCATGCATATCCATGAGCAGGTAGGCTCCATCTTGGTAGAGTTTGTCTATGATGTACGGGCCTTCATAGTTCGGCTTGAATTTCCCTCATTTTGCATGATTGGGGATCATGGGTCTTTTAACGACTAGCACTAGTTCGCCTTGGCGGAATGTTCTCGGCCTGGTCAGTTTTTCGTATGACTGTGTCATCCTTGCCTTATAAGCCTCCAGATTTTGCTGTGCTATAAGGTGAGTTTTTTCGAGGCCATCGAGCCCCTCAAGCCGAAGATGAGCATTTTCTTCACCTGTCAGCTCGTATCGAACTCCTACTCATAGAGAAGGGAGTTCTATTTCCAACGGAAGCACTACTTCCGTGCCTAATACCAACGCGTATGGTGTTGTATTCGTGGCCGTTTTGAACGTTTTTTGGTACGCCAGAGAGCTTCGTGTTGCCTTTCGTGCCAGTCTTTTTTGTTTCTGGACACCGTCTTCTTTATAATCTTTGTCAAGGTTTTGTTGAAAGCTTTAGCTAGACCGTTGGCCCGAGGATTATAGACTAAAGAGTATCTCCAATCTATTTTATACTGCTGTGTGAAGCGGCTGATTTTATAACTCCTATAGGCTGGCCCATTATCCGAGATAATTCGTCGCGGAGTGCCGAACCGATATATGGCATGTGTCCTGAAAAAATAGAGGATATTCTCCATCTTCACCTCCCTTAGTGGTACCGCTTCTACCCACTTAGAGAAGTAGTCAGTCGTTGCCAATATAAACCGATATCTTTTGGACGATGCTGGTTCAATGGGGCCAATTATATCGGTTCCCCACATTTCGAATGGCCATCCAGCAACTGTTGGGTGTAGCGGATTTGGATGTTGGTGGATTAAGTCCCCGTGAATTTGGCACGAGTGACACTGCTTCGCATATTCGAGGCAGTCCTGAATCATTGTGGGCCAATAGTAACCCATTCTTTTAATCTTCAGCTTCATCTTTGGTCCAGCTTGATGAGAGCCGCAGAGTCCGTCGTGAGTTTCTTGGACGACTCTCTTCGCTTCTTTTGGTCCCAGGCATCTTAGCTACAGACAGTCAAACGATCTCTTATATAGAGTGTCACCGACGAAGGCGAAAGACAGAGCTCGTTTCATGAGCTGATGTCTAGACGACGTATTTTTGGGCGTTCATCGGGATTTGAAGTAGTCAATGAAGACTTCCCTCCAATCATCGACCTTTTCTTTGTCCCTTATTTGAAGGGTTATTTGTTCGGTCGTTCCTTTTCCTTCGGATAGCCCTATTAAGGCTTCCGAAGATATTTCTGTTAGAGCGAGAACCCTGCGGCTTTGCACAATGATCCTTATGTCGTTGGGGTCTTCGTCGGCCAATTCTTTAGCCAATTTGGCCAATGTGTCCGCCTTGCTGTTTTCTATACGCGGTATACTCTCCAGGATGTAGGAGGGGATTTGTGTCAGCAGTCGTTGCACTCTTTCACCGTACTATATCAGCTCTGGCTTGCACGTCTGATATCGCCATTTACTTGGCTAACGATCAGATGGGAGTCTCCATATATGAGGAGGTCTTTGATTCCCATATCGACAGCGATCTTGAGACCTGCTATCAAAGCTTCATATTCAACTTCGTTGTTAGCTCTTGGCTTCGTTAAGGAGAGGGCGTAACGCAATATCCCTTCTTGCGGAGTCATCAAGATAAGGCCTGTAGGGTTCCTAGGCACACTAATGAGGTCTCACAAGGTATCAACCATGCCAATTTCAAATTTTACAAGTGCCGGGAAACCCTAATACGGATCGTTGACTAGATATATAGGCGACAAATGAAACTAGTTAACAACTTAACTACAAGAACGGAAATACAACCTTTGTAGATCCGGTCCTCCACCTCCACGGCTCCGCAATGAAGTCTCCTCGCTGTCCAAATCGAATCCCGGGCTCTAGCGTCGGCTTCATCGGAGAAATGGGCGGGCTAGGTCATCGACTACGATGCCGAAGATGATCTACGTCGAGGCATCACAAGTTCAAGCTCCCACTTCACCAAGTCATGAAACTTGTGAAGAGAACACCCTATACTACTTGGCAAGAGGTAGAGGATGAAGAAATAGGAGGTGGGTTCACTTTAGAATTGGATTTCTCACTGGATTTCACTAGTTGCCATAAAAGGAAGCAAGCTTTCTTCTTGAAGAAGAAGAAGAAGAAGATGAAAAATGTTATGATAAGAATTCTCCAAAAAGAAAATAAAATGAATACTTATCATAATCAAACCATGGTCAAGTGTAGAGAATGAACTAGGGTTAAGTGGAATGGTTAGGGTTAAGCATGAGACAAAATGGTCACTTAGTCAAAGCTTCATGAAGCTTCAACATGCATCCAAAGAAAGCCACCATTTTTCTTTTCTCTTTTCCAAAATAAAATAAATGAAATAAATAAATAAATGAATAAGAAAATGAAAACCCTAACCATTACACAACCATGGTTTAATCTTTACACAAACCCTAGTGAGCATGTATCATCAAACATGATACAAACTTGTGTACAAAAGTATATCACATATACAATGTGCACAATCCAAGTGAGAAAATCCATTTAAAGTGAACCAATACTAGTTAATGCAAAGTAATATATCAAATATATAATTATGCATTAAATCATTAAATCAACACTTGATTCAATGATCCGGTCATGTCGCACACAACCGACTAATATCCAATGTATCGGCTTATCGAATCAATCCTTGATTCGATAACTAGGTTATATCGCATACAACCATTCGATACATTCGTCGCGAGAATGAAATACTGTATCACATACACGCATTATTCTCGGTCCCGCACATATCTCATATGCGCTCCTATTTCGTTTCGCTTGAGCCAGGAAACCTCTGTGTAGGACTCTAAAGACTCGTCAATACGCCGGCAGCAGATGATGATCATATCAATCACCCACAAGCCGCAAGCGGTCTGCTAAACGTAACGGCCACCCGGGTATTGAGCGATCAGAAGATCGACGAGCAAGCCCACTCATACTCCTGTGAATCCAACCAGTAACACTTACCGTACAGTCCGGTCTGATCGTCTGATATGTCGCATATCTCGCCTAGGGGCGGTAAACGTCAGACCCCAATAGCTCGATAAGTCGTGTCGATATGAGGTCTATAACAGTTCAAGAAACTACTGGTAACACTTACCAGTAAATCTCAGCAACCCTGGCCAGGGATTTCCGGTTATAGCCAATCGAACACAGCGCAACATCAACTCCCTATACCAGGAGAGACAAATCCCCTCCTATCGCTCATTGCCTCCATGTGATTCGGGACTGTACCCAAAAGCCACCGTTTTGCATGCCCTCTTGGATGTGGTAAGGTGGAAATCAAAGCACAGTGGGAACCACACAAGACTCTATGACGATCTCGGGTCAACAGACTACTCTGTACCAGTGTCACCAGAGAACTGCCATCTGACATGAGGTATAATACCATCTGGGAGTTCTCGGCGAGTCCGTCCAGTGTACCCAGTCTCCACTGAGCACCCGTATATCATCTTTGATGTCAAACACCAATGGATATGGGATCATCCATCGCCCATCTGTATGGGTCGAGAAGGTATACGCTAGTCTACTCTGGTATATCGATGCCCCGTCTCGATATACCCACGACTAGGGACTTTGAAGGATGTACTCATGGACTACCCTGTCCCCACTGGTATGATCCGCATCATAGTCCAGGTAGTCAAGTACACATCCTAAGGGCTTTACCAATATGTAACAGAGAGACAATCAGTGTACACGTTAAGGTAACGATCAACCAGATAGCATACTATCATGTCGAGCAAGAAAGTCCTCCATATATATGTCCCAGCATCCACTACAATATACATCCTATGTATAGTAATGGCCTCTAGGGCATACATATAACCAACAATCTCCCACTTGCACTAGGGCCATCTGATAGCAGTGGTTGCAGTATCTCATACTCAACCATCCCATAAAAGTCTCTCTCTGGGAAAAGGCCTTTGTGAGTGGATCCGCCGTGCTGTCCTCTGAGTCTACTCTCCTAACCTCGATCACCCTGGAGATCAACTATCTCCATGATCAGGTGATACTGCCTTAGAATATGTCTGGATCACTGATGGGACGGACGTTCCTTGGCATAAGCCACAACTCCATTGTCACACAATGGGAGGAACTAAGTTCATCTCATGAACAAATATACATCCAGACTGCCTCTTTGGTAGCATCTGAAGTAGCGATGTATCGAGCCTTTATTGTCTAGTATGCCACGGTATCTAGCTTGAAACCCTTCCAACATACCGTCCCTTTACTGAGGGTAAAGACAATGCATGTGACTGACATTCAGTCGTCTTTATCACCCTGGAACCTTTCCAGTGATTCTCCCCAGGATCAATTGATACCATCTCACTACAACTAGTGAGAATCCTAACATCCAATTAGATCTATCTCATAGATCCAAAATCCAGGATTTGGGAGGTATCATTTTGATCCTATATGGAGAATCTTTGTGATAAGCGGAGATTGACCGAGCGTAGCATAGGAAACTCCTTTCTTATCAAGAGTATGTCATCCACGTACTCTACGAGGATCATCACCATACTCCCTACTACCTTTTTGTTTATACAAGGTTCATCTACCATTTTGATGATATCAAACTCTTTGACTAACACATCAAAACAGATGTTCCAACTCCGCGATACCTGCTTTATCCTATAAAGCATCTTGTACACGTTTCCGCTGCTCCCACTGTCTACGATGCCCTCTGGCTGTGTACTTATAGACGTTTTCTTCTAAAACATCATTTAGAAAAGTAGTCATGACACCCAACCGCCAGATATCGTAGTCATGGTATGTAGCCGTGGCAAGTAGGATCTGGATGGACTTAAGCATAGCCACTTGAAAAGGTTTCATCATTATCCAGGCTTGGTCGATGACGAAAAGCTTTAACAAGTCTAGCTTTGAAAGTCTCAACTTTTCCATCTACACCAAGTAATCTTCTCAAGATATACTTGCTCCTGATGGGGATTTAACCCTTCAGATATAGCAACCAAAGTCCATACTTTGTTGGTGTACATGGATTCCATCTCAGATCGCTAAGCATCCAGCCATTCTTACAGAGTCCCACTCCTGATGGCCAGCTCGAAACTAGTTGGGTCATCATCTCATGATGCAATCCTCGCTCCCACTGTCATAGAGAAACCGAAGTATCTCTCAGGCGGGTGAGGAACCCTACCAGATCGGCGGAGAGGCTGAGGTTCGTTGGTAACTATTGAATCCTTTGGTTCTTTCAAATCATCAGCTGCAGTTTGTATAGCTGGAATATTTCCAGCTCTACATAACAGATCTTGTCTCGAGCTTGTCCGGATTTTGCTTTTAGACATAGGCCGGACAACCCCAAATCTTAACTAACTTAAGATATGGGCTCTTCCCTTTCCATATCACATATGAAATGGTAGGTAACTGATTTGATTTGAACCCTATTCAATAGGTATGCAGCTTCTCAAGTGCATAACTCCCAAAAAGGAAATAGGTAACTCAGTAGTACTCATCATAGAGCACACCTTATCTCATAGGGTGTAATTGCTCCGCCCCAATATACCATCGTACTATGGTGTATACGGAGGAGTAATGCTGAGAGAGAATCTCATTCCCCTTTAGAATAGTCCAGGAATTCCGTGCTCAAGTATTCTCCTCCCTGATCACATCAAAGGACATAATACTTATACCTGTATTTTGGTTCTCTACTTCTAACTTATATTCTGTGAATATCTCAAAAGGTTCTGACTTGTGTTTCAACAGGAACATATGTCTGAATCAAAAGAGATCATCAGAGAATTTAATGAAGTATAAAGAACCGGTCCTGGCATGTGTAGACAGGGGACCTTTCATACATCAGCATGTATCAATCCCTAGAGTTCACTAACTCTTTCTCTGTTTCCAATAAACGGAGCTATGGTCATCTTATCTCTGTGACATGACTGGCAAGTTTCACAAGATGTAAATTCAAACTGATTTAAATATGCATCTAAAATGTAACTCCAGCCAGTCGGATCGCATTGATATGACCTAGTCTACAATGCCTCAAGAAGGATTCGTTCATTTCTGAACTCCTCCTCTTGTGTGTGTTCCATATACTAAGAACTATAGTTTGATTTAGAACATCAATGCTTTTAGATAACGTGCCTTAACCGATCAACTTTTGATATAGGAAATGTTCAAAACATTATCCATCTATACAAAATTTTAACATTTCTTTACTCATAAAGAGATAGATATGATTTTGTATATCAGGATCGGTATCTAATAGCATTTGTTCAGAATCAATGTATTGGTAATACAGGGTGACAGTGACCAACAGACTTGGCTGCAACACTTGCCCCGTTTTCTGTCTCATGAAACTTATCACCCGTTCTCAGTTTTTCTACCCTTTTGCAGCCTTATGTAACAGATTACATATCTGGGATCCTGATCCGGTATCATATACCCAGGATGCAGAGGATACTGAGAAACAGTTCTTTGTAACGAACACACCCGAAGATGATGCATCAGCATGCACTCTCTTCGTTTGGCCAGCACGGGAATTCTGGTAATCCCCAATTTCCTGCTCTGTCTTATAACAATTATAAGTTGGAGCGGGACCAACATTCCCCAGCTCAGTATAACAAGCGGGTTCGGTCAAATATCCGTATTATTATCTTGATTAAGGCGTGATATGGTCGCTACCTGGAGAGAGAGAGAAGAAAACACTCAGCGTGCGCTCTTTCAAGAATAGATTGGTTATTATTTTATCTAATCAGGATGGCTCCCACTGTTTTTATCAAATCTTCCTTCAAACCCTAAAAGGAAAGACCAGCCGGGATTAATTACACACTACAAGTTCGCCAATCTTTCAGCCAGGCCAGTGTCGGTACTTTGAGGGAGGTCCCCCATGCTTTCGCACGAACCTAATTAATGTAAACCTCGTTTTCCCATAGGCGTAACCTCGTTGACACCTTTCTAGACACCTACTTGATCGGCTAATTGTAATGTATAAAACTCTCCCAGGAGTAACTCTTACTCGCAGTGGGTATTGGGATCCAACTATCTCATAGAAGGTATGCAATCTCATTGCAAATTTCAACACTTGAAATTCCCGATAATTTTGCCCCTAGCAGCTATATGACCTTAACATAGTCAACAAATCATAAGTGCTAGTCAAGTTCAACCCGTCATTTCCCGATTGAATTAAACCCACCCGCACGACCCTTAACATAGTCAATAAATTCGCACAACTACCCTAATCCAATCGCATCATATGCTTATGCAGATAAGCACTAATTAGCTACCGCACACTACGCCTTAACATAGTCAACAAACGTAGCACGAATACTAACTAGTACTTATCTGAAATGACGGAGGGCTACGACAGGTTTTTCTGAAAACCTATTGCGTAATGAACTTGATATCGTTGTAGAATCAAATGATTTTAAAATGGAGTGTTTTTGAGGCTTTTGTAGTTTTGCTAAAGGAGTAACTCCCGGTGAAGGGATCGTCGGTCCTTTCCTCGTCGAATGAGGTGCGGGATATATCATATATATCACTGTGCAAAGCAGAAACTATAGAAGCTATCAAAAGACAAACCGAGTGTGTAGCATGCCAGTTATTGCTAAAGGAGTCACTCCCGGTGAAGGGATCTCGGTCCTTTCCTTATCGAATAAGGTGCAGGATATATCATATACACCGCTGTGCAAAGCAAGAACTGTAGCTACCTGTTTTATTTTTGAAATTCGATTCTACAACATCTTAGGTTTCTTTTATTTCATTAATCACATTAATGAAGTCCCATCATATAAGTACCTAAACATCACAGATAAATATGACGTACACTTATGCCATCCGCATTCGCCTCGATGTCCCCTCGTGCACCGTTAGGTTAGGTAACCAACGGCAGAGCGGGGCAGGGCTAGTGCGGGTGTAAAACATAAGCAACGTCTATATAATATATCATATAGACTATATACTGTATCTATCAGAGAACATCACATGATCACATCACAGATAACGCAGCAGAAGAAACATATGAAATATTGGATATACTAGGACGTCCGTGTTTTCAATACGAGCCAGTATAAAACACGGATTCCACGGTCGTGATGAATAGCCAAACCCACACCCCTAGACCCCTACGAGAGCGGCAAGCAACCCTACCAATTCTGGAGTTAGGAGACCCGGAATCGACTCCTCGAGTTGGTCTCCCACTGGACTCCAGAACCCGGTTACTTGTGCTCCCCTCCTTGGGTCTATCCTAGTGCGGAAAAGTAAATAATATACAAAAGGTGACATCTTCCGCAACCTGGAAGTGCCCCAAAAAAAGAATATTACATACAAGTTTTTACATGAATGAAAATGAAAAACACTCATCTCACATAAAAACCCCCGGCTATTCAAACACGACGATCCAATATAACATATCCAGCAACACATAATATCACATGTCATCAACGTAAGTAAACATGCGTATCCCAATTGTCGTTGACATATAGCAACGAAACCGGCGATATCACATATTACACTTACGGTCACAGAAAAGAAAGTGTAAAACTACAACAGTTGGAATCCGCAACCTGCATAGACATCGCATGCCTAATCAAATGAATTCCTTAGACATCGCATGCCTAACTATTATAAACCCCGCATTTTAGCCTCATTATCGAAAACACTTTTCAATATCAAGTCGGGCAATTCAACAAGATTCCCGACATCCTGATCGAATACTCGTCGCAAACTTTAGTAGGCGGCCGCACCCCCGATACCGTCGACAAAGTGCACCAAGGCGGAACACCGCTGCCGCGAGCACCCGTACGGATGCTTTCGGCGACGGGGTTCTCCTACAGTCACTTGGTCGGGGCTATGGAGCGAGGCTGTCTATTAAGTTTACCCGACGAGTATCTGCGTACGCTACGTGATTGCGACGGACTTTTGATCACATCAAAATTCCGTGGCAACCGATCAAGTGAGACTAAAGTGCTATGTTTATAACAATCATTCAGTTATCTCATAACACCTTGTGAATTCCAATTATTGTATCACATTCCGGATAAATAGAAAATGTTAAACTTTCCGATCGAACAATTGAACACCCAAGTTTTCCCGAAACAGCTCAACTCATGAAGTAAGTTCAAAGACATTCACTTCGTGCCTCAGTACCAACGGTCCAGCCGTAGAAGGGTCAAGCCAACGCCTCACATGTGGCACGCCGTACTGCCCCAAACCCTAAGGTTCAAAGGGCAGTTCAAGACGGTCACATAATCGAGTTAAGGTTTGTTGTCTTGTAGAGGGACCATCGCGTTACTTGCACTACTTAGAACGTCTTTAAACCACGGAAAAATTCAACACTTGGAAATTTTCCGGCAGGGGAAAAGGTGGGTACTTATATCCGGTCGAACTTTTTAACATATTCTAAAATTATCCGGAAATCCACACAGACAAAATTTGATAATCCGATCAAATTATCGAATCCCCAAAACGACCCCAGAAAATGCAACTCATGAATAATATTTAAAAATACCCAGAGAACTCAGCACTGAATAAAGGAAGTTACTGTGCAAAATTGGGAGGGTGACGTCACCCTATTGCCGCGGAACCGCCGCAGAAGCCAGGCTTCTGCCGCGGTTCCGCCGCACTTTGGACACATCGATTGGAAAATTTTGCACCGTAATTCTTAGATTTCCCTGCTGAATTTTTTAAGCATTTTTAATTTGGAAAAAACCCAGTTTTTGAAAAAAGTCCAGAGAGCATTATCGGGTTAGGGTTTCGGGTCGATCGGGTTTCAAACTTCGTCTACGCATCGCCTAAGACACTAGCTAGGCTCTGATACCACTGTAGGGTTCCTAGGCACACTAATGAGGTCTCACAAGGCATCAACCATGCCAATTTCAAATTTTACAAGTGCCGGGAAACCCTAATACGGATCGTTGACTAGATATATAGGCGACAAATGAAACTAGTTAACAACTTAACTACAAGAACGGAAATACAACCTTTGTAGATCCGGTCCTCCACCTCCACGGCTCCGCAATGAAGTCTCCTCGCTGTCCAAATCGAATCCCGGGCTCTAGCGTCGGCTTCATCGGAGAAATGGGCGGGCTAGGTCATCGACTACGATGCCGAAGATGATCTACGTCGAGGCATCACAAGTTCAAGCTCCCACTTCACCAAGTCATGAAACTTGTGAAGAGAACACCCTATACTACTTGGCAAGAGGTAGAGGATGAAGAAATAGGAGGTGGGTTCACTTTAGAATTGGATTTCTCACTTGATTTCAGTAGTTGCCATTAAAGGAAGCAAGCTTTCTTCTTGAAGAAGAAGAAGAAGAAGATGAAAAATGTTATGATAAGAATTCTCCAAAAAGAAAATAAAATGAATACTTGTCATAATCAAACCATGGTCAAGTGTAGAGAATGAACTAGGGTTAAGTGGAATGGTTAGGGTTAAGATGAGACAAAATGGTCACTTAGTCAAAGCTTCATGAAGCTTCAACATGCATCCAAAGAAAGCCACCATTTTTCTTTTCTCTTTTCCAAAATAAAATAAATGAAATAAATAAATAAATGAATAAGAAAATGAAAACCCTAACCATTACACAACCATGGTTTAATCTTTACACAAACCCTAGTGAGCATGTATCATCAAACATGATACAAACTTGTGTACAAAAGTATATCACATTTACAATGTGCACAATCCAAGTGAGAAAATCCATTTAAAGTGAACCAATACTAGTTAATGCAAAGTAATATATCAAATATATAATTATGCATTAAATCATCAAATCAACACTTGATTCAATGATCCGGTCATGTCGCACACAACCGACTAGTATCCAATGTATCGGCTTATCGAATCAATCCTTGATTCGATAACTAGGTTATATCGCATACAACCATTCGATACATTCGTCGTGAGAATGAAATATTGTATCACATACACGCATTATTCTCGGTCCCGCACATATCTCATATGCGCTCCTATTTCGTTTCGCTTGAGCCAGGAAACCTCTGTGTAGGACTCTAAAGACTCGTCAATACGCCGGCAGCAGATGATGATCATATCAATCACCCACAAGCCGCAAGCGGTCTGCTAAACGTAACGGCCACCCGGGTATTGAGCGATCAGAAGATCGACGAGCAAGCCCACTCAAACTCCTGTGAATCCAACCAGTAACACTTACCGTACAGTCCGGTCTGATCGTCTGATATGTCGCATATCTCGCCTAGGGGTGGTAAACGTCAGACCCCAATAGCTCGATAAGTCGTGTCGATATGAGGTCTATAACAGTTCGAGAAACTACTGGTAACACTTACCAGTAAATCTCAGCAACCCTGGCCAGGGATTTCTGGTTATAGCCAATCGAACACAGCGCAACATCAACTCCCTATACCGGGAGAGACGAATCCCCTCCTATCGCTCATTGCCTCCATGTGATTCGGGACTGTACCCAAAAGCCACCGTTTTGCACGCCCTCTTGGACGTGGTAAGGTGGAAATCAAAGCACAGTGGGAACCACATAAGACTCTATGACGATCTCGGGTCAACAGACTACATTGTACCAGTGTCACCAGAGAACTGCCATCTGACGTGAGGTATAATACCATCTGGGAGTTCTCGGCGAGTCCGTCCAGTGTACCCAGTCTCCACTGAGCACCCGTATATCATCTCTGATGTCAAACACCAATGGATATGGGATCATCCATCGCCCATCTGTATGGGTCGAGAAGGTATACGCTAGTCTACTCTGGTATATCGATGCCCCGTCTCGATATACCCACGACTAGGGACTTTGAAGGATGTACTCATGGACTACCCTGTCCCCACTGGTATGATCCGCATCATAGTCCAGGTAGTCAAGTACACATCCTAAGGGTTTACCAACATGTAACAGAGAGACAATCAGTATACACGTTAAGGTAAAGATCAACCAGATAGCATACTATCATGTCGAGCAAGAAAGTCCTCCCTATATATGTCCCAGCATCCACTACAATATACATCCTATGTATAGTAATGGCCTCTAGGGCATACATATAACTAACAAGGCCCACCCTGGCTTTGATTATGGGGTGTTTTGCTTTCGTTGCTTCATGGAGGATGCTCCATCGAAGTAGAGTTTCCATTGGGAATCATTTTCTTCCTTCACTCCTTCGATTGTGTCGAACGCATGTTCATCCGTCAATTCGCAATTTAAGGGGGAGTCAGCTGGTATCGGATGCTTCGCGAGAAATTCGGCAATGGCCTGGCCTTTCACTGCTTTGAGAGGTCGATACATTATCGAGAACTCCATCAGGAGGAGGGCCTATTTGACTAGCCTTCCCGTTAGTATGACCTTTGACATCAGATATTTGAGAGGATCCACCTTTGATATGAGATGAACCTCATATGCTAAAGCCTAATATCTGAGTTTCGTTATTGCGAAGATCAGAGCCAGGCAATGCTTTTCGATGGGGGAATAGTTGTTTTCTGCCCCCAGGTGAACTCGACACAAATAGTACAGAGCTCTCTCATTTCCCTGATCGTTCTCTTATGCCCATAGCGCGCCTAGAGAACCTTCAAGGGCTGTCGTATATAGGATAATTGTCACGCCCCGCTTCCCCGTATACGACGAAGGGGACGCGACGAGGTCCGCTACGTATATACTCAGAAGTACATACGCTAAGCGTATCTAAGCAATATAAAATAAATACACAAGAGACAAGAAATAAAAAGAACAGCAACTTTTATTTATTAACATTCTTTGTACAATACATGAAGGAAATACAACTGAAATAAAAAGATGCCTAAACAGTGACATAACAGGAAATGTAAAATACTGAATGGAAAAGTGTACAATGAACTTAAGTGCAGGGTCTTCGGCAAACTGCTCCAAGTCTTCTTGAGATGGCTCGATCTTCGCCGGGTCCAAACCACCTGACGACATTCAAAGAAGAAAGAAATAGAATGTCGTCAGCGAACAGGTCGCTCGGTAAGTCCCAAAGATAGGGGAGAAATAGACAAAGAGTAGGAGAGAGAGTAGCTTTTAATGTTGTATTGTGTTGTTGTAATATTGTATTAACGCTGTTGTTTGTAGCTTGGTACTGAAGAATGCCAGTGTATACGAGAGGAGTCTCTATATGCCAGAGACCAGGGCAAATGGAATATAGAGTACAAGGCTCCGTTAGAAGATCCGGAACAACGGCAATTGGATTCATGTTAGGTGTCTTAAGTCTGACCGCCTCGTGCCACTTTTAACACCTTTCGTACCAATCTACCCCTTAAACCCCGCGATGTCTTGTTTGTATTGTTATCTTATAAAATTGTATTGATTGCATGATTGATTGACTGACTGACCGAAACCATGATATCAGGAAACGGTTGTAACCGTGGAGTCATGTAAATGGAATACTGTGAATCATGTAAAAGGAATATATATCCATGGTTCGGTTCAGTCAAGATGTATAAATTGATAATTTTATTCATGGATTCATGTGTTTATATTGAATTGGAATCCTGTAGATTATAGATTGACTTGAATCATATTCAAGTCAGATTAATCAGACTTAAACCCGAGTCAGACAATCAGAATTGTGAATCGAGGTCTTATAATTGCTAGGGTCCTTAGGGTAATTTATAAAACTTGAGGGGGGTTTATGTAAAAATACTTTTATATACTTTTCAAAATACACTTAAAATATTTATTGTTCGTCTTTAGAGTTGTAATGAGAGTGGATTTTATGGTGTGACATTTCTAGTGAAAATATCCTAGTTTTATAAATAAGGGTATGTATCTGTAATATTGATTACTTGAAGTTCATGGTATTTTAGTGTAAACTTTATTCTTGTGATTTTTAGAAAAATGTGGAAAATTTATATTATAATAAAATATATATTTAAATGATAAATATACATATGTTTATACAAAAGTAATTTTAATAAATATTTTATATTCCAAAAGTCTCATTTTCTTAAGATGTCGTATTTTAAACCTTTCGAGACCGAATGCTCCTTGCGAAGGTCTAAATCTCGTACTACTAAGCCCGAGGGTGCACGATAAACCGTACTATCCCTAACGGGTTCCCCAAAAGTGGGTTGTAGCGGTGCTTTGCCAAGATTGTAAAATACTAATCCTTTAGAAAACAGTTTTATAAAGAAAAAGGTATTTATTTGCAAATGTGTAAATTTTCCGTATTTTAGATTCTAGGGTTTCCTAAGCCAACTAGCCTATTTCTAAATGGTCTAAACGACAAGTCGTTAGAAGTTTCAAATCGCCTCTTCACCGCTAATTGTGGCCAGGTAAGTACAAGTGAGGAAGGAGGGATCCGCTCACGAATCGTGAGACGGGCCTTTTAAAGTTACCTAAGCTCACTTGCCTAGCCTAGACACCACAAAGTCAGGTTTAGATAAACGATCGATGTCCACAACTTATCGTATTTTCCTAATACAAGGTATTTATTTAAAAGTGTATCAAATCTAAAACTTTTAAGAATGGTTTTATTAAGAATATGGTATTTAAATGAAAGTTTTGTTTTATCGTATTTTAAGTTTTGATGATATCATTTTAGGGTTGGATTTGCGTGTGTGTGGAGGTAGGTCATTACCTCGTGCTCTACTTTAAATGTATAGTAAGATTAAGGGGTTAAATGTGAAATCGAAACATGATGGTATTAAAGTGACAAAATACGATAAATTGGAAAGGTTATCATTTCATGTGAGAAAACTTATTCAAATTGATTTTTAAAAGTTTAATAGTCAAGTTAAGATGTTTAGGCATGAATGTATAGGTTAGAAGTGAAATTTTATGGAAAACCGAGTCGGAAATCAGATTTGTTCCGATTCCGTCGGGTTTCGTAAATTCGTATTTTAGAGAAATAGAAAGGAGGATAGAATGGGACTTAAGGGTTTCGATCTATACTAAGGAGTGTAGGGGAACTAAAGGAGTTGCCGAGGCGTTGCTTCGTCGCCGGTTGTTTCTAAAAACGTCGCCGGAATTCCCGCCGGAATTTCGTCGGAGCTTCGCCGCGAACTGGTTTTCAAAGTACACAACTCTTGAGACGATTTTGAGAGAGTGAGCTTAGGGTTTTGGGATGAGAGGGTAGAGAGTAGGGGGTGTATTTATAGGGTAGGCTAAGGTAAGGGTAGGTGAAAGGTTTAAAATAAAAATGTAATAAAATGTAATAAAAATGTATTAAAAGTGGAGTAATTGGGGTTTTTTAAGAGCTCTGGAAGTGGTCTGAGGCTGAAATTTTGCAGGTGCATAGGGAATATGAAAAGACACAACTTTCATGTTGGGGCCGTCGCCAGAATCGGCCGACTCGGGGGTGACTCGGCCGTGACTCAGTCGGAGCACTGAGTCGGCCGAGTCAAAGCCGAGTTGGCCGATTCCCGGCCGAGTCCGGCGGCCAGGATCCCCCCCGACACCGAAATAAGAGCTAGCTTCGTCATGTTCTTCGCGGTTCATCTAACTCCTGGAAGTGTTACATCTTTGGGTGTAGTGGGGTTTTTTGTGAGATATGCACGTGTCAACTCTTGGTATTCTAAAGGTTTTTAAAAAAATCAATATTAAAAATAATGTGGGGTATGAGATTTGAACTCTGGTGGCTTGGTTCAGCAGTGCAAGGAGTTACCAATGAGCTACAAGCTCCTTTTTGTAATTATGGTGTGAAATAATTACTTAAAGTGGTAACAACAACATTAAATACCCCAAGTATACTTTAATTTTAAAGCAATTTTATGTACACTAAAAATGGAGTTATTTAAAAACAAAATAATTACTTATATATTGTGCTCAGGTTAAAATACTCTTTTATGGATTTTGAAAATAAAAATTGTATAGAAAAGTGTATAGAAAAATTAAGGTTGTTACAATAATGGGTTTTCCCTTAACCGGAGCGGTCAATACCTCCAGATTTTGCAGGTATTGCTTGATTTCGTCTAGTGCATTTTGGCACTTTTGATCCCAGACGAACGAGGATTCCTTCTTCATCAAATGACTGTAGGGACGACATTTTCCGGAGAGGTTGGTTATGAACCGCCGGATATATGCGAGCTTTCCTTGAAGAGACCGCAATTGTTTACGAGTTTCTGGCGTGGGCATTTCTATAATCGCTTTGATCTTTGAAGGGTCGATTTTGATACCCCAGTGCTGTATGATGAATCCTAGGAATTTACCTGAAGAGACTCCAAACGCACATTTTAAAGGTTTCATCTTCAGATTATACTTCCGAAGAAGTAGGAACACTCTTTTTAGATGTTCCCAATGCTCCTCGTGAGATCTGTTTTTAAACACAAGGTTGTCGATGTAGCATTCAACGATCTCATGTATGAGGTCATCGAAGATCTTCGTCATGGCCCTTTGGTAGGTACCTCCAACATTCTTTAAACCGAAGGGCATCACCTTATAGAAGAATATGCCCAACAGGATCCGGAAGGTGGTATGTTTTTGGTCTTCGGGATGCATTTTTATTTGATTGTATCCTGAAGATCCATCCATGAAGGATAAGACCTCATGGGTAGACGTGTTATCAATCATTAGCTCAGTAACAGGTACTGGAAAGTCATCTTTCGCACAAGCTTTGTTGAGGTCCCGAAAGTTCACGCAGATGCACACCGTCCCATTTTTCTTCATCACCGGAATGATGTTAGCGATCCAGTCGGGATATTGAACCTCTTGGATGAAGCCAGAGTCGATTAGTTTTTTGACTTCAGCGTTGATACTCATCTTAAGTTCGAGCCACATTCTTCTTGGCGCCTGTTTGACGGGCTTTATGTCTGGCGATATGGCCAGTTTATATACTGTTACTTTCGGATCTGGACCTGGCATCTCAGAATAGTTCCATGCGAAGCAATCTTTGTACTGCATGAGCACGTCCTTTAACATGGCTACATGTTTTTCAGATAATAGCTCACTGATGAGCGTTGGCCTCGGATCATTTTCCGTTCCTAAGTCAATTTTCCTTAAGTTGTCCGCCGTATGTATATCCCGTCTTCTAGCTCTTTTGGTGCTGATGGAAACTCGAAGATCACCTCGTCATCGTATTCATTTACGAAGCACATGTGGAAGTCATCCATAGTCTCGTGCCCTCCCTCTTTTGTGAGTGTTATCATATGGAAGGTACGAGTTCGCTTCCCTTTTTGTAGTTGAGATGGTCCTATCCTTATGGTATAGATTCTCTTTGGCTCATACTTTTGCGGCAGGGTTACCCTCCAGCTGTCGGATAAAGTGAACCTGCCTTGCTGATACTGGTCTTCTACCCAGTCTTTAACGGCGAAGCATTCTTCGAGGGGATGACTTATTGCTCGGTGGTAGGTGAAAGTGTGTCTTAGCACCTCTACTTGGTTTCCACATGCATCAAGTATGCAATTTAAAAAAATCTAGAGGTCTAAGCTGCTGGGTTTGCTTAGCACCCTCACTAGGTTTTAACAAGCATCAAACATGCAACTTTAAAAAACTTGGGTGCTAACCAAACCTAAACTTGAATCGAACTAAAGGATTAGGGTAAAACTAAACAAGTATCACATACTAGTTAGTGTCTAACACTAAGAAGGGAGAAATACAACCTTTGTAGACCTCTCCTCCTTGACTCCTTGGTTCTACTTGGAGTTTGAACGGGTTCGCTTGAAGCCTTCGAAGTCCACGACGGTCCACCATGGAGTCCCTTTGCTCAAGCTCCTAGCTTCACTAGACCTAAGTGGAAGTGAAGCAAATAACCTATACTAGTGGGCTAGAATAATATAGATTGGTAAAGTGGGTGATATTCTCACTTAAAAACCTTTCTTTTTCTTTCTCTTCACTCACTTTGAAAGAGGTAGAGAGCTTGGAGGAAGAAGGAGATGGAAATAGCTTGCTTGAGCTCAAAAGAAAATAAACTCAAGATAATAATGAATAAGAGAGAGTCACACTCACTCTTAACTAAGGCTAGGAAAATATCTAGATATTTTTGAAGTCGAGTTAATAGATAATTATAAATGAAACCATGGTTAGTATAAGATATTTTTAGAAGTGTGTAGAAAGAAAAATCAACCATGATTTATTTCCCATTTTCTTTAACTCAATAATTAAAAATATCATAATAGTTTCCATGTGGGTCTTGCATAGCCATCTCCAATGTATCATCAACCATGACACATGTATGCATGCATGTGTGCATATATATCAATATAAACATATATACATACATGCATACAAAATAAAGAAAGGGTTTAATAAATAAGATAATGGTCATTTGATATCAAATCAACACTTGATTTAATAATCCGGTCATATCACATACGACCCGACCAATAGAAAACGCTTGACTAAAATACGGTATCACATACACACATTTAATCAAGCTCCTGCGCATATCCCCATATGCATCACATATCGTTTCTCCTGAGCTAGGAAACCCCTTTGTGGGACTCTAAGACTCATCAATAAGCTAGCAGTAGGTAGTGATCATATCACATACCCACAAACCGTCAGCGGCACTAGTTGTATGTAACGACTCCCAGGTATTGAGCGAACAGAAGAACAACAAGCGAACCTGTCAAAACTCCCGAAGAGCCAACTGGCAACACTTACCGTACAGTCCGGTCTCTTCGTCAGATATGCTGCATATCGAGTCTAGGGATGGTATCGTCGACCCCAATAACTCAATAAGTCATGCCGATGTATGGCCTATAACAGATCGAGAAACTACTGATAACACTTATCAGTAAATCTCATCAGCCATGGCCAGGGACTTTCTGTTATAGCCAATCGAGCACAGCGCAACATCAACCCCCAATACCGGGAGAGACGAAACCCCTCCTATCGCTCATTGCCTCCATGTATCTCGGGACTGTATCCAAAAGCCACCTGTTTGCACGACTCAGTAGAGCCGTGGTAGGTTGGAAATCAAAGTATAGTGGGAGAACGCACAAGACTCTATGACGATCTCGGGTCTACAGACTAACCTATACCAGTGTCACCTGAGAACTGCTATCCGACGATAGATATAAAACCATATAGAAGTTCTCGGCGAGTCCGTTCAGTGTACCCAGTCTCCACTGAGCATCTGTATACAATCTTTGATGTCCAACACCAATGGATATGAGACATCCATCGCCCATCATATGAGTCAAGAAACATATACGCTAGTCTACTCTGGAATATCGATGCCCCGTCTCGATACACCCACGACTAGGAACATTTTAAGGATATGCTTATAAACTACACATGTCCCACTAGTATGATCCGCATCATAATCACAGTAGTCAAGCAAATACATACATATATATATATATATATATACACATACATACATCCACTATCAAATAATGGCCTCTAGGGCATACATATATCCAACATAAGCTACACTAACCTAGAATCGAACTAGAGAATTAGGGTTTGTATGCATGTAAACAAGTTTTACACTAAATGAATAGAGAATACAACCTTTGTAGACCGGTCCTTCACTTCTAAAGCTCCAAGTAGTAGTCCCTTAGCTCCAAGTAGTGATCCCTAGAACGCTTCTTAGGCCCTACTTGGTGAAAGGAACGAGCTTACTTCATCGTCTTCGAGGCCGAAAATGATCCACCTTGAATTTACTCTAACTCAAGATAACTCATCACTAATCAAGGAATTAGTGAAGCAAACAAGCTAATCTTATGGGCTAGATGAGAGTAGGTTGATGAAGTAGAAATTTTGCTCACTTTAGAAAACACTATCTCTTTTTCTTTTTTCATCTCATGAAAAGCTAGAGAGCAAAAAATGTGATGAAGAAGATGAACTTTTTTGAAGAACTAAAGTGAAGAAAATATCACAAGTGATATTTGTAGAGAGTTAACTATGACTAAGGATAAAGGTTAGGTTATAAAATATCTAAAGTAAAACAAAATTAGTAGAATGAGTCATGGCTTCTACATGCTTCATGAAGCATTTTAAGCCATGCTCATTTTCTACTAATTTCCTTTTTACTTTAAATATAAATCACGCAATATTATCCTTGGTTTGGTGTGGGTCCCATACACCCATGTTCTATGTATCATCCACCATGACACAATAGTATATGTAATTAATATATATATATATATATACACATTACATAAATATATATATCAACACACACACATATATATTCAAGAGAAGAAATTCTTTAGTGAGCTTAATATTACTTAATATATAAATATCAAATATAAATATATATCAAATTATTAAATCAACACTTGATTCAATAATCCAGTTATATCATATATAACCGACTAATATCACTTATATGTATATCACATTATCGAATCAACACTTGATTCAATAACCCGGTCATATCACATATAACTGAAAACTTTCAATATAATTTATCAAATCAATACTTGATTCAATAATCTGGTTATATCACATATAACCAGCTAGTATCAAATATATATATACATATAACATATCATTGAATCAACAATCCGGTTATATCATATATAACCTAACCGATATCACATATCGCGAGATTAGAATACGGTATCACATACTCGTATTTAATCAAGCTCCCACACATATCACCATATGTGCCCTAATTCGTTTCGCTTGAGCTAGGAAACCTCTGTGTGGGACTCTAAAGACTCATTAATACGCCGGTAGTAGGTAATGATCACATTAGTCACTCACAAGCCGTCAGCGGTACTAGTTGGATGTAACGGCTACCCAGGTATTGAGCAAATAGAAGATCAATAAGCAAGCTTGTCCAAACTCCCCGCAAAACTTATAAGCAATTCTTACCATACAGTCCAGTCTCTTCGTCTGATATGTCGCATATCAAGTCTATGGATGGAATCGTCAGACCCCGGTAACTTGATAAGTCATGCCAATGTGTGGCCTATAACCGTTCGAGAAACTATTGATAACACTTACCAATAAATCTCATCAGCCCTGGCAAGGGACTTGCTTTTATATCCAATCGAGCATAGCACAACATTAACTCCCTATACCGGGAGAGACGAAACCCCTCCTATCGCTCATTGCCTCCATGTGACTTGGGACTGTACCCAAAATCCACCTGTTTGCATGACTTCTTTAAGCCGTGGTAGGGAAGAAATCAAAGCATAGTGGGAACCACACAATACTCTATGACGATCTTAGGTCTACAGACTAACTTATACCAGTGTCACCAGAGAACTGCTATTTGACGATAGGTATGGTACCAACTAGGAGTTCTCGGCGAGTCCTGTTCGGTGTACCCATTCTCTAGTGAGCACCTGTGTACAATCTTTGATGTCAAACACCAATGGGTGTGGGATCAACCATCGCCTCATACAGGGTCAAGAAACGTACACACTAGTCTACTCTGGAATATCGATGCCCTGACTCGATATCCCCTCGACTAGGAACGGTTAAAGGATGTGCTTGCGGACTACCCAAGCCCCACTAGTATAATCTACATCATAGTCCTGGTAAACAAGCTAACATCCTAAGGGCTTTATCAATATGTATCAGAGAGACAATATAATAATACTAGTGTACATGTTAAGATAAAGAGTAACTAGATAGCATACTATCATGTCGAGTAAGAAAGTCCTCTATAGATATGTCTAAGCATCCACTATATCGTACAATAATGGCCTTTAGGACATACATATTCCTAATAGTAGGAGCAATAATCCGGATGATGGACCTCATTTATTTGTTCTGGTGCCGAGACTCCGGGAGGTCACCATTTGATGTTTTATGACAAGGTTGAATATTTTCCTTATCTTGTCTTGGGGGAAAGTGTATTCCCAACCCATTTTCTTTATAAACGATGGGTTCAAATCGACCTTTTCTCGATTGCATGACTTCTTGGATCTACTTAGTTGTTTTCGGACACTGTTTGTGTCCTTTGCCTTATTTTTTCCTTTATTTCGGGATTTTCCCTTTTCGCGAGGACGTACAGTGGACTCGGGATGAAGAGCATTATAGTCTTCCTTCTCTATGGATAGCTGATTGAGGCGCTGCGTCCTGGCCTTTTCATAAATGGCCATCTCACGACTGTGATCGTTTCGGCTCCTTTGATAAGCTTCTTTTATTAACTTGTCTATTTGTTCTTCGAATGACGAACTTAACATTCTTAGGGCGGGATTTCGCTCTGTTTCAACATCACGGCCACTCGGAAGAGCGTTTTCCCCTTCGTTGGAGCTATTTATGACACGACAGTTGTGGAATTGCTCCCGTTTCTTAGACCGGACGTACCCGAGCCCAGTTGTCTCCATCTTCCCGTTGGACATCTTTCGCTGAGTCCCGAGAATATCCTAAATCTTTTTGTGGAATCCGGCTTGCCAGACAGTTTGTTCGAGGGGTAAACCTTGGCGTCTTAACAGCCTTTTCAATCCCTCTACGTAGTATCTTGGCGGACGGATTGTTTGAAGCCTGTCGAGTGTAAAATCGGCGCCATGCCAGACTTCTTTTTCTATTCTGGTCTCCGTATATCGGTAGAAGTGGTTTTCACCCCTTCGCCTGGGAGGGACGTAAAAAGTCTGTAATTCTTGTATGCTGTATGTATCGAGCGCATCAAGTTCCTTGTAATGCCGAGGCGGAGCCATTGTGATTTGCAGACTTTGATCTTCTCCGGCGAGGGTTTGCACTGACGGGCGGATGGAGAACACTGTGTTGGCCTCGTCCTCAGAGTCGTTGCAAAAGACCAGAAAAGGAGTAGATGGCCCGGGCTTGCTGTTTTCTTTCTGGGGTTGCCCCGAGTAGACTATTTCTTCATCTTCTTCGAAATCGTTCCCAAAGATTGGGATTGTGGCGACAGGCTTCTGTTTATCCTTTGGCCTATGACACCTTTCCGTATCCTTGAATTCTGGTAGGAAGTACTTTCTGTCCTCATATTTTTGGACCTTGTTTATGGAGAACGGATTTAGCTCCCTGTGATGGTGTACTCCGAGCCATTCTTGAAATACTTCATACACTGATGTTGTGTAGAAGGGATGACGTTTTACTCATGTAACCAGGGCCTGCCGAGCAAAACATTATAGCATGTCTTGGCGTCAATGACATGAAATTTGTTGTCAGTGACGAGCTACCCAAAGCGTAACGTCAGTATTACGGACCCAAACGTCCGTGACGACTGTGAGTCGAACCTGGAGATGGTAATTTTGTCTCGGGCCAGGTGCTGAACGTTCATGCAAATCTCCTTTAGCACTCTCACATTGAGAAGGTTGACGGAGGATCCGTTGTCGACAAGGATTTTCCCTATCTTGATGTCGTGGCAGTACCCGGTGACATATAACGGGCGGTTATGTTCGTACGTACCGAGGAGGAGATCTTCATCGCTGAATGTAATGTCAGCTGTTTGAACCTCTGCCAGCTCGTCCTTCATCTTCTCTTCTGCAAGGAAAGTTTGGAATTGATCAGGCTCTTGTAATGCCTTGATCAGAGAATCTTGTGCCTCTTTGGACAGGAGGAGAGCATCCAATATGCTCAGTTGTGAGGGTATTTTCCTCAAATGTGCTAGGACATTGTAATCCACCTTGTTTTTCGTAGGTTGGTATCTTGCTGCGAGCTCTTTGACAACTCCACCGTCGAGGGCAATTTCCTCAGGGATTTTTTCTTTCCCTTTTTCCTTTTTGCTCGAACATTTATTTGTAGGTCCGAGATTCTTTTCAGGCAACATTCGATTATGCGGCTGAATATTCTCCCAGTTCTTCTTCTCCTCTTCTTTTTCGGAGGTGGAGTCTTTGAAGAGAGGCCTGAGGGGTATTTCGTCCTCAAAATCACTTCCGAAAATAAGAACTGGTGGTTTTTCCCCTTCCAAACTGGTATTAACCATATGACAGTTGCCAGTCATTTTTTCATGTGCATCTGTCGCACTATTTTGCCGTCGACGAGCTTCGTGCTTCACCCTCTTAATGTGTTTTTTATGGGAAAAGTATCCTTGCCACCACTTCTTGAAGGCACTGCATTCCTCGGTGGGGTGGATAGCCCTCCAATGGTATAGATAGTAGTTTGGATGTGAATCCTTTCCGTTAAGACATATGACCCCGGGAGTGTTTCCTATGAGAGGTGGCAGTTTCATTCACATTGACAGGGCTTTGGCGAATCGCTTCTCCTTATTGATCCTGCTCTTATTTGTCGCAGGTATGCTTTGGTTGGGTTGGAGTACTTTACGACTCCTCCTTGCTGCAGCTTCTTCATCCTGATGCTGATGCTTAGGTTTTTCGTATATGGTTGTTTAGCGTTCTCGGTCAGGTTTTTTTTTTTTGAAAGACTTTGTTTAACAGCCTATCGATCGGGTCTTCTAGAAGTTCTGGGGATTTTAGCGCCGATTCTGCCCCCAGCTCCTCTGCGTTGTTTTTTGACGCCGAGGGAGTTTCTTTGTCATTTAACAATGAATATGAGACCATGTGGCAACTTGCTACATAGTCTTCGGTTTCTTCTGGTGAGTAATTTTCCTCATCGTTGTCACTATCTTCGTTCTCAAGAATATGCTTGAGGAACTCTTCGAGCGTGACTGGTTTCCGCGCCTTCTGGTTGTACTCCTCCAGTGCGTCAATGTACTTTTGTAAGTCTATACGCTTGTCGTCATACTCGGCAGGCTGCACAGGATTCTTGGTCTTCTTCTCTTTCTTCAAAAACTTTGAAGGCTTGACTTGGGAATTTTTCCATTTGTCAACAATCTTCGTCACGGGACACGGTTTAGCATCACTTCAATGATTTCAGGTTTAAGTGGGCATTTCCAACTGACTGCCGGACATGCTTGTAGATCCTTCTGTTAGTGTTTATGCCCTAGAAACCATTACTGTATCATACTAGTTTGTATATTACTTAATGGAAGCTTGGGATATTCACAGTTGTATTGACAGTCTTGCTAAAAATGGTAGTATGCTACTTGGTTTATGTCTACTTTAATATGTGCATATGTTTCTTTTAACGTATCGCTTATACATATTAGTAGAGCCCTTAGGATCTTTGCTTGATTACCAGCGTTGTGATGGCAGTCACACTAGTGGGGGCTGGATAGTCTATAAGCAACATCCTATACAGGTCCCTGGTCGTAGGATTATCGAGATAAGGTATCGATACTCCGAAGTAGACTGGTGTATACGCTTCTCATCCCAGCATAGGGAGATGGTCTGTCCCACAGCCATCAGTACGTCGTACTGGGGATAGTATGCAGGTGCTCGTTAGGTTACGGGTACACCGGACAGGACTCGCCGGGAACTGCAGGTTGGATTTATACCCATCGTCAGATAGCAGTTCCCAGGTGACATGAGTACAGCTTTGTCCGTCGACTTGATACTGCTACTTCGCCTCGGGTGTGTTCCCACTGTACTTAGATTACTACCCTACCACGGCTCAAAGGAGTCGTGCAAACAGGTAGTAGTTGGGTGCAGTTCCGAAGCACTTGGAGGCAGTGGCGGCTAGACAGGATTCGTCTCTCCCGGTATTGGGGGTTGATATCGCGCTGTGTATGGAGAGCCATTACGCAAAGTTTGTGGCCAAGGCAATCGGGATTTACTGGTGGCTTCCAGTAGTTTCTCAAGGTGTAATGGGCTTCACTCCGACACGACTTATACCGCTATTAGGGGTCTGACGTTTATCGCCCCTAGGCCCGATATGCGATAGTCCTAGACGAACAGACCGGACTGTACAGAGATTGTCACATCAGGCTCAGTTGGAGTTCGGATGGGTTTACTCATCGTCCTTCTTATCGACATCTACCTGGGGACCGTTACGTACAGCTAGTACCGCTTGCGGCCTGTGGTTAAACCCACTGCCAGCGTAATGTCGAGTCTTTAGAGTCCCACACAGAGAGTTTCCCTGCACCGGGCAAAAGGTGTAGAGGCCGTATGGTTTTACGGCAGGGCCGCGATCACTTATGTACACTTGTGCACGTATTATGATCGGGAAGATAATACTAGCGGGCTTTGGTTTAAGCCAGATTCTAGTATTATACAGATGGATTTATTCAGTCAAAGATTATCCGTGTTTTTCGGAAATACGGATGGGAGGGGCAGTCTCGTAATTTTTGGGGAAGCTTCTAGAAGAAGGTGACTCATTTGTGTTTAATTCTTTTTAGGATTTAAACAAATGAGGTGGAGAGATGAGGTGTAGGTTTTCATTAAATGGTTAATGACTCATGAGAGGATTCATCTCAAATGAATTAAATGAAGCATGCTAGATATTATGATAGATATTTGTTATGATATTTTGATGCTTCATATTATTCTAAGATGAGACATTATTCATTTGATTATCACAAAAGCTTTCTCTCTCCTCACTTCTTCATCTTCTTTCTCAAACCCTAAAAGCTCTCATGAGTTGAGAATCCTAGGGTTTAAGTGACTAAGTAATCCATCTAATTACTCTACACCCTCTAGGACTTCTAGATTAGCGATCTAGAAGCCGTAGTTATCTCAGATTCGAGATAGAAACTCAGACTATAGACTCTCGGGTGGATCGTCTTTGACTCGAGGAGGCCGTTGAGGTGCCGACGTTCCATAGAGCCTACGAGGCACGGAGGGTAGCGATGATGACCCGAAGTACAAGTAACATGAGGTATAATTTCGAATCAGAGTAGTTAAACCTTTCGTAGTTTGCTAGTAATGGTTTAGACGCGATCCGTGTGCTCAAATCCGTGTTACGAAACTTAGATAATTGTTTTTCATATATTCCGCCTTCCCGCAAGCTCGTGGGATGCGTGACATGGACTTACAGTGGTATCAGAGCCTACTAAACCTTTACTAGCTTGTTAGCAACTAATTAGAATTTCGATCGTCGGGAAAAACGCGAAAACATAACCCCGGACCCCTCAAGTTTCTGTCAATTTTAAACGTGTGGAAAAAATTATTTGATAGGTTTGAAAATTCACAGCAGGGAATTCTAAGAAATATGGGAAAATACGAGTTTCTAACTCGGTGATAAGGCCCCGGATCCGCGGCAGATTAGTGCTATCGGCCGCGGAACCGCCGCCGAGTCAACTCCGAGTTGACTCGGATTTACGCAGTAACTCTTGAATTTGGGTGTTTTGTTTTCCAGTATATTTTGTTTCTACCCAGGTTACTTCTGTGCTGGCTTGCATTTGGGGTAGAGACGGAAAAAAGGTTGTCGATCGATATTCTAAGTTATTTGCTAATCGGTTTTATCTTTAATGTTTAATGTGTTCGTAAACCTCCCCTAATTGCTAGTATGTCGGTTAGCAGGGGGTTGCACATTTCAGTAATGGTTTTTACTGGCTTGTGTACATGAACTTGATTGGATCGTTGTGATGATTAGCCAGGGTTTGAGATGAGATTTTATATTCATTCATTCGATGTAAATTGTAATATGATGTAATATTCTTTTGTGGGGCACATCCGGGCTGAGGTTGTAGCCACCGTTGTATTATTTCATTTATTGTTTTTTGCTCGTAGGATAGACCCAAGGTGGGGTGCACAAACTACCAGGCACTTTGAAGTGTTTAGTGGCCTACTCACGTTGTTGAGGGAGACCGCTTCACTTCGGGTACTTGGCGGGTAGTTTGCCGTACCCGTAGGGGTCTAGGGTGGGGTAATGGCTATTCATCACGACTGTGTAATCCGTCTTTCTTTGCAGGCTCAAAATGAATGCGGATTCGTAGAAAATCCAATAATGTTCATCTGTGATCTGGAATGCCTATTATTGTGTCTGACGAATGTACAATATCTATATATGATAGCTATTTAGACGTCACTTATGTTTTACACCCGCGCTAGCCCAGCCCCTGCTATGTCGTTAGTTAAGTAACCTAACGGGTGATGACGGGACCCAGTGGCGAATGCGGATGGCATAAGAGGACGTTGTATTTTCGTTGTTTTCTGCAATGATAGGTTAATTGATGGGACGCATTATATTAATACAAAGAAAATAAACCAAAGTTGAATCGTTGGAACAAATTTAAAAGAAACCACTCGGTTATTTTAAAAGAGCAGAATTTTTAAATTGCGGAGCTTTAACCACTCCTTTTAAAAAGCTATCAGGTTCTTTCGATTATATCAAGTTCACTACGTTCACGGTTTCGCCAAAACCAGTCGTAGCCCTCCGTCATTTCTTATGGATGGTCAGTAGTATTCAAGCTATGTTTGTTGACCTTCGTCAAGGCATAGTGTTTGGTAGCTGCTGGGGTATTCATTTGTTGCATAGATAGATGAGTTGGTTTGGGACAGTCGTATTATCTTGTTGGCCTTCGTCAAGGGTATGTATGGGTGGGTTCAAATTAACAAGATAATGATGGGCAGAACTTGACATGTGACTTATGATTTGTTGGCCTTTGTCAAGGTCATAAGAACATGGGGCAAAAATCCACATCGGGAGTTTCTAAAAAAACTGAAACCTGCTAGTGTTGCATACCATTTGGAGTTTAATGAATGTTGGTAGGATTCCTTCAGCATTATCACACGATGATATTTGGATCTCGATCCTACTGTGAGTATCCGCTACTCATCAGGAGATTCGTCACTTAACGATCAATGCTATAAACCAAGTAGGTGTCGAGAAAGGTGTCAGCGGGGCTACACCCCCAGAGAAAAGAGGTTATTTAATTAAGGAACTTCGCGAAAGCGTTGGAAAACCTCCCTCAAAGTACCGACACCGGCCTGGCTGAACGGTTAAGCAAGTATTGTACGGTGAGATCACTCCTGGCTAATTCTTCTTTTATGGTTTGAGGAAGGATTCGAGAAACAGTGGGAGCCATCCAGTTTAGATAAACTAAAAACCAATCTAAACTTGCAAGAGCATCATGCTAAAGTGTTCCCTCTCTCTCTCTTTGCAGCAACCTTGTGACCATGACTAGGTTACATCTAGATAACAAAATGACTGAATCTGACTTATATGATTGGCAAAGATCTATCCAGATGTCCATGGCCTATGACAAGCTGGACCACCCTATTACTACTCAAGCCCCCATTGTCCCAGGTCCAGTTTCCACCGTCGCGGATATGGATATCCGTCAGATAGGGGAAAAGGATAATGCGAATGCCCGGTGCCTCGTGTTGGCTTCAGTTGATGGCGTATACCAGAAGCAGCACGAGAAGATGGACTTAGTTTCCATCTTTCTCCATAACAAAGATTTATATGGAGAGCAATCTCGTATCGCAAGATATGAAACCTCGAACGAATTATTTCAAGCGAGGTTGGCTGTCGGGTCATCTGTAGGGGACGACGTCCTTACAATGACTAGCTATATTAATGAGCTCAAGGATCTGGAGACCAAGTTGGGAAACAGGTCATACACTGACTTATTTCCACAGTCCTTACCCTCTACTTACGCCCTGAAAGAAACCAGGGAGACACAAGCTCTGCTTAATGGGGGACCTTCTTCTTCTGCATCCAGGGCGAAAGCAAAGGGTGAAAAGAAGAAAACCTCCACAAAATCGATATACGGTGTCAGTAAAGTAGAAGGAAAATGAAGAGTAAAAGTTTCGGGACTTGGTGTAGGGAAAGAGGGATGCTCCTATTGTTATGAGAACGGGCATTGGCAGAAGGATTGCAGGACTTTGGAAGCCAGTAGCCAGGATACGAAGTATGTTGTGGCTTCGGCCTCAAGTGTGTTTGTAATTGAGAACTGTTTGTCAATTAACTCTATTTCCTGGATACTAGATACCGGAGCAGGATCTCATATCTTTAATTGATTACATGCTTTGAGAAACCGTAGAGTTATCAGGGTAGGTGATTTGTCTCTCAGAGTTGCAAACGGAATGAGCGTGGACGCTGAATCCGTGGGAGAATATAGCCTAGGTTTGACAAGTGGGCAGATATTGATTCTACGTAACTGTTTGTATGTACCTAGTTTGACTTGTAATATCATATCAGTGTCCTTACTTTCGAGAGAGGGGTATGACTTTACATTCATAAGCGATGTAGTACACATCCACCTAAATCAAGTTCTGATTGGGTCCGGTATATTAGATGACAGTATATACGTATTGAGTCAAGCTCAGGTTTTCAATGTCCAAAACACACTTAAAAGAAAGTCTCCGGAAATAAATCAGGCTTTCTTATGGCATTGTAGACTAGGTCACATCAATGAAACATGATTAACTAAGTTACATAGAGAAGGATATTTGAATCCGTTCGAATATCAATCTTTTGCTACTTGTGAATCTTGTCTCATGGGAAAGATAACAAAGACTCCGTTTACTGGACACGGAGTAAGAGCGAGCGAGCTCTTGGGACTCGTACACAGTGATGTATGCGGTCCAATGTCTACACATGCAAGAGGTGGTTATTCCTACTTCATTACTTTTACGGATGATTTCTCTAGGTATGGACATATCTTCTTGATGAAGCATAAATCCGAGGCCTTTGAGAAATTCCAGGAATACAAGAATGAAGTGGAAAACCAAACAGGCAAAAGTATCAAGACACTGAGATCTGATCGAGGTGGTGAATACTTAAGTGCCGAGTTCCTGGGTTACTTAAAAGGGAATAGAATTCTCTCTCAGCTTACTCCTCCATACACACCACAACACAACGGTGTATCGGAAAGGAGGAATCGAACCCTATTGGATATGGTTCGTTCCATGATGAGTAAGGCTGAGTTACCGCGATCTTTCTGGGGTTATGCACTAGAATCAGCTGCATATCTTTTGAACAAGCTTCCAACAAAGACTGTGCCTACCGCACCATATCAGATGTGGAGTAGGAAGAAACCCTATTTTCAGTACCTGAAGACATGGGGATGTCCAGCTTTTGTCTAAAAGCAGCATCCGGACAAGCTCGGGGCATGCTCAGTACAGTGTAAGTTTGTGGGATATCCAAAGAACTCTAAGGGGTATTATTTCTATTACGCAGAGGAACAAAAGGTTTTTGTTTCTCGTCATGCCCACTTCTTAGAAGCTGAATTTTTAGAAAATCAGAAGAATGGGAGCGCAATAGAACTGGAAGAAATTCCAAAACCATAAGTTGTTACTGAAAGTTTGGTAGAACCAGAGGTTTCAGAAGAAAGGGATATACCAGCGCCTATCCGCAGAAGTAGTAGGCAGTCTCATCCTCCTGAGAGATACTACGGTTTTCTCATAAACGGGGATCGAGAAGATTGCATCATTGATAATGATGACCCTACAAGCTTCCAGCAAGCCATTCAGAGCGGCGACTCGGTAAAATGGCTGGATGCAATGCGGACCGAAATGGAGTCCATGTACACTAACAAAGTATGGACTTTGGACATTGCTCCAGATGGGGTAAAACCCGTAGGATGCAAATGGATCTTCAGAAAGAAGATTGGTGTAGATGGCAGGTTGAAACCTATAAGGCTAGACTTATTGCAAAGGGTTTCGTCAAAGACCTGGTTTGGACTATGACGAAACCTTTTATCCAGTGGCTATGCTCAAATCCATTTGGGTCCTTCTTGCCATTGCTGCCTTCCACGATTATGAAATCTGGCAGATGGACGTAAAGACGGCTTTTCTAAATGGTAATTTAGAAGAGTGCGTCTATATGGATCAGCCAGAGGGATTCATTCAGAGTGGGAGCAGCGGTAAAGTGTGCAAGTTGCTTAAGTCCATTTATGGACTAAAGCAGGCATCGCGGAGTTGGAACATCTATTTTGATGATACTGTCAAAGAATTCGACTTTATCAAAAATCCAGATGAACCATGCATATACAGTAAGATTGTAGGGAGAGTTGTAGTATTCCTCGTCTTGTACGTGGATGACATTCTCCTAATAGGAAATGATATTCCTATACTACAGTCAGTCAAAAGATTCTTGTCACAGAAGTTCTCCATGAAGGACCTGGGTGATGCCACTTACATTCTAGGGATCCAGATCTATCGTGATAGATCAAAGAGGATGTTGGGACTTTCGCAGTCCAGGTACATAGACACCATATTGAAAAGATTCAGTATGGAAGATTCTAAGCGCGGTAACTTACCTGCTTGTCACGGAATTAACCTCTCCAAAGAGATGTCTCCCAAGACTAATTTGGAAAGGGATCGCATATAGATTATACCCTACGCTTCAGCGGTAGGCTCTATAATGTATGCGATGTTATGTACCAGACCAGATGTAGCATACACATTGAGCGTTGTAAGCCGGTATCAGGCAAACCCAGGGGAGAAGCACTGGATAGCAGTAAAGAACATTCTCAAGTACCTGAGGAGGACTAAGGAGATGTTCTTGGTGTACGGAGGGAAAGACCTCCAGATCGAGGCCTTTGCCAACTCCAGCTTTCAGAGTGACAAGGATGACTCTAAGTCCATGTCGGGTTATGTCTTTACCCTCAATGGAGGGGCGGTCTGTTGGAAGAGTTCCAAGCAGGAGACCGTTACTGACTCAACGATGGAAGCGGAGTACATAGCTGCTTGCGATGCCGCAAAAGAAGCTGTCTGGATGAAGAAGTTTCTCACAGAATTTCAGGTGGTTCCTACCAGTGTTAATCTAATACCTCTGTATTGCGATAACAACGGCGCTATAGCTTTAGTGAAGGAATCTAGGTCCCATCAGAAGTCCAGACACATCTTAAGGCGGTATCACCTGATCAGGGAGATCGTAGATCGCTGGGAGATCGAGGTAAAGAGAGTAGATACATAGAATAACACTGCTGATCCATTCACAAAGGCCATTCCTCATACGCGGTTCGAGAGGCTATTCGAGATGATAGGTCTGCGATATGCCAGTACATGACCCTAGTGCAAGTGGGAGATTGTTAGTGTTTATGCCATAGAGGCCATTACTGTATCATACTAGTTTGTATATTACTTAATGGAAGCTTAGGATACTCACAGTTGTATTGACAGTCTTGCTAAAAATGGTAGTATGCTACTTGGTTTATGTCTACTTTAATATGTGCATATGTTTCTTTTAACATATCGCTTATACATATTAGTAGAGCCCTTAGGATCTTTACTTGATTACCGGCGTTGTGATGGCAGTCACACTAGTGGGGGCTGGGTAGTCTATAAGCAACATCCTATATAGGTCCCTGGTCGTAGGATTATCGAGATGGGGCATCGATACTCCGGAGTAGACTGGTGTATACGCTTCTCATCCCAGCATAGGGAGATGGTCTGTTCCACAGCCATCAGTACGTCATACTGGAGATAGTATGAAGGTGCTCGTTAGGTTACGGGTACACCGGACAGGACTCGCCGGGAACTGCAGGTTGGATTTATACCCATCGTCAGATAGCAGTTCCCAGGTGACATGAGTACAGCTTAGTCCGTCGACTTGATACTGCTACTTCGCCTCGGGTGTGTTCCCACTGTACTTAGATTACTACCCTACCACGGCTCTGTTAGTGTTTATGCCCTAGAAGGCCATTACTGTATCATACTAGTTTGTATATTACTTAATGGAAGCTTGGGATATTCACATGTATATAACAGTCTTGCTAAACATGGTAGTATGCTACTTGGTTTTTCTATCTTAATATGTGAGTATACGTATTGATAGAGCTCTTAGGATCTTTCTTGACTACCAGCGTTGTGATGGCAGTCACACTAGTGGGGGCTGGGTAGTCTACAAGCAGATCCTTATACAGGTCCCTGGTCGTTGGATTATCGAGACAGAGCATCGATACTCCGGAATAGACTAGTGTGTACGCTTCTCATCCCAGTTGGGGAGATGGTCTGTCCCACAGCCGTCAGTACGTCGTACTGGAGATAGTATGCAGGTGCTCGTTGGGTTACGGGTACACCGGACAGGACTCACAGGGAACTGTTGGTTGGTTTTATACCAGTCGTCAGTGAACAGTTCCCAGGTGACATGAGTACAGCATAGTCCGCAGACTTGACACTGCTACTTCACCTCGAGTGTGTCCCACTGTTCTTAGATTGCTACCCTACCACGGCTCAAAGGAGTCATGCAAATAGGTAGCAGTTGGGTGCAGTCCCGAGCACTTGGAGGCAGTGGCGGTTAGACAGGATTCGTCTCTCCCGGTATTGGGGGTTGATATCGCGCTGTGTCAGAGAGCCATTACGCAAAGTCCCTGGCCAGGGCAAGCGAGATTTGCTGGTAGGTTCCAGTAGTTTCTCAGGGTGTAATGGGCTTCGCTCCGACACGACTTATACCGCTATTAGGGCACTGACGCTTGCCGTCCCCCTAGGCCCGATATGCGATAGTCTTAGACGAACGGACCGGACTGTACGGAGACTGTCACATCAGGCTCAGTAGGAGTTCGGATGGGTTTCCTCATCGGCCTTCTTATCGACATCTACCTGGGGACCGTTACGTACAGCTAGTGCCGCTTGCGGTCTGTGGTTAAAGCCACTGCCAGCGTAGTAGTCGAGTCTCTAGAGTCCCACACAGAGAGTTTCCCTACTCCAGGCGAAACGATATAGAGGTCGTATGGTTTTACGACAAGGGTTCGGACGCATACGTGTGTTTACACACGTACGACTTTTCGGACAGTTTTTACCAGTCGGCTTTGGTTTAAGCCAGTTACTGGTATCCGGTTATTGGATTTATACAGTCTAAAGTTTTTCCGTATTTTTGCAGAAAGGAGGGGCGTTCTCGTAATTGCGCGAGAAGCTTCTAGAAGATGGTGACTAAGGAGGTTTAGGTGGCATATACATTGAATGAGATTAGTGAGTTATATGGATGATTCATCCATGTCATTAATGCTTCATAATTGCTTAATGACTCATGGAGATGAATCACCACAAGATATTTATCAAGCATGGTTGTAAAATAATTTCTTTTCTTTTCTTGATAAAAAGAAATGCTTGATATATATTATGATAACTCATTCTTCTCACTTCACTATTATCTTCACCTTCTCTCTCCTCAAGCTCTCCCTCTTCAAACCCTAATCCTCCCCTCTCATGTGTTGAGTACAAGGATTAGTTAGACTAATTAAACCATAACCCTCACTCTATATCACCTAGCTTCTTTGATTAGCACTTAAAGAAGGTTAGTTGCCTCAAGTTTAGAGGCTAAGCTTGGAGTAAAGCTCTCGGGTGGATCGTCTACTACTTCGAGAAGGCCGAGGAGGAGGTGGAGTTCGCAAAGACGAAGGACACGATTCATTAAGTATAATCCCTAAACATAGTAGCATAGAAACTCTATGTTTGAAGTTAGTTATCGTTTAGCTTCGATTCAAGCGGTTAGTCGATGTTTGTTCACTAAACAAGTTTGTTTTTGAAAATTCCGCCTCCCCACAAGTACTGGGGTGTTGTACATCGACTTACAGTGGTATCAGAGCCTCGCTAAACAATAAATAACTTACTTGCAAATTTGTATGAATTTCGAACGAAAAAAACAAAACCGGAAAAACCCGAAATCAGAAGTTTCTGTCGTTTTTTAAATGAAGTCCAAAAATTTTTCAGGGAGGTTCAGAAAGCTTAAAAAGACAGTAGAAGAACACCCAAGAAATTTGGGCCCCTGAATCGCCTAAAGCGCCGCGGAACCGTGGCGGATCGCACCGATCCGCCGCGCTTCCGCCGCCGAGTTGGCGATTCAGGAACCCAAATTTCCTGTGTTGCTTCTCTGTGATATTTGGTATTTTCTGGAATATTTTATTTTTGCTCAGGTTTCAGGTTTACAGAGAAGTATTGGAGCAAAATTAAAAGTGTTTAATCGATCGAAATTATACAGTATTTGCTTGATGGATTATATCTGTGTTTGTATAATGTGTTCGTAAACCTCCCCTAACTGCTAGTATGTCGGTTGGCAGGGGGTTGCATATTTCTGTAATGGTTTTTACTGTTTGTGGATATGAACTGTGTTGGACTGTTGTGATGTATAGCCGGGGTTATGTGATGGGTTATTATTTAATTCATTTGATGTAAATGTAATTTGTTGTAATATTATTTTGTGGGGCACATCCATGTTGCGGTTGTAGCCACCGTTGTATTATTTCATTTTACTGTTTTTGCTCCTAGGACAGACCCAAGGTGGGGTGCACAAACTGCCGGGCGGGTAGTTTGCCGTACCCGTTGGGGTCTTGGGTGGGGTAATGGCTATTCATCACAACTGTGTAATCCGTCTTTTGTTGCAGGCTCAAAACAAACACGGATTACTTGCAAATCCAATAAAGTTCATCTGTGATCTGGAATGCCTATTATTGCGTCTGACGAATGTACAATATCTATATATGATAGCTATTTAGACGTCAATTATGTTTTACACCCACGCTAGCCCAGCCCCGCTCTGTCGTTAGTTAAGTAACCTAACGGGTGATGACGGGACCCCGTGGCGAATGCGGATGGCATAAGAGGACGTTGTATTTTCGTTGTTTTCTGCAATGATAGGTTAATGATGGGACGCATTATCTATAATGCAAAGAAAAACAAACCAAAGTTTAAATCGTTGGAACAATTTAAAAGAAACCACTCGGTTAATTTTAAAAAAAAAAACAGATAATTTTTAAAATGCGGAGCTTTGACCACTCCTTTTAAAAGCTATCAGGTTCCTTCGGTTATATCAAGTTCACTACGTTCACGGTTTCGCCAAAACCATTCGTAGCCCTCCGTCATTTCTTATGGATAGTCAGTAGTATTCAAGCTATGTTTGTTGACTTTCTTCAAGGCATAGTGTTTGGTAGCTACTGGGTATTCATTTGTTGCATAGATAGATGTGTTGGTTTGGGACAGTCGCATTACCTTGTTGGCTTACGTCAAGGGTATATACGGGTGGGTTCAAATTAACAAGATAATGATGGGCAGAACTTGACATGTGACTTATGATTTGTTGGCTTACATCAAGGTCATAAGAGCATGGGGCAAAAACCTATATCGGGAATTTCTAAAGAAACTGAAATTTGCAAAGAGATGCATACCATTTGGAGTTTGATGAATGTTGGTAAGATTCCTTCAACATTATCATACGATGATATTTGGATCCCGATCCTACTGTGAGTATATGCTACTTATCAGGATATTCGTCACTTAACGATCAATGCTATAAACCAAGTAGGTGTCCAGAAAAGTGTCAGCGGGGTTACGCCCCCAGAGAAAAGAGGTTATTTAATTAAGGAACTTCGCGAAAGCGTTGGAAAACCTCCCTCGAAGTATCGACACTGGCCTGGCTGAACGGTTAAGCAAGTATTGTACGGTAAGAATAGTCCTGGCTAATTCTTCTTTTATGGTTTGAGGAAGGATTCGAGAAACAGTGGGAGCCATCCAGTTTAGATAAACTAAAAACCACTCTAAACTTGCAAGAGCATCATGCTAAAGAGTTTTCTTCTCTCTCTCCTAATTGCAGCGACCCTGAATATGACTGGACTTAAGTTACTTTTAGAGAAAAATATACTGACAGGGACAAACTATAAAGATTGGCTGCGGAATGTCAAAATGGCTTTGACCTATGACAAACTGGGGTACGTCCTCACCGCTACGGCACCTGTTGTCCCTGGTCCCAAATCCAGCAATGCGGATAAGGAAATCCGCAAAACCTGGGATTTAGATTGTGCGAAAGCCAAGTGCATCGTGCTTGCCTCAATAAACAATGAACATCAGAGGAGGCACGAGGATATGACCCTAGATGGCATATTTCTCCATACAAAGGAACTTTATGGAGAGCAATCTCGTATAGCAAGATACGAGACCTCTAAGAACTTGTTTCGAGCGAGGTTGGCTGTCGGGTCATCGGTAGGAGAACATGTCCTAAAGATGATCGGCTATATTGAAGAGCTCGCAGACCTTGGGACGACTTTGGATAATGAGCTCTATACAGACCTTATTCTCCAGTCCCTTCCTCCCACCTACGCCCAGTTTATCCTGAACTTCAACCTTCAAAGAAAAGAAGTTGAACTTCCGGAACTCCTGAACATGTTAAGGAGTGCAGAGGGCACCTTGCAGAAAGCAAGGGAAACACCCGCTATGTTTGTTAGCGGTGCTTCTTCTTCCGGGTCCAAGGCTAGGGCCAAAGGAAGGAAGAAGAAGGCCGCCACCAAACCTAGAGGAGGTGTTAGTAAGGTGGGAGGGAAGGGAAAGAAAAAGTTTGCGGTACCGGTAGTTGGCCAGGATGAGTGCTTCCATTGTCACAGGAAAGGGCACTGGAAGAAGGATTGCAAGGCGTGGAACGCCAAGAACCAGGAACCGAAGCAAGCTGTGGCTTCGACTTCAGGTGTGTTTGTAATTGAGAATTGTCTGTCGATCAACTCTGCTTCCTGGGTATTGGATACCGGATCAGGATCTCATATTTGCAATTCATTGCAGGCACTGAGAAACCGTAGAGTGCTGAAGGAAGGTGATATGAACCTAAAAGTTGCTAACGGAGCTAGCGTGGGAGCTGCGTCCGTCGGGGATTATCACCTAGGATTGACGAGTGGACACATTTTGGTTTTACATAACTGTTTTTTTGTACCAAGCTTAACGTGTAATATCATATCAGTTTCCTTGTTATCAAATAAAGGTTATGATTTCACGTTTGTAAGAGATGTTGTTAACATCCACCTTAATCATGGTTTGATTGGGTCAGGTACACTAAATAACGGTATATATGTTTTAAACCAACTCCAAATTTTCAACGTCCAGAACACACTAAAAAGAAAGTCTCCAGATTTAAATAAAGCTTTCTTATGGCATTGTAGACTGGGTCACATCAATGAGAGAAGGTTGACTAAGTTGCATAGAGAAGGATATTTGGACTCATTCGAATATCAAACTTATGACACTTGTCAATCTTGTCTCAAAGGAAAGATGACAAAGACTCCATTTACTGGACAAGGAGTAAGAGCGAGCGAGCTCTTAGGACTCATACACAGCGATGTATGCGGTCCAATGTCTACACATGCAAGAGGTGGTTTTTCCTATTTCATTACTTTCACGGATGATTTCTCTAGGTATGGACATGTCTTCTTAATGAAGCATAAATCCGAGGCCTTTGAGAAATTCCAGGAATACAAGAGTGAAGCGGAAAGCCAAACAGGCAAAAGTATTAAGACACTGAGATCTGATCGAGGTGGAGAATACTTAAGTGCCGAGTTTCTAGGTTACCTAAAAGAGAAAGGAATTCTCTCTCAGCTTACTCCTCCGTACACTCCACAGCACAACGGTGTATCGGAGAGACGGAATCGAACCCTATTGGATATGGTACGATCCATGATGAGTAATGCTGAGTTACCACGATCTTTCTGGGGTTATGCGCTAGAATCAGCGGCATATCTTTTGAACAGAGTTCCAACCAAAACTGTGCCTACCACACCATATCAGATGTGGAGTGGGAAGAAACCCTATCTTCAGTACCTGAAGACATGGGGATGTCCAGCTTTTGTAAAAAAGCAGCATCCGGACAAGCTCGAGGCACGCTCAGTAGAGTGTAAGTTTGTAGGATATCCAAAGAACTCTATGGGATATTGTTTCTATTACGCAGAGGAACAAAAGGTTGTTGTTTCTCGTCATGCCCGCTTCTTAGAAACTGAATTTTTAGAAAATCAGAAGAGTGGGAGAGAAATAGAACTGGAAGAAATTCCAGAACCACAAACTGCTACTGAAAGTTTGGTAGAACCGATAGTTCATGAAGAACAGGACATTCCCGCACCCCTCCGCAGGAGTAGTAGGCCGTCTCATCCGCCTGAGAGATACTACGGTTTTCTCATAGATGGGGATAGAGAGGATTGCATCATAGATGATGATGAACCTACTGACTTCCAGCAGGCCATCCAGAGCGGCGACTCAGTACGATGGCTAGATGCAATGCGGACCGAAATGGAGTCCATGTAACACCAATAAAGTATGGACTTTGGACTTTGCTCCAGATGGGGTAAAACCCATAGGATGCAAATGGATCTTCAAGAAAAAGATTTGTGTAGATGGACAGGTGGAAACATATAAGGCTAGACTTGTTGCAAAGGGTTTTCGTCAAAGACCTGGTTTGGACTATGACGAAACTTTTTCTCCAGTGGCTATGCTCAAATCCATTCGGGTCCTTCTTGCTATTGCTGCCTTCCATGATTATGAAATCTGGCAGATGGACGTAAAGACGGCTTTTCTGAATGGAAATTTAGAAGAGTGCGTCTATATGGATCAGCCAGAGGGTTTCAATCAGAGTGGGAGTAGTGGGAAAGTATGCAAGCTGCTTAAGTCCATTTATGGACTAAAGCAGGCATCGCGGAGTTGGAACATCTGTGTTGATGAGACAGTCAAAGAATATGACTTTATCAAAAATCCAGATGAACCGTGCATATATAGTAAAGTTGTAGCCAGAAGTGTCGTATTCCTCGTCTTGTACGTGGATGACATTCTATTGATAGGAAATGACATTCCTCTGCTACAATCTGTCAAAGGATTCTTGTCACACAGGTTCTCCATGAAAGACCTGGGTGATGCCTCTTACATTCTGGGGATCCGGATCTATCGTGATAGATCCAAGAGGATATTGGGACTTTCGCAGTCCAGGTATATCGACACTGTACTGAAAAGATTCAGTATGGAAGATTCTAAGCGCGGTAATCTACCGGCTTGTCACGGAATCACCCTCTCCAAAGAGATGTCTCCCAAGACTGATTTGGAAAGGGAACGCATGTCTATTATACCCTACGCTTCTGCGGTAGGCTCTATAATGTATGCGATGTTGTGCACCAGACCAGATGTAGCTTACGCACTGAGCGTGGTAAGCCGGTATCAGTCAGACCCAGGGGAGAAGCACTGGATAGCAGTAAAGAACATTCTCAAGTACCTGAGAAGGACTAAGGAGATGTTCTTGGTTAACGGCGGAAAAGACCTCAGGTTGGAGGCCTTTGCTGATTCCGGCTTCCAGAGTGATAAGGACGATTCCAAGTCCATGTCGGGTTATGTCTTTACCCTCAATGGAGGGGCGGTGTGCTGGAAGAGCTCCAAGCAGGACACCGTTGCTGACTCGACGATGGAAGCGGAGTATATAGCTTCTTGCGATGCCGCAAAAGAAGCAGTCTGGATGAAGAAGTTCCTAACAGAACTTCAGGTGGTTCCTACCATAGTTGATCCAATACCTCTGTATTGCGACAACAACGGAGCTATAGCTTTAGCGAAGGAACCAAGGTCCCATCAGAAATCCAGACACATCTTAAGGCGGTATCACCTGATCAGGGAGATCATTGATCGTCAGGAGATCGAGGTTCGGAGAGTTGCTTCTGAAGAGAACATTGCTGATCCATTCACAAAGGCCCTACCCCAGATTCAGTTCGAGAGGCTACTCGAGATCATCGGTCTACGATACGCCAGTACATGGCCCTAGTGCAAGTGGGAGATTGTTATTGTTTATGCCCTAGAAGGCCATTACTGTATCATACTAGTTTGTATATTACTTAATGGAAGCTTGGGATATTCACATGTATATAACAGTCTTGCTAAACATGGTAGTATGCTACTTAGTTTTTCTATCTTAATATGTGAGTATACGTATTGATAGAGCTCTTAGGATCTTGCTTGACTACCAGCGTTGTGATGGCAGTCACACTAGTGGAGGCTGGGTAGTCTACAAGCACATCCTTATTCAGGTCCCTGGTCGTTGGATTATCGAGACAGAGCATCGATACTCCGGAGTAGACTAATGTGTACGCTTCTCATCCCAGTTGGGGAGATGGTCTGTCCCACAGCCGTCAGTACGTCGTACTGGAGATAGTATGCAGGTGCTCGTTGGGTTACGGGTACACCGGACAGGACTCACAGGGAACTGTTGGTTGGTTTTATACCAGTCGTCAGTGAACAGTTCCCAGGTGACATGAGTACAGCATAGTCCGCAGACTTGACACTGCTACTTCGCCTCGAGTGTGTCCCACTGTTCTTAGATTGCTACCCTACCACGGCTCAAAGGAGTCGTGCAAACAGGTAGCAGTTGGGTGTAGTCCCGAGCACTTGGAGGCAGTGGCGGTTAGACAGGATTCGTCTCTCCCGGTATTGGGGGTTGATATCGCGCTGTGTCAGAGAGCCATTACGCAAAGTCCTTGGCCAGGGCAAGCGAGATTTGCTGGTAGGTTCCAGTAGTTTCTCAGGGTGTAATGGGCTTCGCTCCGACACGACTTATACCGCTATTAGGGCACTGACGCTTGCCGCCCCCTTAGTCCCGATATGCGATAGTCTTAGACGAACGGACCGGACTGTACGGAGACTGTCACATCAGGCTCAGTAGGAGTTCGGATGGGTTTCCTCATCGGCCTTCTTATCGACATCTACCTGGGGACCGTTACGTACAGCTAGTGCCGCTTGCGGTCTGTGGTTAAACCCACTGTCAGCGTAGTAGTCGAGTCTCTAGAGTCCCACACAGAGAGTTTCCCTACTCCAGGCGAAACGATATAGAGGTCGTATGGTTTTACGACAAGGGTTCGGACGCATACGTGTGTTTACACACGTACGACTTTTCGGACAGTTTTTACCAGTCGGCTTTGGTTTAAGCCAGTTACTGGTATCCGGTTATTGGATTTATACAGTCTAAAGTTTTTCCGTATTTTTGCGGAAAGGAGGGGCGTTCTCGTAATTGCGCGAGAAGCTTCTAGAAGATGGTGACTAAGGAGGTTTAGGTGGCATATACATTGAATGAGATTAGTGAGTCATATGGATGATTCATCCATGTCATTAATGCTTCATAATTGCTTAATGACTCATGGAGATGAATCACCACAAGATATTTATCAAGCATGGTTGTAAAATGATTTCTTTTCTTTTCTTAATAAAAAGAAATGCTTGATATATATTATGATAACTCATTCTTCTCACTTCACTATTATCTTCACCTTCTTTCTCCTCAAGCTCTCCCTCTTCAAACCCTAATCCTCCCCTCTCATGTGTTGAGTACAAGGATTAGTTAGACTAATTAAACCATAACCCTCACTCTATATCACCTAGCTTCTTTGATTAGCACTTAAAGAAGGTTAGTTGCCTCAAGTTTAGAGGCTAAGCTTGGAGTAAAGCTCTCGGGTGGATCGTCTACTACTTCGAGAAGGCCGAGGAGGAGGTGGAGTTCGCAAAGACGAAGGACACGATTCATTAAGTATAATCCCTAAACATAGTAGCATAGAAACTCTATGTTTGAAGTTAGTTATCATTTAGCTTCGATTCAAGCGGTTAGTCGATATTTGTTCACTAAACAAGTTCGTTTTTGAAAATTCTGCCTCCCCACAAGTACTGGGGTGTTGTACATCGACTTACAGGCTCAAAGGAGTCGTGCAAACAGGTAGTAGTATGGTGCAGTCCCGAAGCACTTGGAGGCAGTGGCGGTTAGACATGATTCGTCTCTCCCGGTATTAGGGGTTGATATCGCGCTGTGTATGGAGAGCCATTACGCAAAGTCCCTGGCCAGGGAAAGTGAGATTTACTGGTCGCTTCCAGTAGTTTCTCAAGATGTAATGGGCTTCACTCCGGCACGACTTATACCACTATTAGGGGTCTGACGTTTACCGCCCCCTAGGCCTGATATGCGATAGTCCTAGACGAACAGACCGTACTGTACAGAGATTGTCACATTAGGCTCAGTTGGAGTTCGGATGGGTTTACTCATCGTCCTTCTTATCGATATCTACCTGGGGACCGTTACGTAATGCTAGTACCGCTTGCGGCCTGTGGTTAAACCCACTGCCAGCATAGTGTCGAGTCTTTAGAGTCCCACACAGAGAGTTTCCCTGCACCGGGCAAAAGGTGTAGAGGCCGTATGGTTTTACGGCAGGGCCGCGATCACTTACGTACACTTGTGCACGTATTATGATCAGGCAGATAATACTAGCGGGCTTTGGTTTAAGCCAGATTCTAGTATTATACAGATGGATTTATCAGTCAAAGATTATCCGTGTTTTTCGGAAATACGGATGGGAGGGGCAGTCTCGTAATTTTTGGGGAAGCTTCTAGAAGAAGGTGACTCATTTGTGTTTAATTCTTTTTAGGATTTAAAAAAATGAGGTGGAGAGATGAGGTGTAGGTTTTCATTAAATGGATAATGACTCATGAGATGATTCATCTCAAATGAATTAAATGAAGCATGCTAGATATTATGATAGATATTTGTTATGATATTTTGATGCTTCGTATTATTCTAAGATGAGACATTATTCATTTGATTATCACAAAAGCTTTCTCTCTCCTCACTTCTTCATCTTCTTCCTCAAACCCTAAAAGCTCTCATGAGTTGAGAATCCTAGGGTTTAAGTGACTAAGTAATCCATCTAATTACTCTACACCCTCTAGGACTTCTAGATTAGCGATCTAGAAGCCGTAGTTATCTCAGATTCGAGATAGAAGCTTGGACTATAGACTCTCGGGTGGATCGTCTTTGACTCGAGGAGGCCGTTGAGGTGCCGAAGTTCTATAGAGCCTACGAGGCATGGAGGACAGAGATGATGACCCGAAGGACAAGTAACGTGAGGTATAACTTCGAATCAGAGTAGTTAAACCTTTCGTAGTTTGCTAGTAATGGTTTAGACATGATCCGTGTGCTCAAGTCCATGTTACGAAGCTTAGATAATTGTTTTTCATATATTCCGCCTCCCCGCAAGCTCGTGGGGTGCGTGACATAGACTTACACCTTCAGCATTCTTTTGGTTTTTGCTGAAAGAACGACTTCCCATGGAGTTTCTTCCACGAGCGAGCATGATGCCCCCGGTGCATCCATCTTTTTGGGAGTGTGCTTCTGTGTTGGGTTCACCCTCTAGTTCTCAGACAGCGCAAACTTTCCCTGTTGATATTGGTCCCCGACCCAGTTCTTGAAGATGTAGCAGTCTTCAATTGGGTAGCTCACCATTCTGTGATAGGAGCAGTAGTTGGGGTTGTTGATGTCGCCGGGTTGCGGTGGACGCCGTAGGTCTGGCAATGTGATGAGTTTGTTGCGCACTGCCAACTCAAATAATCTCCTCGTCTTGTCATGGGGAAACGAGTAAGCGCGTCCTAGCCTTTCTTCCAGGGATAGGCGTGGACGCGCGTTGTTTTGGCGAGCAGCCAGTTTTGGGCCACTCGGCTGTTATTGCGTATTGGCGATGAAGGACGCTTCCCCTTTACCCTTGTTATTTTGAGGGTCCTTATTTGAGGAGGAAAGCCTGTGACCCATCTGATCCATTTAGGCTAGCTTATCAATTAGAGCCTGGAAGGCCGTCGGCTTGAAGAATGTCATGAACTGGGACATAGTCATTTGGCGATCTAGGGTCCCGATGACCATGCCCACGGTGGGGATTCTTTAATGCGCTGTTCTCACTTTGACCATAGGTTCCGCCACCGGATCGCATATTGGACCCAGGTTTATTCTGGCTTTACCCTGGAATTGATTAATGCCGTGATTGGGGTGCGCTTGCTTGCCCTGGCGGACCGCTGTGTGAATAGCAGTTCCGTCTCTGTGAATGTTCTCATAGAGTCATTTGGGAGCTTCGAGTACCATTCAAAGGCCGTCTCTGACAGGCTACCAACGAACTGGCGAAGCAACAGTTTGTCGTCGCCTCCAGTGTTGCCGCACAGAGCTCTGAACTGCGCGATGTGTTGATGTGGGTTTCCTGTCCCCTTATACACATGGAACTTAGGGATCGTATATCCCGACGGCTATTTAATTTGGTCATACCAGCCTGGATACGGTCTCCCAGTTATGATGATTTTTCCTGCGGCTTCATTAGCTTGATGAGATTGTATTTGTTGAGCGATATAATCATCAAGATCAGCTTGGAGATTGTTTCCTCCTTGGCTGTCGATAAGACCGAAAAAGGATTTGATGTTTCCCCTCTATCATCCTCGATGATTATCGGCGGATCCTCGGTTGGGGGTTCTGGCTGGATCATCATTCCAACCATATCCTTGAACAAGAGAGCCATCTGCTTTATGTTAGTATCCTGCTCAGCAGCTTCCTTGTGCTTTCATTCAAGCACCTTTCGCAGGAACTCTGTATTGGTCTCCTGCTCCTGGCGCTGTTCGGCTGTTGTGTCCGGGCTTTTTTTCTGCCCGGTAAGTGCTTCCATTTTGGTCAGCATCTCCTAGAGCTTTTATTGTTGCTCCTGAGCTTTTGTCAGCGACCGAGTTTGCGGTCGATGTCCTACGGAAGCACGGCTTTCTTCTTTCCCATAAGCCATATAGACCGTATGCATGATCATTCCCCTAGACTTAGGGCGTTTGGGTCCATCATCTTTAGAATTTGCCGCAGCCGGTGGGATTTTCTCCGGCCTCATCCTTTTGTGGGAGGTCAAAGTTGAAGGAGCCGTTGTAACAGGCACCTATGTAGAAGAAATACCTCGCTGTATGACAGAAGAACAATCTTTCTCTTGCCGAGCCTTCGATTTTTTCGGTTGACGAGAGTAGTTTTGATCAATCACGGAGTCCTGGACTTTTCGCCAGACCCTGTGAATTTGCGAAGAGAGCCGCTGATAGGGCTGCTCCGTCTTTGCCTGCACCGTGGCCTCTGCAGGTGGGGGAGATTTCTTTAGCACCGCCGTTGGAGAGTTCTTGCGTACCCTCCTGAGCAGATCAAAGCTGTTCCCGATTAGAACAACAACGTCAACTTCCACCATTGGAGCTGGTGGGGTGAGTCCAAAAGGAGAGTTGCCTCCAGCTTTCCTCACTCGGCGCCAGTGATGACGTCGAGCATGTCTTGAAAAAGGGACTGCCTCAGTTTTGGAAGCGGCTTCGTCGTTCCCCCCGCTTTGGTGAGGGGCTTCTGTTGGTGTCAGCCTGTTGAAGACTGATGTCCTGATTGGAGTTTGGGGAGGGCTGGCCAATCTTTCGAAGAACGATCTTCTGATGGGGGGAAGCGCTTTTGACGGCTTCACCCGTTGCAGGAGTTGGGAGGGCTATCTATTTTGGGGTAGCCCCTTTAGGTATCACTAGCCCGTTTGGGTTCTTGCCCAGCCTGTTGAAGACTGAGATGTCAGCTTTGGACGGCTCGTTGAGAGGGGCCATTGTAGTCGCCAGTCAATCGAAAACCGACCTCTTGGAAACTTCCTCTTGCGGCGCTGAGGCACCGAAACTCACTGGTGGGAGCATGGTCTCGAAGAACAACCCAGTAGTGGCTTGTGTAACTTGCCCCACCGGCATTGAAAAGATAGAGGCCGCGTTGGGCCCATAGGCCACTCCTCCAGCTGGGGTGGAGCGAGTGTTGCTGTTGCATGTTGTGCAGTTAGAAGCCATCGATTTTTTTCTTCTGTATAGGAGCAAGACACCAAATTTTAGTATCTCTAATCCAAGGGCAACCATAGAGAACCGCGATTTTGTTCGCGAAACACGACACACGAAGTGTGGAGTGGAAAGAAGAAAATGTCCCACCGGGCGTGCCAGAACCTGTTCACCGCCGGAAGACAGGGACCGAGATGTTGGAACACCCGGTTCAAATTCTGAGGGCAGATGCTATTTGGATTATTCATCCACCTCTTCTAAGATACCAAGTTGATTTATGGCACTATATATCGGATGTTTGGACAGACGCGGCCATTGTAACAGACATTATCAAATTCCCCCTCATTTTATGAGGGGTTTTTGATTGTGGGGATTCTCTTCCCTACAAGCGCAAGCCCCTGCAGTTAATTATGTTACCGCATTGCGATAACCACTTTCTCCTACTCCGGTTGTTCACTTAGTGTCGTGTGTGTTTTTGTTTGTTTTGGTTGCCCGTGGATTGTATACGGAGACTAGTTTGTGTTGTTGCCCGTAGGGCGTGGATTAGTCCAAATCCGAATATTTTAGATTTGGGTTTTGGTCAAGGATTTGAATGATGGGGTCCACGTTGGTAGCTTGGTTTGCCAACAGGAATGAACTTAGGACGCATTTCTCACATTTGTGAGGTCCATCCGTTCATGGGATATTTGGGCTTGATTTAAGAATCGTTAGTCATATTCGAGACTAAAATCAACTTAGAAACTAATGAGCATATGGGCTCAATTATTTTAGTTTAAGGACATCACGGTCCAACATTCATCTTGCGTCCACGTGTATTTGTTACGTGGCGGAGCGAATGATGGTAACATGGAATGAGCCCAATTTAGGGTGCGATCCGATTTGAGGCGTGCACGTCAATTTGGAAGTGCATTAATGTGGGATGAACAGAGTTGTTGTTGGTTGTTGGGACCCGCCATCTCTCTGAAGAAGCTGAGGAATTACAACGACATATATCAGAGGTGTGGAAAGATGTACCCTTGAACCGAATCCCGTATTTGAGGGAAAGGGTTTGTGGCGGTCTTAAGAAACGTTAGTCATATTTAAGACTAAGATTACTTTAAGTGATACGAGATGAATATCATTTTGAATATCATCAATGAGAGATCATTAATCATGTTTGAGACTAATATCAATTTAACAATGTTTTTAAGGATCATCTTTACTTAAGATCCAGCAAAAGAGCATTTGGGCTCAGCTGCAAGAAAACTTCAGAGACTTAGCCAATTTGGGCTTAGTCTGCTTATTCTTTTTCTTTTTCATTCAAAAGTGCTAAGAATTTATTTGGGCTCTGTTTGTTCAGCCCTTTTCTCTTTTATGTAAAAGCGCTAAGCACTTATTTGAACTCAGATGTTCACATATATGTCATGTGAAGTATTCAGTCATGGGCGCTGCCCAATGAATGTTGAACAGTTTAGTCTTTTTGACTAAATGTGAAGTGCAAAGCACTTTCTATGGCGTCTACATGAGGTGCACGTGCGGCGTTGGGCGCCACCCAATTAGTGCTAAGCACTTGGCCGTTTTGGCTACATATGAAGTGCTGAGCACTTTTATTATGGCGCCCACGTGAGGAGCACGTGCGGCGCTGGGTGCTGCCCAATTGGTGCTAAGCACTTAGATGCCTTTGGCTGTATCTGGAGTGCTGAGCACTTTATTCAGCGCCCACGTGTGTTTTACGTGAGGCGCTGGCCTTCTGTTTTGGGCGCCCGCATGTTTTTCTCGTGAGGCGCTAGGCGCTGCGCCCACATGGGAAGCACGTGAGGTGCTAGTCTTTTTTTATATGGAGATTTAATCTCTGTTGGTATTTTTAGAGAACATAAATCTCTGTTAATGGTTTTTTGACTATTAACACTGGCCAAAATCATTATATTTTTTTTGTTGAGGATCTCAGGTTGAGTTTTTTAAGAATCAAGTTCTTGATTTGAAAGAACGGAATTCTTGGAGTATTATGAACTCCATTTTCTTTCTTTTTAAATTAGTTCTTCCTTGAATCTTTGATTCTCAAGAACAAGTTCTTCCCGATGAGAATTAAATTCTCAACTTGTGCGAGATTTGACTTGTCGATATCAGATTCATAGAAAGAACTAAGTTCTTTTTAAAAGGGTTAAACCCTTAGATGTGATATTATAGATAATAGAGATATTTTGATCTCTTTTCTTTACCTAGGGCTTTGAGAAGGAAGCTCTTCTTCTTTGAGAATTGAATTCTCTGTTCTTTCTATCTGTGGTCTCTTCCTCTCTCCATGTGTTTTCCCTGAGACTTGAAGTCTCGGGTCCTTTATATAGTGGAGGCAGATTGTTAATTAGTTTTAACAAAATCTCTCATTGAGAGATTCCAATTGTTTGAATTGGTCTCAAAATTGATTTATGGAATTTTACCCACCGTTGGTTCTTTGATCCAAGGACTTCTGTTTTACAGAATAGTTGTTCTTGTTTTTAATAAAATCGGGGAAATATTCTTCCATATATAAAATTTATTCTGTCAAGTGGTGATTTTTAATTACCATTGGATTTTTAATCCAAGGGTTCTCTGTTTTACAGAGAGCCATCTTATTTTTAGAAAGATTGAGGGAATATATTCCCAAAATAGAATTTTATTCTATTATTGGATCATTGATCCAACCGAGAGCATCTTTCTTATTTAGAAAGATTTGGAAGATATTTTCTCCTAATAGAATTTGATTCTATATTTTGATGATTTATCACATCCGTTAGATCTTTGATCTAACGACTCTGTTTAACAGAGAGTATCGTAGAATTTAATTCTACTTGGGCGCCGGCGCTCACGTGTTGTTCACGTGGGCGCCACTTAAGAATTTAATTCTTAAGATGGGTATTCCTGTGCTTTGCACATTGGTGCCCGCGTGAGGAGCACGTGCGGCGCCATATAAGAGTCTAACTCTTATGTAATAAATTCTCTTGTGCTTTGTGTGCTGGCGCCCGTGTGAGGAGCGCGTGAGGCGCCACCATAGGAATTAATCCTATAAGATTGGCGCTGGCGCCCTCGTGGAGAGCATGTGAGGCACTGCCTCATTAAATTCCAACAGAGCTTTGCTCTTTTACTATGTTTAAATATTGGGGAAACACCTTCTTTTCAATCTTGTAGCCAGGTAAGTGCCAGGTAAGTGGGAGGTATCCGCTATACGAATCACCGAAATAGATGGCCTAATTAAGTAACCACTTTCCTTAGTCACACTTGTCTTAGACACCACAAGAGAAATGTGGATAAGCAATAAATTACCCACAACCCTCCTTTGTCCTAATTAAGAGTGACAGTCCTTAGAGGCTTGGTCTAGATATTTTTTTATTAATGTAGTGTGATAGTATACTCGTTTGTGATTTGTGGGGCCTAAGAAGGGTGATGAAGTCCCCACCTAATCTAAATTTTGGTTTATTGCCCTTTATAGTCCGTTTTAGATTTGCAAATCAAACCAAAATCTAAAACATGCAAAAATATTTTTAGCGGTGATATTTGCAAAGAATCCTGCAGGTAAAATCAGATTATTGGAGCTTTAGAGAAGAGAGAAAAGCTATAGGAAAATACCAGAGAAGATTGGGGGTCCAAATCGTCAAAGGGATCGCGGTTCCGCCGCCCAATGCCTATTTTGGCTGCGGTTCCGCCGCCATGCGATGTAATCTTCCCTCCAAACTTCTTCAACCCACTCAACTGCTCCTCTGGTCCAATTTGAAAGTTTATGAATCTCTGATGGTTCGCTCCAAGTGCTCCAAATTTCTCGCAAAACTTGCACAAAAGTTGTTAAAAATACAAAATGTTGTTTTTTTGTTTTTTAATGTTCTCTGGTTTTTATAAGAAATTAACTCGAATAACAAGAAAAATAATTACGACCGTTTTTCCGGCAACGGCGCCATTTGATTGATCGTGCGAAAAAGGTGTTGTGTGTGTTTTGTAAATAACAGCAATTAAGACGATGTCGCAAATAACTAGCCGCGATGAGTACGGGTCGTCCGCAGGGAAACGTGAACTTCTTTTCTTATTTTAGACGAGTTAATAAAAGAGAGGAGGGATTGTTGTCGTTTTTATTAAGATGGATATAAAATTTTATAATAGAAAGGCTTGTAGGGTTTATAGGAGTTAGTAGTTAATGGATGAATGTTAGAAATGATTCTTTTTATTTTTGAATTATTTAAAACCAGAGAGATAGCGATGAATGTGAATTAGGAGTTCTTGGAGAAAATTAGGGTTTCCCACTACTGCCCCTTGTCCTTCCATTGATCTCTATTAATCTCAAACCCTTAACAAAACAACTATTAACTAATCTCAAATCGTGGTCATGACTATGAATAAATTGATAGTGCACCCAATTAGAGGGTTAACATTTATTTTGCTAAAATTTATAAACATTAAAATGTCAAAACAAATTAAAAGATATTTCATCATTATTCTACCCTATTCTACAAACCCTAGCAAGCAAGAAATTACTCGCTCATTGTTAGTAGCGATTTGAAAGAATGGTTGAAGATGAATGAAACCATAATTAAAAGTGCAGAAAATTAATGTGTAAAATTAATACGGAAAAGTAATGCGTAAAATTAATGCGTAAAGTAAATGCGGAAAGTAAATGAAAAAAGAATTAAAAACAAAAACTACCTTTATTAATCAACTATTGTATTACAGCTTTCTTCTTAAAACGGTAGATTACAAGAACCCTAGTTTCGCTCGTAGATCTCTCTCTTGAACTTTTTATTTGGGATCTTGAATTGGATTAAATTATTGGATTCTTTTGGAATATACAGCTCTCGGTCCTTTAAATAGCCCATAAAAGTACAAACCCTAGATTCCATGTTGGATTAGGTGTGATTACAATCATGCTCTAAAATCCCTGATCCAATGGCCACTAAAGAACCGCGGAACCGCCTCCTATACCCTTTGTTGACCGTGCTTCCGCCGCTATATGGATGGTTCAGGTCTTGGGATTTTTTTATGGCTTTTCTTCTTGATATTTAGAGATCCTCTTGATATATGGATTCTGAAAATATTGCTTTGAGTCTCTGCCGTTGCTAGATTCCTCGATTTGCTTCTAAAATTTGGCAGATTCATTTTCGATATTCTGATTTGACTTGGATCTCATACATAGATTTCAGACCTGAGCTAATACCTGCACAATATCTCAAATTCATCTTGTTAGTAGCATTTGATATTTTTGAGATATTATTCCAACTATTTATATGATATAATATCTTAAGAATATTGATTAGAAATATTTGATATGATATGCATATTTTAATTACTAATATATCATTTAAATCTTATATGGATATATTTTCCTTTATTATATTAATTATAAATGAAGAAACATATAATAATAATCTTTTTACAAATAAACCCACATATATTCTTTATTTACAATTTACACCTTTTAGCACTTAACAATAATAGGGAAATGTCCATATAAATATGCAATATATTTGACTAATCATGACTCTGTCAAAGTATAGTGTGCTGTAGTTAAGTGGTGCTTGTTTGTAGTATTAGATGCAATTGGTTAGAACAGTCATGTAATCTTGTTGACTCCGTCAAGGGTTATGCGGATGGGTTTAATGCAATCAAGATAATGACTGGTTGAACTTGATTAGGACTCTTTGATTTGTTGACTCTGTCAAGGTCACTAGGGTCCTAGAGACAAAAACCACATCGGGAGTTTCAAATATACATGAAACTTGCTGGTATTGCATACCTTTTGAAGTGTGGTGACTAGAGTGACTTCTATCTAGGTTATCACACGATGATAGTTGGGTCCCGATCCCACTGATGAGTAGGATTATTCTTAAAAAATATTTTTTGCTTCACAATTAGCTAACCCATTAGGTTTCTAGAAAGGTGTTAACAGGTCTACGCCTCTGCGGAAATGAGGTTTATTCTAATTAGGTCTGTATGAGAGCACGAGGAACCTCTCTCGGAGTACCAACACCTACCTGGCTGAACGATTAACGAACTTGTAAGGTGTTAATGATCCTGACTAGTTTTCTTTTTAAGGTTTGAAGGAGAATTCGAGGAAACAGTGGGAGCTATCCTGTTTAGATAACATAACAACCATTCTAAACTTGCAAGAGTGCACGCTAAGTGTTTCTTTTCTCTCTCTCTCTCCAGGTAGAAACCCTATCACGCCTTAATCAAGATAATAAAATGTATGACTTGATTGACCCGAATTCTTATTCGGGGCTGGGGAATGTCTGTTCGGCTCTAACTTATGACAATTGTCATAAGTATGAGAAAAGGAAAGGAGATTGCATGGACTTCCACATGACCCTAATGAAGGAGAATCATTCTAATGTATCTTTTTTGGGTGTTCTTGTTATTGAGAACCGTTTTTCGGTCTGTACTACCTTCTGGATACTAGATACCGGATCAGGATCTCTGTAACACCCTAGCACGATCATACGTTATTTAACGATATTAGTATTTTAATTTTCTTAATTATTATTTGGGTTTTGATTGGTTTGAATAATATATGTGTTTATCCGACTCGCTTGAGCGAATCCGTTATGATGTTATAGTATCTTTTATTAATATTTATCCGTAAACTAAATTCATATGAATCATAAATAACAGATATATAATATTTAAAAATATATATACATATATTTTCTTGTAGCCATACGTTAGAGATATTTTCATATATTAATTGTCATCATGTTATTTAAATAGCTCATGGTATTATATTGATATTTATTTATTACGCCTAAATCTTAAACAACCTAGATACCAGATATATATTAGATTAGAATATATTATTTCAATCCTTTAGATTATGGTTTAAGGAGGCTACGTGGTGCATATTATTTCCAATATATTTTCCGTGAGATTTAGTGGAGACGGATCGGAGATTTGTAATACCTTTTATAATATTTTTAGTTATATATATATATATATGTTATATATATATATGTATATTCCTATTAAAAAATTAAAATCTCTCTCTTTCTTTCTCCCTCTCCCCTATCCGGTTCACCATGCCCTGACTCTTTCCGTGGATGACTTCATCAACGATTTTGATCCTACCAGAGCTCAAGCTTGGATCCTGCTTCCATCGTATTGTTTCCATGATCGTCGTATACGAGGCAAATATTTTACTTGCTACATGCTAGTTACGATATATATAATAGTGCCGCAATATTACTATTTAATTTTATCATATTTCATGCCGTTAATTAATATAATGGTAATAGGTTCTATCCATAATTAAGTAAGTTTAAAAAATAATACTATTTAATTAATATAAATATTTCAAATAAATCTTGACAAACTATTTTAATACGGTCAATTGATAAATTGAGCTTGTAATAAGTGATATGATTATTTTCGTTATATATCGCATCTAGATAGACGTTATTGTTACAGTACTGCTATGACTACAGTTCCTCTTATTCGTCATGAACTAATTATGATATGTTGTTGTGATATAAATAACCTACATGCTTAATTACATTATCCCTGACATGCTTGTACCATGCCACCCTTTTACTGTTATTGCTATCATCCTAATACCTGTTGTCTGTAATGCTTACCGATGCCAACAATCCTGACTTGTTGTCCTGATAGACGTGATATGTTGTCTTGATAGACATAACATGTACCTGCATGTTCCTGTATTGGAAATAGGTAGATATTATATTCATACCTGACTTAGAAAACGAAACCTGGGGAAATGGGGAAATCAAAAGTGTAACTGAAGTGTAACTTAAAAAGTATTACTTGATCCGTGGTTCCGGAGAGTAACGGAACAGAATCATTCATGATTCATATTACTTGATTCGTAGTTCCGGGGGATAACGGAACAGAATCATTCCTGATTCATATATCTTGGTCCGTGGTCCCGAGGGGTAACAGGATATATACTTTTGAGTTACATGGAGGAATACATTCATTAGTTTCAAATACCTGTAGGATAGTTAACTGTTCAGTCGAAAATATTGCACATTTGTTATAACATTTTCCTTACTTTTCTTAAATATTTAAAGGTGTTTATTATAAATATAGAATATATGTAGGTGTATCTGCAAATTTACTCTTTACCATATGTTTATATATTATAATTAACATTATGAAGGAAAATATATGTATATAATATTTATAAGATATTTTGATAATTTAAATATGCATATCATATCAAATATTCTTAATCAAATTTCTTAAAGATTTATTACCAAATAAAATGATTAAGATTATATCTCTAATATAACAAATATTACTAACGTTATTCATGGAGATATTGCGCAGATTTAGCTCAGGTCAAGAGATCAAGATATTCAAGATGTCAGGATCAAAAATCTGCTAAAATCGTAGAATCATTACTGGCAGAGACTCAGAGAAGATATGAAGAATCAAGACATCCTAAAAATCTCCACGTGTCAACATGAGAAGGCCCCAGAAGTTTGGAATCCTAACTCCCCCAAACCGCGGCAGTTGCGTGGCTAAACCCTCTAATTGCGGCCGATCTGCGACACTGTTGGGGAGTTGGGATTTGAGATTTTTCCAGGGTGATTGCAATAGGAAATCACCATATTAGGGATCTAGGGTTTCTGATTTAGGGGCTATATAAATGACCGAGGGCTAAAGTTAGAAATCATCACTTTTAACACGAAGCAAATCACCGTTAAAGAACAAGAGATCCACAACAGGTCCGCGATTCGACGTCATAGAGCGACATGAATATTGACGGAGCAAATACTTCCTACGAGGCAGAGATCGAGGGCAAATTCTTCCTCTTATAATCTAAATTCGAAGGATTTGTACTTGTAGCATTGATTAATAAAGGTAGATCATTAGTTTAATTATTTCGCATTTATTTTCTGCATTTACATTATGATCTCCTTCTCTATCTTCTCTTCTATCTCAACTATGTATGAGTAATTCCTAACTTGCTAGGGTTCGCAGGATTAGGGTAGATTAATGGATGAAAAAAATATTATAAATTCTTTTACATCTTATAAAGTTTATAAATTTTAGCAAAGTAATTGTTAACATCCTTATCGGGCGCGCTACTAATTTATTGATAGTCTCGACCGCGATTTGAGATTAAATTAACAATTGTTTTGGTAAAGGCTAGACATGAATAAAGATCAATGAAAGAATAAGGGTTAAGAGTGGGGAAACCCTAGTTTCTTCCAAAAGAACACTAATCCACATTCATCCCTGTCGATCTAGTTTTAAATCTATTAAAAGATAAAAGGAATCATTTTTAATTAATCATCCATTACTACTAAATTCTATGAACCCTACAAGCCTCTTCTTTAAAGATTCTACATCCATATATCGTATATCTACAACCAATCTCCCCTTCTTTCAATCAACTTGTCTAAAGCAAGATTAAAAGTTCTACGCATCCCTAAGGACGACCCGTACTCATTTCGGCTAGCTACACGCGATACCGTTATTGATTGCGGTTACTACAAACACTTTTTCACATCAATCAAATGTCGCCGTTGCCTGGGATACGTGCATGATTTTTTTCTTGCTATTCGGGTTTAATTATTATTCGATCCATATCATAAAAATAAAACAAAACCGCAACTTGCATATTTAACGATAAGTGTGCGATTTTTGCGAGAGAATCTGGAGTCACTAGAGCGAGGAGATCGAGATTCAGAGATTTTCTACGAAGCCCAGAAGAGCAAAGAAATCTATTGAAGAAAAATCAGCAGACGAAACCACCATAGTGCAGAAGAACCGCGACATAAGCAAGCTTATTGCGGCGGAACCGCAGCGGCTTGGTTGACCTAGATCTCCAAACTCCTCTAGTATATTCGTCATATCTTTCTCTCTCCTTTAGAAATCCAATAATTTGAATTTTCTGCAGGATTCTTTATAAAAAGTGCTGCCTAAAAGTCTTTTTGCGTGTTTTGATATTGGTTTTTTTGTGCATATTTTAACCGGACTTTAAGGGGCAAGACTAAAATTCTGATTAGGTGGGGATTTCATCACCTTTTCTAGGCCCCACAAATCACAAAACGAGCATCCGCATAATCCTACATTAATTAAAAAATATCTAGACCAAGACTCTAAGGACGGTCGCGCTCAATTAGGACAGAGGAAGGTCGTAGGTAATATATCGCTTATCCGCATTTCTTATGTGGTGTCTAGGCAAGTGTGACTAAGGCAATTGGTTACTTAATTAAGCCCGCTATTTTCGGTGATTCGTATAGCGGATATCTCCTACTTACATGGTCACGGGAGCGATAAAGAGGTGGTAAAGAATTGATCCTGCGACTTGTCCTTAGAAGTCTAGGAGCGGTCTACTGCTTGACCTAGGTGACCTTAGTTCTAGGGTTGATTGTGCATTTTGTGATTTGTTGAGTCAAGCCTCATGTCTGACACTTTTCAAAACAAACTTTTTTAGTTCTCACACACGCTGCCACGTGCGCTAAACCCACTTAGTGCATGCTCGGCAGGACATGGGATTCTAGTGCCCATCTTGTCCGCGTTTTTGCTATCGACTCCGAAGTCGGTACTTCTTCATCTCCTTTTTCTTCTTCACCTACCACATCGACTGAGATGGACGGTTCTCCATCAGATTTTACCAACACACCCCTGCCACCACCCGTAGATGCGCAGAATACACCGCGCATCACTCTTCAAGAAAGATGCTACCCGATACGCGGTCCTCTTTCTACTTGTCTATCTATTCCACCAGCCAATGGGGAAAATTTCGAAATTAAACCCTACTTTATCAAACTGTTGCCCAAATTTCACGGGCTTGAATCTGAAGACGCATACCTTTTCATAACCAAATTTGAAAACGTATGTGCAATGATGGGCACTTCACAATATTCAGTGGATGTTATGAGGTTACGTCTACTTCCTTTTACCTTGTGCGATCTAGCAGAAAAATAGCTTTATAACACTGCCGTACACTCTATTTCCAAATGGGATGAATTCGTTATAACTTTCCTCAAGAAATTTTATCCTAATCACAAAACCGCTCGTGTTCGAAGCAAGATCAATCAGTTTACCCAACTTCCCAATGAACCATTCTGGAAATATTTTGAACGGTTCAAGGATCTTCTTCTACAATGACCCCATCACGGAATTGATAAATGGCAACTTTGCCGAATTATATATAAGGGTATTAATCCAGCGACAAAACAGATGCTTGAAACCATTTGTCAATTCCATTTCATGTCCAAAGATGATGGTGAAGCTTGGCAATTCCTGGAAGATCTCGCTGAACAAACTTTACAGTGGGAAAGCGTTAGACCACCATCTAGGGATGATATCCATCAGCTCGATATTTCCATCACAGTAAAAGCCGAAATGGCCGCAATGCAAAAAACTCGACGCTATCGCAAACAAATTATCATCTGCATCCCTAAACCAGGTTACGCTCCCCAAAACCGTGTGTGGTTGCTGTTACGACCCATCACATTTGACGGAAGAATGTCCTTTGAATCCTCCGTTTTGAGTTCAAGAACAAACTAATGCTGCTTTTCAGCAATGACCTAGAAACGATCCTTATTCTTTCACATACAATCAGGATGGAGGAATCATCATAATTTTGCTTGGAACCAAAGCCAAACTCAAAATAAAAACCAGTTCCCAAGCAACTATCAATGACCTCCTCCACAGCAATAGCAACCACCACAACCGAGTCAGCACCCCTTTCAACTGCAACCTTTTCAAAACCCGGCCAACAACTTGGATCTTTATAATAATTCTTTCGCAAAGACCAGTACCGATAAACCCTCTGCACTCGATACGTTCATTAAAAAATCTACACAAACGACGGCTAATTAACTTCTGCTATCCAAACTCTAGTGCAGAACACCGCTTCCCACGGTGAAAGCATAAAATCGATAGAAGTACAACTTGCACAGTTAAATATCGCGATGAGTGCGAGAGAGAAAGGGAAACTTCCATCTCAACCTCCGCCGAATCCTGGCCACTCACAAAGTCATAATGAGAGTGCCATAACCACATTGAGATCAGGAAGAGTGCTGAACAACCAAGTCAGTGAACAGGTTGATGATGAGGAATCAATTGAAACCCCGGCTTCTACTTCTAACCCTATTTCGTCTAGTCCACCTTCTTCCGAGCCTATTCTCCGTTTTCCACTAGGCTCGAACCCTCCGCCTACTTCCTCGAGTCAACCTAAAATGATCCTATCTCCAATTCTAGGATCGATTCCATCCCCACAAACTTCTCCAATGTTGGACCCAAACCTTATCGATAAAGCTTCTTTTCCAAACAGGTTGAGAGCCAACAAACCTAATGCAACAATGGAGAAAATTGTGGAAATGTTTAAGCAAGTTAATATAAATATCAATCTCCTATATTCTATTCAAAAAGTCCCGTCTTATGAGAAAATTCTTAAGGACTTGTGCATTAGGAAGAGAAAAACTCAAACTCAAGTGCCAAAAAAGGTATTCTTAACTAGTAATGTGAGCACGGCTTTTACCCAACAATTGCCTAAGAAATGTAAGGACCCGGTTGTCCTACAATATCTATAACTATTGGGAGGTAAAAGCATCAATCGTGCTCTACTTGACCTAGACGCTAGTGTTAACTTGCTCCCGTATTCTGTCTATGAGCAGTTAGATATAGGAGAGTTGAAACCTGCACACTGCACTCTCCAGATGGCAGATCGATCTATCACCCAACCTAGGGGTGAGCTAGAGGATGTGTTAATCAATGTCGGGGAATTTATATTCCCTGTAGACTTTATTGTTTTAGATACACAGCCTGTGGCGAGCCCACGGAACCAAATTCCGGTGATTCTAGGTCGACCTTTTCTAACGACTTCTAACGCAGTAATTAATTGTCGTAACAGTTCTATGAACCTATCCTTCAGAAAGATGACAATTGAGCTTAACATTTACAAGTTAGGAAGTCAACCATCTAAACCTTCTGCTCATCTAATCGATATCTGTTCTGTCAATGAGATAGCTTCCGATAGCTGCGAAGTTGAGGGACTTTGTTATAATGATCTTAACGACACTAGTGGTATAACATGAATCCATTTATACCAGAATTCAATCTATATTAACATGACTCGACCGAACCGAACCATGGATATACTCTGATTACATGACTATCCGTTCCGTTTACATGAACTACTGATATCATGGTTTTGGCAAGTCATACATCTATTAAGCAAAACAATATAAATCATTACATAATACATTACAGGGTTTTAAAGGGGTAGACTGGTATGGAATTTGTTAGAAGTGGTATGAGATGGTCACTTTAATACACCTAACCTGAATATCCATTACTTTTTTCCGTGGCTTAACGGTTCCTTGTGCTCCGTATACCTTAGTCCACGAATAGTTGGACTCTGCTCGTATACACTGGAATATTCTGTACCAAGCTACAAACAACCGCGTTAACATAACAATAAAATAGTATACAGTTATATTCTTTCTTTCTATTCTATTTCTACCTTTCTTTGGGACTTACCGAGCGATTGTTCGCTGAAGACATTCCTTCTCTCTTCTTTCTTTGGAATGTTGTCAGGTAGATCCGACTCACTGGAGATAGAGCCCAATTCAGAGGACTTGGATCAGTTCAGCGAGGACCCGAGCTCTGGACTCTTGTATACTTTACTTTCATGTTCATGCCACTGTTTAGGCATTGCTTTCATCATTGTATTTACTTTTCAGTTGTATTGTAAAGAAATGTTTAATAAATAAAAGTTGCTGTTCATTTACATTTCATGTCTTCTTGTGTATATTTACATTATATTGCTTAGTTACGATTAGCGTGTTTACTTCTGAGTAAATAAGTAGCAGGACAGTCACGTCTCATTACCCGTACACTATGAAGCATGGCGTGAAATGTTTTGTTGGCGGCTCAGGCATGTCAGTTCTGCATGGAACCCTACCATGCAAGGTTAGTTCTGCATAGAACCCTACCATCCAAGGTCAGTTCTGCATGGACATACAGGTCAATTCTGCATGAAGTCCTAAGCAATATAATACAAGAATCAGCAACTAAAAATATTCTTTACATTTCATATTCCTTGAATCTTACAATTTTATATTCTTTGAATCTATCCTAATCCTATTTTTCTTTCAAGATTATGGATTCTCCAAACAATACCAGCACAAACTTTAACAACACACCACCACCCCTTCCACTTACGCCTACCTTTGGAGCTCCGATCAACGAGCAAACAGTATTGCTTGAGGAAATCGAAAGCCTCCTGGAAGGACAGCAGCATCAGACTGCTATATTATTGAACCGCCCAGAAGTGGAAGCACCCGGAGTGAAGAAATTCCGGGCATTGCACCCGAAGCAATTTTCTGGGAAAGAGAGCCTCTTGGAAGCTGAAGAATGGGCTCAGAGTATCGAAGAAGATCTGGCAGCAGCACAAGATCTAGAGATTGCCTGGGTTAGAGTGGCGAAGCTGCAACTCACAGATAACGCTAGAGTTTGGTGGAAGACAGAAGAAAGCCGTCTTGACCAGCCGATAGAATGGAGGACTTTTCGCGAGATGTTCGACGCGAAATATTCCCCCAAGACTGCCCGATTTGACATAGAGCAGCAATTCATCCACCTGCAATGAGGTTCGATGTGGACCAATTCTGTGGATGTGTAAGATGCTCAGTTTACCATGCTCAGTAGATTCACGGCACATTTGATACCGACGGCTAAGATCAGGGCCTAACGATTTCAGCAAGGGTTGGACCAGAAAATCCAAGCTGCTCTACCTACAGGGAGTTTCCCAACCCACGACATAGCACTGAAAGCTGCCCATCGATATGAGGCAGTAGTGAAGTAGAAGGGCAGACCTCAATCTGCCAGTGTGAAACGCCCTGCCACCCAGATGGTAGGAGGAGCCTCTTCAATACCAACTTTTGAACCCAGGAGACCAGAAGTAACAAATAACCGGACAATTCCAGATTTTTGCTTCTACTGCAAGAGGGATGGACACCTGTGGAAGGACTGTAGGCGCGCAAAAGGCATGTGCTTAGTTTGTGGCGCATCCACTCATGGAACTGGAACATGTCCTTATAGACGCAACCCAGCTCCAACTCACATAACTTATCCGCAGCGGCCAGCTATCCAGGCTCCTGCACCTTGTATTGCTTTCCCAGCTCCACCTCCACGCGGACCTCATGCACAGACTCCTCGCTAATTCCATCAGGCAATGAGGAACATGCCTCGAGGGCAGAGAAATATGTCCCAAGGACAGAGGAATGTGCCTCCAGCTAGAAGGAATGTACCCCGGCGTCAGGCTTACACATTAGCGGCCGTAGAAGCTGAGGCTATCGACCAAGGTAACACTGGTAATTCCCTCCAATCTTTTCAAACCCTTGCATCATTTCGTTACTTTTCATGCACTACCAGTATTTCTTTCACCACCACTGTCATCAAACTTTTCTTGAATCTGTTATACTTTTCTTTTATAAATTTCGAGGACGAAATTTTTATAAGAAGGGTAGAATGTAATGACCTTGAACTTTCTGTACATAATTTTTTTTCAAAGTACAGAAAGTAGCACCTAAGCCTGAGCACAAGTTATAAATTTAAATTGCTTTTGAACAGCAAGAAATAACTTGTAGCTCATTGGTAAAAGCCTTGCACTGCTGTGATATAGCCTATGTGTTCAAATCCCCCCAGCCATATATATTTTTTATTGCTTTTTCTTTTAAACTTTTAGAAGCCCAACAGTTTGCACATGTACTACACGTAAAATGAAAAGTCACTGAAAAATCAAACATGTACAAAATAGTATTTATACAGTCTAGGACACGTGTCAAAGATCCAGAGCCCCTCACCCCAAAATGGACCGGCGAGATTCTCTCTGGGGCCAGTGCCACCGGCCCCCTGTCCCAAATGCTCAAATTCTTTAACCCTAGCACCCCTTAGACTCCCCCACTAACCTAGTTTGTTTGATTTCCCTGCACATTTCCAGAGAATTAAAATTAGCCTTAAAACCAAATTTTAATGCATTTTTAATTCTGATTTTATCACCCTAAACCCAAATTTCTCCTATAAATACCGCCCTACACCATAGCCCTCCTCATTCAAAAATCCATTGCCAAAACTCTCAAAAATTTCTAAGTCCCAAAAGTTGTACAAGTAGAGTTAGCCAAGGTCAAAGTTTCGGCGACATTTCGAGAAAAATCCGGCGACGACGCGACTCCACAATGCCTTCGAAATCTTCCTCTACCTCCCCTCTCTATAATCAATTAGTAAGTTCTTTCTCCCCTTCTCCATTTCTAATCTAAAACAACCCCTTTTCAAAACTCGTCGGAAGCGGAGTTATTCCGACTTCCGATTCTCTTTTCTTTAAAATTCAACATTTCTTTAACAACAAATTTACCATGCTTTCATATACTGTTTAGCAACCATAAAACAACAATTTGACCAAGTTTCAAATAAAAATTTAATGTTAAACAAATTCTATTTCACTTTTTTGGTAAAATACCATCAAGTTTACATACGACATTATTTTATCGTTTTGCTCATTTTACCTTTAGAAATTTCACGAGGTAATGACCTACCTCATCACAACACTCATCTTGACATAGCACGGTGGCTTTTGTAATAATTTTTGTGGGACAAAACACAATTTACATTAAAATACCTTAAACTATCAAAACCCGTATTCTTTAAATTGTTTTAATTAATTCCTTGCAAATAAGCCTTTACAACCCATTTTAGGGAACCCGATCGGGATGGTGCGGGTTATCGCATGTCCTTGAGACTAGTAAAGCGAGATGCAGACCTCCTCACGGAGCATTCGATCTCGATGATTCTTATTACAATTTTTAAGAAAACGTGATTTCTATTCAATAAATAAATTCTATTTTTTGTATAATTATATATATATATATATAAATATTATCAAAATATATATTTTAAATATAATATATTCCATGTTTTCTAATCAAAAGAAAAGAATTACAAAAGTTGGACTCCGCTCGTATACACTGGAATATTCTGTACCAAGCTACAAACAACCGCGTTAACATAACAATAAAATAGTATACAGTTATGTTCTTTCTTTCTATTATATTTCTACCTTTCTTTGGGACTTACCGAGCGATTGTTCGCTGAAGACATTCCTTCTCTCTTCTTTTTTTGGAATGTTGTCAGGTGGATCCGACTCACTGGAGATATAGCCTAGTTTAGAGGACTTGGATCAGTTCAGCGAGGACCCCGAGTTCTGGACTCTTGTATACTTTACTTTCATGTTCATGCCACTGTTTAGGCATTACTCTCATCATTGTATTTACTTTTCGGTTGTTTTGTAAAGAAATGTTTAATAAATAAAAGTTGCTGTTCATTTACATTTCATGTCTTCTTGTGTATATTTACATTATATTGCTTAGTTACGCTTAGTGTGTTTACTTCTGAGTAAATACGTAGCGGGCCAGTCACGTCTCATTAGCCGTACACTGGGAAGCGGGGCATGACATAAGGATAAGAACTTAACTTTAAATTAGGAAAAATGCCATTTCATGGTCCAAGAAGGTATTGTCCTTGGACATATCATTTCACGAAAAGGCATTGAGGAAGACAGAGCTAAAATAGATGTCATCCATAACCTTCCCCCTTCCAAATGCGTCAAAGATTTACGATCCTTCCTTGGTCATGCAGAATTTTATAGGAGAGTCATTAGGGACTTTAGCAAAATTGCTTGACCCTTAACCCTTCTCTTGGCCAAGGATACAACTTTTCACTTCGATTTGGATTGCGAGGCCACTTTTGAATCACTTAAAAGTTCCCTCACTACAGCCCCCGTTCTATCATCTCCGGATTGGAACCACCCGTTCGAGCTTATGTGTGATGCATCAGATTTTTCTATTGGTGCAGTCTTAGGCCAACACATTGATAAGATGCCACATGTAATTTACTATGCAAGTAGGACATTGAATGATGCCTAAATTAATTATACAACTACCGAGAAATAACTCTTGATAGTTGTATTTGCATTAGAAAAATTCAGGCCCTGCTTGATTGGCTCGCCAATAGTGGTTTACACCGATCACTCCGCCCTTAGACATCTTTTATCAAAGAAGGATGCTAAAGACAGGCTTATACGTTGGATCCTGTTGTTACAAGAGTTTGATCTTGTCATACGAGACAAGAGTGGATGTGAAAACGTTGTAGCCGACCATCTTTCACGCATCTTCTTCACCAACGTTGACCTTACCAATAAATGACTCCTTTCCTGACAAAAAAATCTTGGCCGTATCTTGCGAACCTTGGTTCGTGGATATTGTGAGTTATCTAGCAACGAGACTTATACCCAGCGATTGGTCGAAACAAGACAATTATCGATTTCTATCCCAAGTAAAACATTTTTACTGGGATGAACCTTATTTGTTTAAGTATTGTCCCGATCAAATCATTCGCCGATGTGTCCCCAATGATGAATTCAAGAGTGTATTGTCTTTATGCTATGATCAGGCATGTGGCGGTCACTTTGGTCCACGTAAAATAGCGGAGAAAGTTTTGCAATGTGGGTTTTATTGGACAACATTATTTAAGGATGCATATAATCATTGCAAAACTTGTCCTCGGTGTCAACACATGGGTCGGATTTCACGGAGAAATGAGATGCCGCTCCAACCTATCTTAGTTGTGGAGATATTTGACGTTTGGGGAATTGATTTTATGGGCCCTTTTCCCAACTCTTTTTGGAATTTATACATCTTACTTGCGGTTGATTATGTCTCTAAATGGGTGGAAGCAGTACCGTGTAGCACTAATGAAAACAAGGTTTTTATTAAGTTCCTTCAAGAAAATATCTTTTCGCGATTCGGACACGCTCATGCTATAATTAGCGACAACAGGATGCATTTCTGTAATCGGTCTTTTGAGGCTTTGATGCGAAAATATTCAATCATACACAAGCTTTCTATGCCCTATCATCCCCAAACGAGTGGGCAAACTGGGATCTCCAATCGACAGATCAAACAAATTTTGGAGAAAACGGTTTCTAAGAATCGTAAATATTGGTCCACCAAATTGACGGATGCTCTTTGGGCATTCCGCACCGCTTATAAGACCGATCTTGGTATGTATCCATACCGAATTATGTTTGGGAAGGCTTGCCATCTTCCTGTCGAGATTGAACATAAAGCAATGTGGGCTATTAAAGAGCTTAACTTTGATTTTGATCAAGCCAGCAGCTATCGGAAGCTGAAATTAAATGAGTTAAGCGAACTTCGCGATGAAGCTTACGATAATGCAGTTATAGTAAAGAATCGGACTAGAGTGTTCCACGATAAAAAACCTTTTTAGAAAAACTTTCACACCGGGACAACAAGTCCTTCTTTACGATTCCCGTCTCCACCTTCATTCGGGTAAGCTAAGATCTCGTTGGAAAAGACCTTTTATGGTGCGGTATGTGTACCCGCACGGTGCAGTGGATATTGAAAATGTTAAAACGGTTCTATTTTTAAAGTAAATGGGTATAAATTAAAACCGTATTTTCAGCCGACCCAGCGGAGGAGCTCCTGTTTTTACAGGAGCCGCTTTATTATAACTAATTGTCCTCCGCTTCACCTCCATATTTCGATAACACTGTTTCATTTAAAGAATAGAGGTGAGTGAGTTAAGATATAACTGAATATTCGTGCATGCCAAAGAACAAGTTTGGGGTAGTTTTCATTTAATTATTATTTCATCCCTATTATTTTCCTCTTAAGTATACAGGTCTATGCGCTCAAAGAACAACATCAGTGAGGACACTGCTGAAAACATGTTTGGGGGGTTTGTATTTACTGATATAACATTTGGCACTAGGCACTTTATATAAAAAAATTGAGTGTATAAATTTTTTTTTTTGATAATAAAAGATTAGAAAGTGAAAAATTTACATATGAAAGATAGGAATAGTTTGAGAAAAGCAAGAAAGTTAGATATTTTCTTAAATGAAGTTAGTAATAAGTATTTATCAGCTGTTGTCCCAAGGGTTAGTAAGATGAAGGAAATTACTAATCTAAGGATAACAATAAGTTTGAAAAATAGTCCATATTCTTAAGGCCAAACATTTGAACGTTGATACCTTACTATACACACTTGCACACAACTTGAAATTCGGGATAGTAGAGGATACTTTGAAATGCTCTTGTCTAAAAGCCTTGGTATGAAGAAAAATAAAAATATAAAGAAAACAATGGTGAAGAAAAATAAACACTGGTTTTGTAATTGCTTAAGGCAGCATAAAAAAAATATAGCGAGGGTGCTTTATCACCTAGTGCCTTAAACCAACTGGTTTGGGATCCACTGCTAAGCCTTAGGTGTTGCAAGACGAGAATATTACGCCTAAATGAGCGAGCACATTTGGTAATCGGTCGGTTAGTACCTCAAGCAATATTAATGGTCGCATGAAGGATGTGTGAGCAATTCCATCTAATAATGTTCATCGACTAAAAAGCACTAAGGAAGATGGACAAGAGTATAATAGCTTGAATTGAATTCTCTAAGTGTAGGGATGTCATTTACACACACGTAGGGGTATATGATCGATATTTGGAAGAAAGATAGGGAGGAATACTAAAGGCGATGTTTTATTGAGGGATAATGTGATTTCCGACATCTTTTCATGACCATTAAGATAGGGCTCATCGCAACTGAAAAGCTGGTGTAGTTGGAAACTCTTATTTTCAAGTTCTTTCTTTTATAGTTCTTATCTTTGTACGTAACTTTCTTTTTCTTTTTTTTATTATGGGATTTTGTGGGTGTAATCCGCTGAAAACCCTCAGGAGACAACACTCCTCCTACCAGGGACACCTAGAGTTTTAACGGCTTGTTGCACGTGCTCAGTGCAATTGTGTTGCCTACGAAAGTGTGCTACTTAGGTTTTTCTTTTTCTTTTTCTCGCTCTCTTGAATAAATAGTTTGCTCGGGACGATCAAAGTTGGGTATTTGTTCAGTCGAAAATATTGCACATTTGATATAAAATTTTCCTTACTTTTCCTAAATATTTAAAGGTGTTTATTATAAATATAGAACATATGTGGGTGTATCTGCAAATTTACTCCTTACCATATGTTTATATATTATAATTAACATTATGAAGGAAAATATATGCATATAATATTTATAAGATATTTTGATAATTTAAATGCATATCATATCAAATATTCTTAATCAAATTTCTTAAAGATTTATTACCATATAAAATGATTAATATTATATCTCTAATATAACAAATATTACTAATATTATTCATGGAGATATTGTGCAAATTTAGCTCAGGTCAAGGGATCAAGATATTCAAGATGTCAGGATCAAAAATCTTCTAAAATCGTAGAATCAATTCTGGCAGAGACTCAGAGAAGATATGAAGAATCAAGACATCCTAAAAATCTCCACGTGTCAACATGAGAAGTCCCCAGAAGTTTGGAATCCTAACTCCCCCAAACCGCGGCGGTTGCGCGGCCAAACCCTGCTAATTACGGCGGATCCGCGACAATGTTGGGGAGTTCGGATTTGAGATTTTTCCAGGGTGATTGCAATAGGAAATCACTATATTAGGGATCTAGGGTTTCTGATTTAGGGGTTATATAAAGGACCAAGGGCTAAAATTAGAAATCATCACCTTTAACACGAAGCAAATCATCTTCAGAGAACAAGAGATCCACGGCAGGTCTGCGATTTGACGTGATAGAGCGACGTGAATATCGACGGAGCAAATACTTCCTACGAGGCAGAGATCGAGAGCAACTTATTCCTCTTGTAATCTAAATTTGAAGGATTTGTACTTGTAATGTTGATTAATAAAGGTAGATCATTAGTTTAATTATTTCGCATTTATTTTCTGCATTTACATTATGATCTCCTTCTCTATCTTCTCTTCTATCTCAACCATTCGTAATTAATTCCTAACTTTCTAGGGTTCGTAGGATTATGGTAGATCAATGAATGAAAAAAATATTATAACTTCTTTTACATCTTACAAAGTTTATAAACTTTAGCAAAGTAATTGTTAACATCCTTATCGGGCGCGCTACCAATTTATCGATAGTCTCGACCGTGATTTGAGATTAGATTAACAATTGTTTTGGTAAAGGCTAGACATGAATATGTAGGGTTCCTGGGCACTCTTACAAGGGTCAATAAGGCATCAACCATGCCCGATTTAAAATTTAGACGTGCCGAACAACCCAAAGCTAGGATCTTTGCTAGATTATTAGGGTTAAACATGTAAGTAAACATCTTTACAGCTAAGAGAGAGGGATTACAATCTTTGCAGTCCACTCCTTCGCTTCATAAGCTCCGAGTAGGAGTCCCTTCGCCGCGATCCATGATCTCTCGGACACTTGAGAGGCTCCACAACCCGAATGATCCATGCTTGCTTGTAGTCTTCCTTTTCAAAGATGATCTACCTTGAAGTTTCTTTAACTCAAGCTTCTCAGTCTCTAATGAAGTAAACACCCTAATCTATTTGGCTAGATTAGATGAGGATGATGAAGTAGGATTTATGCTCTCTTTTATTATCAAATTCTCACACTAAATCATCACTAAAGAAAAACCTATAAAGCTTTTGTGAGCTTAAGGAAGAAGAAGAAGAAGGAATTCCTTTTGTGATGAGTAATGAAAAATTAGTTAATCATTACAAACGCAACCATGGTAGATAATGAGAAGGCAAACCATTGTAGAGACTTAACCATAATCAAAGGTTTGGGTCGGGTTAACAATGACTCCAAACCCTAACTAGGTTAAACTTAACAAATCATGTTGCATTTGTAATCCTAACTTGTTACAATATTATATATCACATATACAATATTTAATGTAACAAAAGAAAATAATACAATTAACATATATCACATATATATCAATGTATTACCCGGTGAGAAAATGAATCAATAAAGCGAGCCAATATTAGATAATGTAATGTAATATATCATATATATAATTATACATCAAGTTATCGAATCAACACTTGATCCGACAATCCGGCTATATCGAATATAACCGACTATTATATCATGTACCGATTCATCGAATCAATACTTGATCCGATGACCCGGCTCATATCAAAATATCGCGAGAATATAATACGGTATCCCATATCGTATTATCCTCGGTCCTGCACATATTACATATGTGCCCCTACTCCATTTTGCTTGAGTCAAGAAACCTCTGTGTAGGACTCTAAAGAATCGTCAATACGCCGGCAGTAGGTGATGATCATATCAAACACCCACAAGCTGCAAGCGGTCAGCTAAACGTAACGGCCACCCAGCTATTGAGCGATCAGAAGATCAACAAGCAAGCATGTGCATTCTCCTGTGAATCTAAACAGTAACACTCCCGTACAGTCCGGTCTCTTCGTCTGATATGTTGCATATCTAGTCTAGGGGTGGTATACGACAGACCCCAATAACCGATAAGTCATGTCGATGTGAGGCTCATAACAGGTCGAGAAACTACTGGTAATACTTACCAGTAAATCTCTATATCAGCCCTGGACAGGGACTTCCAGATATAGCCAATCGAACACAGCACAACATCAACTCCCTATACCGGGAGAGACGAATCCCCTCCTATTGCTCATTGCCTCCATGTGATTCGGGACTGTACCCAAAAGCCACCATTTTGCACGCCCCATTGGACGTGGTATGATGGAAATCAAAGCACAGTGGGAATCACACAAGACTCTATGACGATCTCGGGTCTACAGACTAACCTGTACCAGTGTCACCGGAGAACTGCCATCTGACGTGAGGTATAATACCATCTGGGAGTTCTCGGTGAGTCCGTCCAGTGTACCCAGTCTCCACTGAGCACCCGTACACCATCCTTGATGTCAAACATCGATGGATATGGGATCATCCATCGCCCATCATATGGGTCAAGATGCGTATACGCTAGTCTACTCTGGTGTATCGATGCCCTGTCTCGATACACCCTCGACTAGGAACAGTTATAGGATGAACTCGTCGACTACCGTGGCCCTACTAGTATGATCTCATCATAGTCCCAGTAGTCGAGTATATATCCTAATAGCTTTATCAACATGTGAGAGTAAGACAGTAAACTAATATAAGTCAACATGTTAAGATAAAGAGCAACCAGATAGCGTACCATCATGTCGAGCAAGAAAGTCCTCCCTATATATGTCCAAGCATCCACTACAATATACATCGTATGTACAGTAATGGCCTCTAGGGCATACATATAACTAACAATCTCCTACTTCCACTAGGGCCATCTGTTGTGGTATCGCATACCCAACAATCAGCTGTGGTTGAAGTATCTCATTCTCAACCATTCCATAAAAGTCTCTTCTGGGAAACAGGCCTTTGTGAGTGGATCCGCGCTGTTGTCCTCTGTGTCTACTCTCCTGACCTCAATCTCCCTGGAGATCAACCATCTCCATGATCAGGTGATACTACACAAGAATTATATCTGGATTTCTGATGGGATGGGGGTTCCTTGGCTAAAGCCACAACTCCATTGTCACACAATGGCAGGAACGAAGTTCATCTCATGAACTATATATATCCAGACTGCCTCTTTGGTAGCATATTTGGTAACGATGTATCTTGCCTTTAATCGTCTAGTATGTCACGGTATCTAGCTTGGAACTCTTCCAACATACCGTCCCTCCACTGAGGGTAAAGACAATGCCTGCGACTGACATTCAGTCGTCCTTGTCACCCTGGAACCATTCCAGTGATTCTCCCCAGGTTCGATTGATACCATCTCACTACAACTAGTGAGAATTCTAACATCCAATTAGATCTATCTCACAGATATAAAACTTAGGATTTAGGAGGTATCAACTTGATCCTATATGGAGAATCTTTGTGATAAAAAGAGATTGACCGAGCGTAGCATAGGAAACTCCTTCCTTATCAAGAGTATGTCATCCACGTACTCTACGAGGATCATCACCATACTCTTTACTACCTTTTTGTATATACAAGGTTCATCTACCATTTTGATGAAGTCAAACTCTTTGACTACCACATCAAAACAGACGTTCCAACTCCGCGATGCCTGATTTATCCCATAAAACATCATGCTCACGTTTCCGCTGCTCCCACTGTCTATGAAGCCCTCTGGCTGTGTACTTATAGACGCTCTCTTCTAAAACATCATTTAGAATAGCAGTCATGACACCCAACCACCAGATATCGTAGTCATGGTATGTAGCAGTGGCAAGTAGGATCTGGATGGACTTAAGCATAGCTTTGAAAGTCACAATCTTTCCATGTACACCAAGTAATCTTCTCAAGATATACTTGCTCCTGATGGGGATTTAACCCTTCAGATAAAGCAACCAAAGTCCATACTTTGTTGGTGTATAAGGATTCCATCTCAGATCGCTAAGCATCCAGCCATTCTTACAGAGTCCCACTCTTGATGGCCTACTCGAAACTAGTTGGGTCATCATCTTATGATGCAATACTCGCTCCCACTGTCATAGAGAAACCGAAGTATCTCTCAGGTGGGTGAGGAACCCTACTAGATCGGCAGAGAGGCTGAGGTTCGTTGGAAACTACTGAATCCTTTGGTTCTACCAAATCATCAGCTGCAGTTTTGTCTCTTTCCAGTTCTACCTCATGACCACTAATTTTTCATAAGAAATTCCCTTTCACAAAGGTGGCATGCTGAGAAACAAAACATTTTTTGTTTCTTGGTTAGGTAGAAGATATTCCCTTACGAATGGTTGGGATATCCAACAAACTTCCACAGAACTGACTTTGCCTCAAGCTTGTCCGGATTATGCTTTTAAACATAGGCCGGACAACCCCAAATCTCAACTTACTTAAGATATGGACTCTTTCCATTCCATATCACATATGAAGTGGTAGGCATCTGATATGATTGGAACCTTATTCAATAGGTATGCAGCTTCACAAGTGCATAACTCCCAATAGGAAATAGGAAACTCAGTAGTACTCATCATAGAGCGCACCATATCAAATAAGGTGTATTTGCTCTGCCCCGATACACCGACGTGTTGTGGTGTCTACGGAGGAGTAATGCTGAGAGAGAATCTCATTCTCCTTTAGAAAAGTCCAGGAATTCCGTGCTCAAGTATTCTCCTCCTTGATCTCATCAAAGGACATAATACTTATACCCGTTTTTGGTTCTCTACTTCTAATTTATATTCTGTGAATATCTCAAAGGGTTCAGACTTGTATTTCAACAGGAACATATGTCCGAATCTTGAGAGATAATCAGTGAATGTAATGAAGTACAAAGAACCAGTCTTGGCATATGTAGACAGGGGACCATACATACATCAGCATGTATCAATCCCAAGAGTTCACCAACTCTTTCTCTGTTTCTAATAAGCAGAGCTATGGTCATTTTATCTTTGTGATATGACCGGCAAGTTTCACAAGATGTAAATTCAAACTAATTTAAATATGCATCTAGATGTAACTTAGATAGTCGGGTCGCATTGATATGACCTAGTCTACAATGCTTCAAGAAGTATTCGTTCATTTCTGAACTCTTCCTCTTGTGTGTGTTCTGTATACTAAGAACTGTAGTTTGATTTAGAACGTCTATGATTTTAGATAACGTGCCTGAACTGATCAACTTTTAATATAGGAAATGTTCTAAACATTATCCAACAATACAAAATTATATCCTTCTTTACTAATAAAGATACTTGATATGATGTTGTATATCAGGTTCGGTATCTAATAACATTCGTTCAGAATCAATGTATTCTGGTAATACAGGGTGATAACTACCAACAGACTTGGCTGCAACACTTACACCGTTTTCTATCTCATGAAACTTATCACCCGTTCCCAGTTCTCTACCTTTCTGTATCCCATGTAATATATTACATATATGGGATCCTGATCCGGTGTCACATACCCAGAACGTAAAGTATACTGAGAAACAGTTCTCTGTAATGAACACACCCGAAGAAGATGCATCAGCATGCACTTTCTTCGTTTGGGAGGCACGGGAATTCTGGTAATCCCCTATTTCCTGCTCTGTCTTATAACAATTATAAGTTGGAGCGGGACCAACGTTCCCCAGCTCAGTATAACAAGCGGGCTCGGTCAATACATCCGTATTATTATCTTGATTAAGGCGTGATATGGTCGCTACCTGGAGAGAGAGAGAAGAAAACACTCAGCGTATGCTCTTGCAAGATTAGATTGGTTATTTAATATATCTAATCAGGATGTCTCCCACTTTTTTAGTCAAATCTTCCTTCAAACCCTAAAAGGAAAGACTAGCCGAGATTAATTACACCCTACAAGTTCGCCAATCTTTCAGCCAGGCCAGTGCCGGTACTTTGAGGGAGGTTCCCCGTGCTTTCGCACGGACCTAATTAAAGTAAACCTCATTTTTCCAGGGGCGTAACCCCGTTGACACCTTTCTAGACACCTACTTGATTGGCTAATTGTAATGTGTAAAACTCTCCCAGGAGTAACTCTTACTCCCAGCGGGTATCGGGATCCAACTATCTCATAGTAGGTATGCAATCTCATTGCAAATTTCAACACTTGAAATTCCCGATAATATTTTACTCCTAGCACTTATGATCTTAACTAAGGTCAACATATCATAAGCACTAGTCAAGTTCTACCCGTCATTTCATAATTAATCAGACCCACCCTACATGACCCTCAACTATGGTCGACATAATCACATGAATGTCCTAACTAATCGCATCATATGCTGTGTAGGAAGACATCACTTAGCTACCGTACACCACGCTTTAACTAAAGTCGACATACGCAACACGAATACTAAGTACTCTACTTCCTAAAATGGCGGAGGGCTACGACAGGTTTTTAAGAAAACCTTTTGCGTAATGAACTTGATATCGTTGTAGAATTGAGTGATTTTTAAATGGAGTGTTTTTTAGGCCTTTTCTAGTTTCGCTAAAGAGGTCACTTCCGGTGAAGGGATCGTCGGCTCTTTCTTTATCGAATAAGGTGCAGGATATTTCACAAATACCACTATGCAAAGTAAAAACTATAGAAGCAATCAAAAGACAAACCGAGTATGCAGCATCTGCTAGTTTCACTAAAGAGGTCACTCCCGGTGAAGGGATCTCGGCTCTTTTCTTATCGAATAAGGTGCTGGATGTTCTACAAGAAACACCACTATGCAAAGCAAGAACTAGAGCTACCAGTTTTAAACAAGTTTCTACAACATCTTAGGTTTCTTTTATTTCATTAATCTCATTAATGAAGTCCCATTTTAATATGCTTCACAAGCATCACATTTGAAACGAAATCAGCAATATAACATATATCTCATATATATAATATAAACATTCGTCTCAGGCAGTCATATGATCTCATTACAGAATATTGCAGCAGAAGTACACATATGAAATATTGGATATACTAAGACGTCCGTGTTTTAATACGAGCCTGTATAAAACACGGATTCCACGGTCACGATGAATAGCCAAACCCACAACCCTAGACCCCTACGAGAGCGGCAAGTAACCCTGCCAGTTCTAGAGTTAGGAGACCCGGTCTCGACTCCTCGTCTCCTACTGGACCCTAGAACCCGGTTACTTGTGCTCCCCGCCTTTGTTCTACCTAATGTGGAAAAGTAAATAATATACAACGGTGACATCATCCTCAGCCCGGAAGTGCCCCAATAAAAGAATATTACATACAATGAATTTTACATGAATGAAAAAGAAAAACTGTCATCTCACATAAAACCCCCGGCTATTCAAAACATGACGATCCAATATAACATATCACAACAACCCATAATATCTCATATCATCAACGTAAGCAAGTATGCGTATCCGGATTGTCATTGATGTATAGCAACGAAGCCGGCGATACACCACATACTACGCTTACGGTCGCAGAAAAGAAAGTGTAAAACTACAACAGTTGGAATCCGCAAACTCCTTAGGCATCGCATGCCTAACCAAATGAATTCCTTAGACATCTCATGCCTAACAATTATAAACCCGGCATTTTAGTCTCATTATCGAAAACTCTTTTCAATATCAAGTCGGGCAATTCAACAAGATTCCCGACATCCTGATCGAATGCTCGTCGCAAACTTTAGTAGATGGCCGCACCCCCCGGATGCCGTCGACGAAGTGCAGTAAGGCAGAACACCGCTGCCGTGAGCACCGGAACGGATGCTTTTGGCGACCGGGTTCTCCTACAGTCACTTGGTTAGGGTTATGGGGCGTGGCTGTCTATTAAGTTTACCCGGCGCGTATCTGCGTACGCTACGTGATTGCGACAGACTTTTGATCACATCAAAATCCCATGGCAACCTATCATCTGAGACTTAACTGCTAGATTTATAACATTCAAATTAGTTATCTCATAACTACTTGCGGATTCCAAATATTGTATCACAATCCAGATAAATAGACAATGTTAATCTTTCCGATCGAATAAACAAACACCCAAGATTTCCCAAATAGTTCTCAACACATGAAATTAGTTTAAAAACATCCATCACATGCCACAGTACCAATGGTCCAGCCGTAGAAGGGTCAAACCAACGCCTCACATGTGGCAACGTCGTACTGCCCCAAACCCTAAGGTTTAGAGGCGGTTCAGACGGTCACATAATCGAGTTAAGGTTTGTGTTTTTCTAGAGGGTCCACCGCGTTACTTGCATGACTTAAAACGTTCTTTAACTACGGAAAAATCCAACACTTGGAAATTTTCCGGCAGGGGAAAAGTGAGTTATCGATATCCGTTCGAACATTTTAATACTTTCTAAATTATCCGGAAAACAGAACGAAATTAAACTTTCCGATCGAATCAACGAATAGATTAAAAATCCCCAGAACACTCAACACTTGAGTAAAATTAAAAATACCCAGAATCATGTACAAGTACCTACGAATGTACTGTGCCAAAAATCTAACCCTAATTCTACTGTGCTGCCGCGGAACCGGCGCGCAAGGCATGGTATTGCCGCGGTTCGGCGTCGCTTTAGTGGAATTTTGGTGTCGTTTTTCACAGTAATTCTTAGAATTCCCTGCTAATTTTTTTGAGTACTTTTAATGCATAAAAAATCACATTCTTACAAAATTTCCAGAGAGGGGGTCAAGTTCGATGTTTCGGGGTTCGATCGGAGTGTTAACTTCGTATACACGTCGCCTAATGCTCTAGCTAGGCTCTGATACCACTGTAGGGTTCCTAGACACTCTTACAAGGGTCTATAAGGCATCAACCATGCCCGATTTAAAATTTAGACGTGCCGAACAACCCAAAGCTAGGATCTTTGCTAGATTATTAGGGTTAAACATGCAAGTAAACATCTTTACAACTAAAAGAGATGGATTACAACCTTTGTAGTCCGCTCCTTCGCTTCATAAGCTCCGAGTAGAAGTACCTTCGCCGCAATCCATGGTCTCCCAGACTCTTGAGAGGCTCCACAACCCGAATGATCTATGCTTACTTGTAGTCTTCCTTTTCAAAGATGATCTACCTTAAAGTTTCTTTAACTCAAGATTCTCACTCTCTAATGAAGTGAACACCCTAATCTAATTGGCTAGATTAGATGAGGATGATGAAGTAGGATTTATGCTCTCTTTTATTATCAAATTCTCATACTAAATCATCACTAAAGAAAAACCTAGAAAGCTTTTGTGAGCTTAAGGAAGAAGAAGAAGAAGGAATTCCTTTTGTAATGAGTAATGAAAAATTAGTTAATCATTACAAATGCAACCATGGTAGATAATGAGAAGGCTAACCATTGTAGAGACTTAACCATGGTTAAAGGGTTTGGGTTGGGTTAGCAATGACTCCACAAGAATACAAAGAGAAAAGATAAAGTCAAAGCTTCATGAAAGCTCATGAAAAAGCTAACCCAAATGCTAACCCTAATCCAAACCCTAACTAGGTTAAACTCAACAAGTAATGTTGCATTTGTAATCCTAACTTGTTACAATATTATATATCACATATACAATATTTAATGTAACAAAAGAAAATAATACAATTAACATATATCACATATATATCAATGTATTACCTGGTGAGAAAATGAATTAATAAAGCGAGCCAATATTAGATAATGTAATGCAATATATCATATATATAATTATACATCAAATTATCGAATCAACACTTGATCCGACAATCCAGCAATATCGAATATAACCGACTAATATATCATGTACCGATTCATCAAATCAACACTTGATCCGATGATCCGGCTCATATCAAAATATCGCAAGAATATAATACGGTATCCCATATCGTATTATCCTCGGTCCTGCACATATCACATATGTGCCCTTACTCCGTTTTGCCTGAGTCAAGAAACCTCTGTGTAGGACTCTAAAGAATCGTTAATACGCCGGCAGCAGGTGATGATCATATCAAACACCCACAAGCTGCAAGCGGTCAGCTAAACGTAACAGCCACCCAGGTATTGAGCGATCAGAAGATCAACAAGCAAGCCTGTACATTCTCTTGTGAATCTAAATAGTAACACTCCCGTACAGTCCGGTCTCTTCGTCTGATATGATGCATATCTAGTCTAGGGGTGGTATACGTCAGACCCCAGTAACCGATAAGTCGTGTCGATGTGAGGCTCATAACAGGTCGAGAAACTACTGGTAACATTTACCAATAAAACTCTATATCAGCCCTGGCCAGGGACATCCAGTTATAGCCAATCGAACACAGCACAACATCAACTCCCTATACCGGGAGAGACGAATCCCCTCCTATCGCTCATTGCCTCCATGTGATTCGGGACTGTACCCAAAAGCCACCATTTTGCACGCCCCATTGGACGTGGTATGATGGAAATCAAAGCACAGTGGGAATTACACAAGACTCTATGACGATCTCGGGTCTACAGACTAACCTGTACCAGGGTCACCGGAGAACTGCCATCTGATGTGAGGTATAATACCATCTGGGAGTTCTCGGTGAGTCCGTCCAGTGTACCCAGTCTCTACTGATCACCCGTACACCATCCTTGATGTCAAACACCGATGGATATGGGATCATCCATCGCCTATCATATAGGTCAAGATGCGTATATGCTAGTCTACTCTGGTGTATCGATGCCCTGTCTCGATACACCCTCGACTAGGAACAGTTATAGGATGTACTCGTCGACTACCTTGGACCCTCTAGTATGATCTCATCATAGTCCCAGTAGTCGAGTACATATCCTAAGGGCTTTATCAACATGTGAGAGTAAGACAGTAAACTAATATAAGTCAACATGTTATGATAAAGAGCAACCAGATAGCGTACTATCATGTCGAGCAAGAAAGTCCTCCCTATATATGTCCAAGCATCCACTACAATATACATCGTATGTACAGTAATGGCCTCTAGGGCATACATATAACTAACAGAATAGAGATCAATGAAATGATAAGGGTTAAGAGTGAGGAAACCCTAGTTTCTTCCAAAAGAACCCTAATCTACATTCATCACTATCGATTTAGTTTAAAATCTATTAAAAGATAAAAGGAGTCATCTTTAATTAATCATCCATTACTACTAAATTCTATGAACCCTACAAGCCTCTTCTTTATAGATTCTACATCCGTATATCGTAGATCTACAACTAATCTCCCCTTCTTTCAATCAACTCGTCTAAAGAAAGATTAAAAGTTCCACGCATCCCTGAGGACGGTCCGTACTCATCTTGGCTAGCTACACGCGACACCGTTATTGATTGTGGTTACTACAAACACTTTTTCACATCAACCATTAACCTAGAAACACAGAACCTAGGATACACGTGATATGTTTGACTACCTATAGCTTGCTTGTTGTATTACCTGTGATTGATGTTGTTTATACTCATACCTCACTCTTGCACGTGACATCCTATATAACACACCGTTCAGTTTATTATTATCGTTAGTATGATATTTATGCCGCACTGATGTCTGGGTTTTGCATGGCCCAGATACTTGACTTTAGCACATGCGACTCATGAGTATTTCGACAGGATCGCCGATCAGTGAGGATCATTTCACTGATATAGTTCTTATTTATGGTTTATGTATTCTCTTATTTTCTTGGATCTTTACTGCTTCCGATATCATTTTCCATTATTGTTTATCGTGATTATTGGACATGTTTAGAGATGATAGTTAGATTATTTGTTCTTGATTGCTGATTGACAGCCGTAATGTGACTATGGAAGGGCGTTTCCTTATCATAGGTAGCATAGTTTTTTCCGAGTTACGTCCCAAAATTTTGGTTTCTTAGGAAGTAGGGCGTGACATAGTTTTGTTGGTATCAGAGCCATAGGTTTTAGGTTAGCTGGGCTTGGTTCAATTTGTAGTTGGGTATGGTACCCATTACATTGTTCTTAAGACCCAGAATTTTATGAACATATCCTGCCAAATTATTGTCTTGTCATTCAAATTCTTGAATCCTATCTTTCCCTTAAACTCTTTTATCTTGACAATATAGAAATGACATTGCATCTCAGCATGGAATCCTATTGATTCCTTATTATTTCTCTCCTCTTATTCTTTCGATTCTGATACTAGGATTTGGACGACTTAGATGAAGTTATGTGGTTGTAACTATATACCGCGGCATGGTTACAATGCGGTACTCTATTTAAGTAATCTGGAGTCCTATTTCGATTCATTTTCTTGACTTATGTTTGTTGTACTATTTTGTTTTCTCACGGTTTCTTTGCTTACGAATTTATGTCCTAGTGTGAACTTGAATCCAACAACCACATTATATCTTTCCCCTTGTCCCGTAGTGACCAATCCGTCTGTGTTTTGAAGAACAAGGAGAAACACAGGAGTGCATATGATGATGGCAGTGGTTCGAGATTGACGCCAGCGGGAGCTGGTACAGACCACTTCAAGACTGATCAAGTGTAAGATGTTTCAGTGATGAAGTTCAGACAGACCCGCCTTAATTTATTTGAGTAGCGCAGCGGAAGTGTGGTGGACTGATAACCCACAAGTCTCAGAACAGACTTGTAAATTCATGATGAGAGGAACTATTTGTGTGTACTGAAAGGTGAAGTTCATGAACAAGTTACAGATGAAGTGTTGATAGTAGTTTGAGATTTCTTGGATGTGCTCAAAGACATCTCGGGTTTACGCCAAAACAAGATGTGGAGTTCGCGATTGATCTTATTCTTGGAGCAGCGCCAATTTCAAAGGCCTATTATCTGATGGCACCAGTAAAACTAGAAAAGGTAAAGAGAAAAGTTTCTGAATTATTAGAGAAGGGTTGGATTTGCAGCAGCGGTTCACTGTGGGGAGCTTCAGTTCTTTTGGTCAAGAAGAAAGATGGCATGCGGAGAATGTGCATCGTTTATCGAGAGTTAAATCATGTGACCATAAATAATAGGTACCTAATTCCTCGCATTGGCAAATTATTCAATCAACTCAGTAGCGCGAGAGTATTCTTGAAATTGGATTTGCGATCAGGTTATCACCAAGTTCGGGTGAAAGCATAAGAAATTTGTAAAACGGCGTTCCGAACTCGGTATGGGCGTTACGAGTATCTAGTTATGCCATTTGGAGTTACTAACGCACTGGCGATATTTATGGTCTTGATGAACCAGATTTTTTCACCATTTCTAGATCAGTTCGTTGTGGTATTCATTGATGATATTCTGGTCTATTCGAGAAGCAAAGAAGAGCATGAAGAACACTTAAGAATCTTACTGCAGACTTTGAGACAAGAAAAGCTGTATGCTAAGATGAGCAAGTGCGAGTTTTAGCTCGATGAAGTGAAGTTCTTAGGTCATATTGTATCCGGAGATGGAATTGCAGTTGACCCCAAAAAGATTGCAGCTATTCACAATTGGCCGATTCCAAAGAATGTTGGGGAGATCAGAAGTTTTCTTGGGCTTGCTGGATACTATGGAAGGTTTGTTGAGAATTTCGCTCGGACAGCAGAACCCTTAACCAAGATAACACGAAAGGAGATACTATTTGTTTGGTCCAAGAAGTGTGCGTTACCTTTTGAGGCGCTGAAGCAAAGGTTGACAAACACACATATTTTAACAGTGCCAGATGGTTGTAGAGGATTATTTATTCACAGCGATGCATCTGGGAAAGGTTTGGGATGTGTTTTGATGCAGCATGGAAAGGTTGTAGCATATGCGTCGAGACAGTTGAAGACTCATGAGAAGAACTATCTAACTCACGACTTAGAACTAGAAACAGTCATTTTTGCGCTAAAGATTTGAAGACACTATTTATTGGGCGAAAAAGGCGAGGTATTTATTGATCATAAGAGCCTAAAGTATGTGTTCACACAGAAAGAACTCAACATGAGGCAGCGTAGTAGATGGTTGGAGCTGACGGCCGACTATGATCTTGATGTAAAGTACCACCCGGGGGAAGTTAATGTAGTACCAGATGCTTTAAGTCGGTTTCCAGCAATACGGATGTTGACTTCGCAGAAGGAGATTATAGCGGATTTTCAGATATTCGAGTTGGAGCTCATACTACCAGATTCTTCGGGACAATTGATGCAGCTGCAAGTACAGTCATCGTTGATTGATAGTATTAAGGCAGCGCAGTTGCACTATCCTAGATTACAGAAATTTCGAGGACAAGTAGAGGCAGGACTTCGAACGGATTTATTGATTCATGAAGATGGTTCTTTGATGTATGCTAGTTATTTGTGTGTTCCTAAAGGAGAAGTTTGTGAAGAAGTCATGAAGGAGACTCATAGTTCCGCATATTCGGTATATATGGGAGGCACGAAGATGTATAGAGATTTGTAACAAAACTTTTGGTGGGAAGGCATGAAAAGAGAGATTGCTTATTACATGTCGAGGTGCTTGGTGTGTCAGCAAGTCAAGGCTGAATATCAAAGGGTAGCTGGTTTGTTGTAACCACTTCCGATTCCTCAATAAAAGTGGGAATATATAAACATGGATTTCATAACAGTTTTACCATGGAGTCCAAAGAGCAATAACGTAGTATGGGTGATTGTCGATCGACTGACCATTGCAGCTCATTTCATACCATTTCGAGTTGGTCAGTCGACGAAGGTTTTAGCAGAGTGGTACATGCAGGAGATTATGAGATTGCATGGAGTACCAGTGAGTATTGTTTTTGATCGTGATACCCGGTTCCTATCACATTTTTGGAGGAGTCTATAAGAAAGTTTGGGAACTCGCTTGAAATTTAGTACGGCCTATCATTCTCAGACAGATAGACAGTTCGAGAAAACGATCCAAACTCTTAAAAATAAGTTGAGAGCTTGCATGTTAGGCTTCAAAGGTTCGTGGGAGGATCATTTACATTTAGTGGAGTTCTCGTGCAATAACAGTTTTCAGGTAACTATACAGATGGATCCATTTAAATCATTGTACGGTCGTAAGTGTCACTCGCCAGTATGTTGGGACGATATTAGAGAAAGAAGATTGTTGGGACCAGAACTGATTGTGAAAACTGTGGAGAAAGTTAACTTGATTCGTGATCATATAAAGGTGGTACAAGATAGATAGAAAGGTTGGGCTGATACCAGAAGAAGACCATTAGAGTTTGCTGTTGGTGATCATGTGTTCTTGAAAATATCACCGACATGGGGAGTAATCTGGTTTGGTAGTCGAGGCAAGCTTAGTTCTCAATTCGTGGGGCTTTTTGATATCATTGAACGTATTGGAGAAGTGGCTTATCGATTGTCTTTACGACTGTCCTTCGCAGTTGTGCATGAAGTGTTTCATGTATCTTAACTTCACAAGTATGTTCGAGATGAGACGCACTTCGTAGACCATTCGGAATTGATGGTAAGGGAGGATTTGACTTATGAAGAGAAACCAATGGCTATCATGGATCGACGAGAAAAGGTTCTCAAGAATAGAGAGATCCCTCTGGTGCTTGTTTTATGGGGAAATCGTTCGTATGGAGAATCTACTTGGGAATGTGAAGACGAAGTTCGAAAAAGGTTTCCACACCTCTTTCTTTAGATCTGTATCTTTATTGTTCTTGTCTTTTCCTATTTCGTGAATTTCGAGAACGAAATTCTTTTATAATTGGGTATAATGTAACACCCTAATACAATCATACGTTATTTAATGATATCAGTATTTTAATTTCCTTAATTATTATTTGGGTTGTGATTGGTTTGAATAGTATATGTGTTTATCTGACCTGCTTGCGTGAATCCGTTATGATGCTAGAGTATCTTTTATTAATGTTTATACGTAAACTAAATCCATATGAATCATAAATAACAGATATATAATATTTAAAAATATATATACATATATTTTCTGATAGCCATGCGTTAGGGATATTTTCATATATTAATTGTCATCATGTTATTTAAATATCTCATGGTATTATATTGACATTTATCTATTACGCCTAAATCTTAAACAACCCAGATACTAGATATATATTAGATTAGAACATATTATTTCAACCCTTTAGATTATGGTTTAAGGAGGCTACGCGGTGTATATTATTTCCAATATATTTTCCGTGAGATTTAGTGGAAACGTATCAGAGATTTGGAATACCTTTTATAATATTGTTAGTTACACACACACACACACACACACACACACACACTATATATATATATATATATATTCCTATTAAAAATTAAAAACTCTTTCTTTCTTTCTCCCTCTCCCTTCCCCGATTCACTACGCCCCAACTCCTTCCGTCGACGACTTCATCACCGATTCTGATCCTATCCGAGCTCCAGCTTGGATCTTGCTTCCATCGTATTGTTTCCATGATCGTCGTATATTGAGGCAAGTATTTTACTTGCTACATGCTAGTTACGATATATATAATTTTGCTGTAATATTACTATTTAATTTTATCATATTTCATGCCGTTAATTAATATAATGGTAATAGGTTCTATCCATAATTAAATAAGTTTAATACAATAATACTATTTAATTAATATAAATATTTCCAATAAATCTTGACAAACTATTTTAATACAGTCAATTGATAAATTGAACTTGAAATAAGTGATATGATTATTTTCGTTACATCACATATCGCATCTAGATAGTCATTATTGTTACAGTACTGCTACGACTACAGTTCCTGTTATTCGTCATGAACTAATTATGATATGATTGTAAGTCGATGTCACACACCTTACTTAGTTTGTGGGGAGACGGAATTTACAAAAAACGATTTTTAGACAAGTAGCATCGACTAAACTTCCAAGATCATTTAGAAACCTTAACTAGCTAAACACAAAGAGGTTCTAAATTACTATGATAGTAGTTTATACCTCCAAGTACAAGTCATTTGGGTCTTCTTCTCCTTTTCTTGAGCTCCTAAAGGTATGGATCGCGCTTGATCTTCGGCCTCCTCGTGTCAAAGATGATCTACCCCGAGAGTCTATGGTTCAAGCTCTAATCTCAAGAATGAGGTAACTAAAATATCTAGTTTGCTAATCTAGGTAGCTTAGGAGATGTAGAGAGTTAATTGAAATATTTTATCTCAAAGAACCGCAGGATTCACAACACATGTGAGGGTTAGGGTTTGAGAAAGTAAAAGGAGAGCAATGGAGAGAGAATGCAAAATGTAGAATGAAGTCTTGAATGAGCAAGTGAAGAATGGTTAAGTCTTTTTTTCAAAATCAAGCATGCATTATTTTTCCATAGAAAAATATAACCATGCTTGAATAGTAAGGTCAAATGAATAAACAAAAGAATTAGCTATGCTTCAAACCATGCCACAAATATCTCCATTCCTCCACCTCATTATCTATTTACCAAAAATAGATATATCCAAAATGAGATGTCCTCTTCTAGAAGTATATCTAGTAAAATTACAAGAATGCCCTCACCATATATACATACCACTATTAGTACTACAAAAAAATACGAATACCAAGTGATAAAAATAATCCAATAATATAATACTATAATGCGGTTTAATCCTAAGTCCACTAGTATTATTTGTCCGAACGACATTCGTGTGCCTAGTACACGTATGTGATCAGAACCCTACACGTAAAATCATACGACCTCTACATCATTTCGCCTGAATCAGGGAAACCCTCTATGTAGGACTCTAAAGACTCGACAGTACGCTGGTAGTGGGTTTAACCACAAGTCCGTCAGTGGCACTAGCTGTACGTAACGGCTACCCAGGTACATGTCTAAAAGAAGGCCGACGAGCAAATTCATCCGAACCCCTATTGATCCTGTTCGTGACAATCTCTGTATAGTCCGGTCTATTTTTCTGAGAGTATCGCATGCCGGTCTAGGGGGTGGAAAACTTCAGACCCCTAATAACCTGACAAGGTATGCCGATGTGGCTCAAGACCATTCGAGAATCTACTAGTTTAACTACCAGTAATTCTCAATATGCGCAGGGACTTATGGTTTTGGCCAACCGAACACAACGCGACATCGACTCCCTATACCGGGAGAGACGAATCCCCAACAATCGCTCACCGCCTCCATGTGGCTCAAGACTGTACCCAACTAAAACCTGTTTGCACGACTCAGTAGAGCCATGGTAGGGCAGTAATCAAAGCATGTTGGGAACCCATATGACACAAATGATGATCTCAAGTCGACAGACTATCTGCACTCTTGCCACCAGAGAACTGCTATCTGACGTTAGGTATAATACAATCTAGCCAGTCCTCGGCGAGTCCGTCCAGTGTACTTGTTAGCTGTATGTATGCCCTAGAGGCCAGTATTGTACAGATGATGTATATTATATTGGATGCTTGGACATATATAGAGATGACTTTCTTGCTCGATATGATAGTATGCTATCTGGTTGCTCTTTATCTTAATATGTATACTTGTCTCTTTATACTGTCTTAGAGTTACATGTTGGTAAAGGCCTTAAGATGTGTACTTGACTACCTGGACTATGATGCGGATCATACTAGTGGGGACATGGTAGTCCATAAGTACATCCTTCAAGGTCCCTAGTCATGGGTGTATCAAGACGGGGCATCGATATACCAGTGTAGACTAGCGTATACGCTTCTCGACCCATGAGATGGGCGATGGATGATCCTATATCCATTGGTGTTTGACATCAGAGATGGTGTATGGGTGCTCAGTGGAGACTGGGTACACTGGACGAACTCGCCGAGAACTCCCAGATGGTATTATACCTCACGTCATATGGCAGTTCTCAGGTGACACTTGTGCAGGTTAATCTGTAGACCCGAGATCGTCATAGAGTCTTGTGTGATTCCCACTGTGCTTTGATTTCCACCTTACCACATCCATGAGGGCGTGCAAAACGGTGGTTTTTGGGTACAGTCCCGAGTCACATGGAGGCAATGAGCGATAGGAGGGGTTTCTTCTCTCCCGGAATTGGGGGTTGATGTTGCACTGTGCTCGATTGGCCGTAACAGGGAAGTCCCTGGCCAGGGCTGATTGGAGATTTACTGGTAAGTGTTACCGGTAGTTTCTCGACCCGTTATGAGCCTCACATCGGCACGACTTATCGGTTATTGGGGTCTGACGTTTACCACCCCTAGACTTGATATGCGACATATCAGACGAGGAGACCGGACTGCACGGGTAGTGTTTCCGGTTGGCTCGACGGGAGTTGTAGCAGGTTCGCTTGTTCTCTTCTGATCGCTCAATACCCGGGTGGCCGTTACGTTTAGCTGACCGCTTGCGGTTTGGGGGTGCTTGATATGATCATCACCCACTGCCGGCGTATTGACGAGTCTTAAAGTCCCACAAAGGAGTTACCTAGTCCAGGCGAAATGTTGTGGTGCGCGTATGCGATATGCGCATGGACCCGATTAAAATGCGCGTATAGGATTCCATATATTGATTGGGCGGCTTGCTTTTGGTGGGGTCGTATGTGATATGGCCGGATTGATAAATCAAGAGTTGATTTATCATTTAACCATTAGTTTCTCACTAGAAATCATTTCTTGTGTTTGATGGATGTATGCATGCATGTATGCTTTCTTTATAGATTCATGTACATATGGATGTGCATACATATATACATACATATATCATCTATCATAGTTGTTTATACATAGAAAATGGTGGCCATATAAGACTCACACCATGGTTTATATTATGGATTTTTATTTCTATTTATGCTAAAACAAAAGAAAAGAGATAAGATTAAATCATGGATGACTTTCTACACTCTTCTTTTGACCTAACCATGTTCACCTACCTTTTGACCATGCTTTAATCTTTCTCTTGTGTTTTAACTAAAGTAAAATTAAATATCCATAAAATATAACCATGGTTTGAGATGAAGAAAGAAAAATATATATGTTTATCTTTTTCTTTTTCTCAAGGGAGTTATTCTTCTCTTCTTCTAAAAATTGCCATCATCTTCTTCAACCTTGATCTCCTGCTCTCTAGAATTTTCAAGTGAGCAAATTATTCATCAAGATAGGATTTTGAAGTGAGAAAATCAACCACAACATCATTCTACACAAGTCTTGCCCACTTGTTTAGAGTGTTAGCTTCGATTTTCATTCTTGATCTTGCGAAGTTGCTAGCTTGGACAAAGCGGACTCCGGGTGGATCATCGGTGACCTATAGGAGTTCAAACGGAGCTTTTCCAAACCCCAAGTAGCCAAGGAGTCTAGCGTAGGGAGCTACAAAGGTTGTACTCTCAAAACCCTAGCTTTTCTTTCATGAGATGATATGCAAAATTTGAAACCCTAATTTTTCTAGGAACGATTCTTTGTTTGTTAACTTAGCACCCTAAAAATTCAATCTTTGGTACATGTGATGCTTCCAAACCCTTCATGAGGTGCTAGGTTAACCCAACATTGGTATCAGAGCTGACCTAGAACATTAGGCGACACTTTTACGAAGTAAAAACTCCGATCGAACCAAAATACGTCTTATTAAAACCCTCTCTGGAAATTTTCCCGAACCTGGTTATTTTCAGAATTAAAAATATGTAAAAAATAGAGCAGGGAATTCTAAGAAATACTGTGAAAAATGAAACCCTAATTCGCCAATTCCACCGCGGAACCGCGGCCATTGCTTGCTTAGGCCGCGGCTCTGCGGCCGTACAGAGCCTTTAAGGCTTCATTTTTTGTACAGTGTGTTCTTGTCTGCTTGTAGATTGTTTTGGGTATTTTTAATCTGAATTTAGTTATGTAGATTCTGGAGATGGTTTTGGACTCGTCGATTCGATCGGAATTTTCATTTCGTGACTTTTCCGGATAAATTAGAAAGTATTGAAGTGTTTGAACGAGTATCATTTGCTCACTTTTCACGGGGTTTAAATCTTTCGGAGATACGTACAAGTTTTGTGGTGGACCCTCTAGAAGACAACAAATCTTAACTCGATTATGTGACCATCTTGAACTGCCCTTTGAACCTTAGGGTTTGGGGCAGTACGGCGTGCCACATGTGAGGTGTTGGCTTGACCCTTCTACGGATGGACCGTTACTACTGTGTCACACTCCAGGTTTTTGAAATCCGCTTAAGTGTTGAGCTTTAGGGAATCTTGGGTATTTGATTGTTCTGCTATGATATACCCTGCACCTTATTCGATGGGGAAAGAGCCGAGATCCCTTCACCGGGAGTGGCCTCTTTAGCAAAACTGGCAGATGCTACAACATTCGGTTTGACTTTTGACTGCTTTTCGAGTTTTGCTTTGCACAGTGATATATATGATATATCCTGCACCTTATTCGATGAGGAAAGAGCCGAGATCCCTTCACCGGGAGTGGCCTCTTTAGCAAAACTAATGAAAGCCTCAAAATCACTCCATTTCAAAATTCACTCGATTCTACAACGATATCAAGTTCATTACGCTCATGGTTTTTCTGAAAAAACCTGCGTAGCCCTCCGTCATTTCAGATAAGTACTACTTAGTATTCATGCTGCGGTAGTTTGGCCTCCGTCAAGGCGTAGTGTATGGTAGCTAACTAGTACTTATCTGCTAGCATATGATGCGATTAGATTAGGGTATTCGTACGGCGTAGTTTGGCCTCCGTCAAGGGTCGTACGGGTGGGTTTAATTCAATCAAGAAATGACAGGTTGAACTTGACTAGCGCCTTATGGGTAGTTTGGCCTCCGTCAAGGTCATGGGACGCTAGGGGCAAAAGCATTATCGGGAATTTCAAGTGTTGAAATTTGCAATGAGATTGCATACCTTCTATGAGATAGTTGGATCCCGATACCCACTGCGAGTAATTGTTACTCCCGGGAGAGTTTTACACAGGACAATTAGCCGATCAAGTAGGTGTCTAGAAAGGTGTCAACGGGGTTACGCCTCTGGGAAAACGAGGTTTACTTTAATTAGGTCCGTGCGAAAGCACGTGGAACCTCCCTCAAAGTACCGACACTGGCCTGGCTGAAAGATCGGCGAAGTTGTAGGGTGTAATTAATCCCGGCTAGTCTTTCCTTTTAGGGTTTGAAGGAAGATTTGATAAAAAACAGTGGGAGCCATCCTGATTAGATAAGATAATAACCAATCTGATCTTGCAAGAGCATACGCTAAAGTGTTTTCTTCTCTCTCTTTCCAGGTAGCGACCATATCATGCCTTAATCAAGATAATAATATGGATGTATTGACCGAACCCGCATGTTATACTGTGCAGGGGAACGTTGAACCCATTCTATCTTATAAGTGTTATAAGACTAAACAGGAAACAGGAGAATATCTGGATTCTCACGCCGCCTAAACGGAGAACATGCATGTTGATGCACCTTCTTCGGGTGTGTTTGTCATTGAGAACTGTTTTTCAGTTCACCTTAAATCCTGGGTATTAGATACCGGATCAGGATCCCACATATGTAAACAGTTACATGGGCTACGGAAAGGTAGAGAACTGGGAAAAGGTGATCACTCCGTTCAAGTAGGGAATGGTGCAAGTATTGCAGCTAAAGCAGTTGGTGAATATCACCTAGTATTAACAAGTGGTAATACAATGATCCTAAATGAGTGCTATTATATACCGAACATGATGTGCAACATTATATCAGTTTCTTTATTAAGTAAAGAAGGATATAATTTTGTAGTAAAGGATAATGTTATGAACATATTCCTAGATCAAAAGTGGATTGCATCAGGCTCGTTACATAATGGCATATTCATTCTAAATCAAAATACAGTCCTCAATATACAAAACACAAACAAGAGGAAAAGTTCAGAAATGAACGAATCCTTCTTGTGGCATTATAGACTTGGTCAAATCAATGCGACACGACTGGCTAAGTTACATAAAGATGGATATTTGAATTCATTCGAATTATCATCTTATGATACTTGCCATTCATGTCTCAAAGGCAAGATGACCAAAACTCCGTTTACGGGACACGGAGAAAGAGTTACGGAACTCTTGGGACTGGTGCATAGCGATGTATGCGGTCCCATGTCTACACATGCCACGGATGGTTCTTCCTACTTCATTACATTCACCGACGATCTCTCAAGATTCGGATATGTGTTCCTAATGAAACACAAGTCTGAAGCTTTTGAGAAATTCAGAGAATATAAAAACGAAGTAGAGAACCAAACGGGCAAAAGTATTAAGATCCTTCGATCTGATCGAGGAGGAGAATACTTAAGCAATGAATTCAGAGATTATCTAAAAGAGAATGGGATTCTCTCTCAGCATACTCCTCCTTATACACCACAGCACAACGGTGTATCGGAGCAGAGAAATCGCACCCTATTAGATATGGTGCGCTCTATGATGAGTACAGCTGAGTTACCTATTTCCTTCTGGGGATATGCACTGGAGACAGCTGCATACCTATTGAATAGAGTTCCAAACAAATCAGTGCCTACCACTCCATATAAGATATGGAATGGTAAGAGACCATGTCTTAATTTTATTCAGATATGGGGTTGTCCGGCCTATGTTAAAACACAAAATACAGACAAGCTCGAGGCAAGGTCTGTTCTATATAAGTTTGTTGGATATCCCAAACATTCGCGAGGGTATATCTTCTACCACTCCGAGGAACAAAAGATGTTTGTTTCTCGACATGCCACTTTCTTAGAAAAAAGTTTTCTTATGAAACAGACTGGTGGCATTGAGGTAGAACTAGAAGAAGTTCCAGCAGAACAAACTAGAACAGATGATTTGGTAGAACCAGAGAATTCAGTAGTACCCGACGAACCTCAGCCTCTCCGCCGATCTAGCAGGGTTTCTCGTCCGCCTGAGAGATACTACGGTTTTCTCATTGATGGTGGAAGCGAGGATTGCATCATGGAAGATGATGACCCAACTAGCTTCGAGCAGGCCATCACGAGTAGGGACTCAGTGAAATGGTTGGATGCAATGTGGTCCGAGATGGAATCCATGTACACCAACAAAGTATGGACTTTGGAAGATGCTCCTGAAGGGGTAAAACCCATTGGGAGCAAGTGGATCTTCAAGAAAAAACTTGGTGTAGATGGGAAAGTGGAGACTTTCAAAGCTAGACTTGTTGCAAAGGGTTTTCGTCAAAGACCAGGTGTGGACTATGACGAAACCTTTTCTCCAGTGGCTATGCTTAAATCCATCCGGATCATGCTTGCCATCGCTGCATATCATGATTATGAAATCTGGCAAATGGATGTTAAGACCACTTTTCTAAACGGTGATTTAGAAGAGTGCGTGTACATGACTCAGCCAGAGGGCTTCGTAGATAGTGGGAGCAGCGGGAAGGTGTGCAAGCTGCTTAAATCCATTTATGGATTAAAGCAAGCATCGTGGAGTTGGAACATCTTCTTTGACGTCGTTATCAAAGAGTTTGATTTCGTCAAAAACGTAGATGAACCTTGTATCTACAAGAAGGTGGCAGAGAGTAAGGTTGTCTTCCTCGTATTGTACGTGGATGACATACTCTTGATAGGAAATGACATTCCTATGCTGCAATCGGTCAAGCTCTTCTTATCACAAAGATTCTCAATGAAAGATCTTGGTGATGCCTCCTGCATATTGGGGATTAGGATCTATAGAGATAGATCCAAACGGATATTGGGATTGTCCCAATCCAGGTACATTGACACCATACTAAAGAGGTTTAGTATGGAAGAATCCAAGCGTGGGAACTTACCCACGATCTCTGGAGTCACTCTCTCCAAAGAGATGTCTCCCAAGACTGATTTGGAGAGAGCTCGCATGCAAGGGATACCCTATGCTTCGGCTGTAGGCTCTATCATGTACGCGATGCTATGTACCAGACCCGATATAGCATACTCACTAAGTGTAGTGAGCAGGTATCAAGCTGATCCTAGAGAGAGTCACTGGACAGCTGTGAAGAGAATTCTCAAGTACTTGCGAAGGACTAAAGAGATGCTCTTGGTGTATGGTAACGAAGAACTCCAAGTGGAGTCCTTTACCGATTCGAGCTTCCAGAGTGATAAGGACGACTCTAAGTCGCAGTCGGGATTTGTCTTTACCCTTTACGGAGGGGCGGTTAGCTGGAAGAGTTCCAAGCAGGAAACCGTGGCAGACTCGACGATGGAGGCTGAATACATCGCTGCCAACGATGCTGCCAAAGAGGCTGTCTGGATCAAGAAGTTCATTACTGAACTTGGAGAGGTTCCATCCATTGAGCATCCAATACCTTTGTATTGCGATAACAATGGAGCGGTGGCTTTGGCCAAGGAATCCAGGTCCCATCAGCGATCCAGGCATATTCTGAGGCGGTATCACCTGATCCGGGAGATAGTTGATCGCCGGGAGATCGAGCTCAGGAGGGTTGACACGAAGAATAATACTTCGGATCCACTCACGAAGGCCATTCCCTAGACACAGTTTGAGAGACTCTTCGGGATGCTCGGTATGCGATACTACAGCAGCTGGCCCTAGCGCAAGTGGGAGATTGTTAGTTGTATATATGCCCTAGAGGCCAGTATTGTATAGATGATGTATATTATATTGGATGCTTGGACATATATAGAGATGACTTTCTTGCTCGATATGATAGTATGCTATATGGTTGCTCTTTATCTTAACATGTATACTTGTCTCTTTATACTGTCTTAGAGTTACATGTTGGTAAAGCCCTTAGAATGTGTACTTGACTACCTGGACTATGATGCGGATCATACTAGTGGGGACATGGTAGTCCATAAGTACATCCTTCAAGGTCCCTAGTCGTGGGTGTATTGAGACGGGGCATCGATATACCAGTGTAGACTAGCGTATACGCTTCTCGACCCATGAGATGGGCGATGGATGATCCCATATCCATTGGTGTTTGACATCAGAGATGGTGTACGGGTGCTCAGTGGAGACTGGGTACACTGGACGGACTCGCCGAGAACTCCCAGATGGTATTATACCTCACGTCAGATGGCAGTTCTCAGGTGACACTTATGCAGGTTAGTCTGTAGACCCGAGATCGTCATAGAGTCTTGTGTGATTCCCACTGTACTTTGATTTCCACCTTACCACGTCCATGAGGGCGTGCAAAACGGTGGTTTTTGGGTACAATCTCGAGTCACATGGAGGCAATGAGCGATAGGAGGGGTTTCATCTCTCCCGGTATTGGGGGTTGATGTTGCACTGTGCTCGATTGGCCGTAACAGGGAAGTCCCTGGCCAGGGCTGATTGGAGATTTACTGCTAAGTGTTACCAGTAGTTTCTCGACCTGTTATGAGCCTCACATCGGCACGACTTATTGGTTATTGGGGTCTGACGTTTACCATCCCTAGACTTGATATGCGACATATCAGACGAGGAGATCGGACTGCACGGGTAGTGTTGCCGGTTGGCTCGATGGGAGTTGTAGTAGGTTCGCTTGTTCTCTTCTGATCGCTCAATACCCGGGTGGCCGTTACGTTTAGCTGACCGCTTGCGGCTTGGGGGTGCTTGATATGATCATCACCCACTGCCGGCGTATTAACGAGTCTTAGAGTCCCACAAAGGAGTTACCTAGTCCAGGCGAAATGTTGTGGTGCGCGTATGCGATATGCGCATGGACCCGATTAAAATGCGCGTATAAGATACCGTATATTGATCGGGCGGCTTGCTTTTGGTGGGGTCGTATGTGATATGGCCAGATTGATAAATCAAGTGTTGAATTATCATTTAACCATTAGTTTCTCACTAGAAATCCTTTCTTGTGTTTGATGGATGTATGCATGCATGTATGCTTTCTTTATAGATTCATGCACATATGGATGTGCATACATACATACATACATACATCATCTATCATGGTTGTTTATACATAGAAAATGGTGGCAATATAAGACTCACACCATGGTTTATATTATGGATTTTTATTTCTATTTATGCTAAAACAAAAGAAAAGAGATAAGATTAAATCATGGATGACTTTCTACACTCTTCTTTTGACCTAACCATGTTCACCTACCTTTTGACCATGGTTTAATCTTTCTCTTGTGTTTTAACTAAAGTAAAATTAAATATCCATAAAAGATAACCATGGTTTGAGATGAAGAAAGAAAAATATATATGCTTATCTTTTTCTTTTTCTCAAGGGAGTTATTCTTCTCTTCTTCTAAAAACAGCCATCATCTTCTTCAACCTTGATCTCCTGCTCTCTAGAATTTTCAAGCGAGCAAATTATTCATCAAGATAGGATTTTGAAGTGAGAAAAGCCACCACAACATCATTCTACACAAGTCTTGCCTACTTGTTTAGAGTGTTAGCTTCGATTTTCATTCTTGATCTTGCGAAGTTGCTAGCCTAGACAAATCGGACTCCGGGTGGATCATCGGTGACCTAGAGGAGTTCAAGCGGAGATTTTCCAAACCCCAAGTAGCCAAGGAGTCTAGCGTAGGGAGCTACAAAGGTTGTACTCTCAAAACCCTAGCTTTTCTTTCATGAGATGATATGCAAAATTTGAAACCCTAATTTTTCTAGGAACGATTCTTTGTTTGTTAACTTAGCACCCTAAAAATTCAATATTTGGTACATGTGATGCTTCCAAACCCTTCATGAGGTGCTAGGTTAACCCAACAGTACTCACCCCCAGTGTGCACCTGTATAAAATCTTAGGTGCACCACACCAATGGCTACGGGACCAAACACCACCCCTCGTCAGGGTCTAGATATGTATACATTATTCTATTCTGGAGTATCGATGCCCAGTCTCGATACTCCCTTGACTCTGGACATTTTAAGGATGTGCTTATCAACTATCCATATTCCACAAGTATGATTGTCATCACAACGCTGGTATTCAAGCAAGGATCCTACGGGTTTTATCAACATGCATACGAGATATGAAATAACAAGTAAAACATATCACATGTTAAGATAAAGACAAACCAAATAGTATATTATCATATCGAGCAAGATTTTCCTGTACATAAATATCCCTAGCATCCTATACAATGAAGGTCTCTATGGCATACATATCCAACAATCTCCCACTTGCACTAAGGCCTGTAATTGGTGTATTAAGTACCCAACGTCTGCACTGTTGGATATAGTGCCCTTAAGTCAATTATTGTAATCGCAGTCACGCGATTGTGGTGATTTAGGGAGTACTTATACGGGTAGAACAGTCTTACTCAAAATGATAGTATGCTATTTGGTTTGTCTTTATCATAATGTACATGCATTATGTGGTATTACATATCACTATTACATGTTGATAGAGCCCAAAGGATTCTTGCTTGGCTACCAGCATTATAATGGTGATCATATACGTGGGAGCTGGGTGGTCTATAAATACATCCTTAAATGTCCCTAGTCGAGGGAGTATCGAGACTGGGCATCGATACTCCGGAGTAGACTAGTGTATACTTTTCGAGACCCCGATGAGGGGAGGTGGCCGGTATCACAAGCCATTGGTGTTAGTTAGTCACCTAAGATAGTATACAGGCGCTCATTAGGTTATGAGTACACTGGACGGACTCGCTGGGAACATGCTAGATGATATTATACCTATTGTCAGATAGCAGTTCTCAGGCGATATGAGTACAGGTTAGTCTGTTGACCTGAGATCTTCATTTGTCTCGTGTGAGTTCCCACTGTGCTTTGATTACTACCCTACCATGGCTCAAAAGAGTTGTGCAAATAGGTTTTAATTGGGTACACTCCCGAGCCACATGGAGGCAGTGAGCGGATCGTCAGGGATTCGTCTCTCCCGGTATTGGGGGTTGATGTCGAGTAGTGCACGGGTGGCCATCACTAAAAATCCTTGGACAAGGTAGACGAGAATTACTGATTTCAATCAGTAGTTTCTCTGTGGGTGATGGGTTTTATACCGACACGAAATATCGCGTTAGTAAGGGTCTGACTTTATCCACCCCCTAGACCCGATATGCGATACTCTTAGACGAACATACCAGACTGTATGGAGATTGTCACAGACAGGCTCAGTAGGGGTTCGGATGAGTTTGCTCGTCGGCCTTCCTTTTGCACAATACCTGGGTAGCCGTTACGTATAGCTATTGCCGCTGACGTGCTTGTGGTTAAACCCACCGCCAACGTATTGACGAGTCTTTAGAGACCCACACAGAGGGTTTCCCTGGTTCAGGCGAAATGATGTAGTAGCCGAACTTTGATACGTGCAGGGTTCCGATCGAATGATTGTACTAGTTACCCGGACTTTCGATCGGACGGTTGATAATACTAACCGGCTCGGGATTGAGCCTGATTATTAAATCAGGTATTGATTTAATAATTTACGTATATGTATTTCATTATGTATATTCTAGTATTATGTTCTTTGTGTTATTCTATCTCTTTGGGTATTCGTATTTTGGTACGAATACAGGTATGTACATACAGCTGAGTGTAATCCGTATTTATACGGAAAACATTCTAGAAGGTGGATACCTTATTTTGGTTTATCCATTTATTAAATTAAATGGAAATGAGGTGTAAAGGTAAAGAAGAGTATGGTGAGACCAATATTTGAATAGTGTTGACAAATGGATTGTTAATTCATTTGTGCTCACTATTCAAGTATGGTTGCAATATTATATTTGGAAAATATGTTTTACAAAACCATGTTTGATGTTTTTCTCTCTCTAGAGTTTTTCCTCACTTCACTTGAGTCTTGTATGGTTGGTTTTGTTGGAGATAGTGCCCTTAGAGTGAATTATTGGATCGCAGGCACGTGATTGCAATGATTGCGGAGGACCTATACCGGTAGGACAGTCTTACTCGAGATGATAATATGCTATCTGGTTTGCCTTTATCAGTCGTGTACAGGTTCAGGTGACTGATCACTGTAACACTTTGATAGAGCCCTTAGGATCTTGCTTTACTACCAACAGTATGATGGCGATCATATACGTGAGAGTTGGGTGGTTTATAAGCATATCCTTAATTGAGGTCCCTAGTCGTGGGAGTTTCGAGACAGAGAATCGATACTCCGGAGTAGACTAGTGTATACAGTCGAGACCCCGACGAGGGGCGGTGGCCGGTCTCACAAGCCACTGGTGTTAGTTGGATCACCTAAGATGTATACAGGTGCTCATTGGGTTATGAGTACACCGGACAGGACTCGCCGGGAACCTGCTAGTTGGTATTATACATATCGTTAGATAGCAGTTCCCTGGTGACATGTGTACAGGTTAGTTCGTCGACCTGAGGTCGTCATTTGTCTCGTGTGAGTTCCCATTGTGCTTTGATTTCTACCCTACCATGGCTCAAAGGAGTCGTGCAAATAGGTAGTTTTGGGGTACAGTCCCGAGCCACATGGAGGCACGTGAGCGGATCGGCAAGGGATTCGTCTCTCCCGGTATTGGGGGTGAGATCGCGCTGTGTCCAGGAGAGCCATTACACAAAGCCCACGGCCGTGGCAGGAGATTTACTGGTAGGTACTCCAGTAGTATCTCAGGGTGTTTTTAGGCTACACTCCGACACGACTTATACTGCTATTGGGGGTCTGACGTTACTAGCCCCCTAGGCAGATATGCGATACTCATAGACGAACGGACCGGACTGTATATACATTGTCACTGTTAGGCTCAGTAGGGTTTCCAGATGAGTTCGCTCATCGGCCTCCCTTGAGGTCAGTCCATGGGCAGGCGTTACGCACAGCTAGTACCGCTGACGGCTTGTGGTAAACCCACTGCCAGGGTACTGATGAGTCATTAGAGTCCCCCACAGACAGTTTCCCAAGTTCGGGCGAAACGTTGTAGAGGCCGTATGGTTTTATGGCAGGGTTTGGAAAATGCACGTGCGTTTACACACGTGTCATTTTTCGGGCAGATAATAGTGGTGGGCTTTGGTTTAAGCCGGATCCGAGTATTATATTGAGTAGATATAATATTTTTGTCTCATTTGCATTTGTATTCGATCGTAATACAAATGCGGGTATATTTATACAGTTACGGGGTTATCCTGAAATTCGTTTCAGGATCGCTTTTGGAAGTTGCCAGTTTTCAGTTTCCAGTTTTCTATCGCCCGTCTTTTAACATTCGGTTAAAGACGGATTTATCTTTTCTTGGATGAGGGTGAGTCATGCTTCTAGAAGGTTCTAGAAGTGGTGATTAGGCTTATGACTCATATGTTGCATTAATGATTTTGGTGACAAGGTTAAGTGATTCATTAGTTTCATTTAATGTGTTCATACTTGGTGTATCATGACTCATGGTTATGATAAGCTTCATGTTTATTGTCACCCTCCTTCTTTGCTCCTACCCTCACCTCCCTTGCTCCATATATATTGGCCGGCCCCTCCCCTTAAGAAAAGGGATTGATTTTGATTAAAAAGACTATGGTTTTGAGTGTATGGAAATTTGATAACTCATTTCTCATTCCATTTCATTTTGAGTGGCAACTTCATTAACCGTTCGTCCACGGCTTTGGACGATGTGAGACAAAGTATTCTACTCATTCTCTACATCAATCTTGGTCGTCTCTTTTAGCAAACTTGACGACCGAGTTGCCCCGAGTCAGAGGCGGGAGCCCGTTTAAAGATCCGTTGACCTGGTGTCAACTGGACGAGGAGATCGGAAATCGACGAGATCGGAGCAGCCGCAACCAAGCATGGGATGATGGTTAAAGAACGAAGGACTCGGATCGTTCGGTATAACCTTTCTACCCTCTTTACAGTTTGTTAGTTTAGCAATAATGGCAGATCCGGGTTATAGTATACGATAGCGCCAGTTAAAAAGTTTTTGTTCCGCATTTGGCGTCTGTTTGACGGCCGGGGCGCTACCGTAGACTTACAGTGGTATCAGAGCCTCACCATTATGCTTTACTAATTTGTGCTAACACGTTTAAAATATCGATCGAACGGATTTTCGAAAACCGCAAATTCTAAGTTCTGAGTTTCTGTCGATTTTAAAATGGTTCTAAAAATAATTTTACATATCACAGAAAATTCAGCAGGGTTTTATAACCACGTGGTAAAAATTTGGGCACGTGACCCTGCAAGACAGCAGCGGAATCGCGGTCAAACCTAGGGTTTGACCGCGCATCCGCGGCCAGTCTTTGTGATCATTGCTCCAAATTTGCACAGTGGCTTCTTCTGTGGAAATTGTGGTTTTTGGTAATGTTCTTTTGGGCCCAGATTTTGTTACTGTACAACAGATGTACGTGGGGCCCACTTCGTGATATTTAGTCGATCGAAATTTAAACATGTTAGTTTACAGTACTTACATTATATCTCTGACCGTGAATGTCATTCGAGCGGTAAACCGCGTCTAATTGCTATAGTTCTTTTAGACGGGTTTGCGAACGTGACATTCACGTTGATGTTCTGTGTTGTGCTGTGATGTTGCGGATTTGTCGTGGTGGATAGCAGTGTGCAATGGTAGTGCAGTTTGGATTTATTTGTACATTTGATATTGCGGGGCGAGCGTCCAACATGTGTACTGCCATCATTGCCTGTTGTATAATATTCTTTTGGGGCACGACCGGGCTGAGGTCGATGTACCCGTTGTACATATTTTTCATTTCTGTACTAGGTTTGCCCCGCGACGGAGTGCACGGATAGCCGGGTTCTGGAGGGCAACGGGTCCGCATCTCATGGCTTTGAGAGGCAGAGGGGTCTCATTCTGGAATTGGCAGACTATTCGCCGCACTCGTAGGGGGTACAGGTTGACCCAAGGAGGGGTGCTCAAGCTACTGGATTCCGTGAAGTGCAAGATGGTCCATTCACTTTGCTGTAGGGGGCTGCCTCGCTTCAGGTTTTGGCGGGTAACTTGCCGCACCCGTAGGGGTCTAGGTTTCATTGCACAGGCTATCCACATGACCAGGGGAACGTCAGGTTTTAGCAGCGGCTCTGTGAAACTCGGGGATCCCAGATTATCTGTATTGTTCTGTGATGCTTATTACTTTTTCTGTAATGTTGCATATTATCACGCCTGGAGCGATTATTCTATATTAGTATATATACTAGTAGATGTTGTATATGTTTTGCACCCGCGCTAGTTCAGTTCCCGCTCTGTCGTTAGTTAAGTAACCTAACGGGTGATGACGGGACCCAGTGACGAATGCGGATGGCATATACGTACATTTTATTTTCGTTCTTTTCTGGTGTGATTAATTGATGGGACTGCGTTGATTTTGATCAATGCAAAGGAAAACAAACCTATTTGGCAGTTGTTGGAACAATTTTAAATAGTGTTATTACAAAGACGTTTCCTTTTGTTATGCATAGTGGTATTCGGTTGGAATATCCTGTACCTCATTCGACGAGGCAAGGGCCGATATCTCTTCACCGGGAATGACCCCTTAGGCAGAAGTTTGCGTCAGAGTAATAACTTCACTATAGTCGATTACAAGTTGCTTTGCATCGCGGTATTCAGTTGGAATATTCTGCACCTCATTCCACGAGGAAAGAGCTGAGATCCCTTCACCGGGAGTGACCTCTTTAGCAAAGGGTTTTCGCCACTATATTTTTATAAAAAGCTATCAGGTTCCTTCAGCGATATCAAGTTCACTACGTTAAAGGTTTTTCGCCAAAAACCAGCCGTAGCCCTCCGTCATTTCTTTTGGGTATTCAGTAGTATTCAAGCTATGCATTTTAGCCAAAGTTAAGGCATAGTGTTTGGTAGCTGCTGGGTATTCATTTGTTGCATAGATAGATGAGTTGGTTTGGGACAGTCGTTCTGCCGATTGGCCAAAGTTAGGGGCATATGCGGGTGGGTTCAAATTGACAAGATAATGATGGGTAGAACTTGGCTTGCGACTTATGGCATTTTGGCCAAAGTCAAGGTCATAAGAGCCTGGGGCAAAAATCTTATCGGGAGTTTCTAAAGAAAATGAAACTTGCTAGGCATGCGCATACCTTCTGGATTGTGATAATGTGGTGGATTCCGTCACGTTATCATACGATGAGAGTTGGATCCCGATTCCCACTGATGAGTTGGTTTACTCTTCGGGTGATCCCGATTGATTCTTCTTTTAGGTTTAGAGGAGAATTTGACAGTACAGTGGGAGGTTTCTTGATTAGATAAAGTGATAACCATTCTGATCTAGGTTAGAGTGCACGCAGAGTATTTCTTTTCTCTCTCTCTTTGGCAGCGACCTTTGACCAACCCTAGACTATGACTCAGTGACCAAGTTGACCGAACCTTCTTAAAATACTAGCTTTTGGATTGTTAAAGTTGCATAAGTCATTGCCGCCCCTTCTTTTACCCTTTGCATTTCTCAGAACACCCCGTATTACCACGGACATCCACTTCCATTGGATAGATCCATCGTATGGTTATATACGAACTCGAAGGGACTTCTTCGAGGATGGATCCAGGTTCAGGAGAAAAAGAATTGGTTTATTTTGTTGTCTTTTATTATCACCTTCTCTTAGGTTGCGAGGGCTCCTTAGTTTAGGAGAGTACACCTATTACGCTTATTGGATAGTCTTCTTCCAAACCATAGGCAGGTGCCAAATGGTAGGAAATGAAGAAAACCAATTAGCCTAAGTAGGGTGTGCAGAAGGTAATATGTAAAGACAAAATAAAGGGATTAGAAAGAGGGCAAAGTAAATTGCAACTGTTATCATTCACGACCAAACCGCGTACTTCATCGCCACTCCTATTTCACCTTTAAAAGAATAATGTATTATTCAGTTGTCTTTTATCATCACCTTCTCTCAAGTTGCGAGTACTCCTTGGTTTAGGAGGGTATACCTATTATGCTTACTGGATAGTCTTCTTCCAAACCATAGGCTGGTGCCGAACGGTAGGGAAGGAAGAAAACCATTTAGCCTAACGATGGTGTACAGAAGGTAACGACTAAAGAAAAATAAAGGGATTTAGAGAGATGGCAATAAAATATACGGTTATAGTCATGAATTGGATTATGGAAGAGGAATTACTATAAATACCAGGATACCCCTGCGAAACATTTTCATATTTCAGTGCATTGTTGAAGCAAAACTGTTTTCCCGATTAGATACTTACTCCAGGGTATGTATTTACTAGGTATGATTCTCATATCTGTATGGTTTTACAGATGATGAGTGGGAGTAAGTTATTGGGAATTAGGTGATCATCCTCATTATATCGGAATTCGTTGTAATTGGTGATATTTAAGGAAATCACCTGGGTACAGTTTTCCACCTACGACATATAGGTTTTGAATTGTTCAACTCAGCGGACATATACAGAGTATTGTATTGTAAGTGCACGGCGGCGCCCCGGCCGTCGATCCGACGCCGGAAACGCGGAAACGAAAAACATTGCAAATTAGCAAACCGGAACCACCGCGCACAAAAATCCCGGATCGGGCCATTAACCTAGCTTCTAGCAAACAAAAAGATGGGTGAAGAGATATACCAAGCGATCCGTGTCCTTCGGTCTTCGTCTCCACTCCGATCTCCCGTGGAATCTCCGTCCGTCACCTACTCGTCGGAAAGGGCACCATGTAGCCGGATTCTTTTACGGGCTCCCACCTCTGGACCGAGGCAACTCGGGCGCGAAGTTGGCTAGCCGACGCGTCTAAGATTTGCAGTAGACTAGTGTAGAATCCTATGTCTCTTTTGGGGTTTATGTAGTTGCCTTTTGTGTTGGAGAAGAAAATGAACTTTGGAGAAATGAGAAATGCAATTTTTGGCAAGGCAAAAATGAGAACCTCACAAAAGGAAATTTCCTCTCCCCTCTTCATCATGTGGCCGGCCACTCTAATGAGAAAATGGTGGAGGAGAGAAAAAACAAGTGCTCACAAGTGGAGGGAAAAAGGAATGAATAAATGAGAAAAATGGTCACACCAATTTCTCACTCACATCCTTTCACCAACCATCAAAACAAATGCAATGGAATGGACAAGAAAAGAATCTCATGATGACAAGAATATCATAATGAAGCCACAAATTCAAGAAACCCCTCCACAATTAAGTTATTTGCAAACTGCAAATAACCCCCTCCATCGAAAATTCGGCAGTGAAGGAACAAAGGAAAACCGGCCGGAACGGAATGCAAACTGGCAACTTCAGAAAACTGATCCCGTAATAAATTACAGGAACACTCCGCTACTGCATATACATGCCCGCATTTGTATTCCCACTGAATGCAAATGCAAAGAGACAAAACTATACTGTCTAATACTAGGATCCGGCTGAAACCAAAGCCGGCTAGTAAAATCCGTCCGATCACGATCCGTGCAATACCGCACGTATCTGATCGAACCCTTCCATATCTCCATACGGCCTCTACAGCGTTTCGCCCGAAACTTGAGTAACTGTGTGTGGTGGACTCTAAAGACTCGTCAATACTATGGTTGTGGATTTAACCACTAGCACGTCAGAGGTATTAGCCATACATGACGGGCTACCAGCTATTGACCAAAAGGGACGTCTATGAGCGAACTCATACTGACACCCTACTGAGCCTGTCAGTGACAATATCCGTACAGTCCGGTCTGTTCGTCTATGAGCATCGCATGGCGGGCCTAGAGGGTTGGTAAAAGTCAGACCCCCAAAAGCGGTACAAGTCCTGTCGGAGTGTAGCCTAGAACACCCTGAGATACTACTGGAATACCTACCAGTAAATCTCCTGCCTTGGACAAGGACTTTTCATGTACTGGCTCTCCTAGACACAGCGCGACCTCACCCCCAATACCGGGAGAGACGAACCCCTGCAGATCCGCTCACTGCCTCTATGTGGCTCGGGACTGTACCCAACTAAAACCTGTTTGCACGTCTCCTTTGAACGTAGTAGGGTAGTAATCAAAGCACAGTGGGAACTCACACGAGACAAATGACGATCTCAGGTCGATGAACTAACCTGTACACATGTCACCAGGGAACTGCTATCTGACGTCAGGTATAATACCAACTAGCAGGTTCCCGGCGAGTCCTGTCCGGTGTACTCATAACCCAATGAGCACCTGTATACATCTTAGGTGAACCAACTGACACCAGTGGCTTGTGAGACCGGCCACCTCCCCTCGTCGGGGTTTCGACTGTATACACTAGTCTACTCTGGAGAATCGATGCCCTGTCTCGAAACTCCCACGACTAGGGACCTTTTAAGGATGTGCTTATAGACCCCAGCTCCCACGTATATGATCGCCCTCATACTGCTGGTAGTCAAGCAAGAATCCTAGGGGCTCTATCAACGTGTAATAGCGACTCGTAAGGTCACCTAAAGCAGTACACGATGATAAAGATAAACCAGATAGCATACTATCATCTTGAGTAAGACTGTCCTACTGGGACAGGTCCTCCGTCAATCATTGCAATCACGTGCCTGTGATCCAATAATTGACTCTGAGGGCACTATCTCCAACATGTATGTTGTCCAAATGTCCATCAGGACAAAGGGGTAGGTTCTCGTACTATGTTCTGTTTACTTATGACTTCTCTAGTTTTTAGACAAATGTTTCGTAGAAATACAAGGTTTAAGTTTTAAGAAGTTATGGGTATAAGAATAAAGTAGAGAACCAGGTTTCACAAGTATCGGGATTCTTCAAAAAGATCGAAGATATAGATTCTTGTGATTGGTATTCAGATAATAGTAATGGTTTTGAGAAACTTGTTTCTCTTTCAGGTTACTCAATATTGGATGGATTCCTAAGTTGAGTAATGCTGATTAGCCTCTTTTCATTAAGTTGATATGCACTGGAGACAGCTGCATGATTTGAATCTGGTTCCAATTAAATAAGTGCCAAAGTTTCTATATTGAGTATAGAATGGTTCATATCTTAACGATGTTAAGGTACGGGGAGTTGTCTTGCTTATGCTTAAAACCCGACTCTGGATAACTCAGGGCACGTTTCTGTAATGGATGTTTGTGGGTTGACCCTGGCTATGACGAGAGTTGATTTTCTACCATCTGGAAGATCAATAGTGATATTGTTCTTGACTCGCCACAGTTTAGTAAGATGGATTTTTTCAGAAAACAGTAGTGGGAGTATGGTAGAACTGGAAGTGATTCCAGAACCGCAAACGATTACGGAAAATTTAATAGAACCTACAGATTCAATCAAGTTCGACATTCCAATAGCCACTCCGCAGATATGGTGGGTAACCTCAGACACCCGAGAGGTACTCCGGTAAGCCTCAAGGACGGTGAAAGGGAGGTTTTTGTTTACCCAGACTTGACACTACTGTTGTTCCAGACTATGAGACCCGGCAGGAGGTTAAGTATAGCGTCGTTCTAAACTAGCTTTAGAAGTGCACGTATATATTATTCTGCCAGAGGGTTGTCATAGTCAATGGGAGCAGCGGAAGCATAGTGGGCAAGTAGCTTATGTCTATTTATAGACTAGAGCAGATATAACGGAGATAGATCATCTATTTTTGATGTGACAGTCATAGGTTTGACTTCATCAGAATAGGGGATGGATCAGTTAAGATGGTAGTAGGGTGTGATGTCATGGTATCTGGATGACATACACAGAGTAGGAAGTAAAATTTCTATACTACGATCGGTTGTACTGTGGTCGTCACACAGTTATTTCTCCTGACAGGATATGGATATAATATCAGACATTCTGGTTTCTAGATCTATGGTTTTAGATCTGGATTTGGGTAGTTTCCCAATGTCGGTACTTTGACAGTATTCTAATGGTGTTTAGAATAGGTGACTCCTGGTATGGTGGTGTACCTGCAGGTGATGGAGTCACCCTCTCTAAAGGTGTCTTACAGACTAAAGAGGAGAGGGAAGTGCATGATTGGCAGATCACTTGCTTAGGCAATTGAGTCAATCGTGAGATGTCAAGTACCACACCAAATGTTGTTTTTGCACTAGATACGATAAGTTTGTATTAATCCAATCCTGGAGAAACATAAGGAAGCAGTTTTAGAACATAAGTGCATGTTCTACGGATTTGATGACGGCAGCCTCCTTCGGGAGACGATTATCATTCCAGCCTTCAATGGTGACATGGATGACAGAGTGATTGTCAAAGTTATAGTTTTCCCTCTGACAAGGGGCAGTATTATGGACAGGTGTTCCAAGAGGATCCTGTGGGAGGCTTGGTGCTGGATACTGATTAGACTCAGTTATCGGTACAGTCTAAGAAGTTTGGATTTAGAGTTCATTTATAAACTAAGGTCCCATCAGATATCCAGACATATTCTAAGACATGTATTACTCAATTCGGGAGATGGATTTCTCCGCGAACTTAAGATTAAGAGAGATATAGAAAGAAACTTCAGGACGGATCCACTCACTGAGGCTATTTCTCGAACACAATAGTTTTACAAACGGGCTTTAAGAAACTGATTAGTAGAGGAGTTAGATGTTCAGTTTCACACGGGTTGTGAGTAGTCGACATCGCAATAATTAGCCTTAAGTGCAAGTGGGAGATTGTTGGAGATAGTGCCCTCAGAGTCAATTATTCGATCGCAGGCACGTGATTGCAATGATTGCGGAGGACCTATACCGGTAGGACAGTCTTACTCGAGATGATAGTATGCTATCTGGTTTGCCTTTATCAGTCGTGTACAGGTTCAGGTGACTGATCACTGTAACACTTTGATAGAGCCCTTAGGATCTTTCTTTACTACCAACAGTATGATGGCGATCATATACGTGAGAGTTGGGTGGTTTATAAGCATATCCTTAATTGAGGCCCCTAGTCGTGGGAGTTTCGAGACAGGGCATCGATACTCCGGAGTAGACTAGTGTATACAGTCGAGACCCCGACGAGGGACGGTGGCCGGTCTCACAAGCCACTGGTGTCAGTTGGATCACCTAAGATGTATACAGGTGCTCATTGGGTTATGAGTACACCGGACAGGACTCCCCGGGAACCTGCTAGTTGGTATTATATATATCGTCAGATAGCAGTTCCCTGGTGACATATGTACAGGTTAGTTCATCGACCTGAGGTCGTCATCTGTCTTGTGTGAGTTCCTACTGTGCTTTGATTTCTACCCTACCACGGCTGAAAGAAGTCGTGCAAACAGGTAGTTTTTGGGTACAGTCCCGAGCCACATGGAGGCACGTGAGCGGATCGGAAGGGGATTCGTCTCTCCCGGTATTGTGGGTGAGATCGCGCTGTGTCTAGGAGAGCCATTACACAAAGCCCACGGCTGTGGCAGGAGATTTACTGGTAGGTACTCCAGTAGTATCTCAGGGTGTTTTTAGGCTACACTCCGACATGACTTATACTGCTATTGGGGGTCTGACGTTACTAGCCCCTAGGCAGATATACGATACTCATAGACGAACGGACCGGACTGTATATACATTGTCACTGTTAGGCTCAGTAGGGTTTCCGGATGAGTTCGCTCATCGGCCTCACTTGAGGTCAGTCCATGGGCGGCCGTTACGCACAGCTAGTGCCGCTGACGGCTTGTGGTTAAACCCACTGCCAGGATACTGATGAGTCATTAGAGTCCCCCACAGACAGTTTCCCAAGTTTGGGCGAAACGTTGTAGAGGCCGTATGGTTTTATGGCAGGGTTCGGAAAATGCACGTGCGTTTACGCACGTGTCATTTTTCGGGCAGATAATACTGGTGTGCTTTGGTTTAAGCCGGATCCGAGTATTATATTGAGTGGATATAATATCTTTGTCTCAGTTGCATTTGTATTCGGTCGTCATACAAATGCGGGTATATTTATACAGTTACGGGGTTATCCAGAAATTCGTTTCAGGATCGCTTTTGGAAGTTTCCGGTTTCCAGTTTCCAGTTTTCTATCGCCCGTCTTTTGACATTCGGTTAAAGACGGATTTATCTTTTCTTGGATGAGGGTGAGTCATGCTTCTAGAAGGTTCTAGAAGTGGTGATTAGGCTTATGACTCATATGTTGCATTAATGATTTTGGTGACAAGGTTAAGTGATTCATTAGTTTCATTTAATGTGTTCATACTTGGTGTATCATGACTCATGGTTATGATAAGCTTCATGTTTATTGTCACCCTCCTTCTTTGCTCCTACCCTCACCTCCCTTGCTCCATATATATTGGCCGGCCCCTCCCCTTGAGAAAAGGGATTGATTTTGATTAAAAAGACTATGGTTTTGAGTGTATGGAAATTTGATAACTCATTTCTCATTCCATTTCATTTTGAGTGGCAACTTCATTAACCGTTCGTCCACGGTTTTGGACGATGTGAGACAAAGTATTCTACTCATTCTCTACATCAATCTTGGTCGTCTTTTTTAGCAAATTTGACGACCGAGTTGCCTCGAGTCAGAGGCGGGAGCTCATTTAAAGATCCGTTGACGTGGTGCCACCTGGACGAGGAGATCGGAGATCGACGAGATCGGAGCAGCCGCAACCAAGCGTGGGATGATGGTTAAAGAACGAAGGACTCGGGTCGTTCGGTATAACCTTTCTACCCACTTTACAGTTTGTTAGTTTAGCAATAATGGCAGATCCGGATTATAGTATACAATAGCGCCAGTTAAAAAGTTTTTGTTCCGCATTTTGTCGTCTGTTTGACGGCTAGGGCGCTACCGTAGACTTACAGGTTTTGAAACATTCTCACCATTAACTTCACTCTCCTCACTTCTTTTCTTGAGCTCCTCCACCTTCATCTTCAACCTCCTCTCTACAATCTCATGTGTTGAGAATCAAGAGAGGAGGTGAGATAGATACACATACAACACTTCACTACATCCTAGACACTTTAGATTAGCAATCTAAAGTCTCTAGTTGCTTCACTAGATTCTTAGTGTGAGCTAGAGCCATAAGCTACATCTCTCGGATGGATCATCTTCGACGGAGGAAGACCGGCGGCCAAGTTCGTTCAAGGAGATCTCAAGGAGCTAAGGAAGATGGTAGAAGACCAAAGGACACGATTCGTTTGGTATAACAACTCTATCACAGTAGATAGACTCTTTTAGATTGCAAGTTTCATGTTTGGTTTTGATTTTAGGTGGTTGTTTCTAGCGCCAAGTTTTTTAAACACCAAAATTTTTCGTTCCGCCACAGCCGCGGTCGACGGCCAGGGCGCTAGGAACTCTAACAAGGTATAAGAGCCACCCAAACATTAACATTAGAAACTAGTAGTAGACGATGCATTAGTTTCAAAACCGAAAAATTCTGATTTCAAAACCCACTCTCTGTTTTGAAAATTTTTTGAAATCTGAATTTTTTTTAAACAAGTGTGTTCCCCTCCGAATACAGAGACGGAACCGCGTAGGTTCGTCATGCCTGAGATTCGGGACAGATGCTATTTGGTTTTAACCGTCCACCTCTCCGAAGATGCCAAGTTGATTTATGGCACCGTGTATCGAAGGTTTAAACGGATGCGGCCGATGTAGCAGACTTTTTCAGATTCCCCCTCGTTCGAGGGGTTTTTGATTATGGGGACGCTCTTCCCTGCAGGCGCAAGCCCCTGCAGTTAATTACGCTACCGCATCGCGGTAACAACTTTCTCCTTCTCCAGAATTTCACTTCGTGTCGTGGGTGTTTGTTTTGTTTGTGGTTGCCCGTGGATTGTATACGGAGACTAATTTATGTCGTCGCCCGTAGGACGTGGATTAGTCCAAATCCGTATTTACTTAGTTTTGGGTTTGGAGTTTTAGTTTAAGGATGCGTTAGCCATGTTGAGGCTAAGATCAACTTAAACGTTCGTTAAGGGTACGTTAGTCTAATTTAAGACTAAGATCAACTTAACGGGATCGTTTAGATCCGAATAAAGAGCGTTTGGGGGCTCTACTGTTCCAGTTTAGAGACATAGTAGTCCATTGCCAGTTTAGAGACATGGTGGTCCATTTAATATATGGCCGTCGGGACCCGTCACCTCTCTGACGACGTTGAAGGATTACAACGACAGGTGTCAGAGGAGTTCGGAGATGTACCCTTGAACCAGGTGTAAATTGATTTAAGAGAGAAACCGTGCTCAGTCAATTTAATTTGAGGACTTACGGCCAGAATTGGGTTAAGTCTAATTGAAGATGTTTAACATTTTTATTTGTGGTTAGCCTGTTAGGCCTTGGCTTGGACTTTGCCCTTTGTTTAATAATGCAGTGCATTTTGTTTGGCCTATTAGGCCCCCCTTTTAATTAGGCTCTGCCCTTTGATAATGCATTGCATTAATTAGTCTGACAGAGTGCCATGTGGCTTGTCAGGTGCTTTACGCCGATTGAGGAGCGCAAGGCGCAAGTCCATGTGAAGGCGACACGTGTCACACTCTGGTGAGTGCAAGCGTAGTGCGCTGCGACAGTGCGTTGCGCTGTTGACACGTGGCGCGCTCTGGTGCAGTGCGCCAATTCATGAGAGCAGTGCTCTATTTTATAGGCGCATAGCGCAAGTTGTTCTGGAGCTGACACGTGGCGCGCTCTGGTGCAGTGCGCCAATTCATGAGAGCAGTGCTTTATTTTAAAAGCGCATAGCGCAAGTTGTTCTGGAGCTGTCACGTGGCGCTCTCTGGTGACTTGCGCCAGCCCAGGAGCACAACAGTGCAGATTTACAAGTGCAAGGCACTGTTTTAATATCTTGATCCAATTTTGGATTCAAGAAAAGAATCATTTAAGATTCTAGAACCAGTGGTTCATCAAAAGGCAATGCCTTTGTGTAGATCAAATGATCTTCTTATTTTTATTCTTATTATTTGATCTTTTTTCTTTTTATTTTTAGATCTTGATCTTGTTCTTATATCATTGATCTTCTCCGAAGAAATTCTTCTTTTACTAAAGGTTTTTACCTTTTCTTTCTTTGAGATCTTCTCAAAATTCTTTAGAGGAATGCTCTATTTTTCTTTCTGTGTTGATGTTTTATCGGAATTGGGGGTATAGGGGCCTTTTTATAGTGCCTATTAATTTGTTAAATTTGTTAAAGAGATCATTCTCTGAGTGATTTGGGGAATTTTCCCCACCGTTGGATCTTTGATCCAAGGGCTTCTGTTTTACAGAAGACAATCTTCTTGTTTTAACAAGAACAGAAAGATCTTACTGGAATTTTAATCCTGTTTGGCGCAAACGCACCAGCGCTTGACACATGTCGCGCAGCGCAGATCGCAGCGCAACTGGGCTAGCGCAACTGCGCTAGCGCAGAGCAACTGCACTGCCACGTGGTGCGCAGCGCAGAGCGCAGCGCAACTGCGCTGCCACGTGGCGCGCAGCGCAGAGCGCAAGTCAGCTGAAGCGTTGCTTCTTTAATTTTTATTTTAATTTTCAGAACAGAGCCTTACTCTGATTGGGGGAAACAGAAGCGTTGCTTCATTTCCCGCCTTGGAATTTGAACAGAGCTTTGCTCTGATTGAGGTAAACAAATGCCCCCCCACCGTTGCGCTTACGTGGCCTCCAAACGTGAGCGCAGCGGTGGCAGAATTCCAATCGTCGCGCCATCCCTTGGAAGTTGAAACGGCTCTTCAATGCCTATAAATAGGACCTTTGGTCCCTTAGATGATTTTCATCTCTTCATAAGAATTTTGTTCAGAGCCTTGCTCTTTTATTTAAGCGCTTTTAAAAGTTCAAACTCTAGAGAATTTTAGGTAAAAATTAATTTGGATTAAATTGAATCAATTTTAAGAGCCTTGCTCTCAATAGATCCCTGATCTAAAGAAAACCCATTTAGGGTTTCACTTAGCAGATCTTTGCTCTAAGGGGGTCTAAAGAGAACTAAAGGGAACCCTATTAGAGTTCCATTAATAGAGTTCTGCTCTCTGAAAAAAAAAATTCTAGTATATTCCTGATTCACCAATGGAGCTTTGCTCCTTCCAAATCATATAGAAGAACTCTTAAGAGTTTTCCATAGATCCTGGTGGTTAGAGATGACGTTCTATTTTTTTAATGAATTATACTGTCTTGCTTAATCAGTCCGTCTACTAATTTTGTTAGGTTTCTTTTACAGAAGTAATGGACGCCCACATGTACGATCTCGATGAGATTATTTCTTACGGGGACATCCGCCGACTCGGCCGTTCTCAGAACTAAGAATTTACCAACACCGAGTGTGCCGAAATCATGAGCCGCTTCGACGCATACAACGGCCAACTGCTTCCTCGGCGCTCCCCTCTCCTGAAGCTTATTATTGGAGCAATTTGGGAAGCGCTTCCTCTGTTCTGTACTGGTGTGCCACTTGGGGTATTGGATGCCGCCGAGGATAAGGTGCACTCAGTGTATCTGATGAGCCTAATCTCAAAGAGGAGGCGAGATAACCTTATCGATCTTCTGCACCAAGCTTTTCAACAGTCTGCAATACTTGCTGCCTATCGGAGGGAGGAGGACATCAGTGGGGATCCCGACGCTCATGCTCGCGAAAGGAAGCACACTAGGATGGTTCGCCAGGCTTGGAAAGTCTTGGACAAGGTTACTTTTGAGTTCCTCAATCCATGTCCTGGATTTGAGGTTTTGCCATTGTAATCATTTGGATAATATCTTCGTTTATTGCCTTTATTGATGTAAAAACTTTCCAAGTATGAATGAAAAATCTTTTGCCTCCTTCATTTTATTTTCTGCTTTGTTACTGGCACATTCTTTAAATAAGCATAGCCTGTAAGCGGTATAGAACATTCTGTCTTGAATATCTTGGGGAGTAGTGATGGCTTAGGAAGCAGGTTCAGGTCTGTTACCTAAGGCTTTTCAACTTCATGAGCCGTGAGAGTCTCATAAAGACTTTTCTCTCTACGAGTCGAGAGGATCTCGTAGGTGTATTTTCTTCTTAGGAATCGTGAGGATTCCTAAGTGCGTTTTCTCTTATAAGTCGTAAGGATCTTATAAAAGAATTTTCCCTCTTACGAGTCGAGAGGACCCGTAAGCGGTTGTTTCCCTCCTTATCGAGATTCGACTTCGGAGAGTGAGACCCGTGGATAGTATGCAAGAGACCGTTTTGGGCTGACTTGCAGGATCCCGGTGTTTAGGAAACAGGGTTTTTTTTAAAAAAAAAATCCCCGTTGCCTAAGGCTTTTCTTCACGATTCAAGACGAATCGAGCAGTTCTCGCAAAGACATCAATTTCTTCACGAGTCGAGACGAATCGAGCATTTCTCGCAAGAATATCCTAACGTCACAGTTAACCCCTGCTCTTTACGACAGAAGTCCGTTAGGGTCTGTGGTACTTAGGGTTTTGGCCGTCGTACCGACGCATCAGCTGATATATTCCTCGATAGGCAATCGTGTTGTTCGAGTAGCCCTGCGACTGTCGTGTCTCTGATCCCTTCGAGGGCTGGACAAGACGTCTTCAAGCAATCCTCCTTGGCAGTTTGACCGTCGGAAGAGCAAGCGTTAGGAATTTTGCCATGCGGCTTTTTACTTGAGGTTAGGCTCATTTTGGAGAGCCCCGATGAGTCATAACTACTCCGCGCTGGTGTGGGATGATCTCCGATAGTCTTTCAGGTTTTATGTGAGTTGCCGTCAAGACCCTGAAGCTAGGAATTTGGCCTTTGCTTCGCTTGCTGGCATCGCGTCTGCTGTATCGAGACGAATGTCGCGGTTGTCTCTAGGTTGCGGGTGAATCGCTGAGGTTTGGAACTAGGGACTTTGCCGTGGCTCCGTTTGTTTGATTGTCGCGTCTAAACCCTGCTGGAGGAAGAATGCTGAGGTGACATCTCGTCTGCTGTATCGAGACGAACGTCGCGGTTGTCTCTAGGTTGCTTGTGAACCGTCGAGGTTTGGAACTAGGGATTTTTCCGTGGCTCCGTTTGTTTGATCGTCGTGTCTGAACCCTGTTGGAGGGAGAATGCTGGGTTGACATCTCGTCTGCTGTATTGAGACGAACGTCGCGGTTGTCTCTAGGTTGCTGGTGAACCGTCGAGGTTTGGAACTAGGGATTTTGCCATGGCTCCGTTTGTTTGATTGTCGCGTCTGAACCTTGCTGGAGGAAGAACGCTGAGGTGACATCTCGTCTGCTGTATCGAGACGAACGTCGCGGTTGTCTCTAGGTTGCTGGTGAACCATCGAGGTTTGGAACTAGGGATTTTTCCGTGGCTCCGTTTGTTTGATCGTCGCGTCTGAACCCTGTTGGAGGGAGAACGCTGCGGTGACATCTCGTCTGCTGTATCGAGATGAACGTCGCGGTTGTCTCTAGGTTGCTGGTGAACCGTCGAGGTTTGGAACTAGGGATTTTGCCGTGGCTCCGCTTGTTTGACCATGGGGTCTTTCGTTGGCGTTGTATCTGCATCTTGATGGACTGTGAAGGAACGCCGTTGCTAACATCTCGTCTGCTGTATCGAAACGATTGTTGAAATGAAGCTGGGATTTTGCCGTCGCTTCGTTTTGTTTTGACCGCGAGGTTTTTTGTTGGCGTTGTATCTGCATCTTGATGGACTGCGAAAGAACGCCTTTGTTGATTCTTAGGCCGTAGATATTGCCATTAAAATTTGGAACTAGGGACTATGCCGTGGCTCCATTTCATTGCGACTCTGAGGTCGGTTGTTGACGTCATGTCTGCGTTTGGTTGGAGTAAAGAGAAACGCCGTTGGTGATCTCTAAGTTGTCGATGTTTACGTCGAGACCCTGAAGCTAGGGATCTTCCTTCGCTTCGTTTGTTGACATTGTGTCTGTAATATTGCGACAGATGTCGAGGTTGTCTCTAGGTTGTCTATGAACCGTCGAGATTCGGCTTCGCTTTCTGATGGAGCCTGTTGGGAAGGTATGGTTCTCTCTTTGTTTGTGCCCCTGGATTGTATACAGGGATCGATGTGATCTCAACTGTAGGGCATGAATTTCGTTATATATATATATATATTTCATTTTATTTCTTTCCGCGATGCTCTATCATTTCAGCTTTTATATCGCGAAGGTCGCGATTGCCCAATCATTTCGGCTATTTTTCGCGGTGCCCAATCATTTCGGCTATTTATTTTATTTTCACTCGCTACTTTTTATTGCGAGTTGCCCCATCATTTCGGCTATTTCGCACGCACACATTTCTACTTGCTGATTTTTATTGCAAGTTGCCCCATCATTTCGGCTATTTCATATGCATGTATTTCTACTTGCTGATTTTTATTGCAAGTTGCTCCATCATTTCGGCTATTTCGTATGCATGTATGGCTCGCTAATTTTTCTATCGTGAGTGTGGAACTTGGAATCTGATGTCAATCTTAGCATCAGCATCGCTACAACTGGAATATTGCCAGGAGCGAATCATCATTTGCCGTGAAAGGGCTTGGAATTTGATACCGGTTTAGGCATCAGCATCGCTACAACTGGGATATTGCCATGAGCGAATCATCATTTGCCACTGTTGATGTCGAACAAAGGTGGCTTAGCGAACAGGGTTAAGATCCTGTTGACTAAGGCTTTTGACTTCATGAGCCGTAAGGGTCTCACAAAGGTATTTCTCCTTACAAGTCGTGAGGATCTCGTAGGTGTGTTTTCTCCCTAGGGATCGTGAGGATTCCTAAGTGCATGTCCTTCTGTAAGTCGTAAGGATCTTACAAAAGGGTTTTCTCCTTATAAGCCGAGAGGACTTACAAGGGTTGTTCACCGTATGGACATATCCCTAGTCACGGGTGGGACTTTGTTAGGGAAATGTTTATTCGTGCCCGTGGATTGTATACAAGGGTCAGTGCTGAGTCACTTGTAGGGCAATATCGAAGGTTGTGGAGGTTTGCTTAAGAATAGGTTCAGGTTTCTGTAACTTAAGACTTTCAAATCTTTTGAGCCGTGAGGGTCCCATAAGAGAGTTCTCCTTACGAGTCGTGAGGATCTCACAAGTGTAATTTCTCCTTATGAATCGTGAGGATCCCTAAGTGTGTTGCTTCCCTGTGAGTCGTAAGGATCTCACGCGGGTGGTTTCTCCTTACAAGGTCGAGAGGGCCTTGTAAGTGTCTTTTAACGAGGTTGCGCCCTTTCGGGTTTTCACAAACACTTACCGGTAGCCCTGCTGTTTTTACTCACGAATCCCTTTCGGGTTTTCATCCGTGCCCCTTTTGCATATGGACATACCGTTCTCTTTCTTTTTTTTATTCTTTTTATTCTCTTTTTTTTACGAGGTCGCGCCCTTTCGGGTTTTCACGAACACTCGCTGGTAGCCCTGCTGTTTTTACTCACGGAGCCCTTTCGGGTTTTCATCCGTGCCCATTTTGCTTATGGACATACCGTTTATTTTTCTTTTTATCTCTTTTTTTTATATCGGCTTTGTGATGTTTCAATCCACCGTAGTTTATTTACATCTCAGTCAACAGCTAGTTTTAGGACGTAGTGGTCTGCCATTAGTGTAAGGACGTTTCGGTCCGCCGTTAGTTTAAGGACGTTGCGGTCCGCCGTTAGTTTAAGGACGTTTCGGTCCGTCGTTAGTTTAAGGACGTTTCGGTCCGCCGTTAGTTTATGGACGTTTCGGTCCGCCGTCGCCGTATTTGAGGCGAATCTCTAGTTTACTGACTTTTCGGTCTATGAGGCTTTCTCTATGACTGAGCATGATGCCCCCGGCGTATCCATCTTTCTCGGAGCGTGCGGTTGTGGCGGGCTCACCTTCCAGTTTTCGGAGATGACGAACTTGCCCTATTGGTATTGGTCTTCAACAAAGTTTTTGAAGACGTAGCAATCCTCGATCAGGTGACCTACCGTTTAGTGGTAAGGGCAATAATCGAGATCGTTAACATCGCCTGGCCGCAACGGACGTTTTGGACTCGGCAGATTGATGAGTCTGTCGCGCACTGCCAGCTCGAACAGTTTCCTTGTTTTTATCTTGAGGAAACGAGTAAGGACGTTTCAACTTTTCCTGGAGGGGTTGCCGCTTGTTATTTCGGCAAACAACCGGTCTAAGGCCACTCGATTGCTGTTGAGTATTGGCTACGATGGCTGTTTTTCCCTTCCCTTTATCCTTTTTGCTCGATCCTTTGTTTACGGGGCCGAGATTTTTTTTGAGTAGCGTGCGACTGCACGGCTGAACGTTCTCGCAACTCCTCAATTCTTTCATTTTTGAAATGGATTCCTTGAGGAGAGGGTTGAGGGCAGCTTCTTCGTCAAAGTCGCTTCCAAAAGTGATAATTTGCGATCCCTTGGAGTCGGCTATATGACAGTCGTCGGTTGTTCTTTTGCGCTCATCTATCGTATTTTTCTGATGCCTACGAGCTTCACACTTTGTCCTGTTGAAGTGTTGCTTTTGAGCGACATACCCTTGCCACCAACACTTAAAGGAGTCGTAGTCTTTGGTAGGATGTATGATCTTCTGATGATATAAGCAGAAGTTAGGATGCATCTCTACTCCACTGAGAGTATTTTCTTCAGAGGGCGGTAGCTTCATTCCCACTGATAGGTCTTTGGCGAACCTTTTCCTCATCTTGAGTTTGTTTTTATTCGCAGCGGATGACTTTTGATTTGACGGAAGTGCCTCGACTCTTTGGCCTAGTAGTCGGTGTTTGGCTCCTTCCAGTATGGTCATCTCACGCTCTTGATTGGCTTTAACTTTCAGACAAATCTCATTCAGGAAGGCATCGATCAACTCGTCTGACGGCCGCAGAATTTCTGGTTTAGGGTTCGCCCTCGGTTTCTCGGCGCAAGGAGCCACCTCATCATCCGCCAATGAGTGAGAGATCACATGACAAGTCGCTACGTAGGCTTCGGATTCATCTGATGAGTCATCTCCATCGTTTTCGTCCTCGACAAAAGAACAAGCTGCCCCCATCGTGTTCGTCTTCTTTGGAGTGTGCGGCTGTGGTGGGTTTACTTTCCAGTTTTTAGACAACGTGAACTTGCCTTGTAGGTACTGATCCTCGATCCATCCTTTAAAGATGAAACAGTCCTCGATCGGGTGACTTACCGTTTGGTGGTAAAGGCAATAATTGGGATTATTGGGATCGCCTGGCTGCGACAGACGTTTTGGACTCGGCAGATTGATGAGTCTGTTGTGCACTGCCAGCTCGAACAGTCTTTTCGTTTTATTCTGAGGAAACGAGTAAGGATGTCCCAGTCTCTCCTCGAGGGATGGGCGTGGACGCACGTTGTTTTAGCGAACGACCGGCTTTGAGTTGCTCGGCTGTTGTTGAGCACTGGTGACTACGATCGCTTTCCCTTTTCCTTTCTCATTTCGAGAGTCTGGCTTTGGAGGAGATGGTCTGTGACCCATTTGATCCATTTGGGCCAACTTGTCAATCAAGGCCTGGAAGGTGGTCGGCCTGAAGAACATCATGAATTGGGATATGGTCGCCTGCGGATCAAGGGTTCCCACGAACATGCCTACTGCAGGAGCTTCTTCTATGCGTTGTTCGCATTTCGACCATAGGTTCCGCCATCGTGTTGCGTATTGAACCCACGTTTCTCCTGGCCTTATCCTGGCGTTGATCAGTGTTGTTATCGGGGTGCGTTCACTAGCACTCGCGAATCTTTGTGTAAACAGTAGCTCCATCTCTGCAAATGTTTTGACAGAGTCGTTGGGAAGCTCCGAGTACCACTCGAAAGCCGTTTCCGCTAAGCCGCCGATGAATTGGAGAAGCAACAGTTTGTCATCGCCTCCAGTGTTGCCGCATATGGCCCTGAATTGAGCGACATGCTGATGTGGATTCCCCGTCCCTTTATATACATGGAACTTAGGGATCGTGTATCCAGGCGGATACTTGATCTGATCGTACCATCCTGGATATGGTCGTCCAGTTTTCACGAACTGGCCAGACGCTTCATTTGCCTGGTGAACTCGTATTTGTTGAGCAATATAATCATCCAGGGCGGCCATGGAGACAGTTTTCCCCTTGGCTACTGAAAGAGCCGGAGGAGGATTAGATGTCTCCCCTCTATTGTCTTCAATAATGATCAGAGGGTCTTCGGCTGGAGGATCCGGCTGTAACATCATCCCGACCATGTCTTGGAAGAGAAGTGCCATTCGCTTTATGTTAGCCGCTTGCTCTGCGGCTTCTTTGTCCTTATTTTCGAGGACTCTGCATAAGAAGTCAGCATCAGTTTCTTGTTCGTGATGCTGCTCTGATGATGCCTCCGGGCTTTCTTTTGGCCCGGTGAGTGCAGCCATTTGCGTCAGCAATTCCTGAAGCTTCTGTTGCTGCTCTTAGGATTTTGTCACGGATCGGGTGAGCGGTCGGTGACCCATCGAAGCGCGGCTTTCCTCCTTTTCGGAAGCCATATAAACAGTATGCACCACTATGCCCCTAGACTTGGGGCGTTTGTGCTCCGCGCTTTTATGGTTCGCCAGGTTCACAGGGGCCTTTTGCGGCCTCCTTTTCTTTTGAGTGATTGACGTTGAGGGAGCCGTCACAGTGGGCACCCACGTAGCTGTTGCTTTTTGTGGCTTGACGGAGTAATCTTTCTCCTGCCGAAGCTTCATCTTTTTCTGTCGGCAGAGATAGTCTTGATCCATCACGGAGTCTTGAACTTGACGCCAGACTTTGTAAATCTTAGAGGATAGCCGTTGAGGAGGTTGCTCCGGCTTCTCCTTTGTAGCATTTTTCACAGGTGAAGGAGTTCGTTTCAACACCGCAGTAGGAGAGTTTCTGCGCACCGTGTTCAGCAATTCAAAGCTGTTCCCGGTTGGAACAGCAGCCTCGATCCTCACCATCGAAGCTGGTAGCGTAAATCCAGAGGGGGAGTTGCCCCCAGCCTTCCTTACTCGGCGCCAGTGGCGACATCGAGCGTGTCTTGCGGATGGAGTTGTTTCAGCTATAAGGGTGACTTCGTCGTGCACCTTGCTTTGAGGAGAGACTGTTATTGGTGTTAGCCTGTCGAAGACTGACACCCGTTGAGAAGCAATGTCTAATCTGTCAAAGACAGACCTCTGAGCAGGGGAAGCAGCTTTGAGGACCTCGCCTGGAGCAGCAACCGGAATGGCCAGCCTTGTAAAAACTGACTTCTTGGAAGGAGGAGCCTTTCCAATGATTTTGTCCGCTTGAGCCGGGGTGGCTATCCACTTTGGGATGGCAGCTTCGGGTATTGCGGGCTTGCAGATGTTTTGGCCCTGTCTGTTGAAAACTGAGGTATTTGAGTTGGGCGACCCGTTGAGAGGGGCCGCGGCAGTGGTAAGTCGATCAAAGATCGACTTCTTTGGGGCTTCTTGCAACGTCATTGGGGCATTGAAGCTCATCGGTGGGAGTATGATCCCGAAGAATAGTCCAGTGGTGGCTTGAGTTACCTGCTCCACTGGCATCTTGAAAAGAGAGGCCGCTTGGGGCCCGTAAGTCACTACTCCAGCAGGGACCGAGCGAGAGTTGCAGTTGCAGGCAGTGCAGTTTGAAGCCATTGATCTTCTGTTTTCTGCACGGAGCAAGACACCAAATCTTAGTATCTCGAATCCACAGACAACCACAGCAAACCGCGATTCGTTCGCGAACACGACACACGAAGTGTGGAGTGGAAAGAGGAAAAGGTCCCACCGGACGTGCCAGAATCTGTTCCCCTCCGAATACAGAGACGGAACCGCGTAGGTTCGTATTGCCTGAGATTCGGGGCAGATGCTATTTGGTTTTATTCATCCACCTCTCCGAAGATGCTAAGTTGATTTATGGCACCGTGTATCGAAGGTTTAGACAGATGCGGCCGATATAGCAGACATTGTCAGATTCCCCCTCATTCGAGGGGTTTTTGATTATGGGGACGCTCTTCCCTGCAGGCGCAAGCCCCTGCAGTTAATTACGCTACCACATCGCGGTAACAACTTTCTCCTACTCCAGAATTTCACTTCATGTCGTGGGTGTTTGTTTTGTTTGTGGTTGCCCGTGGATTGTATACGGAGACTAATTTATGTCGTCGCCCGTAGGACGTGGATTAGTCCAAATCCGTATTTACTTAGATTTGGGTTTGGTGTTTTAGTTTAAGGATACGTTAGCCATGTTGAGGCTAAGATCAACTTAAACGTTCGATAAGGATACGTTACTCTAATTTGAGACTAAGATCAACTTAACGGGATAGTTTAGATCCGAAGAAAGAGCGTTTGGGGGCTCTATTGTTCCAGTTTAGGGACATAGTGGTCCATTGCTAGTTTAGAGACATGGTGGTCCATTTAATATATGGCCGTCGGGACCCGTCACCTCTCTGACAACGTTGAAGGATTACAACGACAGGTGTCAGAGGAGTTCGGAGATGTACCCTTTGTTAGTTATATGTATGCCCTAGAGGCCATTACTATACATAGGATGTATATTGTAGTGGATGCTTGGACATATATAGGGAGGACTTTCTTGCTCGACATGATAGTATGCTATCTGGTTGCTCTTTACCTTAACGTGTACACTGATTGTCTCTCTGTTACATGTTGGTAAAGCCCTTAGGATGTGTACTTGACTACCTGGACTACGATGCGGATCATACTAGTGGGGACATGGTAGTCCATAAGTACATCCTTCAAGGTCCCTAGTTGTGGGTGTATCGAGATGGGGCATCGATATACCAGAGTAGACTAGCGTATACCTTCTCGACCCATACAGATGGGCGATGGATGATCCCATATCCATTGGTGTTTGACATCAGAGATGATATACGCGTGCTCAGTGGAGACTGGGTACACTGGACGGACTCGCCGAGAACTTCCAGATGGTATTATACCTCACGTTAGATGGCAGTTCTCTGGTGACACTGGTACAGAGTAGTCTGTTGACCCGAGATCGTCATAGAGTCTTGTGTGATTCCCACTGTGCTTTGATTTCCACCTTACCACGTCCAAGAGGGCGTGCAAAATGGTGGTTTTTGGGTACAGTCCCGAATCACATGGAGGCAATGAGCGATAGGAGGGGATTCGTCTCTCCCGGTATAGGGAGTTGATGTTGCGCTGTGTTCGATTGGATATAACCGGAAATCCCTGGCCAGGGTTGCTGAGATTTACTGGTAAGTGTTACCAGTAGTTTCTCGAACTGTTATAGACCTCATATCGACACGACTTATCGAGCTGCTGGGGTCTGACGTTTACCACTCTTAGGCGAGATATACGACATATCAGACGAACAGACCGGACTGTACGGTAAGTGTTGCTGGTTGGATTCACAGGAGTGTGAGCGGGCTTGCTCTTTGATCTTCTGATCGCTCAATACCCGGGTGGCCGTTACGTTTAGCAGACCGCTTGCGGCTTGTGGGTGTTTGATATGATCATCACCTGCTGCCGACGTATTGACGAGTCTTTAGAGTCCTACACAGAGGTTTCCTGGTTCAAGCGAAACGAAATAGGAGCGCATATGAGATATGTGCGGGACCGAGAATAATACCAGTATGTGATACTGTATTCTATTCTCGCGACGGTTAAATGAGATATAGCCGGGTTACCGAATCAAGTGTTGATTCGATACATTGATACACTTGATATTAGTCGGTTATATGCAGTATGACCGGATCATTAAATCCAGTGTTGATTTAATGATTTGATGTATAATTATATATTTGATATATTACTTTACATTAAGTAGTATTTGTTCACTTTAGATGGTTTTTCTCACTTGAATGTGCACATTGTATATATGATATATGTCTGTGCACTAGTTTGTATCATGTTTAATGATACATGCAAACTTGGGTGTGTGTTTGCTTTAAACCATGTTTAGGTTAATGGTTAGGGTTTTTACTTATTTATTTATTTTATTTATTCATTTTGGAAAAAACAAATATGGTGGCTTGCTTTGATTTACTCTTGAAGCTTCATGAAGCTTTGAAAGTCTTACCATTTTGTTTTTTCCCTTAACCCTAACCATTTATCTAAACCCTAGTTTATTCTCTACACAAGTTTACCTCACCTATGGTTGCTAAATGATAGACATCACTTGGATTTTTATTTTGGAGATAATTCTTTTTCTTTCTTCTTCTTCATCTTCTTCATGAAGAGAAGAAACCATTGCTAGATTTTTCCAAGTGATGATTCCAAGTGAGAAATCCAAATCCAAAGTGAACCCACTTCCTATTTTTTCATCCTCTACCATTTGCCATGTAGTAGAGTGTGTTATCTTCACAAGTTCCATAACCTACTGAAGGTGGAGCTTGAGTTTGAGTCGCCTCGACGTAGATCATCTTCGGCATCGAAGTCAACGACCTAACCCGTCCATTTTTCCGATGAAACCGATGCTAGAGTCCAGGATTCCGATGATCGCAGCAGAGGGACGTCAACACGGAGCTAGAGAAGTGGAGGACCGGATCTACAAAGGTTGTAGTCTCTTTCACTTAGCAATAAAGTTGTTTACTTGCTTGTTTCGCCTTTAATCTCTAGTTAACGATCTTGCATAGGATTCTTAGGCACATGAAATTTTTGAATTTGGCATGGTTGATGCCTTGTGGAACCTCTTGAGTGTACCTAGGAACCCTACAGTGGTATCAGAGCCTAGCTAGAGCATTAGGCGATGTGTTAACGAAGTTAAAACTTCGAACGAACCGAGAAACATCAATTTAACCCCCTCTCTGGTCATTTTTCAAAATATGGGATATTCCAGAATTAAAAATACCTAAAAAATTCAGCAGGCTAATATAAGAATTATGGTGAAATACGCGAACCTAATATGGCCAAACCGCCGCGGAACCGCGGCCATAGCGCGCTTGGGCCGCGGGTGTTAGGTACTTTTCTTTTCACTATAATTCCTATTTCTGTGACTTAAATTTTATGGGTATTTTTATTCTGACTCAAGTGTTGAGTATTCTGGGGTTTATTTTGTAATCGTCGATTCGATCGGGAATTTTAAATTCGTATTGTTTTTCCGGTTATTTTAGAACATGTTAAAAAGTTTGACCGGATATAAATACCCACTTTTTCCCCTGTCGGGAAATTTCCAAGTGTTGGATCTTTCCGTACTTTAAAGACGTTCTAAGTAGTGCAAGTAACGCGATGGACCCTCTAGAAGACAACAAAGCTTAACTCGATTATGTGACCGTCTTGAACTGCCCTTTGAACCTTAGGGTTTGGGACAGTACGACGTGCCACATGTGAGGTGTTGGCTTGACCCTTCTACGGCTGGACCGTTGGTACTGAGGCATGAAGTGAATGTTTTTAAACTTATTTCATGTGTTGAGCTGTTTCGGGAAAACTTGGGTGCTTGAATGTTCGATCGGAAAGTTTAACATTTTCTATTTATCTGGAATGTGATACAATATTTGGAATCCACAAGTAGTTATGAGATAACTGATTTGAATGTTATAAACATAGCAGTTTAGTCTCACCTGATCGGTTGCCACGGAATTTTGATGCGATCAAAAGTCCGTTGCAATTACGTAGCGTACGCAGATACTCGCCGGGTAAACTTAATAGACAGCCACGCCCCATAGCCCCAACCAAGTGACTGTAGGAGAACCCCGTCGCCGAAAGCATCCGTTCGGGTGCTCGCGGCAGCGGTGTTCCGTCTTGGTGCACTTCGTCGACGGCATCGGGGGTGCGGCCACCTAATAAAGTTTGCGACGAGCATTCGATCAAAATGTCGGGAATCTTGTTGAATTGCCCGACTTGATATTGAAAAGTGTTTTCGATAATGAGACTAAAAGGCGGGGTTTATAATTGTTAGGCATGCGATATCTAAGGAATTCATTTGATTAGGCATGCGATGTCTAAAGAGGTTGCGGATTCCAACTGTTGTAGTTTTACACCTTCTTTTCTGCGACCGTAAGTGTAATATGTGATATCGCCGGTTTCGTTGCTATATGTCAACGACAATTGTGATACGCATGTTTACTTACGTTGATGACATGTGATGTTATGTGTTGCTGGATATGTTATATTGGATCGTCGTGTTTGAATAGCCGGGGTTTTTTTATGTGAGATGAGTGTTTTTCATTTTCATTCATGTAAAAACTTGTATGTAATATTCTTTTATTGGGGTACTTCCAGGTTGCGGAAGTTGTTACCCATTGTATATTATTTACTTTTCCGCACTAGGATAGACCCAAGGAGGAGGGCACAAGTAACCGGGTTCTGGAGTCTAGTGGGAGACCAACTCGAGGAGTCGAGTCCGGGTCTCCTAACTCTAGAATTGGTAGGGTTGCTTGCCGCTCTCGTAGGGGTCTAGGGGTGTGGGTTTGGCTATTCATCGCGACCGTGGAATCCGTGTTTTATACTGGCTCGTATTGAAAACACGGACGTCCTAGTATATCCAATGTTTCATATGTTTCTTCTGCTGCGATATCTGTGATGTGATCATTTGATATGTTGTGATGGATACTATATATAGTATATATGTTATATTATATAGACGTTGCTTATGTGTTACACCCGCGCTAGCCCTGCCTCGCTCTGGCGTTAGTTACCTAACGTAACGGTGCAGACGGGACATCGAGGCGAATGCGGCTGGCATAAGCGTACGTTATATTTATCTGTGATGTTTAGGTGCTTAAATGATGGGACTTCATTAATGTGATAAATGGAAGAAAAGAAACCTAAAAATATTGTGGAATCGAATTTCAAAAACAAAACAGGTAGCTACAGTTCTTGCTTTGCACAGTGGTCTATATGATATATCCTCCATCTTATTCGATGAGGAAAGGGCCGACGATCCCTTCACCGGGAGTGACCCCTTTAGCAATAACTGGCAGATGCTACAACTCTCGGTTTGTCTTTTGATTGCTTCTATAGTTTCTGCTTTGCACAGTGATATATATGATATATCCCGCACCTCATTCGACGAGGAAAGGGCCGACGATCCCTTCACCGGGAGTGACCCCTTTAGCAAAACTAGAAAAGCCTCAAAAACACTCCATTTCAAAATCATTTGATTCTACAACGATATCAAGTTCATTACGCAATAGGTTTTCAGAAAAACCTGTCGTAGCCCTCCGTCATTTCAGATAAGTCCTACTTAGTATTCGTGCTACGTTTGTTGACCTCCGTCATGGCGTAGTGTGCGGTAGCTAACTAGTATTTATCTGTTTATGCATATGATGCAGATTAGATTAGGATAGTCGTGCGACCTTGTTAACCTCCGTCAAGGGTCGTGCGGATGGGTTTGATTCAATCAAGAAATGACGGGTTGAACTTGACTAGTAGCCTATGGTTTGTTGACCTCCGTCAAGGTCATAAGGTGCTAGGGGCAAAATTATCGGGAATTTCAAGTGTTGAAATTTGCAATGAGATTGCATACCTTCTATGAGATAGTTGGATCCCGATACCCGCTGCGAGTAAGAGTTACTCCTGGGAGAGTTTTACACATTACAATTAGCTGATCAAGTAGGTGTCTAGAAAGGTGTTAACGAGGTTACGTCTCTGGGAAAACGAGGTTTACATTAATTAGGTTCGTGCGAAAGCATGGGGGACCTCCCTCAAAGTACCAACACTGGCCTGGCTGAAAGATTGACGAACTTGTAGCGTGTAATTAATCCCGGCTAGTCTTTCCTTTTAGGGTTTAAAGGAAGATTTGATAAAAACAGTGGGAGCCATCCTGATTAGATAAAATATATAACCAATCTAATCTTGCAAGAGCATACGCTGAGTGTCTTCTTCTCTCTCTCTCCAGGTAGCGACCATATCACGCCTTAATCAAGATAATAATACGGAATATTGAACGAACCCGCTTGTTATACTGAGCTGGGGAACGTTAGTCCCGCTCCAATTTATAATTGTTATAAGACAGAGCAGAAAATTGAGGATTACCAGAATTCCCGTGCCGCTCAAACGAAGAAAGTGCATACTGATGTATCATCTTCGGGTGTGTTCATTACATAGAACTGTTTCTCGGTATCCTTTACATCCTGGGTATTAGATACCAGATCAGGATCCCGCATATGTAATCTGTTACATGGGCTACAGAAAGGTGGAGAACTGAGAACGGGTGATAAGTTTCATGAGGCAGAAAACGGGGCAAGTGTTGCAGTCAAGTCTGTTGGTCACTGTCACCCTGTATTACCAATACATTGATTCTGAATGAATATTATTAGATACCGAACCTGATATACAAAATCATATCAGTCTCTTTATTAGTAAAGAAAGGATATAATTTTGTATTGTTGGATGATATTTTGAACATTTCCTATTTCAAAAGTTGATCGGTTCTGGCACGTTATCTAAAAGCATTGACGTTCTAAATCAAACTACAGTTCTTAGTATACGGAACACACACAAGAGGAAGAGTTCAGAAATGAACGATTCCTTCTTGAGGTATTGTAGACTAGGTCATATCAATGTGACCCGACTAGCTTAAGTTACATTGTAGATGCATATTTAAATCAGTTTGAATTTACATCTTGTGAAACTTGCCAGTCATGTCACAAAGATTAGATGACCATAGCTCTGGAAACAGAGAAAGAGTTAGTTGAACTCTTGGGATGATACATGTTGATGTATGACGGTCCCTTGTCTACACATACCAAGACCGGTCCTTTGTACTTCATTACATTCTCTGATAATCTCTCAAGATTCAGACATATGTTCCTGTTGAAATACAAGTCCGAACCTTTTGAGATACTCACAGAATATAAGTTAGAAGTAGAGAACCAAAATACGGGTATAAGTATTATGTCCTTTGATGTGATCAAGGAGGAGAATACTTGAGCACGGAATTCTTGGACTTTTCTAAAGGAGAATGAGATTCTCTCTCAGCATTACTCCTCCGTATACACCATAGCACGATGGTATATCGGGGCGGAGCAATCACACCCTATATGATAAGGTGTGCTCTATGATGAGTACTACTGAGTTACCTATTTCCTTTTGGGAGTTATGCACTTGAGAAGCTGCATACCTATTGAATAGGGTTCAAATCAAATCAGTTGCCTACCACTTCATATATGATATGGAAAGGGAAGAGCCCATATCTTAAGTTAGTTAAGATTTGGGGTTGTCCGACCTATGTCTAAAAGTAAAATCCGGACAAGCTCGAGGCAAGGTCTGTTATGTAGAACTGGAAAGGTTCCAGCTATACAAACTGCAGCTGATGATTTGACAGAACCAAAGGATTCAATAGTCCCCGACGAACCTCAGCCTCTCCGCCGATCTGGTAGGGTTCCTCATCCGCCTGAGAGATACTTCGGTTTCTCGATGACAGTGGGAGTGAGGATTGCATCATGAGATGATGACCCAACTAGTTTCGAGCTGGCCATCAGGAGTGGGACTCTGTAAGAATGGCTGGATGCTTAGCGATCTGAGATGGAATCCTTATACACCAACAAAGTATAGACTTTGGTTGCTTTATCTAAAGGGTTAAATCCCCATCAGGAGCAAGTATATCTTGAGAAGATTACTTGGTGTACATGGAAAAGTTGAGACTTTCAAACCTAGACTTGTTAAAGGTTTGCATCATTGACCAGGTATGGATCATGATGGAACCTTTTCTAAGGATCTATGCTTAAGTCCATCTAGATCCTACTTGCCACGGCTACATACCATGACTACAATATCTGGTGGTTGGGTGTCATGACTGCTTTTCTAAATGATGTTTTAGAAGAGAAAGTCTAAAAGTACACAGTCAGAGGGGTTCGTAGACAGTGGGAGCAGCGGAAACGTGTGCAAGATGTTTTATGTGATGAAGCAGGCATCGCGGAGTTGGAACATCTGTTTTGATGAATTAGTCAAACAGTTTGACATCATCAGAATGGTAGATGAACCTTGTATATACAAAAAGGTAGTAGGGAGTATGGTAGTAATCCTCGTAGAGTACGTGGATGACATACTCTTGATAAGAAAGGAGTTCCTATGCTACGCTCGGTCAATCTCCGCTTATCACAATGATTCTCCATATAGGATCAAAGTGATACCTCCTAAATCCTATGTTTTGGATCTACGAGATAGATCTAATTGGATGTTAGGATACTCACTAGTTGTAGTAAGATGGTATCAGTTGATCCTGGGGAGAATCACTGGAAAGGTTCCAGGGTGATAAGGACGACTGAATGTCAGTTACAGGCATTGTCTTTACCCTTAGTAAAGGGACGGTATGTTGGAAGAGTTCCAAGCTAGATACCGTGGCTTACTAGACGATAAAGGCTGGATACATCGCTACTTAAGATGCTACCAAAGAGGCAGTCTGGATGTATATTAGTTCATGAGATGAACTTCGTTCCTCCCATTGTGTGACAATGGAGTTGTGGCTTATGCCAAGGAACGCCCGTCCCGTCAGTGATCCAGACATATTCTAAGGCAGTATCACCTGATCATGGAGATGGTTGATCTCCAGGGGATCGAGGTTAGGAGAGTAGACTCAGAGGACAACACGGCGGATCCACTCACAAAGGCCTTTTCCCAGAGAGAGACTTTTATGGGTTGGTTGAGTATGAGATACTACAACCACTGCTACCAGATGGCCCTAGTGCAAGTGGGAGATTGTTAGTTATATGTATGCCCTAGAGGCCATTACTATACATAGGATGTATATTGTAGTGGATGCTTGGACATATATAGGGAGGACTTTCTTACTCGACATAATAGTATGCTATCTGGTTGCTCTTTACCTTAACGTGTACACTGATTGTCTCTCTGTTACATGTTGGTAAAGCCCTTAGGATGTGTACTTAACTACCTGGACTATGATGCGGATCATACTAGTGGGGACATGGTAGTCCATAAGTACATCCTTCAAGGTCCCTAGTCGTGGGTGTATCGAGACGGGGCATCGATATACCAGAGTAGACTAGCGTATATATTCTCGACCCATACAGATGGGCGATGGATGATCCCATATCCATTGGTGTTTGAAATCAGAGATGATATACGGGTGCTCAGTGGAGACTGGGTACACTGGACGGAATCGCCGAGAACTTCCAGATGGTATTATACCTCACGTCAGATGGCAGTTCTCTGGTGACACTGGTACAGAGTAGTCTGTTGACCCGAGATCGTCATAGAGTCTTGTGTGATTCCCACTGTGCTTTGATTTCCACCTTACCACGTCCAAGAGGGCGTGCAAAACGGTGGTTTTTGGGTACAGTCCCGAATCACATGGAGGCAATGAGCGATAGGAGGGGATTCGTCTCTCCCGGTATAGCGAGTTGATGTTGCGCTGTGTTCGATTGGCTAACCGGAAATCCCTGGCCAGGGTTGCTGAGATTTACTGGTAAGTGTTACCAGTAGTTTCTCGAACTGTTATAGACCTCATATCGACACGACTTATCGAGCTGCTGGGGTCTGACGTTTACCACCCTAGGCGAGATATGCGACATATCAGACGAACAGACCGGACTGTACGGTAAGTGTTGCTGGTTGGATTCACAGGAGTGTGAGCGGGCTTGCTCTTTGATCTTCTGATCACTCAATACCCGGGCGGCCGTTACGTTTAGCAGACCGCTTGCGGCTTGTGGGTGTTTGATATGATCATCACCTGCTGCCGGCGTATTGACGAGTCTTTAGAGTCCTACACAGAGGTTTCCTGGCTCAAGCAAAACGAAATAGGAGCGCATATGAGATATGTGCGGGACCGAGAATAATACCAGTATGTGATACTGTATTCTATTCTCCCGATTTGTATCATTGGACGGTTATATGAGATATAGCCGGGTTACCGAATCAAGTGTTGATTCGATACATTGATACACTTGATATTAGTCGGTTATATGCAGTATGACCGGATCATCAAATCAAGTGTTGATTTAATGATTTGATGTATAATTATATATTTGATATATTACTTTACATTAACGAGTATTTGTTCACTTTAGATGGTTTTTCTCACTTGAATGTGCACATTGTATATATGATATATGTTTGTGCACTAGTTTGTATCATGTTTGATGATACATGAAAACTTGGGTGTGTGTTTGCTTTAAACCATGTTTAGGTTAATGGTTAGGGTTTTTACTTATTTATTTATTTTATTTATTCATTTTGGCAAAAACAAATATGGTGGCTTGCTTTGATTTACTCTTGAAGCTTCATGAAGCTTTGAAAGTCTTACCATTTTGTTTTTTTCCTTAACCCTAACCATTTATCTAAACCCTAGTTTATTCTCTACACAAGTTTACCTCACCCATGGTTGCTAAATGATAGACATCACTTGGATTTTTATTTTGGAGATAATTCTTTTTCTTTCTTCTTCTTCATCTTCTTCATGAAGAGAAGAAACCATTGCTAGATTTTTCCAAGTGATAATTCCAAGTGAGAAATCCAAATCCAAAGTGAACCCACTTCCTATTTCTTCATCCTCTACCACTTGCCATGTAGTAGAGTGTGTTATCATCACAAGTTCCATGACCTAGTGAAGTGAAGGTGGAGCTTGAGTTTGAGTCGCCTCGACGTAGATCATCTTCGGCATCGAAGTCAACGACCTAGCCCGCCCATTTTTCCGATGAAACCGACGCTAGAGTCCCGGATTTCGATGATCGCAGCAGAGGGACGTCAACACGGAGCTAGAGAAGTGGAGGACCGGATCTACAAAGGTTGTAGTCTCTTTCACTTAGCAATAAAGTTGTTTACTTGCTTGTTTCGCCTTTAATCTCTAGTTAACGATCTTGCATAGGATTCTTAGGCACATGAAATTTTTGAATTTGGCATGGTTGATGCCTTGTGGAACCTCTTGAGTGTGCCTAGGAACCCTACACCCTTGAACCAGGTATAAATTGATTTAAGAGAGTAGCCGTACTCAGTCAATTTAATTTGAGGACTTACGGCCAGAATTGGGCTAAGTCCAATTGAAGATGTTTAGCATTTTTATTTATGGTTGGCCTGTTAGGCCTTGGCTTGGGCTTTGCCTTTGTTTAATAATGCAGTGCATTTTGTCTGGCCTATTAGGCCCCCCCTTTTAATTGGGCTCTGCCCTTTGATAATGTATTGTATTAATTAGTCCGACAGAGTGCCATGTGGCTTGTCAGGCGCTTTGCGCCGATTGAGGAGCGCAAGGCGCAAGTCCATGTGAAGGCGACACGTGTCATACTCTGGTGAGCGCAAGCGTAGTGCGCTGCGACAGTGCGCTGCGCTGTTGCGCTGCTGACATGTGGCGCGCTCTGGTGCAGTGCGCCAATTCATGAGAGCAGTGCTCTATTTTATAGGCGCATAGCGCAAGTTGTTCTGGAGTTGACACGTGGCGCGCTCTGGTGCAGTGCGCCAATTCATGAGAGCAGTGCTCTATTTTAAAAGCGAATAGCGCAAGTTGTTCTGGAGCTGACACGTGGCGCTCTCTGGTGACTTGCGCTAGCCCAGGAGCGCAACAGTGCAGATTTACAAGTACAAGGCACTGTTTTAATATCTTGATCCAATTTTGGATTCAAGAAAAGAATCTTTTAAGATTCCAGAACCAGTGGTTCATCAAAAGGCAATGCCTTTGTGTAGATCAAATGATCTTCTTATTTTTATTCTTATTATTTGATCTTTTTTCTTTTTATTTTAAGATCTTGATCTTGTTCTTAGATCATTGATCTTCTCCGAAGAAATTCTTCTTTTACTAAAGGTTTTTACCTTTTCTTTCTTTGAGCTCTTCTTAAAATTCTTTAGAGGAATTCTCTATTTTTCTCTCTGTGTTGATGTTTTTTTTGGAATTGGGGTCTAGGGGCCTTTTTATAGTGCCCATTAATTTGGTAAATTTGTTAAAGAGATCATTCTCTGAGTGATTTGGGGAATTTTCCCCACCGTTGGATCTTTGATCCAAGGGCTTCTGTTTTACAGAAGACAATCTTCTTGTTTTAACAAGAACAGAAAGATCTTACTGTAATTTTAATCATGTTTGGCGCAAACGCACCAGCGCTTGACACGTGTCGCACAGCGCAGAGCGCAGCGCAACTGCGCTGCCACGTGGCGCGCAGCGCACCTGCACTAGCGCAACTGCGCTGCCACGTGGTGCGCAGCGCAGAGCGCAGCACAACTGCGCTGCCACGTGACGCGCAGCGCAGAGCGCAAGTCAGCTGAAGCGTTGCTTCTTTAATTTTTATTTAATTTTCAGAACAGAGTCTTGCTCTGATTGGGGGAAACAGAAGCGTTGCTTCGTTTCCCGCGTTGGAATTTGAAAAGAGCTTTGCTCTGATTGGGGTAAACAAAGTGCAGAGACTTAGTATTGACATGTATATGACACACAATGAAAACGAGGCAATTCCATTCAAGTTTGGCCGGCCAAACTGTCAAAAAAACCGGCTTGGCCGGTTCACTATTCATATATGGGCCCCATTTTCATTCTGTATTTTGGGTTTTGTAAATTGGTATTTTTGGTATTGTTTGATTTGTCCCAGATTTCACTCAGTGTTGTCTTTGCTTGGGGGCAACTTGGAAAGTTTCAAAAGTTGAAATTTTGCATTGTTGATATCTGTGATGTGGTGTATGTGTTTTCAAATGTCTTCTATTTGCTATATGTCATTTAGGAAGGTTTCACATACTTGCTTATACTGTTGTGATGTTGATATCTGTGATGGCTATGTTCGGATTGTCATGGTGGATAGCCTATAGTGCAATGGTAGTAGTACAATTCAGATTCATTTGTATATTTGTTATTGCGGGGCGAGCATCCGACATGTGGACAGCCGTCTCTGACAGATTGTATATTCTTTTATTGGGGCACGACCGGATTGAGGTCGATATCATCATTGTATATATGCTTTTCTTTTCTGTACTAGGATTACCCCATGGTGGAGTGCTCGGTTAGCCGGGTTCTAGAGGGCAACAGGCCCGCATCTCATGACATTGAGACGGAGGGGGCCTTACTATAGAATTGGCAGGCTATTCCCCACACTTTTAGGGGGTATAGGATGACCCACGGTGGAGTGCTTAAGTTACTGAATTCCGTGAAGTGCCGGGTGGCCCATTCACTTTGTTGATTAGGGTTGCCTCACTTCTGGGATTGGCGGGTAACTTACCACACTCGTAGGGGTCTTGGTTATACATTGCATAGGCTATCCACACGACCGGGGAACGTCAGGTTTCATTTGTGGCTCAAAGGAAACCCGGGGCTCCTAGATAATCCGTTGTTCTGTGTTGCTTATCGCTCTTCTGTGATGTTGCTTATATCATGCCTGGGACAAATGTTATATATATTTATATATACTAGTAGATGTTGTATATGTTTTGCATCCGCGCTAGTCTAGCCCCCGCTCTGCTGTTAGTTAAGTAACCTAATGGTGCATGAAGGGGCCCCGTGGCGAATGCGGATGGCATATACATACATTATACTTTCGTTCTTTTCTGGTATGATATGGATTAATTGATGGGGCTGCGTTAATTTTGATTAATGCAGGAAAAATAAACCTAAATGATGTTGTTAGAACCAATTTTTGAAAACCGTTATTACAGACTTTTCTTTTTCCTTTGCACAGCGGTATTCGGTTCTGAATATCCAGCACCTCATTCGACGAGGCAAGAGCCGAGATCCCTTTAAAGGGAGTGACCTCTTGGGCAAAAGTTTGCGTTCTTTTGTAATAACTTCACTATAGTCGATTCTTTTTCTTTCCATCGTAGTATTCAGTTAGAAATATCCTGCACCTCATTCGATGAGGACAGAGTCGAGATCCCTTCACAGGGAGTAACCTCTTTAGCAAAAGTTTACGCCGCTATATATTTGTATAACCACTCGGTTCCTTCAACGATATCAAGTTCATTACATTAAAAGTTTTTTGCCAAAATCCAGTCGTAGCCCTCCGTCATTTCCTACGAGTAGTACTTAGTATTCGTGCTACGTTTTGTTGACATTGTCAAGGCGTAGTGTACGGTAGCTGAGTGGTGCTTGTTTGTAGCATATAATGTGATTAACTAGGACAGTCGCATAGCCTTGTTGACCTTGTTAAGGGCTTATGCGGTTGGGTCTAGGATAATCAAGATAATGACAGGTTGAACTTGGCTAGCGACTTATGATTTGTTGACCTTGTCAAGGTCATAGGTCGTTAGGGGTAAAAACCACATCGGGAGTTTCAAATATACAGGAAATTTGCCAGGTATGCGCATACCTTCTGGAGTGTGGTGACTTGAGTGGATTCTATCAAGTTATCATGCGATGATAGTTGGGTCCCGATTCCCACTGATGAGTAGGTGTTACTCCTCGGGTGATTTTCAGATGATCCCGACTAATTCTCCTTTTAGGGTTTGAAGAAGAATTCGAAGAAACAGTGGGATCCATCAATAGATAAAGTGATTAACCAATCTAATCTAGGTTAGAGTGCACGCTGAGTGTTTCTTTTCTCTCTCTCTCTTTGGTAGCGACCATGACCTGACCCTAAACTAAAACTCTTGAACCAAGTTAACCGAACCTTCTTAAACACTTTGGCTTTTGGATTGTCATTTAGTCGCATATATTCCTGCCGCTCCTACTTTCCATTTTCATTTTTCCAGAACACTCTGTATCACTACGAAGATTCATATTGCTTGGATATGCCATCGTATAGTTACATACGAACTCGAAGGAACTTGTTTCAGTTCGATGATGGTTTACGGTTCGGGAGAAATTGAATAGGATTATTCAGTTGTCTTTTCTCTTTACCTTCTCTCAGGTTGCGAGAGCTCCTAGTATTAGGAGAGTACACCTATTACACTTATTGGATAGTCTTCTTCCAAACCATAGGCAGGTGCCGAAAGGTAAGGAAGGAAGAAAACCGATTAGCCTAAGTGTGGTGTACAGAAGGTAATAAGTAAAGACATATAAAGGGATTAGAACGAAGGCAAAGGAAATTGCAACTACTATCATTCACGACGAAGCCACGCATATTCCTGCCACTCCTACTTCCCCTTTGCATTTCTCCAGAACACTCTGTATCACTATGAAGATCCATATTGCTTGGATATGCCATCGTATAGTTACATACGAACTCGAAGGAACTTGTTTCAGTTCGATGATAGTTTACGGTTCGGGAGAAATTGAATAGGATTATTCGGTTGTCTTTTCTCTTTACCTTCTCTCAGGTTGCGAGAGCTCCTAGTATTAGGTGAGTACACCTATTACGCTTATTGAATAGTCTTCTTCCAAACCTTAGGCTGGTGCCGAAGGGTAGGGAATGAAGAAAATCAATTAGCCTAAGTATGGTGTAAAGAAGGTAAGAAGTAAAGATATATGAAGGGATTGGAGTGTGGGCAAGGAAATATACGGTTACTGTCATGAATCTGGATAGTGGAAGAGGCATTAGTAGGAATACCCGGCCACCCCTTTTGAAACATTTTCATGTTTCAGTTTTGCTGTGCGGTGTTAATTGAAAACTGTTTTCCCAATTAGATTCTGACTCCAGGGTATGTATTTACCAGACTTGATTCTTATATCTGTATGGTGTTACAGATGCCGAGTGGGAGTACGATATTAGAAATTGGGTGATTAGATCCTCAATATATCAGAATTCATTGTAATTGGTGATATTTGAGGAAATCACTTGGGTTTTTCCTGACGGCAAATATTTGGTTTTGAATATCCATTGTTATGCACCAGTCTCCAACTGATATATCAGTACATTTATTTTATAAAGTGAGATATAACTTTTTGAAATTATGTCTATGATATTTACCTATATCAGTTGATGGTTAGGTAAGTTGCATTCAACATCGGTATAATTCTTCTTAACCATAGTACAGTTTTCAACCTACGACGCACATGGTCTGAGTTATTAAACTCAGAGGAGTTATAAAAAGTATTGTATGTTGTCCGATGTCCGTTAGGATAAAGGGGTTGGTACTCGTACTATATTCCGTTTACTTATGACATCTCTGGTCTTGGACAAGTATTTCGTTGAAATACAAGGTCCAAATTTTGAGAAGTTATAGGTATAAGAATAAAGTGGAGAACCACATGTTGCAAGTATCAGGATTCTTCGAGGTGATCGAAGATGTAGATACTTATGCTAGGTATTCCGTTGTAAGTAATATATTTGAGAACTTGTTTCTCTCTCAGGTTACTCATCCGTGAGTACGCTCCTTGATGAGTAATGATACTTGGCCTTCTTCCATTTAGTCGATATGCACTGGAAACAGCTACTTGATTTTTGAATCTGGTTCCAATCAAATTAGTTCCTTCGTTTCTATATTGGATATAGAATGGATTCATATCATAACGATGTTAAGGTATATAGAGTTTTCCGGCATATACTTAAAACTAGAATCCAGATAAACTCTAGGCACGTTTCAGTAATGGCAGTTTGTGGTTTTTCCTGGGCTTTGACGAGGGTTAACATTCTGCTATTTGGAAGATCAATAGTTATAGTGTTCTTGACTCGCCACATTTTTAGTAAAATGAATTCTTTTCAGAAAACATTAGTGGGAGTATGGTAGAACTGGAAGTGATTCTAGAACCACAAATGAGTATGGTAGAACTGGAAGTGATTCTAGAACCACAAATGATTGCTGAAAATTTAGTAGAACCTAAAAATTCAATTGGTTTCAACGATTCATTAGCCACTCCGCAGATTTGGTGGGTAACATCAGCCACCTGAGAGGTACTTCGGTCTCCTCAAAGACGGTGACAGGGAGGTTTTTGATGACCCAAGGTTGCCGCTACTGCTGTTCTAGACTATGAGATTTGGCAGGAGGATGAGTATAACGTCGTTCTAAATTAGCTTTAGAAGTGCACGTGTATATGACTTTGCCAGAAGGTTGTTGTAGTCAGTGGGAGCAGCAAAAGCATGGTGGGCAAGTAGCTTATGTCTATTTATAGACTAAAGCAAGTATAGCGGAGATAGATCGTCTAGTTTTGATGTGACAGACATAGAGTTTGACTTTATCAGAACAATAGATGGACCTGGTAAGAAGGTAGTAGGGAGTGATGTCCTGGTATTTGGATAGCATCCTCTTGATAGGAAGTGATATTCCTATACTACGATTGGTTATACTGTGGTTGTCATAAATTTTTTCTCCACATACGATCTTGATAAAATATCAGGGATTCTGGCCACTAGATCTATGGTTTTAGATCTAGATTTGGGAAGTGTCCTAATTTGGGTACTTTGACACTATTCTAAAGAGTTTTTAGAATGGACAACTCCTGGCGTGGTGGTGTACCCACAGGTGACGGAGTCACCCTCTCTAAAGAGATGTCTTCTAGACTGATGAGAAGAGGGATTTGCATGATTGGCATATCACTTGCTTAGGTAATTAAGTTAATCATGAAATATCAAGTAGGACGCTAGATATTGCTTTTACACTAGCTGCAATAAGTATATATATTAATCCAATCCTGGAGAAATATTGGAAAGCAGTTATGAACATAAGAGGATGTTCTAGGTATATGGTAACGACAGCCTTCTTCAGGAGGCGGTTATCATTTCTGGCTTCCAAGATGACCTGGATGACAGAATTACTGTCAGAGTTATAGTTTTCCCTCTTTTGAGCGGCAGTATGTTGGACATGTGGTCCAAACGTTTACCGAGGAAGGCATGGAGAAGGATACTGATTAAATTCAGTGGAAGATAAGGTCTAAGAAGTTTGTTTGATTTGGAGTTTATTTGTGAACTGGGTCCCATCAAATATCCAGACAAATTCTAAGACTGGTATCGCTCATTTCGGGAGATAGTCGTTCTTCGCGAAGTTGAGATATAGAAAGATAAAGATAGAAACATTGGAGCGGATCCACTTATTGAGGCTATTTCTCGAACGCAACAGTTTCACAAACGGGCTTTGTGAGACTGATTAGTAGAGAAGTTGAGTGTTCGGTATCACACGGGCTGTGAGTATGCAACATCGCAATAATTAGCCTTAAGTGCAAGTGGGAGATTGTTGGATACAGTGCCCTCAAGTCAATTATTGTAATCGCAAGCATGTGATTGTGATGATTGAGGGATGACCTATACGGGTAAAACAATCTTACTCAAAATGATAGTATGCAATCTGGTTTGTCTTTATCATCATGTACATACATTATTTTGTATTACAGATCACTATTACATATTGATAGAGCCCATAGGATTCTTTCTTGACTACCGCTATTATGGTGGCGATCATATACGCGGGAGCTGGGTGGTCTACAAGCACATCCTTAAATGTCCCTAGTCGAGAGAGCATCGAGACTGGGCATCGATACTTCGGAGTAGACTAGCGTATACTTTTCGAGACCCCGACGAGGGGCGGTGGACGGTCACATAAGCCATTGGTATCAGTTAGTCACCTAAGATAGTATACAGGTGCTCATTGGGTTATGAGTACACTGGACGGATTCGCCGGGAACATGCTAGATGGTATTATACCTATTGTCAGATAGCAATTCTCAGGTGACATGAGTATATGTTAGTCTGTCCACCTGAGATCGTCATTTGTCTCGTGTGAGTTCCCACTGTGCTTTGATTACTACCCTACCATGGCTCAAAGGAGTCGTGCAAACAGGTTTTAGTTGGGTACAGTCCCGAGCCACATAGAGGAAATGAGCGGATCATCGGGGATTCGTCTCTTCCGGTATTGGGGATAGATGTCGCGCGGTACACGGGTGGCCATCACCAGAAATCCTCGGCCAAGGTAGACTAGAATTACTGATTTGGATCAGTGGTTTCTCTATGGGTGATGGGCTTCATACCGACACGAAATATCATGTTATTAGGGGTCTAACTTTATCCACCCCCTAGATTCGATATGCGATACTCATAGACGAATGGACCGAACTGTACGGATATTGTTACTGTCAGGATCATTAGGGTTTCAGGATGAGTTTGCTTGTCGGCCTCCCTTTTGCTCAATACATGGGTAGCTATTACGTACATCTAGTGCCGCTGACGTGCTTGTGGTTAAACCCACTGCCAGCGTATTGACGAGTCTTTAGAGTGCCACACAAAGGGTTTTCCTGGTTAAGGAGAAATGATGTAGTAGCCGTATTTTGATACGTGCAGGATTCTGATCGAATGATTGTACTAGTTACTCGGACTTTCGATCGTACAGTTGATAATACTAGCCGGCTCGGGATGTAGCCGGATTATTAAATCAGGTATTGATTTAATAATTTACATATATGTATTTCGATATGTATATTCTAGTTTTATGTTCTTTGTGTTATTCTATCTTTTTGGGTATTCGTATTTTGGTACGAATACAGATGTGTATATAAAGCTGAGTGTAATCCGTATTTATACGGAAAACATTCTAGAAGGTAGACACCTCATTTTGGTTTATCTATTTATTAAATTAAATGGAAATCAGGTGTAAAGATAAAGAAGTGAGTATAGTGTGATCCATGCTTGAATAATGTTGACAAATGAATTGTTAATTCATTTGTGCTCACTATTCAAGTATGGTTGCAATATTATATTTGGAAAATGTGTTTTACAAAACCATGTTTGATGTTTTTCTCTCTCTAAGTTTTTCCTCACTTATTTTTCACTTTTGTTTTTCACTTGAGTCTTGGATGGTTGGTTTTGAAACATTTTCACCATTAGCTACACTCTCCTCACTTCTTTTCTTGAGCTCCTCCACTTTCATCTTCAACCTCCTCTCTACAATCTCATGTGTTGAGAATCAAGAGAGGAGGTGAGATAGATACACACATAGAACAGTTCACTACATTCTAGACACTTTAGATTAGCAATCTAAAGTCTATAGTTGCTTCACTAGATTCTTAGTGTGAAACTAGAGCCATGAGCTACATCTCTCAGGTGGATCATATTCGACGAAGGAAGACCGGCGGCCAAGTTCGTTCAAGGAGACCTCAAGAAGCTAAGGAAGATGTTAGAAGACCGAATGACACGATCATTCGGTATAACAAATTTATCACAGTAGATAGACTCTTTTAGATTGCTAGTTTCATGTTTGGTTTCGATTCTAGGTAGTTGTTTCTAGCACCAAGTTTTTTAAACACCAAAATTTTTCGTTCCGCAACGGCCAGGGCGCTAAGAACCCAAACATGTACTAGAGCCATTTCCTGGCATACTACATACCACACATCTCGAACGGTCTCTCGAACTGGACTTGAGTGATGGCCTTGCTGAATGGATCTACCGTGTTGTCTTTTGTATCTACTCTCCGCACCTCGATCTCCTGGCGATCTACGATCTCCCTAATCAGGTGATACCGCCTCAAGATATGTTTGGATTTCTGATGGGAACGTGCTTCCTTTGCCAAAGCCATGACTCCATTGTTATCGCAATACAAAGGTAAGAAATGGATGGAACCACCTAAAGTTCAGAAACGGACTTCCTTATCCAGACTGCCTCTTTTGCGGCATCGTTTGCAGCGATGTACTCAGCCTCCATCGTCGAGTCTGCTACGGTGTCCTATTTGGAACTCTTCCAACAGATCACCCCTCCGTTGAGGGTAAACATATAACCCGAGACGGATTTAGAGTCATCCTTGTCACTTTGGAAGCTAGAGTCGGTAAAATCCTCGATCTGGAGGTCTCCATTACCGTACACCAAGAACATCTCCTTAGTCCTTCTCAGGTACTTAATAATGTTCTTTACTGCTATCCAATGTTTCTTACCTGGGTTGGACTGATACCTGCTTACGACGCTAAGTGCGTAAGCTACATCTGGTCTGCTACATAACATCGCATATATTATCTAACTTACCGCCGAAGCGTAAGGTACTATGCTCATGCGAGCCCTCTCCTCATCAGTCTTGAGAGACATCTCTTTGGAGAGGGTGATTCTATGGCAAGCGGGTAAATTACCGCGCTCAGAATCTTCCGTACTAAACCTCTTTAGTACGGTGTCTATATACCTTGACTGTGAAAAGAACAACTTGGCCGATTATAGCATAGGAATATCATTTCCTATCAGGAGAGTGTCATCTACGTATAAAACGAGGAATACCATAATTCTCCCTACAATCTTTTTAAAAATACAAGGTTCATCTACATTTTTGATAAAGTCAAATTCCTTGACCGTCTCATCAAAACAGATGTTCCAACTCCGTGATGCCTGCTTTAATCCATAAATAGATTTAAGCAACTTGCACACCTTTCCGCTGCTCCCATTGTCTATGAAACCCTCTGGTTGATCCATGTAAACACACTCTTCTAAACTTCCATTTTGAAAAGTGATTTTAACATCCATCTGCCAGAAGTCATAGTCATGAAAAGCAGCAATGGCAAGAAGGATCCAAATAGATTTAAGCATAGGCACTGGTGAAAATGTTTCGTCATAGTCCAATCCCGGTCTTTGACGAAAACCCTTAGCAACAAGTCTAGCTTTGTAGGTTTCTACCTGACCATCTATACCAATATTCTTTTTGATACACCATTGTGTTGTGGTGTGTATAGAGGAGTAAGCTGAAAGAGAATTCCATTCCTTTTTAGATATTCCAGGAACTCGGCACTTAAGTATTCACCACCCCGATCAGATCGTAGCATCATGGTACTTTTGCCAGTTTGCTTTTCCGCTTCATTCTTATACTCCTGGAATTTCTCAAAGGCCTCGGATTTATGTTTCATCAAGAATACATGTCCTTACCTTGAGAAATCATCGGTGAAAGTAATGAGTAGGAATAGCCACTTCTTGTATGCATAGACATTGGCCCACACACACATCGCTGTGTATGAATCCCAAGAGCTCAGTAGCTCTTTCTCCGTATCCAGTAAACGGAGTTTTTGTCATCTTTCCTCTGATACATGATTGAAAAGTTGCATATTATTACTCAAACGGATCTAAGTATCCATCTTTATGTAACTTAGTCAACCGTGTTTGTAACGACTCTAAAATCTTGTACAAAAATTTTACTGTTAATATACAAGAAATGAGTTTCAGAGCCTGAGTTTGAGTTATAAGTCAATTTTTTGAAATAACAGTAAGAAACAACTTGTAGCTTACTGGTAAAGCCTTTGCATTGCTGTGACGTAACCCCTGTATTCGATTCCCATCAGACACAATTATTTTTCTCAATTTTTTTAACTTTTTGGAAGCCCAAAAGATTACACGTGCAATACATGGGGAAATGAAAAGTTCAGAAAAATCAAACATGTGAAAAATGGAGTAAACAGAGGGTTGATCAAGTGGTACGAATCTCGAGGCCAGACATCACAAATCGACCGGCCAATATTGCTAAAAAACCAGCGCCGACGGTCAGATGAATCCCAATGAAGCCCGTGCTTTGAACACTTGTCTCTTCAGCTACCCCTAACACCTCTGCACTGTTTGATCTCCCTGTAATCAAACAGAGACCTTTCATTTCACAATTAAATACAATTTTAATGCTTTTAATCCATATTTTTAATTCCCAAATCCTAATTCTCCACTATAAATACCACCCCTACCTTAGCTCAGCATCATTCTTAAAATTCAAGCCAAAACTCTCTAAAAAGTTCCTAGTGCAACTGAAGTAAAGTGGAGTTAGTGAGTAAGTCGGTTCCGGCGAAGATCGAATCCAATTCCGGAGCTCCTGCGATGCCACGACAATCATCCTCTTTTCTTTACCCTTTCTATGAGCTTTCTAAATAGTAAGTCCCTTCCAAACTCCTTTTCTCTTCATTGAATTTCTTTTTTAAACAAAATCGGTAAAAGTGGAGTCGTTACCGATACCATCTTTTCTAAAATCGATAACTCTATTCTCCTTTATCATTTGGTCAAACTAATTTTACCACTTCACTTTTAATCTTAATACTAATGTTTATAATAAATTTTATCCAAGAATCTCACGTGAAACTACTCTATTTAAACTTTTATATTAAAATACCTTGAATTTTATTATCACATCTTTTTGACAAAATTGCTTAACAATACCTTAGGAAAACTTTACGGGGTAACAACCTACCCTACATGCACACTTGGATCCATAGCACGATGCCTCTTTTGTATGAATTTTTGTTACGAAGAAAATATTACAATAAAATACCATATAATTCTAAAACCGGATTTCTTTTAAAAGCGGTATTTCATTTCCTTTGCGATTATGCATTTACAACCCTCTTTAGGGGACCTGCTAACGGATGGTATGGATTATCGCATATTCTTGGGCTAGTAGAGCGAGATGCAGACCTCCTCACGGAGCATTCGATCTCGAAAAGATTTAAATTCGGTTTTTAAGAAAAACGAATTTTCTAAATAAAATAAAATTATTTTTAAAATTAAAATTATATAAAATTATAAATCCATATTTTTAAAATATAGTAAATCTATATTTTTCAAAAAATGAAAGATTAACAAATACCAATAAAATACCATTAAGATACCAAAAGGACAAGTTTTTTAATAAAATACTATGAACTTTCAAAAGCTAAGTATTTATCATTAAAATACCCAAATACTTAAAATCCATGCTCATGAAAACCCTAAGTAATACTAATCACCCTCGATGTCACTTTTTAACTATATTAAAAATATTTTTCATAAAAACCCCTCGCGATATACACACTTTCCACACTTATACTCATACTTTCCACCTCATAAACTTTTAACCTAAATGTTAATCCAAAAAGAAAAAAGCATCTTCCAAAGTAAACTTGTAACGAATTACAAGAATACCCATCATCTGTATATACATATCCGCATCCGTATTCCGACTGAATACGAATACAACGAGACAAAAATAATCCAATAATATAATACTAAGATCCGGCTTAAACCAAAGCCCACTAGTATTATCCGTCCGATTATCATCCGTGCACAAGTGCACGTATATGATCGAACTCTGCCATAAAACCATACGGCCTCTACAACGTTTTGCCCGAAATAGGGAAACTCTCTGTGCGGGACTCTAAAAACTCGTCAATAAGCTGGCGGTGGGTTTAACTATAAGCACGTCAGTGGCACTAGCTGTACGTAACGACTACCCAGGTATTGAGCGAAAAGGAGGCCGACGAGCAAACTCATCCTGAAACCCTACTGATCCTGACAGTGACAATATCCGTACAGTCCGGTCCATTCGTCTATGAGTATCGCATATCAAGTCTAGGGGGTAGATAAAGTCAGACCCATAATAACACGAAATTTAGTGTCGGTATGAAGCCCATCACCACCTGAGAAACTATTGATCCGAATCAGTAATTCTCGACTACCTTGGCCAAGGATTTCTGTTGATGGCCACCCATGCACTCCGCGACATCAACCCCCAATACCGGAAGAGTGGAATCCCCTGACAATCCGCTTACTGCCTCCATGTGGCTCGGGAATGTACCCAACTAAAACCTGTTTGCATGACGCCTTTGAGCCGTGGTAGGGTAGTAATCAAAGCACAATTAGAACTCACACGAGAAAAATAATGATCTCAGGTCGATAGACTAACCTGTATACATGTCACCTGAGAACTGCTATCTGACAATAGGTATAATACCAACTAGCATGTTCCCGGCGAGTCCCTCCGGTGTACTCATAACCCAATGAGCACCAGTGTACATCTTAGGTGAACCAACTAACACTAATGGCTTGTGAGACCGGCCACCGCCTCTCGTCGGGGTCTCGATCAGTATACACTAGTCTATTCTTGGATTATCGATGCCCAGTCTCGAAACTCCCATGGCTAGGAACATTTTAAGGATGTGCTTATAGACCACCCAGCTCCCACGTATATGATCACCATCATACTTCTGGTAGTCAAGCAAGAATCATATGGGCTCTATCAACATGTAATAGTGATCTGTAATATCACCTAAAGCATGTACACGATGATAAAGACAAACCAGATAGCATACTATCATCTCGAGTAAGACTGTTCTACCGGTATAGGTCATTCCTCAATCATTGCAATCACGTGCCTGCGATCCAATAATTGACTTGAGGGCACTATAGCCAACAGCGGGCCCGCAACGTATTTACTAAGAAATAAATATGTTAAGCGTAATTAAGCAATATATGTATAAAATTCATAAGAATTGACAAGCGATATAAAATGAACAACAACTTTTATTAACATTCATCTTTACAATACAACTGCGTTGAAACGGAAAGTACAATGATATAAAGCAATGCTTAAATAGTGGCATACCAAATGAAAAGTAAGTAAAAGAAGCTAGAAGTTCTGCTGGGAAGTGAGCTGGTCCACGTCCTCCTGGCTAGGCTCTATCTCGGGAGAGTCATGTCCTCCTGACGAACATTCTAAGGAAAGAAACAGACAGGAATGTTGTCGGTGAACTAGAGCTCGGTAAGTCCCAAAAGAAAAAAGGAATATAGCAAGCATTGGGAATTTAACTGGTTAGATATACAGATATAAGATTGCTATTCTAACGTAGTTGTTTGTAGCTTAGTACAGAAGGTATTTGTGTATACGAGAGAAGTCCATTTTTCCCCATGGACTATGGTAACATGTAGTATAAGGCCCCGTCAAAACCCACGGGACAACGGCACGAGAGTTTATGTAGGTGTCTTTTACATCACATCTCATGCCACGCTCTACATTCCGTACCAATCTACCCCGTTAACCCCGTTATGTATTGTATAGATTATATTTACAAGTCTTGCCGAAACCATGGTTACAAGTTGTTCAAATAGTCAGGTTCAGGATGAAAGCTTGTAGTCATGTCAAGTTATAGCCATGGTTCGGTCAAGTCAAGCCTTGTATTAAGGTTTGATATTCAGGTTCGTGTTCAAGTATATATGTTAGAGTTTGGATTCATATTTGAATTGGATTCTGGTTTGAGTTTGGATTCAAGCTTGATTTAGAGTCAGACTTAAGTCAGACACTTATAACTGATTTGGATCCTGAATTAGATTCGGGAGTTATCGGTAACTGCTGCACATGGACGACAGGATTTGTGTCTTTTTCCAAGACAATTACCATTGATAACACTGTTAATTTTTCTACCTTAAATAGGTAAGAACTCACTTTCTCCGGCTCCCTGGAGCTCAAGAGAATTGATCCCGCTTAAACCTATATTTACTAAAGTCCTTAAATGTAATTTTATATAACTCGAGGGGGTTTCATGAAAAATATTTTTAATATATAGTTTCAAAATAACCTTGAGAAATTATTTATATTATTTAGGGTTTCCATGGATGTGGATTTTAGGGATTTGAGGTATTTTAGTGATAATAGCATAGATTGGAGAGTTCATGGTATTTTACTGTAAAATTTGACTTTTGCTGGTATCATGATGGTATTTTGATGAAACTTGTAATTCTTTCATTTGAAAAAATTTAAAATTATTATATTTTGAAAATATATGGATTTGTAATATTTATATAGTTATAAAAAATTAATTTTATTTAAATAGAAAAATATGTTTTTCTTAAAACCCGTATTTAAAAATCTTTCGAGACTGAATGCTCCGTAAGGAGGTCTGCATCTCGCTCTACTAGCCCAAGAATATACGATAATCCACACCATCCAATAGCGGGTCCCCTTAAAAGGGTTGTAGAGGCTTATTTGCAAAGGGTTTTAAAATACCATTCAAAAGAAACCTGTTTTTTTTATAGTAAAAGGTGTTTTAATGTAATATATTTATTCTCCAAAAAAATACGTTCAAAGAGTATCATGCTATGGAACCATGTGTGTTTGTGAGGGGTAGGTCATACCCCGTGAGGTTTTCTAAAGGTAAGTATTAACAACATACTAAAAGGTGATATATAAAGTTCATGGTATTTTAATGTAATTGTTGATTTAAAGTTATTTTGCATGATATTTTTGATTAAAAGTTGGTTCTAAACATTGGTTTTATTTTAAAAAGCATGGTGTAGGAATATGCATGAAGAATATGTAATAAAAAATGGAATTTCAGAGATTTAAAAGATGATGTCGGTGTTAACTGCACTTCCGACATATTTTATGAAAAAAGACTTTCATAGAAGAAGGAGAGGGATTGGAAGGGACTTACAAGCTAGATAGATGAAGAGAAGGTAGAAGGAGGCAGGGTTGTCGTCGTGGTGGTGCGGGGTCGCCGGAACTTACTTTGATCCTCGCCGGAAATTGATCTCTTACTAACTCCTCTTCCACTCCTCTTGTACTTAAAAATTTTTGAGAATTTTGGTTATAATTTTCAGAATGAGGAAGGGATAGGGCATGGGGTAGTATTTATAGTATGGAATTAGGGTTTTGGAATTAAAAAGATGAATTAAAATACATTAAAAAGATGAATTAAAATGCATTAAAAAGATGATAAATTATGAATTGAAGAGTCTCTATTTGATTGCAGGGAAATCAAACAGTACAGGGGAGTTAGGGGTAAGCCAAGAGTCGAGTGTGCAAAGCCCGGGGACATTTGGCTTTGGGGTGCCCGTCGATGCTGGCCAATATAGGGTTTCCGTCGATCGATTTGGTGAGATGGGTTGTTGGATTCATGCGACGTGTTCATAGCAGTATTAATACTCTTTTGCACATGTTTATTTTTTCAGACTTTTTGTTTTTTATGTGCATTGCACGTGTAAACTTTTGGGCTTCCAAAAAGTTTAAATGAAAAATCAGAAAAAATATAATGTGTTTGAGGCAGTTCGAACATAGGGGCTACGTCACAGCAGTGCAAGACTTTACCAGTGAGCTACAAGTTATTTCTTGCTGTTCTTAAACAAAAATTAACTTATAAATTGTACTCAGGCTTGTAAACTCCTTTCTGTATATTAAACTGAAAAATTTTGTACAGTAAATTCAGAGTCGTTACATTCTACCCTCCTTATAAAAATTCGTCCTCGAAATTTATAATTACATAAGGACTAGTTTACAAATAAGTAAGGATATTTTGCACGCATGTCATCTTCTCGTTCCCACGTTGATTCTCCTGGCGAATCTTTTATCCACATCACTTAGACCAAGTTTACTTTCTTGTTCTGTAATGTCTTTACCTTTCTGTCCAAGATCTCAATGGGTTGTTGCTCGCAAGTTAGGTCAGTCTGGACTGTGAGCTCGGAGTGATCAAGGATGTAGCTGGGGTCGCTCACATATCTTCGGAACTGGGATATGTGGAACACGTTGTGCACTCTTTCCAATGAGGGTGGTAGTGCCAAACGGTATGCCACTTCTCCGACTCGTTCGAGAACGTCTAACGGTCCTATGTATCTGGGACTGAGCTTACCCCTCTTGCCAAAGCGGACCGCTCCTCTGGTTGGAGAGATCTTCAGAAAAACATAGTTTCCAGGTTGGAACTCTAAATGTCGGCGCTTTGCATCAGCCCAATGTTTCTGTCGGTCTTGGGCTATGCGCATTCTTTCCCTGATCGTGCGAACTACGTCCACAGTTTCCACGTTCATCTCTGGTCCAAGGAGTTCACGATCTCCGATGTCGTCCCAACTTAGTGGTGATCGACACTTCCTTCCATAGAGAGCTGCAAATGGTGTCATTCCAGTGCTCGCCTGATAGCTGTTGTTGTATGAAAACTCCACAAGATGTAGGTGATCGTCCCACGAACCTCCGAATTCTAACATACAAGCTCTTAGCATGTCCTCTAGAATATGAATTGTTTGCTCGGACTGTCCGTCCATTTGTGGATGGTAAGCCGTGCTAAAGTTCAGATTCGTTCCCAGGCTAGCTTGCAGACTCTTCCAAAACTGTGATCGGAATCTAGTGTCACGATCGGAGACAATGCAAACTGGTACTCCATGTAATCTCACAATCTCCTGCATGAGTTCATGGGTATCAATATATAGTACACTTTGAGGTTAAATCTTATTTTAGATTTATGCTTACCTCCATGTTCTTCTTTACTAACGTCTCGGTAGATTGGCCAACTCGAAATGGGATGAAATGTGCCGACTTAGTGAGTCAATCCACAATAGCCTATACTGCGTCGTTACCCTTCGTGCTGCGAAGAAGGGCAGTCATGAAGTCTAGTAATGTGCTGCCATTTCCACTCTGGGATTGCTAACAGCTGAAGTAAACCAGCAGTTTTGTGATGTTCAGCCTTTTCTTGCTGACACAACAAACACTTGGCTATGCTTCTGGTTACTTCACGCTTCATTCCATGCCACCAGTAGTGTTGCCTTAGATCCTTATACATTTTGGTACCACCGGGGTGTACTGAGTACGGAGAGCTGTGAGCTTCTTTCATCAACTCTTCTCGAAATGTGCCATGTGGCACACACAATCTACTTCCATATCTTAAGGATCCGTCTTTGTATATTGTAACGCCCCACGCCCCAGTACAGATGGTATTGGTCGCTCTGGCCGAAGCCGCACAGTTTTTCCCATTAGAGCAAACCGGACCCGACCAAGGGCTACTTCCCAGGAGGTCACCCATCCTAAGACTTCCTTAGCCCGAGCATGCTTAACTATGGAGTTCTCAAGCGCCTGTAGTGCCGATTCACTTAAAAAGCGCCTTTGTAATTAAGAGTAGTATCATTATATTTATAATGCAGTTCGGTACTCTTTCGGAATGTGTTACGAAGATTCCTCATTGTTCTACAGTGGGTCCCATGGGACTCTAGAGGTGGCCCCCACGGATTCAAGAGGTGGCCCTTGCCCCCTTGGCATGACAATTGGTGTGGCACTTTGTTCTTTGTGGCACTTTGCTCCGTGAACAAGAACCGGGTACCGACATTCTCCCCACCTTTGAACAATGGTTCATCCTCGAACCACAGGCCTACTACTGAGGGACCTGCATGAGCCATCATAAATGTAACGACCCACACCCCAGTACAAATGGTATTGTCCGCTCTGGCTGAACCTGCACGGTTTTGCCTTTTAGAGCGAACCGGAACCGACCAAGGGCCACTTCCCAGGAGGTCAACCATCCCAAGTCTTCCTTGGCCCAAGCACGCTTAATTACGGAGTTCTCAAGCTCCTGTAGTGCTTATTCACTTAAAAGGTGCCTCTGTAATCGAGAGTGGTATCATTATATTTATAATGCAGTTCGATCCTCTTTCGGAATGTGTTTCGAAGATTCCTCATTGTTCTACAGTAGGTCGCACGGATTCAAGAGGTGGCCCCCGTCCCCTTGGCGTGGCACTTTGTTTTGTGCGGCACTTTGCTCTGTGAACAAGAACTGGGTCCCGACATGGATGATGAAATCAGTTTGAAGTCCACTTTCTAGTTGTTCCCTGATCTTTTGCAGTTTGACATCATTTGCTTGAGCTGCCTTGATCTGATTGACAATAGTAGACTGGACTTGTAAGTTCATCAACTCATAAGCATTACTTGACATAACTACCTCGATCTCCATTCCGTGCAATTCTTGTTGTAGTTTTCACTGTGCGGTGAGATTCATCGATAATGGTTGACGGCTAAGTGTATCAGGAACTACATTCACCTTCCCAGAATGATATTGTAGGTTGATGTCGAAAACCGCCATGAGTTCTAGCCATCTTCTCTGCCGCATGTTCAACTCTTTCTGAGTAAATACATACTTCAGACTCTTGTAGTCAGTGTATATATCCACTCGTTCACCCAAAAGATAGTGGCGCCAAATCTTAAGTGCAAAGATAATAGCTGCCAACTCAAGATCATGTGTTGGATAGTTGCACTTATGAACTTTCAGCTGTCGTGATGCAAAAGCTACAACCTTTCCATGCTGGTGTAGAACACATCCTAATCTCTTACTGGACGCATCACAATGCGCAACGAATCTTCCAGATTGATCCGGTATTACGAGAATAGGAGCAGAAGTTAACCTTGACTTGATTCTACAAAAACTTGTTCACATGCTTCTGACCACACGAATGCTTCATCTTTACGTGTGAGCTTGGTCACGGGTGCTGCAATCTTTGAGAAACCTTCGATGAATCTTCGGTAGTATCCTGCTAAACCCAAGAAACTTTGAATATCCTTCACCGTCTTTGGTGTCGGCCATTCGCTGACAGCTGACACCTTAGCTGGATCTGCTGAGATTCCTTCACCTGAAACGATATGTCCGAGAAATCCGACTTGATCTAGCCAAAATTCACACTTGCTGTACTTGGCATAGAGCTGATATTGTCGCAATGTCTTCAGGACAATCCGCAAATGCTCGGCATGCTCTTTCCGATTCTTTGAATATACTAGGATGTCGTCGATGAAGATGACAACGAACCTGTCTAAGTACTCTCGGCAAACTTGGTTCATCAGATTCATGAATATAGCAGGTGCATTGGTCACTCCTAATAGCATCACAAGATATTCGTGATGACCATAGCAAGTCCTGAACGCCATCTTCGGAATATCATACTCTTTAACTTCCACCTGATGATAACCCGAACGAAGATCTAGCTTCGAAAATACACAAGACCCACTTAGCTGATCGAAAAAGTCATCGATGCGTGGTAGTGGATACTTGTTCTTTATCGTCACTTCGTTCAGAGCTCGGTAATCTACACACATTCTGTATGAACCTTCTTTCTTCTTCATAAGAAAAACTGGAGATCCCCAAATTGAAGTACCGGGACGAATCCAACCTTTCTTCAGAAGTTTGACAAACTGAGTACAGATCTCTTTCAATCCTTTTGGACTTAACCGGTATGGAGCTTTGATTACCGGTTGTGCACCAGGAAGTAATTCAATGCTGAATTCAAGAGCTCGATTGGGAGACAAAACTGTAATATCTTCAGGAAACAAATTCTCGAACTCTCGAACTACCTCTGCCTTTTCTTCTTTCGCCGGTAGAGTAAATACTTCTGTATTTTTGGCTTAGCATGGAAGATTCTTGGCTCAAAAGTTCTATCTCCACTCTTGAAGTAGAAGACTGGGTGATCTGGTATCTCAAATACTACCCTCCTTTGACGACAGTCAATCGCAGTATAAAAAACTCCCAGCCAGTCCATTCCCAACATAACATCGAAGTTTGGAATGTCCAGTACTTTGAAATTCACATAGAATTCTCGTCCGCAAACTACAACTGGACACTGATCCAATCCCATAATTGCCTTTAATACTCTATTCCCGGAACTGACATTCCAGCTTGAAATGAGTGGCTTCACGGGAATCACATGTATTCTCACAAATCGTTGGGACATGAAGCAGTGTGATGCTCCAGTGTCGAACAGTGCTAGTGTACGAAGGTTGGCTACTAGTATAGTACCTAAGTTGTATGAGGTTGGTTTTAGATACAGAAAAAATATAGAGATATAAAAGGATTGAAAAAGATGAAAGGATTGGGAATTACCGGTGATAACTTGGCTAGTGACCTCGGCTTCCTCAACTGTCATGGTGAAAGCCTGACGTCGGGGTACATTCCTCCTTGCTGGAGGCATATTCCTCTGTCCTTGGGGTACGTTTCTCTGCCTTTGAGGCATGTTCCTATGTGCCTGATGGAATTGACGAAGAAACTGTGCAGGAGGTCCACGTAGAGGTGGAGCAGGTCTAGCAAGATGAGGTGCAGGATCCTGAATAGCTGGCCGCTGCAGAAAAGTGATCGCGGGTCTAAGTGCTAGAGCTGAGTTGAGTCGGTATGGACATGCTCAGTTGGCGTGAGTGGATGCGCCACAAACTAAACGCATGCCATTTTCACGCCTGCATTCTTTCGCTAGGTGTCCATTCCTCTTGCAGGAGAAGCAAAAGTCTGGACTGTTCCGGTTAAAGGTTACTCCCGGTCTCCTGGGTGCAAAAGTTGTCCTGGAAGAGGCTCCTCCTGCTATCTGAGTGGCAGGGCATTTCACATCGGCAGTCTGAGGTCTTCCCTTCTTCTTCACCACTTCCTCATAACGTCGGGCAGCCTTCAAAGCAAGATCATGGGTTAGGAAATCCCCTGTAGCGAGCGCATCTTGGATTTCTGGGTCCAACCCTTACTGAAATCTTCGTGTCCGGATCTTAGCAGTAGGAATCAGGTGTGGCGAACCTGTTACGGTCTTATGTTAGAAGTGTAATAAGTGATATCAGGAAATTGAATATTGAGACATATCTTACTTGCTAAGCATGGTAAACTCATCATCGTATTCATCCATGGATTTGCTCCACATTGAGCCTTGTTGTAAGTGGATGAACTACTGTTCCATGTCAAAACGAGCAGTCTCAGGGAAGTACTTCGTGTCAAACATATCTCGAAAAGTCTTCCATTCAATCGGTTAGGCGAGTCATCTTTCTTCAGCCTACCACCAGACTCCGGCGTTATTTATTAGTTGCAGCTATTCAACTCTGACCCAAGAAATCTCTGGCACTTATACTGCTGCCAGATCATCTTCTATAGACCGAGCCCATTCTTCTGCCTCCAGTGGGCTATCTTTTCCAGAGAAATGTTTCGGGTGCAGTGCCCGTATTTGTTTGACTCCGGGTGCCTCGATCTCTAGACGGTGCATGAGGATAGCAGTCTGCTGCTGCTGACCCTCTAAGAGGCTCTTGATTGCCTCAAGCAGTACTGATTGCTCGTTGATGGGAGCTGCAATGGTAGGTGGTAGTGGTAGAGTAGGTGGTGGGGTATTTCCATTGACGTTGGTACTCGTGTTGTTAGGAGAATCCATGACCTTGATAGAAAAAGAAAGGTTATATAGATTCAAGGAATTTGAAATATAAAGAATTTATAGTTGCTGATTCTTATAATTCTTGTGATATATTGCTTAGGATTTCAAGCAGAAATGACATGCATGGGCCGCCAACAAAATGTGTCACGCCTCGCTTCCCAGTGTATGGAAGCGAAGACGTGGCGGGTGTTGGGTTACGGAGTGCCCCGGTCATCAATCCGTGGCCAAATGCGGAACAAAACCTTTTAGAACCGGCGCTAACGGAACCCTAATCTACGGATCGTACCATTAACCCTACACTAGTTATATGAAAGGTGTTTAGAGAGGTTATACCAAACGATCCGTGTCCTTCGGCCATCAACCTCTGTCCCAAGCTCCTCGCGGCTTTTTTGATCATGTTTGATCTCCGATCTCCCCACATCGAAGAAGATCCACGTCGAGGGTTAGTAATACGGGCTCCGACCTCAAAACCGAAGCAACTCGGGTATCTAGTTTGCTAACCTAGATAGCCAAGATGAATTAAAGAGTGTATGTAATTACTTTGTCTCAATACACCCTAGGTTTCTCAACACATGAGACAAGTAGGGTGGAGGTAGAAGAAGATGCTAAGAGGTGAAGAGTGTGAGCTCAAAGAAAATGGCAAGTGAAGAAGTGAGTGTTGTGAGATATTAGTTGTGAGCAACTAAAGAAAAATCCCAAGCCAAGAAAAGATCTACCTCTACCCAAAAAATATCTCACAAGCTCACTACAAATATCTCAAACCATCATGACCCATCACCATGAGACACAAGTGCACATGCATGAACCCATGCCAAAACTTATACTCACACTTTCCACCTCATAAACATTTAACCTAAATGTTTAATCCAAAAAGACAAAAGCATCTTCCAAAGTAAACTTGTAACGAATTACAAGAATACCACTCATCTGTATATATATACCCACATCCGTATTCCGACTGAATACGAATACAACGAGACGAAAATAATCCAACAATATAATACTAGGATCCGGCTTAAACCAAAGTCCACTAGTATTATCCGTTCGATCATGATCAGTGCACAAGTGCATGTATATGATCAAACCCTGCCATAAAACCATACGAGCTCTACAACGTTTCGCCCGAAGTAGGGAAACCTTCTGTGTGGGACTCTAAAGACTCGTCAATACGCTCGCAGTGGGTTTAACAACAAGCACATTAGTGGCACTAGCTGTACGTAACGGCTACTCAGGTATTGAGCGAAAGGGGGGCCGACGAGCAAACTCATCCTGAAACCCTAATAATCTTTACAGTGACAATATCCGTACAGTCACTCTGTCATCCAGGTCACCTTCGAAGCCAGGAATTATAACCGTCTCTCGAAGGAGGCTGCCGTTATCAAATCCCTTGAACATCTAATTATGTTCATAAACTGCTTTCGAACGTTTCTCCAGGATTGGATTAATATATAAACTTATTGCAGCTTGTGCAAAAAACAATATCTGGTGTGGTACTTGACATCTCATAATTGACTCAATTGCTTAAGCAAGTGATATGCTAATCATGCACATCCTTCTCCTATTTAGTCTGTAAGACACCTTTAGAGAGGGTGGCTCCATCACCTGCAGGTACACCACCATGCCAGGAGTCATCCATTCTAAAACACCTTTAGAATAGTGTCAAAGTACCTATATTGGAAAACTACCCAAATCTAGATCTAAAACCATAGATCTAGTAACCAGAATGCCTGATATAATATCCATATCCTATGTGGAGAAACCACTGTGTAGTAACCATAGTATAACCGATCGTAGTATAGGAATTTCACTTCCTACAAAGTGTATGTCATCCAAATACCAGAACATCACACCCTACTACATTCTTAACAGATCCATCTCCTATTCTGATAAAGTCCAAGCCTATGATTTTTACATCAATAATATATGATCTTTCTTCGGTATACTTGCTTTAGTCTATAAATAGACACAAGCTACTTGTCCATTATGCTTCAGCTCTCCCACTGACTACACCAACCCTCTGGCAGAGTCATATACACATGCACTTCTAAAGCTAGTTTAGAACAACGCTATACTCATCCTCCTGCCAGGTTTCATAGTTTAGAACAACAGTAATGGCAAGTCTGGGTAAACAAGAGCCTCCCTGTCACCGTCTTTGAGGATACCGAAGTACCTCTCGGGCGCCTGAGATTACTCACCATATCTGCAGAGTGGCTAATACAATTTCAAATCCAATTGAATCTTTAGGTTCTATTGAATTTTTAGTAATCGTTTGTGGTTCTGGAATCACTTCCAGTTTTACCATACTCCCACTACTGTTTTTTGAAAAAATTCATTTTACTAAAACTGTGGCGAGTCAAGAACAGTATCACTATTGATCTTCCAGATGGTAGAAAGTTAACCCTCGTCATAGTCCGGGATAACTCACAAACTGCCATTATAGAAATGTGCCTTGAGTATGTCTAGAGTCTGGTTTTAAGCATAAGCCGGAAAACTCCATATACCTTAACATCGTTAAGATATGAACCATTCTATATATAATATAGAAACAGAGGAACTGATTTAATTTGAACCAGATTCAAATCATGCAGCTGTCTCCAGTGCATGTCAACTAAATGGAGAGAGGCCGATCAGCATTACTCAACTAGGAGTGCATCCAGATATGAGTAACCTGAAAGAGAAGTAAGTTCTCAAAACCATTACTATTAACAGAATACCAAACACAAGTAACTACATCTCAGATCACCTTGAAGAATCCTGATACTTGCAACACATGGTTCTCTACTTTATTCTTGTACCTATAACTTCTCAAAACTTGGACTTTGTATTTCTACGAAATACTTGTCTAAATCTGAAGAAGTCACAAGTAAACAGAATATAGTGCGAGTACCAACCCCTTTTTCCTAATGAACACTGGAAAACATACAATACTCTGTATAAGTCCCCTGAGTTGAATAACTCAAACCCTGTGCATCATAGGTTGAAAACTGTACTATGGTTAAGAGGAATTACACCGCTGTTTAATGCTCCTTATCCAATCATCAACTGATATAGGTAAATGTCATGGACATAATTTCAAAAAGTTATATCTCATTTTATAAAATAAACGTATAAATATGTCAGTTTGAAATTGGTGCATAACAACGGATATTCAAAACCAAATATTTGTCGTCGGGAAAAACCCCAAGCGATTTCCTCGAATATCACCAATTTCAACGAATTCCGATATAAAGAGGATATAATCACCTAATTCCCAATAACTTACTCCCACTCATCATCTGTAAAACCATGCAGATGTAAGAATCAAACCTGGTAAATACATACCCTAGAGCAAGGATCTAATTGGGAAATCAGTTTTCAATTAACAACGCATAGTGAAACTGAAACATGAAAATGTTTCGAAGAGATAGCCGGGTATTCCTAGTAATGCCTCTTCCATTATCCAGATTCATGACTGTAACCGTATATTTTCTTGCCATTTCTCCAAATCCCTTTATTTGTCTTTACTCATTACTTTCTGTACACCACCCTTAGGCTAAATGGTTTTCTTCCTTTCCTACCGTTCGGCACCAGCCTATGGTTTGGAAGAAATTATCCAATAAGCGTAATAGGTGTACTCTCCTAATCTTAGGAGCCCTTGCAATCTGAGGGAAGGTAAAGATAAAATATAACAGAATAATCCTTATTCTACTTCTCCTGAACCAGAATCCACTCTCGAACTGGAACAAGTTTCTTCGGGTTCATATATAACTATACGATGGATTATCCAATAATTATGGATCTTCATAGTGATACGGGGTGTTCTGGAGAAATTTAAAGGTGGAGTAGGAGTGGCGATGATATACGCGGTTTCGTCTTGAATGATAGCAGTCGCAATTTACATTGCCCTTTTTCTAATCCCTTTATTTGTCTTTACTTATTACCTTCTGTATATCAAACTTAGGCTAATTGGTTTTCTTCCTTCCCTACCTTTCGGCACCTTCCTATGGTTTGGAAGAAGACTATCCAATAATCGCATTAGGTGTACCCTCTCCTAATCCTATGAGCCCTCATAACCTGAGAGAAGGTAAAAGGAAAAGACAACTGAATATTCCTATTCAATTTCTCCAGAACAGGAAACCATTCTCGAATCTGAAACATGTTTCTTCGAGTTTGTATGTAACTATACGATGGTCATATCCAATAAATGTTGATCTTCGTAGTGATACAGAATGTTCCGGAGAAAAGAAAAGGGTAAAAATAGGAGTGGCAATGAAGTATGCAACTCTGACAATCTAAAAGCCAGCGTGTTTTAAGAAGGTTCGGTTAACTTGGTTTATGAGTTCTAGTCTAGGGTCGGGCCATGGTCGCTGCCAAAGAGCGAGAGAAAAGAAACACTCAGCGTGCACTCTAATCTAGATCAGAATAGTTAATCACTTTATCTAATTAGGAAGTCTCCTACTGTATCCTCAAATTCTCCTCCAAACTCGAAAGAAGAATTAGTCAGGATCATCTAAAATCACCCGAGGAGTAAACCAACTCATCAGTGGGAATCGGGATCCAACTATCATCACAAGATAACCTGATGGAATCCACTCAAGTTATCATACTCTAGAAGGTATGCACATGCCTGGCAAGTTTCCTGTATATTTGAAACTTCCGATGTGATTTTTACCCCATGCTCTTATGACCTTGACGAAGGCCAACAAATCATAAGTCGCATGTCAAGTTCTACCCATCAATGTCCAGGTTAATTTGAACCACCCGTACATACCCTTGATGAAGGCCAACAAAGTAGCATGACTGTCCCAAACCAATGAATCTATCTATACAACAGAAAAGTAACAAACAGCTACCATACACTATGCCTTGACGAAGGTCAACAAACATAGCATGAATACTAAGTGCTACCCATCTGAAATGACGGAAGGCTACGAATGGTTTTTGGCGAAAAACCATTAACGTAATGAACTTGATATCGTTGAAGGAACCAGATAGCTTTTTAATAACATATAGTGGCGAAAACGTTTGCTAAAGGGGTCATTCCCGGTGAAGGGATCTCGGCTCTTTCCTCGTGGAATGAGGTGCAGGATATTCCAACTGAATATCTCGATGCAAAGCAAAAAGTAATCGACTATAGTGAAGTTATTACCCTGAAACAAACTTCTGCCCAAGAGGTCATTCCCGGTGAAGAGATCTCGGATCTTGCCTCATTGAATGAGGTGCTGGATATTCATAACCGAATACCGCTGTGCAAAATAAAAGAAAAACGTCCTTGCAATAACAGCTTTTGAAAATTTGTTCCAACAACATCAAATAGGTCTGTTTTCCTTGCATTGATCAGAATCAATGCAGTCCCATCAATTAATCACACCAGAAAAAGAACGAAAATATGATGTACGTATATGCCATCCGCATTCGCCACTGGGCCCCGTCATCACCCGTTAGGTTACTTAACTAATGACAGAGCGGGGGATGGACTAGCGCGGGTGCAAAACATATACAACATCTACTAGTATATATATAACAATATATAATAATCGTTCCAGGCATGATAAATGCAACATCACAGATTAGCGATAAGCATTACAGAACAATACAGATAATCTGGGATCCCCGGGTTGCCATTGAGCCGCAAGTGAAACCCGACGTTCCCCTGGTCATGTGGATAGCCTGTGCAATGAAAACCTAGACCCTACGAGCACGGAAAGTTACCCGCCAAAATCAGAGGTGAGGCAACCTCCTTTATCAAAGTGAATGGGCCACCCGGCACTTCACGGAATCCGATAACTTGAGCACCCCTCCTTGGGTAAACCTGTACCCCCTACGAGTGCGGCGAATAGCCCGCCAATTCTAGAGTGAGGCCCCCTCCGTCTCAATGCCATAAGATGCGGACCCGTTACCCTCTAGAACCCGGCTATCGTGCACTCCATCGCGGGGTAATCCTAGTACAGAAAAGAAAATATGTACAACGGTGACATTGACCCCAACCTGGTCGTGCCCAAAACAAATAATATACAAACAGGCAGTGATGGCAGTCCATATGTCGGACGCTCGCCCCGCGATATCAAATGCACAAATGAAACTTACTAACATTGCACCCAAGGTATCCACCATGACGATCCAGCCACAACACAGCACAACAAGAGCATCAACGTGAATGTCACGTTCGCAAACTTGTCTAAAAGAACTATGGCAATTAGAAAAGTTGTACCGCTCTAATGACATCCACGGTCGCAGATAGTAATGTATATACTGTAAAACTTTAAACAGTGTTAGAAATATCGACTTCGAAAATACCCAGAATAGCCCCCAAACTTAAAGATAAAACCATATCCAAATTAGGCTAAACAAGAAATACCACTGAACCAATATTCCAGAGACTACACCACACCTAAAAATCCAAGTCCAAACTCATTGCTAAAACCGGCCACCTCGGGAAATTTTATGATCTGGCCGGTCCAAAAATGTTGGATTGGGCTCGTATTTGGGGAGTGTTCTAGTGGTCATTAAGGTAGTCTTCTGCAATTGCTTAAAAAAAATTGAAGACTAAATAAAATTCGACAGAGAATAGAATACAAGTCGGTTTTGTTTCAGAGTTGTTTCGGTTTCAATACTTTAACATCGTCTAAACAAACTAGTATGTGGTTAATGGGTTGACTCTGATACCATGTTGTGTTACGGCAGCGCACCGGCCATCAATCCGTCGCCAAATGCGGAAAAAAAACTTTTAGAAGCCGGCGCTAACGGAACCCCCTACGGATCGTACCATTAACCTTACACTAGCTATATGAAAGGAGTTCAGAGAGGTTATACCAAACGATCCGTGTCCTTCGGTCTTCAACCTCTGTCCTAAGCTCCTCGCGGCTTCCTTGATCATGTTTGATCTCCGGTCTCCCTACATCGAAGAAGATCCACGTCGAGAGTTAATAATAGGGGCTCCGACCTCAAAACCGAAGCAACTCGGCTAACCTAGATAGACAAGATAAAGTAGAGAGTGTGTGTGATTACTTTGTCTCAATACACCCTAGGTTTCTCAACACATGAGACATGTAGGGTGGTGGTAGAAGAAGATTCCAAGAGGTGAAGAGTGTGAGCTCAAAAAACAATGGCAAGTGAAGAAGTGAGTGTTGTGAGATATTAGTTGTGAGCAACTAAAGAAAAATCCCAAGCCAAGAAAAGATCCGCCTTTACCCAAAAAATATCTCACAAGCTCACTACAAATATCTCAAGCCATCATGACCCATCACTATGAGTTACAAGTGCACATGCAAGAACCCATGCCAAAACTTATACTCAAACTTTCCACCTCATAAACATTTAACCTAAATGTTTAATCCAAAAAGACAAAAGCATCTTCCAAAGTAAACTTGTAACGAATTACAAGAATACCCCTCATTTGTATATACATACCCGCATCCGTATTCCGACTGAATACGAGTACAACGAGAGGAAAATAATCCAACAATATAATACTAGGATCCAGCTTAAACCAAAGCCCACTAGTATTATTCGTCCGATCATGATCCGTGCAAAAATGCACGTATATGATCGAACCCTGCCATAAAACCATACGGCCTTTACAACGTTTCGCCCGAAGTAGGGAAACCCTCTGTGTGGGAATCTAAAGAATCGTCAATAAGCTGGCAGTGGGTTTAACCACAAGCACGTCAGTGGCACTAGCTGTACGTAACGGCTACCTAGGTATTGAGCGAAAGGGAGGCCGACGAGCAAACTCATCCTGAAACCCTACTGAGCCTGACAGTGACAATATCCATACAGTCCTTTCCATTCGTCTATGAGTATCACATATCGAGTCTAGAGGGGTGGAAAAAGTCAGACCCCTAATAACGCGAAATTTAGTGTCGGTATGAAGCCCATCACCACTTGAGAAACTACTGATCCGAATCAGTAATTCTCGACTATCTTGGCCAACGATTTCTGGTGATGGCCACCTGTGCACTCCGCGACATCAATCCCCAATACTGGGAGAGACGAATCCCGTGACGATCCGCTCACTGCCTCCATGTGGCTCGGAACTGTACCCAACTAAAACCTGTTTGCAAGACTCCTTTGAGCTATTGTAGGGTAGTAATCAAAGCACAGTGGGAACTCACACGAGACAAATGATGATCTCAGGTCGATAGACTAACCTGTACACATGTCACCTCGTAACTTCTATCTGACAATAGGTATAATACCAACTAACATATTCCCGGCGAGTCCTTCCGGTGTACTCATAACCTAATAGGTGAACCAATTAACACCAATGGTTTGTGAGACCGGCCACCGCCCGTCGTCGGGGTCTCGATCAGTATACACTAGTCTATTCTTGGAGTATCGATGCCCAGTCTCGAAACTCCCATGACTAGGGACATTTTAAGGATGTGCTTATAGACCACCCAGCTCCCACGTATATGATCGCCATCATACTGCTAGTAATCAAGCAAGAATCCTATGGGCTCTATCAACATGTAATAGTGATCTGTAATGTCACCTAAAGCATGTACACAATGACAAAGACAAACCAGATAGCAAACTATCATCTTGAGTAAGACTGTTCTACCGGTATAGGTCATCCCTCAATCATTGCAATCACGTGCCTGCGATCCAATAATTGACTTGAGGGCACTATAGCCAACAGCGGGCCCGCAACGTATTTACTAAGAAATAAATACGTTAAGCGTAACTAAGCAATATATGTATAAAATTCACAAGAATTGACAAGAAATATAAAATGAACAACTTTTTATTAACATTCATCTTTACAATACAACTGCTTTGAAAAGGAAAGTACAATGATATAAAACAATGCCTAAATAGTGGCATACCAAATGAAAAGTAAGTACAAGAAGCTAGAAGTCCTGTTGGGAAGTGAGCTGGTCTACGTCCTCTTGACTAGGCTCTATCTCGAGAGAGTCCTGTCCTCCTGACGAACATTCTAAAGAAAGAAATAGACAGGAATGTTGTCAGCGAACAAGTGCTCGGTAAGTCCCAAAAGAAAGAAAATAATATAGAAAGCAATGAGAATTTTACTGGTTAGATATACAGATATAAGATTACTATTCTAACGTAACTGTTTGTAGCTTGGTACAGAAGGTATTTGGGTATACGAGAGAAGTCCATCTTTTCCCATGGACTATGGTAACATGTAGTACAAGGCCCCGTCAAAACCCACGGGACAACGGCACGAGAGTTCATGTAGGTGCCTTTTAGTGATCATCTCATGCCACGCTATACATTCCGTACCAATCCACCCTGTTAACCCCGTGATATATTGTATAGATTATATTTACAAGTCTTGCCGAAACCATAGTTTCAAGTTGTTCAAGTAGTCAAGTTCAGGATGTAAGCTTGCAGTCATGTCAAGTTATTGCCATGGTTCGGTCAGGTCAAGTCTTGTATTTAGATTTGATATTCAGGTTCGTGTTCAAGTATACATGTTAGAGTTTGGATAATGTTTGAATTGGATTATGGTTTGAGTTTGCATTCAAGCTTGATTTAGACTCAGACTTAAGTCAGACACTTATAACTGATTTGGATTCTGAATTAGATTCGGGAGTTATCGATAACTGCTGCACATGGACGGCAGGATTTGTGTTTTTTTCCAAGACAATTACCATTGATAACACTGTTATGTTTTCTACCTTAAATAGGTAAGCACTCACTTTCTCCGGCTCCTTGGGTCTTAAGAGAATTGATCTTGCTTAAATCTATATTTACTAAAGTCCTTAAATGTAATTTTATATAATTCGATGGGGTTTTATGAAAAATATTTTTAAAATATAGTTTCAAAATAACCTCGAGAAATTATTTAAATTATTTAGGGTTTCCATGGATGTGAATTTTAGGGATTTAAGGTATTTTAGTGATAATAGCATAGATTGGAGAGTTCATGGTATTTTACTGTAAAATTTGACTTTTGTTGGTATCATGATGGTATTTTGATGAAACTTGTAATTCTTTCATTTGAAAAAATATAAATTTATTATATTTTGAAAATATATGGATTCGTAATATTTATATAATTATAAAAAATTAATTTTATTTAAATAGAAAATTGCGTTTTTCTTAACAACCGTATTTAAAAATCTTTTGAGACCGAATGCTCTGTGAGGAGGTCTGCATCTCGCTCTACTAGCCCAAGAATGTGCGATAATCCGTACCATCCAATAACGGGTCCCCTAAAAAGGGTTGTAGAGGCTTATTTGCAATTGGTTTTGAAATACCATTCAAAAGAAACCTGTTTTTTTTATAGTAAAAGATATTTTAATGTAATATATTGTATTCGCCATAAAAATACGTTCAAAGAGTATCGTGCTATGGAACCATCTGTGTTTGTGAGGGGTAGGTCATTACCCCGTGAGCTTTTCTAAAGGTAAAGTATTAACAACATACTAAAAGGTGATATATAAAGTTCATGGTATTTTAATAAAATTGTTGATTTAAAGTTATTTTGCATGATATTTTTGATTAAAAGTTGGTTCTAAACATTGGTTTTATGTTAACAAGCTTGGTGTAGGAATATGCATGAAGAATATGTAAGAAAAAAATGGAATTTTAGAGGTTTAAAAGTAGACGTCGATATTAACTCGACTTCCGACATGTTTTATGAAAAGACACTTTCATAGAAGAAGGAGAGGGATTGGAAGGGACTTACTAGCTAGATAGATGAAGAGAAGGTAGAAGGAGGCAGGGTTGTCGTCTTGGTGTCTTGGGGTCGCCAGAACTTGCTTTGATCCTCATCGGAAATTAATCTCTTGGTAATCCTTCTTCTACTCCTCTTGTACTTAGAAAATTTTGAGAATTTTGATTATAATTTTCAGAATGAGGAAGGGATAGGGCATGAGGTAGTATTTATAGTGTGGAATTAGGGTTTTGGAATTAAAAAGATGATAAATTGTGAATTGAAGAGTCTCTGTTTGATTGCATGGAAATCAATCAGTGCAGGGGAGTTAGGGGCAGGCCAAGAGTCGAGTGTGAAAAGCCCGGGGACATTTGGCTATGAGGGGCCCGTCGGTGCCGACCAATATAGGGTTTCCGCCGGTCGATTTGGTGAGATGGGTTGTTGGATTCATGCCACGTGTTCATAGCAGTATTAATACTCTTTTGCACATGTTTATTTTTCCAGACTTTTTATTTTTTATGTGCATTGCACGTGTAAATTTTTGGGCTTCCAAAAAGTTTAAAAGAAAAATTAGAAAAAATATAATGTGTCTGAGGGGGTTCGAACACAGGGGCTACGTCACAGCAGTGCAAGGCTTTACCAGTGAGCTACAAGTTGTTTCTTGCTGTTCGTAAACAATAATTAACTTATAAATTGTGCTCAGTCTTGTAAACTTCTTTCTGTACATTAAACTGAAAAATTTTGTACAGTAAATTCAGAGTAGTTACAGGTTATGACGGGGCCTTTTACTACATGTTAGCATAGTCCACAGGGTAAAATGGACTCCTCTCGTATACATGAATACCTTCTTTATCAAACTAAAAACAACCACGTTATAATTTTAAGTCGATGTCTCACACCCCACACAATTGTGGGGAGGCGAAATTTACAAAAAAACGATTTTTCATACTATGCAACACCGACTAAACTCCATGATCTTTACGGAAACCTTAACTAGATATTACTTGGAGGTTTTAACTACTATGTAAGAGTTTTATACCTCCTTGTTACTTGTCCTTCGGGTCTTCTTCTCTTCCTCTCCTTGAGCTCCTCGAAGATCTGGATCGCGCTTGATCGTCGGCCTCCTCGTGTCGAAGATGATCCACCCGAAAGTCTATACTTCAAGCTCCAACCTCTAAACCGAGGTAACTAAGATACCTAGTTCGCTAAGCTAGGTATCTTAGAAGATGTAGAGTATCTAATGTAGTATTTAATCTCATATAACCCTATGGCTCTCAACACATGTGAAGGTTAGGGTTTTTGAGGAAGAATGAGAGGAAAATTGGAGACAGAGAAAAAATGAGCAAATGAATTAGGTCAAAGGCAAGTAAAGAATGGCTCACTCATTATCTCACATGAAGCATGGATTATTTTCCCATTGAAAATAGAAACCATGCTTCAATAGTAACTACAAACCAATAAACAAATGTAATGAGCCATGCTTCACCCCATGCCATGAATACCTCCAATTTCCACCTCATTAATCTATTTCTCAAAATAGATAAATCGAAATAATGAGGTGTTCCCTTCTAGAAGCATGTCTTGTGAAATTACAAGAATGCCCTCACCGTATATACATACCCGTATTCATATTCCGAAAAATACGAATACAATGAGATAATAATAATCCAATAATATAATACTAGGATCTGGCTTAAACCAAAGCCCACTAGTATTATCCGTCCGAACATCATCTGTGTAGCCAGTACACGTATATGATCGGAACCTTGCCGTAAAACCATACAGCCTCTACATCGTTTCGCCCGAAGCAGGGAAACCCTCTGTATGGGACTCTAAAGACTCGACAGTATGCTAGCAGTGGGTTTAACCATAAGTCCGTCAGTCGTACTAGCTGAACGTAATGGCTACCCAGCTATCTGTCGATAAGAAGGCCGATGAGAAAACTCATCCGAACTTCTACTGAGCCTATCTGTGACAATCTCCGTACAGTCTGATCTGTTCGTCTAAGATACTCGCATATCGGGCCTAGGGGGATGGTAACCGTCAGACCCCTAATAGTGCAATAAGTCATACCAGGGTAAAGCCCAATACACCCTGAGAAACTACTGTAGTACCTACCAGTAAATCTCGCTTGCCCTGGTCAGGGACTTTGTGTAATGGCTTTCCGAACACAACGCGATATCAACCCCCAATACCGGGAGAGACGAATCCTATCTAACCACCACTGCCTCCCAGTGCTTTGGGACTGCACCCAATCACTACCTGTTTGCACGACTCATTTGAGCCGTGATAGGGTAGTGATCTAAGTACAGTGGGAAGACACTCAAGACGAATAGTGATGTCAAGTCAGCGGACTAACCTGTACTCATCCCACCAGGGAACTGCTGCCTGACAATAGGTATAACACCAACCAGCAGTTCCCACCGAGTCCGTCCACTGTAACTTATAACCCAATGAGCATCTATATACTATCTCCGGTACGACATACCAATGGCTGTGGGATAGACCATCTCCCCTGCTGGGATGAGAAGTGTATACACTAGTTTACTCTGGAGTATCGATGCCCCATCTCGATAATCCTACGACTAGGGACCTTTATAAGGATGTGTTATAGACTACCCAGCCCTCACTAGTGTGACTGCCATCACAACGCTGGTAGTCAAGAAAAGTGTAGGGTTCCCTAGGGTCGCTACTGGGTTTCGGGAGGCATCGACCATGCCGTTTTAAAAAATTTGGCGCGCTAAAGAACCCTAACCTAGAATCTTAACTAGAGATTAGAAGAAACAAGAATGCAAACATCTTTATATCTAAGTGAACAAGGAATACAACCTTTGTAGACCGGTCTTTCACTTCATAAGCTCCGTGTAGCAGTCCCTTCGCTGCAAGTAGTGATCTCCCGGACTCTAGAAATGCTCCACACGATGAAAGGAACACGCTTGCTTGAAGTCTTTGAGGCCGAAGATGATCTACGTCGAGGAGACACCAACTCAAGATACCTCTTCACTAATATGGAATTAGTGAAGCAAACACTCTGAACTAAATGGCTAGTTTAGTACAGGAGGATGAAGTAGGAATTTTGCTCACTTTAGAAATTATTTTCTCACTCATTTTCTTCACCTCCCCAAAAGCTAGAGAGTATGAGGAAGGAGATGAAGAAAAACAACCATGGAAAAAGTCCAGTGTAGAATGGGAACCATTGGTGAGTTAATATCATATACTAACTCATGTAGAAACTAAACCATGGCTAATCATAATGATTGGGTTCATAAATATCTCAAGTAAAACAAAACTAGTGGACATGGTCAATGGTTCCACAAGCTTCAACCATGTGACTAATTTCCATTTAATTTTAATTTACTTTAAATAAATAAAACTCTTCATTATGTTAAGCATGGTGTGAGTCTCATACACCCATATAGTATGTATCAACTAGCATGACACAAAAGAATGTGCATTAATATATATCACATATATACTAAGTGTACACAAGTGAGAAAAAAAAAATCTTAAGTGAGCTAATATTAGTTAATGTAAATAAATATATCAAATATATAATTATACATTAAATTATTAAATCAACACTTGATTTAATAATCCGGCTATATCACATATAAGCGACTAATATCATATGTATCAACTTATCGAATCAACACTTGATCCGATAACCCGGCTATATCACATATAACCAAACGATATCACATATCATGATAATATAATGCGGTATCACATACGCGCATTAATCTCGGTCCCGCACATATCACATATGTGCTCCTACTTCGTTTTTCCTGAGCCAGGAAACCTCTTTGTAGGACTCTAAAGACCTGTCAATACGCCGGCAGTAGGTGTTGATCATATCAGTCACCCACAAGCCGTCAGCGGTCTGCTAAACGTAACGGCCACCCGGGTATTGAGTGATCAAAAGATCAACAAACAAGCCTTCTCATACTCCTGCGAATCCAATAAGTAACACTACTGTACAGTCCGGTCACTTTATCAGATATGTCGCATATCTCAGCCTGGGGGTGGTAAACGTCAGACCCCAATAGCCCTGATAAGTCATGCCAATATGAGGACCATAACGGTTCGAGAAACTACTGATAACACTTACCAGTAGATTTCAACAATCCTGGCCAGTGATTTCCTGTTATGGCTAATCGAGCATAACGCAACATCAACCCCCAATACCGGGAGAGACGAAATCCCCTCCTATCGCTCATTGCCTCCATGTGACTCGGGACAGTACCCAAAAACCACCATTTTGCACGATCTCTTGAACGTGGTAAGGTGGAAATCAAAGCACAGCGGGAATCTCACAAGACTCTATGATGATCTCGGGTCGACAGACTAACCTGTACCGGTGTCACCAGAGAACTGCTATCTGACGTGAGGTATAATACCATCTAGGAGTTCTCGGCGAGTCCATTCAGTGTACCCAGTCTCTACTGAGCACCCGTATACCATCTCTGATGTCAAACACCAATGGATGTGGGATCATCCATCATATGGGTCAAGAAGCATATACACTAGTCTACTCTGGAATATCAATGCCCCGTCTCGATACTCCCACGACTAGGAACAATTGAAGGATCACTACTATAAATAAGGGTTGCCCCTACGGATATATGCGTAGGGGCGAAAAAATATCCCGTAGGTGCAAAGGCCGCAGGTGCAAGTTGAGGCCCAGAACTTGCCCCTACGGGCAAATTCTTGCCCCTACGGATTTCTGTGTAGGTCCTAGTGTCCCTACGGACGAAGCCGTAGGGTAAAAAAATTTATATTATTTACGTTTTTTTTTAATATATTAAGTGAACCTACAGATATGTCCGTAGGTCCAAGTTATATACCCTACGGATAACTGCGTAGGTACCTATCCGTAGGGGCAAAATATCAGCTCCTGATATTTTGCCCCTACGGATATCTTCGTAGGGGAGAGGCTGTAGCCCCTACGGATATGTCCGTAGGGGCACTTCCAACCCCTGGTACTGAGATCAGGGGGCAAATATCAGTTACTGCTGACATTTTGCCCCTACGGATATATCCGTAGGGGCAACTTGTGTGCCTACGGATTAATCCGTAGGTACATATTGTCTGTATTTTTTTTTAAAAAAACTGCTGCCTGATTTTTTCCCGCCCTGTGCACAATAATATATACATCAATCAAATATAAAAATAATCATCACACAACATATATCGCAGTATTCATAATCACATCTCACGCATATAATATACAAAAGAAATCCAAAAACTGAATATGATATAAATATAAACCAATATCGATATCGTTTCAAAATGTAGTACAATGTGTATGATATAAATAAATACATGTTTCAAAAAATAAGAACCAAAAAGCTACCCTAGTTCGGTCCAGCTCCACCTCTGAATAACGATAGAATAACACGCGCCTGCTCCTCGGTCAATAAACTCTGCAATTCGGCACGAGCGGGAGTCTGAGCGGCCTGTGGAGCTGGCGATGTGGTCTGCGCAGCCGCCGTCGAGATAGTCGCTTGCGGAGCCGCGGCTGTGGGAGTCTGAGTGGGTGGTGGAGCTACAGAAGCTGTCTGTGGAAGCGCAGCCGATGTAGTGGCTTGCAGAGCCGCAGCCGAAGGAGATGCATGTGGAGGCTCGGCCGATGTACCCTGTCGTGTCTGGACCTAACGTGTGTAATAAGCGTGTAAGAACTGTGTATTATTCGAATTCGTATCATTATTAAGTTATTTCGAAACCCCGTTTGGATATCTAGTTTGTTGTTTATTTTAATTACATCTGTATGTATGATTAATCAAACTTAAGTCTAAAACCAAATAAGCTCAAGCTACGTACTAATTATGGATATGTTGATATCTATATAATATGACATGATATTTTACTATAAAGCAGTATACATACCAGCATCTCCTTCAACTCCTGAACGGTGGCCCTCAAGCTCTCCAGTTCCTGATGGACACGTCGGTCACCGGAGACGGAGGAAGTAACCGCCGGGGTGGAGTCCAACCTCATATGGGCCCTGCTAGGGCCCAGTCCCCGGCCTCTCTCCCAACCTCTGTGGTGCCCTCCATGTGCGGCATCCAGAACTGGGGTCAGCAGCCTCGGATCGCTCTGTCCGGTAAAATCGATCCCCGAGGCCTGGGCCTGCTCAACCACCCGCTCCTACACCCACATTAAGCAGTAAAGTATAAGTATAAGATTTAAACTTGAACCTTCCAAAACTAAAATTTCAAATTTGGGTAGAAAAAATATTAACACTTACGCAGTACTCCTGGGTAGCGACGTCGGGATATCGAACCTCACCCGTGGCGGGATCTGTCGAGGTGCCGTGGACGGAAAGATATGCGGACAGCACGCTCGGTGTACTACCTGACGCCACGGTCCGAGATGTCTGCAATATTAGAAAGTAACTCTTAATATTAGAAATATTAGAAAATAACTCTTAATATTGCAGAATATCACAAACGTCGGTCTATTGTAATTTACCGATAACTCCATGGCTCGAGTAATGTTCCTCGAGCCACCTGTGTAAGTGGGGCGACCCCTCTTCGCCGACTTCCTGTTCTCTGTATTCTGAGCGGCCTGTTTCTGCACAACGCATTAACATTTAGTTTTCTAATTAAGAAACACAAAGAAATAAATTATATCATAAATAATGAATTACATTTAAAATACATACCTGTTTGCATTGGGAGTCGAAATAAGCGCACAATAGAGGCCATGTCCCTACGTCGACTCTCGCAAACGCCGGAGTAGATAGGAGGGCCGCTCTCTCTGCCTCGGGGGTCGCCATCCACAGGGAGTAGCAGTCGGCCTTCAGCTCATTCCTGTTGTATCGGACCTTGGCCTGCATGTTCTTCATCAGGCCATTGTACAGAGCATGAAGGTCGAGCACCCTCCCCGGGTGATCAGGGTCGGCTACAGGCTGAAAATCGTAATCCAACTGAAATACAAAAAACATTGTTATTAGATTGCAAGTGTTAATAATAAATATATTGGATAAATCAAATGAAAATATATATTAATACATACCCGAGCCTGATCAAAGAAGAGGGCGAATGAGCGCTGGTGCTGCTCGCCCCACTCAACGTGAAGTGGATAGTTCTTCACGAGCCGGCTCTCGTCCCCCAAATACCGGCCGAACCTCTCGGCATGAGGACCGGTATAGCGATAGTCAAGGGTAAAAAAAGGGGGAATGCTGCCTCCCCCCTAGCTCTGTCAGGCCTCAGCCTATAGGACTGATTCGGGCCTCGAGTCCCCCTCTGGGGATGGGGAGGCCCTGCGTCTGCACGAAATATCAAGACAATCAATAATAAGACAAAGTTGTATTAAGAAATCAAGGTTAAACGAAAATTCAAGTGTGATATATACCTCCGGTGACTATCGCATGAGCCTGGGCCCGGGCAGCAGCACGAGCGGGACGATAGTTCCTCCGGTGAGGAACAACCGGGGTCCCGGATGCGGACGCATCCCCTCCAACTAGAAAATAAACATCGACGCTAAATTTACATGAAGTTCATATTTATTCTATAGAGCATATGTAAAATGAGTAAATATTATAAATTTATTCATACTAACCTGCAGACGATGCGGAGGGTATGGAAGCGGCAGGAGTGGCCCCTGCGGAAGATGTGGACGCACCACCTATAATTAGACAATTAAAAATAAATTATATAAGTAATTGCAAAAAGAATGTGTAGATCAATAATATAACGTTCTAAATCAATATGCATGCACTATAGGATATATAAACATACCCGCAGGTGCGGTGGTGTCACCACCTATAGCTAGACAATAATAAAAATTGCTAAGTAAGAGCAAAAGGAATGTGTGTATTTATGATATAACATTCTAAATCAATATACATACACTATATGATATATAAACATACCTGGAGGAGCGGGGGTGGCCTCTGTCCCAGATGTGGACGCATCACCAACAACTAGACAATCAAACATTGACAGTATAAGTAATTTTGACATAAACAGGCATGAATATCTGTAATATTACATTCAAAATGGATATGCGTGCAGTATACCTGGAGGTGTGGCAAAATCCACACGGAAGAAGGCATCCGAAGGGGTCTCCGATCTAGGTGAAAGACCGGCCCTCTGAAGCTCCCTACGGAGCTCTCCGGGCGGCAGAACCGCTCTGCCTGTGCCTCTGCCTCTGCCGCGGCTGGAGCTCCTGCCGCCCCTCGCTGCTCCCGACATCGTCATCAAATCTAGATAAACGGTTCGTGGACGCATTAGACAATCATTAAAAGTATTGACTATATATGTATAGAACGTAAAATGTGAAGTAATAATATAACATTACTGATAACCTTTTTCGTTTCATGGGCGCATCATACATATCTACTTGGATTTCATCGTCGATGTCATTTCTAACCCACGTAACTTCATGATCGGTCGAAGACAACCCGTCCTTCGAAATAGACGGTCGGAGCACTTTAAGCCTTCTCTCTTCTTCGTCCTCATCGCTGTCCTCGTATTCTGGGACATCGTAGACATCTCTGGGTTTCCATCGGCATACAACACTCCACCCCGGATGCTTCAAACACTGTGAATAGTATACTTGGAACGCTTGGTTCGGAAAGATAAACGGATCGTCCTGACCGTAAAATCGAAGTGTGTTCACACTGGTCAATCCATATTCATCTTTCCAAGTCCCAAGACTGCTTCTCCACCTGTCCGTATCGATTCGCGGATCGTACCAAGTACACTGGAATATATAAAAGGGTTCTGATCGTCCGGGATAGTGGATGCCGAGTATACAATTTAAGTACCCATAGTAAATCACACCGTCCGATCCTACCGTCACAATCCCACTATTCTGAGTGGTTCTAGATGTTTCTATGTCCTTAACTTCGAATTTGTATCCAAGGACACCAAATCCTTTGTAATATGCAACCTCCATACTAGGAAATTGAGCTAAACATCTTGAATCGCTCTCAAATGATGCAGACAAGTTCGGATCGTGGATCTAACAAAACAAATTTTACGACAAATACATAACGATACAAGTTTAGATTAAAACTGATAGCAATAAAATGTAATTCGAATAACTTACATGCTCTGTGACCCAATCACAAAAATTATCCTGATGGTATTTTTCCAAACGTTCTTCGTTCCAATCAGGATGCCCCTCACGTACCTCGTTAAAATGAGTTCTGTTTTCGACAAATAATTATGACATTAATATTATGTCATTTCATACACACACAAACACAGATATAACAATTAATCCAAAAGAACTTACTCTCTAATTTGTTCAAGACATGCGCAATTAAGCAAGATAAACCGGTATATCTTGTTGATAAACATAGTGTCTACCCTCTTATACTCGGCTTTACCATATGGCCCGTCTTGAATTCTTCGTGGTCGGTTAAGCCTTGTCTCAATGTTCTCGTCCAGATAGCGGGAACAAAATGTGGTTGCTTCATCAAGAAGATAACCTTGCATGATAGAACCCTCTGGTCGATTTTTATTGCGTATATACTTCTTAAGAGTGTAAAGGTACCTAATGAGAATATGTTGAATAAATAAATACGGGCATACAGGACAACAATAAATTTATAAATTGCGCGAAACGAAAAATTACACGTACCTCTCCACGGGATACATCCATCGATATTGTACCGGTCCGGCTAGCTTCGCCTCAGTTGCAAGATGAACCGTCAAGTGTATTATGATATCGAAAAATGACGGTGGGAAAATACGCTCAAACTTGCAAAGTATCAACGCAATAGAATTTTCCAGTTTATCCAGCGTCGCGACCTCCAGTGTTTTAGCACACAACTCCCTGAAAAAACAACATAGGTCGTTGATTACTAGACCAACCGAGTCGGGGAGAGAAGTCCTGAGGGCTAATGGAAGAAGGTGCTCCACGATAACATGGTGATCATGACTTTTCAGCCCATTGATCTTGCCCTTCACAGTTTTTATTTTCTGACTGAATGATCCTGAGAAACCTGTGGGGACTTTCAAATCATGCAACACCTGCAGGAATCTTTTCTTCTCCGGTTGTGACATATGATAAGCGGCATTGGGAAGTACAAACTTGCCTGGTTTACCCGCTACCGGTTTAGGGTGCAGTTCACTTCTTATTCCCCACTCTTGTAGATTCATCCGAGCATTCATGTTGTCTTTCGATTTCCCGTCTTTACACAGAAGCAAGTTAAGTATGTGCTCTGATACTCCCTTCTCTATATGCATGACGTCCAGACAATGACGCACTGAATTTGTAGACCAGTACGGAAGCTCGAAGAAAATGCTTAACTTGTTCCAATATTGTGGTTTGACCTGTTTCGTCGGATCCATCCCGAAGGTCACGTTATTGTAACCATCCCATTTAGCAGTCACGTCCTCTCCGGACAATGGGGATGGAGGTCCAAGAAGCTCCTGATGACCATCAAAGTGAACCGTGTCTAACCTATAGGGGTGGTCTGGAGGCAGAAAACGTCGATGGCCGCAATAACAAACCTTCCTGCTAAAATTCAAAAATTTTGATGTTGTGTGTTCATGGCAATGAGGACATGCTTTGTGACCATGTATGGACCAACCTGATAGCATTCCATACACAGGAAAGTCATTAATTGTCCACATTAAAGCCGCACGCAGTATAAAGGTTGTATTTGTGTTTGAATCATATGTCTCTACACCATCAATGAACAAAGTTTTCAGCTCCTCGATCAAAGGTCGGAGATAGACGTCGATATTGTTCCCCGGTGAGTTTGGTCCGTCGATAAGAAGAGGCATCATAAAGTATGATTGGTCCATAGCCAACCAAGGCGACAGATTATAAATTATCATTACAACGGGCCATGTACTGTGACTTCCAGCCATATAGTTGAATGGGCAGAAGCCATCGGTAGCCAGTCCGAGCCGTACATTGCGATGATCGCTACTGAATATTGCGTGCCTTCTATCGAAATCCTTCCATGCCGGTGAATCTCTTAGATGGCTCATTTTTCCATTTTCTCTTGGAGGAGCACGGTGATGCCAAATCATTGCCTCGGCTGTTTTCTTGCACCTGAATAGCCTCTGTAGCCTCTGTGTTATGGGAAAGTATCGTGCTATCTTCACAGGTATATCAGGCTTCTTATCAGAATCTTTCGGCTTATACCTGGCATCTCCGCATGTTGGACACTCTTTCAAATCTGAATTCTCTTTCCGGTACAACACGCAATTTTTAGGACATGCTTGAATCTTCTCGCACTTTAGACCCAAATCAGACATCATCTTCTGGGCTTTGTACCAGCTTTCGAGCACATTATTTCCCGGAGGCATAGAATCTTTCAAGAACGAAAGAAGCATTGTGAACGACTTGTTGCTCCATCCATTTAGGCACTTAATCTGGAAAAGTTGGACGAACCATGAGAGGGTAGAATACTTCGCATTCTCATAAATTGGTTTCCTAGCATCATTCATGAAATTTTCATAATTATCCGCACGCGGTCCTTGACCGGAAGGAATGTCATCTTCGGTGCGAATAGATTCACCTAGGGCAGCCTCTACCATATCCTCCATTTCTTCTGATGGAAATAAATTTCCGTCTCCTGCCGTATTACCGAATTCTTCTTCTTCTCCTACCGCATTATCGTGTTCTCCTTCTTCTTCTACTGTAGTACTGCATTCTTCTCCTTCCCCGTGATATTTCCAAGTTGAATAAAGTCTAGTAAACCCATAATTTACAATATGAAGCTCTGCCAATTCTACCTTCTTCCAGTACTTATTGCCACATCTATCGCACGGACAGAGAATCTACTCTATTATGATCTTATTATGTGCGCGTGCAAATTCAAGGAAAGCAGCAACTCCTGCGACAAACTTAGGTTGCATACGTTGTTTCCAATCCACATACATCCAGTCCTTAACTCTGACGTACTCATGGGCCGTGTTAGACTGAATAACATATAAATTGTAGGTTATGCTGACTATATTGAGAAATATAAGAACGGGATAGTTACTGACAAATGAGAAAATCCGTGTATATGCTTTGTGTGTACGTTTGTCGTTGAAAAGAATAAATTATTGCACGTATGTTAACCGATAGACGGGGACTAAGTGGCGCTTTTAGTTTCATATATGAGTATCGATGGGAATATGAAGGTTTCATATTATAATATATTGGTTTTAACCCGAACATCTCGAATCGCTCTATAATTATGCGTTTGTATGTGTGTGTTCCGGCTGTCGGGGGTAGGCTTCTATCCCATTAAGAATGTATAGAGCGAACGCCCATCACTTGAGCTTTCAACCGTTTCGAGTAAATTTCGGCAGCACCTCCCCGTTGTTCTCCGAGTACACTGTAATAGAATAGATAATCATTTCAAAGCTGTGAAACAACGTTGAAATGAACATCTAATCTATCTTTGTACACGGAGAACCAGCGGAAAGGTACCGACGAAATATCTCGAAACGGATGAAAACACAAGTGAATGAAGGCGTTTGCTTTATACATTCTTAACTTGTCCACACGGGACAAATCTATGGGTTACCATATGATTGAATTTTCTCGTCCCGTAGACTATACGACGGTTGTTAGTATCGAGCTATACTGTCCAATATTTAACAACCTTCGTATAGTTCTAGGTCACGACGAGCATCGCACGTATGTTAACCGATAGACGGGGACTAAGTGGCGCTTTTAGTTTCATATATGAGTATCGATGGGAATATGAAGGTTTCATATTATCATCGAGTATCATATATTGGTTTTAACCCGAACATCTCGAATCGCTCTCTAATTATGTGTTTGTTGTGTATTCTTGTTGTATGTGTGTGTTCCGGCTGTTGGGGGTAGGCTTCTATCCCATTAAGAATGTATAAAGCGAATGCCAATCACTTGTGCTTTCAACCGTTTCGAGTAAATTTCGGCAGCACCTCCCCACTGTTCTCCGAGTACACTGTAATAGAATAGATAATCATTTCAAAGCTGTGAAACAACGTTGAAATGAACATCTAATCTATCTTTGTACAAGGAGAACCAGCGGAAAGGTACCGACGAAATATCTCGAAACGGATGAAAACACAAGTGAATGAAGGCGTTTGCTTTATACATTCTTAACTTGTCCACACGGGACAAATCTATGGGTTACCATACGATTGAATTTTCTCGTCGCATAGACTATACGACGGTTGTTAGTATCGAGCTATACTGTCCGATATTTAACAACCTTCGTATAGTTCTAGGTCACGACGAGTATCGCACGTATGTTAACCGATAGACGGGGACTAAGTGGCGCTTTTAGTTTCATATATGAGTATCGATGGGAATATGAAGGTTTCATATTATCATCGAGTATCATATATTGGTTTTAACCCGAACATCTCGAATCGCTCTCTAATTATGCGTTTGTTGTGTATTCTTGTTGTATGTGTGTGTTCCGGCTGTCGGGGGTAGGCTTCTATCCCATTAAGAATGTATAGAGCGAACGCCCATCACTTGTGCTTTCAACCGTTTCGAGTAAATTTCGGCAGCACCTCCCCGCTGTTCTCCGAGTACACTGTAATAGAATAGATAATCATTTCAAAGCTGTGAAACAACGTTGAAATGAACATCTAATCTATCTTTGTACACGGAGAACCAGCGGAAAGGTACCAACGAAATATCTCGAAACGGATCAAAACACAAGTGAATGAAGGCGTTTGCTTTATACATTCTTAACTTGTCCACACGGGACAAATCTATGGGTTACCATACGATTGAATTTTCTCGTCGCGTAGACTATACGACGGTTGTTAGTATCGAGCTATACTGTCCGATATTTAACAACCTTCGTATAGTTCTAGGTCACGACGAGCATCGCACGTATGTTAACCGATAGACGGGGACTAAGTGGCGCTTTTAGTTTCATATATGAGTATCGATGGGAATATGAAGGTTTCATATTATCATCGAGTATCATATATTGGTTTTAACCCGAACATCTCGAATCGCTCTCTAATTATGCATTTGTTGTGTATTCTTTTTGTATGTGTGTGTTCCGGCTGTCGGGGGTAGGCTTCTATCCCATTAAGAATGTATAGAGCGAACGCCCATCACTTGTGCTTTCAACCGTTTCGAGTAAATTTCGGCAGCACCTCCCCGCCGTTCTCCGAGTACACTGTAATAGAATAGATAATCATTTCAAAGCTGTGAAACAACGTTGAAATGAACATCTAATCTATCTTTGTACACGGAGAACCAGCGGAAAGGTACCGACGAAATATCTCGAAACGGATGAAAACACAAGTGAATGAAGGCGTTTGCTTTATACATTCTTAACTTGTCCACACGGGACAAATCTATGGGTTACCATACGATTGAATTTTCTCGTCGCGTAGACTATACGACGGTTGTTAGTATCGAGCTATACTGTCCGATATTTAACAACCTTCGTATAGTTCTAGGTCACGACGAGTATCGCACGTATGTTAACTGATAGACGGGGACTAAGTGGCGCTTTTAGTTTCATATATGAGTATCGATGGGAATATGAAGGTTTCATATTATCATCGAGTATCATATATTGGTTTTAACCTGAATATCTCGAGTCGCTCTCTTATTCTGCGTTTGTTGTGCATTCGTGTTGTATGTGTAACATGATTTTAAACCATTGAGATCAAGATTGATAGAACTGATCATCCTACATTGCAATAGCATTCATCAACCAAAAACTATTATTGCAATGGTATTCATCTATAACAATCAACAATTAAAACTACAAATGTAGGATACTGATATCATAAAGCGTTATACGCAACATTGATAGAACTGATAAATAAAAAAACGAAACACAAACCGTATCAAGATTTAACAATTTTGATTATGTCATATACGCGGGCTGATATTTTCATATTAGCCAATAGGCAAAAATAGATTGCGGTCTGGATATGGCATATTAGCAGATGTTACCTATATGCATACATGCATGTTGTCTCCCCATTTTTTCATAAATCAAACCAACTACATACATCAAACTAGTCCATGCCACCAATCGGAAACTCCACTATGTCTTTGAATTATTATTTTTCCAAATAGCATTGAGCTCCTATTGACATTGTCCCATCCAACAAATTTGTTGTGCTTGCCTCGACCTTCATCTAGCTTTCACATGCCATACACATTAGATGAGTAATATAGTTATAAATTATGGTATTTTGTTGTCATCAATCCACCTAACCCTAACCCCAAGTTGCTCTCTGAAAGCACATAGAACCATCCCCCCTAGTCAAGCATAGTTTTCTCTGTGCAATTGTTCTCATTCTTAATTTCTCACATTCATTACTCTCTTATTTTCTTGTCAACAAATTTGTTGTGCAATTGTTCTCATTCTTAATTTCTCACATTCATTACTCTTTCATTTTCTTGTTTTTTTCCAACTCCCCATGTGTTAACCCCAGCCCCAGCCCCAGCCCCAGCCCCAGCCCAGCCCAGCCCAGCCCCAACCTAACCCTAACCCCAGCGCGGCTAGCTAAACCCCAACACCAACCCTAAGGCAAACCCTAACCCCAGCCCCAGCCCCAGCAGCAGCCGAACCCCAACCCTAACCCTAACCCCAACCCCGACGCCGACCCCGACCGCGACCCCTGCCGAACCCCAACTCGCGCGCGCAACCCCAGACCCAGCCATGAACCCTAAGCCCAAAATAATCAAAAAATTCTTTAATTTACCTCAAGATTTACTCACCTGAACGGCGGTGGCGACGACCTGAACGGCGGTGGCGACAAGAACGGCGGTGGCGACGAGGAGAACGACGGTGGCGACGAGGAGAACGGCGTGGCGATTTGGGGATTTTTTTCGCGCGCGATTGAGAGAGAGAGAAAGAAAGTGAGCGTAGACGATCGATCTGTGCCTTTATTAAATCGATATTTAGTTGCCCCTACGGATATACCCGTAGGTCCTTTGTTTGCGGCTCCGTAGGGGCAAACACCAAATTAAGAATTAATATTTTTATTCTTGGACGTCTGGGCCCGTAGGGGCAACCTTTTAGCCCTACGGATTAATCCGTAGGGCCAAGTTAAATCTGCCCCTACGGATTCCAATATCCGTAGGGGCAACCCCCTATTTTACTAGTGGATGTACTTACCGACTACCCTTGCCCCACTAGTATGATCTGCATCATAATCCTGGTAGTCAAGTACTCATCCTAAAGGCTTTATCAACATGTAATAAACAGACAATAAGTGTACATGTTAAGATAAAGAGCAACCAGATAGCATACTATCATGTCGAGCAAGAAAGTCCTCCTTATATATGTCCAAGTATCCACTATAATATACATCACATGTATAATAATGGCCTCTAGGGCATACATATAACTAATAATCTCCCACTTGCACTAAGGCCATTTGTTGTAGTATCTAATACTCAACGCCCCATAAAAGTCTGTCTAGGGAAATGCCTCTGTGAGTGGATCCGTCGTGTTATCCTTCATGTCAACTGTCCTTACCTCTATTCCTTAGAGATTAACCATCTTCCTGATCAGGTGATACTGTCCTCAGAATATGTCCAGATTGCTGATGGGACCGGGGTTCCTAGGCAAAATCCACAACTCCATTGTTGTCACAATAACAGTTATTAGACGCTCAATGGTAGGAACTATGTTCATCTCATGAACAAGAAATATCCAGACATCCACTTTGGTAGTATCGTTGGTAGCGATGTATTCAGCCTTCATCGTTTAGATTGCCACGGTATCTAACTTGGAACTCTTCCAACATACCGTCCCTCCACTGAGGGTAAAGACAAAGCCCGAGACTGACTTTCAGTCGACCTTATCACTCTGGAAGCTCGAATTGGTAAAGGACTCCCACTGGAGTTTACCATTACCAAACCATAAGAACATTCTTTAGTGCTTCTCAAGTACTTAAGAATGTCCTTCATAGTTGTCCAGTGATTCTCCCAAGATCCGATTGATTCCTGATCACTACACCTAGTGAGTCATCTACATTTGGTCAGGTACATAACATCGCTTACATGATAGAGCCTAGTGCCGAAGCATAGGGTATCCCTTGCACGCGACCTCTCTCCAAATCAGTCTCGGGAGACTTCTTTTCGGAGAGAGTGATTCATGAGTAAGTGGGAAAACCACCACGCTTACAATCTTCCATACTAAACCCCTTTAGTATAGTATTAATGTACCTTGATTTGGGACACTCCCAACATCCACTTAGATCTATCACCATAGATCATAAACCACAAGATGTAGTAGGTATCATCCAGACCTTCCATGGAGGATCCTCGTGATAAGAGAAACTTGACCTAGTGTAGCATAAGAAACCATTTCTTATCAAGAGTATGTTATCTACATACAATACGTGGAAGAAAACCTTACTCTCTACGACCTTCTTGTATATACAAGGTTCATCTACCTTTTTAATGAAGTCAAACTCCTTGACTGCCACATCAAAATAGATGTTCCAACTCTGCGATGCGTGCTTTAATCCTGATGGACTTAAGCATAGCCACTTGAGAAAAGGTTTCATCATAAACCACTCCTGGTTATTGACGAAAACCTTTTACTACAAGTTTAGCTTTGAAAGTCTCAACTTTTCCATTTACACCAAGAATCTTCTCAAGATCCATTTACTCCCGATGGGTTTTACCCCTTCAGGTGCAACATTCAAAGTCATACTTTGTTGGTGTACATGGATTCAATCTATGATTGCATAGCATCCAGCCATTTCACAGAGTCCCCACTCGTGATGGCCTGCCTGAACCTGATTGGGTCATCATCTACCATGGTGCAATCTTCGCTCCCACTGTCATCGAGAAAACCATAGTATCTCTCATGAGGAACCCTACCAGATTCGCGGAGAGGCTGAGGTTCGTCGGAGACTATTGAATCCTTTGGTTTCACCAAATCATTAGCTGTTAGTTTGTCCAGCTGGAACTCCTTCCAGTTGTACCTTATGACCACAAATTTCTTCATAAGAAATTCCTTTTCTAAAAAGGTGGTATGCTGAGAAACAAAACACCTTTTGCTCTTCAGTGTGGTAGAAGATATTCCCTCGCAAATGTTTGGGATATCCAACAAACTTACACAGAAATATCCTTGCCTCGAGCTTGTCCGGAATTTTCTTTTCAAAATAGGCCAGACAACCCCATATCTTAACTCGTTTAAGAGATGGTCTCCTCCCATTCCATATCTCATATGGAGTGGTAGGCACTGATTTTGGATGGAACCACATTCAATAGGTATGCAGCTTCTCAAGTGCATAACACCAAAAGGAAACAGGTAACTCAGCAGTACTCATCATAGAGCGCACCATATCTCATAGGGTGCAATACCTCCTCCCCGATACACCGTTGTGCTGTGGTGTATACAAAGGAGTAAGCTGAGAGAGAATCCCATTCTCGTTTTAGAAACTCCAGGAACTCCATGCGCAAGTATTCTCCACCTTGATCACATCGAAGGACTTAATACTTCTTCCCGTATGGTTCTTAACTTCAATCTTATATACCTTGAATTTCTCAAAAGTTTCAGACTCGTGTTTCAACAGGAACACATGTCCGAATCTTGAGAGATCGTCGATGAATGTAATGAAATACAAAGAACCAACGTTGGCATTTATAGACATAGGACTATATACATCACCATGTATCTGTCCCAAGAGTTCAGTAACTCTATCTCTGTTTCCAGTAAACGGAGTATTGGTCACTTTACCTTTGAGACAAGACTGGCAAGTATCAAAAGATGAAAATTCGAACAGATTCTCATATTCATCCTTATGTAACTTAGCTAGTCGTGTTGCATTGATATGACCTAGTCTACAATGCCACAAGAAGGATTCGTTCATTTCTGAAGTACTCCTCTTGTGTGTGTTCTACATACTTTGAACTGTGCTTTGATTTAGAACGTATATGCTATTACATAACGTGCCTGATCCAATCAACTCTTGATGAAGGAAAATGTTCACAAGATTATCCTGTAATACAAAATTATATCCTTCTTTAACTTAATAAAGAAACTGATGTAATGTTGTATATCAGGTTCGGCATGTAATAACATTCATTCAGAATCAATGTATTTACCATTTGGTAATACAAGGTGACATTTGCCAGCTGACTTGGCTGCAATAATTGCACCATTCTCTAATACTTAGAGACATATCACCTAATCCTAATTCTCTACCTTTCTGTAGCCCATGTAACAGATTACATATGTGGGATCCTAATCCGGTATCTAATACCTAGGACGTAGAGTGTACTGAGAAACAGTTCTCAGTAATAAACACACCTGAAGAAGATGCATCAACATGCACATTCCTCGACCGGGTCGCGTAGGAATCTGGATATTCCCCTATTTCCTACTCGGACTTATAACAATTATAAGATAGAGCGGAGCCAACGTTCCCCAGCTCAGTATAATAAGCATATTCGGTCTATACATCTATATTATTATCTTGATTAAGGCATGACATGGTCGCTATCAGGAGAGAGAGAGAAGAAAACACTCAGCGTATGCCCTTGCAAGATCAGATTGGTTATTATTTTATCTAATCAGGATGGCTCCCACTATTTTTATCAAATCTTCCTTCAAACCCTAAAAGGTAAGACTAGCCGGGATTAATTACACTCTACAAGTTCGATAATCATTCGGCCAAACCAGTGTCGGTACATTGAGGGAGGTTCCCCATGCTTTCGCACGGACTTAATTAAAATAAACCTCATTTTCCAAGGGGCGCAACCCCGTTAACACCTTCTAGACACCTACTTGATCGGCTAATTGTAATGTGTAAAACTCTCCCAGGAGTAACTCTTACTCGCAGTGGGTATCGGGATCCAACTATCTCATAAAAGGTATGCAATCTCATTGCAAATTTAAACACTTGAAATTCCCGATAATATTTTGCCCGTAGCAACTTATGACCTTAACAAGGTCAACAAATCATAAGCGCTAGCCAAGTTCAACCTGTACATTTCATGATTGAATTAAACCTACCCGTACAAACCTTAACAAGGTCAACAAAGTCATATGACCACCCTAATCCAATCGCATCATATGCTTAAGCAAATAAGCACTAGTCAGCTACCGCACACCATGCCTTAACAAGGTCAACAAACGTAGCACAAATACTAAGTAGCACTTATCTGAAATGACGGAGGGCTACGACAGGATTTTAAAAAAACCCTTTGCGTAATTAACTTGATATCGTTGTAGAATCGAGTGATTTTGAAAATGAGTGTTTTTTAGGCTTTTACTAGTTTTGCTAAAGAGGTCACTCTCGGTGAAGGGATCTTGGCTCTTTCCTCATCGAATGAGGTGCTGGATATTTCATAAATACCACTATGCAAAGCATGAACTAAAAAAGCAATCAAAAAAAAAAACCGAGTAGGTTGTAGCATCTGCCAGTTTTGCTAAAGAGGTCACTCCCGGTGAAGGGATCTCGGCTCTTTCCTTATCAAATAAGGCGTTAGATATTCTACAAGGAATACCTCTATGCAAAGCAAGAACTAGAGCTACCAATTTTTAAAACAAGATTCAATAACATCTTTAGGTTTATTTTCTTTCATTAATCTCATTAATGACGTCCCATCAATTATGCTTCCTAAGTGTCACAGAAGAAACGAAAGCAGCAATATTTATTATATATCATATTTATAATATAAGTATTCGTCTCATCATATAAAGTGATCACATCACAGAATATCAGCAGCAGCAGCAGAACGCATATGAAATATTGGATATACTAGGAATTCCGTGTTTTAAATTAAGCCAGTAAAAAATGCGGATTCCACGGTCGTGATGAATAGCCAAACCCACATCCCTAGACCCCTACGAGAGCGTCAAGCAACCCTACCAATTCTAGAGTTAGGAGATCCGGACTCGACTCCTCGAGATGGTCTCCCATTAGACTCTAGAACCCGGTTACTTATGCTCTCCACCTTGGATCTATCCTAATGCAGAAAAGTAAATAATATACATCAATGGTGACATCATCCTCAACCCGAAAGTGCCCCAATAAAAGAATATTAAATACAAGTTTTTACATGAATGAAAATAAAAAAACTCTCATATCACATAAAAAAACCAGCTAATCAAAACACGACGATCCAATATAACATATCACAGCAACACATAACATCACATGTCATCAACGTAAGTAAATATGCGTATCTCAATTGTCGTTGATATATAACAACGAAACTGGCGATGCACCACATATTACACTTACGGTCGCATAAAAGAAAGTGAAAACTACAACAATTGGAATCCGCAACCACCTTAGACATCATAAACCCAATGTATCACATACTTTGGATTTCATGCTCAACTAAATGAATTCGTTAGACATCGCATGCCTAACAATTATATATTTTAGTCTCGATATTGAAAACACTTTTCAATAACCAGTCGGGTAATTCAACAAGATTCCTGACAACCTGATCGAATGCTCGTCGGAAACTTTAGTAGACGGCCGCACCCCCGATGCCGTCGACGAAGTGCACTTAGGCGGAACACCGCGGCCGCAAGCACCCGAACGGATGCTTTTGGCGACGGGGTTCTCCTGCAGTCACTTGGTTGGGGTTATGGGGGGTGGCTATCTAGTAAGGTTACCCGGCGAGTATCCGCGTACACTACGTAATTGCGACGGACTTTTGATCCACATCAAAATCCCGTGGCAACCGATCAAATGAGACTGAATTGCTAGATTTATAAAATTCAAATTAGTTTTCACAAAACTAAATATTGTGGATTCCAAGTATTGTATCATAATTCACAGATAGATAGACGATGTTAAACTTTTCGATCGAATCAACAAATGCCCAAAATTTCCCAAAGAGCTCAACACTTGAGCGCGGTTTAAAAAATACCCAAAACATGCCACAACACCTATGGACCAACCATAAAAGGGTCAACCCTTGCCTCACCTATGACGCCGCGGAACTACCACAAACCCTAAGGTTTGGCGGCGGTTCCGACGGTCACAGAATCGAGTTAGGGTTCGTTCTTCTAGAGGGTCCATAGAAAACACCTGCATGATTTTCTAAAGATTTTAAACTTTGAAAAATCCAACTCTTGAAAAATTTCCATCGAGAGAGAAAATGGGTTATTGATATCCGTTTGAACTTTTTAACGTCGTCTAAATAACCCGAAACGAAGTTAGAATTACGACTACGAAACACTCCGAATTGTTTTTACAAAAAGATAACATCACATGCAATCCTAGTAAAAACAAGCAACACCTGAAACACCAAAACCCAGAGACTGGAACACCACCCAAAATTGAAGTCCAAACTCAATAGAAAATCCGGCCAGGCCGGTCAAAACCACACATGTCGCCAGGTCAAATTCGGCGAGGAGGGCTCAAATTTCTGTGGTGTTCATGTTACATCTCATATAACATTCTGCAGTTGCTTAATAAATTTTTAGACACCTTAAAAATTTCGACAGAAACTTGGTTTTTATTTCGAGTGTTTCGGAGTTGTTTCGGTTTCATAATTCTATAAATATCGTCTAATTCTCTAGCATGGCTCTGATACCACTGTAGGGTTCCCTAGGGTCACCGCTGGGTTTCGGGAGGCATCGACCATGCCGTTTTAAAAAATTTGGCGCGCTAAAGAACCCTAACCTAGAATCTTAACTAGAGAATTAGACGAAACAAGAATGTAAACATCTTTACATCTAAGTGAACAAGGAATACAACCTTGTAGACCGGTCATTCACTTCATAAGCTCTGTGTAGTAGTCCCTTCGCTCCAAGTAGTGATCTTCCAGACTCTAGAAAGGCTCCACAAGATGAAAGGAACAAATTTTCTTGAAGTCTTCGAGGCAGAAGATGATCTACGTCGAGAAGACACCAACTCAAGCTACCTCTTAACTAATATGGAATTAGTGAGGCAAACACCCTAAACAAAACGGCTAGTCTAGTAGAGGATGATGAAGTATTAATTTTTCTCACTTTAGAAATTATTTTCTCACTCATTTTCTTCACCTCCCAAAAAGCTAGAGAGCTTGAGGAAGGAGATGAAGAAAAACAACCATGGAAAAAGTTTAGTGTGGAATGGGAACCATGGGTGAATTAATATCATATACTAACTCATGTAGATACTAAACCATGGCTAATCATAATGGTTGGGTTAATAAATATCTCAAGTAAAACAAAATTAGTGGACTTGGTCAATGGTTCCACAAGCTTCAACCATGTGACTAATTTCCATTTAATTTTGATTTACTTTAATAAATAAAACTCTTCATTATGTTAAGCATGGTGTGAGTCTCATACACCTATATAGCATGTATCATCTAGCATGACACAAAAGAATGTACATTAATATATATCACATATATACTAAGTGTACACTACTGAGAAAAAGAAATCTTAAGTTAGCTAATATTAGTTAATGTAAATCAATAAATCAAATATATAATTATACATTAAATTATTAAATCAACACTTGATTTAATAATCCGGCTATATCATATATAAGCGACCAATATCATATGTATCAACTTATCAAATCAACACTTGATCCGATAACCCGTGTATATCACATATAACCAAACGATATCACATATCACAAACAAGCCTTTTCATACTCCTGCGAATCCAATAAGTAACACTACCGTACAGTCCGATCTCTTCGTCAGATATGTCGCATATCTCAGCCTGGGGGTGGTAAACATCAGACCCCAATAGCCCTGATAAGTCATGCCGATATGAGGCCCATAACGGTTCGAGAAACTACTGATAACACTTACTAGTAGATTTCAACAATCCTGGCCAGTAATTTCCTGTTATGGCTAATCGAGCATAGCGCAACATCAACCCCCAATGCCGGGAGAGACGAAATCCCCTCCTATCGCTCATTGCCTCCATGTGACTCAGGACTGTACCCAAAAACCACCGTTTTGCACGATTTCTTGAACGTGGTAAGGTGGAAATCAAAGCACAACGTGAATCACATAAGACTCTATGATGATCTCGGGTCGACAGACTAACTTGTACCAGTGTCACCAGAGAACTGCTATCTGACGTGAGGTATAATACCATCTAGGAGTTCTCGGCGAGTGCGTTCAGTGTACCCAGTCTCAACTGAGCACCCGTATAGCTTCTCTGATGTCAAACACCAATGGATGTGGGATCATCCATCGTCCATCGTATGGGTCAAGAAGCATATACGCTAGTCTACTCTGGAATATCAATGCCTCGTCTCGATATTCCCACGACTAGGAACAATTGAAGGATGTACTTGCCGACTACCCTTGCCCCACTAGTATGATCTGCATCATAATCCTGGTAGTCAAGTACTCATCCTAAGGGCTTTATCAACATGTAATTGAGAGACAATAAGTGTACATGTTAAGATAAAGAACAACAAGATAGCATACTATTATGTCGAGCAAGAAAGTCCTCCCTATATATGTCCAAGCATCCACTATAATATACATTCACATGTATAATAATGGCCTCTAGGGCATACATATAACTAACACAAAGATCCTAAGGGCTCTACTAATATGTATTAGCGATATGCTAAAAGAAACATATACACATATTGAGGTAGAATTAAACCAAGTAGCATACTACCATTTTGAGCAAGACTGTTATTATACATGTGAATATCCCAAACTTCCAAAATGTAATATACAATCTAGTACAATACAATAATGTCCTCTAGGGAATATATCACTAACAATAATAACTATAATATATAAGTAATCAATCATACACAATTTACGTGTTCATTTCACATTACTTTTTATATTCTTTTTCTTCTTTTGGGACTTACCGAGCGTTAGTTCGCTGACGACATTCCCCTCTATTTCTTTCTTTCGAATATTCATCAGGAAGACCGGACTCTCAGGAGATCGAGCCTAGCCAGGAGGACTTGGACCAGCTCACCACTCAGCCTGACAACTAGTTCATCTGCACTTCCATTTTGTATGCCATTGTTTAGGCATTGCTTTACTCATTGTATCTTTTATTTTCAAACGGTTGTATGTAAAGATGAATGTAAATAAAGTTGATGTTTTATTTTAATACTCTTGTCATTCTCGTTCATTTTATTTATTGATTAATTAAGTTTACGTGTTTATTACTTAGTAAATATGTTGCGGCCTGCCACGTTATCGTTTCCGTCTACTGGGAAGCGGGGCGTGACAGGTTTTGTTAGCGGCCCATGCATGTCAGTTCTGCATGAAGTCTTAAGCAATATATCACATGAATTATAAGAATCAGCAACTATACATTCCTTACATTTCTAATTTCTTGAATCTACTCTAACCATTCTTTTTTCTATCATGGTCATGGATTCTCCCAAAAACACCAGTACCAATGTCAATGGCAATACCCCACCGCTTACTCTACCACCACCACCTACCATTGCAGCTCCTATCAACGAGTAAACGATACTACTTGAAGCTATCAAGAGCCTTCTGGAGGGTCAGCAGTAGCAGACTGCTATCCCCATGCACCGCCCGAAGCCGAGGCACCCGAGTCAAACAATTTCAGGCACTGCATCCAAAACACTTCTCGGGGAAAGAGAGCCCACTGGAGGCAGAAGAATGGGCTCAATCAATCAAAGATGATCTGGCAGCCGCTCAAGTGCCAGACATTGCCTGGGTAAGAGTTGCTAAGCTGCAACTGACAGACAAAGCAAGAGTCTGGTGGAAGGCTGAGGAAAGCCGACTCACACAGCCAATTGAGTGGAAGAAGTTTCGCGATCTGTTCAATGCAAAGTACTTCCTTGAGACTTCCCGTTTTGATATGGAGCACCAATTCATTCATCTACAACAAGGCTCGATCTGGGTCAAGTCTGTGGATGAATACGATACTGAGTTTACCAGGCTCAGCAGGTAAGATATTGTCTCGATATTCAAATTTCCGATCTCACTCATTACACTTCTAACACAAGGTTGTAACAGGTTCGTTGCATACCTGATTCCTACTGCTGAGATCCGGACATGATGATTTCAGCAGGGGTTGGACCCCGAAATCCAAGCTGCACTCGCTACAGGGGATTTCCCAACCCATGAACTTTCTTCGATGGCTGCCCGACGCCATGAGGTAATTGTGAAGAAGAAAGGCAGACCGCAGACTGCCGGTGTGAAACACCCTGCCACATAGATGACAAGAGGAGCCTCTTCTAGGCGAACTTTTGCACCCAAGACTTTTGCACCCAACATTTAACCGGTCCAGTCCAGACTTTTGCACCCAAGAGACTAGGAGGATCATTTAACCGGTCCAGTCCAGACTTTTGTTTCTATTGCAAGAGGACCGGACACTTGGCGAAGGACTACAGGCGTGCAAATAGCCTTTTTTGGTTTGTGGCGCATCCACTCACGCCATAGAAGGATGTACATACCACTTCAACACAGCTCCAGCACCTAGACCAGCTATCACAGCCCCACAGCGGCCAGCCATTCAGTCTCCTGTACCTTATTTAGCTCTCCCTGCACCAGCTCCATATGGAGCACCTGCACATCTTTAACGTCAGTTCCATCAAGCACAGAGAAACGTGCCTCAAGGGCAGAAAAACGTTCCCCAAGGACAGAGGAATGTGCCTCCAGTAAGGAGGAATGTACCATGACGTCAAGCTTTCACAATAACGGTCGAGGAAGCCAAAGCCGCAGGCCAAGTCATCACTGGTAATTCCCAGTCCTTTCAATCCTTGTATAGCACTATACTTTTCCTATATCTAAACCCAACCTCACACAACTTAGGTACTATACTAGTAGCCTCCCTTGCTGCTCTAGCACTCTTCGACACTTGAGCATCACATTGCTTTATGTCGCAACGGTTCTTTCGAACTCATGCGATTCTAGTTAAACTGCTCATATCCCACTGGAATGTCAGTTCAGGGAACGGCGTTCTAAAAGCAACTTTGGGATACGATCTTTGTCTAGTGGTCTTTTGCAGTAGAGAATTTTATGCGGATTTCAAGGTGCTGGACATACCGAACTTCGACGTAGTCTTGGGAATGGACTGGCTGGGACCTTTCTTCGCTACCATTGACTGTCGCCAAAGGAGGGTAGTGTTCGAAATACCAGATCATCCAGTGTTCTATTTCAAGAGTGGAGACCGTACCTTGGAACCTAGCGTCTACAAAGCAAAACCACAGAAGGCAATGGTTGCAGCATTGCAAGCGGAAGAATCGAAGCCAGAGGTAGTTTGAGAGTTCAAGGATGTATTCCCGGAAGATATATCAGGTTTGCCTCCCGATCGAGCTCTTGAACTCAGCATCGATTTACAACCTGGTGTGCAACTGGTAATAAAAGCTCCGTACCGGCTAAGTCCAGAAGGATTGAAGGAGATCCGCATTCAGTTGGACGAACTCCTGAAGAAAGGTTGGATTCATCCCAGTACTTCAAGCTGGGGATCCCCGGTATTACTGGTGAAGAAGAAAGAAGGTTCTTACAAGATGTGTATGGACTATCGAGCTCTGAACAAAGTGACGATTAAGAAAAAGTATCCACTACCACGCATCGATGATCTTTTCGACCGTCTATGTGGGTCTTGTGTATTTTCGAAGCTAGATCTTCGTTCGGGTTATCATCAGGTGAAGGTCAAAGAGTCCGACATTCCGAAGACGGTGTTTAGGACTCGATATGGTCATTATGAGTATCCCGTAATTCCATTTGGAGTGACCAATGCACTTGCCATCTTTATGAACCTGATGAACCAAGTTTTCCGAGAGTACTTAGACAGGTTCGTTGTCATCTTCATCGACGACATCTTGGTGTATTCAAAATATCGGAAAGAACATGCCGAGCACTTACGGATTGTCCTGGAGACATTGCGACAACATCAACTCTATGCCAAGTACAGCAAGTGTGAATTTTGGTAGATCAAGTCGGATTTCTCGAACATATCGTTTCAGGCAAAGGAATCTCAGTAGATCCGGCTAAAGTGTCAGCTATCAGTGAGTGGCCGACACCAAAGATGGTGAAAGATATACATGGTTTCTTGGGATTAGCAGGATACCACCGAAGATTCATTGAAGGCTTCTTAAAAATTGCAGCACTCCTAATCAAGCTCACACGTAAAGATGAAGCATTCGTGTGGTCAAAAGCATGTGAGAAAGCTTTTGTAGAACTCAAGTCGAGACTAACCTCTACTCCTATCCTCGAAATACCGGATCAATCTGGAGGATTTTTTGTGTATTGTGATGCGTCCGGTAAAGGAGTAGGATGTGTTCTACACCAGCATGGAAAAGTTGTAGCTTTTGCATCAAGACAACTAAAGGTTCATGAGCGCAACTATTCAACACATGATCTGGAGTTGGCAGCCGTTATCTTCGCACTTAAGATTTGGTGCCATTATCTTCTGGGACAACGAGTGGATATATACACTGACCACAAGAGTATGAAGTATGTATTTACTTAGAAGGAATTAAACATGCGGCAGAGAAGATGGCTAGAACTCATGGCGGACTTCGACATCAACCTACAGTATCATTCTGGGAAGGTGAACGTAGTTCCTGATGCGCTTAGCCGCCAGCCATTAGCAATGAACCTCACCGCTCAGTGGAAGCTACAGCAAGAATTGCACAGATTGGCGATCGAAGTAGTTATGCCAGGTAACGCTTTATATTTGATGAACTTACAAGTTCAATCCACTCTTGTCAATCAGATCAAGGCAGCTCAAGTAAATGATGCCAAGCTACAAAGATCGGAGAACAAGTAGAAAGTGGACTTAGAACTAACCTCATCATCCACGAAGACGGTTCCTTGAGATATGGAAGTCGATTATGTGTACCTATCGGCCCAGTTCGAGAAGAGTTGATGAAAGAAGCTCACGGCTCTCCTTATTCTGTACACCCCAGTGGTACAAAGATGTAAAAAGATCTACGACAACACTACTGGTGCCATGGAATGAAGCGCGAAGTAGCAAGGAGCGTAGCAATGTATTTGGTGTGTCAGCAAGTAAAGGCTGAACATCACAGAACTGCTGGTCTATTTCAGCCATTACCAATCCCAGAATGGAAATGGCAGCACATTACCATGGACTTCGTGACTGCCCTTCCTCACAGCATGAAGGGTAACGACGCAATATGGGTTATTGTGGATCGAGTCACCAAGTTGGTTCACTTTATTCCATTTCGAGTTGGCCAATCAACCGAGACGTTAGCAAAGAAGTACATGGAGGTAAGCATAAATCTAAAATAAGACTTAAACCTTCAAATTTTACTATATTTGATACCCATAAACTCATGCAGGAGATTGTAAGATTACATGAAGTACCTGTTTGCATCGTCTCCGATCGTGATACAAGATTCCGATCACAATTTTGGCAGAGTCTGCATGCTAGCATGGGAACGAGTCTGAATTTCAGCACGGTTTATCATCTATAAACGGACGGACAGTCCAAGCGAACAATTCAGATTCTGGAGGACATGCTAAGAGCTTATATGTTAGACTTCGGAGGTTCGTGGGAAGATCACCGACACCTTTTGGAGTTTTCATACAACAACAGCTATCGGCCAAGTATTGGAATGGCACCCTTCGCAGCACTCTACGGACGGAAGTGTCGTTCACCTCTAAGTTGGGACGACGTCGGAGATCATGAACTCCTTGGACCGGAGATGATCGTAGCAACTGTGGACGTAGTTCGCACGACCAGGGAAAGGATGCGCATAGCCTAAGACAGACAGAAATATTGGGCAGATGCAAATCGTCGACATCTGGAGTTCCAACCTGGAGACCATGTTTTCCTGAAGATCTCTCCGAATATAGGAGTGATCCATTTTGGCAAAAGGGGTAAGCTAAGTCCAAGATATATAGGACCGTTCGACATACTCAAACAAGTTGGAGAAGTAACATACCGTCTAGTACTACCTCCCTCATTGGAAGGAGTGCACAACGTGTTCCACATATCCCAGCTATGACGATATGTGAGCGACCCTAGCCACATACTCGATCACTTAGAGCTCACAGTACAGAATGATCTAACTTGCTAGCAACAACCCATTAAGATCCTGGACCGAAAGGTGAAGACACCGCGGAATAAGGAAGTAAACTTGGTCCGAGTGATGTGGAGGAAGGATTCGCCAGGAGAATTAACATGGGAACTAGAAGAAGACATGCGTGCAAGATACCCTTATCTATTTGAAAATTAGTCTCTATGTAAATGTAAATTTCGAGGAAGAAATTTTTATAAGGAGGGTAGAATGTAACGACTCTAAAATCTTGTATGGAAATTTTACTGTTAATATACAAGAAATGAGTTTTACAGCCTGAGTTTGAATTATAAGTCAATTTTGTGAAATAACAGCAAGAAACAACTTGTAGCTCATTGGTAAAGCCTTTGCACTGCTGTGACATAACCCCTGTATTCGATTCCCATCAGACATAATTATTTTTCTGAATTTTTTAAAACTTTTTGGATGCCCAAAAGATTGCACGTGCAGTACACGAGAAAATGAAAAGTTTAGAAAAATCAAACATGTGGAAAATGGAGAAAACAGAGGGTTGATCAAGTGGCACGAATCTCGAGGCCAGACATCACAAATCGACCGGCCAATATTGCTCAATAACCGGTGCCGACGGTCAGATGAAGCCTAATGATGTCCGTGCTTTGCACACTTGTTTCTTCAGCTACCCCTAACCCCTCTGCACTATTTGATTTCCCTGCAATATTAAACACAATTTTAATACTTTTAATCCACATTTTTAATTCCTAAACTCTAATTCTCCACTATAAATACCACCCCCTACCTTGGCTCAGCATCATTCTGAAAATTCTATCCAAAACTCTCTAAAAAGTTCATATTGCAAGTGAAGTAAAGTGGAGTTAGCGAGCAAGTCGGTTCCGGCAAAGATCGAAGCCAATTCCGGAGCTCCCGCGATGCCACGATGATAATCCTTTATTCTTTACCCTTTGTTTGAGCTTTCTAAACAGTAAGTCCCTCCCAAACTCCTTTTCTCTTCATTAAATTTCTTTTTTAAACAAAATCGGTAAAAGTGGAGTTATTACCGATACCATCTTTTCTAAAACCGATAACTCCATTATCCTTTATCATTTAGTCAAACTAATTTTACCACTTCACTTGTAATCTTAATACCAATATTTAGAATAAATTTTACCCAAGAATCTCATGTGAAACAACTCAAATTAAACTTTTACATTAAAATACCTTGAACTTTATTATCATGTCTTTTCAACAAAATTGCTTAACAAAACGTTTAGGAAAACTTCACGGGGTAACGACCTATCCCACATGCACACTTGGATCCATAGCACGATACCTCTTTTTTATGAATTCTTGTTACGAAGAAAATATTACAATAAAATACCATATAATTCTAAAACCGGATTTCTTTTAAAAGCGGTATTTCATTTCCTTTGCGTTTATGCATCTACAATCCTCTTTAGGGGACCTGCTAACGGATGGTGTAGATTTTCACACATCCTCAGGCTAGTAGAGCGAGATGCAGACCTCCTCACGGAGCATTCGATCTCGAAAGGATTTAAATATGATTTTTAAGAAATACAGATTTTCTAAATAACATAAAATTATTTTTAAAATTAAAATTATATAAAATTATAAATCCATATTTTCAAAAGATAATAAATCTATAGTTTTCAAAGAATGAAAGATTAACAAATATCAATAAAATGCCATCAAGATACCAAAAGGACAAGTTTTTTTAATAAAATACCATGTACTTTCAAAATCTAAGTATTTATCATTAAAATACCCCAATACTTAAAATCCATGCTCATGAAAACCCTAAGTAATACTAATCACCCTCGAGGTCACATTTTAACTATATTAAAAATATTTTTTCATAAAACCCCCTCGAGATATACAAAACAATATTTAAGGACTTTAGTAAATATAGGTTTAAGCGGGATCAATTCTCTTGAGCCCCAGGAAGCTGGAGAAAGTGAGTGCTTGTCTATTTAAGGCAAACAACTTAACGGATTTATCAATGATAATTTTCTTGGAAAAAGTCATAAATTCTGCCGTCCAAGTGCAACAGTTACCGACGACTCCCGAACTTAAGAATTCCAGAGTTTAAATCAGTTTACAAGAGTCTAACTCGGTCAGAGTCCAATTCAAACCTGAATCCAAATTTAAATATGAATACTTGATCATGAACATGAATACTCGAATCCAAACATCAATATTAAATATGTATACTTGACTTGACTTGACCGAACCATGGTTATAACTTGACTTGAATACTTGAATACTTGATTACATGCTGAACATGAATACCTGAACATTTTGTATCCATGATTTCGGCAAGACTTGTAAATATAATCTATACAAAACATTACACGGAGATAAAGGGGTAGATTGGTACGGAACGTATATCGTGGCACGAGAGGTCACTTAAAAGACACCTACATGAATTCACGTGCCGTTGTCCCATGGGTTATGACGGGGCCTTGTACTATATGTTACCATAGTCCACGGGGTAAGATGGACTCCTCTCGTATACATGAATAACTTCTTTATCAAATTACTAACAACCACGTTATAATAACTATAATATATCAATAATCAATCATACACAACTTACCTTTTCATTTCACATTACTTGTTATATTCTTTTTCTTCCTTTAGGACTTACCGAGCGTTAGTTCGCTGACGACATTCCTTTCTATTTCTTTCTTTGGAATGTTCGTCAGTAGAACCGGACTCTCAGGAGATCGAGTCTAGCCAGGAGGACTTGGACCAGCTCACCACTCAGCCTGATTACTAGTTCATCTACACTTTCATTTTTTATGCCATTGTTTAGGCACTGTTTTACTCATTGTATATTTTATTTTCAAACAGTTGTATGTAAAGATGAATGTAAATAAAGTTGTTGTTTTATTTTAAAACTCTTGTCATTCTTGTCCATTTTATATATTGCTTAATTACGCTTAACGTATTTATTTCTTAGTAAATACGTTGCGGCCTGCCACGTCATCGTTTCCGTCTACTGGTAAGCGTGGCGTGACAGTGTTTCAGTGATATGACCAAGTCTACAATGCCATAAGAAAGCTCGATTTATTTCTGGAATCTTTTTTCAGCATGTTTTGGACGTTGAAAACTTGATGTTGATTGGGAACGTATATTCCGTTATTAAGTGTATCCGACCCAATCATTTCATGATTTAGGTGAATATTTATGACATTGCTTTCAAGTATAAAATTATATCCTTCATTATATAACAAAGATACAGATATAACATTACACATCATACTGGGTACACAAAAGCAGTTACGCAATAACAAAATATGTCCAATCGTCAATCCTGGGTGATATTCTCCTACTGCAACAACATCCACACTGGTTCCGTTGCCAACCCTGAGGGTCATATCCCCTTTCCTCAAGACTCTACGGCATCTCAGCACCTGAAATAAATTACAGATGTGAGATCCTGATCCGGTATCCAATATCCAGGAAGTAGAGTTTATAGAGAAACAGTTTTCAATCGCGAACACACCTGAAGCCGAAGCCACAACTTGCTTCGTATCCTGATTCTTGGGATTTAAAGCCCAGCAATCCTTCGTCCAATCTCACTTTTTCCGACAATAGAAACATTATTCCTTTGTGGCCGCCCCTTACTTTTCTTTCCCTTTCCCTGCACCTTTTGCACACCTCCCCTCGGTTTGGTGGGGGCCTTCTTCTTCTTTCCCTTGGCCTTAGCCTTGGATCTAGCAGAAAAAGATTCCCCAATAAACAGAGCGGGTATTTCCTTGGATTTCTTCAAGGTGCTCTCTGCCATCCTCAACATGTTGAGGTGCTTAGAAAGTGAAACTTCCAGCTTTTGCATATTGAAATTCAATATGAATTGGGCATAGGTGGAGGGAAGAGACTGTAGAATCAAGTCGGTGTACAACTCATTTTCCAACGTAGTTCCCAGGTCCGCGAGCTCTTCTATGAGGGTAATCATCTTTAGGACGTGGTCCCCAACAGAGGATCCGACAGCCAATCTCGCTTGAAACAATTTATTCGCGATCTCATATCTTGCAATATGAGATTGCTCTCTATATAAATCTTTGGTATGGAGGAAGATGGAAGTAAAGTCCATCTTCTCATGCCGCCTCTGATGTTCATTATCTATGGAGGCCAGCACGAGGCACTTGGCTTTCACGCAATCAAGATCCCAGGTTTTACAGACCTCAATGTCTGCGACCAAGGATTCTGGACCGGGAACAGGGGGCTTTGCCGTAAGGACGTATGCAATCTTATCATATGTAAGGTCCATATGGACGTTCCTCAGCCAGTCTTTATAATTTGCCCCAGCGAGTTTATTTTTATCTGGTATTAGCTTAAGTCCCATCATAGTCGCTGCAATTAGGAGAGAGAGGAAAGAAACACTCAGCATATGCTCTTGTAAGTTTAGATTGGTTATTAGTTTATCTAAACAGGATGGCTCCCACTATTTCCTCGAATTCTCCTTCAAACCCTAAATGAAGAATTAGTCAGGATTAATCGCACCCTATAAGTTCGCTTATCTTTCGGTCAGGCTAGTGTTGGTACTTCGGAGAGAGGTGCCTCGTGTTTTCGCACGGACATAATTAAATAACCTCGTTTTTCCAGAGGCTTAGCCCCGTTAACACCTTTCTAGACACCTGCTTGATTAGCTAATTGCAAAGTGAAAAATTCTCCAGAAAAGTAGGCAGATACTCATAGTAGGATCAGTACCCAACTATAATTGTGTGATAATTTTGAAGGAAGCCTACCAAAAATACCACACTTCAGAAGGTATGCAACACTCCCGATGTGGTTTTTGCCTCGAGCGCTTATAACCTTGACGAAGGTCAAAACATCATAAGTCGCAAGTCAAGTTCAACCCGTCATTATGCAGATTAATCTAGACCCATATGTACAATCCCTTGACCAAGGTCAAAACAGCTGTACACCTGTCCTGGATTAATGTATCTATCTATCCTACAGATAAGCACCCACTAGCTACCAAACACTATACTTTGGCGAAGGTCAAAACACATAGCATGAATACTAGTAGATACATATTTGAAATGACGGAGGGCTACGACTGGTTTTGGCGAAAATTGTTAACGTAATGAACTTGATATAGTCGAAGGAACCGAATAGCTTTTGAAAAGAAGTAGTTTAATCTCCGCTTTTAAAAGGTTGTTTTTGAAGAAAACCGAGCGATTTTGCAATTGTTCCAACAACATCAGATTTTAGTTTTATTACTTTGCATTAATCAATATTAATGTGGTCCCATCAATTAACCTTATCATTGCAAAAAAAACGAAAATAGACCATACGCTTATGCCATCCGCATGCGCCACGGGGCCCCGTCATGCACCGTTAGGTTACTTAACTAACGGCAGAGCGGGGGTTGGACTAGCGCGGGTGCAAAACAGAAGTAACGTTTATTATATATAATCTATATATATATATATATATATCCATTCGTCTCACGCAATAATATCCATTCCAGATCACAGATCACAACACAAGAAACACTGATGAATATATTGGATATACTAGAATTTCCGTGTTTCGTTTTTGCCTATAACGAAAAACTGATTTCACGGTCGTGATTGTTAGTTATATGTATGCCCTAGAGGCCATTACTGTACATGTGATGTATATTGTAGTGGATGCTTGGACATATATAGGGAGGACTTTCTTGCTCGACATGATAGTATGCTATCTGGTTGCACTTTATCTTAACATGTACACTTATTGTCTCTCTATTACATATTGATAAAGCCCTTAGGATGAGTACCTGAATACCAGGATTATGATGCGGATCATACTAGTGGGGCAGAGGTAGTCGGTAAGTACATCCTTAGATTGTTCCTAGTCGTGGGAGTATCGAGACGGGACATCGATATTCCAGAGTAGACTAGCATATACGCTTCTCGACCCATATGATGGGCGATGGATGATCATATATCCATTGGTGTTTGACATCAGAGAAGGTATACGGGTACTCAATGGAGACTGGGTACACTGAATGGACTCGCCGAGAACTCCTAGATGGTATTATACCTATCGTCAGATAGCAGTTCTCTGGTGACACTGGTATAGGTTATTCTGTCGACCCGAGATCGTCATAGAGTCTTGTGTGATTCCCACCGTGCTTTGATTTCCACCTTACCACGTTCAAGAGATTGTGCAAAACGGTGGTTTTTGGGTACAGTCCCGAGTCATATGGAGGCAATGAGCGATAGGAGGGGATTCGTCTCTCCTGGTATTGGGGGTTGATGTTGCGCTATGCTCTATTGGTCATAACAGGAAATCCCTGGCCAGTGTTGCTGAGATTTAATGATAAGTGTTATCAGTAGTTTCTTGAACCGTTATGGACCTTGCATCGGCATGACTTATCAGACTATTGGGGTCTGACGTTATACTACCCCCAGGCTGTGATATGCGACATATCTGACGAAGAGACCGGACTGTACGGTAGTGTTACTGATTGGATTCGCAGGAGTATGAACATGCTTGCTTGTTGATCTTCTGATCGCTCAATACCCGGGTGGTGGTTACGTTTAGCAGACCGCTTGCGGCTTTTGGGTGTTTGATATGATCATCACCTACTGCCGGTGTATTAACGAGTCTTTAGAGTCCTACACAGAGGTTTCCTAGTTCATGCGAAACGGAGTAGGAGCACATATATGATATGTGTGGGACCGAGATTAATACGTGTATGTGATACCGTATTCTATTCTCACGATATGTGATATCGATCGGTTATATGTGATATAGCCGGGTTATCGGATCAAGTGTTGATTCGATAAGTTGATACATATGATATTAGTCGGTTGTATGTGATATAGCCGGATTATTAAATCAAGTGTTGATTAAATAATTTAATGTATAATTATATATGTGATAAATTGAATTACATTAACTAATATTAGCTCACTTAAACATTTCTTTTTCTCACTTATGTACACTTAGTATATATGTGATATATATTAATGTACATTATTTTGTGTCTTGCTAGATGCCACATGCTACATGGGTGTATGAGAATCATACCATGCTTATGATAATCCTAGAGTTTTTATTTATCCAAGTTAATCAAAATTAGATGGAAAATTGTCATGGCTAGAAGCTTGGAGAAGCTTATGCTAACCATTGACTTAGTCCACTAACTTTGTTTTACTTGTAAATATTTATTAAGCTAACCATTATTGTTAGCCATGGTTTATTCTCTACATGAGTTAGTTTATGACACTAACTCACCTATGGTTGCTATTCTCACCTCATGAGTTTCATTCTCATCTCCATTTCATCTTCTTCTTCCTCATGAGAAAGTTTTCTAGCTTTTCAAATGGTGAAGAAATATTGTGAGAAAAATAAATCTAAAGTAAGCAAAATTCTTACTTCATCATCCTCTACTATATTAGCCATTTAGTTTAGGGTGCTTGCTTCACTAATCTACCATTAGTGAAGAGATAGCAGGAGCTTGAGTCTTCTCAACGTAGATTATCTTCGGCTTCGAAGACTTCGAGTAAGTTTGTTCATTTCTTCATGTGAACCCTTACTAGAGTTTGGGTGTTCACTACATGGGGTGAAGGGACTACTACACGGAGGTTTAGAAGTGAAGGACTGGTCTACAAAGGTTGCATTCCTCATTCACTTAGATGTAAAGTTGTTTTCATGTTGTTTCGTCTAAATCTCTAGTTAAAATTCTAGGGTTAGGGTTCTTTAGTACGGAAAATTTTTAAAATTGGCATGGACGATGCCTCCCGAAACCTTGCTGTCGTATTAGGTAACCCTGCAGTGATGAATAGCCAAACCCCCACTCCATACCCCTACGGGTGCGGCAAACTACCCGTCAAATTCCCGAAGTGAAGCAACCTCCCTCAATGAAATGAGTAGGCCACTCAGCACTTCAAGAACCTGGTAGTTTGTGCACCCCTCTTTGGGTCTATCCTAGGTGCAAGAAAAAATAAATGAAATAATACAACGGTGGCTACAGTCTCAATCCGGATGTACCCTGCAAAAGGATATTATATTAATTTACAAATATACATGAATGAAAGAAAAGAACACTCTTCTCACATCCCCCTGGCTATTCATTCATGACGATCCGATACTTCATATCCAAAAACCATAAACAAGATACAAGATATGTGCAACCCCTACTAATCGACATATAGCAATTAGTAGACGTTTAGAAACATATATTCGAACAAAAACGAATAAACGATGTTAAAATTTTGACTTCGAAATACTCCGTATTGCCTAAGCACAAAGATAACAGAATATGAAATTTTTGCAAAATCAAACAATACCATAAATCAAAAATCCAAGAGTACAGAACACCACAAGAAACTCGAGACCCAACTCCAACAGAAAACCGGCCATAGCAGGAAAAAGCCCATTTCCGGCGGGTTTTTCTTGGAATTTGTGCCTCGTTTTTCTCTGGTGTTCAAGTTACAACTAAAGGAGCACTATGCAATTTTTTAAATAATTTTTAGAGGCTCTGGAAAAATTAACAGAATCTTGGATTTTGATTTTGTCGATTCGAAGTTATTTCGGTTTCGTAATTTTAAACTTCGTCTAATAAGCTAGTTAAGATTTGAGTATGCTCTGATACCACTGTAAGTTGATGTCACACACTCCACTTAGTTTTTGGGGAGGCAGAATTTACAAAAAAAAACGATTTAAAGTCAAGTAACATCGACTAAACTTCCAAGATCATTCAAAAATCTTAACTAGCTAAACACAAAGAACTTCTAAACTACTATGATAATGGTTTATACCTCCAAGATACAAGTCCTTCGGGTCTTCTTCTCCTCTTTTTGAGATCCTATAAGGGACATATCGCGCTTTATCGTCGGCCTCCTTGTGTCAACGATGATCCACCCGAGAGTATATGGTTCAAGCTCTAATCTCAAGAATGAGGTAACTAAAGTACCTAATTTTCTAATCTAGGTAGCTTAGGAGATGTAGAGAGTTAATTGGTTTTTATCTTAAAAAACCCTAGGATTCACAACACATGTAAGGGTTAGGGTTTGAGGAAGAAGAATGAGAGCAATGGAGAGAGAATGCAAAATATAGAATGAAGTCTTGAATGAGCAACTGAAGAATGGCTAAGTCTTTTTTTCAAAATCAGGCATGCATTATTTTTCCATAGAAAAATGTAACCATGCTCGAATAGTAAGGTCAAATGAATAAACAAAAGAATTAGCCATGCTTCAAACCATGCCACAAATATCTCCATTCATCTACCTCATTATCTATTTACCAAAAATAGATATATCCAAAATGAGGTGTCCCCTTCTAGAAGCATATCTTGTAAAATTACAAGAATACCCTCACCATATATACATACCCGTATTCGTACTGCAAAAAATACGAATACCAAGAGATAAAAATAATCCAATAATATAATACTAGAATGCGGCTTAATCCTAAGCCCACTAGTATTATCTGTCCGAACAACATCCATATAGCTAGTACACCTATGTGATCAGAACCCTGCATGTAAAACCATACGGCCTCTACATCGTTTCGTCTGAACAAGGGAAACCCTCTGTGTGGGACTCTAAAGGCTCGACAGTACGCTGGCAGTGGGTTTAACCACAAGTCCGTCAGAGGCACTAGCTGTACGTAACGGCTACCCAGGAAAATGTCGAAAAGAAGGCCGGCGAGCAAACTCATCCGAACCCTTACTGAGCCTGTCCGTGACAATCTTCGTACAGTTCGGTCTGTTCGTCTGAGAGTATCGTGTGCCGGTTTAGAGGGTGGAAAACGTCAGACCCCTAATAACCTGACAAGTCGTGCTGATGTGGCTAAAAACCATCCAAGAATCTACTGGTCTAACTACCAGTAATTCTCAATCCGCCCTGGCCAGGGACTTATGGTGTTGGCCAACCAAACACAGCACGACATTGACTCCCTATACCGGGAGAGACGAATCCCTAACAATTGCTCACTGCCTCCATGTGGCTCGGGACTGTACCCAACTAAAACCTGTTTGCATGACTCAGTAGAGCCGTGGTAGGGTAGTAATCAAAGCACAGTGGGAACTCACACGAGACAAATGACGACCTCGGGTCGACAGACTATCAGCACTCATGTCACCAGAGAACTGCTATCTGACGTTAGGTATAATACCATTTAACCAGTTCTCGACGAGTCCGTCCAGTGTACTAACCCCCAGTGAGCACATGTATACAATCTTAGGTGCACCACACTAATGGCTGCGGGACCAACCACCGCCCCTCGTCAGGGTCTAGATATGTATACACTAGTCTATTCTGGAGTATCGTTGTCCAGTCTCAATACTCCAACGAATAGGGACATTTTAAGGATGTGCTTATCGACTACCCAGCTCCCACAAGTATAATTGCCATCACAACGCTGGTAGTCAAGTAAGGATCCTACGGGCTTTATCAACATGCATACAAGATATGAAATAATAAGTAAAACATATCATATGTTAAGATAAAGACAAACCAAATAACATACTATCATATCGAGCAAGATTGTCCTGTGCATACATATCCCTAGCATCCTATACAATGAAGGCCTCTAGGGCATACATATCCAACAATGTTGTTGCAATATAAACAACCTACCTACTTAATTATACTATCCCTGACATGCTTGTACCATGCCACCCTTTTACTGTTATTGCTATCATCCTAATACCCATTGCCTGTAATGCTTACTGATGCCAACAATCCTGATTTGTTGTCCTGATGGACCTGACATGTTGGCTTGATAGATATAAGTTGTACCTGCCTGTTCCTGTGTTGGCATTTGGTAGATATTATATTTATACCTGACTTGGAAAACGAAACCTGGGGAAATAGGGAAATCAAAAGTATAACTGAAGTGTAACTTAAAAAGATATTACCTGATCCGTGGTTCCTAGGGGTAACGGAACAGAATCATTCGTGATTCATATTACTTGATCCGTGGTTCCGGAGGTAACGGAACAGAATCATTCCTGATTCATATATCGTAGTCTGTGGTCCCGAGGGGTAACGGGATATATACTTTTGAGTTACATGTAGGAATATATTCATTGGTTTCAAATACCTATATGATAGTTAACCTAGAAACACGGACCCTAGGATACACGTGACATGTTTGACTACCTATAGCTTGCTTGTTGTATTACCTGTGATTGATGTTGTTTATGCTCATACCTTACTCTTGCACGTGACATCCTATATAACACATTGTTCAGTTTAATATTATCATTAGCATGATATTTATGACACACCGACGTCTGGGTTCTGCATGGCCCAGATACTTGACTTTAGCACAAGAGAATCGTGATTATTTTGCCACGATCGCCGATCAGTGAGGATCATTCCACTGATATAGTTCTTATTTATGGTTTAGGTATTCTCTTATTTCCTTGGATCTTTACTGCTTCCGGTATCATTTCTTGTTATTGTTTATCGTGGTTATTGGACATGTTTAAAGATAGATAGTTAGATTATTTGTTCTTGATTACTGATTGACAGCCTTAATGTGACTATGGAAGGACGTTTACCATAGGTAGCATGGTTGGCCGAGTTACGTCCCAAAATTTTGGTATCTTGGGAAGCGGGGCGTGACAATCTCATATCTGTAATTTATTACAGAGACTTAGAAAAAGTAGGATGGTTGGACCTGCTGATATGTCCCTCAAAGTAAGGAACGGAGCACAAGTTGATGCCGCAAACGGTGAATATCACCTAGTACTGCCAAGCGACAATACTGTAATTTTGAACGAATGCTACTATGTACCTTCCATGCTTTGCAACATTATATCAATTTTTTACTTGATAAAGATGGATATAATTTTGTTCTAAATTGAAATATCATTAATATTTACCTTAATCAGGTATTGGTTGTAGAAGGTACACTGTGTAATGATATCTACGTTCTAAATCAAAACATAGTTTTTAATATATAAAACACACGTAAGAGGAAGAGTTCAGATATGAACGAAACCTACTTGTGGCATTATAGACTTGGTCATATCAAAAAGAAAAGACTAGCCAAGTTGTATAAAGATGGATTTCTGAATTCATTCAAATTTTCATCTTATGAAACTTGCCAGTCCTGTCTCAAAGGAAAGATGACCAAATCTCCGTTCACCGGACACGGAGAAAGAGTGACAGAGCTCTTGGGACTCATACACAGTGATGTATATGGTCCAATGTCTATACATGCAAGGGGTGGGTTCTCATACTTTATCATATTCACTGACAATCTCTCTAGGTTCGGATATGCGTATATTTTGAAATACAAATCTGAAGCTTTTGAGAAATTTAAAGAATACAGAAATGATGTAGAGAACCAGACAGGAAAAAGTATCAAGATCCTCCGATCTGATAGAGAAGGGGAGTACTTAAGCACAAAAATCCTCGACTACTTAAAAGAGAATGGTATTCTCTTTCAGCTTACTCCTCCGTATACACCACAGTACAATGGTCTTCAGAGCGAAGGAATCGTACCTTCATGAATATGGTTCGCTCCATGATTGAGTAGTGCTGAGTTACCTCTTTAATTCTGGGGTTATGCGCTTCAGACAGCAGCATACCTACTGAATTATATGTTGGGTTACGGCAGCGTCCCGGCCATCAAACCGTGGCCAAATGCGGAACAAAAATTTTCTAAACAGACGCTACCATGACCCGATTTGTAACATTTCAGAAAAATAAAATATTATTTTGGGAATTTTTATAATTAAATAATAAATATTATGAATATTTTATGATACGGTATAATTAAATACCGATAAATTGGGATATATTTGGAAAATTATGGAAATTACTGAAATGGGTGTGTTTTATGTGATTTAGGCAAATTATGAATTTTTATAATTAATTTTATACAATTTTAATGCTAATCGCGATTAAATATCGCTAATCGTGTATTAAGCTAGATTTGTGCACCATGACATGTACTATGTCATATTACCCATTTGTTACATTCTACCATAGCTTTTCCTTATTTTTATTTTTGCATGGTTTTGTTTTAACAGAGAAGAAAAGAAAAGAAAAAGAAAATGATAAAAAGAATAAGAAAATGGGTATAGGCAAGAGAGAGAAGAGAGAGAGGTGAGGGGGACTTTGACCTTGGCTCCCATTTGTCCCCCTTCATTATTTCCTTCACCATTTTCCCTACCCTTTACCTCCATGGCGGCCCTCCTCCTTCCACCACCTTCACCCCCTCAAAAACACCCCATTTCCACATCAAAACCATGCACCCCTTTCATATAAAACATGCACAAGCTCACTACAAGCATGGGAGACCAAACAAAATTGGATTTTGAGTACTTGGGGCAACTCAAGAAAATTCTTGAGTCGCCAATGAGGTAATTCTTTCACATTTAGTGTAGTATTTGAATTCCCTTAGCATCTTTTGTTGGTTAGAAGTGATTTGGTGAGGTTTTATGACTTATGGAAATTCCTAGAAGAGGTTTAGAGGAATTCTTGATTTGAGATGGTGTAATTGGGTTTTAGTGGTGACCTTAAACCACCCTAGTGTTAGAAACCCAGACCAAACAGAAACAAACCCAAGACTTAGATTTAGATATCGAAATGCCGGTTTGTGAATAAATAGAGCGTGCAGGGAAATCAGGGACGACCTGGGACTTTTACTAGAAAAGCAAACAATATCACTAACCTAGATGGACCACTAGGAGACCACCCTGCAAGTACGAACCCAAACTGAGCCAATGGAACCGAGCAGGATGGATTTTGAGGGTGTTTGGCCGGCAATTTTGTGGACTTTGGGGTCCAGGTTGATTCTGTAGCTTATATACCCTATATATATCGCCCCAGTACTGTTTGTGCACCTTGTTTTCACTTGAACTAAAATCTGGGAGTGAATTCTTCAGTTGCTGTTTTGATTCGGGGTTATGTTTTACGTATTTTGAATTCTTGGTTTTAGTATTTGGTATTTTATTCAGTCACTTGACGTTTGTACGTCTATATCGAGTGTTAATTGGTTGATTTGCGGGAGTAGACTATATGTTTTGACCTATGTGATTCGTGTGTCGTTTTGGTCGTGAGTCGGATTTTAATGTGATACGATGTATTATGATATGTAGGTACTCTCACGAGGACTTCAAGATGACAAGAAAGCGTGTGGCGACATCGGCAAGCGAAGATCAAAGTGAATAGATATATATCTACGGGGGAACTCGGGTGGATGGCGTATAGCACCCCCACAGTTCGTAGTGTAGCTTATGATAGATATGTATTTATATATACGAATACGTGTTATATGAAACGTTATTTATTAGCAAGAAGTTTTTAGAAGAGCATGTGTTAGTTATAATGTAATTGGTAGAGAGCGCTTTTAGTAGTTTAGTAGTCGTGAACCCTAGAGTAATGATTTGCATACACGCACACGCACACATTCGCATATATTTTATTACTTATGCATATATGGGGATATGCATACACACACACACACATAGGTATGGGACTATGTATATATATATATATATATATATATATGGATGATAAGGATAATATATGATATTTAGAGATGGGTCAATGTGATGGGGCATGATGCCATGAGATCGGTGATATGACTTGGTTCGTATTATGAGATACGACATGATATTTTAGCGGGTCTTTAGGCGATGTGTTTTCAGACACACGCATATATATTATTGATGGTATCCGTATGTACTAGAAGTAGATCAGTACCCAGCTCATGATATATGATGATAAGGATACCAGTTGAATAATGAGATAAACGTGATATTGATCCGTACCCAGATTTAGGATGCCGTACGATGGATTTACCGTACGAGCTATATATTGATGATAGATCTGCACTATTGACTCGAGGATGTCATATTATATATATTGTATCGTATGTGATACTATTGAGGCGGGATCACCGACTGTTATATATATATATATATATATATATATATATATATATCGACTCAGACTTAGGTGGTTTTCCTTACCCTTTCGATCAGTCTGTTAGTTTAGTCCAGTAGTTTACTTGTAGATGTTAGACTAGACTCGGGTCATACTTATTTCAAAACTAACGAATCATGAGTATTTTAAAGACAGACCAAGAGATTCTACAGATATTTCAAAGGACGTACCTTTTCTTAAAATCACCGTAGCCCTATTTTCTAAACACCACGATTCATGTTATTTCAAACGGCAAAACTGTATGACCCATATATATTAATGTAGATTCATTATTGTTGCATTTATTATTCATTTCTGTATATTCATACATGTTGCGTTATTATTCATGTTCTGCATATTCTTGCTGTTCGCATCGCATCGCATGCTTATATTGTGTTTTCATCAGTTATTATTAAAATCATGCTGTCAGGACACCAGCACCATTACCGATGATGCGTATGCTCCACATACACCTGCTTGCCGGCTCACACACATCATCATCGGCAATTGCCATGTCATGTACACTTTAGAGAATTTTGCTCTATTGATATCATTTTCTAGCTGATAGTTCCAATATATTATTGTTTCATATGCTAGTTCATTATTGCATTCATTGCTTGATATTCCAAGCATAATTATATATTCATTTGTCATGCGATATTATAAGGGCCAGTCCGGATTGCCGGAGCCCAGTATTCATTATTATTGACTTTTCATTTTGGATTTCGGATTTTCCATGAGATTTCTGGATTTGGAGAAACCGCAAGATTTTATAAACTCATTTATCATTTTAAAAGATAAAAGTGTGGTTTTCTCATATTATAATTTGAGATATGTCCACCATGAGTTTTCTCGGCTCTTGAGAGATATCATACACCCGATTCGAGGAGGAGGAGGAACCGTCTGTGGGTGCATGGTGGACCCGGTGCGGTACCCCGGGACGAGAAGGTCGCAGATCATGGCGTTGAGCCTGAGATAGGGGAGCACTACTGACCGGTGATTTTATTGTGACACGCTGGATATCCGGAGGATACTGACGTGGTCTTGAGATTTATGATACAGGCCAGTCCGGATAGCCGGAGCCAGGGATTTTTAGATTTGATGATACAGGCCAGTCCGGATAGCCGAAGCCTGTGATATTGAGATATTGAGATATATATTTTGTGTCGATGCTGGACACTGATTCTCTGAGGATTTCATTGATGATACTTAAATTTTTATACAGAAATCTCATTATATTAAGAAAACAGTTTTTCTCATTTATGATGTATTCTGTTTTCATTATATCGCATTCATACCTCATATTTATGATATGTTGCTACTTGAGGCACTGACACGAGCACTTGGTATTACACATATGTATAGATTTTTACCCATGCCATATTTAGATGCTTCAGACTATATCATATTGAGGATATTACTAATTGTATGACCTAAGATTGAGTCATACATTCGATTTCTGCTCTGTGATATTTTCTACTCATGAGTTGGCAACTCACCCTCGTTGTGCCACAGTTCTTGCAGGTTTGCCGTACAGGTTACGTTGTGGCTTTACTGGCACATTGCTTTCATTTCGGGTGATTGCATTGGTAGGTGGACTCACTTTTATCGTGACCACCATTGTACCTTATTTATATTCTGTTATATCTAGTAACTCTTTCAACCAGACTTGTATTATTTATAGACTTAGAAGACCAGTGTATATTCTTTCGACTTTAGAGTCGCGCTTGTATTATTTTGGTTTTCCGGTGGATATTGCTTTTCTTGATGAGTTTTGATCCTCACCCTTCGGCGTTGTATATTATATTGTTTGCGTGGTTGTGATCGCTAATTGGCGAAGAGCTAGCTCCCGCTTGGGATGCCTTTATTCATATTATGCATGTTTGTACCCGTTTGGGGCCAGTATTTACAAAGGAAACTCTGCCGAAATTTTCGGAAAAGATATGATGTTTTAAAAATGTTTACTACGACTTTTCAAAGTGATTATGCAAACCTTAAAACAAGTTTTCCTTCATTTTCTTCTTTTAAATGGTTTAGATTTCTGGGATTTTGGCTTACTTGAATTAGATGGGGTCCTATAGACTTCATATGATTTAAGTGCCAGTCACGTGCCATTTCGGGTCGTGAAAAACTTGGTATCAGAGCGCTAGGTTAACCTTAGTTCGAGTCTATGTTTGACTATGCGGAGCCTAGGGCGTTTGTTTATATACAGAATCTAGGTTTGACCTTACAGAACTTAGACTTGGTCGAGGGGGTATTAGAACCGAACTTTCATCGCGTAGGTTGACCTTGGTTGATGGAGTATGTGACTTAAGAAGAGTGACGTACCGTGTGTATGTTCCGCGGCATACTTACGATACGCTACTCCGCTTAAGAGGTCTTAGGATGTACATTTCTTTGCACAGTATTATATTCATTCCTATGATCTATCCTCATCGATATCGGTTTATGGTTTTGCTACCACGATTGCATTAGCAGAGAGAGCTACGGCTAGAGTTGCGGTCAGCACGAGCTCGTCATGGACGAGGACTGACCAGGGCGTGATTCCAGGGACATACGATTTCACAGACGTGTCGTTTATTTATGTTTCTCATGCCATGAGCGTTGATGTATTGCTTTTACAAGATTTCTCGAACGTGCAAATCAGCACCAGAGGATTGGGCCACTGCTAGAGGCCTGATAGAATGTGATGACCGTCAATGCACCGATTATTCTTGATGATTGAGGCACTGTTCAGCGTGTGGACGAATGATTCAGTTATTGCTGCAACTGATGAGATGTCGCCCAGATGTTTGAAGCCAATGCCGCATGAGTTATATAGGGTAACTAGGCACTATAACAAGGGTTAAGAAAGTATCAACCATACCCGATTAAAATTTTAGCCGTGCCTAACAACCCTAAACAAGATCTTTGCTAGAAAATTAGGGTATCAAATGCAAGTAAATAGCATCTATGACTAAGTGAATACGACATACAACCTTTGTAGATCGGTCCTTCACTTCTAAAGCTCCTTGTCATAGTCCCTTCGCTGCGATCATGGTTCTCCCGGGCTCTTGCATGGCTTCACAAGGCGAAAGATGCGTCCTTGCTTGAAGTCTTCGAGGCCGAAGATGATTTACGTTGAGGGAATACCGACTCAAGCTACTACTTCACTAATTAGAGAATTAGTAAAGCAAACACCCTAAACTAAAGTGCTAGTCTAGTAGAGGATGGAGAAATAGGAAGTGGGTTATGTTCAGAATTTTATTTCTCACAATGCTTCTCACTTTGGATCAAACCCTAGAGAGCTTTTTAGCTCAAGGAAGAAGATGAAGAAATGAAATGAGAAAGATAATGATCAAGTGAGAAAGCTAACCATGGTGAGTGAGTATCATATACTAACTCATGTAGAAACATAACCATGGCTAATCCTTATGGTTGGGTTAACAAATATCCATAGTAAAAACAAACTTAGTGGACTTAGCCAATGCATCTACAAGCTTCCACAAGCTTCATGCATTTTTCTAATCCTCCACTAATTTTGTAATTACTTTAAATATTAAAACCCAACATAATAAATAGCATGGTGTAAGTCTCATACACCCATGAAAGATGTATTATCAACCATGATACAAAATGAAAAACACACATTTAATATATATCACATATATACTAAAGTTGTGCACATGTGAGAAAAATCCTTAAGTGAACAATTGCTAGTTAATGTAAATTAGTATATCATATATACAATTATACACTAAATTATTAAATCAACACTTGACTTAATAATCCTGTTATATCTCATATAACCGACTAACATCCAATGTATCGACTTATCGAATCAACACTTGATTCGATAACCCGGCTATATCACATAAAACCGACCGATACAAAAAGTCGTGAGAATAGAATACGGTATCACATACACGCATCATTCTCGGTCCCGCACATATCACATATGCGCTCCTATTTCGTTTTTCCTGAGCCAGTAAAACCTCTATGTAGGACTCTAAAGACTCGTCAATACGCCGGCAGTAGGTGATGATCACATCAAGCACCCACAAGCCGTCAGCGGTACTAGCTGGACGTAATGGCTACCCGGGTATTCAGCGATCAGAAAATCAGCAAGCAAGCCCGCTCCAACTCCTATAAAAGCCAAACGGTATCACTTCCCGTACAGTCCAGTCTCCTCGTCCGATATGTCGCATATCAAGTCTAGGGGTGGTAATCGTCAGACCCCAATAACCGATAAGTCGTGCCGATGTGAGGCTCATAACGGGTCGAGAAACTACGGGTAATTCTTACCAGTAAATCTCTAAATTAGCCCTGGCCAGGGACTTCCCTGTTATGGCCAATCGAGCACAGCGCAACATCAACCCCCAATACCGGGAGAGACGAAACCCCTCCTATCGCTCATCGCCTCCATGTGACTCGGGTCTGTACCCAAAAACCACCCTTTTACATGCCCTCTTGGACGTAGTAAGGTGGAAATCAAAGCACAGTGCGAATCACACAAGACTCTATGACGATCTCGGATTTACAGACTAACCTGCACAAGTGTCACCAAAGAACTGCCATCTGACGTGAGGTATAATACCATCTGGGAGTTCTCGGCGAGTCCTTCCAATGTACCCAGTCTCCACTGAGCACCCGTATACCATCTCTAATGTCAAACACCAATGGATATGGGATCATCCATCGCCTATCTCATGGGTCGAGAAGCGTATACGCTAGTCTACACTGGTATATCGATGCCCTGTCTCGATACACCTACGACTAGGAACATTAAAGGATGTACTTATGGACTACTCTATCCCCACTATTATGATCTCCATCATAGTCCAGGTAGTCAAGTACACATCCTAAGGGCTTTATCAACATGTAACTATAAGACAGTATCAAGAGACAAGTATACATGTTAAGATAAAGAGCAACCAGATAGCATACTATCATATCAAGCAAGAAAGTCCTCTCTATATATGTCCAAGTATCCAATATAATATACATCATCTGTACAATACTGGCCTCTAGGGCATACATAAAACTAACAATCTCCCACTTGCAATAGGGCCAGCTGCTGTAGTATCGCATACCTAGCATCCCGAAGAGTCTCTCAAACTGTATCTGGGGAATGGCCTTCGTGAGTGGATCCGCAGTGTTGTTCTTCGTGTCAACCCTCCTGACCTCGATCTCCCGGCGATCAACTATCTCCCGGATCAGGTGATACCGCCTCAGAATATGCCTGGATCGCTGATGGGACCTGGGTTCCTTGGCCAAAGCCACCGCTCCATTGTTATCGCAATACAAAGGTATTGGATGCTCAATGGATGGAACCACTCCAAGTTCAGTAATGAACTTCTTGATCCAGACAGCTTCTTTGGCAGCATCGTTGGCAGCGATGTATTCAGCCTCCATCGTCGAGTCTGCCACGATTTCCTGCTTGGAACTCTTCCAGCTAACCGCCCCTCCGTAAAGGGTAAAGACAAATCTCGAGTGTAACTTAGAGTCGTCCTTATCACTCTGGAAGCTCGAATCGGTAAAGGACTCCACTTGGAGTTCTCCTTTACCATACACCAAGAGCATCTTTTTAGTCTTTCGTAAGTACTTGAGAATGCTCTTCACAGCTGTCCAGTGACTCTCTCCAGGATCAGCTTGATACCTACTCACTACACTTAGTGGGTGTGCTACATCGGGTCTGGTACATAGCATCGCGTACATGATAGAGCCTACAGCCGAAGCATAGGGTATCCCTTGCATGCGAGCTCTCTCCAAATCAGTCTTGGGAGACATCTCTTTGGAGAGAGTGAGTCCAGAGATCGTAGGTAAGTTCCCACGCTTAGATTCTTCCATACTAAACCTCTTTAGTATGGTGTCAATGTACCTGGATTGGGACAATTCCAATATCCTTTTAGATCTATCTCTATAGATCATAATTCCCAGTATGCAGGAGGCATCACCTAGATCTTTCATTGAGAATCTTTGTGATAAGAAGAGCTTGACCGATTGCAGCATAGGAATGTCATTTCCTTTCAAGAGTATGTCGTCTACGTACAATACGAGGAAGACAACCTTACTCTCTGCCACCTTCTTGTAGATACAAGGTTCATCTACGTTTTTGACGAAATCAAACTCTTTGATAACGACGTCAAAGTAGATGTTCCAACTCCGCGATACTTGCTTTAATCCATAAATGAATTTAAGCAGCTTGCACACCTTCCCGCTGCTCCCACTATCTACGAAGCCCTCTGGCTGAGTCATGTACACGCACTCTTCTAAATCACCGTTTAGAAAGGCAGTCTTAACATCCATTTGCCAGATTTCGTAGTCATGATATGCAGCGATGGCAAGCATGATCCGGATGGATTTAAGCATAGCCACTGGAGAAAAAGTTTCGTCATAGTCCACACCTGGTCTTTGACGAAAACCCTTTGCAACAAGTCTAGCTTTGAAAGTCTCCACTTTCCCATCTACACCAAGTTTTTTCTTGAAGATCCACTTGCTCCCAATGGGTTTTACCCCTTCAGGAGCAACTTCCAAAGTCCATACTTTGTTGGTGTACATGGATTCCATCTCGTACTGCATTGCATCCAGCCATTTCACTGAGTCCCCACTCGTGATGGCCTGCTCGAAGCAAGTTGGGTCATCATCAACCATGATGCAATCCTCGCTCCCACCATCCATGAGAAAACCGTAGTATCTCTTAGGTGGGTGAGGAACCCTACTAGATCGGCGGAGAGGCTGAGGTTCGTTGGGAACTACCGAATCCTCCGGTTCAACCAAATCTTCTGTCGTAGTCTGTATTGCTGGAACCTCTTCCAGTTCTACCTCTTTGCCACTAATCTCTTTTTCAAGAAATTCCTTTTCTAAAAAGGTGGCATGTCGAGAAACAAACACCTTTTGTTCCTCGGTTTGGTAGAAGATATACCCGCGTGAATATTTGGGATATCCAATAAACTTACACAGAATGGACCTTGCCGCGAGTTTGTCCGGATTTTGCATTTTTACATATGCCGGACAACCCCATATCTTAACATAATTAAGATATGGTCTCTTTCATTTCCATATCTCATATGGAGTGGTTGGCACAGATTTGGTGGGAACCATATTCAATAAGTCTGCAGCTGTTTCCAGTGCATACCCCCAGAAGGAAATAGGTAACTCAGCTGTGCTCATCATAGAGCGCACCATATATAATAGGGTGCGGTTCCTCCGTTCCGATACACCGTTGTGCTGTGGTGTATATGGAGGAGTTAGCTGAGAGAGAATCCCATTCTCTTTTAGGAAGTCCAGGAATTCATTGCTCAAGTATTCTCCTCCTCGATCAGATCGAAGGATTTTAATACTTTTTCCGGTTTGGTTCTCGACTTCTTGTTTATATTCTCTAAATTTCTCAAAAGCTTCTGATTTGTGTTTCATCAGGAACACATATCCGAATCTAGAGAGATCGTCAGTGAATGTAATGAAGTACGCAGAACTATTCCTGGCATGTGTAGACATGGGGCCGCATACATCACTATGTACCAGTCCCAAGAGTTCTGTAACTCTCTCTCCATGTCCCGTAAACGGAGTTTTGGTCATCTTGCCTTTGAGACATGACTGGCAAGTGCCATAAGATGAAAATTCAAACGGATTCAAATATCCATCCTTATGCAACTTCTCTAGGTGTGTCGCATTGATGTGACCCAGTATACAATGCCACAAGAAAGATTCGTTCATTTCTGAACTCTTCCTCTTGTATGTGTTTGTTATGCTCAGAACTGTTGATTGATTTAGAACATAAATAACATTGCACAACGTGCCTGATCCAACCAACTTTTGGTTCAGAAAAATGTTCATAATATTATCCTGTAATACAAAATTATATCCCTCTTTACTCAACAAAGAAACCGATATAATGTTGCATATCAGGTTCGGCATGTAATAGCATTCGTTCAGAATCAATGTATTACCAGTTGGCAATACAAGGTGATATTCCCCAACGGTTTTAGCTGCAACAATTGCACCATTTCCAACCCTTATGTCTTTATCACCTTCTCCAAGTTCTCTACCTTTCCTAAGCCCATGTAACTGATTACATATATGGAATCCTGACCTGGTATCTAATACCCAGGACGTAGAGCAAATGGAGAAACAGTTCTCTGTAACGAACACACCCGAAGAAAATGCATCAACATGTACTTTCTTCATTCGGGTGGCATGGGAATCCTGGTATTACCCTATATCCTGTTCAGTCTTATAACTTTTATAAGAAAGAACGGAACCAACGTTCCCCAGCACAGTATAACATGCGGGTTCGGTCAATACATCCATATTATTATCTTTATTAAGGCATGATATGGTCGTTACCTGGAGAGAGAGAGAAGAAAACACTTTAGCGTATGCTCTTGCAAGATCAGATTGGTTATTATTTTATCTAATCAGGATGGCTCCCACTGTTTTTATCAAATCTTCCTTCAAACCCTAAAAGGAAAGACTAGCCGGGATTAATTACACCCTACAACTTCGCCAATCTTTCAGCCAGGCCAGTGTCGGTACTTTGAGGGAGGTTCCCCGTGCTTTCGCACGGACCTAATTAAAGTAAACCTCATTTTCCCAGAGGCGTAACCCCGTTGACACCTTTCTAGACACCTACTTGATCGGCTAATTGTCCTGTGTAAAACTCTCCTAGGAGTAACAATTACTCGCAGTGGGTATCGGGATCCAACTATCATAGAAGGTATGCAATCTCATTGCAAATTTCAACACTTGAAATTCCCGATAATATTTTGCCCCTAGCGTCCCATGACCTTGACACAAGCCAACAAACCATAGTGCGCTAGTCAAGTTCAACCCGTCATTTCTTGATTGAATTAAACCCACCCGTACGACCCTTGACGCAGGCCAACAAAGTCGCACGACTACCTTAATCCAATCTGCATCATATGCATAAGCAGATAAATACTAGTTAGCTACAGCACACTACGCCTTGACGCGGGCCAACAAATGTAGCACGAATACTAAGTAGGACTTATCTGAAATGACGGAGGGCTACGACAGGTTTTTCTGAAAACCTATTGCGTAATGAACTTGATATCGTTGTAGAATCGAGTGAATTTTGAAATGGAGTGATTTTTGAGGTTTTCATTAGTTTTGCTAAAGAGGTCACTCCCGGTGAACGGATCTCGGCTCTTTCCTCATCGAATATGGTGCAGGACATATCATATATATCACTATGCAAAACAAAACTCCAAAAGCAATCAAAAGCAAACCGAGTGTTGTAGCATCTACCAGTTTTTTTAAAGAGGTCACTCCCGGTGAAGGGATCTCGGCTCTTTCCTCATCGAATAAGGTGCGGGATATATCATATATATCGCTATGCAAAACAAAAACTGTAGCTACCCTTTTTGAAAATTTAATTCTACAACATCTTTATGTTTCTTTTCTTTCATTAATCATATTAATGAAGTCCCATCATTTAAATCACCTAAACATCACAGATAAATACGACGTACACTTATGCCATCCGCATTCGCCTCGATGTCCCCTCGTGCACCGTTAGGTTAGGTAACTAACGGCAGAGCGGGACAGGGCTAGCGCGGGTGTAAGACATAAGTAACGTCTATATAATATATCATATATACTATATACAGTATTTATCACAACATATCAAATGATCACATCACAGATATCGCAGCAGAATAAACATATGAGACATTGGATATACTAGGACGTCCGTGTTTTATTTTGAGCCTCTATAAAACACGGATTCCACGGTCGCGATGAATAGCCAAACCCACACCCCTAGACCCCTACGAGAGCGGCAAGCAACCCTACCAATTCTAGAGTTAGGAGACCCGGACTCGACTCCTCGAGTTGGTCTCCCACTGGACTCTAGAACCCGGTTACTTGTGCTTTCCTCCTTGGGTCTATCCTAGTGCGAAAAAGTAAATAATATACAAATGGTGACATCAACCTCATCCCGGAAGTGCCCCAATAAAAGAATATTACATACATTTAATTTTACATGAATGAAAATAAAAACCCTCATCTCACATAAAACCCCCGGCTATTCAAAAATGCGACGATCCAATATAACATATCCAGCAACACATAACATCACATGTTATCAACGTAAGCAAATATGCGCATCCCAATTGTCGTTGACATATAGCAACGAAACCAGCGATATCACATATTACACTTACGGTCGCAGAAAAGAAAGTGTAAAACTACAACATTTGGAATCCACAATCTCTTTAGACATCGTAAATCCGAAATATCACATACTTCGCATTTCATGCCTAACTATATGAATTCCACATATTGTATCACATTCCAGATAAATAGACAGTATTAAACTTTCCGATCGAATAATCAAATACCCAAGATTTCCTTAATAGCTCAACACTTGAGCGGAGTTCGAAAATTCCAGAATACGTCACAGTACCAACGGTCCAGCCGTAGAAGGGTCAAGCCAACGCCTCACATGTGGCACGCCGTACTGCCCCAAACCCTAATGTTCAAAAGGCAGTTCAAGACGGTCACATAATCGAGTTAAGCTTTGTTGTCTTCTAGAGGGTCCATCGCGTTACATGCACGTTTTTCCGAAAGATTTAAACTCAAGGAAAAATTCAACACTTGAAAGTTTTTCGTGCCGGGAAATAATGAGTTAATGATATCCGTTCGAACATTTTAACGGTTTCTAAATATCCGGAAAACAATAACGAATTTAAATTTTCCGATCGAATCAACGATTACAAAATAAACCCCAAAACACTCAACACTTGAGTCAGAAAAAAAATACCCATAAAATATAAGGAGTAGCTACAGAAATTACTGCACAAAATTCTGCCCACAGCACACTTTTACTGCCGCGGAACCGCCGCCTAAAGTGGGGTGGGACCGCGGTTCCACGGCGGCTGTACGGAATTAGAGGCTCGAATTTTGTGGTAATTCTTATAATTCCCTGCTGATTGTTTTAGGTATTTTTAATACAGAAAAAACACAGTTTTTAAAAAATGTACAGAGAGGGGGTTAAATTGACGTTTCCGGGTTCGATCGGAGTTTTAACTTCGTATACTCGTTGCCTAATGCTCTAGCTAGGCTCTGATACCACTGTAGGGTTACTAGACACTCTAACAAGGGTTAAGAAAGCATCAACCATGCCCGATTAAAATTTTAGCCGTGCCTAACAACCCTAAACAAGATCTTTGGTAGAAAATTAGGGTTTCAAATGCAAGTAAATAGCATCTATGACTAAGTGAATACGAAATACAACCTTTGTAAATCGGTCCTTCACTTCTAAAGCTCCTTTTTGCAGTCCCTTCGCTGCGATCATGGTTCTCCCGGGCTCTTGCATGGCTTCACGAGGCGAAAGATGCGTCCTTGCTTAAAGTCTTCGAGGCCGAAGATGATCTACGTCGAGAGAATACCGACTCAAGCTACTACTTCACTAATTATAGAATTAGTGAAGCAAACACCCTAGACTAAAGTTCTAGTCTAGTAGAGGATAGAGAAATAGGAAGTGGGTTCTCTTTAGAATTTTATTTCTCACAATGTTTCTCACTTTGGATCAAACCCTAGGGAGTTTTTTAGCTCAAGGAAGAAGATGAAGAAATGAAATGAGAAAGATAATGATCAAGTGAGAAAGCTAACCATGGTGAGTGAGTATCATATACTAACTCATGTAGAGACATAACCATGGCTAATCCTTATGGTTGGGTTAACAAATATCCATAGTAAAAACAAACTTAGTGGACTTAGTCAATGCATCCACAAGCTTCATGCATTTTTCTAATCCTCCACTAATTTTGTAATTACTTTAAATATTAAAACCCAACATAATAAATAGCATGGTGTAAGTCTCATACACCCATGAAAGATGTATCATCAACCATGATACAAAATGAAAAACACACATTTAATATATATCACATATATACTAAAGTTGTGCACATGTGAGAAAAATCCTTAAGTGAACAAATGTTAGCTAATGTAAATTAGTATATCATATATACAATTATACACTAAATTATTAAATCAACACTTGACTTAATAATCCGGTTATATCTCATATAACCGACTAACATCCAATGTATCGACTTATCGAATCAACACTTGATTCGATAATCCGGCTATATCACATAAAACCGACCGATACAAAAAGTCGCGAGAATAGAATACGGTATCACATACACGCATCATTCTCGGTCCCGCACATATCACATATGTGCTCCTATTTCGTTTTGCCTGAGCCAGTAAAACCTCTATGTAGGACTCTAAAGACTCGTCAATACGCCGGCAGTAGGTGATGATCACATCAAGCACCCACAAGCCTTCAGCGGTACTAGCTGGACGTAACGGCTACCCGGGTATCAGAAGATCAGCAAGTAAGCCCGCTCCAACTCCTGTAAAAGCCAAACGGTAACACTTCCCGTACAGTCCGGTCTCCTCGTCTGATATGTCGCATATCAAGTCTAGGGGTGGTAATCGTCAGACCCCAATAACCGATAAGTCGTGCCGATGTGAGGCTCATAACGGGTCGAGAAACTACCGGTAACTCTTACCGGTAAATCTCTAAATCAGCCCTGGCCAGGGACTTCCCTGTTATGGCCAATCGTGTTAGTTGTATGTATGCCCTAGAGGCCAGTATTGTACAGATGATGTATATTATATTGGATGCTTGGACATATATAGAGATGAATTTCTTGCTCGATATGATAGTATGCTATCTGGTTGCTCTTTATCTTAACATGTATACTTGTCTCTTTATACTGTCTTAGAGTTACATGTTGGTAAAGCCCTTAGGATGTGTACTTGACTACCTGAACTATGATGCGGATCATACTAGTGGGGACATGGTAGTCCATAAGTACATCCTTCAAGGTCCCTAGTCATGGGTGTATCGAGACGGGGCATCATACGCCAGTGTAGACTAGCGTATACGCTTCTCGACCCATGAGATGGGCGATGGATGATCCTATATCCATTGGTGTTTGACATCAGAGATGGTATACGGGTGCTCAGTGGAGACTGGGTACACTGGACGGACTCGCCGAGAACGCCCAGTTGGTATTATACCTCACGTCAGATGGCAGTTCTCTGGTGACACTTGTACAGGTTAGTCTGTAGACCCGAATTCGTCATAGAGTCTTGTGTGATTCCCACTGTACTTTGATTTCCACCTTACCACATCTATGAGGGCGTGCAAAACGGTGGTTTTTAGGTACAGTCCCGAGTCACATGGAGGCAATGAGCGATAGGAGGGGTTTCGTCTCTCCCGGTATTGGGGGTTGATGTTGCGCTGTGCTCGATTGGCCGTAACAGGGAAGTCCCTGGCCAGGGCTGATTCAGAGATTTGCTGGTAAGTGTTACCAGTAGTTTCTCGACCCGTTATGAGCCTCACATCGGCACGACTTATCCGTTATTGGGGTCTGACGTTTACCACCCCTAGACTTGATATGCGGCATATCAGACGAGGAGACCGAACTGTACGGTAGTGTTGCCGGTTGGTTCGACGGGAGTTGTAGCAGGTTCGCTTGTTTTCTTCTGATCGCTCAATACCCGGGTGGCCGTTACGTTTAGCTGACCGCTTGTGGCTTGGGGGTGCTTGATATGATCATCACCCACTGCCGGCGTATTGACGAGTCTTAGAGTCCCACAAAGGAGTTACCTAGTCCAGGCGAAACGTTGCGGTGCGCGTATGCGATATGCGCATGGACCCGATTAAAATGCGCGTATAGGATACCGTATATTGATCGGGCGGCTTGCTTTTGGTGGGGTCATATGTGATATGGCCGGATTGATAAATCAAGTGTTGATTTATCATTTAACCATTAGTTTCTCACTTGAAATCTTTTCTTGTACATGATGGATGTATGCATGCATGTATGCTTTCTTTCTTTTAGTTTCATGCACATATGGATGTGCATACATACATCATCCTTCATGGTTGATTACACATTGAAAATTGTGGCAATATAAGACTCACACCATGGTTTAAATATATGAATTATTATTTAATTTTTGTTAAAACAAAAGAAATAAAGAAAAGGATAATTCATGGTTAGTTTCTACACTCTTCCTTAACCTAACCATGCTCACCTACTTCTAACCATGGGTTAACCTTCTCTTTGTGCTTTAACTCAAATTAAATAATATCTTAAACTTTTAACTATGGTTTGAGATGATAAGAGAAAAATATATATACATATATTTTTCTTTTTCACACAAGAGTTTTTCTTTTTCACTCTTGTTAAAAGAAAGCCATCATCTTCTTCCTCCTTCACCATTTGCTCTCTAGACTTTTGTAGTGAGCAATATACTCATCAAGTTAGATTTTTGAAGTGAGAAAAGACACCACAACATCATTCTACACAAGTCTTGCCCACTTGTTTAGAGTGTTAGCTTCGATTTTCATTCTTGTTCTTGCGAAGTTGCTAGCTTGGACAAAGCGGACTCCGGGTGGATCATCGGTGACATAGAGGAGTTCAAGCGGAGCTTTTCCAAACCCCAAGTAGCCAAGGAGTCTAGCATAGGGAGCTACAAAGGTTGTACTCTCAAAACCCTAGTTTTTCTTTCATGAGATGATATGCAAATTTTGAAACCCTAATTTTTCTAGGAACGATTCTTTGTTTGTTAACTTAGCACCCTAAAAATTCAATCTTTGGTACATGTGATGCTTCCAAACCCTTCATGAGGTGCTAGGTTAACCCAACAAATCGAGCACAGCGCAACATCAACCCCCAATACCGGGAGAGACGAAACCCCTCCTATCGCTCATCGCCTCCATGTGACTCGGGACTGTACCCAAAAACCACCCTTTTACATGCCCTCTTGGACGTGGTAAGGTGGAAATCAAAGTACAGTGGGAATCACACAAGACTCTATGACGATCTCGGGTCTACAGACTAACCTGCACAAGTGTCACCAGAGAACTGCCATCTGATGTGAGGTATAATACCATCTGGGAGTTCTCGGCGAGTCCGTCCAGTGTACCCAGTCTCCACTGAGCACCCGTATACCATCTCTGATGTCAAACACCAATGGATATGGGATCATCCATCGCCCATCTCATGGGTCGAGAAGCGTATACGCTAGTCTACACTGGTATATCGATGCCCTGTCTCGATACACCTACGACTAGGAACATTAAAGGATGTACTTATGGACTACTCTGTCCCCACTAGTATTATCTCCATCATAGTCCAGGTAGTCAAGTACACATCCTAAGGGCTTTATCAACATGTAACTATAAGACAGTATCAAGAGACAAGTATACATGTTAAGATAAAAAGCAACTAAATAGCATACTATCATATCGAGCAAGAAAGTCCTCTCTATATATGTCCAAGCATCCAATATAATATACATCATCTATACAATACTGGCCTCTAGGGCATACATACAACTAACAAGTTGTACTTAGAGATATGATAGTAGATCGCTAGTCACCCAAGGAGGAATGACTAGGACATGAGATTCATTGCCTACCCAGATGCGAGGTCATCAGATTGATTGATTCCAGCAAGAAACGACTTCACGCAGGTACGTTGAGAGTCGATAGAAGACGATCGAATGTCAGGAACCCATTTTCCAAGTTTAAAGTATTCAGAAAAATATGCAAGTATTTCCGTGGACTCTCTAGAAGAATGAAACCCTAACTCGATATAATGACCATGAGAATTCTTTGAAACCTTAGGGTTTGCAGCAGTACAGCGGTGCCATTGATGAGGCTTGGGTTTGCCCTTCTACGGTTAGTTCATAGGTACTGTGGTACATACTGGATACTATTAAACTATACTTAAGATGTTGATCTCTTGGGAGATTATGGAACCTTGACAAATCGATCGAATGGTTCGACATCATTCGGATATCATGTGATGGGATACATTGTTTGGGAGACTCCAGATACGAGTATAGCCGTTGGAGCGCAGTCCATGCAGCCACGAAGAGAAGAGTCTGAATCAGTCGACATTAGAGAAAAGTGGAGTAAGAGATTCGTACGAGATTTCGACGAGATGATGTTCCACTCCGCTGACATCAGAGATATGATACGCATACAGAGACGTTGTATATGGATATATCTTCCAGAAGGAGTCGTGATGAGTATGCAACCGTTCCGGAACACGAAATAGATTTAATAAAGGGTGATAACTTCCGGGCAGTTCGGCAGAAACGAGATTTGGGGGAGACTTCGACAGAACCTTTCTGAAATACTATACGAGAAGACTTGGACCCAGGATCGGTCATATTACGCACACCCAGTAGGCCAGAGTTCGGTATCGTCGACGAGATATGTTATGAGTGACCATGATAGTTGGCCATAGATCTTTAGAGAATATGCCAGAGCAGGACTGTTTTCGCCGTCCTTGATTTTGGTATTTTGGGTGATTTATTTGCATGATTGAGATTTTGTGCACCACAGTTGCACTTGACTTCGATTTGATATCATTCGAGATATGCATTTTGATTTCATGCTTATGGTATGCATGTGATTTGACTTGTGCTTTCGGCATAGTTTTCATACACTTTTAGTATTTTGATTCGATTTTGTGCCCGCTGATGCAGAAGGTTGTGAGACTATATACCATGGTATACCTAATTTGGATTGAGATGTGTTGTATACCGTTGATTTCGATTGTGATACTCGACATTTATTTTCATGCACCTTGTGCACTTGATTTGGATTCTTGCGCAGACTTGACGCACTTGATGCGATTTTGGTGCACGCCAGATGCACTAAATCGAGATTCTTCGTGCATATCAGATGCACCTGATATTGCTGTCAGGAACACCCGTTGCCTTTGACAGATGTTTCGTGCACACCCGTTGCACTTAGATTTGTTTCTGTGCACATGTGTGGCGCATTTATTGATTTTGATTTCCGTGCGCACCAGACGCACGTGGCATCCTTATATACATATTTTGGGAATTGATTTCTTTTGAAGCAGTATGTTTTATGATATTTACTATTTGGTATAGTAGCTGAGCAGGACTAGTCCGAGAACAGTACCTGAATATATTTTGGATGCATTGATAGTTATCGAAGGGATTTCCAAAAAGGAGCTATAGTCTCAGTATTTACCTACGTGTCCGAGATGACACGAGACATTTAACATAGGAAACCCTTCTAAATTATTTTTCAAAACGGCAGGACGTGTATGTTAAACAAAGGGTATATATACATATAGTTATTTTCTTACAATAGACGTCCGCCACTGTGCAGTGATACGCGCATCGCACAGCAACTTAAAAAGGTTTGGCATGCATTTCTTTCATATATTTAAATGTATAGTTTTGATGTTTACATGTATAGTTTTGACGTATATTATGTTGGTTTTCATATTGGATTTAGACATTGGTGTCTTCACCATAACTCCGATGATTGCGGAATGCTTGACGGAGTTTGGATTTTGGTGTATATACTCGTTTTTCATGCGCATGTATTGCGCTACGATGTGTTTTATGTATTTATGATTTCGGAGCCCGACGACTGATCTTTTTACTGAAATGTTTTAGTATTTGAGGGGTTTAAATTTAAATTCGGGGACTGAATTTCTTTAAGGGGGGAAAATTGTAATATTTCAGAAAAATAAAATATTATTTTGGGAATTTTTATAATTAAATAATAAATATTACGAATATTTTATGATACGGTATAATTAAATACGATAAATTGGGATATATTTGGAAAATTATGGAAATTACTGAAATGAGGGTGTTTTATGTGATTTAGGCAAATTATGAATTTTTATAATTAATTTTATACAATTTTAATACTAATCGTGATTAAATATCACTAATCGTGCATTAAGCTAGATTTGTGCATCATGACATGTACCATGTCATATTACCCATTTGTTACATTCTACCACGGTTTTTCCTTATTTTTATTTTTGCATGGTTTTGTTTTAAGAGAGAAGAAAAGAAAAGAAAAGGAAAAGGAAAAAAAGAATAAGAAAATGGGTATGGGCAAGAGAGAGAAAAGAGAGAGAAGAGGGGGTCTTTGACCTTGGCTCCCATTTGTCCCCCTTCATTATTTCCTTCACCATTTTCCCTCCCCTTCACCTCCATGGCTGCCCTCCTCCTTCCACCACCTTCACCCCCTCAAAAACACCCCATTTCCACCTCAAAACCATGCACCCCTTTCATATAAAACATGCACAAGCTCACTACAAGCATGGGAGACCAAACAAAATTGGATTTTGAGCACTTGGGACAACTCAAGAAAATTCTTGAGTTGCCAATGAGGTAATTCTTTCACATTTAGTGTAGTATTTGAATTCTCTTAGCATCTTTTGTTGGTTAGAAGTGATTTGGTGAGGTTTTGTGACTTATGGAAATTCCTAGAAGAGGTTTAGAGGAATTCTTGATTTGAGATGGTGTAATTGGGTTTTAGTGGTGACCTTAAACCCCCTAGTGTTAGAAACCCAGACCAAACAGAAACAAACCCAAGACTTTGATTTAGATCTCGAAATGTCGGTTTGTGAATAAATAGAGGGTACAGGGAAATCTGAACGACGTAGGACTTTTACTAGAAAAACAAACAATACCATCAACCTAGATGGACCACTAGGAGACCACCCTGCAAGTACGAACACAAACGGAGCCAATAGAACTGAGCAGGACGGATTTTGAGGGTGTTTGGCCGGCCACTTTGTGGAGTTTGGGGTCCAGGTTGATTCTGTAGCTCATATACTCTATATACATCACCCCAGTACTGTTTGTGCACCTTTTTTCACCTGAACTAAAATCTGGGAGTGAATTCTTGAGTTGCTGTTTTGATTCGGGGTAATGTTTTATGTATTTTGAATTCTTGGTTTTAGTATTTGGTATTGTATTCGGTCACTTGACATTTATACGTCTATATCGAGTGTTAATTGGTTGATTTGCGGGAGTAGACCATAGGTTTTAATCTATATGAGATTCGTGTGTTGTTTTGGTCATGAGTCGGATTTTAATGCGATACGATGTATTATGATATGTAGGTACCCTCACGAGGACTTCGAGACGACAAGCAAACGCGTGGCGACATCGGCAAGCGAAGATCAAGGTAAGTAAATATATATCTACAGGGGAAGTCGGGTGAATGGCGTATAGCTGTTGGATATATATGTATGCCCTAGAGGCCATTATGTGATAGTGGATGTATCTATACATGTATATATATATTTAGTATGCATTCTTGCTCGACATGATAGTATGCTATCTGGTTCTTCTTTATCTGACATGTTGATTTGATCATGCTTGTTATTCACTCATACATGCTGATAAAGCCCTGAGGATATTGGCTTGAGTACTCTGATTATGATGGAGATCATACTAGTGGGACATCTGTAGTCTGTAAGCATATCCTGGAAAGTCCCTAGTCGTAGGTATATCGAGACGGGGAATTGATATACCAGAGTAGACTAGCGTATATGATACTAGACCCATGTGATGGGCGATGGATGATCCCATATCCATTGGTGTTTGACATCAAGATCATATGCGGGTGCTCAGTGGTGACTGGGTACACTGGACGGACTCGCCGAGAAGTCCTATATAGAATTATATCTATCGTCGGATAGCAGTTCTCAGGTGACACTGGTACAGGTTAGTCTGTAGACCCGAGATCGTCATAGAGTCTTGTGTGTTCTCCCACTGTACTTTGATTGCCACCCTACCACGGCTCTACTGAGTCGTGCAAACAGGTGGCCGTTGGGTACAGTCCCGAGACACACGAAGGCAATGAGCGATAGGAGGGGTTTCGTCTCTCCCGGTATTGGGGGTTGATGCTGTGCTGTGCCCGACTGGTTATATCAGTAAGTCCCTGGCCAGGGCTGCTGAGATTTGCTGATAAGTGTTATCGGTAGTTTCTCGATCTGTTATAGACCATTCACCGGCACGACTTATTAAGTTATTAGGGTCGACGTGACCATCCCTAGGCTCGATATGCAGCATATCTGACGAAGAGACCGGACTGTACGGTAGTGTTGCCGGATGGCTCGACGGGAGTTGTAGCAGGTTCGCTTGTTTTCTTCTGATCGCTCAATACCCGGGTGGCCGTTACGTTTAGCTGACCGCTTGCGGCTTGAGGGTACCTGATATGATCATCACCCTCTGCCGGCGTATTGACGAGTCTTAGAGTCCCACAAAGGAGTTACCCAGTCCAGGCGAAACGTTGTGGTGCGCGTATGCGATATGCGCATGCACCCGATTAAAATGTGCGTATATGATACCGAACATTGATCGGGTGGCCTGCTTTTGGTGGGGTCGTATGAGATATGACCGGATTGATAAATTAAGTGTTGATTTATCATCTAACCATTAGTTTTCTCACTTGAAACCTTTCTAGGGTTTGATGGATGTATGCATGCATGCATGTGTTTCTTTCTTTCATTCTAGTTTCATGCACATGTGGATGTGCATACATGCATACATACATACACCCATCCATCATGGTTGTTAGCATATGGAAATGGTGGCAATATAAGACTCACACCATGGATTATATAATGGATTATTATTTGATTTTTGGATTTAAAAGAAAATGAAAAGGAAAGGATAATCATTCTAGCTTCTATATTCTTCCTTTGACCTAACCATGCTCAACTACCACTAACCTAGGGTTATCCTTCTCTTTATCATTTAAAACCCAAGTTAAATTAACTATCCATTATTTATTCATGGTTGAAAGCAAGAAGGAATAAAATATAAAAGGTTATATTTCATTTCTTTGCAACTAAGGGTTATCTTTTCACCTCTTGTTAAAAATAGCCACCATCTTCATCCTCCTTCACCTTTTCCTCTCTAGTTTTTTTTTCTAGTGAGTTAAACACAACTAAAGAAAGGTTTTTGAAGTGAGATCCTTAGCCACAACATCATTCTACTCAAGTCTAGCCAACTTGATTAGAGTGTTCTCTTTGCTTTTCCAAAGTTGCAAGCTTGGACGGGAAACTTCGGGTGGATCGTCGTGGACGAAAGAAGACTACAAGTGGACCTTCTTCCAACACCCTAGAGACTAAGGAGTCAAGAAAAAGGGGAGCTACAAAGGTTGTAGCCTTCAAACCCTAGATTAGTTCGCTTTATATTTCGAAACCCTAATTTTCTAGGATCGATTCCTTTGCATGTTCGTTTAGCACCATAAAAATTTAAACTTTGGGATATGTGATGCTTCAAAACTCATTATAGGGTGCTAGACAAACCTTTCATTGGTATCAGAGCCGACCTAGAACATTAGGCGACCTTTTTACGAAGTTAAAACTCCGATCGAACCGAAATACAGTTTTTTAAGGTGCTCTCTGGAAATTTTCTAAAAATTGACATTTTTCAGAATTAAAAATATGTAAAAAATACAGCAGGAAAAAATAAGGATTACGGTACAAAAATTATCCAATGAACAGTGATTGTTGCCGCGGAAACGCGGCCTAAGCTTGCTTAGGCCGCGGTTCCGCGGCCTTATTTATTAATTGATGGATAAATTTTTTACAGTAATTCAGGAATCTGCATGTATAATTTTTTGGGTATTTTTAATCTGTATTTAGTTTTGAAAAATTCTGGAGATGATTTTGGACCCATCGATTCGATCGGAATTTTGTTTTCGTGGTTTTTCTGGGTAAATTAGAAAGTATTGAAGTGTTTGAACGAGTATCATTTGCTCACTATTCACGGGGTTTAAATACTTTGGAAATACGTGCAAGTCTTTTTGTGGTGGTCCCTCTAGAAGACAACAAACCTTAACTCGATTATGTGACCGTCTTGAACTGCCCTTTGAACCTTAGGGTTTGGGGCAGTACGGCGTGCCACATGTGAGGCGTTGGCTTGACCCTTCTACGGCTGGACCGCTACTACTATGTCACACTCCAGGTGTTTGAACTCTGCTCAAGTGTTGGGCTTTAGTAAATCCTGGGTATTTGATCGTTCGTTCGAAAACTTCGATACTGTCTGTTTATCCGGAATGTGATGCAATGTGTGGAATTCATATTACTAGACATGAAATACGGAATATGTGATATTTTGCATTTGCGATGTCTAAAGAGAATGTGGATTCCAGATATTCCAGTTTTACACTTTCTTTTCTGTGACCGTAAGTGTAGTATGTAGGATATCGCCGGTTTCGTTGCTATACATCAACGACAATTGGGGTATGCATACTTACTTACGTTGATGATATGAGATATTATGTGTTGCTGAGATATGATGTGCAGGATTGTCGCGATTGAATAGCCGGGGGGTTTTATGTGAGATGAGAGTTTTATATTTTCATTCATGTAAATTCATATGTAATGTAATATTCTTTTATTTGGGGAACTTCCGGGTTGAGGTTGTGTTACTAGTGTTGTATATTATTTACTTTTCCGCATTAGGATGGACCCAAGGAGGGGAGCACAGGTGACCGGGTTCTGGGGTTCAGTGGGAGGCCATCTCGAGGAGTCGAGACCGGGTCTCCTAAACTCCAGGATTGGTAGGGTCACTTTCTGCTCTCGTAGGGGTCCAGGGTGTGGGCTTGGCTATTCATCGCGACTGTGGAATTCGTATTTTCTATTCTGGCTAAATACTAAATACGGACGTCCTAGTATATCCCACGTTATATCTATATTTCTGCTGCCTGTGTTCTGTGATATCTGAGACGAATGACATATTATATATATGATATATAGTAGACGTTGCTTATGTTTTACACCCGCGCTAGTCCCGTCCCGGTATGTCGTTAGTTAAGTAACCTAACTGTGCATAACGGAACATTGCGGCGAATGCGGATGGCATAAGCGTACGTGTTATTTTCGTTTCTTTTCTGTGACTGGCTTAAGGACTTAAATGATGGGATTACATTAATATGATTAATGTAAAGAAAATAAACCTAAAAAGATGTTGTAGAATCGGATTTGAAAACCACTCGGCTATTTATGAAAAAGCTATATTTCAAAGCTGCGGAGCTTAAGCCACTCCTTTTGAAAACCATTTGATTCTACAACGATATCAAGTTCAAAGCGTTAAAGATTTTCTTAAAAATCATTCGCAACCCTCCGTCATTTTAGGAAGTAGAGTACTTAGTATTCGTGCTACGTTTGTTGACTTTAGTTAAGGCGAGTGTACGGTAGCTAAGTGATGTCTTCCTACACTGCATATGATGCAGATTAATTAGGACATTCATGCGACTTTGTTGACCATAGTTAAGGGTCATATGGGTGGGTCTAATTGATCAAGAAATGACGGGTAGAACTTGACTGGTACTTATGATTTGTTGACCATAGTTAAGGTCATAAGTACTAGGGGTAAAAATTACATCGGGAATTTCAAGTGTTGAAATTTGCAATGAGATTGCATACCTTCCATGTGATGGTTGGATCCCGATCCCACTGTGGGCAATAGTTGCTCCTAGGAGAGTTTTACAGTTTACGATTAGCTAACTCATTAGGTGTCTAGAAAGGTGTTAACGGGGCTCCGCCTCTGGGAAAACGAGGTTTACTTTAATTAGGTCCGTGCGAAAGCACGAGGAACCTCCCTCAAAGTACCGACACTGGCCTGGCTGAACAGTTAGCGAAGTTGTAGACTGTAATTAATCCTGGCTAGCTTTTCTTTTTAAGGTTTGAAAGAAAAACTCGATAAAAGCAGTGGGAAACATCGATTAGACAAGATAATAAACCAATCTAATCTATGCAAGAGCTTTCGCTGAGTGTATTCTTTTCTCTCTCGTAATGGCAGATACCCATGACTGGACTCAAGCTTCTACTAGATAAAAACAAACTGAATGGGACCAACTATAAAGACTGGCTGAGGAATCTGAAAATCGCCTTGACTTATGATAAAGTATCATATGTCCTCACGGCTTCAGCTTGCCCGTCCCTGGTCCAAAATCCTCAGTTGCGGACATTGAAGTCCGCAAAACATGGGACGCTGACTGTGCCACGGCCACATGCCTCGCGCTTGCATCGATGGATAACACACATCAAAAGCAGCACGAGGACATGGACATTCACGGTATATTTCTCCATACAAAGGAGTTGTATGGGGAGCAATCCCGCGTATTACGATACGAAGCATCAAAGAAATTGTTTCAGATGCGAATGGCCCCCGGAACACCAGTAGGAGACCATGTTCTGAAGATGATAGCTCTTATAGAAGAGCTTGAGGACCTTGGATGGACGATGGACAATGAACAATATATAGATATTATTCTGCAGTCCCTCCCCTCCACCTTTGCTCAGTTCATAGTGAACTTCAACATGCATGGCATGGAGAAGGACCTCCCTGAACTCCTTAATATGTTAAGGAGTGCAGAGAGCACTATGAAGTTAGCAAAAACTCCCGTTATGACTATTGGACAGTCTTCCTCTTCTCGCCCGAAAGCCAAGGCCAAGGGAAAGAAAAAGAAGAAACCCACTAATCCTAAGGGCGGAGTTAAAAAGCTGAAGGGAAAGGGAAAGTCCAAGGCTGGAGACTCAGGGAAGGGCGAATGTTTTCACTGCCACAAGACAGGACATTGGAAGCGCAATTGCACGGAGTACTTAAGTCTCAAGAAGAAGCATGGTGATGCTTCTGCTTCAGGTGCGTTTGTCACTGAGAACCGTTTTTCTATAAACTCTGCTTCCTGGGTATTGGATACCGGTTCAGGTTCTCACATTTGCAATTCTATGCAGGGGCTGAGAAATAGCAAGGTTTTGAAGACAGGTGACCATACTCTCCGCGTTGGAAATGGTTCCAATGTACATACAGTCGCAGTGGGAGAGTATCACTTGGGGTTGCCATCTGGATGTATTTTGATTTTGAATCCATGTTATTTTGTACCAAGTATGCTATGTAATATAATATCCGTTTCTTTGTTGGACAATGAAGGATATAATTTTGTATTGCAAAACAATGTTATGAACATTTACCTGAATCAAATGTTGGTTGGGTATGGTACGCTTAATAACGGAATATATGTCCTAAATCAACACACAGTTTTCAGTGTACAGCACACTAATAAAAGAAAACTTTCAGAATTGAATGAAGCTTTTCTTTGGCACTGTAGACTTGGTCATATTAACGAAACAAGACTAAACAAGTTACACAAAGATGGATATTTAAATTCTTTTGAATATAAATCTTATGTGACTTGTCAGTCTTGTATCAAAGGTAAAATGACCAAAACTCCGTTTACCGGACACGGAGACAGAGCTACTCAGCTCCTGGGCCTCATACATAGTGATGTATGTGGGCCAATGTCTACACAGGCTAGAGGCGGTTTTTCATACTTCATTACATTCACTGACGATTTCTCAAGATTCGGTCATGTCTTTTTATTAAAACACAAGTCTGAAGCTTTCGAGAAATTCATTGAATATAAACAAGTAGAAAAACAAACCGGCTTGAGTATTAAGATGCTTCGATCAGATCGAGGTGGTGAGTATCTCAGTACAGAATTTGCAAACTTCTTAAAAGAGAATGGGATTCTCTCTCAGCTCACTCCTCCTTACACACCACAGCACAACGGTGTGTCAGAACGACGGAATAGGACCCTATTAGATATGGTCCGGTCCATGATGAGTGACGCTGAGTTACCAGTCTCGTTTTGGGGGTATGCATTGGAGACTGCAGCGTTTCTGCTGAACAGGGTTCCAACCAAAGCCATGTCCACCACGCCATATGAGTTATGGAATGGGAAGAGACCATCTCTTAAGAGAATTAAGATTTGGGGTTGCCCGGCCTATGTTAAAAAGCAGAATCCGGACAAACTCGAGACACGGTCAGTCATGTGTAACTTTGTGGGATATCCAAAGAATTCATATGGATATCTGTTCTACCACAAAGAGGAACAAAAGGTGTTTGTTTCTCAGTATGCCACATTCTTGGAAAAAGAGTTTTTCACAGATAAAGATGATGGCAAGGTAGTGAATCTAGAAGAGCTTCTGGAGACACAAACTACAAATGACGATTTGGTTGAACCGGCTGTTGCAACAGAAACTGAAGAACCTCGGCCACTCCGTAGGTCTGGTAGGACTTCTCGCCCACCGGAGAGATACTACGGTTTCCTCATTGATGGTGACAGAGAAGATTGCATCATGGATGATGATGATCCTACCAGTTTTCAGCAAGCTATCACGAGTAGTGACTCTGTGAAGTGGCTGAATGCCGTGAGATCCGAAATGGAGTCTATGCACACCAACAAAGTATGGACTTTGGACGTTGTACCCCCTGGGGTAAAACCTGTAGGGTGCAAATGGATCTTTAAAAGAAAGATTGGTGTGGATGGGCAGGTAGAGACCTATAAGGCAAGACTTGTGGCGAAAGGTTTTCGTCAAAGACCAGGTTTGGACTATGACGAAACTTTTTCACCCGTAGCCATGCTTAAATCCATTCGGATCCTACTTGCTATTGCTGCTCACTATGACTATGAAATCTGGCAGATGGACGTTAAAACAGCATTTCTAAATGGAGATTTAGAGGAATGCGTTTATATGGATCAGCCAGAGGGCTTCATTGACAGTGGGAGCAGCGAGAAAGCATGTAGACTGCTTAAATCCATATATGGGTTAAAGCAGGCATCTCGGAGTTGGAACATCTGTTTCGATGATGTTATCAAAGAGTTTGATTTCATCAAAAATCCAGATGAACCTTGTGTTTATAAGAAGGCTGTAGGAAGAGCTGTCACATTCCTCGTATTGTACGTGGATGACATTCTTCTGATAGGAAATGATATTCCTATGCTACAGTCGGTCAAATCATTCTTATCACTGAGGTTCTCCATGAAGGACCTGGGTGATGCCACATACATCCTGGGCATAAGGATCTATAGGGATAGATCCAAAAAGTTATTGGGATTGTCCCAAACCAGGTACATCAACACCATCCTAAAAAGGTTTAGTATGGAAGACTCCAAGCGGGGTGCCTTACCCGCTTGCCATGGAGTCACTCTCTCCAAGGATTCTTGTCCAAAGACCGATGAAGAGAGAGCTCGCATGAGCATTATACCTTATGCTTCGGCAGTAGGATCTATAATGTATGCGATGTTATGTGCATGCCCAGATGTAGCTTATGCACTCAGTGTTGTAAGCAGGTATCAATCCAACCCAGGGGAGAACCACTGGACAGCTGTGAAGAACATTCTTAAGTACTTACGAAGGACTAAAGAATTGTTCTTGGTGTATGGTAATACAGATCTCCAAATGGAGGCCTTTACCGATTCGAGCTTCCAGAGCGATAAGGATGACAGCAAATCTATCTCAGGGTTTGTGTTTACCCTCAATGGAGGGGCGGTAAGTTGGAAGAGTTCCAAACAAGATACCGTTGCAGACTCTACGATGGAGGCTGAGTACATTGCTGCAAATGATGCCGCCAAGGAAGCCGTCTCGATGAAGAAGTTCGTCTCGGAGCTAGGAGTAGTTCCAACCATTATTGATCCAATACCTTTGTATTGTGACAATAATGGGGCTATGGCGTTAGCCAAGGAGCCCAGATCCCATCAGCGGTCCAGACACATCCTGAGGCGTTTTCATTTGATCCGGGAGATTGTAGATCGCCGCGAGATCGAGATTAGGAGAGTAGACACAAAGAATAACGCCGCGGATCCATTCACCAAGGCCCTCCCTCAGCCGCAGCATGAGCGACTTTTTGAGATGTTGGGTATGAGATACGCCAATAACTGGCCTTAGTGCAAGTGGGAGATTGTTGGATATATATGTATGCCCTAGAGGCCATTATGTGATAGTGGATGTATCTATACATGTATATATATATTCAGTATGCATTCTTGCTCGACATGATAGTATGCTATCTGGTTCTTCTTTATCTGACATGTTGATTTGATCATGCTTGTTATTCACTCATACATGCTGATAAAGCCCTGAGGATATTGGCTTAACTACTCTGATTATGATGGAGATCATACTAGTGGGACATCTGTAGTATGTAAGCATATCCTGGAAAGTCCCTAGTCATAGGTATATCGAAACGGGGCATTGATATACCAGAGTAGACTAGCGTATATGATACTAGACCCATGTGATGGGCGATGGATGATCCCATATCCATTGGTGTTTGACATCAAGATCATATGCGGGTGCTCAGTGGTGACTGGGTACACTGGACGGACTCGCCGAGAACTCCTATATGGAATTATATCTATCGTCGGATAGCAGTTCTCAGGTGACACTGGTACAGGTTAGAGTCTTGTGTGTTCTCCCACTGTACTTTGATTGCCACCCTACCACGGCTCTACTGAGTCGTGCAAACAGGTGGCCGTTGGGTACAGTCCCGAGACACATGAAGGCAATGAGCGATAGGAGGGGTTTCGTCTCTCCCGGTATTGGGGGTTGATGCTGTGCTGTGCCCGACTGGTTATATCAGTAAGTCCCTGGCCAAGGCTGCTGAGATTTGCTGATAAGTGTTATCGGTAGTTTCTCGATCTGTTATAGACCATTCACCGGCACGACTTATTGAGTTATTAGGGTCGACGTGACCATCCCTAGGCTCGATATGCAGCATAACTGATGAAGAGACCGGACTGTACGGTAGTGTTGCCGGATGGCTCGACGGGAGTTGTAGCAGGTTCGCTTGCTTTCTTCTGATCGCTCAATACCCGGGTGGCCGTTACGTTTAGCTGACCGCTTGCGGCTTGAGGGTACCTGATATGATCATCACCCTTTGCCGGTGTATTGACAAGTCTTAGAGTCCCACAAAGGAGTTACCCAGTCCAGGCGAAACGTTGTGGTGCGCGTATGCGATATGCGCATGCACCCGATTAAAATGTGCGTATATGATACCGAACATTGATCGGGTGGCCTGCTTTTGGTGGGGTCGTATGAGATATGACCGGATTGATAAATTAAGTGTTGATTTATCATCTAACCATTAGTTTTCTCACTTGAAACCTTTCTAGGGTTTGATGGATGTATGCATGCATGCATGTGTTTCTTTCTTTCATTCTAGTTTCATGCACATGTGGATGTGCATACATGCATACATACATACACCCATCCATCATGGTTGTTAGCATATGGAAATGGTGGCAATATAAGACTCACACCATGGATTATATAATGGATTATTATTTGATTTTTGGATTTAAAAGAAAATGAAAAGGAAAGGATAATCATTCTAGCTTCTACATTCTTCCTTTGACCTAACCATGCTCAACTACCACTAACCTAGGGTTATCCTTCTCTTTATCATTTAAAACCCGAGTTAAATTAACTATCCATTATTTAATCATGGTTGAAAGCAAGAAGGAATAAAATATAAAAGGTTATATTTCATTTCTTTGCAACTAAGGGTTATCTTTTCACCTCTTGTTAAAAATAGCCACCATCTTCATCCTCCTTCACCTTTTCCTCTCTAGTTTTTTTTTCTAGTGAGTTAAACACAACTAAAGAAAGGTTTTTGAAGTGAGATCCTTAGCCACAACATCATTCTACTCAAGTCTAGCCAACTTGATTAGAGTGTTCTCTTTGCTTTTCCAAAGTTGCAAGCGTGGACGGGAAACTTCGGGTGGATCGTCGTGGACGAAAGAAGACTACAAGTGGACCTTCTTCCAACACCCTAGAGACTAAGGAGTCAAGCAAAAGGGGAGCTACAAAGGTTGTAGCCTTCAAACCCTAGATTAGTTCGCTTTATATTTCGAAACCCTAATTTTCTAGGATCGATTCCTTTGCATGTTCGTTTAGCACCATAAAAATTTAAACTTTGGGACATGTGATGCTTCAAAACTCATTATAGGATGCTAGACAAACCTTTCAATAGCACCCCCGCAGTTCGTAGTGTAGCTTATGATAGATATATATTTATATATACGAATACGTATTATATGAAACGTTATTTATTAGCAAGAAGTTTTTAGAAGAGCATGTGCTAGTTATAGTGTAATTAGTAGATAGCGCTTTTAGTAGTTTAGTAGTCGTGAATCCTAGAGTAATGATTTGCATACACGCACACGCACACACTCGCATACATTTTATTACTTGTGCATATATGGGGATATACATACACACACACACACACAGGTATGGGACTATGTATGTATGTATGTATGTATGTACGTATACATATACATGGATGATGAGGATAGTATATGATATTTGGAGATGAGTCGATGTGATGGGGCATGATGCCATGAGATCGGTGATATGACTTGGTTCGTATTATGAGATACGACATGATATTTTAGCGGCTCTTTATGTGATATGTTTTTAGACACACGCATATATATTATTGATGGTATCAGTATGTACTAGAAGTAAATCAGTACCCAGCTCATGATATATGATGATAAGGATACCAGTTGAATAATGAGATAAATGTGATATTGATCCGTACCCAGATTTAGGATGCCGTACGATGGATTTACCGTACGAGCTATATATTGATGATAGATCCGCACTCTTGACTCGAGGATGTCATATTATATATATTGTATTGTATGTGATACTATTGAGGCGGGATCACCGACTGTTATATATATATATATATATATATATATATATATATATATATATATATATATATATATCGACTCAGACTTAAGTGGTTTTCTTTACCCTTTCGATCAGTCTGTTAGTTTAATCCAGTAGTTTACTTGTAGATGTTAGACAAGACTCGGGTCATACCTATTTCAAAACTAACGAATAGTGAGTATTTTAAAGACAGGCCAAGAGATTCTACGGATATTTCAAAGGACGTACCTTTACTTAAAAACACAGTTGCCCTATTTTCTAAACATCACGATTCATGTTATTTCAAACAGCAAAACTGTATGACCCATATATATTAATGTAGATTCGTTATTATTGCATTTATTATTCATTTCTATATATTCATACATGTTGCGTTATTATTCATGTTCTGCATATTCTTGCTGTTCGCATCACATTGCATGCTTATATTGTGTTTTCATCAGTTATTATGAAAATCATGCTGTCAGGACACCAGCACCATTACCGATGATGCGTATGCTCTACGTACACCTGCTTGCCGGATCACACACATCATCATCGACAATTTCCATGTCATGTACACTTTAGAGAATATTTCTCTATTGATATCGTTTGCTAGCGGATAGTTCCAATATGTTATTGTTTCATATGCTAGTTCATTATTGCATTCATTGCTTGATATTTCATGCATAATTATATATTCATTAGTCATGCGATATTATTGAAAAGTTCCTAGGCACACTATAGAGGTCTCACAAGGCATCAACCATGCCAATTTAAAATTTTATGGGTGCCGAGAAACCCTAATACGGATCGTCGGCTAGAATTCTAGGCGAAATACGAAACTAGTTAACAATTTAACTAAAGATCAGAAGCTACAACCTTTGTAGATCCGGATATCCACTTCCTTAGCTCCACGTAGGCGTCCTCTCGATGTCCATCTCGAATCCCGAACTCAAACGTCGGCTTCATCGGAGAATTGGGCGGACTAGGTCGTCGGCTTCGTGCCGAAGATGATCTACGTCGAGGTTTCACAAGTTCAAGCTCCGACTTCACCAAGTTGTGAAACTTGTGAAGAAAACACCCAAAACAACTTGGCAAGAGGTAGAGGGTGAAGAAATAGGAGGTGGGTTCACTTTGGAATTGGATTTCTCACTTTACATCTCAAGTTGCCATTGAAGGCATCAAGTTTTCTATCTTGAAGAAGAAGATGAAGAAGGAGATAGAATATGATAAGTTGTTTAAAATGAAAAACAAAATCAATACTTATCATAATCTTAACCATAGTTAAGTGTAGAGAATGAACTAGGGTTAGTTTAAATGGTTAGGGTTAAGCATGAGACAAGAATGGTGACTAAGTCAAAGCTTCATGAAGCTTCAATAAGAAACAAAGAAAGCCACCATTCTCATCTTTATCTTTTCCAAATAAATAAAAGAACAAATAAATAAATAAATGAATATGCAAAACCCTAATCATCAAATTAATCATGGTTTAATTCTATACACTTAACTAAGTGATCAAGTATCATCAAACATGATACAAATATGTGCACAAAAGTATATCACACATACTTCTTGCACATCAAGTGAGAAAATCCATATGAAGTGAACTAATACTAGCTAATGCAAAGTAATATATCAAATATATAATTATACATTAAATCATTAAATCAACACTTGACTTAACGATCCGGTCATATCGCATATAACCGACTAGTATCCTATGTATCGGCATATCGAATCAATCGTTGATTCGATATCTAGGTTATATCGAATACAACCATTCGATACATTCATCGCGAGAATGGAATACGGTATCACATACACGCATTATTCTCAGTCCTGCACATATCTCATATGCGCTCCTATTTCGTTTCGCTTGAGCCAGGAAACCTCTGTGTAAGACTCTAAAGACTCGTCAATACGCCGGTAGCAGATGATGATCATATCAAGCACCTACAAGCCGCAAGCGGTCTGCTAAACGTAACGTCCATCCGGGTATTGAGCGATCAGAAGATCGACGAGCTAGCCCGCTCACACTTCTGTGAATCCAACCAGTAACACTTACCGTACAGTCCGGTCTGTTCGTCTGATATGTCGCATATCAAGTCTAGGGGTGGTAAACGCCAGACCCCAATAACCGATAAGTCATGCCGATGTGAGGCTCATAACGGGTCGAGAAACTACTGGTAACACTTACCAGCAAATCTCTGATCAGCCCTGGCCAGGGACTTCCCTGTTACGGCCAATCGAGCACTGCGCAACATCAACCCCCAATACCGGGAGAGACGAAACCCCTCCTATCGCTCATTGCCTCCATGTGACTCGGGACTGTACCCAAAGACCACCGTTTTGCATGCCCTCATGGACGTGGTAAGGTGGAGATCAAAGCACAGTGGGAATCACACAAGACTCTATGACGATCTCGGGTCTACAGACTAACCTGTACAAGTGTCACCTGAGAACTGCCATCTGACGTGAGGTATAATACCATCTGGGAGTTCTCGGCGAGTCCGTCCAGTATACCCAGTCTCCACTGAGCACCCGTATACCATCTCTGATGTCAAACATCAATGGATATGGGATCATCCATCGCCCATCTCATGGGTCGAGAAGCGTATACGCTAGTCTACACTGGTATATCGATGCCCTGTCTCGATACACCCACGACTAGGGACCTTGATGGATGTACTTATGGACTACTATGTCCCCACTAGTATGATCTGCATCATAGTCCAGGTAGTCAAGTACACATCCTAAGTGCTTTACTAACATGTAACTATAAGACAGTTTAAAGAGACAAGTGTACATGTTAAGATAAAGAGTAACCAGATAGCATACTATAATATCGAGCAAGAAAGTCATCTCTATATATGTCCAAGCATCCAATATAATATACATCATCTGTACAATACTGGCCTCTAGGGCATACATACAACTAACAATCTCCCACTTGCAGTAGGGCCAGCTGCTGTAGTATCGCATACCGAGCATCCCGAAGAGTCTCTCAAACTGTATCTGAGGAATGTCCTTCGTGAGTGGATCCGCCGTGTTGTTCTTCGTGTCAACCCTCCTGACCTCGATCTCCCGGCGATCAACTATCTCCCGGATCAGGTGATACCGCCTCAGAATATGCCTGGATCGCTGATGGGACCTGGGTTCCTTGGCCAAAGCCACCGCTCCATTGTTATCGCAATACAAAGGTATTGGATGCTCAATGGATGGAACCACTCCAAGTTCAGTAATGAACTTCTTGACCCAGACAGCCTCTTTGGCAGCATCGTTGGCAGCGATGTATTCAGCCTCCATCGTCGAGTCTGCCACGGTTTCCTGCTTGGAACTCTTCCAGCTAACCGCCCCTCTGTAAAGGGTAAAGACAAAGCCCGACTGCGACTTAGAGTCGTCCTTATCACTCTGGAAGCTCGAATCGGTAAAGGACTCCACTTGGAGTTCTCCGTTACCATACACCAAGAGCATCTCTTTAGTCCTTCGTAAGTACTTGAGAATGCTCTTCACAGCTGTCCAGTGACTCTCTCGAGGATCAGCTTGATACCTACTCACTATACTTAGTGAGTATGCAACATCGGGTCTGGTACACAGCATCGCGTACATGATAGAGCCTACAGCTGAAGCATAGGGTATCCCTTGCATGCGAGCTCTCTCCAAATCAGTCTTGGGAGACATCTCTTTGGAGAGAGTGACTCCAGAGATCGTGGGCAAGTTCCCACGCTTGGATTCTTCCATACTAAACCTCTTTAGTATGGTGTCAATGTACCTGGATTGGGAAAATCCCAGTATCCGTTTGGATCTATCTCTATAGATCCTGATTCCCAATATGCAGGAGGCATCACCAAGATCTTTCATCGAGAATCTTTGTGATAAGAAGAGCTTGACCGATTGCAGCATAGGAATATCATTTCCTATCAAGAGTATGTCGTCTACGTACAATACGAGGAAGACAACCTTACTCCCTGCAACCTTCTTGTAAATACAAGGTTCATCTGGGTTTTTGACGAAATCAAACTCTTTGATAACGACATCAAAGCAGATGTTCCAACTCCGCGATGCTTGCTTTAATCCATAAATGGATTTAAGCAGCTTGCACACCTTGCCGCTGCTCCCACTATCTACGAAGCCCTCTGGCTGAGTCATGTACACGCACTCTTCTAAATCACCGTTTAGAAAGGCGGTCTTAACATCCATTTGCCAGATTTCGTAATCATGATATGCAGCGATGGCAAGCATGATCCGGATGGATTTAAGCATAGCCACTGGAGAAAAGGTCTCGTCATAGTCCACACCTGGTCTTTGACGAAAACCCTTTGCTACAAGTCTAGCTTTGAAAGTCTCCACTTTCCCATCTACACCAAGTTTTTTCTTGAAGATCCACTTGCTCCCAATGGGTTTTACCCCTTCAGGAGCAACCTCCAAAGTCCATACTTTGTTAGTGTACATGGATTCCATCTCGGACCGCATAGCATCCAGCCATTTCACTGAGTCCCTACTCGTGATGGCCTGCTCGAAGCTAGTTGGGTCATCATCCTCCATGATGCAATCCTCGCTCCCTCCATCCATGAGAAAACCGTAGTATCTCTCAGGTTGGCGAGGAACCCTACTAGATCGGCGGAGAGGCTGAGGTTCATTGGGAGCTACTGAATCTTCTAGTTCCACTAAATCTTCAGTTACGGTTTGTGTATCTGGAACTTCTTCCAGCTCTACCACTTTGCCACTAATTTCTTTTTCAAGGAATTCCTTTTCTAAAAAGGTGGCATATTGAGAAACAAACACCTTTTGTTCTTCAGCATGGTAGAAAAGATACCCTTGTGAATTCTTAGGATATCCCACAAACTTGCAAAGAACTGACCGTGCCTCGAGTTTTTCTGGATTTTGCCTTTTGACATAGGCCGGACAACCCCATATCTTAACTCGTTTAAAATATGGTCTCTTCCCACTCCATATCTCATATGGTGTGGTAGGTACAGATTTAGATGGAACTTGAATCAATAGGTATGTTGCTGTCTCCAGCGCATATCCCCAAAAGGAAATAGGTAACTCAGCTGTGCTCATCATAGAGCGCACCATATCTAATAGGGTGCGGTTTCTCCGTTCTGATACACCGTTGTGCTGTGGTGTATATGGAGGAGTCAGCTGAGAGAGAATCCCACTCTCTTTTAGGAAGTCCAGGAATTCATTGCTCAAGTATTCACCTCCTCGATCAGATCGAAGGATTTTAATACTTTTTCCGGTTTGGTTTTCGACTTCTTGTTTATATTCTCTAAATTTCTCAAAAGCTTCTGATTTGTGTTTCATCAGGAACACATATCCGAATCTAGAGAGATCGTCAGTGAATGTAATGAAGTATGAAGAACCATCCCTGGCATGTGTAGACATAGGACCGCATACATCACTATGTATCAGTCCTAAGAGTTCGGTAACTCTTTCTCCGTGTCCCGTAAACGGAGTTTTGGTCATCTTGCCTTTGAGACATGACTGGCAAGTGTCATAAGATGAAAATTCGAATGGTTTCAAATATCCATCCTTATGCAACTTAGCCAGTCGTGTCGCATTGATGTGACCCAGTCTACAATGCCACAAGAAGGATTCGTTCAGTTCAGAACTCTTCCTCTTGTGTGTGTTTGTTATGCTCAGAACTGTTGATTGGTTTAGAACATAAATGCCATTGCACAACGTGCCTGATCCAACCAACTTTTGGTTACGGAAAATGTTCATAACATTGTCCTGTAATACAAAATTATATCCCTCTTTACTCAATAAAGAAACCGATATAATTTTGCATATCAGGTTCGGCATGTAATAGCATTCGTTCAGAACCAATGTAATACCAGTTGGTAATTCAAGGTGATATTCCCCGACAGACTTAGCTGCAACAATTGCACCATTTCCAACTCTAATGTCTTTATCACCTTCTCCAAGTTCTCTACCTTTCCTAAGCCCATGTAACTGATTACATATATAGGATCCTGATCCGGTATCTAATACCCAGGACGTGGAGCAAATGGAGAAACAGTTCTCTGTAACGAACACACCCGAAGAAAATGCATCAACATGTACTTTCTTCATTTGGGTGGCATGGGAATCCTGGTATTCCCTTATATCTTGTTCAGTCCTATAACTCTTATAGGTAAGAACGGAACCAACGTTCCCCAGCACAGTATAACATGCGGGTTCGGTCAATACATCCATATTATTATCTTTATTAAGGCATGAAATGGTCGCTACCTGGAGAGAGAGAGAAGAAAACACTTTAGCGTATGCTCGTGCAAGATCAGATTGGTTATTATCTTATCTAATCAGGATGGCTCCCACTGTTTTTATCAAATCTTCCTTCAAACCCTAAAAGGAAAGACTAGCCGGGATTAATTACACACAACAAGTTCGCCAATCTTTCAGCCAGGCCAGTGTCGGTACTTTGAGGGAGGTCCCCCATGCTTTCGCACGAACCTAATTACTGTAAACCTCGTTTTCCCAGAGGCGTAACCTCGTTAACACCTTTCTAGACACCTACTTGATCGGCTAATTGTAATGTGTAAAACTCTCCCAGGAGTAACTCTTACTCGCAGTGGGTATCGGGATCCAACTATCTCATAGAAGATATGCAATCTCATTGCAAATTTCAACACTTGAAATTCCCGATAATATTTTGCCCCCAGCAGCTATATGACCTTAACATAGTCAACAAATCATAAGTGCTAGTCAAGTTCAACCCGTCATTTCCTGATTGAATTAAACCCACCCGCACGACCCTTAACATAGTCAACAAAGTCGCACGACTACCCTAATCCAATCTGCATTATATGCATAAGCAGATAAATACTGGTCAGCTACCGCACACTACGCCTTAACATAGTCAACAAACGTAGCACGAAAACTAACTAGTACTTATCTGAAATGATGGAGGGCTACGACAGGTTTTTCTGAAAACCTATTGCGTAATGAACTTGATATCGTTGTAGAATCAAATGAAGTTTTGAAATGGAATGATTTTTGAGGCTTTTCTAGTTTTGCTAAAGGGGTCACTCCCGGTGAAGGGATCGTCGGCCATTTCCTCGTCGAATGAGGTGCGGGACATATCATATATATCACTGTGCAAAGCAGAAACTATAGAAGCTATCAAAAGTCAAACCGAGTGTGTAGCATCTGCCAGTTATTGCTAAAGGAGTCACTCCCGGTGAAGGGATCTCGGTCCTTTCCTCATCGAATAAGGTGCAGGGTATATCATATATACCGCTTTGCAAAGCAAGAACTGTAGCTACCTGTTTTATTTGAAATTTGATTCTACAACATCTTAGGTTTCTTTTCATTCATTAATCACATTAATGAAGTCCTATCATTTAAGTACCTAAACATCACAGATAAATACGACGTACACTTATGCCATCCGCATTCGCCTCGATGTCCCTTCGTGCACCGCTAGGTTAGGTAACTAACGGCAGAGCGGGGCAGGGCTAGCGCGGGTGCAAAACATAAGTAACGTCTATATAATATATCATATATACTATATACTGTATCTATCACAGAACATCACATGATCACATCACAGATATCGCAGCAGAAGAAACATATGAAATATTGGATATACTAGGACGTCCGTGTTTTCAATACGAGCCAGTATAAAACACGGATTCCACGGTCGTGATGAATAGCCAATCCCACACCCCTAGACCCCTACGAGAGCGGCAAGCAACCCTACCAATTCTAGGGTTAGGAGACCCGGACTCGACCCCTCGAGTTGGTCTCCCACTGGACCCCAGAACCCGGTTACTTGTGCTCCCCTCCTTGGGTCTATCCTAGTGAAGAAAAGTAAATAATATACAAAGGGTGACAGCTTCCGCAACCTGGAAGTGCCCCAAATAAAAGAATATTACATACAAGTTTTTACATGAATGAAAATGAAAAAAAACTCATCTCACATAAAAACCCCCGGCTATTCAAACACGACAATCCAATATAACATATCCAGCAACACATAACATCACATGATATCAACGTAAGTAAATATGCGCATCCCAATTGTCGTTGACATATAGCAACGAAACCGGCGATATCACATATTACGCTTACGGTCACAGAAAAGAAAGTGTAAAACTACAACAATTGTAATCCGCAACTTCTTTAGACATCGCATGCCTAATCAAATGAAATACTTAGACATCACATGCCTAACAGATATAAATCCCGCATTTTAGTCTCATTATCGAAAACTCTTTTCAATATCAAGTGAGACTAAACCGCTAGATTTATAACGTTCATTCAGTTATCTCATAACTGTTTGTGAATTCCAATTATTGTATCCCATTCCGGATAAATAGAATATATTAAACTTTCCGATCGAACATTCGAACACCCAAGTTTTCCCGAAACCGTTCAACACATGAAATAGGTTCAAAGACATTCACTTCATGCCTCAGTACCAACGGTCCAGTCGTAGAAGAGTCAAGCCAACGCCTCACATATGGCACGCCGTACTGCCCCAAACCCGAAGGTTCAAAGGGCAGTTCAAGACGGTCACATAATCGAGTTAAGGTTTGTTGTCTTCTAGAGGGACCATCGCATTACTTGCACTACTTAGAACGTCCCTTAAACCACACAAAAATCCAACACTTGGATATTTTCCGGCAGGGGAAAAGTTGGGTATTTTCATCAGGTCGAACTTTTTAACATATTCTTAAAATATCCGAAAAACACATAGACGAAATTTGATAATCCGATCGAACTATCGAAGCTCCAAAACAACCCCAGAAAATGCAACTCTTGAATAAATTTTAAAAATTCCCAGGAAAACCAGCACTATCAATTAGGAGTTACTGTATAAAATATATTGAATAAGGAGGCCGTACGACCGCGGAACCGCCGCACGAGCCATGCTCGTGCCGCGGAACCGCGGCGTTTTGATGGAGTCAGGCACACGAAATTCACAGTAACTCTAAAAATCACCTGCTGATTTTTCTGCATATTTTTAATATTGAAAAATCCCGATTTTTAAAAATTTGACAGAGAGCATTTTATGAGTTAGGGTTTCGGTTCGTTCGGGTTTCAAACGTCGTCTAGACTTCGCCTAATACTCTAGCTAGGCTCTGATACCAGTGAAAGGTTCCTAGGCACACTATAGAGGTCTCACAAGGCATCAACCATGCCAATTTAAAATTTTATGGGTGCCGAGAAACCCTAATACGGATCGTCGGCTAGAATTCTAGGCGAAATACGAAACTAGTTAACAATTTAACTAAAGATCAGAAGCTACAACCTTTGTAGATCCGGATATCCACTTCCTTAGCTCCACGTAGGCGTCCTCTCGCTATCCATCTCGAATCCCGAACTCAAACGTCGGCTTCATCGGAGAATTGGGCGGACTAGGTCGTCGGCTTCGTGCCGAAGATGATCTACGTCGAGGTTTCACAAGTTCAAGCTCCGACTTCACCAAGTTGTGAAACTTGAGAAGAAAACACCCAAAACAACTTGGCAAGAGGTAGAGGGTGAAGAAATAGGAGGTGGGTTCACTTTGGAATTGGATTTCTCACTTTAGATCTCAAGTTGCCATTGAAGGCATCAAGTTTTCTATCTTGAAGAAGAAGATGAAGAAGGAGATAGAATATGATAAGTTGTTTAAAATGAAAAACAAAATCAATACTTATCATAATCTTAACCATAGTTAAGTGTAGAGAATGAACTAGGGTTAGTTTAAATGGTTAGGGTTAAGCATGAGACAAGAATGGTGACTAAGTCAAAGCTTCATGAAGCTTCAATAAGAAACAAAGAAAGCCACCATTCTCATCTTTATCTTTTCCAAATAAATAAATGAACAAATAAATAAATAAATGAATATGCAAAACCCTAATCATCAAATTAATCATGGTTTAATTCTATACACTTAACTAAGTGATCAAGTATCATCAAACATGATACAAATATGTGCACAAAAGTATATCACACATACTTCTTGCACATCAAGTGAGAAAATCCATATGAAGTGAACTAATACTAGCTAATGCAAAGTAATATATCAAATATATAATTATACATTAAATCATTAAATCAACACTTGACTTAACGATCCGGTCATATCGCATATAACCGACTAGTATCCTATGTATCGGCTTATCGAATCAATCGTTGATTCGATATCTAGGTTATATCGAATATAACCATTCGATACATTCATCACGAGAATAGAATACGGTATCACATACACGCATTATTCTCGGTCCTGCACATATCTCATATGCGCTCCTATTTCGTTTCGCTTGAGCCAGGAAACCTCTGTGTAGGACTCTAAAGACTCGTCAATACGCCGGTAGCAGATGATGATCATATCAAGCACCTACAAGCCGCAAGCAGTCTGCTAAACGTAACGGCCATCCGGGTATTGAGCGATCAGAAGATCGACGAGCTAGCCCGCTCACACTCCTGTGAATCCAACCAGTAACACTTACCGTACAGTCCGGTCTGTTCGTCTGATATGTCGCATATCAAGTCTAGGGGTGGTAAACGCCAGACCCCAATAACCGATAAGTCGTGCCGATGTGAGGCTCATAACGGGTCGAGAAACTACTGGTAACACTTACCAGCAAATCTCTGATCAGCCCTGGCCAGGGACTTCCCTGTTACGGCCAATCGAGCACTGCGCAACATCAACCCCCAATACCGGGAGAGACGAAACCCCTCCTATCGCTCATTGCCTCCATGTGACTCGGGACTGTACCCAAAGACCACTGTTTTGCACGCCCTCATGGACGTGGTAAGGTGGAGATCAAAGCACAGTGGGAATCACACAAGACTCTATGACGATCTCGGGTCTACAGACTAACCTGTACAAGTGTCACCTGAGAACTGCCATCTGACGTGAGGTATAATACCATCTGGGAGTTCTCGGCGAGTCCGTCCAGTGTACCCAGTCTCTACTGAGCACCCGTATACCATCTCTGATGTCAAACATCAATGGATATGGGATCATCCATCGCCCATCTCATGGGTCGAGAAGCGTATACGCTAGTCTACACTGGTATATCGATACCCTGTCTCGATACACCCACGACTAGAGACCTTGAAGGATGTACTTATGGACTACCATGTCCCCACTAGTATGATCTGCATCATAGTCCAGGTAGTCAAGTACACATCCTAAGGGCTTTACCAACATGTAACTATAAGACAGTTTAAAGAGACAAGTGTACATGTTAAGATAAAGAGTAACCAGATAGCATACTATAATATCGAGCAAGAAAGTCATCTCTATATATGTCCAAGCATCCAATATAATATACATCATCTGTACAATACTGGCCTCTTGGGCATACATACAACTAGAAATTATAAGGGCCAGTCCGGATTGCCGGAGCCCAGTATTCATTATTATTGACTTTTCATTTTGGATTTCGGATTTTCCATGAGATTTCTGGATTTGGAGAAACCGCAAGATTTTATAAACTCATTTATCATTTTAAAAGATAAAAGTGCGGTTTTCTTATATTATGATTTGAGATATGTCCACCATGAGTTTTCTCGGCTCTTGAGAGATATCATACACCCGATTCGAGGAGGAGAAGGAACTGTCTGTCGGTGCATGGTTGACGAGAAGGTCACAGATGATGGCGTTGAGCCTGAGACAGGGGAGCACTACTAACCGGTGATTTTATTGTGACATGCCGAATATCCGGAGGATACCGACGTGGTCTTGAGATTTATGATACAAGCCAGTCCGGATAGCCGGAGCCTGGGATTTTGAGATTTGATGATACCAGTCCGGATAGCCGGAGCCTGAGATATTGAGATATATATTTTGTGTCGATGCTGGACACTGATTCTCTGAGGATTTCATTGATGATACTTAAATTTTTATACATAAATCTCATTATATTAAGAAAACAGTTTTTCTCATTCATGATGTATTCTGTTTTCATTATATCGCATTCATACCTCAAATTTATGATATGTTGCTACCTGAGGCACTGACACGAGCATTTGGTATTACACATTTGTATAGATGTTTACCCATGCCATATTTAGATGCTTCAGACTATATCATATTGAGGATATTACTGATTGTATGACCTAGGATTGAGTCATACATTCGATTTTTGCTCTGTGATGTTTTCTACTCACGAGTTGGCAACTCACCCCCGTTGTGCCACAGTTCTTGCAGGTTTGCTGTACAGGTTACGTTGCGGCTTTGCTGGCACACTTCTTTCATTCCGGGTGATTGCTTTGGTAGGTGGGCTCACTTGTATCGTGACCACCATTGTACCTTATTTATATTCTGTTGTATCTAGTAACTCCATCAACCAGACTTGTATTATTTATAGACTTAGAAGGCCAGTGTATATTCTTTCGACCTTAGAATCGCGCTTGTATTATTTTGGTTTTCCGGTGGATATTGCTTTTCTTGATGAGTTTTGATCCTCGTCCTTCGGCGTTGTATATTATATTATTTGCGTGGTTGTGACCGCCAATTGGCGAAGAGTTAGCTCCCGCTTGGGGATGCCTTTATTCATATTATGCATGTTTGTACCCGTTTGGAGGCCAGTATTTACAAAGAAAACTCTGCCGAAATTTTCGGAAAAGATATGATGTTTTAAAAATGTTTACTATAACTTTTCAAAGTGATTATGCAAACCTTAAAACAAGTTTTCCTTCATTTTCTTCTTTTAAATGGTTTAGATTTCTGGGATTTTGGCTTACTTGAATTAGATGGGGTCCTATAGACTTCATATGATTTAAGTGCCAGTCACATACCATTTCGGGTCGTGACACGATGCCCGGATCTACCCTAAACCCTATACTAGCAATATGTAAAACTAGGAGTTAGATGGTTATACCGAGTTGATCCGTGTCCTTCGGTCTTCAACCTTCATCCCAAGCTCCTAGAGGTTCCTTGATCAAATTTGGTTGCCGGTCTTCCTCCATCTATGATGATTCACCTGAGGGAAACAGCACAAGCTCCAGCCTCGCCAAGTGAGGCAACGTACGCTCCAAGGTTGCTAGCAATGGACAGTGAAGGTGTAGGATTGTGTCACTATCTATTTTCTCTCATCACTAATGCTCCAAGAGCAACTCAAGAAGATGAAGAGGAAATGAGGAAACATGTGGCATGAGCAACTAAAGAAATGTGCTAAAACTTTTCCAAGTGAGAAAATGAGTGATTAAGTGAAGAGCAAGTCAAGAAAAATCTAAGCATGGCCTCTCAAGAAGTGGCTGCCCCCTCTTTCTCACAATCATGCACATACAAAATATCTCTTTTCATTTTTCCAATAAACAAATGCAAACCATACCTCTCTACATGCCATCACCCATGCTCATGCCAACTCACCCTCCACCTCATTTCCATAATTGATTTTATAGAATGAAAATCAAATAATGAGGTGTCAAATCTTCTAGAAGCTATTCCGTATAAATACGGAATACAGCCCGGTACACGTGTCGAAATACATATACGCGTATTCGTACAAAAATACGAATAGCCAAGAGAGAAAATGAATAGTGAACAATAATACTAGAATACATATATATAAATACATATATAAATTATTAAATCAAAACCTGATTTAATAATCCGGCTTAGTCCTAAGCCGCTAGTATTATAAACCGTCCGATTAAAGTCTGTGCAGCCAGTACACATATTTAATCGGACACCTGTATGTACCAACATACGTCATCTACACCATATCGCCTGAATCGTGAAAACCCTCTGTGTAGGACTCTAAAGACTCGTCAATATGCTGGCAGTGGGTTTAACCACAAGCATGCCAGCGGCACTAGGTGTACGTAACGGCTGCCCGGGTATTGAGCGAAAAGGAGGCCGACGAGCAAACTCATTCTGAACCCCTACTGAGCCTGATAGCGACAATATTCGTACAGTCCGGTCTATTCGTCTAAGAGTATCGCATATCGAGTTTAGGGGGTGGATAAAGTCAGACCCCTAATAACGCGACATTTAGTGTCGGTATGAAACCCATCACCACCTGAGAAACTATCGATCCTAGATCGGTAATTCTCGTCTACCCTGGCCGAGGATTTCTGGTGATGGCTATCCTTGCACAACGCGACATCAACCCCCATTACCAAGAGAGACGAATCCCCGACGATCCGCTTACTGCCTCCATGTGGCACAAGGCTATACCCAACTAAAACCTATTTGCACGACTCCTTTGAGCCGTGGTAGGGTAGTAATCAAAGCACAGTAGCAACTCACACGAGAAAAATAACAATCTCAGGTCGACAGACTAACCTGTACACATGTCACCTGGGAACTGCTACCTGAAAATAGGTATAATACCAACTAGCAGGTTCCCAGCGAGTCCGTCCAGCATACTCATAACCCAATAAGCACCTGTATACTATCCTAAGTGAACAAACTAACAGCAATGGCTTGTGAGACCTGGCCACTGCCCCTCGTCGGGGTCTCGATCAGTATACACTAGTTTACACTGGAGTATCGATGCCCAGTCTCGAAACTCCCACGACTAGGGACATTTAAGGATTTGCTTATAGACCCCCAGCTTCCACATATATGATCTCCATCATAATGCTGGTAGTTAAGAAAGAATCCTATGGGTTCCATCAACATGCAATAGTGATGATAAAGACAAACCAGATAGCATACTATCATCTCGAGTAAGACTGTTCTACTGGTATAGGTCCTCCCTCAATCATCATAATCACCTGCCTGCGACTACGATAATTGCCTTCAGGGCACTATAGCCAACAATCTCCCACTTGCACTTAAGGCCAATTATTGCGGTGTCGCATACTCACAGCTTATGTGATACCGAACACCTAACTTCTCTACTAAGCAGTTTCACAAAACTCGTTTGTGAAACTATTGTGTTCGAGAAATAGCCTCAGTGAGTAGATCTTCTCCAGTGTTTCTATCTTTATCTCTCTATATCTCAACTTCGCGGAGAATAACCATCTCCCGAAATGAGCAATACTTTGTCTTAGAATTTGTTAGGATATCTGATGGGACTCCAAATCCAGCAAACTTCTTAGACTGTATCATCCACTGAATTTAATCAGTTCCTGCGCCATGCCTGCCTCAGTATCCCCTTGGACCACCCGTCCAACATACTGCCCCTCAAAAGAGGGAAAACTATAACTCTAACAGTCACTCTGTCATCCAAGTCACCTTGGAAACCTGAAATGATAACCGCCTCCTGAAGGAGGCTACCATTACCATATCTTAAGAACATCCACTTATGTTCATAACTGCTTCCCAATGTTTCTCCAGGATTTGATTAATATATATACTTATTGCAGCTATTGCAAAAGCAATATCTGGTGCGGTACTTGACATTTCATGATTAACTCAATTGCCTAAGCAAGTGATATGCTAATCATGCATATCCATCTCCTCATCAGTCTGAAAGATATCTCTTTAGAGAGGGTGACTCCATCACCTGCGGGTACACCACCATGTCAGGAGTCGTCCATTCTAAAACACCTTTAGAATAGTGTCAAAGTACCCAAATTGGGAAACATCCCAAATCTAGATCTAAAACCATAGATCTAGTAACCAGAATACCTGATATTTTATCCATATCCTGTGTGGAGAAAAATCTTATGACAACCACTGCATGACCGATCGTAGTATTGGAAGATCTCTTCCTAACAAGAGTATGTCATCTAAATACCAGGACATCATTCCCCACTACCTTCTTATCAGATCCATCTCCTATTCTGATGAAGATAAAACCTATGATTGCCACATCAAAAATAAATGATCTATTTCCGCTATACCTGCTTTAGTCTATAAATATACATAAGCTACTTGCCCAGTATTCTTCCGCCGCTTCCGCTGACTACAATAACCCTCTTGCAGAGTCATATACGCGTGCACTTCTAAAGCTAGTTTAGAACGACGCTGTACTCATCCTCTTGCCGGGTCTTATAGTTTAGAACAGCAGCAATGGAAAGTTTGGGTAAACAAGAACCTCCTTGTCACCGTCTCTGAGAAGACCGAAGTACCTCTCGGGTGCCTGAGGTTACCTACCAAATCTGCGGAGTGGCTAATGGAATGTTAAATCTAATTGAATCCTCAGGTTCTATTAAATCTTCAGTGATCATTTGTGCTTCTGGAATCACTTCCAGTTCTACCATACCCCCACTTTTGTTTTTTGAAAAAAATACATTTTACTAAAACTGTGGCAAGTCAAGAACAATATCACTATTGATTTTCCTGATGGTAGAAAGTTAACCCTCGTCAAAGCCCGGGATAATCCATAAACTGCCATTACTGAAACGTGGCTCGAGTTTATCCGGATTCTGGTTTTAAGCATCAGCTGGACAACTCCTTATACCTTAACATCGTTAAGATATAAATTGATTCTATATATATCCAATATAGAAACAAAAGCACTAATTTAATTGGAACCAGATTCAAAATCATGTAGCTGTCTCTAGTGCATATGAACCAAATGGAATGAGGCATACCAGCATTACTCATCAAGGAGTGCATCCATATATAAGTAATCTGAAAGAGAAGCAAGTTCTTAAAAACTATTACTATCAACGGAATACCAAATACAAGTATCTGCATCTTCGACTACCTCAAAGAATCCTGATACTTCCAACAAATGGTTCTCTTCTTTATTCTTATACCTATAACTTCTCAATATCTGGACCTTGCATTTCAATGAAATACTTGTCTAGAACCGAAGAAGTCATGAGTAAACAGAATATAGTACGAGTACCAACCTCTGTCCTAATGGACACCGAAAAACATACAATACTTTGTATAAGTCCACTGAGTTTAATAACTCAAACCCTGTGCGTCGTAGGTTGAAAACTGTACTATGGTTAAGAAGAATTACACCGTTGTTGAATGCACCTTACCTAATCACCAACCGATATAGGTAAATGTCATAGACATAATTTCAAAAAGTTATATCTCACTTTATAAAATAAACGTACAGATATATCAGTTTGAAATTGGTGCATAACAATGGATATTCAAAACTAAATATTTGCATCCGGCAAAAACCAGATGATTTCCTCAAATATCACCAATTACAACGAATTCCGATATAATGAGGATCTAATCACCCAATTCTCAATATCTTACTCCCACTCACTATCTGTAACACCATACAGATGTGAGAAACTGATCTGGTAAATACATACCCTGGAGTTAGATTCCAATTCGGAAAAAAAATTTCAATTAACATCGCACAGTCGAACTAAAACATGAAAATGTTTCGAAGGGGTTAATCTGGTATTCCTAGTAACGCCTCTTCTACTATCCTGATTCATGACAGTAACCATATACTTACCTACCCTCACTTCAATTCCTTTATTATGTCTTTACTTATTACCTTCTGTACACCTTCTTCAGGCTAATTGGTTTTTTTCATTCCCTACCCTTCGGCACCAGTATAAGGTTTGGAAGAAGACTATCCAATAAGCATATTAGGTGTACACTCTTTATGCCAGGAGCCCTCGCAACCTGAGAGAAGGTAATGGGAAAAGACATCTGAATAATCATATTCTATTTCTCCTGAACCGGAAACCATTCTCGAATCTGGAATGAATTCCTTCGAGTTCATATGTAACTATACAATAGCATAGCCAATAGGAGTGGATATCCATAGTGATACGGAGTGTTCTGGAGAAATCCAAAGTGGATGTAGGAGTGGCAGGGTCATACACGGTTTTGTCATGAATGATAGCAGTCGTAATTTTCTTTGCCGTTATTCTAATCCCTTTATTTTTCTTTACTTATTACCTTCTGTACACCACCTTTAGGCTAATTGGTTTTCTTCATTTCCCACCTTGCGGCACCTGCCTATGGTCTGGAGGAAGACTATCCAATAAGCTCAATAGGAGTACCATCTCCTAATCCTAGGAGCCCTCACGACCTGAGAGAAGGTAAAGAGAAAAGACAACCGAATAATCCTATTCAATCTCTCCAGAACTAGAATCCATCCTCGAATCTGGAACAAGTTCCTTCGAGTTCATATGTAACTATACGATGGATTATCTAAGAAATGTGGATCTTCGTAGTGATACGGAGTGTTCTGGAGAAATGCAAAGGGAAAGAAGGAGCGGCAATGATTTATGCGACTAAATGACAATCCAAAAGCCAAAGTGTTTTAAGAAAGTTCAGTTAACTTGGTTCATGAGTTTCAGTCTAGGGTCGGGCCATGGTTGCTGCCAAAGAGAGAGAGAAAAGAAACACTCAGCGTGCACTCTAATCTAGATCAGAATGGTTAATCACTTTATCTAATCAGGATGGCTCCCACTATTTACTCGAATTCTCCTCCAAACCAAAAGGAGAATTAGTCGAGATCATCTAAAATCACCCGAGAAGTAATCCTACTCATCAGTAGGAATCGAGATCCAACTATCATCGCATGATAACTTGATGGAATCCACTCAAGTTACCACACTCTAGAAGGCATGCGTAAGCCTAGCAAGTTTCCTGTATGTTTGAAACTCCCGATGTGATTTTTACCCCAAGCGGTTTATGACCTTGACTTTGGCCAACAAATCATAACTCGCAAATCAAGTTCTACCCGTCATTGTCCTGATTGATTTAGACCCACCCGCACACACCCTTGACTTTGGTCAACAACGTGGTACGACTATCCTAAACCAATGCATATCTATGCAACAGATAAGCAACACACAGCTATCGCACATGATGCCTTGACTTTGGCCAACAAAGACCGCATGAATACTATGAGCTACATATCCGAAATGACGGAGGACTACGGCTGGTTTTTGGCGAAAAACCTTTAACGTAATAAACTTGATATCGTTGAAAGAATCCAAGTGGTTTTATAAATATATAGTGGCGAAAACTTTTGCTAAAGAGGTCACTCCCGGTGAAGGGATCTCGGCTCTTTCTTCGTCGAATGAGGTGCAGGATATTCCAAACTGAATATCACGATGCAAAGCAAAAATAATCGACTATAGTTAAGTTATTACGTTGACGCAATGTTTTACTCAAGGGGTCACTCCCGATGAAAGGATCTCGGCCCTTGCCTCGTCGAATGAGGTGCTGGATATTCATAACCGAATATCACTGTGCAAAGCAAAAGAAAACATCTGTAATGTGAGTTTTTTTTAAAAACTTGGTTCCAACAATATCATATAGATTTGTTTTATCCTTGCATTGATAAGAATCAACGCAGTCCCATCAATTAATCATACAATAAATGAATGAAAATATATGATGTACGTATATGCCATCCGCATTCGCCACCGGGCCCCGTCATCACCCGTTAGGTTACTTTACTAATGACAGAGCGGGGCTGGACTAGCGCGGGTGCAAAACATATACATCATTTACTAGTATATATATAAATATATATAACAATCGTCCCAGGCATGATATAAAGCAATATCACAAAAATATCACAGAATAACGGATAATCTAGGAGCCCCGGGTTTCCTTTGAGCCGCAAATGAAACCCGACGTTCCCCGGGTCGTGTGGATAGCCTGTGCAATGAAAACCTAGACCCCTACGAGCGCGGCAAGTTACCCGCCAAAACCATAAGTGAAGCAACCCCCTTCATCAAAGTGAATGGGCCACCCAGCACTTCACAGAATCCGGTAACTTGATCGCCCCTCCGTGGGTCATACCTATACCCCCTACGAATGCGGCGAATAGCCCGCCAATTCTAGAGTAAAGTCCCCTCCGTCTCAACGCCATGAGATGCGGACCCTTTACCCTCTAGAACCCGGCTATTCGTGCACTCCACCGCGGGGTAATCCTAGTACAGAAAAGAAAATAATATGTACAAGGGTGACATCGACCTCAACCCGGTCGTGCCCCAAACAAATAATATACAAACTGGCAGTGACGGCAGTCCACATGTCGGACGCTCGCCTCTCAATATCAAATGTACAAATGAATCTAAACAGTACTAATATTGCACCCAAGCTATCCACCACGACGATCCAACCACAATACAGCACAACACAGAACATCAACATGAATGTCACGTTCGCAAACTCGTCTAAAAGAATATATAGCAATTGACGAGTTATACCGCTCGAATGACATTCACGGTCGCAGATAGTAATGCATCTAATGATAAACATTTAAACAGTGTTAAATTATCGACTTCGAAACACCCCGAATTGCCCCTGAACAAAAGATAACAAAATTTCCAAAATGGGCAAAACAAACCATACCGCCGAATCAATATTCCAGAGACTAGACAACCCTACAAAATTCAAGTCCAAACTCCCCTACAAAACCGGCGACACCTGTTTTTTAGCAATTCTCGCCGGGTCAAATCTGGTGGTTTGGGCTCGTATTTGTGGTGTGTTCTAGTGGTCACTCAAGTAGTCTTCTGCAGTTGCTTAAATAATTTTTTTGAAGACTCTGAAAAATTGACAGAAACTGGAATGTGCAGTGCACTGTTTCGGGATTGTTTTGGTTTCGATACTTTAACATCGTCTAAACAAGCTAGCTAAGGGTTTAAGGGTTAGCTCTGATACCATGTTGGGTTACGGCAGCGCCCCGGCCATCAAACCGTGGACAAATGCGGAACAAAATTTTTCTAAACAGGCGCTACCATGACCCGATGCCCGGATCTACCCTAAACCCTATACTAGCAATATGTAAAACTAGGAGTTAGATGGTTATACCGAATTGATCCGTGTCCTTCGGTCTTCAACTTTCATCCCAAGCTCCTAGAGGTTCCTTGATCAAATTTGGTTACCGGTCTTCCTCCAACTATGATGATCCACCTGAGGGAAACGGCGCAAGCTCCAGCCTCACCAAGCGAGGCAACCGACGCTCCAAGGTTGCTAGCAATGGAGAGTGGAGGTGTAGGATTGTGTCACTATCTATTTTCTCTCATCACTAATGATCCAAGAGCAACTCAAGAAGATGAAGATGAGGTGAGAAAACAGTGGCATGAGCAACTAAAGAAATGTTCTAAAACTTTTCCAAGTGAGAAAATGAGTGATCAAGTGAAGAGAGCAAGTCAAGCAAAATCTAAGCATAGCCTCTCAAGAAGTGGCTGCCCCCTCTCTCTCTCAATCATGCACATACAAAATATCTCTTTTCATTTTTCCAATAAACAAATGCAAATCATACCTCTCTACATGCCATCACCCATGCTCATGCCAACTCACCCTCCACCTCATTTCCATAATTGATTTTCTAAAAAGAAAATCAAATAATTAGGTGTAAAATCTTCTAGAAGCTATTCCATATAAATGCGGAATACAACCCGATACACGTATCGAAATACATATATGCGTATTCGTACAAAAATACGAATAGCCGAGAGAGAAAATAAATAGTGAACAATAATACTAGAATACATATATATAAATACATATATAAATTATGAAATCAAAACATGATTTAATAATCCGGCTTATTCCTAAGCCGCTAGTATTATCAACCGTCCGATTAAAGTCTATGCATCCTGTACACATATTTAATCGGACATCTGTATGTACCAACATACGTCATCTACACCATATCGCCTGAACCGTGAAAACCATCTGTGTAGGACTCTAAAGACTCGTCAATACGCTGGCAGTGGATTTAACCACAAGCACGTCAGCGGCACTAGGTGTACGTAACGGCTGCCCAGGTATTGAGCGAAAAGGAGACCGACGAGCAAACTCATCATGAACCCCTACTGAGCCTGACAGTGACAATATCGGTACAGTCCGATCTGTTCGTCTAAGAGTATCGCATATCGAGTCAAGGGGGTGGATAAAATTAGACCCCTAATAATGCGACATTTAGTGTCAGTATGAAACCCATCACCACCTGAGAAACTATCAATCCTAGATCGGTAATTCTCGTCCACCCTGGCGGAGGATTTCTGGTGATGGCCTTCTGTGCACAACGCGACATCAACCACCTATACCAGGAGAGGCGAATCCCCGACGATCCGCTCACTGCCTCCATGTGGCTCAGGACTGTACCCAACTAAAACATGTTTGCACGACTCCTTTGAGCCATGGTAGGGTAGTAATCAAAGCACAGTGGAAACTTACACGAGACAAATGACGATCTCAGATCGACAGACTAACATGTACACATGTCACCTGGGAACTGCTATCTGAAAATAGGTATAATACTAACTAGCAGGTTCCCGGCGAGTCCGTCCACCGTACTCAAAACCCAATGAGCAGCTGTATACTATCATAGGTGAACAAACTAACACCAATAGCTTATGAGACCTGGCCACCGCCCCTCATCGGGGTCTCGATCAGTATACACTAGTCTACACTAGAGTATCGATGCCCAGTCTCGAAACTCCCATGACTAGGGACATTTAAGGATTTGCTTATAGACCCCCAGCTCTTACATATATGATCGCCATCATAATGCTAGTAGTCAAGCAAGAATCCTATGGGCTCCATCAACATGCAATAGTGATGATAAAGACAAACCAGATAGCATACTATCATCTCGAGTAAGACCGATCTACCAGTATAGGTCCTCCCCCAATCATCATAATCACCTTCCTGCGTCTACGATAATTGCCTTGAGGGCACTATAGCCAACATTATGTTCCATCCAAATCTGTGCCTAAGACTCCATATGAAATATAGAGTGGAAGGAATTCATATCTTAAGCAGTTTAAGATATGGGGTTGTCCAGCCTATGTGAAAACACAAAAAACGAACAAACTTGGGGCACGACCAGTTCTTTGTAAGTCTGTAGGATATCCTAAGAATTCTCTAGGATATTTGTTCTACTACACCGAGGAACAGAAGGTGTTTGTTGCTTGCCACGCCATCTTTTTAGAGAAGGAATTTCTTGCAAAAGAAATTAATGTGAGCACGAAAGAACTAGGAGAAATTCCAGAAGGATAAACTGCACTTAAAGATTTGGTAGAACCAGAGAATTCAATAGAACCCGACGAACCTCAGCCATTCCATAGATCCAGTAGGATTTCTCATCAGCCTAAGAGATACAACGGTTTTCTCATAGACAGGGATCGAAAGGATTGCATCTTGGAAGAATATGATCTTACTAGTTTCAAGCAGGCCGTTACGAGCAGGGACTCTGATAAATGGCTGGATGCTATGTGATACGAAATGGAGTTCATGTACACCAATAATGTTTGGAGCTTGGATATTGCTCCTCCTGAGGTAAAACCCATTAGATGCAAATGGATATTCAAAAAGAAGATTGGTGTAGATGAGCAGGTAGAGACCTATAGGGCTATACTTATTGCAAAAAGTTTTTGTCAAAGACCCGGTGTCGATTATGACCAAAGATTTTCTCCAGCGGCTATGCTGAAATCCATTCGGATCCTACTTGCCATTGCCGCCTTCCATGACTATGAAATCTGGCAAATGGACGTAAAAATGGATTTTCTAAACGAAAGTTTGGAAGAGTACGTTTATATGGATCAGCCGGAGGGATTCGTAGACAGTGGGAGCAGCGAGAAGGTGTGCAAGTTGTTTAAATCTATTTATGGATTAAAGCAGACATCGCGGAGCTGGAACATCTGTTTTGATGAAACAGTCAAGGAGTTTGACTTTATCAAAAATGAGGATGAATCTTGTATTTATAAGAAAATTGTAAGGAGAACTATCGTATTCCTAGTCTTGTACGTGGACAACATTCTCTTGATAGGAAATAATATTCCTATGCTACAATCGGTCAAGATGTTCTTGTCACAAAGGTTCTCTATGAAAGACCTGGGTGATGCCTCCTAAATTCTGTGGATTAAGATCTATAGAGATGGATCCAATAGATTGTTGGGACTTTCACAGTCCAGATACATAGAGGCCATACTAAAAAGATTTAGTATGGAAGATTCCATGCGCGGTAATATACCCGCATTGCACTGGATCACCCTCTCCTAAGACTGATGAGGAGAGGGTTCGCATGAGCATTATACCTTACGCTTCGGCGGTAGGATCTATAATGTATGTGATACTATGTACCAGAACAGATGTAGCTTACGCGCTTAGCGTGGTGAGCCGGTATCAGTCAAACCCAAGAGAGAACCACTGGACAGCAGTGAAGAACATTCTTAAGTACCTGAGAAGGACTAAGGAACCGTTCTTGGTGTACAGTAATGGGGACCTCCAGGTGGATTTGATTGATCTGTAAAGTGTGTGTAGTAACCGCAATCAATAACGGTGTCGTATGTAGCTAGACCGAGATGAGTACGGGTCGTCCTCAGGGATATGTGGAATCTTTTAATCTTACTTTAGACGTGTTGAAAAAGAGGAAGAATAGAGGAATAAAGAATAGTGGAGAATAGTTTCTAGATCTACGTCAAAATACGGATGTAGAATACAGATCTAGTTTGAATACGGATATAGATTTTATAAGAAGAATGCTTGTAGGGTTCGTTCGGATTTAGTAGTCATGGATGACTAATAAAGATTACTCCTTTTATCTATTGATAGATTTAATACTAGATAGATAATGATGAATGGGGATTAGGGTTCTTGGAAGAAACTAGAGTTTCCCCACTATTGACCCTTGTCCTTTCATTGATCTCTATTCATGTCTAGCCCTTAACAAAACAATTGTTAATCTGATCTCAAATCGCGGTCGAGACTAGCAATAAATTGGTAGCGCTCCTGATAAGGATGTTAACATTTATTTTGCTAAAGTTTATAAACTTCATAAGATTTAAAAGAAGTTAAAACATTTTCTCATCCATTGTTCTACTCTAATCCTACGAACCCTATCAAGCGGAGAATTACTCGCGCATGATGAAGATAAAAGAACGGATAGAGATGAAATTCATAATGTAACTAAATAATTAAACTAAAGATCTAATTTTATTACCGAAATATCCCCTTCTCCTTCGCCTGCTGTCCCATAGGTAGTTGAATCACCACAACATGAATCAACTTCATAAGTACAAACTTCAAGTTTAGATTACAAGAGAAAGAAGAAATTGCTCTCGATCTCTGCCTTGTCGGATGTAGATGTTCCGTCGAATCTCACGTCGCTTTATCACGTCGAATCTTGGACCTGTCTTGGATCACTTGTTCTTTGACGGTGATTAGCTTGTGTAAAAGATTGATGATTTCTAAGTTTAGCCCTCGGTCCTTTATATAGCCCCAAAACCAGAAACCAGAGATCCCCAGAATTTGGGTTCGTTGTAGCAAATCCAACCTGAAAATCCTAACTCCTGATTCGGTGAATCGGCCGCGGATCCGCCACATATTGCATGGTTTGGCCGTTGATCCACGGTTTGTTGGTGAGATCTTGGGTGCAAATTTCTGGGGCTTTATTCTTGTGACACATGGAGATTTAGTTGATGTCTGGAACTTGAAAATATTTCCTGAGTATCTGCCAGTATTGATTCTTCGATTTTCTTTAATATTTCGGCAGATTTTTGATTTCCGACATCTTAACATCTTGATATCCTAACCTGAGCCGAAGCTTGCAACATATCTCAAAGAATAATGTTAGTAATATTTGGTATTTTTGATATATTATCCTAACCAATTTGATATGATATTATATTTTAAGAATATTGATTAAGGATATTTGATATGATATGCATATTTAAATTATCAAAATATTATATAAATATTATATGCATATATTTTCCTTCATAATATTAATTATAATACATAAATATATGAAAATAGTATTTTTACAGATAAACCCTTATATGTGTCATATTTATAATAAACACCTTTAGATATTTAAGAAAAGTAAGGAAAATGTCATATCAAAAGTGCGATATTTTCAAATGAACAAATACCCCCAAACTTAACTTTGATCGTCCCGAGCAAACTTATTTATTCAAGAGAGGGAGAAAGAAAAAGAAAAACCTAAGTAGCACACTTTCGTAGGCAACACGATTGCACTGAGCACGTGCAACAAGCCGTTAAACCTCTAGGTGTCCCTAGTAGGAGGAGTGTTGTCTCCTGAGGGTTTTCAGCGAATTACACCCACAAAATGCTATAATAAAAGAAAGATAGTGAAAGTTATATACAAAAATAAGAACTATAAAAGAAAGAACTTGAAAATAAAAGTTTCCAACTACACCAGTTTTTCGGTTGTCATGAGCCCTATCTTAATGGTCGTGAAAAGATATTAGAAATCACATCATCCTTCAATAAATCACCGTCTTTAGTTTTTCTCCCTATCTTTCCTCTAAACATTGATCATATACCCCTACGTGTGTGTAAAAGACATCGCTACACTTAGAGAATTCAATCCAAGCTATCATACTCTTGTCCATCTTTTTTAGTACTTTTTAGTTGGTGAATATTTTAGATGGAATTGCTCACACATTCTTCATGCGACCGTTAATACTTCTTGAGTTACCAACCAACCGATTACAAAATGTGCTCGCGTATTAAGGCGTAATTCCTTGTCTTGCAACATCTAAGGCTTAGCAGTGGCTCTCAAACCAGTTGGTCTAAGGCACTAGGTGATAAAGCACTCTCGCTATATTTTTTTATGCTGCCTTAAGCATTTACAAAACAAGTGTTCATTTTTTTCTTCACCACTTATATTTTATTTTATTTTCCTTCATACTAAGGCTTTTAGACAAGATCATTTCAAGGTATTCTCTACTATCCCAAGTTTCAAGATGTCAGTAAGTGCGAATGGTAGGGTATCAACGTTCAAATGTTTGGACTTAAGAATAAGGACTGTTTTTTAGACTTATTTTTATCCTCAGATTAGTAATTTCCTTCATCTTACTAACTCTTGGGACAACGGCTCATAACTACTTTTTGCTAGCTTCGTTTAAGAAAACATCTAACTTTCTTGCTTTTCTCAAACTATTCCTATCTTTCATATATAAATTTTCACTTTCAAAGTTTCATTATCAAATTTTTTTTGTGCTTATATATAGTATAATGCAAAGTAATGCGTGAATAAGCACAAACCTCCCCCTAACCTGTTTACAGTAGTGTCCTCACTAATGTCATCTGTTAAGCTTAAAAAAATTGTAGACTTAGGAGGAAAAGTTAGTAACGGGGACATGAAATAGTGAAAGTAAAATTCTTCCCCAAACTTATTTTTTGCCTCACAATTTTATAAAAAATTTCTTTCAAGAGCCAAAATATATCCCTCCCCCCAAACTTGAGTAAAATCGTATTAAGCATTTAAAATTATAAGGGGGGTTAATGTTATTGGTCTATGCAAAGCTTTAAAAAGACCAAAATTCAACACCAACTATTCAAATATTTTATTGATGTAACGCACCGATTGGTAGAAGAACATGTCACCTATCAACGTGAAGAAATGGGAAGGGGATAAGGGGTGGAATAGAACGTGTTTACGTCTCGGTTTATAGAGACGAAACAGTGATGGTGGATTACTCGCATTCTTGTTATTGATAAGAAGAAGGGGTGGTGGTTCAACTTCTTTCTGTTGAGCTTGATTCATCACAACACCCATATTTTCTAAGAATGCGAGTTCTTCAGCAAAAATTTTTTCAAAGCTTTCATCGATATCCCGAATAATTATCTCATCGGAAAGAACGGGATGATACTCGAACTCCATAAAAGGTTCATATTCAGCGTTAGATGTTGACCCGGACAGCTCGATAGAAGTGTCCGTATGTGTATAACAAATAGCAGAGTCAAACAACAACGTACTAGCGGAGTCAAGATCAAAATTGTGAAGCTGTTCAAATTCACTGCTATCGAAATTTATCACTTCGACAGATAATACTTGAGCATAGGGTTCGGAGGGTTCACTTCCCAACTTGTAAATGTTAAGCTCAATTGACATCTTCCCGAAGGATAGGGTCATAGAGCCGTTTCGATAATTGATTATTGCGTTGGAAGTCGCAAGAAAAGGTCGACCTAAAATCACCTGAGTTTGGTTTCGTGGGTTCGCTGTAGGCCGTGTATCTATAACGATAAAGTCCACAGGGAATATAAATTCCCCGACTTTGATTAACGCATCCTCTAACTCACCCCTATGTTTGGTGATAGATCGATCGACCATATGAAGAGTGCAATGCGCCGGTTTTAACTCTCCGATCCCTAATTGCTCATACACAGAATACGGAAGCAAGTTAACACTAGCGTCTAAATCGAGTAGAGCACGATTGATATCTTTACTCCTAATAGAAATAGATATGGTAGGACTTCCGGGGTCCTTTCTTTTCTTGGGTAGTTGTTGGGTAAAAGCAGTGCTTACATTACTCGCTAAGAAAACTTTTTTAGGCACTTAAGTTTTTCTCTTCCTAATACACAAGTCCTTTAGAATTTTTTCATAAGACGGAACTTATTGAATAGCATCTAGGAGAGGAATGTTTATGTTAACTTGCTTAAAAATTTCCACAATTTTCTCCATTTGTGGACTTGGTCTGTTGCCCCTTAACCTGTTTGGATAAAGTGCTTTATCAATAAGGGTTAGATCCAACATTGGAGAGGATTGTGGGGATGGAATGGATCCCAGAATTGGAGTTGGGATTGTTTTAGGTTGACTCGAGGAAGTGGGCTGAGTGTTCGAGCCTTCGGGAAAACGGAGAATAGGCTCGAAAGAAGGTGGTGGACTGGACGAAATAGGAGAAGAAGTAGAAGCCGGAGTATCATTAATATCATCAACGTCATCAACGTATTCACCCACTTGGTTATCCAACACTCTTCCTGATCTCAACGTGGTAACATCACTCACATTATAATTTTGTGAGTAGCCAGGATTAGGTATAAGTTGAGATGGAAGTTACCCTTTTTCTCTCGCACTCATCAAAACATTTATTTGTGCAAGTTGTGCCTCTATTGATTTTATACTTTCACCATGAAAGATGGTGGTCTGTGTTAATGTTTGGATAGAAGGTTTTATTTCATCCGTCGATTGCATGGAATGTTTAATAAACATATCCACGTTTCGTTCGAGTGAATATGAGTTTTCGTTACCGGCCGTTTGGAAAGAATTATTATAAGGTGTAGAATTGTTGGCCGGATTTTGAAAAGGTTGCGAATGAAAGGGGTGCTGACTCTGTGGGTGTGGTTGCTATTGCTGTAGAGGAGGTATTTGATAATTGCTTTGGAACTGGTTTTGATTTTTTTTTTTTTGGTTTTGGTTCCAAGCAAAATTAGGATGATTCCTCCATCCCTGATTATGTGTGGAAGAATAAGGATCGTTTCGAGGTCGTTGCTGAAAAATAGCATTAATTTGTTCTTGACCTTGAAATGGTGGATTCAAAGAACATTCTTCCGTTAGATGTGATGGGTTGGAACAGCAACCACACACAGTTTTAGGGAGCGTAAATTGGTTTAGGGGGGCTGAAGAGATTTTGTTTTCTATAGTATCGAGTTTCTTTTGTATCGCGGCCATTTTGGCTTTCACTGCGATGGAAATATCGAGCTGATGGATACCTCCCCTAAGCGATGCAGGTCTAACGCTTTCCAACTGTAGGGTTTGTTCAGCGAGATTTTCCAGAAATTTCCAAGCTTCACCATCATCTTTAGACAGAAAATAACATTGACGCATGGTTTCAAGCATCTGTTTTGTTGTTAGATCAACACCCTCATATATAATGCGAAAAAGGTCCCATCTATTGATTCTGTGATGAGGGCATTATAAAAGAAAATCCTTAAACCTTTCAAAGCATTTCCAAAATGGTTCATTGGGAAGTTGGGTAAACTGGTTAATCTTGCTTCGAACGCGGGCGGTCTTATGATTGGAATAAAATTTCTTAAGGAATGCTACAACGAATTCATCCCATTTGGCAATAGAATATGAGGCAGTGTTATAAAGCCATTTTTCTGCTAGATCGCACAAAGTAAAAGGGAGAAGACGTAAACGCATAGCATCCACAGACAGTTGTGACGTACCCATCATTGCGCATATGTTTTCGAATTTGTTTATAAAAATGTATGCATCATCGGATTCAAGCCCATGAAATTTGGGCAATAGTTTGATGAAGTGGGGTTTAATTTCAAAATTATCCCTATTGGCTAGTGGAATAGATAGACAGGTAGGAAGGGGTCCGCGCATAGGGTAACATCTTTCTTGGAGAGAGATGCGCGGTGGATTCTGCGCACCGACGGGTGGTGGCAGGATGGTGGTGGTAAAATCTGATGGAGAACCGTCCATCTCGGTCGAAGTGGTGGGTGGAGGAGAAAAAGGAGATGAAGAAGTACCGACTTCGGAGTCGATAGCAGAAACGCGGACAAGACGGGCATTAGAATCCCGTGTCCAGCCGAGCATGCACTAAGCGGGTTTATCGCACGTGGCAGCGTGTGAGAACTTAAAAGTTGGTTTGTTTTGAAAAGTGTCGGACGTGAGACAAACCACAAAAAAATGCACACACAATCTAGAACTAAGGTTACCTAGGTCAAGTCTTTAGACCGCTCCTAGATTTCCAAAGGACAAGCCGCAAGATCAATCATCTACCACCTCATTATCACTCTTGCGGTCAGGTAAGTGCCAGGTAAGTGGGTGGTATCCGCTATACATGTCACGACCCGAAAAGTACGGAACCTGACCGGCACTTAAATTACGAAACGTCTCAAGGCGTACGTAATCTAAGTAAGCCAAAACCCAGAAATCAAAACCAAGTAAAGCAGTAGAGTGGAGCAAAAACCAATTTAAATTAAGTAGTTTTAGCAACATAAACCGAAATATGTATTTTTAAAATCACAAGTCTTTTCTGAAAATTTCGGCAGAGTTTCCTTTGTAAATACTGGTCCCGAACGGGGTACAACATGATAAATATATATATAATGATAAAAGGCATCCCCAAGCGGGAGCTAGCTCTTCGTCAATTGATGGCCACAACCACGCAAGCAATATAATATACAACGCCGAAAGGAGAGAATCAAAACTCAAAATGAAACTCAAATCAACAAGAAAACCCATAATAATACAGCGCGCGACTCTAAGGTCGATAAAATATACATGTCTGGTTGATGGAGTTTTACTAGATACAACTGAAATAAGAAATATACAAGGGTAGTCCTGATGCAAAAGAACCCACCTACCAAAGCAATCACCCGGAAGGAACAATATACCAGCAAAACCGCAACGAAACCTGTACGGCAAAACCTGCAAGAAACTGTGGCATAACGGGGGTGAGTTGCCAACTGGTGAGTAGAAAACATCTACGAGTAGAAATCGCATGCATGACACTATCCTAGGTCATATCAAGTAATATCATCAAATAAACATCCTGGTCCCTCTATGTATAAGTGTAATACTAAATGCTCATGTCAGTGCCTCAGGTAGCAATATATCATATGTATGAGGTATGATCAATGTAATCATCATGAAATCAACGTCAACTATATCATGAAGTCTATAAGTGTGTAGATATCATCCAACTATATAATCAATGCATGTATGCATGTGGGTCTCGTCGACGTGTCAACCAATGACATAAAAATATCATGCATGTAAAAAGTCATAGAAGCATATGCATGAAAGTATGAGGATATAAATTAACGTGTGTCCCACGCGACGCATAAAAATCATGGAACATGAGTGTCCAGCATGGACACTCGAAAACATCATGAAACCTGTGCCCAGCCTCGGCACGTAAATCCTCATATATCTCAGGCTCCGTATCATCTGCGGGATCAGCCCACGGGCTCCGGCAGTATGGGTCGGCCTATATCCATCTCGTGACTCCGGTCGGTATCCTCCGGATAACCGCCAGGTCTAAATGCTATCACCGGTAGGCAGTCTGCCCCTGCTAGGCTCATCATCCTCCATGAAATCACTCTCGCCCCGGGTACCTTACCGGGTCCACCATGTACCCGAGACGGTTCTTACATCTCCTCGAATCGGGTCTCGAAATCCATCTCATAACCAAGAATACATCATGGTGGACAATAGTCATCATATCAAGGAAAACCGCATTTTTCTCTTTAAAATAACACATCAGTTTATAAAACTTTCACATGCGGTTTCCAAATCCAGAAAATCTCATGAAAATCCGAAATCCAATCATCAATAGCAAGTAAACAGTGAATAATAATATGCATGCGGTAGCAAGTAATAACTGCAACGTCTAATCTAGCATATAAAGATGAGTACGCTAATACCATGTCGAATTATCAGTTAACAAGCTATGTCAATGAGTAATATTCTCTAAAGTGTACGTGACATGGCAATTACCGATGATGATGTGTGTGAGCCGGCAAGTAAGTGTATGTGGAACATATGCATCATCGGTAATGGTGCTGGTGTCCTGACAGCATGATCTCAATAATGGCATATGTACAAGCATGCAATGCGATGAAACATCATGATATACAGAAAGTGATGTAGTAATAGCAACACTGAAAATATGCCTACCCAATATACGAGTCATACAGTTTGGGATATAAACATACTCACAACTCCCCACTTTTGAAAATGAGTACGACTCGAGCCCTGTAAAAAGGGTAAGGGAATCCATCTAAGTCTGAGTCGATCTATATATATATACCTAGTAGTCGATGATCTTGACTCAACAGTATCACGTACGATACAATAAATAAAATGGCGTCCTCGAGTCAAGAGTGCGGATCTATCCTCATAACTATCTCTCGTACGGTAAATCTATCGTACGGCATCCCAAATCTGGGTACGGGTCAAATATAATATTTATCTCATTACTCATCTGATATCTTTATCATCACATATTGTGAACAGGGGGTACTGATCTAAGTTTAGCACGCTACTAATATCATCAACACTAATCATGATCTGGCTACTGATTTACAGCCTCATACTATCCGGTGTCATCCATACTTATCATCATATAGGAGTATACATCGCCCAAGCGATCTATTATAAATATCTTAACATATCTTACCTCATATCTCGACATATAACTTGTCAACTATCATAAATATATCATCAACAAAGTATCGTCGTCCAACGACCTGCTATAACATCATGACATATCTCGGTTACGCATTAAATATCTCACGGCATCATGCCCGATCAGATCGACTCATTCCCAAGTATCATATAACATTCTAGTCATCCAAGCATATGAATACAAATATAAAAATTTCCCCAATACGCACAAGGATTTCAATGTATGCGAGTATGTGCATGTGCGTGTATGCAAATCTTTACTCTAGGGTTTTCGGGACTAAGAAATCGACTAGGGTCCTTTCATCTATTCTCGCTAACACTAACCCCTAATCTCATATGCATTCTTCCTAAGGTTCATGTCACACCCTAACATATAAAAATATATATATCATATCCCATTCTTTTCTCACAACTTTGCGGGGGTGCTATACACCATCCACCCGACTTCCCCCGTAGATATAAATCTACTCACCTGCTTCTTGTGTGCCGATGCCGATGTCGCCATCTTCATCTTCAATGTCTTGCCATCACGTGGGTACCTACACATATAATCCAATTGCAAATGCGTATTAAAATCACATCGGAAAACCAAAACGACACGCTAAAGGCTTATAGGTTAGAACCTATGGACCACGCCTTCAAAACCACCCACAATCCTCGATATCGTCGTACAAACGTCAAGTGATCGAGGTAAAACACAGATACAACAATCCAGAATTAAAAATACGAGAAACGAAACCCCGAATCAAAACAGCACCTCTTGAAAATAGTCCCAGATTTTACCCTAGGTCAAATCGGCCAATTTTGCATATGCCAAGGGTCTAGTTTGCTGGAGGTAAAGCCCTGAAACAAAAACGAATCAATTCCACACTGCTCTGGACGCAAATTGCGGCCAGAATGAATTAATTTGTGGCCTAGGGGAGAGGATAGGGGCTGGGGTCTTTGGTGGTGCTTCCTAGGTGCCTGTTGGTATCACCGTGTTTGCTAATTAATTTTTCAGGTCCCCGAGTGTTAGCAGATTTCCAATTACCATCAAAATTTCACAGTTTTTTCCGATATCGGGTTTCTAAATTTGTATTCCGGGTTTATTCTATGGCTTCAGTCCAAGATACAATCCCTACAGGGATCAAAAGGTCTCTACTAACCTCAATTTCACCTTTGGGTTCAACTCAAACCCTAATCCTCAACTTAAAGTTTTCAAAGTCCCTAAACCACACAATATCAATTCTAATTTATCATGGATGCTAAATAAATGGAAATTCTACACTAATGATGCAATAATTACCTCATTTTGCATTCATGAATTCTCTACAGCGCCAAAACTCAAACTTTCTTGGTCCAAAGGGTTGCTTGAGAGCTTGTGCACACTTTTTGTGAAGAGGGAGTGGGGTTTTAGGTTTGTTTTGGTGATGAAGTGAGGTGATTTATAGAGGGGGAGAGAGGAGGTGCTGCCATGAAAAAGGAGAAGGAGAAGAAGACGAAGAGAATGAAGTGGAGAGAATGGCCCAAGTCAAAGAAACCCCTCTTACTCTCTGTCTCTCTCTCTCTCTCGCCCATACCTCCCATACTCTTTTTTTTATTCATTTTCCATTTTCCTTTTTCTTTTCTTTTCTTTTATTTTCTTCTCTTGGCAATAGTAAATCCAAAACAATAACCATACACCCAAAAATCATGTAGGAAAAATGTAACAAGTGTGGAAAAAAATGACATGTGCACAAAACACGCTTAAAGTCCAATTAGCGATTTTTAATCGTGATTAGCACAAAATTAGTGTATAATAAATCATAAACTCTCATAATTTGCTTAAATCACATAAATTACCCTCTTTTTAGTAATTTTCATAATTTTCCAAATTTTTCCTAATTTATCGGTATTTAATTATACCGCCTTATTAAAATATTCAATATTTTATTATTTAATTACAAAATTTCCTAAAAATAATATTTTATTTTTTTGAAATGTTACAATCTTCCCCCCTTAAAGAAATTCGGTCCCCGAATTTAAATTTAAACCCCTCGAATACTAAAACATTTCAGTAAAAAGTCCAAGTCGTCGGGGCTCCGAAATCATCAATACATAAAACGCATCATAGCGCAATGCATGCGCATGAACAATGAGCAGATAACTCCAAATCAAAACTCCGTCAAATATCTCGCAACCATTGGAGTCATGGTGAAGACACAAATGTCAAATCCAATACGAAAACCAATATGATATACATCAATACTATACATATAAACACCTAAAGGAAATGCATGCTAAACCGTTTTAAGTTGCTGTGCGATGCGCATAACACTGCACAGTGGCGTACGTCTCTAGTAAGAAAATAACTCTATAAATATATCCTTTGTTTACATGCACGTACCGCCGTTTTGAAACCAATTTAGAAGGTTTCCCTTGTTTTAAACGTTTCGTGTTATATCAGACACGTAGGTAAATACTGAGACTATAGCTCTCCTTTTAGAAATCCCTTCGATAACTATCAATGCATGCAAAATATATCCCGGTACCGTCCTCTGACTAGTCCTGCTCAGTACGAAACAATAGTAAATATCATAAAAACGTACTGCTCCATAAGGAATCAATCCCAAAACGTGCATATGAAAGCTACGTGTGTCTGGTGCGCACGGAAATAAAAATCCATATATGTGCCATACATGTGCACAGAAACAATATCTAAGTGCAACGGGTGTGCACGAAACACCTGTCAGAGGCAACGTGTGTGCCTGACAGTAAAATCAGGTGCATCTGACATGCACGAAGAATCTCGATTTAGTGTATCGGGCGTGCACCCAAATCGCATCAAGCGCCTAAATATGCGCAAGAATCCAAATCCAGTGCACAAGGTGCACGAAAACAATATCAAATATCATAATCGAAATTGATGGTTTATAACAAACCTCAATCCAATCAGGTATACAACGGTATAAATCTCATAACCATGTGCGTCAGCGTGCATAAAATCGAATTAAAATACTAAAAGTATATGAAAACTATGCCGAAAGCATAAGTCAAATCACATGCATACCATAGGCATGAAATCAAAATCAACATCAAGTGCAATAAATACACATAACTCATAAATCAATGCGACGGTGTATAAAAACACATCTCAAGTGCAATAACTATGCACAAAAACGTAAATACCCAGTAGGTGCAATCATGGTGCGCAAAACAAATATCATGAAACTCGGTCGTCAAAACTCAGTCATGCAGTAAATCACCCAAAATACCGAAATCAAGTATGGCGGAATAGTCCCGCTCAAACACATCCTCTAAGAATCTCTGGCGAACTGTCGTGGCTCATAACATGTCTCGTTGACGATGCCGAACTCTGGCCTGCTGGGTGTGCGTAAAATGACCACTCCTGGGTCCAAGTCTTCTCGTAATTTATTCCAGAAAGGTCCTGTCGAGGTCTCTCCCAAATCTCGTCTCTGCCGAACTATCCGGAAGTTATCACCCTTCACAAAATCTGTTTCTTGTTCCGGAACGGCTGCATACTCATCGCGACTCCTTCTGGAAGATATATCCATATACAACGCCTCTACATGCGTATCACATCTCTGAGGTCGGCGGAATGGAACGTCATCTCATCAAGATCTCGTACGAACCTCTTACTCCACTCTTCTCTACTGTCGACTGCTTCGGACTCGTCTCATCGTGGCTGCATGGACTGCGCTCCAACGGCTATACTCGTATCTGGAGTCTCCCAAGCAATGCACCTCACCACATAGCATCCGAATGAAGTCGAACCATTCGATCGATTCATCAAAACCTCATAATCCCCCAAGAGCTCAACATCTTGGGTACGGTTTAATAGTATCGAGTACATACCACAGCATCGGTGGACCAGCCGTAGAAGGGCAAACCCAAGCCTCACTAATGGCACAGCGGAACTGCCGCAAACCCTAAGGTTCAAAGGCTTTCACACGGTCATTATGTCGAGTTAGGATTTCATTCTTCTAGAGGGTCCATAGAATTGCTTGCATGTCTTTTCGAATACTTTAAACTTAGAATATAGGTTTCTGACTTTGATCACCTCTATCGACTCCCAACGTACCTGCGTGAAGTCGTCTCTAGCTGGAATCCATCCATCTGATGACCTTGCGTCGGGGTAAGCGAATGAACCACATGTCCTAGGCATTCATCCTCGGGTGACTAGCGACTTTCCATCATATCTTTAAGTACAACTCGTACTGCAATAGCTCCAACATCTGGGGTGATATCTCGTCGTTCGCAGCAACAACTGGCTCATTCGTCTGCACGCTGAAAAGTGCCTCAATCATTATGAATAAGTGATACATCAACGGTTATCACATTCTTGCTGGCCTCCATCAGTGGCTCAATCCTCCAGTGCAATTATGCACGCCCGAGAAACCTCAAAACAGCGATCCATTAAACGCTCATGGCGTGAAAACACAATAACACGGCGCATCTATGCAAATCGTATGTCCCTGGAATCACGCCCTGGTCAGTCCTCGTCCGTGACGAGCTCGTGCTGACCGCAACTCTAGCCGTAGCTCTCTCTGCCCGTAATCGTGGCAGCAAAACCATAAACTGGTACCGATGAGAGTGGATCATAGGAATGAATATAATACTGTGTAAAGAAATGTACATCATAAGGCTTCTTAAGCGGAGTATCGTAAAGTAAATATGCCGCGGAACATACGTACGGTACGTCACTCTACTCAAACTACCTACTCCATCAACCAAGGGTCATCTTACACTCCGAAGGTAAAAGTTAATGTTCTGATACCAACTTTGTCACGACCCGAAAAGTATGGAACATGACCGACACTTAAATTACGAAACGTCTCAAGGCGTACGTAATCTAAGTAAGCCAAAACCCAGAAATCAAAACCAAGTAAAGCAGTAGAGTGGAGGAAAAACCAATTTAAATCAAGTAGTTTTAGCAATATAAACCGAAATATGTATTTTTAAAATCACAAGTCTTTTCTGAAAATTTCGGCAGAGTTTCCTTTGTAAATACTGGCCCCGAACGGGGTACAACATGATAAATATATACATAATGATAAAAGGCATCCCCAAGCGGGAGCTAGCTCTTCGTCAATCGACGGCCACAACCACGCAAGAAATATAATATACAACGCCGAAAGGCGAGGATCAAAACTCAAAAGGAAACTCAAATCAATATGAAAACCCATAATAATACAGTGCGCGACTCTAAGGTCGAAATAATATACATGTCTGGTTGATGGAGTTTTACTAGATACAACTGAAATAACAAATATACAAGGGTAGTCCTGATGCAAAAGAACCCACCTACCAAAGCAATCACTCGGAAGGAACAGTGTGCCAGCAAAACAGCAACGAAACCTGTACGGCAAAACCTGCAAGAAACTGTGGCACAAGGGGGTGAGTTTCCAACTCGTGAGTAGAAAATATCTACGAGTAGAAATCGCATGCATAACGCTATCCTAGGTCATATCAAGTAATATCCTTAAATAAACATCCTGGTCCCTCTATGTATATGTGTAATACTACATGCTCATGTCAGTTCCTCAGGTAGCAATATATCATATGTATGAGGTATAATCAATGTAATCATCATGAAATCGGTGTCAACTATATAATGAAGTCTATAAGTATGTAGATATCATCCAACTATGTAATCAATGCATGTATGCATATGGGTCCCGTCCACGTGTCAACCAATGACATAACAATATCATGCATGTAAAAAGTCATAGAAGCATATGCATGAAAGTATGAGGATATAAATCAACGTGTGTCCCTCGCGACACATAAAAATCATGGAACATGAGTGTCCAGCATCGACACTCGAAAATATCATGAAACCTGTGCCCAGCATCGGCACGTAAATCCTCAAACATCTCAGGCTCCGTATCATCTGCGAGATCGACCCGCGGGCTCCGGCAGTACGGGTCGGCCTATATCCATCTCGTGACTCTGGTCGGTATCCTCCGGATAACCGCCAGGTCTAAATGCTATCACCGGTAAGCAGTCTGCCCCTGCCAGGCTCATCTCCTCCATGAAATCACTCTCTCCCTAGGGTACCTTACCGGGTCCACCATGTACCCGAGACGGTTCCTACGTCTCCTCAAATCGGGTCTCGAAATCCATCTCATAACCGAGAAAACATCATGGTGGACAATACTCATCATATCAAGGAAAACCGCATTTTTCTCTTTAAAATAACACATCAGTTAATAAAACTTTCACATGCGGTTTCCAAATCCAGAAAATCTCATGAAAATCCGAAATCCAATCATCAATAGCAAGTAAACAGTGAATAATAATATGCATGCGGTAGCAAGTAATAACTGCAACGTCTAATCTAACATATAAAGACGAGTACGCTAATACCATGTCGAACTATCAGTTAACAAGCTATGTCAATGAGTAATATTCTCTAAAGTGTACGTGACATGGCAATTACCGATGATGATGTGTGTGAGCCGGCAAGTAAGTGTATGTGGAACATACGCATCATCGGTAACGGTGCTGGTGTCCTGACAGCATGATCTTAATAATGGCATATGTACAAGCATGCAATGCGATCAAAAATCATGAATATACAGAAAGTGATGTAGTAACAGCAACACTGAAAATATGCCTACCCAATATACGAGTCATACAGTTTGGGATATAAACATACTCACAACTCCTCACTTTTGAAAAAGAGTACGACTCGAGCCCCGTAAAAAGGGTAAGGGAATCCGCCTAAGTCTGAGTCGATGTATATATATATACCTAGAAGTCGGTGATCTCGCCTCAACAGTATCATGTACGATACAATAAATAATATGGCTTCCTCGAGTCAAGAGTGTGGATCTATCCTCATAACTATCTCTCATATGGTAAATTTATCGTACGGCATCCCAAATCTGGGTACGGGTCAAATATAACATTTATCTCATTACTCATCTGATATCCTTATCATCACATATCGTGAACAGAGGGTACTGATCTAAGTCTAGCACACTACTAATATCATCAACACTAATCATGATCTGGCTACTAATCTACAGCCACATACAATCCGGTGTCATCCATACTTATCATCATATAGGAGTATATATCGCCCAAGCGATCCATTATAAATATCTTAACATATCTTACCTTATATCTCGATATATAACTCGTCAACTATCATAAATATATCATCAACATAGTATCGCCGTCCAACGACCCACTATAACATCATTACATATCTCGGTCACGCATTAAATATCTCACGGCATCATGCCCGATCAGATCGACTCATTCCTATGTATCATATAACATTCTAGTCATCCAAGCATATGAATACAAATATAAATATGTCCCCAATACGCACAAGGATATCAATGTATGCGAGTATGTGCATGTGCGTGTATGCAAATCTTTACTCTAGGGTTTTCGGGACTAAGAAATCGACTAGGGTCCTTTCATCCATTCTCGCTAACACTAACCCCTAATCTCCTAAGCTTTCTTGCTATGGTTCATGTCACACCCTAACATATAAAAGCATATATATCATATCCCATTCTTTTCTTAAAACTTTGCGGGGGTGCTATACGCCATCCACCCGACTTCCCCCGTAGATATAAATCTACTCACCTGCTTCTTGTGTGCCGATGCTGATGTCGCCATCTTCATCTTCAACGCCTCGCCATCACGTGGGTACCTACACATATAATCCAATCGCAAATGAGTATTAAAATCAAATCAGAAAACCGAAACGACACGCTAAAAGCCTATAGGTTAGAACCTATGGACCACGCCTTTAAAACCACCCACAATCCTCGATATCGTCGTACAAATGTCAACTGATCGAGGTAAAACACAGATACAACAATCCAAAATTCAAAATACGAGAAACGAAACCCCGAATCAAAACAACAACTCTTGAAAATGGTCCCAGATTTTACCCTATGTCAAATCGGCCAATTTTGCATATGCCAAGGGTCTAGTTTACTGGAAGTAAAGCCCTGAAAAAAAACGAATCAATTCCACACTGCTCTGGACGAAAATTGCGGCCAGAATGAATTTATTTGAGGCCCAGGGGAGAGGGTAGGGGCTGGGGTCTTTGGTGGTGCTTCCTAGGTGCCTGCCGGTATCACTGTGTTTGCTAATTAATTTTTCAGGTCCCCGAGTGTTAGCAGATTTCCAATTACCATCAAAATTTCACAGTTTTTTCCGATATCGGGTTTCTAAATTCGTATTCCGGGTTTATTCTGTGGTTTCAGTCCAAGATACAATCCCTACAGGGGTCATAAGGTCTCTACTAATCTCAATTTCACCTTGGGTTCAACTCAAACCCTAATCCTCAACTTAAAGTTTTCAAAGTCCCCAAACCACACAATATAAATTCTAATTTATCATGGATGCTAAAGAAATGGAAATTATACACTAATGATGCAATAATTATCTCATTTTGCCCTCATGAATGCTCTACAGCGCCAAAACTCAAACATTCTTGGTCCAAAGGGTTGCTTGAGAGCTTGTGCACACTTTTTGTGAAGTGGGAGTGGGGTTTTGGGCTTGTTTTGGTGATGAAGTGAGGTGATTTATGGAGGGGGAGAGAGGAGGTGCTGCCATGAAGAAGGAGAAGGAGAAGAAGATGAAGAGAATGAAGTGGAGAGAATGGCCCAAGTCAAAGAAACCCCTCTTACTCTCTCTCTCTCTTGCCCATACCTCCCATACTCTTTTGTTTATTCATTTTCCATTTTCCTTTTTCTTTTCTTCTCTTGGCAATAGTAAACCCTAAACAATAACCATACACCCAAAAATCATGTAGGAAAAATGTAACAAGTGTGAAAAAAATGACATGTGCACAAAACACGCTTAAAGTCCAATTAAAGATTTTTAATCGCGATTAGCACAAAATTAGTGTGTAATAAATCATAAACTCTGATAATTTGCTTAAATCACATAAAGTACCCTCTTTTTAGTAATTTCCATAATTTTCCAAATTTTTCCCAATTTATCGGTATTTAATTATACCGCCTTATTAAAATATTCAATATTTTATTATTTAATTACAAAAATTCCCAAAAATAATATTTTATTTTTTTGAAATGTTACAATACGAATCATCGAAAATAGCAGGCCTAATTAAGTAACCATTTGCCTTAGACACACTTGCCTAGACACCATAAAAGTAATGCGGATAAGCGATAGATTACCCACGACCTTCCTCTGTCCTTATTGAGCGCGACGGTCCTTAGAGTCTTGGTCTAGATATTTTTTTTAATTAATGTAGGTGATGCAGATGTTTGTTTTGTGATTTGTAGGGCTTAGGAAGGGTGATGAAATTCTCACCTAATCTGAATTTAGTCTTTGCCCCTTAATATCCGTATTAAAATATGCAAAAACAAACCGCAAAACAAAACTCGCAAAAAGATTTTTAAGTGGCGATATTTTGCGAAGAATCCTGCAGAAAATATATTATTGGATTTTTCAAAGGAGATAGAAAGAGATAGAAAAGATACCAGAGAAAATTGAAGCCCTAACTCACCAACACCGTCGCGGTTCCGCCACCAAAACACACTTCTTGCCGCGGTTCCGCCGCGGAGTTGAGAGTTCTTTGAAAACTTTTTGCTCTGGTGGCCTCCCTTGCTTCTCTGGGTCTTGATGAATGTCTCTGAATCCTTATCTCCTCGCTACAGTGACTCCAGATTCTCTCGCAAAAATCGCACACTAATCGTTAAATATGCAAGATGCGGTTTGTTTTGTTTTATGATATAGATCGAATAAGAATTCAACACGAATAGTAAGAATAAAAAATTACGCACGTATCCCCGGCAACAGCGCCATTTGATTGATCTGTAAAGTGTGTGTAGTAACCGCAATCAATAACGGTGTCGCGTGTAGCTTGACCGAGATGAGTACGGGTCGTCCTCAGGGATATGTGGAATCTTTCAATCTTACTTTAGACGTGTTGAAAAAGAGGAAGAATAAAGGAATAAAGAATAGTGGAGAATAGTTTCTAGATCTACGTCAAAATACGGATGTAGAATACAGATCTAGTTTGAATACGGATATAGATTTTATAAGAAGAATGCTTGTAGGGTTCGTTCGGATTTAGTAGTCATGGATGACTAATTAAGATTACTCCTTTTATCTATTGATAGATTTAATACTAGATAGATAGTGATGAATGAGGATTAGGGTTCTTGGAAGAAACTAGGGTTTCCCCACTATTGACCCTTGTCCTTTCATTGATCTCTATTCATGTCGAGCCCTTAACAAAACAATTGTTTATCTGATATCAAATCGCGGTCGAGATTAGCAATAAATTGGTAGCGCGACCGATAAGGATGTTAACATTTATTTTGCTAAAGTTTATAAACTTCATAATACTTAAAAGGAGTTAAAACATTTTCTCATCCATTGTTCTACCCTAATCCTACGAACCCTCGCGCATGATGTAGATAGAAGAATGGATAGAGATGAAATTCATAATGTAACTAAATAATTAAACTAATTAAACTAAAGATCTACCTTTATTAATCAACTTCATAAGTACAAACTTCAAGTTTAGATTACAAGTGGAAGAAGAAGTTGCTCTCAATCTCTGCCTTGTCGGATGTAGATGTTCCGTCGAATCTCACGTCGCTTTATCATGTCGAATCTTGGACCTGTCTTAGATCACTTGTTCTTTGACGGTGATTAGCTTTTGTAAAAGATTGATGATTTCTATGTTTAGCCCTCGGTCCTTTATATAGCCCCAAAACCAGAAACCAAAGATCCGCAGAATTAGGGTTAGTTGTAGCAAATCCAACCTGAAAATCCTAACTCCTGATTCGGTGAATCGGACACGGATCCGCCGCATATTGCATGGTTTGGCCGCGGATCCTCGGTTTGTTGTTGAGATCTTGGGTGCAAATTTTTGGGGCTTTATTCTTGTGACACATAGAGATTTAGTTGATGTCTAGAACTTGAAAATATTTTTTGAGTCTCTGTCAGTATTGATTCTTCGATTTTCTTTACTATTTTGGTAGATTTTTGATTTCCGACATCTCAATATCTCGATCTCCTGACCTGAGCCAAAGCTTGCACCGTATCTCAAAGAATAATGTTAGTAATATTTGGTGTTTTTGAGATATTATCCTAACCAATTTGATATGATATTATATTTTAAGAATATTGATTAAGGATATTTGATATGATATGCATATTTAAATTATCAAAATATTATATAAATATTATATGCATATATTTTCCTTCATAATGTTAATTATAATATATAAACATATGAAAATAGTATTTTTACAGATAAACCCTCATATGTGTCATATTTATAATAATCACCTTTAGATATTTAAGAAAAGTAAGGAAAATTTCATATCAAAAGTGCGATATTTTCAACTTAACAGGATTCCTTTACCGACTCGAGCTTTCAGAGTGATAAGGATGACAACAAATCCGTCTCGGGTCTTGTGTTTACCATCAATGAAGGGGAGGTCTATTAGAAGAGCTCCAAACAGGACACTGTCGCAGACTCGATGATGAAGGCTGAATACATTGTTGGCAACGATGACGCAAAAAAGCGGTATGGATAAAGAAGTTCATTATTGAACTTGAGGTGGTTCCATCCATTATTGATTCAATACCTTCGTATTGCGACAACAATGGGGTTATGGCTTTAGCGAAAGAACCACGGTCCTATCAGAAATTTAGACACATCTTGAGGCGGTATCACGTGATCGGGGAGATCGTAGATCGCCGGGAGATCGAAGTGCGGAGAGTAAACATAAAAGAGAACACGATGGATCCATTCACTAAGGCCCTCCCTCAAGTACAGTTCTAGAGACTATTTGAGATGTTAAGTATACGATACGCCAACAACTGGCCTTAGAGCAAACGTTGGGTACTTGATATACCAATATATGGCCTTAGTGCAAGTGGGAGATTGTTGGATATATATACCCTAAAAGCCGTTATTGTATATATATAAATAGTGGATGCTTGGACATATGTATGTACAGAACAATCTTGCTCGATATGAAAGTATTCTATTTGGTTTGTCTTTATCTTAATATGTGTATATGTTTTACTTGTTATTACATATTTTTAATACATGTTGATAAAGCCCGTATGATTATTGCTTAACTACCAGCATTATGATGGCAATCATAGATATGGGGGCTGGGTAGTCCATAAGCACATTCTTAAATGTCTCTAGTCGTGGGAGTATCGAGACAGGGCATCGATACTCCGGAGTAGACTGGTGTATACATTTCTAGAACCTGACGAGGGGCGATGGTTGGTCCTACAGCCATTGGTCTTTGGCACCTAAGATCTTATACAGATGCTCACTGGGGATGAGTACACTGGACGGACTCGTCGAGAACTGACTAGATGGTATTATACCAATCGTCAGATAGCAGTTCACTGGTGACATGAGTAGAGATAGTCTGTCGGCCTGAGGTCATCACTTGTCTCGTGTGAGTTCCCACTGTGCTTTGATTACTACCCTACCATGGCTCTACTGATTCGTGCAAACAAGTTTTAGTTCGGTGCAGTCTCGAGCCACATGAAGGCAGTGAGCGATTGTTGGGGAATCGTCTCTCCCGGTATAGGGAGTCGATGTCGCGCTGTATTTGGTTGGCCAACACCATAAGTCCCCAGTCATGACGGATTGAGAATTACTAATAGTTAGATCAATAGATTTTCGGATGGTCTTGAGCCACATCGGCACTACTTGTCAGGTTATTAGGGGTCTGGCGTTTTCTACCCACTAAACCCAGCATGCGATACTATCAGACGAACAGACCGGACTGTACGGAGATTGTCACGGACAGGCTCAGTAGGAGTTCGGATGAATTTTTTCGTTGGCCTTCTTTTCGACAGGTATTTGGGTAGCCATTACGTACATCTAGTGCCACTGACGTGCTTGTGATTAAACCCACTGCCAACATACTATCGAGTCTTTAGAGTCCCACATAGAGGGTTTTCCTGGTTCATGCGAAATGTTGTAGAGGCCGTATACGTGTAGGGTTCCGATCATATACGTGTACTAGCCACACGGATTTTGTTCGTACGGATAATACTAGCGAGCTTAGGATTAAGCCGCATTATTGAATCAAGTATTGATTTAATAATGATCTAGTATTATATTATTGGATTATTTTATCTCTTGGTATTTATATTTTTTGTTGTACGAATACGGGTATATATATACGGTGAGGGTATTCTTGTATTTATACTAGAATTCTTCTAGAAGAAGACACCTCATTTTGTGTTAATCTATTTGTTTAAAATAGATAATGAGGTGTAGAGATGATGTGTATTAAAGCATGGTTTGAAGCATGGCTACTTGTTTTATTCAATCGTTTGTGATAACTATTCAAGCATGGTTCCAATATTAATATTGTAAATGAAATGCTTGATATTTTTTTAGACTTAGCCATTCTACACTTTCTATTCTCTTTCCTCATTTGAGCTCTTCTTCTTCTTCAAACCCTAACCCTCTCATGAGTTGAGAAACTTAGGGTTTATAAGATAAACTAATCCATTAACACACTCTATATCCACTAAACAACCTAGATTAGCAAACTAGGTTCTTCAGTAACCTCATTTTAGAGGTTGGAGCTTGAATCATATACTCTCGGGTGGATCGTCTTCGACGTGAGAAGGCTGACAACCAAGCTCGATCCCGATAGACGATGAGCTTAAGAAATGGATAAGAAGACCCGAAGGACTTGAGCACATAGGTATAAATCACTTCCATAGTAAATTAGAACCTATGCAAGGTTTTGTTATCTAGGGCTTACAGTTGTTCTTGGGGTTATAGTCGGTGTTGCACGCCTCAAAATTTTTTTTTTGAAAATTCTGCTACTCTACAAACCCAGTAGAGTGTGTGAAACTGGCTGACATGTAAATGGATCTTCTAAAAGAAGATTGGTTTAGAGGGACATGTGGAAACCTATAAAGCTAGACTTATTGCAAAAGATTTTTGTCAAAAACCAGGATTGGACTATGACGAAACCTTTTCACCAATGGCTATGCTTAAATCCATTCGGATCCTACTTATCATTTCTTCCTTCCATGACTATGAAATCTGGCAGATAGACGTTAAAACCACTTTTCTAAATGGTAGTTTAGAAGAATGTGTTTTTATGGATCAGCTAGAAGGTTTCTTAGACAGTGGGAGCAGCGGGAAGGTGTGCAAGTTGCTTAAATCCATTTATAGACTAAAGCAGACATCGCGGAGTTAGAACATCTGCTTTGATGAGATAGTTAAGGAATTTGACTTTATCAAAAATGTAGATGAACCTTATATTTATAAGAAGATTGTAGGGAGAACTATGGTATTCCTCGTTTTATACATGGATGACATTTTCCGGATATGAAATGATATTCCTATACTACAGTCGGTTAAGCTCTTCTTGTCAAAGAAGTTCTCCATGAAATACCTGGGTGATGCCTCCTACATTCTGGAGATTAAGTTCTATCGTGACAGATCTAAAAAAATATTAGGAATTTCATAGTACAGATACATAGACACCGTACTGAAGAGATTTTATCATGCCTCGCTTCCCAGTAGACGAAAGCAGGTACGTGACGAGGCCCGCGATGTATTTATTTCGAGAAGGTTATTTTCCGGAATAAATACGATAAGCGTATAAGAAGCAATATAAAATGATAAGAAAATTAACATGAGGTTAAAACTTCAACAACTTTATTTACCTTCAACTTGATTCATTTAAAATACATGATATGAACTGAAGGAAAATACAAGAAAAGAAATGCCTAAACAGGTGTCATACATAAACTGAGAAGAAGATAACTGGTCTAGGCCTGGGTCGCGATCTGATCGTGCTCCTCCTTTGAGATGTCTGCCTCCTCAGTCTCCACAGTATCTGACGAATATTCTAAGAAACCAAAGGTGGGTGGAATGCCCGTCGGTGAACTTTCGCTCGGTAAGTCCCCAAGATATAAAGTGAAATATAAAGTGTAATGATAAAGAAAGTGTATATCATGAACAATTGATTATGAGGTATGGTGTATCAGCATGTCATTTTATGCAAACACGGTAATTTTATTTAGTATGCAGTTCTTTCGTAATATATGTGAAAAAGTATGGTAAGTAGGTAAACATGACATTATAGAATGAGCATGGCAAACAAATATAACATGGCCGTGTAGTGTAGGTATGGTGAACATGCACTGCATGTAAGTGTCTTAACAGTCTCTACTTGGGTACACTGATTTAACGTAAGTTCAAGGGTGAATATCAACCAATCTCAACAGTGTTCTTGAACCCAACGGCTGTAATCCAGGGGTAAAATACCACGGGCCCAAATCAAGTGTTAGTAACGGGACTTCAACCTAGTGTTGAAGTATTCTGGACTTTAACAGGCTATAATCCAAGAGTAAGAAAACACGGGCCCTCATGATAGCTTGCTTGTGTTAGTATACATGGATTCATGATCTAGTGGGACTCCAGAGATTTCGTTGGATTCATGCATGAACTACCCCAACACCCGTATATGCTAAGTTACAGCTAAAATTACCAGCCTTGCTCGAATCCATGAATACATCAAGTTGCAAGATTGAGTTCATGTATATATAAAGTATTCATGTCAAGTATTCATGTATTCATGTCAATCTGTATTCATGGTTCAAGTCAAGTCATAGTGTTCAAATATTCATGTTTTGATTGAGTCAAGTTCAAGTGTTCCGATTCATGATCAATGGTCAGGTATACCTATTAGCTTTTGATGTTTGGGTTCAAGTATTCATGATCAAGTATTCATGTTTGGTTTTAGATTCAGGTTTGTGTTTGGATTCAAGTTTGATTTAGACTCAGACTTGAGTCAGACACTTATAAACCGATTTAGATCCTGAATTAGGTTCGGGAGTTATCGGTAACTGCTGCACATGGACGGCAGGATTTTGTCTTTTTCCAAGATAATTACCATTTATAACACCATTAATTTTTCTACTTTAAATAGGCAAGCACTCACTTTCTTCGGCTCCGTGGGGCTCAAGAGAATTGATCCCGCTTAAACCTATATTTACTAAAGTCCTTAAATATAGTTTTATGTAACTCGAGGGGGTTTTATGAAAAATATTTTTAATATAGTTTCAAAATAATCTCGAGAAATTATTTATATTATTTAGGGTTTCCATGGATGTGAATTTTAGAGATTTGATGTATTTTAATGATAGTAGTTTAGCTTGGAAAGTTCTTGGTATTTTACTGTAAAGCTGGCCTTGTATTGATATCTTGATGGTATTTTGATGAAACTTGTGAACTTTCATCTTTTAGAAAAATGTAAGTTTATTATTTTTTGAAAAATAAATGGATTTTTAATATATATATGATTATTAAATATTAAATTTTATTAAAGTAGAAAATGTGTTTTTCTTAAAAATCGTATTTAAAACCTTTCGAGACCGAATGCACCGTGAGGAGATCTGTATCTCGCTCTACAAGCTCAAGAATGTGCGATAATCCACACCATCCAATAGCGAGTTCCCTAAAAAGGGTTATAGAGGCTTATTTGCAAAAGAATTTTAAAACACAATTCCAAAGGAAACGGTTTTTTTATAGTAAAAGGTATTTTAATGCAATCTTGTATTCGTAACTAAAAATACGTTCGAAGAGTATCATGCTATGGAACCATGTGTGTATGTGAGAGGTAGGTTGTTACCTCGTGAATTTTTCTAAAGGTATGTTTAAGCAAAACAAATAAAAATGGTATATACAAAGTCATACTATTTTAATGTAAAAGTTAAATTAAAGTTATGTTACATGACATATTTGAGTGAAAGTTGGTTATAAACCTTAGTTTTATGATTACAAACTTTGTATAAAGATATGGATTCCAAATATGTAAGAAAAAGTGGATTTTATATAGTATAGAAGAAGATGTCGGTATTAACTCCACTTCCGACATATGTTTTGAAAAAGAATTTTTAGAGAAGAAGAATGAGGATTGGAAGGAACTTACAACTGAAGTGGATAAAAGGAAAGTGTAGGAAGAGGGGGTTGTCATCGTGACGTCGCGGAGTCACCGGAATATGCATCGATCCTCGTCGGAACTTGGTCGCTTGCTAACTCCTCTTCTACTCCACTTGTACTTAAGAAATTTTGAGAATTTTGGCTATAATATTCAGAATGAGGAAGGGCTAGGGCATGGGGTAGTATTTATAGTATGGAATTAGGGTTTTGGAATTAAAAAGATGAATTAAAATGCATTAAAATAAGGATAAATGGGGAATTGAAGGGTCTCTGTTTGATTGCAGAGCAATCAAATAGTGTAGGGGAGTTAGGGGTAGAGGAAGGGTTAGGGGTGCAAAGCACGGGCCTCATTGGCCATGGGGGGACCGTCAGTGCCGGCCTTGGGGACGATCTCGCCGGTCGATTTGTGGACGGGGTCGGTGGATTTGAGCCACATGTTCCTCTCTGTATTCAAATCATTGTGCACATGTTTGATTTTTTCTGTCTTTTCATTTTTGTGTGCATAGTTTAAAAAGAAAATCTGAAAAAAATAATGTGTCTGATGGGATTCGAACACAGGGCTTACGTCACAGTAGTGCAAGGTTTAACCAGTGAGCTACAAGTTATTTCTAGCTGTTCTTAAACAAAATTAACTTATAACTTGTACTCATAACTTGTACTCAGGCTGTGAAACTATATTCTGTATTTTAACAGAAGAATTTCCGTACCAAGATTTAAGAGTCGTTACATTCTACCCTCCTTATAAAAATTTCGTCCTCGAAATTTATACAAGGAAGTTGCAACGGAATCAAGAAACTTAGGTTACAGTGGTGGTGAAAGAACTACTGATATCGTACCGAAGATGCATGAAAAATGTTTGAAAAAATGAAAGGATGCAAGAGTTTGAAAAGGCTGAAAAACATGGAAGGGGATTTACCGGTGTTACCTTGACCTATAGCTTCGGCTTCGACGACCGCCAAGGTGTAAGCCTGATGTCTCTGCACATTTCTCTGTGCATGCTGGTACATCGATGGCCGACGAAGTAAAGGTGGTCCGCGTGAAGGTGGTGCAGAAAGGGCTAAACGAGCAGGTGGAGCTTGAATAGCTGGTCTAACTGCGGGGGCTGGGCCATTTCGGTTGCGTATAAAAGTTCATATAGTGTGTGAGGATGATCCACATAAAAGACAAAGACCATTCGCTCAATGGCAATCTTTGACTTGGTGTCCGGTCCTCTTACAATATATGCAGAAGTTTGGTTCAGTCTCAGAAAATGATCCTCCTGGCCTCATAGCTGGCGCTGGGAGAGTTTTCTTAGAAGAGGATCCTCCATTAATCTGGTTGGCGGGACGTTTCATACCGACCAACTGTGGCCTTCCCTTCTTCTTAATAACAGCTTCATAGCGACGGGCTGACTTCAAAACTGCTTCATGTGTTAGGTATTCCCCCGTTGCTAGGGCGGCTTGAATATCAGGGTCCAATCCTTGTTGGAAACACCTAGCTCTAATTTCTGCAGTAGGAATTAGATGGGCTGCGAATCTACTGAGCATGGTGAATTCAGCATCGTACTCGTCCACTGACTTATCCCACATGGATCCTTGTTGCAGGTGGATGAATTTCTGTTCCATCTCGAAGTGCACGATTTCCGGTACTTGGCATTAAAGAGATCACGAAAAGTCTTCCACTCGATTGGCTGCTCAAGATGGCTCTCCTCGGCCTTCCACCAGATTCTGGTATTGTCAGTAAGCTGGAGTTTTTCTATTCTGACCCAAGCCATTTCTGAAACTTGAGCTGCGGCTAGGTCGCCTTCAATGCTCTATGCCTATTCCTCGGCCTCAAGTGGTTTCTCCTTCCCTGAAAAGTTTTTCGGGTGTAACGCTCAAAAAAATTTCACTCCCAGTACTTCTGCTTCAGAGCGGATGAAACTCTGTTGAATGAGAGCGGTCTGCTCCTGCAAAATCGTGTTTTGAGTCTGCTGACCTTCAAGTAGGCTTTTGATAGCCTCCAGAAGTATCGTCTATTCTTTGGGTCGTGCGGCTACGGTAGGTGGAGGTGGTAGAACGGTAAGGATAGGTGGCGGTGGTTTACTTCCGTCGTTGGTGATAGGGTTGCTAGGAGAATCCATCACCTTAGATAGAGAAGAAAGATTAGGATAGATTCAACGGAAATTGAACTACAAGGAATGTAAAGTCGTTGAATCTCATATTTCTTGTTATATATTGCTTATGACTTCATGCAGAACTGACCTGCATTGGCCGCCAACAAACCCTATCACGACCCGCTTCTCAGTAGACGGAAGCAGGTACGTGACGAGGCCCACGACGTTTTTATTTCGAGAAAATCATTTCCCGGAATAAATACGCTAAGCGTAAAAGAAGCAATTGTAACATTTCAGAAATATAAATTATTATTTTTGGAATTTAAATAATAAAAACATATATTTCACGAAAACTATTCGATTACGAATTGGGGTTTTTGTAAAATGGTATAATTATATACCAATATTTGGAAAATAATTGGATATCAATATGTATTATTTATTATAAAGGCATTTATTGAATTTGGATATTTTATAAATAATTATGCAATTAATTATATGCAAGTTTAAGTTAAACTTGATTAGTGCACTATTAATCATGCATTTGGCCAAATCCACTTTTTGTGTTAACCATGGCTAGTGCACCATGACATATTGTATTTATTTCATACATGGTTCATTTGCATTTGTGAATTGTGGTTTATTATGGGAAAAAGAAAACGAAATAGGAGGCATGGGCAAGAGAGAGAAAAACAGAGAGGGGGGTTATTCCTACACCATAGCATCCCCTACCACTCCTTTCTTCACTTCAACTCCATCTTCTTCATCTTTCGCCTTCTCCTCAAGTTCCTCCACCTCACTACCTCCTCCACAAACACCTCAAACCACCTCAAAACCTCACCCCTACCTTCACAAATAATGTCCACAACCTCATCCTTCATCCCATAGCAAGCTCAAGTTTGGATTTTGAGCACTTTGCACCATCTTGGAATTTTCTTCAGTTGCTCCAAGAGTTATAACCTTCACCTTTCAGCTTGTTAATTAGTTTCTTAACTTTCTATTCATGTTTAGTGTTCGTTTAGTTAGATTAGTGATCTTGTAATTTTCTACGTTGATTTTTAATGGATGAATGGACTTATAGAGATGCAAGTGAGGTTTAGTGAGTGTTTACAAACCCTTAGTGATGATAATTCTGGACAAACTTGAGACTAGAAACCCAAAACACGAACCTAGAATTTGCCGATATCGGGTTTTGTGGAAAATGTGATGAGATATTCGGATCTGCTATAACCCGGAGACTCTGAAAAATATTTAGCGAACACAAAGAGATGTGCAGGTGATTATGAGCATACTCTAGAGACCCGAGACCCTAACTCCACTTCATGGCCATAAATAAATGCATTCTGGCCGCAATTTACGGCCTGGGCATGAAGTTTAGGCTTCGTGCTTAGTCCATGGCTCCTTTATCTAGTAATTAGGCCTACTCTATATACAAAATGTCCTAATTCAACCTAGGGTAAAATATGGAAGTGCTTTCCTAAGTTGTTGTTTTTGTTTTGCGACTTTTATCGACTTGAATTTTGGTATTTGAGTTTTTACTCGTTCGCTTGACGTTTGTACGTCAACGTCGAGAGTTGTTTGGTTATTCTTGCATGCGTAGGCTGTAGGTTCTAACCTATGTGCACTTCGCGTGCCGTATCGGTTTTGTATTCGATTCTTGTTTATGATACGACGTGCTTGAACTGTAGTTACCTTCGCATGGAGTTCTGAGACGACGAAGGAGATCAAGATGTTCATCGACTTCGGATAAGCAAGGATATTGCAGGTGAGTAGATCTATATCTATGAGGGAAGTTGGGTGGATGGCGTATAGCACCCCTGCAATCATATAATGGAAAACCGATATATAGAATACAAATTTGGAGAGACCAATGTTATGAACTTACGGATAAGATCAAAAGATTTAGTATAAGATGATATGATAAATTTAAGATGACTCGGATTGATATATTGATATGATGAAATAAGGATATGAAGCGATATATAGATATATGATTGAAAAGAGGACAAGTACGAGATGATATATATTGATATTAGGATATGATGAAACAAGATAACATGACCGGATATGCTTGATATGAGGATGTAAGATGATATGAAAACATAGATACATATGTTAAGAGATGATATGAGATTGATATCGAGATGATATGAGATCGATATTGAGATGATATGAGATTAATATTGAGATGCATGAGAATATGAGATGATATTATGTATGAGACGATAGATCCTTAATCTAATTTGATGACACCGTACGATGAATCATCGTACGCGATAAGATATAATGGATTGTTGATCCGCGCTCGTGACTTGATGATGATGTTCGATGATAGAGCACATCTGATACTATGAGGCTGGATCGCCGATGTTTGGATTGTCTTGATTCGGAGAATCTTCGATTTCTAAACTCCTTGATAGATATGGTTTATATTGGTGAATCTAGGTGTAGCTATGTACCTTGTACCGTTCATACTTAGATTGCATCTTTTCCTTATGACATACATACTATGTTCCCAGCATTACCTGTATATGGCTTTGTCTACTAGTACACCTGCACTATTATCGATGATGCACATGTTACACTTACACAGATTTTCCGGCTCACACATTCATTATCGGTAATTGTTATGCCACTTACATAGTAGAACTGCTATATTACGGTATTATTCTTAACTGTAAAGTACATTCATTGTTCAGTACTATCACATGACATGATTACATGATGTACTTGATATGCTCATAATACTATTCTATGTTTGCATATATCGTACTTTATGGTGGCATACATTGAGATGTTGTTTTCATAAGATCTCTGCATTTGAGAACCGTGGTTATATTTCAAAGGAAATTATGTATAATTTTAAAAATGCGATTTCTCGTGATATGATATTACGTGTCCACCATGAGTTTTCTCGGTTCTGAGCTATGTGATACCCGATTCGAGGAGTGAGGAGGAACCTTCTGCGGGTACATGGTGGGCCCGGTAAGGTATCCTGGGGTAAGAAGATCGTGGAGTAGACGATGAACCTGGCAGGGGATGTTTTACCTACCGGTGATAGTTTGTACCCGGCGGTTATCCGGAGGATACCGACCGGAGTCGTGAGATCAGATGGATATGAGGGCCGATCCGATGATGCGGCGTCTGAGATATGAGGATTTACGTGTCGATGCTGGAGAATGGTTTCATTATGTTTCGAGTGTCGATGTTGGACACTCAGGTTCCATGATGTTGATGTGTCGATGCTGGACACGGGTTGCATGATATTTCAAGGGTCGATGTTGGACACTCAGGTTTCATAATGTTGATGTGTCGTTGATGGACACACGTTGCTTGATACACATGCATACATGCATACATTTCAGATGACTATCATTTCATGTTGTTATTGGCACGACTATTGTTGATACATATGCATACATGATCACCTTAGATACCACATAGTATTACCTTCATGATACAGTAGGACCTGTAGGGTTCCTAGGAACACCAAGGAAGTCTCACAAGGCATCAACCATGCCAATTTCAAAAATACGGTGCCGAGAAACCCTAGTGTACGGATCGTTGGCTAGAAAACTAGGCGAAACAAGAAACTAGTTAACACTTAACTATAAGAAGACGGAAATACAACCTTTGTAGATCCGGTGCTCCACCTCCATAGCTCCGCAACGAAGTCCCCTCGCTGTCCAAATGAGTTCTCGGGCTCTAGCGTCGGCTTCGTCGGAGAATTGGCGAGCTGGGTCGTCGATGTCCATGCCGAAGATGATCTACGTCGAGGCATCGCTAAATCAAGCTCCACCTTCACCAAGTCATGAAAACTTGTGAAGGAAACACACTCTACTACTTGGCAAGAGGTAGAGGATGAAGAAATAGGAAGTGGGTAGACTTTAGATTTGGATTTCTCACACTTTTCATCAATCCACCATTGATGAAGAGAAGCTTTCTTCATTGAAGAAGATGAAGAAGAAGATAAAGATCTATTATGATAAGTTAATTAAAAAGAAAAGAAAAAGGAAACTTATCATAATAATAACCATGATTAGGTGTAGAGAATAGACCATGGTTAATTGCATGGGTTAGGGTTAAGCATGAGACAAAATGGTCACAAAGTCAAAGCTTCATGAAGCTTCAAAGAAAGAAACAAAAATTGCAACCATTTCATTTCTAATCTTTTCCAAATAAACAAATAAATAAATGATTAAGAAAAAGAAAACCCTAATCATCAATTTAACCATGGTTTAATCTTTACACTTAACCAAGTTAACATGTATCATCAAACATGATACAATCATTTGCACAAAAAGTATATCACATATACAACTTGTACAAAGCAAGTGAGAAAATCCATTTAAAGTGAACCGATACTAGTTAATGCAAAGTAATATATCAAATATATAATTATGCATTAAATCATTAAATCAACACTTGATTCAATGATCCGGTCATGTCGCACATAACCGACTAGTATCCTATGTATCGGCTTATCGAATCAATCCTTGATTCGATAACTAGGTTATATCGCATACAACCATTCGACACATTCATCGCGAGAATGAAATGCGGTATCACATACACGCATTATTCTCGGTCCCGCACATATCTCATATGCGCTCCTATTTCGTTTCGCTTGAGCCAGGAAACCTCTGTGTAGGACTCTAAAGACTCGTCAATACGCCGGCAGCAGGTGATGATCATATCAATCACCCACAAGCCGCAAGCGGTCTGCTAAACGTAACGGCCACCCGGGTATTGAGCGATCTGAAGATCGACGAGCAAGCCCGCTCACACTCCAGTGAATCCAACCAGTAACACTACCGTACAGTCCGGTCTGATCGTCTGATACGTCGCAAATCTCGCCTAGGGGTGGTAAACGTCAGACCCCAATAGCTCGATAAGTCATGTCGATATGAGGTCTATAACAATTCGAGAAACTACTGGTAACACTTACCAGTAAATCTCAGCAACCCTGGCCAGGGATTTCCTGTTATAGCCAATCGACACAGCGCAACATCAACCCCCTATACCGGGAGAGAAGAATCCCCTCCTATCGCTCATTGCCTCCATGTGACTCGGGACTGTACCCAAAAACCACCGTTTTGCACGCCCTCTTGGACGTGGTAAGATGGAAATCAAAGCACAGTGGGAACCACACAAGACTCTATGATGATCTCGGGTCAACAGACTACTCTGTACCAGTGTCACCAGAGAACTGCCATCTGACGTGAGGTATAATACCATCTGGGAGTTCTCGGCGAGTCCATCCAGTGTACCCAGTCTCTACTGATCACCCGTATATCATCTTTGATGTCAAACACCAATGGATATGGGATCATCCATCGCCCATCTGTATGGGTCGAGAAGGTACACGCTAGTCTACTCTGGTATATCGATGCCCCGTCTCGATACACCCACGACTAGGGACTTTGAAGGATGTACTTATGGACTACCATGTCCCCACTAGTATGATCCGCATCATAGTCCAGGTAGTCAAGTACAGATCCTAAGGGCTTTACCAACATGTAACAGGGAGACAATCAGTGTACACGTTAAGGTAAAGATCAACCAGATAGCATACTATCATGTCGAGCAAGAAAGTCCTCCCTATATATGTCCCAGCATCCACTACAATATACATCCTATGTATAGTAATGGCCTCTAGGGCATACATATAACTAACAATCTTCCACTTGCACTAGGGCCATCTGTAGCAGTGGTTTGAAGTATCTCATACTCAACCATCCCATAAAAGTCTCTCTCTGGGAACAGGCCTTCGTGAGTGGATCCGCTGTGTTGTCCTCTGAGTCTACTCTCCTGACCTCAATCCCCTGGAGATCAACCATCTCCATGATCAGGTGATACTGCCTTAGAATATGTCTGGATCACTGATGGGACCGGCGTTCCTCGGCTTAAGCCACAACTCCATTGTCACACAATAGGAGGAACAAAGTTCATCTTATGAACTAATATACACCCAGACTGGTTCTTTGGTAGCATTTTAAGTAGCGATGTATCCTGCCTTTATCGTCTAGTATGTCACGGTATGTAGCTTGGAACTCTTCCAACATACCGTCCCTTTCCAGTGGGAAAAGACAATGCCTGCGACTGACATTCAGTCGTCTTTATCACCCTGGAACATTTCCAGTGATTCTTCCCAGGATCGATTGATACCATCTCACTACAACTAGTGAGAATCCTAACATCCATTTATTTCTATCTCATAGATCAAAACCCAGGATTTAGGAGGTATCATTTTTATCCTATATGGAGAATCATTGTGATAAACGGAGATTGATCGAGCGTAGCATAGGAAACTCCTTCCCTATCAAGAGTATGTCATCCACGTACTCTACGAGGATCATCACCATACTCCCTACTACCTTTTTGTTTATACAAGGTTCATCTACCATTTTGATGATGTCAACTTCTTTGACTAATCCATCAAAACAGATGTTCCAACTCCGCGACGCCTGCTTTATCCTATAAAGCATCTTGCACACGTATCCGCTGCTCCCACTGTCTACGAGGCCCTCTGGCTGTGTACTTATAGACGCTCTCTTCTAAAACATCATTTAGAAAAGCTGTCATGACACCCATCCACCAGATATCGTAGTCATGGTATGTAGCCGTGGCAAGTAGGATCTGGATGGACTTAAGCATAGACACTGGAAAAGGTTTCATCATTATCCATGCCTGGTCGATGACGAAAAACCTTTCACAAGTCTAGCTTTGAAAGTCTCAACTTTTCCAAGTACACCAAGTAATCTGCTCAAGATATACTTGCTCCTGATGGGAATTTAACCCTTCAGATATAGCAATCAAAGTCCATACTTTGTTGGTGTATAAGGATTCCATCTCAGATCGATAAACATCCAGCCATTCTTACAGAGTCTTACTCTCGATGGCCAGCTCGAAGCTAGTTGGGTCATCATCTCATGATGCAATCCTCGCTCCCACTGTCACAGAGAAACCGAAGTATCTCTCAGGTGGGTGAGGAACCCTACTAGATCGGCGGAGAGGCTGAGGTTCGTTGGTAACAATTGAATCCTTTGGTTCTTTCAAATCATCAGTTGCAGTTTGTATAGCTGGAACCATTCCAGTTCTACATAACTGACCTTGCCTCGAGCTTGTCCGGATTTTGCTTTTAGACATAGGCCGGACAACCCCAAATCTTAACCATCTTAAGATATGGGCTCTTCCCTTTCCATATCATATATGAAGTGGTAGGCAACTGATTTGATTGGAACCCTATTCAATAGGTATACAGCTTCTCAAGTGCATAACTCCCAAAAAGGAAATAGGTAACTCAGTATTACTCATCATAGAGCACACCTTATCATATAGGGTGTGATTGCTCCGCCCCGATATACCATCGTGCTATGGTGTATTCGGAGGAGTAATGCTGAGAGAGAATCTCATTCTCCTTTAGAATAATCCAGGATTTCCGTGCTTAAGTATTTTCCTCCTTGATCTCATCATAGGACATAATACTTATACCTGTATTGGTTCTCTACTTCTAACTTATATTCTGTGAATATCTCAAAAGGTTCGGACTTGTGTTTCAACAGGAACATAGGTCTGAATCTTGAAAGATCATCAGAGAATGTAATGAAGTACAAAGAACCGGTCTTGGCATGTGTAGACAAGGGACCTTACATACATCAACATGTATCATCCCAAGAGTTCACTAACTCTTTCTCTGTTTTCAGTAAACGGAGCTGTGGTCATCTTATCTTTGTGACATGACTGGCGAGTTTCACAAGATGTAAATTCAAACTGATTTAAATATGCATCTAAATGTAACTTCAGCTAGTCGGGTCATATTGATATGACCTAGTCTACAATGCCTCAAGAAGGATTCGTTCATTTCTGAACTCTTCCTCTTGTGTGTGTGTTCCGTATACTAAAGAACTGTAGTTTGATTTAGAACATCAATGCTTTTAGATAACGTGCCTGAACCAATCAACTTTTGATATAGGAAATGTTCAAAACATTATCCAACAATACAAAATTTTATCATTTCTTTACTAATAAAGAGACTGATATGATTTTGTATATCAGGTTCGGTATCTAACAACATTCGTTCAGAATCAATGTATTGTAATACAGGGTGACAGTGACCAACAGACTTGGCAGCAACATTTGCCCCGTTTTCTGCCTCATGAAACTTATCACCCGTTCTCAGTTCTCTACCTTTCTGTAGCCCTATGTAACAGATTACATATCTGGGATCCTGATCCGGTATCACATACCCAGGACGTAGAGGATACTGAGAAACAGTTCTCTGTAATGAACACACCCGAAGATGATGCATCAGCATGCACTCTCTTCGTTTGGGCGGCACGGGAAATCTGGTATTCCCCAATTTCCTGCTCTGTCTTATAACATTTATAAGTTGGAGCGGGACCAACGTTCCCCAGCTCAGTATAACAAGCGGGTTCGGTCAATATTCCGTATTATTATCTTGATTAAGGCGTGATATGGTCGCTACCTGGAGAGAGAGAGAAGAAAACACTCAGCGTGCGCTCTTTCAAGAATAGATTGGTTATTATTTTATCTAATCAGGATGGCTCCCACTGCTTTTTATCAAATCTTCCTTCAAACCCTAAAAGGAAAGACTAGCCGGGATTAATTACACACTACAAGTTCGCCAATCTTTCAGCCAGACCAGTGTCGGTACTTTGAGGGAGGTGCCCCGTGCTTTCGCACGGACCTAATTAATGTAAACCTCGTTTTTCCCAAAGGCGTAACCCCGTTGACACCTTTCTAGACACCTACTTGATCGGCTAATTGTAATGTATAAAACTCTCCCAGGAGTAACACTTACTCGCAGTGGGTATCGGGATCCAACTATCTCATAAAAGGTATGCAATCTCATTGCAAATTTCAACACTTGAAATTCCCGATAATATTTTGCCCCTAGCTCACTATGACCTTGACGGATGCCAAACAACCCATAGTCTGCTAGTCAAGTTCAACCCGTACATTTCTTGATTGAATTAAACCCACCCGTACGACCCTTGACGCATGCCAAACAACGCCGTACGAATACCCTAATCCAATCGCATCATATGCTAGCAGATAAGCACTAGTTAGCTACCGTACACTACGCCTTGACGCATGCCAAACAACCGCAGCACGAATACTAACTAGTACTTATCTGAAATGACGGAGGGCAACGACAGGTTTTTCTGAAAACCTATTGCGTAATGAACTTGATATCGTTGTAGGATCGAATGATTTTTGAAATGGAGTGTCTTTGAGGCTTTTCTAGTTTTGCTAAAGGAGTCATTCCCGGTGAAGGGATCGTCGGTCCTTTCCTCGTCGAATGAGGTGCGGGATATATCATATATATCACTGTGCAAAGCAAAAACTCTTAAAAGCAATCAAAAGACAAACCGAGTGTGTAGCATCTGCCAGTTATTGCTAAAGGAGTCACTCCCGGTGAAGGGATCTCGGTCCTTTCCTCATCGAATAAGGTGCAGGATATATCACATATACCGCTGTGCAAAGCAAGAACTGTAGCTACCAGTTTTATTTTGAAATTCGATTCTACAACATCTTAGGTTTCTTTTATTTCATTAATCATATTAATGAAGTCCCATCATTTAAGTACCTAAACATCACAGATAAATACGACGTACACTTATGCCATCCGCATTCGCCTCGATGTCCCCTCGTGCACCGTTAGGTTAGGTAACTAACGGCAGAGCGGGGCAGGGCTAGCACGGGTGTAAAACGTAAGTAACGCCTATATAATATATCATATATACTATATACTGTATCTATCACAGAACATCACATGATCACATCACAGATATCGCAGCAGAAGAACATATGAAATATTGGATATACTAGGACATCCGTGTTTTCAATACGAGCCAGTATAAAACACGGATTCCACGGTCGCGATGAATAGCCAAACCCACACCCCTAGACCCCTACGAGAGCGGCAAGCAACCCTACCAATTCTAGAGTTAGGAGACCCGGACTCGACTCCTCGAGTTGGTCTCCCTCTGGACTCCAGAACCCGGTTACTTGTGCCCTCCTCCTTGGGTCTATCCTAGTGCGGAAAAGTAAATAATATACATCAACGGTGACAACTTCCGCAACCTGGAAGTGCCCCAATAAAAGAATATTACATACAGATTTTTACATGAATGAAAATGAAAAAACACTCATCTCACATAAAAACCCCCGGCTATTCAAACACGACGATCCAATATAACATATCCAGCAACACATAACATCACATGTCATCAACGTAAGTAAATATGCGCATCCCAATTGTCGTTGACATATAGCAACGAAACCGGCGATATCACATATTACACTTACGGTCACAGAAAAGAAAGTGTAAAACTACAACAGTTGGAATCCGCAATCTCCATAGACATCACATGCCTAATCAAATGAATACCTTAGACATCACATGCCTAACAATTATAAACCCCGCATTTTAGTCTCAAAATCGAAAACACTTTTCAATATTAAGTCGGGCAATTCAACAAGATTCCCGACATCCTGATCGAATGCTCGTCGCAAACTTTAGTAGGCGGCCGCACCCCTGACGCCGTCGACGAAGTGCACCAAGGCGGAACACCGCTGCCGCGAGCACCCGGACGGATGCTTTCGGCGACGGGGTTCTCCTACAGTCACTTGGTCGGGGCTATGGAGTGAGACTGTCTATTAAGTTTACCCGGCGAGTATCCGCGTACGCTATGTGATTGCGACGGACTTTTGATCACATCAAAATTCCGTGGCAACCGATCAAGTGAGACTAAAGTGCTATGTTTATAACATTCATTCAGTTATCTCATAACTTTTTGTGAATTCCAATTATTGTATCCCATTCCGGATAAATAGAAAATGTCAAACTTTCCGATCGAACAATCGAACACCCAAGTTTTCCCGATACAGATCAACACATGAAATATGAGTCTAACAACATTCAGTTCGTGCCTCAGTACCAACGGTCTAGCCGTAGAAGGGTCAAGCCAACGCCTCACATGTGGCATGCCGTACTGCCCCAAACCCGAAGGTTCAAAGGGCAGTTCAAGACGGTCACATAATCGAGTTAAGGTTTGTTGTCTTCTAGAGGGTCCATCGCGTTACTTGCACTACTTAGAACATCGTCAAACTACGGAAAAATCCAACACTTGGAAATTTCCCGACAGGGGAAAAATTGGGTATTTATATCCGGTCGAACTTTTTAACATATTCTAAAATTTATCCGGAAAGCCACATAGACAAAATCTGATACTCCGATCGAAACACCGAATCCCCAAAACAACCCCAGAAAATTCAACTCTGGAAAAAATATTAAAAATTCCCAGAAAATCCATCTTCAGAAAATAAGAATTACTGTGCAAACTAGGGAAGCTGACGTAATAAACTTGCCGCGGAACCGCCGCAGAAGTCACTCTTCTGCCGCGGTTCCGCCGCGGTTTTTACTGTTCACAAGAAACTTTTTGCGCCGTAATTCTTAGATTTCCCTGCTGAATTTTTTTAGCAATTTTTAATTTGGAAAAATCCCAGATTTTAGAAAAAGGACAGAGAGCATTTTCCGGGTTGGGTTTTCAGTTCGTTCGGACTTCAAATTCCGTCTAGACTTCGCCTAAGGCTCTAGCTAGGCTCTGATACCACTGTAGGGTTTCTAGGCACACCAAGGAAGTCTCACAAGGCATCAACCATGCCAATTTCAAAAATACGGTGCCGAGAAACCCTAGTGTACGGATCGTTGGCTAGAAAACTAGGCGAAACAAGAAACTAGTTAACACTTAACTATAAGAAGACGGAAATACAACCTTTGTAGATCCGGTGCTCCACCTCCATAGCTCCGCAACGAAGTCCCCTCGCTGTCCAAATGAGTTCCCGGGCTCTAGCGTCGGCTTCGTCGGAGAATTGGCGAGCTGGGTCGTCGATGTCCATGCCGAAGATGATCTACGTCGAGGCATCGCTAAATCAAGCTCCACCTTCACCAAGTCATGAAAACTTGTGAAGGAAACACACTCTACTACTTGGCAAGAGGTAGAGGATGAAGAAATAGGAAGTGGGTAGACTTTAGATTTGGATTTCTCACACTTTTCATCAATCCACCATTGATGAAGAGAAGCTTTCTTCATTGAAGAAGATGAAGAAGAAGATAAAGATCTATTATGATAAGTTAATTAAAAAGAAAAGAAAAAGGAAACTTATCATAATAATAACCATGATTAGGTGTAGAGAATAGACCATGGTTAATTGCATGGGTTAGGGTTAAGCATGAGACAAAATGGTCACAAAGTCAAAGCTTCATGAAGCTTCAAAGAAAGAAACAAAAATTGCAACCATTTCATTTCTAATCTTTTCCAAATAAACAAATAAATAAATGATTAAGAAAAAGAAAACCCTAATCATCAATTTAACCATGGTTTAATCTTTACACTTAACCAAGTTAACATGTATCATCAAACATGATACAATCATTTGCACAAAAAGTATATCACATATACAACTTGTACAAAGCAAGTGAGAAAATCCATTTAAAGTGAACCGATACTAGTTAATGCAAAGTAATATATCAAATATATAATTATGCATTAAATCATTAAATCAACACTTGATTCAATGATCCGGTCATGTCGCACATAACCGACTAGTATCCTATGTATCGGCTTATCGAATCAATCCTTGATTCGATAACTAGGTTATATCGCATACAACCATTCGACACATTCATCGCGAGAATGAAATGCGGTATCACATACACGCATTATTCTCGGTCCCGCACATATCTCATATGCGCTCCTATTTCGTTTCGCTTGAGCCAGGAAACCTCTGTGTAGGACTCTAAAGACTCGTCAATACGCCGGCAGCAGGTGATGATCATATCAATCACCCACAAGCCGCAAGCGGTCTGCTAAACATAACGGCCACCCGGGTATTGAGCGATCTGAAGATCGACGAGCAAGCCCGCTCACACTCCAGTGAATCCAACCAGTAACACTACCGTACAGTCCGGTCTGATCGTCTGATACGTCGCATATCTCGCCTAGGGGTGCTAAACGTCAGACCCCAATAGCTCGATAAGTCGTGTCGATATGAGGTCTATAACAATTCGAGAAACTACTGGTAACACTTACCAGTAAATCTCAGCAACCCTGGCCAGGGATTTCCTGTTATAGCCAATCGAACACAGCGCAACATCAACCCCCTATACCGGGAGAGACGAATCCCCTCCTATCGCTCATTGCCTCCATGTGACTCGGGACTGTACCCAAAAACCACCGTTTTGCATGCCCTCTTGGACGTGGTAAGATGGAAATCAAAGCACAGTGGGAACCACACAAGACTCTATGACGATCTCGGGTCAACAGACTACTCTGTACCAGTGTCACCAGAGAACTGCCATCTGACGTGAGGTATAATACCATCTGGGAGTTCTCGGCGAGTCTGTCCAGTGTACCCAGTCCCTACTGAGCACCCGTATATCATCTCTGATGTCAAACACCAATGGATATGGGATCATCCATCGCCCATCTGTATGGGTCGAGAAGGTACACGCTAGTCTACTCTGGTATATCGATGCCCCGTCTTGATACACCTACGACTAGGGACTTTGAAGGATGTACTTATGGACTACCATGTCCCCACTAGTATGATCCGCATCATAGTCCAGGTAGTCAAGTACAGATCCTAAGGGCTTTACCAACATGTAACAGGGAGACAATCAGTGTACACGTTAAGGTAAAGATCAACCAGATAGCATACTATCATGTCGAGCAAGAAAGTCCTCCCTATATATGTCCCAGCATCCACTACAATATACATCCTATGTATAGTAATGGCCTCTAGGGCATACATATAACTAACAGGACCTAGGGATCGTTGTCTATTAGATTTCTACCTGCTGATATTTTCTACTCACGAGTTGGCAACTCACCCCCGTTGTGCCACAGTTTTCTTGCAGGTTCGACCGCTCGGATCAGTAGCGGTATCGCTGGCACATAGCTTTCTTCAGGGTGTTTTGCTTTGGTAGGTGGGATACACATTTGGATCGTGACCACTCTTGTACCTATTACTTCCATTGTATCTAGATAAGCTCCATTAATCAGAAACTAGACTTTGTATATTGGTAGACCTAGACAGACTTGTATATTTGCGAGACTTCGAGCGAGATGGGTGTATGTTTGCTATTTAAGCTGATGATGTCTTGCTTTACTTATTCTCTTTCTTTGTTTGATCTTCGCCGTAGCGCGCCGTATATATACTTATTGCGTGATTGTGATTCCGCCAATTGGCGAAGAGCTAGCTCCCGCATGGGGATGCCTTTTTATTGCATGCATGTGGTTTTGGATCAAAATATACAAGGGCGGTGCTGCCTAAATTTTAAAGGTCGAAAATGTTTTCAAAGATAGATACAAACTATTGCATTCTCATATGATATTTTTGTTGGAGATAGTGCCCTCAGAGTCAATTATTGGATCACAGGCACGTGATTGCAATGATTGAGGGAGGACCTATCCCGGTAGGACAGTCTTGCTCAAAATGATAGTATGCTATCTGGTTTATCTTTATCAACATGTACTGCTTTAGGTGACCTTACAGGTCACTAATGCACATTGATAGAGCCCCTGGGATTCTTGCTTGACTACCAGCAGTATGAGGGCGATCATATACGTGGGAGCTGGGGTCTATAAGAAAATCCTTAAAAGGTCCCTAGTCGTGGGAGTTTCGAGACAGGGCATCGATACTCTAGAGTAGACTAGTGTATACAGTCGAGACCCCGACGAGGGGCGGTGGCCGGTCTCACAAGCCACTGGTGTCAGTAGGTTCACCTAAGATGTATACAGGTGATCATTGGGTTATGAGTACACCGGACAGGACTCGCCGGGAACATGCTAGTTGGTATTTTACCTGATATCAGATAGCAGTTCCCTGGTGACATGTGTACAGGTTAGTTCATCGACCTGAGATCATCATTTGTCTCGTGTGAGTTCCCACTGTGCTTTGATTACTACCCTACCACACTCAACGGAGACGTGCAAACAGGTTTTAGTTGGGTAAAGTCCCGAGCCACATGGAGGCAGTGAGCGGATCTGCAGGGGTTCGTCTCTCCCGGTATTGGGGGTGAGGTCGCGCTGTGTCTAGGAGAGCCAGTACATGAAATTCCTTGGCCAAGGCAGGAGATTTACTGGTAGGTATTCCAGTAGTATCTCAGGGTGTTCTGGGCTGCACTCCGACACGACTTGTACCGCTTTTGGGGGTCTGACTTTTACTAACCCCCTAGGCCCGCCATGCGATGCTCATAGACGAACAGACTGGACTGTACGGATATTGTCACTGACAGGCTCATTAGGGTGTCAGGATGAGTTCGCTCATCGACGTCCCTTTTGGTCAATACCTGGTTGCCCGTTACGTATGGCTAATACCTCTGACGTGCTAGTGGTTAAATCCACAGCCAAGGGATTGACGAGTCTTTAGAATCCCCCACAGACAGTTGCTCAAGTTTCGGGGGAAACGCTGTAGAGGCCGTATGGAAATATGGCAGGGTTCGATCAGATACGTGCGGTATTGCACGGATCATGATCAGACGGTTAATACTAGCGGGCTTTGGTTTAAGCCGGATCCTAGTATTGTACAGTGTAGATTTGTCTCATTGCATTTGTATTCGGTCGGAATACAAATGCGGGTATGTATATACAGTAGCGGGGTTTTCCTGTAATTTATTACGGGATCAGTTTTCCGAAGTTGCCAGTTTATTTTCCGGTTTCGGCCATTTTTTTTGTATCTTTCATTGGCTGAAAGTTGGTGGAGGAGGGCTTATTTGCAATTGTGCAAATTGGCATTGTGGAGGATGGTTTTTGCATATTATTGTTTCATGATGGTTGCACCATCATTTGACTTCATTTGACTTTCTTTTAGTCATCATGGCTTGACTTGTGGAGATATGATTGATTGATAGAGTGTTGGTTTTGTTGGGTTATCATTTTTTTTCTCATGATAACCCTTTTCTCTCTCTTTGATTATTGACTCACTCACCTCATTCATACTCTCCCCTCTCATTCCTCACAAGAAAAAGGCTGGCCACTTCTTCATGAGGCTGTCCCAATTTTTGGTGGGGGAATTACTCTCATTTGGCTTTGTAAAATCATATAGCTCCTCCTCCAAAAGTTCATATCTCATACCTCCACCAAAAGACAACTTCTAGTAACCCCAAAAGAGACATAGAGTTCTACAGTTAACCTACAGCATCCTTGGGCACGTCGGCTCGCCAACTTCGTGCCCGAGTTGCCTCGGTCCAGAGGTGGGAGCCCGTAAAAGAACCGGGCGATGTGGTGCCCTTCCGGCGAGGAGGCGAAGACCGGAGATTCCGCGGGGAGATCGGGACGACGACGAGAAGACCGAAGGACACGGATCGCTCGGTATATCTCTCTACCCCCTCTCTTGTTAGCTAGGATTAGATTAATGGCCCGATCCGGGATTTTTGTGCGCGGTGGTGCCGGTTCAAAAGTTAAAGTAAATTATCGTTTCCGCATTTTGGCCTCGGATTGACGGTCGGGGCGCCGCCGTGCACTTACACTGGTATCAGAGCCACGCCATTAACCTAGTCTAGCTTGCTCTAGCGTGTTTAAAACTTCGGTCGAACAAATTTCCAAAAACCCCGTTTTCATTTTGACAGTTTCTGTCGATTTTCAGAAGTGCTCAGAAAATTTTTCAGTACGTTGCAGAATGACATGCTGGGTGTTTTAAGACTTCTGTAAAAATTTGGTGTTGTGATACTGTATACAGACCGCGGAACCGCGGCCAAACCCCTGTTATGGCCGCGGTTCCGCCGCCGTAATGTGTGATCACCCCACCAAAATTTTACAGAGGGCTTAAGACAAGGAAATGGGGGTTTTGGGATATTCTTTTTGGGTCCAGAATTTCTTTATGTGCTACAGTAGTGCTTGGGGGCCCACTTGGGTAAATTTGATCGATCGAAAAGTTTAAACATGTTAGTTCACAGTATTTACATTATATCTGCGACCGTGAATGTCATTAGATCGGTAAATCCAGTCTAACTGCTATAGCCCTTTTAGACGGATTTGCGAACGTGACATTCACGTTGATGTTCTGTGTTGTGTTGTGATGCTGCGGATTGGTCGTGGGGGATAGCCTGGATGCAATGGTAGTAAAGTTTTGGTTGTATTATGTACATTTGATATTGCGGGGCAAGCGTCCGACATGTGGACTGCCGTCACTGCCTGTTTGTATATTATTCTTTTGGGACACGACCGGGTCGAGGTCGATGTACCCGTTGTATGTATATTTTACTTTCTGTACTAGGATTACCCCAAGGTGGGGTGCACGGATAGCCGGATTCTAGAGGGCAACGGGCCCGCATCTCATCGCTTTGAGACGAAGGGGGCTTCACTCTAGAATTGGCGGGCTATTCGCCGCACTCGTAGGGGGTACAGGTTGACCCAGGAGGGGTGCCCAAGTTACCGGATTCCGTGAAGTGCTGGGTGGTCCATTCACGTTGCTGAAGGGGCTGCCACGCTTCAGGTTTTGGCGGGTAACTTGCCACGCCCATAGGGGTCTAGGATTTCATTGCACAGGCTATCCACACGACTAGGGGAACGTCGGGTTTCAGTAGCGGCTCTGTGAAATCCGGGGATCCCAGATATCTGTATTGTTCTGTGATGCTTATTACATTTCTGTGATGTTGCATTTTATCACGCCTTGAGCGAATATTATATATTGATATATATACTGGTAGATGTTGTACATGTTTTTCATCCGCGCTAGTCCAGTCCCCGCTCTGTCGTTAGTTAACTAACCTAACGGGTAATGACAGGACCCAGTGGCGAATGCGGACGGCATATACGTACGTCATTATTTTCGTTCTTTATTGGTGTGATCAATTGATGGGACTGCATTGATTCGGATCAATGCAAGTTAAACGAACCTAATCTGATGTTGTTGGAACACTTTTTCAAAAAGCTGTTATTGCAAGGAAGTTCTCTTTTGTTTTGCATCGTGGTATTCAGTTGGAATATCCTGCTCCTCAGTCGACGAGGCAAGGGCCGAGATCCCTTCACCGGGAGTGACCCCTTGGACAGAAGTTTGCGTCAGGGCAATAACTTCATTATAGCCGATTACTTTTGCTTTGCATCGTGGTATTCAGTTGGAATATCCTGCACCTCATTCTACGGGGAAAGAGCCGAGATCCCTTCACCGGGAGTGACCTCTTTAGCAAAGGTTTTCGTCACTATATTTTTATAAAAAGCTATCCGGTTTCTTCAACGATATCAAGTTCATTAAGTTAAAGGTTTTCGCCAGAAACCATTCGTGGCCCTCCGTCATTTCATATGAATAGTCAATAAGTATTCAAGCTGTGTATATTGGCCAAAGTCAAGGCACAGTGATTGGTAGCTATTGGGTATTCATATGCAGCATAGATAGATGCGTTGGTTTGGGACAGTCGTACTGCCATTTTGGCCAAAGTCAAGGGTAGGTACGGGTGGGTTCAAATTAACCTAGAGAATGACGGGTAGAACTTGACATGTGACTTATGATATGTTGGCCAAAGTCAAGGTCATAAGAGCAAGGGGCAAAAATCACATCGGGAGTTTCTAAAGAAACTGAAACTTGCCAGATATACGCATACCTTCTGGAGTGTGATAACGTGAGCGGATTCCGTCATGTTATCATGCGATGATAGTTGGATCCCGATTCCCACTGATGAGTTGGTTTACTCCTCGGGTGATCCCGACTAATTCTTCTTTCAGGTTTGGAGGAGAATTTGACGGTACAGTGGGAGGTTTCCTGATTAGATAAAGTGATAACCATTCTGATCTAGGTTAGAGTGCACACTGAGTGTTTCTTTTCTCTCTCTCTTTGGCAGCGACCATTGACTCAACCCTAAGACTATGACTCAGTGACCAAGTTGACCGAACCTTCTTAAACACTGACTTTTGGATTGTCAGAGTTGCAAACCTCATTGCCACTCCTACTTTTACCCTTTTCTCCAGGACACCCCGTATTACTACGAACGACCACTTCCATTGGAAAAAACCATCGTATGGTTATATACGAACTCGAAGGAATTTATTCGAGGATAGTTGCCAGTTCTGGAGAAAACGAATAGGACTATTCAGTTGTCTTTTCTTTTTACCTTCTCTCAGGTTGCGAGTACTCCTTGGTTTAGGAGATAGTACACCTATTACGCAAATTGGATAGTCTTCTTCCAGACCTTAGGCTGGTGCCGAACGGTGGAGAATGAAGAAAACCAATTAGCATAACGATGGTGTACAGAAGGTATTAAGTAAAGACATATCAAGGGATTAGTAAGAGGGCAAAGTAAATTGCGACTGCTATTCACGACCAAACCAAGTATTTCTTCGCCAATCATAAATCACCTTTGTATTTCTCCAGGACACTCCGTATCACTACGAAGATCCACAGTTTATTGGATACGCCATCGTATGGTTATATACGAACTCGAAAGGAACTTGTTCCAGTTCGGGGATGGATTCTGGTTCAGGAGAAATAGGAATAAGGTTTATTCGGTTGTCTTTTATCTTCACCTTCTCTCGCATTGCGAGTACTCCTAGGATTAGGACAGTACACCCATTATACTTATTGGATAGTCTTCTTCCAAACCATAGGCTGGTGCCGAACGGTAGGGAAGGAAGAAAACCATTTAGCCTAAGAGGGTGTGCAGAAGGTAAGGACTAAAGACATATAAAGGGGTTTGGAAAGATGGCAAAGAATTATACGGTTACAGTTGTGAATCTGGATAATGGAAAAGGCATTACTAGGAATATCAGGATACCCCATCGAAACATTTCAATGTTTCAGTTTCACCGTGTACTGTTAAAGAAAAACTGATTTCCCAATTAGACACTTGCTCCAGGGCATGTACTTACCAGGTATGATTCTCACATCTGTATGGTTTTACAGATGATGAGTGGGAGTAAGTTATTGGGAATTAGGTGATCATCCTCATTATATCGGAACTCGTTGTAATTAGTGATATTTGAGGAAATCGCCTGGGTTGTTTGCCGGACGGCAAATATTTGGTTTTGAATATCCGCTGTTATGCACCAATTTCAAATTGATATATCTGTATGTCTATTTTTATAGAGTGAGATATACCTTTTTGAAATTATGTCTATGACATTTACCTATATCAGTGGATGGTTAAGTAAGGAGTATTAAACAGCGGTGTAATTCTTCTTAACCATAGGTACAGTTTTCAACCTACGACACACAGGGAGTGAGTTATTAGACTCAAGGGACTTGTACAGAGTATTGTATATTGTCCAGTGTCCATTAGGACAGAGGGGTTGGTCCTCGTACTATATTCGATTTACTTATGACTTCTCTAGTTCTTAGATAAGTGTTTCGTAGAAACACAAGGTCTGAGTTTTGAGAAGTTATAAGTATAAGATTAAAGTAGAGAACCAGGTATTGCAAGTATCGGGATTCTTCAAGGTGATCGAAGATGTAGATACTTGTGTATGGTATTCAGTTGATAGTAATGATTAAGAGAACTTGCTTCTCTTTCAGATTACTCATAATTGGAAGCACTCCTAAGTTGAGTAACGCTGATTAGCCTCCTCCCGTTTTAGTTGACATGCATTGGAGACAGCTGCATGATTTGAATCTGGTTCAATTAAATCAGTGCCTCTGGTTCTATATTGGATATAAAACAGTTCATATCTTAACGATGTTAAGGTACGGGGAGTTGTCCGACTTATGCTTAAAACCAGACTCTGGATAACTCTAGGCGCGTTTCTGTAATGGCTGTTTGTGGGTTGACCCAGGCTATGACGAGGGTTGATTTTCTACCATCTGGAAGATCAATAGTGATATTGTTCTTGACTCGCCACAGTTTTAATAAAATGGATTTTTTCAGAAAACAGAAGTGGGAGTATGGTAGAACTGGAAGTGATTCCAGAACCGCAAACGATTACTAAAGATTTGATAAGAACCTAAAGACTCAATCTGGTTTGACATTCCATTGGCCACTCCGCAGATATGGTGGGTAACCTTAGGCACCCGAGGAGTACTCCGGTAACCTCAAGGACGGTGATAGGGAGGTTCTTGTTTACCAGACTTTCCATTGCTGTTGTTCCAGACTGTGAGACCCGGCAGGAGGATGAGTATAGCGTCGTTCTAAACTAGCTTTGGAAGTGTATGTCTATATGACTCTGCCAGAGGGTTGTCATGGTCAGTGGGAGCAGCGGAAGCATAGTGGACATGTGGCTTATGTCTATTTATAGACTAAAGCAGATGTAACGGAGATAAATCATCTATTTCTGATGTGACAGTCATAGGTTTGACTTCATCAGAATAGGGGATGGATCTGTTAAGAAGGTGGTAGAGTGTGATGTCCTGGTATTTGGATGACATACACAGAGTAGGAAGTGATATTCCTATATTACGATCGGTTATACTTTGGTTGTCACACAGTGGTTTCTCCACAAGGGACTTGGATATTATATCAGACATTCTGGTTACTAGATCTATAGATCTAGATTTGGGTGGTTTCTCAATCAGGGCACTTAGACAGCATTCTAAGATTTTTTAGAATGGACGACTCCTGGCACGGTAGTATACCTGCAGGTGATGGAGTCACCCTCTCTAAAGGTGTCTTACAGACTAAAGTAGAGAAGGATGTGCATGATTGGCAGATCACTTGCTTAGGCAATTGAGTCAATCATGAGATGTCGAGTACCACACCAGATGTTGTTTTTGCAGTAGATGCAATAAGCTGATATTGATCCAATCCTGGAGAAACAATCAGAAGCAGTTTTAGAACATAAGTGGATGTTCTACGGATATGATAACAACAGTCTCATTTAGGAGATAGTTATCACTCCAGGCTTCCAAGGTGACCTGGATGACAGGAAGGTTGTCAGAGTTATAGTTTTCCTTCTGACGAGGGGCAGTATTTTGGACAGGTGGTCCAAGGCGATACTGAGGGAGGCATGGCACAGGATACTGATTAAGTTCAGTTGACGATACAGTATAAGAAGTTTGGATTTGGAGTTCATTTATGAGCTAGGTCCCCTCAGACATCCAGACACATTCTAAGACAGGTATTGCTCATTTCGGGAGATGCCTTTCTCCGCGAACTTGAGATATAGAGAGATAGAAAGAAACATCAAAGCGGATCCACTCGCTGAGGCTATTCCTCGAACGCAATAGTTTCGCAAACGAGCTTTGTGAGACTGACTAGTAGAGGAGTTGGGTGTTCGGTATCACACGGGCTGTGAGTATGCGACATCGCAATAATTAGCCTTGAGTGCAAGTGGGAGATTGTTGGAGATAGTGCCCTCAGAGTCAATTATTGGATCACAGGCACGTGATTGCAATGATTGAGGGAGGACCTATCCCGGTAGGACAGTCTTACTCAAGATGATAGTATGCTATCTGGTTTATCTTTATCATCGTGTACTGCTTTAGGTGATCTTACAGGTCACTATTGCACATTGATAGAGCCCCTAGGATTCTTGCTTGACTACCAGCAGTATGAGGGCGATCATATACGTGGGAGCTGGGGTCTATAAGCAAATCCTTAAAAAGTCCCTAGTGTAGGGTTCCTAGGAACACTAATGAAGTCTCATAAGGCATCAAACATGGCTAATTCAAATTTTACATGTGCCTACAAACCCTAATACGGATCGTTAACTAGATTTATAGGCTATGCGATGCAAGTTAACGACTTTAACTTAAAAGGAAAGGGGCTACAACCTTTGTAGATCCGGTCCACCACTTCCTAAGCTCCGCGATGATGTCCCTCCGCTGTCCAAATCGGATCCCGGACTCTAGCATCGGCTTCATCGGAAAAATGGGCGGGCTTGATCGTCGGCTTCGATGCCGAAGATGATCTACGTCGAGGCATCACTAGATCAAGCTCCCACTTCACCAAGTCATGAAACTTGTGAAGAAAACACCCTATACTACTTGGCAAGAGGTAGAGGATGAAGAAATAGGAAGTGGGTTCACTTTAGAATTGGATTTCTCACATGATTTCATCACTTGCCATTGATGAGGCAAGCTTTTCTTTCTTGCTCATGAAGAAGGAGATGAAGAAAGAATATGATAAGTGTTATAGAATAATTGAAAAAGAATTAATTCTTATCATATTCTAACCTTAGTTAAGTGTAGAGAATAGACTAGGGTTAGTTTAAATGGTTAGGGTTAAGGATGAGAACAAAAAGGTCATTTAGTCAAAGCTTCATGAAGCTTCAACTAAAAACAAATCAAGCCACCATTCATTTATCTTCAATTTATTCAAAATGAATAAATAAATAAGATAAATGAATAAGCAAAACCCTAATCAACAACTTAACCATGGTTTAATTCTTTACACTTAACCAAATAAGCATGTATCATCAAACATGATACAATCAAGTGCACAAAAGTATATCACATATACAACTTGCACTAATCAAGTGAGAAAATCCGTTTAAAGTGAACCAATACTAGTTAATGCAAAGTAATATATCAAATATATAATTATACATTAAATCATTAAATCAACACTTGATTTAACGATCCGGTCATATCGCATATAACCGACTAGTATCCTATGTATCGGCTTATCGAATCAATCCTCGATTCGATAACTAGGTTATATCGCATACAACCATTCGATACATTCATCGCGAGAAATAGAATACGGTATCACATACACGCATTATTCTCGGTCCCGCACATATCTCATATGCGCTCCTATTTCGTTTTTCTTGAGCCAGGAAACCTCTGTGTAGGACTCTAAAGACTCGTCAATACGCCGGCAGCAGATGATGATCATATCAAACACCCACAAGCCGCAAGCGGTCTGCTAAACGTAACGGCCACCCGGGTATTGAGCGATCAGAAGATCGACGAGCAAGCCCGCTCACACTCCTGTGAATCCAACCAGTAACACTTACCGTACAGTCCGGTCTGTTCGTCTGATATGTCGCATATCTCGCCTAGGGGTGGTAAACGTCAGACCCCAACAGTTCGATAAGTCATACCGACGTGAGGTCCATAACAATCGTGAAGCTACTGATAACTCTTACCAGTATATCACTGCAACTCTGGCCAGGGATTTCCTGTTATGGCCAGTCGAGCATAGCGCAACATCAACCCCCAATACCGGGAGAGACGAATCCCCTCCTATCGCTCATTGCCTCCATGTGAATCGGGACTGTACCCAAAAACCACCTGTTTGCACGACTCAGTAGAGCCGTGGTAGGGTGGAAATCAAAGCACAGTAGGAGACACATAAGACTCTATGACGATCTCGGGTCAACAGACTAAACTGTACCAGTGTCACCAGAGAACTGCCATCTGACGTGAGGTATAATACCATCTGGGAGTTCTCGGCGAGTCCGTTCAGTGTACCCATTCTCCACTGAGCACCCGCATACCATCTCTGATGTCAAACACCAATGGATATGGGATCATCCATCGCCCATCACATGGGTCGAGAAGATATACGCTAGTCTACTCTGGAATATCGATGCCCCGTCTCGATATTCCCACGACTAGGAACATTGAAGGATGTACTCATGGACTACCCAGGCCCCACTAGTATGTTCTACATCATAGTCCTGGAAGTCGAGTACACATCCTAAGGGCTTTATCAACATGTAACAGAGAGACAGAAAGTATACATGTTAAGATAAAGAGCAACCAGATAGCGCATTATCATGTCGAGCAAGAAAGTCCTACCTATATATGTCCCAGTATCCACTACAATGTACATCCAATGTACAGTAATGGCCTCTAGGGCATACATATAACTAACAATCTCCCACTTGCACTAGGGCCATCTGTAGCAGTGGTTGCAGTATCACATACTCGACCATCCCCTAAAAGTCTCTCTTTGGGAAAAGGCCTTCGTGAGTGGATCCGCCGTGTTGTCCTCTGAGTCTACTCTCCTAACCTCGATCACCCTGGAAATCAACTATCTCCATGATCAGGTGATGCTGCCTCAGAATATGCCTGGGTCACTGATGGGACCAGGGTTCCTGGGCCGAAGCCACACTTCCATTGTCATACAATGGTAGGAACCTAGTTCATCTCATGAACCAATATACACCCAAACTACCTCTTTGGTAGTATCTTTATTAGTGATGTTACCAGCCTTTATCGTCTGGTTTGCCACGGTATCTAGCTTGGAACTCTTCCAACATACCGTCCCTTTACTAAGGGTAAAGACAATGCCTGTGACTGACATTCAGTCGTCTTTATCACCCTGGAACCTTTCCAGTGATTCTCCCCAGGATCGATTGATACCATCTCACTACATCTAGTGAGTTTCCTAACATCCAATTACATCTATCTCATAGATGAAAACTAAGGATTTAGGAGGTATTGCTTTGATCCTATATGGAGAATCCTTGTGATAAGCGGAGATTGACCGAGCGTAGCATAGGAAACTCCTTCCCCATCAAGAGTATGTCATCCACGTACTCTACGAGGATCACTACCATACTCCCTACTACCTTCTTGTATATATAAGGTTCATCTACCATTTTGATGAAGTCAAACTTTTTGACTACCACATCAAAACAGATGTTCCAACTCCGCGATGCCTGCTTTATCCTATAAAGTATCTTGCACACGTTTCCGCTGCTCCCACTGTCTACGAAGCCCTCTGGTTGTGTACTTATAGACGCTCTCTTCCAAAACATCATTTAGAAAAGCAGTCATGACACCCAACCACCAGATATCGTAGTCATGGTATGTAGCCGTGGTAAGTAGGATCTGGATGAACTTAAGCATAGCTCCTTAGAAAAGGTTTCGTCATGATCCATACCTGGTCAATGATGCAAGCTTTTAACAAGTCTAGCTTTGAAAGTCTCAACTTTTCCATGTACACCAAGTAATCTTCTCAAGATATACTTGCTCCTGATGGGGATTTAACCCTTCAGATATAGCAACCAAAGTCCATACTTTGTTGGTGTATAAGGATTCCATCTCAGATCGCTAAGCATCCAGCCATTCTTACAGAGTCCCACTCCTGATGGCCAGCTCGAAACTAGTTGGGTCATCATCTCATGATGCAATCCTCGCTCCCACTGTCATAGAGGAACCGAAGTATCTCTCAGGTGGGTGAGGAACCCTACTAGATCGGCGGAGAGGCTGAGGTTCGTTGGTTACTATTGAATCCTTTCGTTCTACCAAGTCATCTGCTGTAATTTGTATAGCTGGAACCTTTCCAGTTGTACATAACAGACCTTGCCTCGAGCTTGTCCGGATTATGCTTTTAGACATAGCCCGGACAACCCCAAATCTTAACTAACTTAAGATATGGGCTCTTCCTTTACCATATCACATATGAAGCGGTAGGCAACTGTTTTGATTTGAACCCTATTCAATAGGTGCAGCTTCTCAAGTGCATAACTCCCAAAAGGAAATAGGAAACTCAGTAGTACTCATCATAGAGCACACCATATCACATAGGGTGCATCTGCTCCGCCCCGATACACCGACGTACTGTGGTGTATACGGAGGAGTAATGCTGAGAGAGAATCTCATTCTCCTTTAGAATAATCCAGGATTTTCGTGCTCAATTATTCTCCTCCTCGATAGCATCAAAGGACATAATACTTATACCCGCATTTTGGTTCTCTACTTCTAACTTATATTCTGTGAATATCTCAAAAGATTCGGGCCTATGTTTCAACAGGAACATATGTCTGAATCTTGAGAGATTTTCAGAGAACGTAATGAAGTATAAAGAACCGGTCCTGGCATATGTAGACAGGAGACCTTACATACATCATCATGTATCAGTCCCAAGAGTTCATTAACTCTTTCTCTGTTTCCAACAAACAGGGCTATGGTCATCTAATCTCTGTGACATGACTGGCAAGTTTCACAAGATGTAAATTCAAACTGATTTAAATATGCATCTAAAATGTAACTTTAGCCAGTCGGGTCGCATTGATGTGACCTAGTCTACAATGCCTCAAGAAGGATCCGTTCATTTCTGAACTCTTCCTCTTGTGTGTGTTCTGTATACTAGGAACTGTAGTTTGATTTAGAACGTCAATGCTTTTAGATAACGTGCCTGAACCGATCAACTTTTGATATAGGAAATGTTCAAAACATTATCCAACAATACAAAATTTTATCATTTCTTTACTAATAAAGAGAGTGATATGATTTTGTATATCAGGTTCGGTATCTAATAACATTCGTTCAGAATCAATGTATTTAGAATACAGGGTGACAGTGACCAACAGATTTGGCTGCAACACTTGCCCCGCTTTCTGTCTCATGAAACTTATCACCCGTTCTTAGTTCTTTACCTAGCTGTAGCCCTATGTAACAGATTACATATCTGGGATCCTGATCCGGTATCAAATACCCAGGATGCAGAGGATACTGAGAAACAGTTCTGTATAATGAACATACCCGAAGATGATGCATCAGTATGCACTTTCTTCGTTTGGGCGGCACGGGAAATCTGGTATTCCCTAATTTCCTGCTCTGTCTTATAACAATTATAAGTTGGAGCGGGACCAACGTCCCCCAGCTCAGTATAACAAGCGGGTTCGGTCAATAATCCGTATTATTATCTTGATTAAGGCGTGATATGGTCGCTACCTGGAGAGAGAGAGAAGAAAACACTCAACGTGCGCTCTTGCAAGATCAGATTGGTTTTTATTTTATCTAATCAGGATGGCTCCCACTGTTTTTATCAAATCTTCCTTCAAACCCTAAAAGGAAAGACTAGCCGGGATTAATTACACTCTACAAGTTCGCCAATCTTTCAGCCAGGCCAGTGTCGGTACTTTGAGGGAGGTTCCCCGTGCTTTCGCACGGACCTAATTACAGTAAACCTCGTTTTCCCATAGGCGTAACCCCGTTGACACCTTTCTAGACACCTACTTGATCGGCTAATTGCAAAGTGCAAAACTCTCCCAGGAGTAACAATTACTCGCAGTGGGTATCGGGATCCAACTATCACATAGAAGGTATGCAATCTCATTGCAAATTTCAACACTTGAAACTCCCGATAATGGTTTTTACCCCTAGCACTTATGACCTTAACTATGGTCAACAAATCATAAGTACTAGTCAAGTTCTACCCGTCATTTCGTGATTAATTAGACCCACTCACATGACCCTTAACTAAGGTCAACAAAGTCACGCGACTGTCCTAACTAATCACATCATATGCGGTGTAGGAAGACATCACTTAGCTACCGTACACTGTGCCTTAACTAAGGTCAACAAACACAGCACGAATACTAAGTACTCTACTTCCTAAAATGACGGAGGGTTGTGAATAGTTTTTATGAAAACCTTTAACGCTTTGAACTTGATCTCGTTGCGGAATCAAATGGTTTTTAAATGGAATGTTTTTCGAAGCTTTTCTAGTTTTGCTAAAGGGGTCACTCCCGGTGAAGGGATCGTCGGCCCTTTCCTCGTCGAATGAGGTGCGGGATATATCATATATATCACTGTGCAAAGCAGAAACTATAGAAGCAATCAAAATACAAACCGAAAGTTGTAGCATCTGCCAGTTATTGCTAAAGGAGTCACTCCCGGTGAAGGGATCTCGGTCCTTTCCTCATCGAATAAGGTGCAGGATGTTCTATAATGAACACCGCGATGCAAAGCAAGAACTGTAGATACCTGTTTTATTTAGAAATTCGATTCCACAATATCAATTAGGTTTATTTTCTTTCATTAATCTCATTAATGAATATCCCATCATCTAAATCCACCTAAACATCACAGATAAATATAACGTACGCTTATGCCATCCGCATTCGCCTCGATGTCCCGTCTTCACCGTTAGGTTAGGTAACTAACGCCAGAGTGAGGCAGGGCTAGCGCGGGTGTAAAACATAAGCAACGTCTATATAATATATCATATATACTATATATAATATCTGTCACAGAACATCACATGATCACATCACAGATAAATCACAGCAGAAGAAACATATGAAATATTGGATATACTAGGACGTCCGTGTTTTCAATACGAGCCAGTATAAAACACGGATTCCACGGTCGTGATGAATAGCCAATCCCACATCCCTAGACCCCTACGAGAGCGGCAAGCAACCCTACCAATTCTAGGGTTAGGAGATCCGGACTCGACTCCTCGAGATGGTCTCCCACTGGACCCTAGAACCCGGTTACTTGTGCTCCCCTCCTTGGGTCTATCCTAGTGCGGAAAAGTAAATAATATACAAACGGTGACATCTTCCGCAACCTGGAAGTGCCCTAATAAAAGAATATTACATACAAGTTCTTACATGAATGAAAATGAAAAACACTCATCTCACATAAAAACCCCCGGCTATTCAAACACGACGATCCAATATAACATATCCAGCAACAAATAACATCACATGTCATCAACGTAAGTAAATATGTGCATCCCAATTGTCGTTGACATATAGCAACGAAACCGGCGATATCACATATTACACTTACGGTCACAGAAAAGAAAGTGTAAAACTACAACAGTTGGAATCCGCAATCTCTTTAGACATCTCATGCCTAATCAAATGAAATACTTAGACATCACATGCCTAACAATTATAAACCCCGCATTTTAGTCCCAAAATCGAAAACACTTTTCAATATAAAGTCGGGCAATTCAACAGGATTCCCGACATTCAGATCGAATGCTCGTCGCAAACTTTAGTAGGCGGCCGCACCCCCGATACCGTCGACGAAGTGCACTAAGGCGGAATACCGCTACCGCGAGCACCCGAACGGATGCTTTCGGCGACGGGGTTCTCCTACAGTCACTTGGTCGGGGCTATGGAGCGAGGCTGTCTATTAAGTTTACCCGACGAGTATCCGCGTACGCTACGTGATTGCGACGGACTTTTGATCACATCAAAATTCCGTGGCAACCGATCAAGTGAGACTAAACTGCTATGTTTATAACATTCATTCAGTCATCTCATAACTGCTTGTGAATTCCAATTATTGTATCACATTCCGGATAAGACAGAAAATGTTAAACTTTCCGATCGAACAATCGAACACCCAAGTTTTCCTGATACAGCTCAACACATGAAATAAGTCTAAAAACATTCAGTTCGTGCCTCAGTACCAACGGTCCAGCCGTAGAAGGGTCAAGCCAACGCCTCACATGTGGCACGCCCAAACCCTAAGGTTCAAAGGACGGTTCAAGACGGTCACATAATCCAGTTAAGGTTTGTTGTCTTCTAGAGGGACCATCGCGATACTTGCACTACTTAGAACGTCATTAAACTACGGAAAAGTCCAACAATTGGAAATTTCCCGGCAGGGGAAAAAATGGGTGTTTATATCCGGTCGAACTTTTTAACATATTCTAGAATTATCCGGAAAAGCACACAGACAAAATCAGACAATCCGATCGAAACATCGAATCCTCAATACAACCCAGAAAACTCAACTCTTGAGTTCAGATTAAAACATCCCAGAAAATCCAGTACCAGAAATAGGAATTACTGTGCAAAAAGTATTGGGCATTGTGACAATACGGCCGCGGAACCGCCGCAGAAGCCTTGCTTCTGCCGCGGTTCCGCCGCACTCTTGTTGAATCATGGACACGTGTTGCACAGTAATTCTTAGGATTCCCTGCTAATTTTTCTGCATATTTTTAATATACAAAAATCCACAAATTTGAAAAATGTACAGAGAGGGTTGTCGGGTTAGGGTTTCGGGTTCGATCGGGTTTCTAACATCGTCTTCGCATCGCCTAAGGCTCTAGCTAGTCTCTGATACCACTGTAGGGTTCCTAGGCACACTAATAAAGTCTCACAAGGCATCAAACATGGCTAATTCAAATTTTACATGTGCGTACAAACCCTAATACGGATCGTTAACTAGATTTATAGGCTATGCGATGCAAGTTAACGACTTTAACTTAAAAGGAAAGGGGCTACAACCTTTGTAGATCCGGTCCACCACTTCCTAAGCTCCACGATGATGTCCCTCCGCTGTCCAAATCGGATCCCGGACTCTAGCATCGGCTTCATCGGAAAAATGGGCGGGCTTGGTCGTCGGCTTCGATGCCGAAGATGATCTACGTCGAGGCATCACTAGATCAAGCTCCCACTTCACCAAGTCATGAAACTTGTGAAGAAAACACCCTATACTACTTGGCAAGAGATAGAGGATGAAGAAATAGGAAGTGGGTTCACTTTAGAATTGGATTTCTCACATGATTTCATCACTTGCCATTGATGAGGCAAGCTTTTCTTTCTTGCTCATGAAGAAGGAGATGAAGAAAGAATATGATAAGTGTTATAGAATAATTGAAAAAGAATTAATTCTTATCATATTCTAACCTTAGTTAAGTGTAGAGAATAGACTAGGGTTAGTTTAAATGGTTAGGGTTAAGGATGAGAACAAAAAGGTCATTTAGTCAAAGCTTCATGAAGCTTCAACTAAAAACAAATCAAGCCACCATTCATTTATCTTTCAATTTATTCAAAATGAATAAATAAATAAGATAAATGAATAAGCAAAACCCTAATCAACAACTTAACCATGGTTTAATTCTTTACACTTAACCAAATAAGCATGTATCATCAAACATGATACAATCAAGTGCACAAAAGTATATCACATATACAACTTGCACTAATCAAGTGAGAAAATCCATTTAAAGTGAACCAATACTAGTTAATGCAAAGTAATATATCAAATATATAATTATACATTAAATCATTAAATCAACACTTGATTTAACGATCCGGTCATATCGCATATAACCGACTAGTATCCTATGTATCGGCTTATCGAATCAATCCTCGATTCGATAACTAGGTTATATCGCATACAACCATTCGATACATTCATCGCGAGAAATAGAATACGGTATCACATACACGCATTATTCTCGGTCCCGCACATATCTCATATGCGCTCCTATTTCGTTTTTCTTGAGCCAGGAAACCTCTGTGTAGGACTCTAAAGACTCGTCAATACGCCGGCAGCAGATGATGATCATATCAAACATCCACAAGCCGCAAGCGGTCTGCTAAACGTAACGGCCACCCGGGTATTGAGCGATCAGAAGATCGACGAGCAAGCCCGCTCACACTCCTGTGAATCCAACCAGTAACACTTACCGTACAGTCCGGTCTGTTCGTCTGATATGTCGCATATCTCACCTAGGGGTGGTAAACGTCAGACCCCAACAGTTCGATAAGTCATGCCGACGTGAGGTCCATAACAATCGTGAAGCTACTGATAACTCTTACAAGTATATCACTGCAACCCTGGCCAGGGATTTCTTGTTATGGCCAGTCGAGCATAGCGCAACAACAACCCCCAATACCGGGAGAGACGAATCCCCTCCTATCGCTCATTGCCTCCATGTGAATCGGGACTGTACCCAAAAACCACCTGTTTGCACGACTCAGTAGAGCCGTGGTAGGGTGGAAATCAAAGCACAGTGGGAGACATACAAGACTCTATGACGATCTCGGGTCAACAGACTAAGCTGTACCAGTGTCACCTAATACCATCTGGGAGTTCTCGGCGAGTCCGTTCAGTGTACCCAGTCTCCACTGAGCACCCGCATACCATCTCTGATGTCAAACACTAATGGATATGAGATCATCCATCGCCCATCACATGGGTTGAGAAGATATACGCTAGTCTACTCTGGAATATCGATGCCCCGTCTCGATATTCCCACGACTAGGAACATTGAAGGATGTACTCATGGACTACCCAGGCCCCACTAGTATGATCTACATCATAGTCCTGGAAGTCGAGTACACATCCTAAGGGCTTTATCAACATGCAACAGAGAGACAGAAAGTATACATGTTAAGATAAAGAGCAACCAGATAGCGTACTATCATGTCGAGCAAGAAAGTCCTACCTATATATGTCCCAGCATCCACTACAATGTACATCCAATGTACAGTAATGGCCTCTAGGGCATACATATAACTAACACCTAGTCGTGGGAGTTTCGAGACAGGGCATCGATACTCCAGAGTAGACTAGTGTATACAATCGAGACCCCGACGAGGGGCGGTGGCCGGTCTCACAAGCCACTGGTGTCAATAGGTTCACCTAAGATGTATACAGGTGCTCATTGGGTTATGAGTACACCGGACAGGACTCGCCGGGAACATGCTAGTTGGTATTATACCTGATGTCAGATAGCAGTTCCCTGGTGACATGTGTACAGATTAGTTCATCGACCTGAGATCGTCATTTGTCTCGTGTGAGTTCCCACTGTGCTTTGATTACTACCCTACCACGCTCAAAGGAGACGTGCAAACAGGTTTTAGTTGGGTACAGTCCCGAGCCACATGGAGGCAGTGAGCGGATCTGCAGGGGTTCGTCTCTCCCGGTATTGGGGGTAAGGTCGCGCTGTGTCTAGGAGAGCCAGTACATGAAAGTCCTTGGCCAAGGCAGGAAATTTACTGGTAGGTATTCCAGTAGTATCTCAGGGTGTTCTGGGCTGCACTCCGACACGACTTGTACCGCTTTTGGGGGTCTGACTTTTACCAACCCCCTAAGGCCCGCCATGCGATGCTCATAGACGAACGAACCGGACTGTACGGATATTGTCACTGACAGGCTCAGTAGGGTGTCAGGATGAGTTCGCTCATCGACATCCCTTTTGGTCAAAACCTGGTTGCCCATTACGTATGGCTAATACCTCTGACGTGCTAGTGATTAAATCCACAGCCAAGAGATTGACGAGTCTTTAGAGTCCCCCACAGACAGTTGCTCAAGTTTCGGGCGAAACGTTGTAGAGGCCGTATGGAGATATGGCAGGGTTCGATCAGATACGTGCGGTATTGCACGGATCAAGATCGGACGGTTAATACTAGCGGGCTTTGGTTTAAGCCGGATCCTAGTATTGTACAGTGTAGATTTGTCTCATTGCATTTGTATTCGGTCGGAATACAAATGAGGGTATGTATATACAGTAGCGGGGTTTTCCTGTAATTTATTACGGGATCAGTTTACCGAAGTTGCCAGTTTGTTTTCCGGTTTTGGCCATTTTTTTTGTATCTTTCATTGGCTGAAAATTGGTGGAGGAGGGCTTATTTGCAATTGTGCAAATTGGCATTGTGGAGGGTGGTTTTTGCATATTATTGTTCCATGATGGTTGCACCATCATTTGACTTCATTTGACTTTCTTTTAGTCATCATGGCTTGACTTGTGGAGATATGATTGATTGATAGAGTGTTGGTTTTGTTGGGTGATCATTTCTTTTCTCATGATAACCCTTTTTCTCTCTCTTTGATTATTGACTCACTCACCTCATTCATACTCTCCCCTCTCATTCCTCACAAGAAAAAGGCTGGCCACTTCTTCATGGGGCTGTCCCAATTTTGGGTGGGGGAATTACTCTCATTTGGCTTTGTAAAATCATATAGCTCCTTCTCCAAAAGTTCATATCTCATACCTCCACCAAAAGGCAACTTCTAGTAACCCCAAAAGAGACATAGAGTTCTACAGTTAACCTACAGCATCCTTGGGCACGTCGGCTCGCCAACTTCGTGCCCGAGTTGCCTCGGTCCAGAGGTGGGAGCCCGTAAAAGAACCCGGCGATGTAGTGCCCTTCCGGCGAGGAGGCGAAAACCGGAGATTCCGCGGGGAGATCGAGACGACGACGAGAAGACCGAAGGACACGGATCGCTCGGTATATCTCTCTACCCCCTCTCTTGTTAGCTAGGATTAGATTAATGGCCCGATCCGGGATTTTTGTGCGCGGTGGTGTCGGTTCAAAAGTTAAAGTAAATTATCGTTTCCGCATTTTGGCCTCCGATTAACGGCCGGGGCGCCGCCGTGCACTTACAATTTTAAAAAGGATGGCTTAAATTCTTTATACCTTTATTTCAAAACTGCACCTCCACAATTTTCCGCAAAAAAGTTTAGATTTCTGGGCTTCGGCTTACTTGAATTAAGTTACGCCTTTAAATGTTGCGTGATTTAAGTGCCGGTCATGTGCCAAATTCTAGGTCGTGACAGTAAGAAAATTAACATGAGATTAAAACTTCAACAAATTTATTTACATTCAACTTGATTCATTTACAATACATGATATCAACTAAAGGAAAATACAAGAAAAGAAATGCCTAAACATGTGGCATACATAAACTAAGAAGAAGATAACGGGCCTAGGCCTGAGTCGCGTTCTGATCGTGCTCCTCCACTGAGATGTCTGCCTCCTCAGTCTCTACAGTATCTGACAAACATTCCAAGAAAACATAGGTGCATAGAATGCCCATCATCAAACTTTCACTCGGTATGTCCCCAAGATATGAAGTGAAATATAAAGTGTAATGATAAAGGAAATATATATCATGAACAAATGATTATGAGGTATGGTGTCTCAGCATGTCATTTTATATAAACACGGCAATTTTATTTAGCATGCAGTTCTTTCTTAATATATGTGAAAAAAAATGGTAAGTAGGTAAACATGACAGTATAGCTTGAGCATGGCAAACAAATATAACATGGTCGTATAGTGTAGGTATGGTGAATATGCAGTGAATGTAAGTGTCTTAACGGTCTCTACTCGGGTACACTAATTTAATATAAGTTCAAGAGTGAATATCAACCAATCTCAAGAGTGTTCTCGAACCCAACGGCTGTAATCCAGGGGTAAAATACCACGGGCCTAAATCAAGTGTTAGTAACGGGACTTCAACCTAGTGTTGACGTATTCCATACTCAACAGGCTGTAATCCAAGAGGAAGGAAACACGGGCCCTCATGATAGCTTGCTTGTGTTAGTAGACATGAATTCATGATCTAGTGGGACTCCTAAGATTTCGTTGGATTCACGCATGAACTACCCCAATACCCCGTATATGCTAAGTTACAGCTAAAATTACCAACCTTGCTCGAATCCATGAATACATCAAGTTGCAAGATTGAGTTCATGTATTTATCAAGTATTCATGTCAAGTATTCATGTATTCATGTCAAGTTGTATTCATGGTTCGATTCAAGTCATAGTGTTCAAATATTCATGTTTTGATTGAGTCAAGTTCAAGTGTTCTGATTCATGATCAATGGTCAGGTATACATGTTTGCTTTTGATGTTTGGGTTCAAGTATTCGCGTTTGGTTTTAGATTCAGATTTGAATTTGGATTCAAGTTTGATTTAGACTCAGACTTGAGTCAGACACTTATAAACTGATTTAGATCCTGAATTAGGTTCGGAAGTTATCGGTAACTGCTGCACAAGGACGGCAGGATTGTTAGTGTAATATCCCTAGAGGCCATTATTGTATAGTACTAGTTTGTATATTATATTTTGGAAGCTTGGGATCTATACACAGATTTATGACAGACTTGCTCGATAAGGTAGTATGCCATAAGAAGGCTTGATTTGAATCTGGAGCCTTTCTTTTAAGTGTGTTTTGAATATTGAAAATTCGAGGTTGATTAAGTATGTATATGCCGTTTTCCAGTGTGCCATACCCAATCAGTTCTTGATTTAGGAGAATGTTCGTGACATTACTTTCAAGCGCAAAATTATATCCTTTATTAGACAACAAAGATACTGATATAATATTACACAGCATACTGGGAATACAAAAACAGCTATACAACACCAAAACGTGCCCATTAGTCAACCCTAGGTGATACTCCCTTATTGCAACAGCATCTACATGCATTCCATTGCCCATCCGGAGAGTCATATCACCTGTCTCCAGTACTCTACTATTTCTCAGATCCTGCAATGAATTACAGATGTGAGAACCAGAACCGGTATCAAGTACCCATGATGTAGAGTTTACTGAAAGACAATTTTCGATTACGAACACACCTGAAGCAGAAGCAACCGCTTGCTTCGTGTCCTTTGCCTTGAAGGCCATACAGTCCTTCTTCCAGTGCCCTTGCTTGTGACAATAATGGCATTCGTTTATATCCGCTTTCACCCTTCCTGCCTTGTTCTTTCCCTGCACCTTCTTGACCCCACCCTTCGGTTTGATGGCTTTCATCTTCTTCTTCCCTTTAGCTTTCGCTTTAGATTTAGAAGAGAATGATTGGCCAACATACAGAACGGGGGTCTTCTCCTTTTTCAAGGAGGTCTCTCCTACCCTCAACATGTTGAGGAGCTTTGGAAGATAGGCTTCCATTTCGTGCATGTTGAAGCTAAGCACGAACTGAGAGAAGGTGTGGGGAAGGGACTGCAAAATCAAATCGATATACAAATCATTCTCTAGCACGCATCCCAGGTTTGCGAGTTCCTCAATGTGGCTGATCATTTTGAGGACGTGCTCTCCTACAGGCGATCATGGAGCTAACCTCATCTGGAAGAGTTTCCTTGAGGTCTCGTACCTTGCGATACGGGAGTGCTCTCCATATAATTCCTTAACATGGAGAAAGATGGATACAATATCCATACTCTCGTGCTATTTCTGGAGTTCATTGTTCATGGACGCCAGCACGATACACTTAGCTCGCTCACAATCCAGATCCCAAGTTTTGCGAACTTCCTTGTCCACAACTGAGGAATCTGGTCCAGGGATAAGGGGAGGAACAGCGGTGGTAACATATGCTACTTTGTCATAAGTCAGTGCAATGTTGACGTTCCTTAGCCAATCTTTATAGTTCTGCCCGGTCAGTATATTTTTTTCAAGTAATAGTTTTAGTCCTGTCATGGTAGCTGCTAGAGAGAGAAAAAGAAAACACTCAGCATATGCTTCTTGCAAGTTTAGATTGGTTATTAGTTTATCTAAACAGGATGGCTCCCACTGTTCCCTCAAATCCTTCTTCAAAACCTAAAAGAAGAACTAGTCAGGATTTAATCACACGTCACAATACTTGCTTAACCTTTCAGCCAGGCTGGTGTTGGTACTTCGAGGGAGGTTTTCCAACGCTTTCGCGAAGTTCCTTAATTAAATAACCTCTTTTCCCTGGAGGCGTAGCCCCTCTAACACCTTTCTGGACACCTACTTGGTTTATGCATTGATTGTTAAGTGAGAATGTTTCCCGAGAGTAATCCTACTCATCAGTGGGATCGGGATCCAACTATCATTGCATGTTGCACTAGATGGAAGACACTCTAGTCACCATACTCCAGAAGGTATGCTAAATTTGCAAGTTTCCTTTATGCTTGAAACTCCCGATGTGATTTTTATACCCCAAGCTCTTATAGACCTTGACGTAGGCCAACAAGTCATAAGATGCAAGTCAAGTTCTACCCGTCGTTGTCCTGATTAATTTAGGTACATCGTACATGCCCTTGACGTAGGCCAACAAGGCTGTACGTATGTCCTATACTAATGCATCTATCTATGCAACAAATAGGCAGACCACACTGCTACCATCCACTATGCCTTGACGTAGGCCAACAAGCATAGCATGAATACGATGTGCTGTCTATCTAAAACGACGGAGGGTTACGGCTGGTTTTTGGCAAAAAAACCGTTAACGTAATGAACTTGATTTGATCGAAGGAACTAAGATAGCTTTTATTAAAAGGAGTGGTTTAAACTCCGCATTTAGAATTTTCTTTTTCAAGAAAACCGAGTGGTTTTAGAAATTGTTCCAACGATTCAGTTTAGGTTTTATTTTTCTTTGCATTAAAAATAATGCGTCCCATCTTTAACCTATCATTACAGATAACAACGAAAATACAACGTCCTCTTATACCATCCGCATTCGCCACGGGGTCCCGTCATCACCCGTTAGGTTACTTAACTAACGGCAGAGCGGGGGCTGGGCTAGCGCGGGTGTAAAACATAAGTGACGTCTAAATAGCTATCATATATAGATATTGTACATTCGTCAGACGCAATAATAGGCATTCCAGATCACAGATAAACAATATTGGATTTGCAAGCAATCCGCGTTTCTTTTGAGCCTGTAAGAAAAGACGGATTACACAGTTGTGATGAATAGCCATTACCCCACCGTAGACCCCTACGGATACGGCAAACTACCCGCCAAGTACCCGAAGTGAAGCGGTCTCCCTCAACGACGTGAGTAGGCCACTAAACACTTCGAAATACCCGGTAGTTTATGCACCCCACCTTGGGTCTATCCTAGGAGCAAAAACAGTAAAAAGAAATAATACAACGGTGGCTACAACCGCAACCTGGATGTGCCCCGCAAAATAATATTACAACTTATTACAATTACATCGAATGAATTAATAAAATAATCCATCAGAGAACCCCGGCTAATCATCACAACAGTCCAATAGAGTTCATAATCACAAACAGTTAAAACATTACAGATATGTGCAACCCCTTGCCAACCGACATACTAGCAGTTAGGGAAGGTTTACGAACACATAATACAGTTCACAGATATAATCAAACAAGCAAACATCGTATAATTTCGATCGATTAAACACATTAAATTCTACTCCAAATCTTCTCTGTAAATTTGAAACCTGAGCAGAAAATAAACAGTACCAGAAAATACAAAATATCATAAAAGATGCACAGAAGAAAACTGGGCTGAATCGGCACCAACTCGGCCGCGGATCCGCGGCGGATCGGTAGGATCGGCCGCGGTTCCGCGGCTCAGTGGCCGATTCAGGAGCCCATTTTTCTTCTGTGTTCTTATATTTTCATGCTGGTCATTCTGGAGGAACCTGAAAAATTTTTGGACCTCATTTTTAAATTGACAGAAACTATGCAATATCGGTGTATTTTCCGGTTTGTTTTGCGTTCGAAATTCATACGATTTTTCAAGTGAGTTAATTATTGTTTAGTGAGGCTCTGATACCACTGTAAGTCGATGTGCAACACCCCACGAGTTGCGGGGAGGCGGAAATATGAAAAACGATCTTGTTTTGAAGCGTACATCGACTAACCGAAGATCTTTGCTAAACGATAATTAACAATAACCATAGAGTTCTTAGCTACTATGTAAAGAGATTATACCTAATGATTCTAGTCCTTCATCTTTGTGATCTCTACGTCCTCCTCGGCCTCCTATCCGTAATAGAAGATCCACCCGAGTACCCTAATCCAAGCTACACCTCAAGACTTGAGGTAACTTTGTTTCTCTAGTTGCTAACCAAAGTAACTAAGATGATGTAGAGGTAGGTTATGGAGTGATTAGTCTATCCCAATCCTTGGTCTCAACTCATGAGTGGTAGGATTAGGGTTTGAAGAAGGAGTGCACTTGAGGAGAGAGAAGGTGGAGATGATTATGAGAATGAAAAAGCTTCTCACTTGAATATATGAAACATAATGAATTATCAAATAAATGAATATAAATGATTATTCACCATGCTTCATTAATTCAATAAGAGTGATTCACTATGTGAGTCATTAATCAATAAATGATGCATTAATGACATAGTGAATCACACTAATGAGTCACAATTTGCATTAAATGAAAATGCCACCTTAACCTCCTTAGTCACCCTCCTTCTAGAAGCTTCTCGAAAAATTACGAGAACGCCCCTCGCATCCGTGAAAACACGGAAAAACTTTAGACTGTATAAATCCAATAATCCAATACTAGAATCTGGCTTAAACCAAAGCCAACTAGTAAAAACTATCCGAATTTCGTACGTGCGTTTAAACACGTATGCGTCCGAACCTTTTGTCGTAAAACCGTACGACCTCTATATCATTTCGCCTGGAGTTAGGAAAACTCTGTGTGGGACTCTAAAGACTCGACTACTACGCTGGCAGTGGGTTTAACCACAGACCGCAAGCGGCACTAGCTGTACGTAACGGTCCCCAGGTAGATGTCGATAAGAAGGCTGGTGAGGATACCCATCCGAACTCCTACTGAGCCTGTGCGTGACAATATCCGTGCAGGCCGGTCTGTTCGTCTAAGAGTATTGCATATATGGTCTAAGGAGGTGGTAAACGTCAGATCCCTAATAACCGTACAAGTCATGTCGGTATGACTCTATCACCATCCGAGAATCTACTGATCAATCTATCAGTAATTCTCAATTAGCCCTGGCCAGGGACTTATGGTAATGACCAACCGATCACTGTGCGATATCAACTCCCTATACCGGGAGAGACGAATCCCTAACAGTCACTCACTGCCTCCACGTGGCTCGGGACTATGCCCAACTAAAACCTGTTTGCACGACTCCTTTGAACCGTGGTAGGGTAGTAATCAAAGCACAGTGGGAACTCACACGAGACAAATGACGACTTTAAGTCAGTAGACTATCTGCACACATGTCACCTGAGAACTGCTATCTGACGTTAGGTATAAATACCATCCAGTCAGTTCTCGGCGAGTCCTGTCCGGTGTACTCACACCCAGTGAGCATCTGTATACAATCTTAGGTGCACTCCACCAATGGCTGCGGGACCAATCCATCGCCCCTCCTCAGGGTCTAGATATGTATACACCAGTCTACTCCGGAGTATCGATGCCCAGTCTCGATACTCCTGCGACCAGGGACATCTAAGGATGTGCCTATTGACTATCCAGCTCCCACTAGTATGACTGCCATCATAACGCCGGAAGTCAGGCAAACACCCTATGGTTTTATCAACACGTATATATATATATATATATATGAATACTACGCAAAATATATCATATGTCAAGATAAAGACAAACCAAATAGCGTATTATCATATTAAGCAAGACTGTTATGTACATGCATATCCCAGTATCTGTAACGTTTCAGAAATCATTTTGCGAATTTTTCCGTTTTAGGACAAAATTGTCGGTTTTTCCCGTTTTAACCCGATTTCGATCAAACGTCCGTATAAACTTACCGGCACCTAGTTTAGCTAAAATAAAGCTTGTGCGCGAGCTTTGGGATTATGTGGGACATTTTGGTCCAATTTGAATTTTTCCCAATTTTAATGTTATTTTAATGCGGTATTCACATTTTGGGAAATTTCTCTTTAAGCGATCTTTTCTTCAATTATTCTTGTGTAAACCTAAACCACATAATATCTAGATTATTGTGTGGACAAGGATTTAAGAGTAAAAGAAAAGAAAAGAAAAGAAAAGAGAGATGCATGCATGTGTGTATATGTAATGTGAATGCATTTAATGCATTAATTGTTAGGAAACTGCTAGGAAACCCTCACCCATTCCCTCCCCTCTTCCTTTTGGCAGAGCTCTCCCTCTCTCTCTACTGCCCTTATCCATTTCTTATCTCTTTTCTTCACAAAACCCTTCACAAATCCTTATATCTTCACAATTCTTCATAAAAATCCCATTTTTCTTCACTTTTGCCTCTTGCTTGCTTTGGAGTGCCTAAAACTTGGATCTTTGGCTTCTTTGGTTTAGGTATTGTTCTTTTACTGTTTTTTATGTGTTTTTAGTATAGCTTTGCTTGTTAGTTCAGTTTAGATTAGATAAAGTTAGGTTTTTGTGCGAAATATCGTATTTTAGTGTCGGTTTGTGTAGTTTGTTCGTGTCTTGTAGCTGTTATTAATATATATATTTGGTTTAATAAATTCATATTAGGGTTAAATTTTTTCAAGTGTTTAGTGTTCACTTGAAGTGTTAATTTGTGTTTTGGATATGATTAACCTAGTAGGAAATGTTAATTTTTGCTAATGAACACTTTGTTTAATTATGCAATTTTGCTTACTAGGTTTTCCTAAAATTTATTTTGCAAGTGTTAAAAATATAGGAATGGTTTAGATAGCTTAGTTAAGCTATTTTAGGGTGTTTGTAATCGCTAGATATACTTTAGCTTGAAACTAGTGCGAAATATTGCGATAGGTTACTTACTAGTTTTCGTGGTTTTCCCGACGTGGGTTCGATTGATCGTTGCGAGGTTATATCTATTGTCTTCCTCGTAATTCTTGTGTTGTGTTGTGCGATCGGGACGATCGGGGTCCAGACTTGGTGTTTTGTAGTTTAGCGACCCCAATTAGGGTTTTTGGCCGGTATCGTGCGCGATAGATGCGCTAAGCGCGCAGTGTAATTTTCCGGGCGTTTTCTTCGCGTTTCGTTGTCTTTTCGTCATTGTAGGATTTTTCTTATGTGATGTGTTTGTGAAATTTTAGGTTCGCAAGCGGGGACGTCGGACGCTACGACAAGAGGAAAACAGGTGGTAGGCTTCACCTAGCTTGGAGCGTCGGTGAGTAGATTTAACATCTACGGGGGAATCGCCCGCATGGCGTTATGCGTCTGGGCTAGAGATTTTAACTTGTCGCATATTCTATGTCATGTTTAGAATTGCGCATTTACCCTATTAATTAGATGTAGTGTGCCTGGACTAGTAGTTGTAGGACACTGCACATATTATTGACGATTTATGTTGCACGAGCACTGTTTGTATGCTACACACACCGTCCATAATTACCATGTCACACACAAACCATTTATAGATATTATATTGCTTGGTTAGGGACATTGTGATATTGATTTATATTTCTTATCGCATTTAACATATAGTTACCTGTATACCTATAGGGTATTGTACCATTAGTGATAGGTACATACACACCTAAGGACATGGCTATAGGTGTGCTTTACATTTCATACTTCACTTATACCTGATAGGTATATCACATCATTACAAATAGGTAGATACCTATATTTTCTGCTATACCTTCATATGTTTACATATATCTGGTTATAGCTATATATTTACCCTTATTGTTGTATTATTAAGAATTGGAGATATTAGGAACCGCATGATATTTATATTAACTGGTTGCAGTTAATTAGCGGCTTTTTCTTTATACGCTTACATTACTGTTTTTATGTTGCGTATACTTTATTCATGGATTTTCGCGTTGTTATATAGATTTTTCATGATGTTTTCTGGATTCGGGAACCGTGGGAGTTCATGAAATTATGCATTATTTGAAAAACCCGGTTTCCTTGATATGATATTTTAGCAGCCACCATGAGATTTATCGGTTACGATGTGTATACCCTACGTGAGAAAAGGAGGGATCCGTGTGCGGGTACATGGTGGGGCCTGGAGGTACCCCGAAGCAAGAACGATGTCGTGGTGTCAGGTGATGAGGCTTAGGGGAACCATACTATCCGGTGACAGGACCAATGACTCAGCGGCTATCATGTGGATACCGACGGGAGTCATGTACGTATGGATACGTCGAGAGGCGAGGGTCAGAGCTAGGCACTCGAGCTTTCGGGATAGCGTATGATACGTACCTATCAGGGGGCCAGTCATGGAGACAGCACCTGATGGATCAGTATTTCTGTGTCGATGCTTGGCACATTGGTTTCATGATATTTCTAATTACTTGTTTGTATATATAACAGGGGATTGAGCCGCTGTTATATATACCCTTACACCAATACTTGTGGAATGAGACGCTAATATATGTGTATTGACCTCATCATATTTATTTACTCCATTATATTTAGGATGTTAGAATTTTGCTGGAGATTTGACTCGGCATATAAGAGATTCATTTGAGATTGGATACTGGATAGATATGTGAGATCTACTTACTGTTGTACATTCGAGATATATGAGATATACTTGATATTGTACATACGAGATATGTGAGATCTACTTGATATTGTACATTCGAGATATATGAGATCTACTTGCTGTTGTACATTCGAGATATGTGAGATATACTTGATATTGTACATACGAGATATGTGAGATCCACTTGATTTTGTACATTCGATATATACGAGATATACTTGATGATTGTACATTCGATATATGTGAGATATACTTGAGGTTGTACATTCGGGATATATGAGATATACTTGATATTGTGCAATTGAGGAGATGTGATACTTAGATAATATGAGAGCCAATTTGGGGGCTGATTTGAGGAATTGGGATTTGAATTGTCTTGCTGGATTGTGATCCTACCAAGATGTCAGGATTCCGTGGAAATGACATACTTCACTCCATACCTCACCTTTATCTATTTGTACACTGCTTCATGTATTAGTAGTACCTGTTAGAGTACCTTTCATGATTATTGCACATTTACATTCTCATATCCCTATCGCATGATTATTGCACATTTACATTCTCATATCCCTATCGCATGATTATTGCATACTGTTGTCCTATCATTATTGCTTTATATATATTGGTTGTACCTGCTAGTGTACTTTCCATTATTCTGCATTCATATGACATGTTATTAATGGTAAATGCATATCTTAGATTTACGCATTACGTGCATACTTGCGATTACCTGCATATGTTATTTACTATTCACGAGTTGGCAACTCACCCCCGTTGTGCCATAGGTATTGCAGGTGTTTCCCCAGAGTAGTCGAGGCAGGCTATTCATCTTTCGCTACAGATACCGCATCGGCTCACAGTGTGCTGTTTTGCTTAGGTAGGTTTTGGTGGTTATCTGTATTTTTTATTGTATATTCGTTGTATCTTATACTCTCCATCTACTACTAGTATGTTGTGACTTAGAGACTTGGTGAGGACAATATTATATATTATTGTAGATTTGTTGCCTTTGATACAGTTTCCTTTCTTTTGTCTCTTATTTCTTCGCTACGGCGTCGTATATCTGTTGTGGTGTTTGTTTTCCGCCGTTGGGCGTGGATTTTCGCTCCCGTTTGGGATACTTTACTTTATATTCATGTTGTATCCATTTGGGGGTTAGTTTTTACAAAGGGGGTGCTGCCAAAATTTTAAAGAAAAAGTGGACTCTTTTAAAGAATTTGGGTTGTGATTTCAAACGTCTCAAAAACTTTTATTATCTTTTTTCCGTATTTTCATGGTTTAGATTTCTGGGTTTTGGCTTTCTTTTACTGCGTTACGTCTGTAGGTGTTGCGTAGCATTAGGGCCGTCACGTGCAAATTTCGGGTCGTGAAAAACTTGGTATCAGAGCGTTAGGTTTTACCTTTCGGAGTGTAGGATGACCTTGGTATGATGGAGTAGGTAGCTTAAGCAGAGTAACGTAGTGTGTGTATGTCTGCAGCATGCTCACGATGCGGTACTTCGCCTAAAGTGCCTAAGTACAAATTGCTTGAAATTCCTTCCTTGATGATTCATATCCTTGTGATTCGATTCCGTGTTCTTATCGAATCTTATATTCTATTTATAGCCTTTGCCGCCGACGACTATGGGGACTCAGAGAGATGCAGCGAGGTCAGAGCTGACTCGGGTGGGTCAAGGACTGACCAGGATGGCGCGCTCGTTGCACAGGTGCAGACGGTTTCGCCTTCGACTGATAGTATCGTTAGGCTTGTGGCAGAGATGCAGGACTTGCGCCAGACGATGAGTTCATTGGTTGAGGCCATTCGAGCGCAGCGACAGGATGTTGTCACCCATGTTGCCCATATGTTCCTTGCGGTCAGCACACAGTATTCCGTCACCTACACAGCACCAGTGGATGCAGCCCCAGTTGACGAGACACGTCTTCCGGAGACTTTAGGAGTTTCGGATCAGAGGAGGGATCATGCAGGTGTGCCAGCCCATAGACAGAGGCCTAGTCGTCGAGACAGTTTTCGTGACCGTCGTGGGAGTGGCAGAGGCTTAGGACGAAGTCAGTCGTTCAGCTCTCATCCCCAGGAGGGCCGGCAGCCGTCGTATGGATGTTTTCGATGTGGGAGCCTTCATCACTTCATCAGGGATTGTTTCTTAGCGCCGCGTCAGAGTCGTGTTCTCAGAGGTCGTGGGCGCAGAAGGTTTGCTCAGAGGGGTCAGTCTGGCAAAGGAAGAGTTTTGACAGTTCCGGGTAGAGGGCGGACATGAGAGTTTGTTTCTACTCATCGGGACGCACAGGAGTCCAATGCAGGGTTTTCAGGTATCCTTAATTTACATGTTCTTTTTATGTACTTGTTGGTTTTTCACTCTTTGTGCCGTGGTTGGGATGAGGATCGTGTTAGCTAGATCAGCCGTTTTGTTGTGTTAACTTCTGTCAGCGATTCTTTTGTTGCGCGACACGTATTTCATTCGTATGCCAAACGGTGAGGAGATTTTGCCGTCATTGGATCCTTCTAGAGATGTTGGATTTGACGTTCTCCTGGGCATGGATTGATTAGCTACGTGTTAGGCGTCTGTGGACTACCGTGAGGAAACAGTCAGGAATTGTTTTCCTGGCGAGTCAGTTCTTGTTGTGCAGGGGGATAGTGGTGCCGCCTCTCACAGCTCGAATTCAGCCTTTTTCGCCAGTCGGCTTTTGAGGAGAGGATGTCGAGGATCCTTGGCGTTCATTCGTGATACCGGAGCCATAGTGGGTTTGTTGGACCGGGTTCTTATCGTGCGAGAGTTATCCGACATTGTTCCAGATGAGCCGGCGGAGCTTAGGGAGCTTAAGGATCAGCTGCAGAGTTGTTTGTTGAGGGGATTGTGCGTCTGAGCGTTTCGCATTGGGGAGCTCCTATTTCTGTTCGTCAAGGAGGAAGACGACAGTTTGAGGTTGTGTATTGATGGATCGTTAATTGAACCGGCTTACGGTGCGGATAGGTATCCTTTACCTCGCCTTGACGATTTTTTCGATCAGCTCCACATTGCGAGACATTTTCTAAGTTGTTGGGATCAGGTCATCATTGTTGCGGGTTTGGAGTGATGGCATTCCGAAGGCTGCCTTGTGCATGCTACGACTTTGTGTGTTTTGGTGGCGTCTTTGGACTCGCCAATGCCCTAGCAGCATTCATAGACATGATACACCAGATTTCTTCAGGCCGTTCCTCGACCGGTTTTTGTTGTGATATTGACGACATTTTGTTCTATTCTAATGTGTCTTGAGGAACAGGAGAAGCATTTGAGAATTTGTTTTGCAGACATTGGGAGAGTGCCAGCTGTTTGTTGGATTCTTAGAGTGTTCCGTCAAGCTTGTTTGTGTTGACTCCTAGGTCTTGTAGTTACGGGAGACGGTTTTGTATGGTTCCGAGGAAGATCGAGACCGTACAGCTTAGGCCCAGACTTGTGTACGGACAGAGGTCCTTTGATTTTGGGCTTAGCAGGTTTTTACCACCGTTTCGTGCAGTATTACTAGCGTATTGCTGCACAGTTGACTGGAATGACCGGAATGGAGGTTCTTTTCTTTGAACTGAGGCATGTGTACGGAGTTTTCGGCAGTTGGAGATTCGGTTAGCAACTGCGTCAGTTCTTTGCTTTTGGTTCGGGCGACTTTGTGATTTAACTGTAATGTTTCACGAAAGTGGCTCGATTGTGTGTGGTTGTGACACTGCCTGCCGACGCTCGTTCGTTAGAGATACTTGAGCATACTCGGCTGGGTAATGATTCGGAGTCTTTGATTGTGACAAGGGTGTGCTAAGTTAGGAATGCGTTTGTGTACCTGATATTATCGGGTAGAGACGTGAAATCCTAGAGCTGGCACATCTGTCAATTCTCTGTATTCATTCAAGTTCCACCAACATTGATGTGACTTGTGAGATAGTTACGGGGTGGGCAGGAATGTAAAGAGAAATTCCAGGTTTCGTTTCAAGGTGTTTTTCTTGTTGTGTGTTTTGGGTTGAGCATCTGAGACCGGCTGGAGAGTTGCAACCTTTAACCGTTCCGAAGTGGGAATGGGGCAGATTTCTATGAATTTCGTTATGGGTCTACCCAGGTTTAGTCAGGGTGTGACTCTATTCGGATGCTTGTTGTCAGGTTTTACTCGGTTTGCTTAGTTGTTCTTTGTTAAGTTGTGCGTTGCACGGAGTTCCTTCGAGGGTCGTATCCAATGAAGGCACCCTGTTCGCTTGCCGTCTTGGGCAGAAGCTTCAGGAAGCCTTGGGTACTGGTTAAGCTTTAGCTCCATCATTCCATCTGCAGGATGATGGGTTTGTGAGAGCGGGCTATACCAGACTCTGGAGGATATGTTTGTGCGTTCGTGTTGTTGTTGTCGGCAGTTGGGATCGTCACTCTCCATTGTTAGGATTCTCCTTCGATAGTTGTTATCAGGAGACACTCCAATTGGCAACCTCTAGGTTTAGACAGGTCGTGTCGATCACCAGTCCGTTTTCTGACTCTGCGTAGTAGGATTTTTGGATCTCAGCTAGTCTAGAGACTTCGGAGATGATCCAGTTGGTTCAGGTCAGGATGAAAGTAGCCCAGTGCAGACAGAGGTTTTATGCCGACCATGTTGGTCACAGACTTGAGTTCGCAGTGGGAGATCATGTATTCCTACGGATTTTCCGATGAATGACATGTTGAGTTTTGGGAAGCTTATCCCAGGATTATAGGTCCTTTGAGATCCTTTAAGCGAGTTAGTTTTCGTTGTCTTTAATTTGGCACTTCCGCCCAGATTATCGATGATTCACCCCGTTTTCTTTGTGTTAATACTTTGCAATTACCTTCATGACCTTCTCACATGATTCAGAACAGACCATTAGTTAGGACTCGATCTTTTCGTTCACCAGGAGCCATGTGTGTTAGTGGCTCGGCAGGTGGAGAAACTTCGGTCAAAGGTCTTGCTATCTGTTGAGAGTTTTCTTGGACGTAGCCGTATAGTGAGGGGATCACTTGGGAGGCTGAGAACGAGAATTGGGAGTTTTTGTACTCTTCTTTTTGAAGGTACGCTTAGTGAAAATTTTAAATTCGGGGACGAATTTTTATAAGGGGGGAGATTGTAACGTTTCAGAAATCGTTTTGCGAATTTTTCCGTTTTAGGGCAAAATTGTCGGTTTTTCCCGTTTTAACCCGATTTCGATCAAACGTCCGTATAAACTTGCCGGCACCTAGTTTAGCTAAAATAAAGATTCTGCGCGAGCTTTGGGATTATGTGGGACGTTTTGGTCCAATTTGAATTTTTCCCAATTTTAATGTTATTTTAATGCGGTATTCACATTTTGGGAAATTTCTCTTTAAGCGATCTTTTATTCAATTATTCTTGTGTAAACCTAAACCACATAATATCTAGATTATTGTGTGGACAAGGATTTAAGAGTAAAAGAAAAGAAAAGAAAAGAAAAGAAAAGAGAGATGCATGCATGTGTGTATGTGTAAATGTGAATGCATTTAATGCATTAATTGTTAGGAAATTGCTAGGAAACCCTCACCCATTCCCTCCCCTCTTCCTTTTGCCGAGCTCTCCCTCTCTCTCTCTACTGCCCTTATCCAATTCTTATCTCTTTTTCTTCACAAAACCCTTCACAAATCCTTATATCTTCACAATTCTTCACAAAAATCCCATTTTTCTTCACTTTTGCCTCTTGCTTGCTTTGGAGTGCCTAAAGCTTGGATCTTTGGCTTCTTTGGTTTAGGTATTGTTCTTTTACTGTTTTTTATGTTTTTTTAGTATAGCTTTGCTTGTTAGTTCTGTTTAGATTAGATAAAGTTAGGTTTTTGTGCGAAATATCGTATTTTAGTGTCGGTTTGTGTAGTTTGTTCGTGTCTTGTAGCTGTTATTAATATATATATTTGGTTTAAGAAATTCATGTTAGGGTTAAATTTTGTGAAGTGTTTAGTGTTCATTTGAAGTGTTAATTTGTGTTTTGGAGATGATTAACCTAGTAGGAAATGTTAATTTTTGCTAATGAACACTTTGTTTAATTATGCAATTTTGCTTACTAGGTTTTCCTAAAATTTATTTTGCAAGTGTTAAAAATATAGGAATGGTTTAGATAGCTTAGTTAAGCTATTTTAGGGTGTTTGTAATCGCTAGATATGCATTAGCTTGAAACTAGTGCGAAATATTGCGATAGGTTGCTTACTAGTTTTCGTGGTTTTCCCGACGTGGGTTCGATTGATCGTTGCGAGGTTATATCTATTGTCTTCCTCGTAATTCTTGTGTTGTGTTGCGCGATCGGAACGATCGGGGTCCAGACTTGGTGTTTTGTAGTTTAGCGACCCCAATTAGGGTTTTTGGTCGGTATCGTGCGCGATAGATGCGCTAAGCGCAGTGTAATTTTCCGGAAGTTTTCTTTGTGTTTCGTTGTCTTTTCGTCATTGTAGGATTTTTTTTATGTGATGTGTTTGTGAAATTTTAGGTTCGCAAGCGGGGACTTCGGACGCTACGACAAGAGAAAAACAGGTGGTAGGCTTCACCTAGCTTGGAGCGTCGGTGAGTAGATTTAACATCTACAGGGGAATCGCCCGCATGGCGTTATGCGTCTGGGCTAGAGATTTTAACTTGTCGCATATTCTATGTCATGTTTAGAATTACGCATTTACCCTATTAATTAGATGTAGTGTGCCTGGAGTAGTGGTAGTAGGACACTGCACATATTATTGACGATTTATGTTGCACGAGCACTGTTTGTATGCTACACACACCGTCAATAATTACCATGTCACACACAAACCACTTATAGATATTATATTGCTTGGTTAGGGACATTGTGATATTGATTCATATTTCTTATCGCATTTGACATATAGTTACCTGTATACCTATAGGGTATTGTACCATTAGTGATAGGTACATACACATCTAAGGACATAGCTACAGGTGTGCTTTACATTTCATACTTCACTTATACCTGATAGGTATATCACATCATTACAAAAAGATAGATACCTATATTTTCTGCTATACCTTCATGTGTTTACATATATCTGGTTATAGCTATATATTTACCCTTATTGTTGTATTATTAAGAATTGGAGATATTAGGAACCGCATGATATTTATATTAACTGGTTGCAGTTAATTAGCGGCTTTTCCTTTACACGCTTACATTACAGTTTTTATGTTGCGTATACTTTATTCATGGATTTTCGCATTGTTATATGGATTTTTCATGATGTTTTCTGGATTCGGGAACCGTGGGAGTTCATGAAATTATGCATTATTTGAAAAACCCGGTTTCCTTGATATGATATTTTAGCAGCCACCATGAGATTTATCGGTTACGATGTGTATACCCCACGCGAGGAAAGGAGGGATTCGTGTGCGGGTACATGGTGGGGCCCGGAGGTACCCCGAAGCAAGAACGATGTCGTGGTGTCAGGCGATGAGGCTTAAGGGAACCATACTATCCGGTGACAGGACCAATGACTCAGCGGCTATCATATGGATACCGACGGGAGTCATGTACGTATGGATACGTCGAGAGGCGAAGGTCAGAGCTAGGCACTCGAGCTTTCGGGATAGCGTATGATACGTACCTATCAGGGGGCCAGTCATGGAGACAGCACCTGATGGATCAGTATTTCTGTGTCGATGCTTGGCACATTGGTTTCATGATATTTTTAATTACTCCTTTGTATATATAACAAGGGATTGAGCCGCTGTTATATATACCCTTACACCAATATTAGTGGAATGGGACGCTAATATATGTGTATTGACCTCATCATATTTATTTACGCCATTATATTTAGGATGTTAGAATTTTGCTGGAGATTTGACTCGGGATATAAGAGATTCATTTAAGATTGGATACTGGATAGATATGTGAGATCTACTTACTGTTTTACATTCGAGATATGTGAGATATACTTGATATTGTACATACGAGATATGTGAGATCTACTTGATATTGTACATTCGAGATATATGAGATCTACTTGCTGTTGTACATTCGAGATATGTGAGATATACTTGATATTGTACATACGAGATATGTGAGATCCACTTGATTTTGTACATTCTATTTATACGAGATATACTTGATGATTGTACATTCGATATATGTGAGATATACTTGAGGTTGTACATTCGGGATATATGAGATATACTTGATATTGTGCAATTGAGGAGATGTGATACTTAGATAATATGAGAGCCAATTTGGGGGCTGATTTGAGAAATTGGGATTTGAATTGTCTTGCTGGATTGTGATCCTACCACGATGTCAGGATTCCGTGGAAATGACATACTTCACTCCATACCTCACCTTTATCTATTTGTGCACTGCTTCATGTATTAGTAGTACCTGTTAGAGTACCTTTCATGATTATTGCACATTTACATTCTCATATTCCTATCGCATGATTATTGCACATTTACATTCTCATATCCCTATCGCATGATTATTGCATACTGTTGTCCTATCATTATTGCTTTATATATATTGGTTGTACCTGCTAGTGTACTTTCCATTATTCTGCATTCATATGACATGTTATTAATGGTAATTGCATATCTTAGATTCACGCATTACGTGCATACTTGCGATTACCTGCATATGTTATTTACTATTCATGAGTTGGCAACTCACCCCCGTTGTGCCACAGGTATTGCAGGTGTTTCCCCAGAGTAGTCAAGGCAGGCTATTCACCTATCTATCATCTTTCGCTACAGATACCGCATCGGCTCACAGTGTGCTGTTTTGCTTATGTGGGTTTTGGTGGTTATCTGTATTTTGTATTGTATATTCGTTGTATCTTATACTCTCCATCTACTACTAGTATGTTGTGACTTAGAGACTTGGTGAGGACGATATTATATATTATTGTAGATTTGTCGCCTTTGATACAGTTTCCTTTCTTTTGTCTCTTATTTCTTCGCTACGGCGTCGTATATCTTTTGTGGTGTTTGTTTTCCGCCGTTGGGCGTGGATTTTTGCTCCCGTTTGTGATGCTTTACTTTATATTCATGTTGTATCCATTTGGGGTTAGTTTTTACAAAAGTGGTGCTGCCAAAATTTTAAAGAAAAAGTGGACTCTTTTAAAGAATTTGGGTTGTGATTTCAAACGTCTCAAAAACTTTTATTATCTTTTTTCCGTATTTTCATGGTTTAGATTTCTGGGTTTTGGCTTTCTTTTACTGCGTTACGTCTGTAGGCGTTGCGTAGCATTAGGGCCGTCACGTGCAAATTTCGGGTCGTGACAGTATCATATACAATGAAGGCCTCTAGGGCATATATATCCAACAATAGTATGCTACTTGGTTTGTATATATCTTAATATGTGTATATGTTTCTTTTAACGTATCGCTAATACATATTGATAGAGCCCTTAGGATCTTTGCTTGACTACCAGCGTTGTGATGGTAGTTACACTAGTGGGGGCTGGGTAGTCTACAAGCACATCCTTACACAGGTCCCAAGTCGCAGGATTATCAAGACAGGGCATCGATACTCCAGAGTAGACTAGTGTATACACTTCTCATCCCAAGAGGGGAGATGGTCTGTCCCACAGCCATCAGTACGTCGTACTGGAGATAGTATGCAGGTGCTCATTGGGTTATGAGTTACACTGGAAGGACTCATGGGAAACTGCTGGTTGGTACTATACCTATCGTCAGGAAGCAGTTCCTAGGTGACATGAGTACAGCTTAGTCCGTCGACTTGACACTACTACTTCGCCTCAAGTGTGTTCCTACTGTTCTTAGATTATTACCCTACCATGGCTCTGTTGAGTCGTGCAAACAGGTAGTAGTTGGGTGCAGTCCCGAAGCACTTGGAGGCAGTGGCGGTTAGATAGGATTCGTCTCTCTCGGTATTGGGGGTTGATGTCGCACTGTGTTCGGAAAGCCATTACATAAAGTCCCCGGCAAGGGCAAGCGAGATTTGCTGGTAGGGATTCCAGTTGTTTCTCAGGGTGTTTTTGGCTGCATTACGACACAACTTATTGCACTATTAGGGGTCTGACGCTTGCCGCTCCTCTAGGACCGATATGCGACACTCTTAGACGAACAGACCGGACTGTACGGAGATTGCCACAGATAGGCTCAGTATGGGTTCAGATGAGTTTGCTCGTCGGCCTTCTTATCCACAGATACCTAAATAGCCATTACGTACAGCTAGTACTACTGACGCACTTATGGTTAAACCCACTGCCAGCGTACTATCGAGTCTTTAGAGTCCCACACAGAGGGTTTCCCAGCTTCGGGAAAAACGTGTAGAGGTCGTATGGTTTTACGACAGGGTTCTATCACATACTTGTACTTGTGCGCATATAATGTTCGGGCGGACAATACCAGTGGGCTTTGGTTTAAGCCGGATCCTGGTATTTGATTATTGGATTGGTTTTGTCTCATTGTATTCGTGGTTCTCGGGATACGGATGCGGGTATGTATATACGGATGAGAGGGGTATTCTTGTAATTTGATCTAGATTACAACTTGGAGTGAGACACCTCAAATAGGGTTTTTCTTTTATGATTAATTCTTTTGTGAGGTGGAGGAAATGAGAGAGGAAACTTAGTGGTATTTTGGTGAAATGGATTAGGGTTTCACATTGAGTTTCTTGGACTCATTTGGGTGTTGTTGACTTAGATATTTGTTAGATATTTGTGAGATATTTTCATATGGTTTAAAAGACAAAACTCTAGCCATTTCACTTAATCTTTTTCACTAAAAGAAAACAACAGATACTTTCCTCTCTCATTCTCCTCAAGTTCTTCTTCAACTCCTCTCAAACCCTAACCATCTCATGAGTTGAGAATCCTAGGGTTTAGTGAGACAACTTGATCCCTCATCACTCTCTATACATCCTAGGCTACTTAGTTTAGCCACCAAGTGACCTAGTTGCCTCAAGTTAGAGGTTAAGCTCAAAGTCGGAACTCTCGGGTGGATCTTCTATGATTTGGAGAAGCCGACGAGGAGGCGCAATCCGTTCTCACTTCGAGGAGCTCACGACTTGGAGAAGGACAGCGAAGAGGTGAAGGACGGTGAGAAATTGAGGTATAACATTCTAACATAGTAGTTAAACGTCTAAGTTAGATTGTTAGTTAGGGTTTAGTATCGATCCTAGAGTTTAGTCGATGTTACGAAGCTTATAAAAATCGTTTTTTGCAAACTCCGCCTCCCCGCGAACACGTGGGATGCGTGGCATCGACTTACAAGGATTTGTGTTTTTTTCCAAGACAATTACCATTGATAACACTGTTAAGTTTTCTACCTTAAATAGGCAAGCACTCACTTTCTCCGGCTCCCTGGGGCTCAAGAGAATTGATCCCGCTTAAACCTATATTTACTAAAGTCCTTAAATATAGTTTTATATAACTCGAGGGAGTTTTATGAAAAACATTTTTAATTTAGTTTCAAAATAACCTCGAGAAATTATTTATATTATTTAGGGTTTCCATGGATGTGAATTTTAGAGATTTGAGGTATTTTAGTGATAGTAGCTTCGCTTGGAAAGTTCATGGTATTTTACTATAAAGCTGGTCTTGTATTGATATCTTGATGGTATTTTGATGAAACTTGTGAACTTTCATCTTTTAGAAAAATGTAAGTTTATTATTTTTTGAAAAATAAATGGATTTGTAATATTTATATAATTATTACATATTAAATTTTATTAAAGTAGAAAATGTGTTTTTCTTAAAAACCGTATTTAAAACCTTTCGAGACTGAATGCTCCATGAGGAGGTCTGCATCTCGCTCTACTAGCCCAAGAATGTGCGATAATCCACACTATCCAATAGTGGGTCCCCCTAAAAAGGATTGTAGAGGCTTATTTGCAAAGGAATTTTAAAATACAATTCCAAAGAAAACCGTTTTTATAGTAAAAGGTATTTTAATGTAATCTTGTGTTCGTAACTAAAAATACGTTCGAAGAGTATCGTACTATGGAACCATGTGTGTATGTGAGAGGTAAGTCATTACTTCGTGAATTTTTCTAAAGGTATGTTTAAGCAAAACAAATAAAGATGGTATATACAAAGTTCATGGTATTTTAATATAAAAGTTAAATTAAAATTATGTTACATGATATATTTGAGTGAAAATTAGTTCTAAACCTTAGTTTTATGATTACAAACTTTGTGTAAGGATATGGATGCCAAATATATAAGAAAAAGTGGATTTTATATAGTATAAAAGAAGATGTCGGTATTAACTCCACTTCCAACATATGTTTTGAAAAAGAATTTTTAAAGAAGAAGAATGGGGATTGGAAGGGACTTATAAGTGAAGTGGATAAAAGGAAAGTATAGGAAGAGGGGGTTGTCTTCGTGACGTCGCGGAGTCGCCGGAATATGCTTCGATCCTCTTCGGAACTTGCTCGCTTGCTAACTCCTCTTCTACTCCACTTGTACTTAAGAAATTTTGAGAATTTTGGCTATAATATTCAGAATGAGGAAGGGCTAGTGCATGGGGTAGTATTTATAATGTGGAATTAGGGTTTTGGAATTAAAAATATGAATTAAAATGAGGATAAATGGGGAATTGAAGGGTCTCTGTTTGATTGCAAAGCAATCAAACATTGCAGGGGAGTTAGGGTAGGGGAATGGTTCGGTGTGAAAAGCACGGGCCTCATTGGCCATGGGGGGATCGTCGATGCCGGCCTTGGGGAGGATCTCGCCGATCGATTTGTAGAGGGGGACGGTGGATTTAAGCCACGTGTTCCTCTCTGTATTCAAATTATTGTGCACATGTTTGATTTTTTTTTCTGTTTCTTCGTTTTTGTGTGCATTGCACGTGTAAACTTTTGGGCTTCTAATGGCTTTACCAGTGAGCTACAAGTTATTTCTTGCTGTTCTTAAACAAAATTAACTTATAACTTGTACTCAGGCTGTGAAACTCTATTTTGTATTTTAACAGAAGAATTTTCGTACTAAAATTTCAAAGTTGTTACAGATTTAGTATAGATGATTCCAAGCACAGTAATTTACCCACTTGTCATGGAATCACCCTCTCCAAAGAGTTGTCTCCCAAGAATGATGAGGAGAGGGCTCGCACGAGCATTATACCCTATGCTTCGGCGGTAGGGTCTATAATGTATGTGATGTTATGTACCAAACTAGATTTAGCTTACGCACATAGCGTCGTAAGCAGGTATTAGTCCAACCCAGAAGAGAAGTATTGGATAGCAGTAAAAAACATTCTTAAGTATTTAAGAAGGACTAAGGAGATATTCTTAGTGTACGGTAATGGAGATATGGAGGCCTTTACCGACTTTACCTTCCAAAGTGGCAAGGATGACTCCAATCCATCTCGGGTTATGTGTTTACCCTCAACAGAGGAGCGGTATATTAGAAGGGTTCCAAACATGACACCGTAGCAGACTCGACGATGGAGGCTGAGTACGTTGCTGCTAATGATGTCATAAAAGAGGTGATTTGGATGAGGAAGTTCATTTCTGAACTTCATGTGGTTCCATCGATTGATAATGCAATAGCTTTGTATTGCGATAACAACGGAGCCATGGCATTGGCGAAGGAACCACGGTCCGATAAGAAATCCAGACACATCTTAAGGCGGTATCACCTGATCAGGGAGATCGTAGATTGGGAGATCGAGGTACGGAGAGTAGATACGAAGGATAACACGGCGGATCCATTCACCAAGGCTATCCATTAAGCACAATTTGAACGACTATTCGAGATGTTGGGTATGCGATACTCCAACAACTAGCCCTAATGCAGACGTTGGGTACTCGATACGCTAATAACAAGCCTTAGTGCAAGTGGGAGATTGTTGGATATGTATCCTCTAGAGGCCTTTATTGTATAGGATGCTAGGGGTATGTATGTACCGGACAATCTTACTCGATATGATAGTATACTATTTGGTTTGATTTTATCTTAACATGTATATATGTTTTACGAGTTATTTCATATCGCTAATACATATTGATAAAGCCCGTACGATATTTGTTTGACTACCAGCGTTGCGATGGAAATCATACTTGTGGGAGTTGGGTAGTCGATAAGAACATCCTTAAAAGTCCCTAGTCATGGGAGTATCAAGACTGTACATCGATATTTCAGAGTAGACTAGTGTATACGTTTCTAGACCCGGACGAGCGCGGTGGTTGGTCCTATAGCCATTGGTGTGTTTCATATAAGATTGTATACAGGTGCACACTTGGGGTTAGTACACTGGTCGAACTCGCTGGAAATTGGCTAGATGGTATTATACCCATCGTCATATAGCAGTTCTCTGGTAGCATGAGTACAGACATTTTGTGGACATGAGATAGCCATTTGACTCATGTAAGTTCCCACTGTACTTTGATTACTATCCTACCACGGCTCTACTGAGTCGTGCAATCAGATTTTAGTTGGGTACAGTCCCGAGCCACATAGAGATAGTGAGCGATTGTTGGGGATTCATTTTTCCTTGTATAGGGAGTCGATATTGTGCTGTGTTCGGTTGGCCAACACCATAAGTCCTTGGTCAGGGAAGATGAGATTTAATGATAGCTAGATAAGTTGTTTCTCGGATGGTCTTGAACTATATCGGCATGACTTGTCGGGTTATTAGGGGTATGGAATTTTCCACCCCCTAAACCAGCATGCAATACTCTCATACAAACAGACCGGACTGTACGGAGATTGTCACAGATAAGCTCAGAAGGGGTTCGGATGAGTTTTCTCATCGGCCTTCTTTTCGACAAGTACCTAGGTGGCCGTCACGTACAGCTAGTGTCACTGACGTGCTTGTGGTTAAACCCACTGCTAGCGTACTGTCCAGTCTTTAGAGTCTCATACAGAGAGTTTCCCTGGTCCAGGCGAAATGATGTAGAGTTTGTATATTTATACGTGCAGGGTTCCGATTAAATACGTGCACTAGCTACACGGATTTAATTCGGACGGATAATACTAGCGGGCTTAGGATTAAACCGGATTATTAAATCAAGTATTGATTTAATAACAATCTAGTATTATGTTTGTAGCATTATTTTATCTCTTGGTTATTCGTATTATTGTACGAATATGGGTATGTATATACACTGATCTATTTTTGTAGCCATACAAAAATACTTCTTGAAGAAGACACCTCATGTGTTTAATTTTTCCATTTTATGGAATTAAAAGAATGAGGTAGAGAGATGAGGTGGGAAAGGAATGGTGAGAGGAATGACTATCTTTTTTCTTTATTCATTTGAGTTTACTGTTGAGGTATGGTTGCAATTTTATATTGCAAAATTCAAATGAACAAAAGGAAATTGATAGCTACATTTTTATTAAGAGTTTTTCATTCTTATCCTCACTTTCTCTCTCCTCTCTTGCTCCCATCTTCTTCTTCTTCTCTAACCCTCTCATGAGTTGAGAAACCTAGTGATTAAGAGATAAATTAATTAATCAAACACTTCCTACATCACTAAGCATTCTAGATTAGAAAATTAAGATACTTAGTTACTGCATTAGTTGAAGTTGATGCTTGGACTACATCTCTTGAGTGGATCATCTAGGACCAAGGAGACCTTCTTGCAAGCTTGATCAGGGACCCCAATGAGCTAAGGAAAAGGACCATTGAAGATCCCAAGGACACGAACCTTTAGGTATAACTCTTATCATAGCAGAATAGCACCTATGGTTTTTCTAGTTTAGGCTTTTGGTAGATTTTGGGATACTAGTTGATTGTGCTTGCTAAAAAGATGATTTTTTTGCATTCCGCCTTTCTACAAACATGGTAGAGTGAGCACCATCAACTTTTACTTCAAATCTACGATCTAGGCCAACGGTGGGTAACGACAATTATATCCTCTTCCCCACTTTCTTAGATCATCGTTTTGAAGGCGTTGGTTCAGTTCAAGGGAGAAGTCAAGTTTGCAGCGATAGAGACGAAAGATGGCGGAGGATAAAATAAGGATTTAAAAGTTCAATGGTCAGAATTTTGGTTCGTGGCGTATGCAGATGGAGAACTACTTATATCAAAAGGACAAATTTCTTCCGTTGCTTGGAGAAAAGCCTAAGAAGATAGTCGATGAGGCGTGGAATCTTTTGGATAGGAAAGCTCTGGCGACAATCCGGTTTTCATTGACTCTGCAAGTGGCCTTTAATGTCTTGAATGAGAAAATAACCAAGACGCTAATGACGACATTAGCGAAGTTGTATGAAAAGCCTCCTACATCAAACAAAATATTCCTGATGAAGAAGCTTTTCAATATGAAGATGGTTGAAAACGGCTCGGTGACGGAGCATCTGAATGAGTTTAACAGCATGACGAGCTAACTCAAATCGGTTGAAATCGTCTTTGAAGACGAGATTCAAGCACTTCTATTTCTCTGTTCGTTACCGGAGAGTTGGGAGAACCTAGTGATGGCGGTTAGTAACTCGATCTCTGGGACTCTCACATTTAATGATGCACTGAGTTGCATATTAAATGATGAGATGTGGAGAAAGGCCGGGAGTGGGTGTCACTCCCCGCTTCCCAGAGTACGCAAGATTGGGCACGTGACATAGCCAACCATGCTACCTGTGGATAGGAAGTATCCATCCACAGTCACATTACGGTTGTAGAGATATCAAGAACAAGATAATAAACTAATCTAACACATGTCCAAATCCATAATAACAAGAGTCGATAAACAATAAGTGCGGAAGCAAATGATCCAATACAATAAATAAACAGTACGTCCCATAATGCGGGCTCACATCTAGAATGAAATGAAATAAATAGACTAAACACTAAGGAACTCACAGTTCAGCCTGCTGGCTGAAGTACTCCTGCTCGGTCGTCGACAGTGGTAAGGAATCTGGGCCATGCAAAACCCAGACGTCAGCGCGTCATGTCAACCAATAATATAATATGAACATGGTAATAAGCAATACAGAAATAAACATGAATAAAGCAATAGTATGAAACAAGCAGTGCAGGGTAGTGTGCAGTGGGTAACTAAACTGTTCTATCGGGTTTCTATTCTAAAGTCTTTGAAATCAATTCGATGAATCATCGATGTAACTCAATAGTATCCCGTACATACCCGGGATCACGGCCACAATATTCTCGGCTGCAGCCGAGACATGCCGCTAGGCACAAACAGGAAAGTGTACACTCGGTAGTACCCCGTACATACCCGGGATCACGGCCACAATATTCTCGGCCGAAACCGAGACATGCCGCTAGGCACAAAACAGGAATGTGTACACTCGAACAGGTAGTGAACTGTCGAGTTACAAGTCAGGTTCATCTTTGATTTCCCCATACCCCCAAGTTATGTATGTCAGGTCAGGTATTCAGTAGTCAAGGACTAATGCCAACACAGGATCAGGTAACAACAGGTTCTATCTGGATAGACAGCAGGAATGGTCCATGAGGACCCCAAGTCAGGTTTGTTGGCATTAGGCATGAGATCAGGTAACAGGTCGGGTCATGGTACAACAGGTTGAGTCGGTATGTATAGGGTACCATGTCCGGTGCATCGGTATGTATATATGTCAGGTGTATCAAGATCGGGTCAATATGTAATGCAATCGAATGTATGCTCATAACAGGTATAGAAGCGAATAAGGAACAACAGCAGGAAACAGTAAATAACAATATTATTCCATGTAATCACAGTGGTGCTTTGTATTCTCTTATTAACAGGTTCGAGCACCCTTGGGGTGCAATAATCACAAGGTAGAGCAATATCAATAACAGGAAGTAATGAAGCTATCTGGAATTAAAACTAAAGCATAAGTAATTGTCACATGGATGATCTAACAATTAAAAGCAAGGACGATTTAAATGATTTAGTTAGTTAAAAGCATGGATTAATAGCAGACCCGATAATTACATGAATCTACTATAATGATTCAATGTTAATGATAATTGTAACCATCAATTCTAAGTTATACCATAATCGATATTACCATCACTGTGTTATTAAATTAAATAATATAATGATTAAAGGTATAGCAAGACTCGATCTTGTATAGTAGCATGTTAAAGCAAGCATTCAGATACTTGCCTCGACGGTTTCGCAAACCGGAAAACACGAACGCAACGTCGGCGGAAAGCACGCGACGGATGCACGAGTCGCGGATCGAGTCCAAACAACGCACGGTGGAAACACGCAGGTCAGGGGTCACTGCCGAATCGTCGGGAAACCTCGCCGGCACGGTCGGAATCCGGAGATCTAACACAACAGTGAACCAACTCTAGAAAAGTAGACAAAAGAGAATAGAAAGGACAGGATGAGAAGAAGAGGAAAAAGAATGAGGGATAGCTTACTAGATTGCGTGCAGGGGGTGCTGCCAGTAACAGTGAGATTGACGGCGGTGAGGGACGCCGGTGGCGAGTTTTCGAAGAGCTAGGGTTTGCCTAGGGTTTGGGCTCGGGTCTGGTTCTTCTGGGGTTGTACTGCAGGGCCCTGAGTGCTGAATGGATCGCAGAGGAGAGGGGAAGATGGCGATGGCGATGGCGATGAGGAGTGGTCGGCGGCGATGGGAGGCGGCGACGGCAGCACAGCGCGCAGGTGGCGTGGCGTCGGGGGCAGGCGCTGAAGGAGGGAGAAGCGGAGGAAGGGGTGCGGTCGAGGCTGTGGAGGCGAGGAAGATGGTGGCGATCTCGTCGGCGCGGGGACTGCGGCGGCGACAGCACGACGAAGCTAGGGTTCGGGGTTCGTCGATGGGTTCTCGCGAGCGTTTTCACGTGGAGAGAAGGAGGAACAGTGGAAAAAATATAAGATAGAGAGAGAGAGATTTTTGGATGAGAGAGAGAGAGATAGGGATTAGAGAGAGATAGAGAGAGACGGAGAGAGAGAGGGTGGATTGGGGGCCCACGAGGAAAATAGACGCTCGTGATAGGCTGGAGGGAAATCTCGTGATAAATTTTTAAAAGATTGAAAAGGATTGATACGTAAAAAAATAGTAACAGAATTATATTATATAGTTTATAATATTAAATTAAAATGGGTATTTCGGCGCTAAATGAAACATTTCCAAATCGCGCCCCGGTTGTGCCCAAATGTTTCAAATTCAAATTATAGGATTTTAAGCGAGTTCCAAATTTTGAAAAGAGGTGTTTAATGATTAAAATGCATGCCCCCAAGTCGGACACTTGCACGCGCGCGTAGCCGTCCAAACTTGCCCGTTTCGCCGAACGGGATGAAATCTCGACACGCGGACGCTACCACGCGACTAGTGGCGACAAGTAGGCCAACATGGATATTTTTAATTTCATTTTAGGTGTTAAAATTTGTTATATGCCAAAAATGACTTAGCCGGTTAAAATTTAGCAAAACGCACCAAACAAGCGGGATAATTGAAATGAGCAATGTATAACACTCGACTAGAACCAGAATAGTATTATTGGGCTCGGGTGTTACATCATACCCAACTACACAAAGAATTTCGTCCTCGAAATTCCAAGAATACAAGATAGATAGCTACAGAAAAAGGTGAGGAAACTTCTGCCGGATCTCGTCTTCTCGCTCCCAAGTGGATTCCCCATGCAATCGATTACCCCAAGAAACTAACACAAGAGGGATAACCTTGTTCTTAAGAACCTTATCTCTTCGATCCTTGATTTCAACCGGTCGCTCCTCAAAAGTTAGGTCTTCCCGTACGGTCAACTCCGAATGATCCAAGACGTGAGTTTCATCGCGAACATACCTCCGTAGTTGAGATACATGAAACACATCGTGCACTCCTGCTAATGACTGTGGTAACGCCAAACGGTACGCTACCTCTCCAACACGCTCCAATATCTCGAAGGGTCCAACGAATCGGGGACTAAGCTTTCCCCGACTCCCAAAGCGAATCACTCCTCTAGTCGGTGATATCTTCAGGAATACCAGATCACCCACGGCGAACTCTAGAGGTCTTCTTGACGTGTCAGCCCAACTTTTCTGTCTGTCTTGAGCTGCCTTCATATGCTTCCTGATTGTATTCACCTTCTCGACTGTCTGTACCACCAAATCTGGTCCTAGTAACCTTCGTTCACCAACATCATCCCAACAAACAGGTGAACGGCACTTACGACCATACAACGCTTCAAACGGAGCCATCTGAATAGTCGCTTGGAAGCTATTGTTGTACGAAAACTCCACCAGGTGTAGATGATCCTCCCAAGAACCTTTGAAGTCCAACATGCAAGCCCTCAACATATCTTCAAGGGTCTGGATCGTTCTCTCCGATTGTCCATCCGTCTGAGGGTGATAAGCTGTGCTAAACTTCAATCGAGTCCCCAAACTTTCTTGTAAACTCCTCCAGAAGTGCGACAAGAACCGAGTGTCCCGATCGGACACGATGCTTACCGGTACTCCATGCAATCTTACAATCTCCTGCATGTACCGCTCTGCCAAAGTCTATGTCGATTGACCAACCCGAAAAGGAATAAAATGAGCTGCCTTGGTCAACCGATCGACAATCACCCATACAGCATTGTTGCCCTTTGGACTCCGCGGTAAAGCCGTCACGAAATCCATGGTTATATGTTCCCACTTCCACTGAGGGATCGGAAGTGGTTGCAACAAACCAGCAACCCTTTGGTGTTCAGCCTTGACTTGCTGACACACCAAGCACTTAGCCACGAAGCGAGCAATTTCCCGTTTCATACCTTCCCACCAGAAGTGCTGTCGAATATCTCGGTACATCTTTGTCCCTCCTGGATGTACAGAGTAAGCTGAACTGTGTGCCTCCTTCATAAGTTCTTCACGCATATCCCCTTTTGGCACACACACACGGCTACCATACCTCAACGAACCATCTTCGTGGATCAGTAAATCGGTTCGTAGTCCGGCTTCGACCTGCTCTCGAAACCTTTGCAGTCTAGGATCCTGCGATTGTGCCGCTTTAATCTTCTCAACTAAAGACGACTGTACTTGCAACTGCATCAACTGTCCCGTAGCATGTGGTAGCACAACCTCCAAGTCAAATCTCCGAAAATCCGCAATGATCTCCCTCTGTGCGGTCAATACCTGAATCGCTGGTAACCGACTAAGCGCATCCGGCACGACGTTAACTCTTCCCGGATGGTACTTAAGATCAAGGTCGTAGCCGGCCATCAGCTCCAACCATCTGCGTTGCCTCATGTTCAACTCCTTCTGAGTGAACACATACTTCAAACTTTTGTGATCTGTAAAGACTTCGACTCTCTCGCCCAAAACGTAGTGTCTCCAAAGCTTCAAGGCGAAGATCACTGCCGGCTCTTCATTACTATCGACTTCCATTATCACAAGAACACTGTTTGTCGGCCTAGCCCTAAACTCGACTGGCCCGACAGAACTGCTTCCTCCAGTGAAAGTAAACTCAGGGTGTCCGGGAATCTGGAAAATTACCTTCCTTGCCCTACAGTCAATGTGGGCGTGGAAAGTACCAAGAAAATCCATTCCCAAGACAACTTCATAACTGCCCGTATCAATCACCAAGAAATCTGCAAAAAGCTCTCGTCCGCAAACAACAACTGTACAATCTCTACATTTCTTACTAGCTATGATTTTCCCATTCCCAGTGTGTATGTCCCAAAAACTAGACAGGGTCGTGCAGGTAATCGAGTGTGTAGTTATAAATTTGGATGACATAAAACAGTGGGATGCTCCGGAATCAAATAATGCCAATGCGGGAAAACCATGAACGAGTAAAGTACCTGAAACCACTTCTCCTGATGCCTTAGCTTCCTCAGCTGTCAACGTGAACGCTCGAGCCTGATTTGGTCCTTGAGTCAGCTGTTTCTGCCCTTGGAACGGTCTCTGCGGAGGCTTCTGTATAACATCTCTCGTGCGAAGCTTCGACGGACAGGCACCAACTGCGTGATCGGCTGCTCCACAAACCAGACAAAGTCCCAGCCTCCTTCGACAATCCTTTTGCATGTGGCCCGGAAAATTGCAGTAGTTACAATTCATGCTCTTTCTTCGATCAACGACCACAGGCTTCTTCATGGGTGCTACACCACGACGATCCACTGGAATATCCTTGCTCCCATGATCTCGGTTAGGTACGAATGGGGGCTTCCTGGCCGCAACTGCTGTCTGCTGTAGGTTCCCTTTCATACCCGATAAACTCTGCTGTTCTCTGGCTGCCGTGAGAACCTGCGAGAAAGTGGTCAAACCCAGGGAGAAAATTTGCCTCTGGATGTCCACATCCAAACTGCGCAAGAACCTTCGCGCCCTGTCTGCCTCGTTGGCGATCAAGGGTCCAGCGAAGCGGCTGAGCCTCGTCCACTCCGCTGCATGTACATCCACAGCTGCTCCATTTTGTCTCAGCCCAATAAATTTCTCTTCCATTTCTTCCCGTGCAGTCCGCGGGAAGAACTTCTCCAAGAAACTTTTAGAAAAATCCGCCCAACTGATTGGCTTGGGCAAACGGGTCTCCTCCACAAGCCACCACTCTCGGGCGTAATCCACCAGCTGAATGCGCACTACATCAACTCTCTTGTCTTCTAGGATCTGTGCCGCAATCAGTAAATTCTCCGTGTCCACTAGCCACTGCTCGGCTGGCAGCGGCTCCTCCAAACCAGTGAAATTAGTAGGACCCAACCGTCTGAAATCTGCCACGGTCCCTACTCGGTCAACCGGCTTCGCTACAGCGGTGTTTACAGACTGCCGAATGGCCTGCATACCCTCCTGAAACGAATCTGCTTGCTGTTGGATCAGTTCAGTTTGCCTCTTTTGATTCTCCAACATCCCACGTATCACTCCTAACATGGCGGCTTCATCCACGCGCCTCTGATACGTCTTGAAATTCTTATCTGCCATGGTCCTGAAATCAAAACAAACAACATTAGCATGATGATAGATTCAATATATAAATCAAGGCTAGAACTCCAAGATACTTAAATAGAGTACCGCATTGTAGCTATGCCGCGGTATCATAGCCGCAATTACTTAACTCCACCCAAGTCGCTTAAGTCCTAGAGATAACAAGAAATTAGGTTTTCGAATTGACAATGCAAAGTAAGTTTGCATGTCGACATGATCCGGAAGAATGATTCAAGGATGGTAAAACGGTCAAAGTGGCAGGACATGTTTCCTAATCACGGGTATTATGATTCGTGTATCAGGTGCAATACCCAACTACAAAGAATCAACCCAATTAACCTATGGCTCTGATACCAAAAGAACCATGTCACGCCCCGCTTCCCAGAGTACGCAAGATTGGGCACGTGACATAGCCAACCATGCTACCTGTGGGTAGGAAGTATCCATCCACAGTCACATTACGGTTGTAGAGATATCAAGAACAAGATAATAAACTAATCTAACACATGTCCAAATCCATAATAACAAGAGTCGATAAACAATAAGTGCGGAAGCAAATGATCCAATACAATAAATAAACAGTACGTCCCATAATGCGGGCTCACATCTGGAATGAAATGAAATAAATAGACTAAACACTAAGGAACTCACAGTTCAGCCTGCTGGCTGAAGTACTCCTGCTCGGTCGTCGACAGTGGTAAGGAATCTGGGCCATGCAAAACCCAGACGTCAGCGCGTCATGTCAACCAATAATATAATATGAACATGGTAATAAGCAATACAGAAATAAACATGAATAAAGCAATAGTATGAAACAAGCAGTGCAGGGTAGTGTGCAGTGGGTAACTAAACTGTTCTATCGGGTTTCTATTCTAAAGTCTTTGAAATCAATTCGATGAATCATCGATGTAACTCAATAGTATCCCGTACATACCCGGGATCACGGCCATAATATTCTCGGCTGCAGCCGAGACATGCCGCTAGGCACAAACAGGAAAGTGTACACTCGGTAGTACCCCGTACATACCCGGGATCACGGCCACAATATTCTCGGCCGAAACCGAGACATGCCGCTAGGCACAAAACAGGAATGTGTACACTCGAACGGTAGTGAACTGTCGAGTTACAAGTCAGGTTCATCTTTGATTTCCCCATACCCCCAAGTTATGTATGTCAGGTCAGGTATTCAGTAGTCAAGGACTAATGCCAACACAGGATCAGGTAACAACAGGTTCTGTCTGGATAGACAGCAGGAATGGTCCATGAGGACCCCAAGTCAGGTTTGTTGGCATTAGGCATGAGATCAGGTAACAGGTCGGGTCATGGTACAACAGGTTGAGTCGGTATGTATAGGGTACCATGTCCGGTGCATCGGTATGTATATATGTCAGGTGTATCAAGATCGGGTCAATATGTAATGCAATCGAATGTATGCTCATAACAGGTATAGAAGCGAATAAGGAACAACAGCAGGAAACAGTAGATAACAATATTATTCCATGTAATCACAGTGGTGCTTTGTATTCTCTTATTAACAGGTTCGAGCACCCTTGGGGTGCAATAATCACAAGGTAGAGCAATATCAATAACAGGAAGTAATGAAGCTATCTGGAATTAAAACTAAAGCATAAGTAATTGTCACATGGATGATCTAACAATTAAAAGCAAGGACGATTTAAATGATTTAGTTAGTTAAAAGCATGGATTAATAGCAGACCCGATAATTACATGAATCTACTATAATGATTCAATGTTAATGATAATTGTAACCATCAATTCTAAGTTATACCATAATCGATATTACCATCACTGTGTTGTTAAATTAAATAATATAATGATTAAAGGTATAGCAAGACTCGATCTTGTATAGTAGCATGTTAAAGCAAGCATTCGGATACTTGCCTCGACGGTTTCGCAAACCGGAAAACACGAACGCAACGTCGGCGGAAAGCACGCGACGGATGCACGAGTCGCGGATCGAGTCCAAACAACGCACGGTGGAAACACGCAGGTCAGGGGTCAGTGCTGAATCGTCGGGAAACCTCGCCGGCACGGTCGGAATTCGGAGATCTAACACAACAGTGAACCAACTCTAGAAAAGTAGACAAAAGAGAATAGAAAGGACAGGATGAGAAGAAGAGGAAGAAGAATGAGGGATAGCTTACTGGATTGCGTGCAGGGGGGGTGCTACCAGTAACAGTGAGATTGACGGCGGTGAGGGACGCCGGTGGCGAGTTTTCGAAGAGCTAGGGTTTGCCAAGGGTTTGGGCTCGGGTCTGGTTCTTCTGGGGTTGTACTGCAGGGCCCTGAGTGCTGAATGGATCGCAGAGGAGAGGGGAAGATGGCGATGGCGATGAGGAGTGGTCGGCGGCGATGGGAGGCGGCGACGGCAGCACAGCGCGCAGGTGGCGTGGCTGTTAGTTATATGTATGCCCTAGAGGCCATTACTGTACATAGGATGTATATTGTAGTGGATACTGGGACATATATAGATAGGACTTTCTTGCTCGACATGATAGTATGCTATCTGGTTGAACTTTACCTTAACGTGTATGCTGATTGTCTCTCTGTTACATGTTGGTAAAGCCCTTAGGATCTGTACTTGACTACCTGGACTATGATGCGGATCATACTAGTGGGGACATGGTAGTCCATAAGTACATCCTTCAAAGTCCCTAGTCGTGGGTGTATCGTGACGGGGCATCGATATACCAGAGTAGACTAGCGTGTACCTTCTCGACCCATTAAGATGGGCGATGGATGATCCCATATCCATCGGTGTTTGACATCAGAGGAGATATACGGGTGCTCAGTAGAGACTGGGTACACTGGACGGACTCGCCGAGAACTCCCAGATGGTATTATACCTCACGTCAAATGGCAGTTCTCTGGTGACACTGGTACAGAGTAGTCTGTTGACCCGAGATCGTCATAGAGTCTTGTGTGGTTCCCACTGTGCTTTGATTTCCATCTTACCACGTCCAAGAGGGCGTGCAAAACGGTGGTTTTTGGGTACAGTCCCGAGTCACATGGAGGCAATGAGCGATAGGAGGGGATTCGTCTCTCCCGGTATAGGGGGTTGATGTTGCGCTGTGTTCGATTGGCTATAACAGGAAATCCCTGGTCAGGGTTGCTGAGATTTACTGGTAAGTGTTACCAGTAGTTTCTCGAATAGTTATAGACCTCATATCGACACGACTTATCGAGCTATCGGGGTCTGACGTTTACCACCCCTAGGTGAGATATGCGACATATCAGACGATCAGACCGGACTGTACGGTAGTGTTACTGGTCGGATTCACTGGAGTGTGAGCGAGCTTGCTCGTCGATCTTCAGATCGCTCAATACCCGGGTGGCCGTTACGTTTAGCAGACCGCTTGCGGCTTGTGGGTGTTTGATATGATCATCACCTGCTGCCGGCGTATTGACGAGTCTTTAGAGTCCTACACAGAGGTTTCCTGGCTCAAGCGAAACGAAATAGGAGCGCATATGAGATATGTGCGGGACCGAGAATAATGCGTGTATATGATGCCGCATTCCATTCTCGCGATGAATGTATCGGAAAGGTTGTATGCGATATAACCTAGTTATCGATTCAAGCGTTGATTCGATAAACCGATACATTGAATACTAGTCGGTTGTGTGCGACATGACCGGTTCATTGAATCAAGTGTTGATTTAATGATTTAATGCATAATTATATATTTGATATATTACTTTGCACTAACTAGTATTGGTTCACTTTAAACGGATTTTCTCACTTGTTTTGTGCACATTGTATATGTGATATACTTTTGTACACTTGTATGTATCATGTTTGATGATGCATGCTAACTTGTGTTTTGTGTAAAGTTTAAACCATGGTTATGTAATGGTTAGGGTTTTCATTTTCATATCTATTTATTTATTTGTTTATTCATTTTGGAAAATGATAAACATAAAGCAAAATGGTGGCTTTATTTGGAAGCTTGTTGAAGCTTCATGAAGACTTTGACCAAAGTGACCATTTTGTCTCATGCTTAACCCTAACCACTCCATTAACCCTAGTTTAATCTCTACACTTGACCATGGTTGTTGATGATAAGTATTCTTTTATTTTCTATTTTCTAATTAACTTATCATAACAATTTCCTTCTTCTTCTTCCATTTTCTTGAAGTGAAGAAAGCTTGCCCCATCAATGGCAAATGATGGAAATGAGTGAGAAATCCAAAACTAAAGTCTACCCACTTCCTATTTCTTCATCCTCTACCTCTTTCCAAGTAGTAGAGTGTGTTTTCTTCACAAGTTTCTTGACTTGGTGAAGTCGGAGCTTGATTTAGCGATGCCTCGACGTAGATCATCTTCGGCATGGACATCGACGACCTAGCTTGCCCATTCTCCGACGAAGCCGACGCTAGAGCCCGGATTTGATTTGGACAGCGGAGAGGACCTCGTTGCGGAGCTATGGAGGTGGAGCACCGGATCTACAAAGGTTGTATTTCCGTATCTTGTAGTTAAGTGTTAACTAGTTAGCTTTTTCGCCTAGTTTTCTAGCAAACGATCCGTAGTCGGGTCTCTCGGCACCTAGAATTTTTTGAAAATGGCATGTTCGATGCCTTATGAGACCTCACTAGGGTGCCTAGGAACCCTACAGTGGTATCAGAGCCTAGCTAGAGCCTTAGGCGAAGTCTAGACGGAATTTGAAGTCCGAACGACCCGAAAACCCCAACCGGAAAATGCTCTCTGGACGTTTTCAGAAAACGTGGATTTTTTCAAATTAAAAATTTCTAAAAAATTCAGCAGGAAAAAATAAGAATTATGATGCAAAAAATTTTCGATGAACAGTACAAACCGCGGCGGATCAGCGGCATAAGCCTGCCTTATGCGGCGGTTCAGCGGCGGAATGATGACGTCATCGTACACTGTTTGCACAGTAACTCCTATTATTTTATGCTGGATTTTCTGGGTATTTTTAAAATTTATTCCAGAGTTGTATTTTCTGGGATTATTTTGGGGATTCGGTGTTTCGATCGGAGTATCAAATTTTGTCTGTGTGGCTTTCCGGATAATTTTAGAATATGTTAAAAAATTCGACCGGATATAAATACCCAATTTTTCCCCTGTCGGGAAATTTCCAAGTGTTGGATTTTTCCGTTGTTTAACGACGTTCTAAGTAGTGCAAGTAACGCGATGGACCCTCTAGAAGACAACAAACCTTAACTCGATTATGTGACCGTCTTGAACTGCCCTTTGAACCTTCGGGTTTGGGGCAGTACGGCGTGCCACATGTGAGGCGTTGGCTTGACCCTTCTACGGCTGGACCGTTGGTACTGAGGCACAACTGAATGTTGTTAGACTTATTTCATGTATTGAGCTGTATCGGGAAAACTTGGGTGTTCGATTGTTCGATCGGAAAGTTTAACATTTTCTATTTATCTGGAATGGGATACAATAATTGGAATTCACAACAAGTTATGAGATAACTGAATGAATGTTATAAACATAGCACTTTAGTCTCACTTGATCGGTTGCCACGGAATTTTGATGTGATCAAAAGTCCGTCGCAATCACGTAGCGTACGCGGATACTCGCCGGGTAAACTTAATAGACAGCCTCACGCCATAGCCCCGACCAAGTGACTGCAGGAGAACCCCGTCGCCGAAAGCATCCGTTCGGGTGCTCGCGGTAGCGGTGTTCCGCCTTGGTGCACTTCGTCGACGGTATCTGGGGTGCAGCCGTCTACTGAAGTTTGCGACGAGCATTCGATCAGGATGTCGGGAATCTTGTTGAATTACCCGACTTGATATTGAAAAGTGTTTTCGATTTTGAGACTAAAATGCGGGGTTTATAATTGTTAGGCATGCGATGTCTAAGGAATTCATTTGGTCAGGCATGCGATGTCTGAGGTGGTTGCGGATTCCAACTGTTGTAGTTTTACACTTTCTTTTCTGTGACCGTAAGTGTAATATGTGATATCGCCGGTTTCGTTGCTATATGTCAACGACAATTGGGATGGACATATTTACTTACGATGATGACATGTGATGTTATGTGTTGCTGGATATGTTATATTGGATCGTCGTGTTTGAATAGCCGGGGGTTTTTATGTGAGATGAGTGTTTTTCATTTTCATTCATGTAAAAACTTGTATGTAATATTCTTTTATTGGGGCACTTCCAGGTTGCGGAAGTTGTCACCGTTTGTATATTATTTACTTTTCCACACTAGGATAGACCCAAGGAGGGGAGCACAAGTAACCGGGTTCTGGAGTCCAGTGGGAGACCAACTCGAGGAGTCGAGTCCGGGTCTCCTAACTCTAGTATTGGTAGGGTTGCTTGCCGCTCTCGTAGGGGTCTAGGGGTGTGGGTTTGGCTATTCATCACGACCGTGGAATCCGTGTTTTATACTGGCTCGTATTGAAAACACGGACGTCCTAGTATATCCAATATTTCATATGTTTCTTCTGCTGCGATATCTGTGATGTGATCATGTGATGTTCTGTGATAGATACAGTATATAGTATATATGATATATTATATAGACGTTACTTATGTTTTACACCCGCGCTAGCCCTGCCCCGCTCTGCCGTTAGTTACCTAACCTAACGGTGCACGAGGGGACATCGAGGCGAATGCGGATGGCATAAGTGTACGTCGTATTTATCTGTGATGTTTAGGTACTTAAATGATGGGACTTCATTAATGAGATTAATGAAATAAAAGAAACCTAAGATGTTGTAGAATCGAATTTCAAAATAAAACAGGTAGCTACAGTTCTTGCTTTGCACAGCGGTATATGTGATATATCCTGCACCTTATTCGATAAGGAAAGGACCGAGATCCCTTCACCGGGAGTGACTCCTTTAGCAATAACTGGTCGATGCTACACACTCGGTTTGTCTTTTGATTGCTTTTAAGTGTTTTTTGCTTTGCACAGTGATATATGTGATATATCCCGCACCTCATTCGACGAGGAAAGGACCGACGATCCCTTCACCGGGAGTGACTCCTTTAGCAAAACTGGAAAAGCCTCAAAAGCACTCCATTTTAAAATCATTCGATCCAACAACGATATCAAGTTCATTACGCAATAGGTTTTCAGAAAAACCTGTCGTAGCCCTCCGTCATTTCAGATATGTACTAGTTAGTATTCGTGCTGCGGTAGTTTGGCATTCGTCAAGGCGTAGTGTACGGTAGCTAACTAGTATTTATCTGCTTGAGCATATGATGCGATTGGATTAGGGTATTCGTACGGCGTTGTTTGGCATTCGTCAAGGGTCGTGCGGGTGGGTTTAATTCGATCAAGAAATGTACGGGTTGAACTTGACTAGTGGACTATGGGTTGTTTGGCATTCGTCAAGGTCATAGCGAGCTAGGGGCAAAATATTATCGGGAATTTCAAGTATTGAAATTTGCAATGAGATTGCATACCTTCTATGAGATAGTTGGATCCCGATACCCGCTGCGAGTAAGAGTTACTCCTGGGAGAGTTTTATACATTACAATTAGCCGATCAAGTAGGTGTCTAGAAAGGTGTTAACGAGGTTACGCCTCTGGGAAAACGAGGTTTACATTAATTAGGTTCGTGCGAAAGCACGGGGGACCTCCCTCAAAGTACCGACACTGGCCTGGCTGAAAGATTGGCGAACTTGTAGTGTGTAATTAATCCCGGCTAGTCTTTCCTTTTAGGGTTTGAAGGAAGATTTGATAAAAAGCAGTGGGAGCCATCCTGATTAGATAAAATAATAACCAATCTATTCTTGATAGAGCGCACGCTGAGTGTTTTCTTCTCTCTCTCTCCAGGTAGCGACCATATCACGCCTTAATCAAGATAATAATACGGATTATTGACCGAACCTGCTTGTTATACTGAGCTGGGGAACGTTGGTCCCGCTCCAACTTATAATTGTTATAAGACAGAGCAGGAAATTGGGGAATACTAGATTTCCCGTGCCGCCCAAACGAAGAGAGTGCATGATGATGCATCATCTTCGGGTGTGTTCATTATACAGAACTGTTTCTCAGTATCCTCCGCATCCCTGGTATATGATACCGGATCAGGATCCCAGATATGTAAGTTGTTACATAGGGCTACAAAAGAGTAGAAAAACTGAGAACGAGTGATAAGTTTCATGAGACAGAAAACGGGGCAAGAGTTGCAGCCAAGTCTGTCGGTCACTGTCACCCTGTATTACCAATACATTGATTCTGAACGAATGTTATTAGATACCGAACCTGATATACCAAATCATATCACTCTCTTTGTTAGAAAAGAAAGGATATAATTTTGTATTGATGGATAATGTTTTGAACATTTCCTAGATCAAAAGTTGATCGGTTCAGGCACGTTATCTAAAAGCGTTGATGTTCTAAATCAAACTACAGTTCTTAGTATACGGAACACACATAAGAGGAAGAGTTCAGAAATGAACAGATCCTTCTTAAGGTATTGTAGACTAGGTCAGATCAATGTGACCCGACTAGCTAGAGTTACATATAGATGCATATTTAAATCAGTTTGAATTTACATCTTGTGAAACTTGCCAGTCATGTCACAGAGATAAGATGACCGTAGCTCTGTTTACTAGAAACAGAGAAAGAGTTAGTAAACTCTTGGGATAATACATGTTGATGTATGTAGGTCCCCTGTCTACACATGCCAGGACTGGTTCTTTATACTTCATTACATTCTCTGATGATCTCTCAAGATTCAGACGTATGTTCCTGTTGAAACACAAGTCTGAACCTTTTGAGATATTCACAGAATATAAGTTAGAAGTAGAGAACCAATAAGGGTATAAGTATTATGTCCTTTGATGTGATCAAGGAGGAGAATACTTGAGCACGGAAATCCTGGACTATTCTAAAGTAGAATGAGATTCTCTCTCAGCATTACTCCTATGTATACACCATAGCACGATGGTATATCGGGGCGGAGCAGATACACCCTATTTGATATGGTGTGCTCTATGATGAGTACTACTGAGTTACCTATTTCCTTTTGGGAGTTATGCACTTGAGAAGCTGCATACCTATTGAATAGGGTTCCAATCAAATCAGTTGCCTACCGCTTCATATGTGATATGGAAAGGGAAGAGCCCATATCTTAAGTTGGTTAAGATTTGGGGTTGTCCGGCCTATGTCTAAAAGCAAAATCCGGACAAGCTCGAGGCAAGGTCTGTTATGTAGAACTGGAAATGTTCCAGCTATACAAACTACAGCAGATGATTTGGTAGAACCAAAGGATTTAGTAGATTCCAACGAACCTTAGCCTCTCCGCCGATCTAGTAGGGTTCCTCACCCACCTGAGAGATACTTCGGTTTCTCTATGACAGTGGGAGCGAGGATTGCATCATGAGATGATGACCCAACTAGTTTCGAGCTGGCCATCAGGAGTGTGACTCTGTAAGAATGGATGGATGTTTATCGATCTGAGATGGAATCCTTATACACCAACAAAGTATGGACTTTGGTTGCTATATCTGAAGGGTTAAATCCCCATCAGGAGCAAGTATATCTTGAGAAGATTACTTGGTGTACATGGAAAAGTTGAGACTTTCAAAGCTAGACTTGTTAAAAGTTTGCATCATTGACCAGGTGTGGATAATGATGAAACCTTTTCAAGTAGCTATGCTTAAGTCCATCCATATCCTACTTGTCACGGCTACATACTATGACTACGATATCTGGTGGTTGGGTGTCATGACTGCTTTTCTAAATGATGATTTAGAAGAAAACGTCTATAAGTACACAGCCAGAGGGCTTTGTAGACAGTGGGAGCAGCGGAAACGTGTGCAAGATGCTTTATAGGATAAAGCAGGCATCGCGGAGTTGGAACGTCTGTTTTGATGTGTTAGTCAAAGAAGTTGACATCATCAAAATGGTAGATGAACCTTGTATAAACAAGAAGGTAGTAGGGAGTATGGTGACGATCCTCGTAGAGTACGTGGATGACATACTCTTGATAGGGAAGGAGTTTCCTATGCTACGCTCGGTCAATCTCCGCTTATCACAATGATTCTCCATATAGGATCAAAGTGATACCTCCTAAATCCTGGTATTTGGATCTATGAGATAGATCTAATTGGATATTAGCAAACTCACTAGTTGTAGTGAGATGGTATCAATCGATCCTGGGAAGAATAACTGGAAGGGTTCCAGGGTGATAAAGACGACTGAATGTCAGTCGCAGGCATTGTCTTTACCCTCAGTAAAGGGACGGTATGTTGGAAGAGTTCCAAGCTAGATACCGTGACATACTAGACGATAAAGGCTGAATACATCGCTACTTAAGATGCTACCATAGAGGCAGTCTGGGTGTATAATAGTTCATGAGATGAACTACGTTCCTACCATTGTGAGACAATGGAGTTGTGGCTCATGCCGAGGAACGCCGGTCCCATCAGTGATCCAGACTTATTCTAAGGCAGCATCGCCTGATCATGGAGATAGTTGATCTCCAGGGAGATCGAGGTTAGGAGAGTAAACTCAGAGGACAACACAGCGGATCCACTCACGAAGGCCTATTCCCAGAGAGAGACTATTATGGGATGGTTGAGTATGAGATACTGCAACCACTGCTATCAGATGGCCCTAGTGCAAGTGGGAGATTGTTAGTTATATGTATGCCCTAGAGGCCATTACTGTACATAGGATGTATATTGTAGTGGATGCTGGGACATATATAGAGAGGACTTTCTTGCTCGACATGATAGTATGCTATCTGGTTGAACTTTACCTTAACGTGTATGCTGATTGTCTCTCTGTTACATGTTGGTAAAGCCCTTAGGATCTGTACTTGACTACCTGGACTATGATGCGGATCATACTAGTGGGGACATGGTAGTCCATAAGTACATCCTTCAAAGTCCCTAGTCGTGGGTGTATCGTGACGGGGCATCGATATACCAGAGTAGACTAGCGTGTACCTTCTCGACCCATTAAGATGGGCGATGGATGATCCCATATCCATCGGTGTTTGACATCAGAGGAGATATACGGGTGCTCAGTAGAGACTGGGTACACTGGACGGACTCGCCGAGAACTCCCAGATGGTATTATACCTCACGTCAGATGGCAGTTCTCTGGTGACACTGGTACAGAGTAGTCTGTTGACCCGAGATCGTCATAGAGTCTTGTGTGGTTCCCACTGTGCTTTGATTTTCATCTTACCACGTCCAAGAGGGCGTGCAAAACGGTGGTTTTTGGGTACAGTCCCGAGTCACATGGAGGCAATGAGCGATAGGAGGGGATTCGTCTCTCCCGGTATAGGGGGTTGATGTTGCGCTGTGTTCGATTGGCTATAACAGGAAATCCCTGGCCAGGGTTGCTGAGATTTACTGGTAAGTGTTACCAGTAGTTTCTCGAATAGTTATAGACCTCATATCGACACGACTTATCGAGCTATTGGGGTCTGACGTTTACCACCCCTAGGTGAGATATGCGACATATCAGACGATCAGACCGGACTGTACGGTAGTGTTACTGGTCGGATTCACTGGAGTGTGAGCGGGCTTGCTCGTCGATCTTCAGATCGCTCAATACCCGGGTGGCCGTTACGTTTAGCAGACCGCTTGCGGCTTGTGGGTGTTTGATATGATCATCACCTGCTGCCGGCGTATTGACGAGTCTTTAGAGTCCTACACAGAGGTTTCCTGGCTCAAGCGAAACGAAATAGGAGCGCATATGAGATATGTGCGGGACCGAGAATAATGCGTGTATATGATGCCGCATTCCATTCTCGCGATGAATGTATCGGAAAGGTTGTATGCGATATAACCTAGTTATCGATTCAAGCGTTGATTCGATAAACCGATACATTGAATACTAGTCGGTTGTGTGCGACATGACCGGTTCATTGAATCAAGTGTTGATTTAATGATTTAATGCATAATTATATATTTGATATATTACTTTGCACTAACTAGTATTGGTTCACTTTAAACGGATTTTCTCACTTGTTTTGTGCACATTGTATATGTGATATACTTTTGTACACTTGTATGTATCATGTTTGATGATGCATGCTAACTTGTGTTTTGTGTAAAGTTTAAACCATGGTTATGTAATGGTTAGGGTTTTCATTTTCATATCTATTTATTTATTTGTTTATTCATTATGGAAAATGATAAACATAAAGGAAAATGGTGGCTTTATTTGGAAGCTTGTTGAAGCTTCATGAAGACTTTGACCAAAGTGACCATTTTGTCTCATGCTTAACCCTAACCACTCCATTAACCCTAGTTTAATCTCTACACTTGACCATGGTTGTTGATGATAAGTATTCTTTTATTTTCTATTTTCTAATTAACTTATCATAACAATTTCCTTCTTCTTCTTCCATTTTCTTGAAGTGAAGAAAGCTTGCCCCATCAATGGCAAGTGATGGAAATGAGTGCGAAATCCAAAACTAAAGTCTACCCACTTCCTATTTCTTCATCCTCTACCTCTTGCCAAGTAGTAGAGTGTGTTTTCTTCACAAGTTTCTTGACTTGGTGAAGTCGGAGCTTGATTTAGCGATGTCTCGACGTAGATCATCTTCGGCATGGACATCGACGACCTAGCTTGCCCATTCTCCGACGAAGCCGACGCTAGAGCCCGGATTTGATTTGGACAGCGGAGAGGACCTCGTTGCGGAGCTATGGAGGTGGAGCACCGGATCTATAAAGGTTGTATTTCCGTATCTTGTAGTTAAGTGTTAACTAGTTAGCTTTTTCGCCTAGTTTTCTAGCAAACGATCCGTAGTCGGGTCTCTCGGCACCTAGAATTTTTTGAAAATGGCATGTTCGATGCCTTGTGAGACCTCACTAGGGTGCCTAGGAACCCTACAGTGGCGTCGGGGGCAGGCGCTGAAGGAGGGAGAAGCGGAGGAAGGGGTGCGGTCGAGGCTGTGGAGGCGAGGAAGATGGTGGCGATCTCGTCGGCGCGGGGACTGCGGCGGCGACAGCACGACGAAGCTAGGGTTCGGGGTTCGTCGATGGGTTCTCGCGAGCGTTTTCACGTGGAGAGAAGGAGGAACAGTGGAAAAAATATAAGATAGAGAGAGAGAGATTTTTGGATGAGAGAGAGAGAGATAGGGATTAGAGAGAGATAGAGAGAGACGGAGAGAGAGAGGGTGGATTGGGGGGCCCACGAGGAAAATAGACGCTCGTGATAGGCTGGAGGGAAATCTCGTGATAAATTTTTAAAAGATTGAAAAGGATTGATACGTAAAAAAATAGTAACAGAATTATATTATATAGTTTATAATATTAAATTAAAATGGGTATTTCGGCGCTAAATGAAACATTTCCAAATCGCGCCCCGGTTGCGCCCAAATGTTTTAAATTCAAATTATAGGATTTTAAGCGAGTTCCAAATTTTGAAAAGAGGTGTTTAATGATTAAAATGCATGCCCCCAAGTCGGACACTTGCACGCGCGCGTAGCCGTCCAAACTTGCCCGTTTCGCCGAACGGGATGAAATCTCGACACGCGGACGCTACCACGCGACTAGTGGCGACAAGTAGGCCAACATGGATATTTTTAATTTCATTTTAGGTGTTAAAATTTATTATATGCCAAAAATGACTTAGCCGGTTAAAATTTAGCAAAACGCACCAAACAAGCGGGATAATTGAAATGAGCAATGTATAACACTCGACTAGAACCAGAATAGTATTATTGGGCTCGGGTGTTACAGTGGGTGTTCGGGACCTTCCGTACTTTCGGTAGAGAATCGCGGTAGAACGATGGAAAGAGGGAAAGGGAAGAAGGGCAAGTCTAAAATCCAAGAAAAATCACAAGGAAAAATCCAAGGCATGTGTTAGAATTGTAAGAAGAAGGGTCATATGAAAAGTGACTGTAAAGCTCCAAACAAAGACTCGAATGAGAAGGAGATGGAAAGGAAGCTAATATGGTGTCTACACAAGAACATGGGGAACAAGGTTTTTGTGTATCGGTGAGCAAGAACACAAAGGTGGATACTTTGTTCATTGATTCAGAGGCATCCTTCCATTGTACTTCGGGATGACATCACTTCAGCGAGTATGTTCAGGTAGACCTTGGGCATGTGAAGGTAGGTAATGGTCAGCCGTGTAGGATCGTTACAAAGAACATGATCATCATGCAACTGTCAGTAGGCGGTAAACTAAAATTGAAGAATACTCGTCATATTCCAGATTTGAAGAAGAGCATAATTTCTACTAGTCAGCTTGACAATGAAGGTTTTATTACAACGTTTGAAAATTCGTAGTGGAAGATTGCCAAAGGGTCATTAGTAGTTTCTAGGAGCAAGTTGACTGGTTCATTGTATTCCTTCAGTGGGATTAGTGGAGATTCGATTGCGTTGGAAACAGGTTCGGGGTTAAATTTAAAGACTTCATGTTGACATAGGCGATTGGGGCACCTTAGTGAGAAGCACATGAAATCTTCAAGGTAGGGGGCTTTTTTCGGGGCTGAATAAGGTGGACTTGGGGCTGTGCGAGAATTGTGTTTGCGGGAAGCAAAACGCACTAAAATTTCAGATTGGAGGCATAGCAAAGAAGACCAAGAAGCTGGAGATGGTGTATATGGACGTATAGGGTCCAGCCTCAGTGGAGTCTTATAGAAGCAATCGGTACTTCGTGACATTCATCGACGATGCAAGCTGGAAGACATGGGTGTATGCGATGAAGAAAAAGTTTGATGTGTTTGGTATCTTCAAACACTGGATTGCGCAGGTGAAGAACCAAACAAGACTGAAGGTTAAATGCCTTAAGTACGATAATGGAGGGGAATACTGCACACATGTGTTCGAGGCATTTTTCTCGCAGAAGGGTATTCGTTAGTTGAAGATGGTATCGGGGATGTCACAGCAAAATGACATAGCTGAAAAGATGAACATGACGATCCTAGAGCGAGTGTAGAGCATGACCTTGGAAGGGAATGTGCCAAAGTTCCTGTGGGTAGCGGCGGTTGATGCTACTGTGTACTTGATCAACAGAAGCCCGGCAAGTGCGCTTGATGGAGGCATTCCGGAAGAAAATTGGTTTAGTAAACCAGTTGATTATTCACACCGAAAAATATTTGGCTGTGTTGCATATTCTTTGGTTGATAAGGCGAAAAGGAGTAAGTTTGACTCCAAGTCTAGGAAGTGCGCTTTCATCGGATATGGTGGAGATGAGTTCGGATATCGGCTGTGAGATTATATAAGCAAGAAAGTAATACGGAACCGGAACATCATGTTTGATGAGCAAAATTTGTACAAAGAAGAAAAGCAAGTCAAGGAAGGTGCAGTACATGAGTTCGTCGAGCTAGATGGAACTCAAGAAAGTATTTAGGTATCTACAAGTGGTGATTAGAACTTGGAGGAAGATGTAGTGCTAGACCAGGTTCAAGAACATGATGGTGACTATGTTGTTAGTGATATATGCCCTAGAGGCCATTATTGTATAGTGCTAGTTTGTATATTACTTTATGGAAGATTGGGATATACACGGATATAGTAGCAGTCTTAATCGAAATGGTATTATGCTACCTGGTTTATTTCTACCTCAGTATGTGCATGTGTTTCTTTTAGCATATCGCTTATACGTATTGGCAGAGCCCTTAGGATCTTTGCTTGATTACCAACGTTGTGATGGCAGTCACACTAGTGGGGGCTAGGTAGTCTATAAGCACATCCTATACAGGTCCCAAGTCGTAGGATTATCGAGATGGGGCATCGATACTCCAGAGTAGACTAGTGTATATGCTTCTCATCCCAGCAGGGGAGATGGTCTGTCCCACAGCCATTAGTATGTCGTACTGGAGATAATATACATGTGCTCATTAGGTTATGAGTACACTGGACAAGACTCATCAGGAACTTTGGTGGGTATTATACCTATCGTCGGGTAGCAGTTCCCAGGTGACAAGAGTACAGCTTAGTCCGTCGACTTGACACTGCTACTTCGCCTCGAGTGTGTTCCTACTGTACTTTGATTACTACCCTACCATGGTTCAAAGGAGTCATGCAAACAAGTAGTAGTTGGATGCAGTCCCGAAGCACTTGGAGGCAGTGGCGGTTAGATAGGATTCGTCTCTCCTGGTGTTAGGGGTTGATATCGTGCTGTGTTCCGAAGGCCATATACAAAGTCCTTGGACAAGGCAAGCGAGATTTACTGGTAGGTATTCCAGTAGTTTCTCTAGGTGTTTTGGGCTATACTCCGACACGACTTATTGTGCTATTCGAGGTCTGACGATTACCGCCCCCTAGGCCCGATATGTAATACTCTCAGACGAACAGACTGGACTGTACGGAGATTGTCACAGATAAGCTCAGTAGGAGTTAAGATGAGTTAGTTCATCAGCCTTCTTATTGACACATACCTGAGTAGCCATTACGTGCAGCTAGTACCGTTTGCGGCTTGTGGTTAAACCCATTGCCAGCGTAGCTTCGAATCTTTAGAATCCCACACAGAGGGTTTCCCTGCACTGGGAAAAAGGTGTAGAGGTCGTATGGTTTTACGGCAGGGCTTCGATCACGTACGTGCACTTGTGCGCGTATGATGTTCGGGCGGATAATACTAGTAGGCTTTGGTTTAAGACGGATCCTAGTATTGTATTGATGGATTTATTTCGTCTCTTTGTATTCGTATTCTTCGGAATGCAGATGCGGGTATGTATATACGGATGAGGGGCATTCTCATAATTCCTCAGGATTGGCTTCTAGAAGGTAACACCTCATTAGGGTTTCTTTTCTTTTGGATTAAAGATTAAACCTAAATGAGGTGGAGGAAATGAGGTGGAGGTGGACAAAAGATCAAGCATGACTCACCATTAGATATTTTCAAGTATGCTAGATATTAGTTAAGATATTTTCTCCTCAATTATCTAGATGCTTGATTATTCAATTCTTGAGCTATTCTTTTTCCAAGCTCATTCTTCACTAGCTTTTCCTGAAGTGACTTTCTTCTTCCTCTAAACCCTAAAAGACTCATGAGTTGAGAACCGTAGGGTTCCATGAGACAAATCACTCCATCTTCTCACTGTACACCACATAGGATTTCTCGTTTAGAGAACTATAAGCCGTAGTTATCTTAGATTCGAGGTAGGAGCTCGGACTATAAACTCTCGGGTGGATCGTCTTTGACTCGAGGGGGCCGTCGAGGTTGCCCGATCCGTTTTCGATCCTTGGAGCTGACGAAAAGATGGAGGACAGCGAAGAAGACCCGAAGGACATGGTATCGTAAGGTATAACTTTCATCCGAGTAGTTAAACCTCATTGCAAGTTAGCTAGTTAGGGTTTAGTATCGATCCTGGAGTTTAAGTCGGTGTTGCGAGCTTTGAAAAATCGTTTTTTGCATATTCCGCTTCCTCGCGAACACGAAAGTTCGCGGCATCGACTTACAGTGGTATCAGAGCCTACTAAACCATAGCTAACTATTACGACAACGTGTAAAACTACAAAACCGAAATAACTCCGAAACATCGGAACACGATTCCAACTTTCTGTCAATATTTTCGGAAGCTCTAAAATTTTTTAAAACAATTGCAGAGTGCTTTACTTCTTGTGAGATGAACACAAACCAAAAACGAGGCTTTTTCACCTGTTTTGGACCGGCCACAAGCTCAAAAAAATCGGCCTCACCTTTTTAGTTATGGTGAAATTCTTTGAATTTTAGTCTGTGTTCTAGTTGCTTGGATCTAAGGTCTCAGGTGTTGTTTGTTTTTGCCAATTTTGGATATACTGTTATCTTTTTACTGTGGCAATATGGAGTGTTTCGAAGTTGTGATTTTTACATCGTTTAAAGTTTTAAGTTGTGATATATGTGTTTGGAAACGTTGACTAATTGCTATACGTCGATTAGTCGGGGTTGCACAATCTGTATTGTTGTTCTTGTTGGTTTGTGTATATGAACTTATTGGATCATCGTTGATGAATAGCCGGGGATGTGAGATGAGGGTTTTTCATTCTTTCATTCGATGTAAACTGTAAAGTGATGTAATATTCTTTTACGGGACACATCCGGGTTGAGGTTGTAGCCTCCGTTGTATTATTTTCTTTTACTGTTTTCTGCTCCTAAGATAGAACCAAGGTGGGGTGCACAAACTACCGAATACTTTGAAGTGCCGAGTGGCCTACTCACTTTAATGAGGGAGGTTGCTTCACTTCGGCTATTTGGCGGGTAGTTTGCCGCACCCGTAGGGATCTGGGGTGGGGTTTGGCTATTCATCACAACCGTGGAATTCGTCTTTCGTTACAGGTTTAAATGAAATGCGGTATTCCTATTATATCCAATATGTTCATCTGTGATTTAGAATGCCTATTATTGCATCAGACGAATGGTTATTATATATATGCTATATAATAGAAATTGCTTATGTTTTGCATCCACGCTAGTCCAGCCCCCGCTCTGGCGTTAATTAAGTAACCTAACGGTGTTAGACGGGGCCCGGTGGCGAATGCGGATGGCATAAGTGGATGTGATATTTTCGTCTTTTTCTGTGATGATAGGTGTAAATGATGGGACTGCATTACATTAATGCAAAGCAAACAAACCAAAGTTGAATCGTTGGAAATTTTTTTAAAAACCACTCAATTATTTTAAAACAGGAGACTTTTAAATGCGGAGCTTAAACCACTACTTTTAAAAGCTATCAGGTTCCTTCGATTATATCAAGTTCACTACGTTCATAATTTCGCCAAAACCATGTGTAGCCCTCCATCATTTCAGTTGAATATTAAGTAGTATTCAAGCTATGTATTTTGACCTTCGCCAAGGCATAGTATTTGGTAGCTGCTGGATATTCATCTGTAGCATAGATAGATGCGTTGGTTTGGGACAGTCGTACTACTATTTTGGCCTTCGTCAAGGATATGTACGGGTGGGTTCAAATTAACCTGGACAATGACGGGTAGAACTTGACATGTTACTTATGATATGTTGGCCTTCGTCAAGGTCATAAGAGCATGGGGCAAAAATCCACATCTAGAGCTTCTAAAGAAACTGAAAGTTGCTAGTGCCGCATACCCATTTGGAGTGTGATAATATTGGTAGGATTCCTTCAGGATTATCATACAATAATATTTGGATTGCCGATCCTACTGTGAGTATCCGCTACTCTTCGAGAGATTTTTCACTTAATGATCAATGCTATAAACCAAGTAGGTGTCTAGAACAGTGTTAGCGGGGCTACGCCTTCATGAAAAATAGGTTATTTAATTAAGGAACTTCGCGAAAGTATCGTAAAACCTCACTCAAAGTACCGACACTAGCCTGGCTGAAAGGTTAAGCAAGTGTTTTACGGTGAGATTAATCCTGACTAATTCTTCTTTTATGGTTTGAGGAAGGATTCGAGAAACAGTGGGAGCCATCCTATTTAGATAAATTAAAAACTAATCTAAACTTGCAAGAGCATCATGCTGAGTATTTTCTTCTCTCTCTCCTAATTGCAGAGACCAGGTGACCAGATTTAGGTTACAGATAGATAATAAAATGACTGAGTTATACTATATTGACTGGCAAAGGATTGTCTAGATGTCCATTACCTATGACAAGCTGGACCACCTCATTACTACTCAAGCCCGCGCCGTCCCAGGTCCAGTTTCCACCGTCACGGATGTTGATATCCATAAGACAAGGGAAAAAGACTGTGCGAATGACAAGTGCCTCGTGTTAGCCTCAGTTGATGGTGTATACCAGAGGCAGCACGAGAAGATGGACTTAGTTTCTATCTTCCTCCATAACAAAAATTTATATAGAGAGCAATCTCGTATCGCAAGATATGAGACCTCGAAGGAATTGCTTCAAGCGAGGTTGGCTGTTGGGTTATCTGTAGGGGACCACATCCCTACAATGATCAGCAATATTAAACAGCTTACGGACCTTGAGACCACTTTGGAGAACGAGTCATGTACTAACTTAATTCCACAGTCCCTACCTTCTACTTACGCCCAGGGGAAGAAAGTTATACTTCCAGTTGAGGGCACCCTGAAGGAAACCAGGGAGACACCCGCTCTGTTTATTGGGGAATCTTTCTCTTCTAGATCCAAGGAGAAAGCTAAGGGTAAGAAGAAGAAGACCTCCGCAAAGTCGATAGGCGGTGTCAGTAAGGTAGAGGGAAAGGGTAGGGCAAAAGTTTTGGGGTTAACAGTAGGGAAGGAGGGATGTTCCTATTGTCATGGAAAAGGGCATTGGCAGAAGGGATGCAGGGCTTGAAAAGCCAAAATCCTGGATCCGAAGCACGTTGTGGCTTCGACTTCGGGTGTGTTTGTGATTGAAAACAGTCTGTCAATTAGCTCTACTTCCTGGGTACAGGATACCGGATCAAGATCCCATATCTGTAATTCATTATAGGCTTTGAGAAACCGTAGAGTTATTAGGGCAGGTGATATGACTCTTAGGGTTGCTAAACGGAATGAGCGTGAACGTTGTATCCGTAGGGTATATTACCTAGAATTGACAAGTGGGCAGATATTGATTCTACGTAACTATTTGTGTGTACCTAGTCTACTTAGTAAGTGATGTGGTCCACATCCACCTAAATCAAAATTTGATTGGGTCAGGTACTAGAGGACAATATATACGTGTTAAATCAAGCTCAGGTTTTCAACGTCCAGAACACACCTAAGAGAAAGTCTTCAGAATTTAACAAGACTTTCTCATGGCATTGTAGACTGGGTCACATCAATGAAACACGGTTGTCGAAGTTACATAGAGAGGGATATTTGGATCCGTTGTAATATCAGTCTTATGCAACATGTCAATCTTGTCTCATAGGAAAGATGACAAAGACCCCGTTCATTGGACACGGAGCAAGAGTGTGCGAGCTCTTAGGACTCATACACAGCAACGTGTGTGGTCCAATATCTACAGATGCACGAAGTGGTTATTCCCATTTCATTACTTTCACGGAAGATTTCTCTAGGTTATGACATGTCTTCTTGATGAAGCATAAATCCGAGGCCTTTGAGAAATTCCGAGAATATAAGAATGAAATGGAAAAACAAACAGGCAAAAGTATCAAGACACTGAGATCTGATCGATGTGGTGAATACTTAATTGCCGAGTTCCTGGATTAATTAAAAGAGAATGGAATTCTCTCTCAGCTTACTCCTCCATACACACCAAAATATAATGGTGTATCGGAAAGCCGGAACAGAACCTTATTGGATATGGTGTAAGTCCACGTTACCCGTCCCGGTTCTTTCGGGGATGCGGAAATGGTGAAAAATGATTTTTTCGGTGGAGGTAACATGGACTCTAAAAAACGGATCTTTGCTAAACAAACTATCTAACAACCTAACTAAGAGTTTAACTATAGGGGTTATACCTTAACTTGAACTCCTTCTCTTCGACTCCTTGTGGTGGTCGGATCGGCCTCACCTCGTCGTCTCCTTGTGCGGAAGATGGATCCACCCGAAAGCTTCTACCTTTGGCTCCAACCTCAATCTAGAGGAAACTAGAATACTTGGCTTGCTAGACCTTGTACACTAGGATGAGTAGAGAAGTGTTTTGGGTTTTATCTCCAAGGCAAATGGTTCTCAACACATGAGAGATTTTTGCCTTGAGCTAGAAGAAGAGGGAGAGCAAGAGGAAGAGGAGAGCTTTGATGAGAGAGAATGAGAATGATAGAATGAATCAATGAAGACTTTTGCAACCATTCTCTCATAATACAAAATAATAATAATAATAATAATAAGAATAATTGAGTATTATGTGATGGTTCATGTCAATGGCATTATCATTTCATGCACTCATTTTGTAAAGAATAACAAGCAAGCAAAAGTCTAAGCCATGAAATGATAGCCATTGTAATGATGATGGTCAACAAGTCCAAGCTAGTCAACCGGTCAACAAAGTCAACAAGTCAACAAAGTCAAACTTTCAACCCAACCATGGCACACTAATACTTAATTAATATTATTATTAATCATATTTCTTATTCTCATTAGGGTTTAGAAAAGGTCAACAGTCAACAACCCTAATGAGAATCCTCTACCTCTGTCTCGGTCAACCGTGCATACACACCCGCATCCGCGTTCTGGGGAACACGAATACAAACGAGATAAAACCAATCCCAAAACGTATACTAGGATCTGGTTTAAACCAAAGCCCGCTAGTAATAACTGCCCGGACACTAAACGCGCACAAGTGCACGGATATGACCAAACCCTGTTGCAAAACCATGCGACCTCTACTCTGTTTTACCTAAAGGCAAATAGCTCTCTGTGTGGGACTCTAAAGACTCGACACTACGCTGGCAGTGGGTTTAACCACAGACCGCAAGCGGCACTAGCTGTGCGTAACGGCCCCCAGGTAGATGCCGATAAGAAGAATGACGAGGTGAAACCCATCTGAACTCCTACTGAGCCTGAATGTGACAATCTCCGTACAGTCCGGTCTGTTCATCTGAGAATATCGCATGGAGGGCCTAGAGGGGCGGTAAACGTCAGTCCCCTAATAGCGGTACAAGTCATGTCGGAGTGTAGCCCAGAACACCCTGAGACAACACTGGATAACCTACCAGTATATCTCGCTTGCCCTGGCTAGGGACTTTGTGTAATGGCTCTCCTATACACAGCGCGATATCAACCCCCAATACTGGGAGAGACGAATCCCGTATAACCGTCACTGCCTCCAAGTGCTTCGGGACTGCACCCAACTACTACCTGTTTGCACGACTCCTTTGAGCCGTGGTAGGGTAGTAATCAAAGTACAGTGGGAACACACTCGAGGCGAAGTGACAGTGTCAAGTCAGCGGACTAAGCTGTACTCATGTCACCTGGGAACTGACGATAGGTATAGTACCAACCGACGATAGGTATAGTACCAACCTGTTAGTTATATGTATGCCCTAGAGACCATTACTATACATAGGATGTATATTGTAGTGGATGCTTGGACATATATAGGGAGGACTTTCTTTCTCGGCATGATAGTATGCTATCTGGTTGCTCTTTACCTTAACGTGTACACTGATTGTCTTTCTGTTACATGTTGGTAAAGCCCTTAGGATGTGTACTTGACTACCTGGACTATGATGCAGATCATACTAGTGGGGACATGGTAGTCCATAAGTACATCCTTCAAGGTCCCTAGTCGTGGGTGTATTGAGACGGGGCATCGATATACCAGAGTAGACTAGCGTATACCTTCTCGACCCATACAGATGGGCGATGGATGATCCCATATCCATTGGTGTTTGACATCAGAGATGATATACGGGTGCTCAGTGGAGACTGGGTACACTGGACGGACTCGCCCAGAACTCCCAGATGGTATTATACCTTACGTCAGATGGCAGTTCTCTGGTGACACTGGTACAGGTTAGTCTGTAGACTCGAGATCGTCATAGAGTCTTGTGTGATTCCCACTGTGCTTTGATTTCCACCTTACCACGTCCAAGAGGGCGTGCAAAACGGTGGTTTTTGGGTACAGTCTCGAATCACATGGAGGCAATGAGCGATAGGAGGGGATTCGTCTCTCCCGGTATAGGGAGTTGATGTTGCGCTGTGTTCGATTGGCTATAACCAGAAATCCCTGGTCAGGGTTGCTGAGATTTACTGGTAAGTGTTATCAGTAGTATCTCGAACTGTTATAGACCTCATATCAACACGACTTATCGAGCTATTGGGGTCTGACATTTACCACCCCTAGGCAAGATATGCGACATATCAGACGAATAGATCGGACTGTACGGTAAGTGTTACTGGTTGGATTCACAGGAGTATGAGCGGGCTTGCTCGTCGATCTTCTGATCGCTCAATACCCGGGTGGCCGTTACGTTTAGCAGACCGCTTGCGGCTTGTGTGTGTTTGATATGATCATCACCTACCGCCGGCATATTGACGAGTCTTTAGGGTCCTACATAGAGGTTTCCTGGCTCAAGCGAAACGAAATAGGAGCACATATGAGATATGTGCGGGACCGAGAATAATGCGTGTATGTGATACCGTATTCTATTCTCGCGATGAATGTATCGATTGGTTGTATGCGATATAACCTAGTTATCGAATCGAGGATTGATTCGATAAGTCGATACATTGGATATTAGTCGGTCATATGCGATATGACCGGATCGTTAAATCAAGTGTTGATTTAATGATTTAATGTATAATAATATATTTGATATATTACTTTGCATTAACTAGTATTGGTTCACTTAAGATGGATTTTCTCACTTGATGTGCACATTGTATATATGATATAGTTTTGTGCACTAGATTGTATCATGTTTGATGATACATGCAAACTTGGGTGTATGTTTACTTTAAACCATGTTTAAGTGAATGGTTAGGGTTTTGTTATCTTTTCTTGATTATTTATTTTATTTATTTATTCATTTTAGCAAGAAATAAAATGGTGGCTAACTTTGGATTTTCTTTGAAGCTTCATGAAGCTTTGAAAAGTTCAACCATTTTGTTTCTTTTGCTTAACCTAACCATTCACCTAACCCTAGTTTATTCTCTACACTTGTTAAACTAATCCAAGGTTGCATAATGATAAGAATCACTTTATTTTCTATTATTCAAAAAAATTCTTATCATGATTCTGATAAATAATATATCTAATCAAAAAAATTCTTATCATTATTCAAAAAAATTCTTATCATGGTGGAAGAATTTTATGGTGCAAGAAGATGATATGGTTGCAAGGGTTGCTTGAAGGATTGGTCAAAAAACAAGGCTTCAATATCTTATGGTGCAACTGCCAAAGTACGATACATTTGGAGAAGAATCCGGCATATCACTCTCGGACGAAGTATCAAAGTGCGGTACCACTTCATTCGTATAGTGATTGAATAGGAGTTGATATTGCAGAAGATCGCTGGAGAAAATAATCCGGCAGATATGCTCACCAACAGAGATAAGCTGAATCTCTGTTGCAGGTTGGTGAACGTCTCCATGAAAATCTGATGAAGAGAGCGTAGAGTGAAGTCGTGTGAAGTTCACTACCGTCGAGAATCAAGGCTGAAGAATTTCTAAGTGGGAGAATGTTAGAAATGGTGGAACTTTCTTCAGGGCAAACGTCTGAAGCATAAAGAATGGCGGACGTCTGAAAGTGTCAGCATCTTCAATTCAGACGTCTAGCTAAATCAACTTCAGACGTCTGGAATCTACACGAGAAACAACAAAGCAGGAGGCAGGTGTCTGCGGTTCATCGAGTAAATGTCTGCAGGATCCATGAAACCCAATCCAAGTCGGATGTAGACGTTTACCAAAGTGAATTGCAGACGTCTGGCGGAGACGAATTCTGGTGACAACTAACTCTGGAAAGTTTTTTTTTCTAGTATAGTTAGGATTAGAGTTTGCCTATATAAAGGAAGCCCTCGTATGTATTATTTAGCGGCCAATAATAACCAATTTGTGAGAGATCATTGTATGAGAAGGTGAAGGTTAGGGCTAGAGAATTTTGAGAGAAAAATTCCTGAGGTTTTGCTCGTGTAATTAATTCGAAAATTATATTTGTCATACCCCGCTTCCCAAAATACGGAATACGGGAGTGAATAGGCCAGCCATGCTCCTACGGTCAAACGATAATCCTACCGTAGTCACACTTCGGATTCTAGCAGTACATGGTAAGAAATTAACACAAAACTAATAAAGAGAAATACAGTCACTAAATCTATCATAAGTAAATGCATCAGAGTGCAACGGATACAAAGTTGTAACATCAAAGGAGATAACTAACCAGATAGAGTCAACGGAAAAGATAGCGCTGATATTGCTGATCTAGATTTCCGCAGTATACTCGAAGTAGGGTATATCCTGATCTGGGCTAAGTCAACTTCTCACTCTGAGCATGCACACTTAGGTCGTCAGGACGACACAATATAATAAAATAAAAATATATCTTACGTTGCAGAATAATAAGCATAAACTAGAGATTATAAAGTAGTAACACGAAGATATGAAACAGTACGGACATGTGAGTAATATAACATATGTGTCATGACCAAGTATCATAAGTCGAGAGATTCTATTCTAATGTGTTTGTTTGTTTGTTTGTTTGTAGTTCAATAATGAAAGTATGCATGTATATGAGTGTAGTCTGATATAAACGCCATAGACCAGCGGCACATTTAGTACAAGGCCCTGTAAACCCCACGGGACAACGGCACAAGGTATTCATGTCAGGTGATTTTTAATTAGATTCTTATGCCACGACATGCATTCATTACCCAACCCTTATCCCAGGTTACAGTATATATTCAAGTATCAGATTGGGTGCAAGCAAGCACGTATTAATTTCACCGTTCAATCACGATTTCACTCATATCACTTTTCGTTCATAATCACTTTCACTGACGTACTTGTCACCCCCAATCGATACCATTTATCACTCGATAATGCACTACAATCACTAGAGTGTCAATACAAATGATTCCTAATTATTGGGGTTATAACAGTCGCGTAATATGATAGAAATGCAGTAAAATAGAATACGAGTAAAATAGGGGCAGCCAGTGTCATTCGTGTTGGGAAATTCATATTAATTCAACAACAACAACTGAACCTTTTATCCCAAGCATATGGGGTAGGCTACATGAACCAACATGAGAATCACGCCGGGTCCAGCACATGAATCCTCCGCCTCCACTCACTCCTATCGAATAATATAGTTTCATTGAGGCCTTTGGCAACCATATCGTTTCGTATCACCTCCATCCATGTTTTCTTCGGTCTCCCTTTTGCCCTTTTTCCATTGCCCATATCGAGAGTATCTATTCGTCGAACCGGTGCTTTCATAGGTCTGCGTCGCATATGACCAAACCATCTTAGCCGGTTTCCCCGCATCTTCTCCTCCACAGGTAATACACCAACTTTTACATGAATATCCTCATTTTGCACCTTATATTTTCTAGTGTTACCGTACATCCAACGAAGTATGCGCATCTCCGCTACATGCATCTTCTGTGTATGATACTTCTTAGGAGCCCAACATTCTCATGTTGGTTCATACGTATATAATAAGGCGAAATGATATAAAAGAGATATGAAGTAGACTCATTTATCTAAGCATAAAAATTGGCTTCAAACCAATCGGGGTACTGTTTACGGAGATACGATCATTTTAAAAAAGATGTTCACGGCTGGAATTACAGTTTCTGAACTAGAAGTCCAACTTCAAACGCATTTTCTCGTTAGTTATGTTCAGAATTAGGCATCGCCGCAGTTCAATGAAATATAGATTTAACAGTTAAGATTCTAACTCAACCAATGGATTAGTAATATCCATCGTATGCAGGGGGTTACGGTCTGTTTAGTTTCACAACATACAAATTGTTACCGCAGTAATCAGCCCGACACATCGACAATATAAATTGTTTTAAAAATATCAAACTGTGATGGAATTTGGTGAAAGCAGTTGCATATAAAAGTTAACTCAATTCTATACGTACCGATATAAGACTCCACACATTTGCATGTTTGTGTTTGAACAGAGAGATATAGGCGTTTAAAAACAGGTATTAGCAGAGATTATTCCTCTGGGCTGAGGTCCAGAGCAGTAATTCTCTTCGGTTTGCACTAAAAAACAAACCGATGTTCAATAACCATCTATATAAGGTTAAGTTTTATTTAGTTGGCTTCGATACGAGTCCTAGAACGTTTCTTCACGGGTTATATTCAATTAATTAAGAATTTTACAATAAAAGGTACATGACATTTTCCAGGTTTTATGACGTATGACGTCAAATTATATGCGAAACATCAATAATTTCTGTCCAAATTTCTACGTGATGTTCATTAACAATAAAGAGATATAATAATTATAAATTCCGGTGTTTTCAATTGGATTTTGATTACGATAATAGCGGCTACCATTTAGAACATATATTTATTTAAGTCAAGATTAACATTTATTAAATCAATTAATATAACCATATATATAGGTATAGCATGATTAACCAAGTGAGAGAGTTCACTTGACTTGGTTGCAGAAATAGAAGCGACACTACGTGATGAGTATTCGTCTCGACACATGAGACAACGTATTACGCGAAGCAGAGCGGGTAAGGCTCAAACACGACGCAGGCTGCGACGAACGCGTGCCGGTGTTGCGACGGCTACAAAGTTGACGATGGTGAAGGCCACGGACATGAGAACGACACAGCAACATAGTTGGATCAGCTTGGTTGCGGAGAAGTGGGGATGCTCGACTCATGGTGGTGTCGTGGGGGCGTTGGGGTGGTCCTGGGGAACTCGTCGGCAATGACAGGTTGCTGGTGAGGTGGTTGATGGCAAGGGTGTTGGCGAGCTTGGATGCTCGGGTGCTGGGTTGGCGGTGAGATGCTCGGTTTGATGGTGGAGAGGTGGCACGGTAGTGTCGAATAGGGTTGAAGGCTCGGGTTCGACGACAGCGACAAGGTGTTGAGGGCGAGATGAAGATGATGACGATAGGTTCTCTAGAAGAGGAGGTTGGCGACGATGAAGGCTTACACGGTGGCGACGAGAGTTTTTGTGGGTGCTGCTCAAGGTTGGTCTCGGTTGGTGGGGTTGGTGATGGGTTCGGTTATAGTGAAGGGTTCTTGGAGGATGAAGGCAATGGTGAGGTGAGGGTCTCGATGGGGATGGTGGAGTCGATAGAGTCGAAGGTCGAAAGATATGGGAGCATGGGTGAAGGTGGTCGGGGGAAGGTGCTACGGGGGCGAGAGATGCGGTTGGAGGTGCTCGGGTTGATGAAGGAGAGGAGGCATGGGTAAGGTGAGAGAGAGAGAGTGATTAGAGAGAATGAGAGAGAGGATTTGAAAAATGGAAGAGAGAGAGATGAGGTATGGGAATAAATATGATTAAAGAAGATTAATTGGATTAACGAGGAAATAGAATAGTAGTTAATAAAATTTATCAGAGGATTTTAGTTTTTATTTTGTAGGAATTCAAAAAGTAACAGTAGAGAAATAAGAAGAAAAGGGGCTGGTCAGCGGTGTGGGTTTGGATTTGGGTTGCATAAGGAAAAAGAAAGAGAAAAAGTATTGGGCTTTTGGGCTCAAAAAAATAGAAGGGAAAACAATTTAAGGGTTGGGTTAGGGAAAATAAAATATAATATAATAATAAAAATATAGGAAAAATTATTTTATTCAAAATACGGAAAATAGTACAATGAAAACCAGGTATTACAACAGTGGAGACTTTGCAGATTCCACTCTGCTGGAGACTAGCCATACGGTTCACCGTTAACAAATCTCTTGTTTCTCTGTATTTGATTTCCTATTTTATTCTCGCATATTTATATTGTTATTTTATCGTTTAATTTCGTAATTGTGTTTGCGTGATTTGAGAGATGTCGCGAGCATTATTTTGCGTTTTGATCTTTCATCGTAGATCCCAAACATATGCTCTCTTTGAAAAGAAAAAGTTTAATGTATATAGCAATTTTGATTTGATATAACCATATATTTTAAGCCCAAGAGCTAAAAATTTTACTTCAACAATGAAAGCTAATTATTAATGAATAATTATTTATCTTTATTATTTATTTATTTATTTATTTAGTTATTTGCAACAACCCATAAGGTTTGGGAAAAGGGGGTTGGGCAACTTGACAAATGGAAACTTTCTTCACATAATTAGTTGAAAACCCCGTTTTGCCCCTGCAAGTGGAGGGTTTTGAACCCAAGATATCCAACCAAGTGGAGAAGTGTCATTGGCGTTTGAGCAAAAGTTCTTTGGATTAATTTCTTTTATCGAGCAAGGCATCTTGTCTTAATTTTTCATTCAAGAAGAAAAATGATTATGACCACTTTTGTTATTGCAACAACCTAGAACATATGTACGGTATAGAAATTGCATTAGTTATTTTTTCTCAAAACAAATTATTTTAATTGGAGTTTAATATTTTATTTAAGATAAATAAATATGTTGTTCATATTTTACTAATTAATTATCAATATTTTTATGTATATATTATAACTTATCTTTATCATATAATATATTATTTAATATTCATATAACATATATATACAAATATTAAATATGTAACAAATTTATATATTGATATGGTAAGATATTTGAAAATCATTGAAAATGTTTTAAAACAATTTGATAAGCGAGGTTATGTGCAAAAATGCACCATCCTATTTAAACCCATATAATCTCTTCTCTCAAACCCTTCATCCTCCTTTCTTATCTAGCTGAAACCCTAGATCCCTAAACCTAGCTGATCCTAACCCTAAACCGGCCAGGCAACCTCGTAGCCGCCGACTTCATCTTCTTCTACTACTTCTTCTTTACTCGGTGGCACCAATAGCCGAGCATCCTTTTCCCTCCTCTTCTCAAAACTCATAGATGAACCCTCCTTTTGCCATCTTCATCTTCTTCTTCTCTCTGTCGGCTGCAGTCCAGGCAGAGCACTCCAAACCTTGTTTCCGTACCTTTGTTCTCTGCACCGTCTCCGTCTTCTTCCTCTCTACTTGAGCCCCTGCCGAGCAACACCTTACCCGAAGTCCAAAGCCGAGATCTTGCCGTCGTGTCGAAGCTTTGCGTCTTCGTCATCATTCCGTTCGCGTGATCGTCAACTCGAGACAAGCATCCTATACTTTCTTTACATACTAGTTACAACAAGATTAAATCTTGCTGTAATATTATTTTATAATACAATTTTGATTCTATACCAATAACTATTAAACATATTTTCACCATTTGATATCAAGATCGTATTTATTGTGATCTGTGTTTAACACTACTTGCATAATTAATTTTATATTGTCATCACAGTAATGCTTTATAATTTTATCGTACAATTCTTTTTGCTTAACTGCTATTATACCTATCACACTACTCTTAAAACTGTGAATAAATCAATATTTATTATCAAAATACATTCACACTACTTTTCCATTGTGGCAATTATACCCTATCAAAATTTTGATAATATGATTAGTTATATATAATATGCTGTTATAATACTTTGAATCTTACACACTACTTTCTAGCAACATTTTAATACTTATTGCTACATAAATTGACTGCAATTTATTATGATATAATATTGTATATAGACAAAGTACACTTTAATTACATGATACCTATCAATGTTGTAAATCTATAATCTTACATTCTTTCGTATATTCATCTAACATAACTAATATATTGATCACTAGTTTATATTCTGTCTGATACTTCTTGTTGCAAAATATAGATGAAATATTGTAGTTTTACACATGAGATATCGTCGCCAAACGGAGACGACAAATTTGGAATTTACTGTACCCTTTACGTTGAAAAAATCATTATAAATTGCACAAAAATCGTTAGCTAGTATTCTTTTTTTTGTTTCGAAAATAACTCAGAATAATTTAGATCTGTAAAAAATTTATCTGCTAATTAAATTTTTTAAGTGTCATAAACTGCGAAGAAAGGCACCTCTGGACTGATGTCCAAGAAATTTCCAGCACCAAACTTCCAATTTCAAACAACCATACCTCTCTATAGAAATAATCTGAGATACTCTAATTTATATCAATGTAAATCTTATCAAATCAATTTCGTTTTGGCTTATGACACGTAATTTTTAGAGATCGTTTGTTATTTTTAAAATATTTTACAAATTAAAGTGCTGCTGAATTTTCAGAACTGAACTTCCATGTGAATGATCAATAAATACACCTTATTCATTGTTATTGATATGATTATATTATTTATGATAATACTAGTTATATTGATTGCTTACATGTACCCATGGTGGACTTTTTTACTCGTTACCATGTTAGAATATTCTTGCAATGTAATTATTACCCAATACCAACGAATTCATGATATAACTTACTATTTGACTTGACTTGACTTGATATAATATGTTACAGCTTATTCTAGAGTTGGTATTAGGTAAGAATTAGATTGACGCTTGATATGAAATATAAAACCGGGAAAAGGAGAAATAAAGAAATGGAACCCAAATCGTAACTTAAGAGAAGTTAGATTTTAGAGACTGATCAGTCAAGTGGGGCCTTTGTGTTCTGGAATGATGATGCTGACGTCATTCGTTTGTATATTGACATTGTAGGATTCAGTGTTTAGCGGCATGTCTCGGGATTCAGCCCGAGGATATTTTACCGTGGTCCTATGATCGCGCAAGATACCGTTGAGTTGCGAGAAAAATTCATTAACTAATTTCAAATACCATTAGGATAAACAAAAATTAGCGAAATTGACATTTAGGTTCCACATAATATGTTATGTTATCATGTTCTGACTGTTATATCATATGTCATTCTTTTTATCGTTCATTGTTTGCCTACACATCACCAGTTCATATTATAATAAGCTATCACGTCACATTCATGTCTTTATTACTATCATATTATTTGCGACGCTCTGACGTATATATTTTACATGGTCCAAATCCATTACCAGTAGAACCATAGGATCAAGAATATTTCAAGGAGGTAGCCGAACTTTGAGGCATATTTTCTTTTATCTAGGTTATTAGTTGCTTCAGTTATTCCAATGCTGCACTTTATTCTTTAGATTTCTTCTGTGAGCCCTGTGTACCCTTTACTTATTATTTGTACTACTCTGAGATTTGAGACTTGGTTATTCCAGCATTTGCTTCCATTATCGTTATTTGGTGTGGCAATGAACATATATTAGAATTATTATTTCTGTTTCGCTTGATATACTGCAAGAAGTTTTAATGTGACTAAGAGAGGATAATTCCTTACCAAAGGTTGCATGGCTGTCCGAGTTAGGTTCTCGTTTTTCCGTATCTTGTAAAGCGTGGTGTGACAAGGTTTTGTTGATATCAGAGCCTAAGTTTAGATTTAGTTTGGGTAATGGGCTCAATTTGTAGTTGGGTATCAAACCCAGTTCATTGACCTTAAATCCCTTGAACCTTAGGAATATATCCTACCACATTTGTTGCTTTATCATTCAAATTCTTGAATCATTTACTTCCATCTAATCTTGTTCCCACTGCTTTATATCTTCCAAGTTCGTTAACCCAACTTCTAGATAAAACTTCGATATTAACTGTAGAGCATTATTTCTAGATAAAAGTTGGGACATACACACCGGGAATAGAAAGTTTGTTTCTAGCAGGGAATTTAAGGAGTGTCCTGTTGTAGTCTGTGGTTGAAAGTTATTTGCAGATTTTCTAGTGATCGTTAGCGGCAGTTACGATGTGGTTTTGGGTATAGATTTCCTTGGCACTTTTCACACCAACTTAGATTGTACAGCGAAGAAGGTGACCTTTTGGATTCCTCGTCATCCAGAATTTGAGTTCTTGTGAGGCAATAGATCCATCGGGCCAGTTGACTTCCGGGCCAAGCCGACCAATGCTGTCTTATTAGCATTAGAGGTGGACAAAGAAGAAGCACCATTTGTAGTTCGGGAGTTCATGGATGTTTTTCTTGAGGTCCTTTTGGGTTTGCCGCCAAAGCGGGATGTGGAGTTTTCGATCGAATTAATCTCCAGAGCAGTGTTGATTTCTAAGTCCTATTATCTGATGGCACCGGTAGAATTAGAAGAAGTAAAGAAGTAATTTGCGGATCTCTTACAGAAGGGCTTCATTCGTACAAGTGGTTTACTATGAGGAGCTCCAGTTCTATTACTCAAGAAGAAAGATGGCACTCGGCGAATGTGCATCGATTATCGAAAGCTGAATTGGGTGACCATTACGAACAAGTACCCCATTTCACGTATTAGCGAGTTGGTTGACCAACTCAGTGGTGCAAGGGTGTTTTCGAAGTTATATCTTCGATCGGGATATCATCAAATTCGAGTGAAGTCAGAAGATATTTACAAGACGGCATAGCAGTGGATCCGGAAAATATTGCAGCATTTTGAGATTGGTCGATTCCGAGGACAATATTAAAGGTTCGAAGTTTCCTCGGACTCGCTGGGTACTATCAAAGATTCATGCATGATTTCGCTCAAATAGCCGAGCCGTTGACTAAGTTGACTCAAAAGTAAGAACCCGTTGTATGGTCCGAGAAGTGTACTCAAGCATTTGACACGTTGAAGCAGAAACTAACTACCGCTCATGTTTTAACAGTGCCGAAGGATTCCATAGGGTTGGTGATTAACAGTGACGCGTCGAGAAGAGGCTTGGGTTTTGTGTTGATGCAGCATGGGCATGTGATAGCATATATGTCTCGACAGCTGAAAACGCATGAGAAGAATTATCCAATGCACGATTTAGGGTTAGCTACAGTTATCTTCGCTCTAAAATTATGGAGGCACTACCTATTAGGCATGAGGGTTGAGATTTTCACCGACCATAAAAGCCTAAAATATGTGTTCACTCAGAAAGAGCTTAACATAAGGCAACGAAGATAGTTAGAGTTGATGGCCGGCTATGACTTGGATTTAAAGTACCATCTGGGAAAGGTGAATGTAGTGCTAGATGTTTTGAGTCGGTTGCCAGCAGTGATGATGTTGACTTCGTGGAAGGAGCTTATAGCCGATTTTTAGAGGCTTGAGTTGGGGCTAATCTTGCTGGGCACTTCAGGGTAGTTAATGCGACTTCAAGTGCAGTCATCCTTGATATACTGCATTAAGGCCGCTCAAGAGCAAGACACTCGATTGAAGAAGTTTCGAGGCCAAGTTGAGGCAGGTCTTCGAACGGACTTACTAATTCATGAAAATGGATCGTTGAGCTATGGGAGTCGCTTGTGTATGCCGAAGGGTGAGATTCGTGATGAATTCATGAAGGAAGCACTCAGTTCTATGTATTCGGTTTATTCGGGAGGTACGAAGATATACAGAGATATGCAAAAGCATTTCTGGTGGGAAAGCATGAAGAGAGAGATTGCTCGCTTCATGTCTAGATTCTTGGTGTGTCAGCAAGTGAAGGCTGAATATCAGAGAGTTGCTGGTTTATTACAATCACTTCCGATACCTCAGTAGAAGTGGGAGCATATCATCATAGACTTCATGACCGCTTTATCATGGAGTCCAAAGGGAAATAATGCATTGTGGGTGATTGTTAATCGATCGTCTGACCAAGGCATCTCATTTCATATCTTTTCTAGTTAGTCAGTCAATGAAGTCTCTAGCAGAGAAGTAAATATAAGAGATAGTGAGACTGCATTGGGTGCCGGTTAGAATCGTGTCTAATCGAGATACTCGATTCCTATCTCATTTTTGGAAGAGTAGGCAGGAAAATTTGGGTACTCGATTGAAATTCAGCATAGCATATCATCCACAGACTGATGGTCAGTCCGAGCAGACTTGATAGAGATTTTATGTGTCGCTAAATTTTACCGCAAGTATACAGTAAATATGTTGTAGCACTTACGGATCGTATCACAGAGTGGCGTTGAGAATTATAATTAATTCTAAAATAAGTTAAAATAAAAGATTTGATTATTTAACTAAACTAATTAAAAGCATGAAATAAAAAGTGCAAGTTTAAAATAAATACGGGTTACAAATAATAAAGCAAGCCTAGGGTATACCTTTACTATCATGGTTGGTTTATATGATTCTATTCTTTTCTAATTTTATAGTTTAAATTATTTAACTATTAATTATATAAAAGCATAGGATAAAATAATATGGCAATGAAATATCAAACAACTTATGTAAGCATACTTCATTCGATTAGATCTACCCTATCAATTATATAAAATCATCTAGAAAAATAATTAAAACAAATAATTCTAATTAATTCAAGAATTAAAATAGTTTACCCTTTTATTAAATAACTTGTAGATAGTCAATCTATAAATTATCATATTATCGGCATAACCTAGATTACCCTTATTAATTAGGTTGAATTACTTTGATAAAAAATATAATCTTACCTTCCCTAACTAGTTTTCTAGTTACACGCTATCATTAAACTAACTAGTTTATATATGTTATCACCTTTCCCTAAACCTAATTCAAGAGCGTCAATCTATCATCATAGAGTCTAATTTAACTGCATGATAACGAAAATATGAATTTTTAATCAAAAGAAACCCACAATAAAATCAAAGAAAAGAGATAGAGATATTAAAATATCACAACCATGATAGAAAGAATAATTCTAACCGTAGAAAATAATTTAGCTATTCATGATATGAGAAAAAGAAATCAAAAAATAAGAGGATTTCATATCAAAAATAACTTACAAAAGTTGATCTCTCCAAAATAAAAACCTTAATTTTAAAGCCTAGGGAGAGAAGAAACTCTATTGAACTATACATAGGTATTTATAGGGTTTCTGGAGAATTGAAACATAGATTATAAAAGATACAGAGAATCACAATTTTCCCCAAAAATTTCGAGTCATAATCCTACAAAATTTCGATTAGAATTGATTTTTCTGCTGTTTTGGCCAAAATTTTATTGCTTCAGATCTTCTTGTTTTTTTTTTCTATATTTTGTGATTTGATCTCGAGATCTTTAGTCTTTGTTCCATTTTTGATAATTGATTCTCTGATTCCTGTTTTGCTCCATTAAGTTTCCATTCCATGCACGTAAGCAGTCTTTTGCACATTTTTCCCTTTAAACCCTGTAATCTGCAATATTTGACAAAATATACCCGGAACAGCATAAAATAGGAAAAAATAAGATAAATATAAATATAAAAATATGCAATAAAATGCATCAATCAACTATTCAAACTCTTGAAGATATGTTGCGAGTGTGTATGTTAGACTTCAAGGGCTCGTTGGAAGATCACTTGCATCCAGTCGAGTTTTCTTATAACAATGATTTCCATGCCAGCATTCAGATGGCCCCATTTGAAACTTTGTATGGTCGCAAGTGTCGTTCATATGTATGTTTGGATGATGTTGGAGAAAGGAAGCTGTTGGGGCCGAAGTTTATCGTTCAGATTGTGGATAAGTTCCGATTGATTCATGAGCATATGAAAGTGGCGCAAGACCGTTAGAAAAGTTGGGCTGATATAGGAAGGAGACCTCTAGGGTTCGATATTGGTGATCATGTGTTCTTAAAAATATCACCGACAAGGAGTGTGATCCGATTTGGTAATCGAGGCAAGCTTAGCCCTCGATTTATTGGATCGTTTGATTTTATCGAGCAGATTGGAGAAGTGGCGTACCGTTTGGCCCTACCACCATCTTTGGAAGGTGTCCATGACTTATTCCATATATCTCAACTTCGCTGACACGTACGAGATGAGACTCATATCTTGGATCACTCGGAGTTGAATTTGGGCAATGATCTATCTTATGAAGAGTGACCTACTGCTATCCTAGATCGTCGAGAGAAAGTCCTGAAGAATAAAGTTATCTTGTTGGTTCTCGTTTCTTGGGGTGGTCATTCGCATGGCGAGCCCACTTGGGAGTGCGAAGATAAAATCGGTCAGAAATTTTCAAATCTGTTTTCTTAAATCCGGTAATTTTTTTGTTTTCCTTCCATTTCCGTTTTTTGTGAATTTCGAGAACAAAATTCTTTTGTAGTTGAGTATAATGTAACATCCTAGAGCATATATACGGTATAGGAATGCCATAGTTATTTTTGCTCAAAATAAACTATTTTAATTGTAGTTTAATATTTTATTTAAGATAAATAAATATGGTGTTCATATTTTACTGATTAATTACCAATGTATTTATGTATATATTATAACTTATCTTTATCATATAATATCTTATTTAATATCCATATAATATATATAAAAATATTAAATATGTAACAAATTTATATATTATTATGATAGCTAGTAAAAGATATATGGAAAAGTGATATGGTAAGATATTTGAAAATCCTTGAAAATATTTTAAAACAATTTCATAAGGGGCGTTATGTGCAAAAGTACACCATTCTATTTAAACCCATATCTACAATTTTCTCAAATCATTTGTCCTCCTTTCTTATCTTGCTGAAACCATAGATCCTTAAACATAGCCAACCCTAACCCTAAACCGAGCAACCAACCTCATAGCCGCCGACTTCATCTTCTTCTTCTTCTTCTTCTCCTTCTTCTTTACTCGGCTGCACCAATAGCCGAGCATCCTTCTCCCTCCTTTTCTCAAAACCCATAGCCAAACCCTCTTCCCCTATCTTCATCTTCTTCTTCTCTCTCTCGGCTGCAGTCTAGGCAGAGCACCCCATTCCTCGTCGTCGTCGTTTTGTTCTCCACGCCGTCGTCGTCTTGTTCTTCTTCCTCCTCTCGTTTCTTTAACCCGAGCCCCTGCCGAGCAGCACCCTACCCGAAGTCCAAAGCCGAGATCTTGCAGTCATGTCGAACCTTTGCGTCTTCGTTGTCGTTCCGTTCGCGTGATCATCGACTCAAAGCAAGTATCGTATACTTGCTTTACATGCTAGTTACGACAAGATTAAATCTTACTGTAATATTATTTTATAATACAATTTTGATTCTATACCAATAACTATTAAACATATTTCACTATTTGATATCAAGACGTATTTATTGTGATATGTGTTTAACACTACTTGCATAATTAATTTTACATTGTCATCACAGTAATGTTGTTCCCACCAAAATTCTTTGGCAAAGAGCTATTTATTCTCTTATAAAAAAAAGGGGGAGAGAAAAGAAAGAGGAAAAGAATTCTCATGGTTTGGCATCACGTGTTAAACACGTGGGCGTTTATATGTAAAGTATATAAGCGCTGAAAACAAATAACTAAGAGCCAAACTGGCCTCACGTGTTAAACACGTGAGCACTCTTATAGAAAGCATATGAGCGCTGAATAAAATAAACCTAAACGCCAAAGTAGCATCACGTGTTAAACACATGAGCGCTCATATGTAAAGCATATAAGCGCTGAACATAAATAATCAAAAGCCAAACAAGCATCACGTGTTAAACACGCGAGCGCTCATATGCAAAGCATATGAGCGCTGAAAATAAATAGGCTAAAACCTACACTAGGGGTCACATGTTAAATACGTGAGTTCTTTTGCCGCATTCTTTTGGCAGCGCTCACATGCAAAGCACGTGAGCGCCACAATCTAAAATGCTCTCTAATGATAAGAATTAAATTCTATATAGAATTAAATTCTATTTTTGAGAAATATTTTCCCTAATCTTTCTAATATGGAAAGATTTTTCTCTAATATAGAATCTTGGATTTAAAATCCAATTGTGATAAAAATATCACCAATTAAACCATCTGATAGAATTAAATTCTATGTGGGAAATATTTCCCTGATCTTTCTCAAACTAGAAAGATCTCTATTAAACAGAAGACTCTTGGATCAAAGATCCAACAGTGATTATAAAATCACCCATCGATCATCTGATATAATAAAATTCTATCTTAGGAAAATATTTTCCTAATCTTCATAACCAAATAAGAATGATCTTCTCTATTAGATAGAATAAAATTCTATATTAGGAAAATATATTCCTAATCTTGTGATAGAATAAAATTCTATACTATGAAAATATCTTCCTAATCTTTTTAAACTAACAAGATATTCATATAACAGAATTAAATTCTATGTAAGGAAAATATCTTCCTAATCTTTTTAAAATAATAAGATATTCATATGATAGAATAAAATTCTATCTTACAAAAATATTTTCCTAATCTTATTAAAACAAATAAGAAATCTTCTCTGTTAAACAGAGAGCCTTTGGATTAAAAATCCAATGGTGAATAACATTCACTGATTGATCTAAAAGATCAATTGGACTGATTATGAAATCAATCATGATCTCAATGAAAGATTTCCTCAACAAATTGAATTTTTTCCTTCTCCTATTAATAGGAGCAAAAAGATGAAAAGAGGGAAGAGGAAAGAGAGAGAGGACCCCCATAAGCTTTTGTAAAAATATAAAAGGCTATCAAAATAACAGAGAATTTAATTCTCTCAAAGAAAAAGATCTCCTTCCTCTAAAATCTTAGGTAAAGAAAAAAACAGAGATCAAAATATCTTCTTTACCTATCACATCATATCTAAGGGTTTAACCCTTCTCAAAAAAACTTAGTTCTTTCTTTAGATTTGAGATCCACAAGACAAGTCTTTCACAAGTTGAGAATTTAATTCTCATCGGGAAGATCTTGTTCTTGAGAATCAAAAATTCAGGGAAGAACACGGAAAGTAGATCATGAAGAAAATGGAGTTCATAATACTCCAGGAACTTGTCCTTCAAATCAAGAACTTAGTTCTTAAAGAACCTGATCCCAGATCGTCAAAATAGTGATCTTTGCGATATTTAATGGTCAAAATACCATTAACAGAGGTTTAAATTCTCTGAAAATATCAACAGAGATTAAATCTTTAAGAAGACAGCACCTCACATGAAATACGCATGAACGCTCAAAAAAAGTAAAAACTCAGCGCCTCACGTGAAACACACGTGAGCGCCAGAAAAAAGTTAGTGCTTAGCATTATTAGAGCGTCTTACGTGAAAAGCACGTGAGCGTCCAAGGCTAAAAACTCAGCGCCTCACGTGAAAAGCACGTGAGCGCCAGAAAAGATTAGTGCTTAGCACTATTTCAGCGTCTCACGTGAAACACACGTGAGCGCTACATATCTCAGTGCTTAGCACTGCTGGGTAGTATAGAACCCCAACCTTAGCCCCAAATTGGCTAAGTCTGTGAAGCTTGTGCTTCCTCTTTGATTTTAAATCAACTGAGCCCGTATGCGCGTGATATTCAAACTGATCTTAGTCTCAAATATGACTAATGACCTCTCACCGATGTTATCCAAAATGATATTCATCCCATATCTTATAAAATAATCTTAGTCTTAAATCTGACTAACGATTTTAGGTCCGCCATGACCTCTTCAATCAAATATGGAATTGGTTCAAGGGTACACCTCTCCATACCTCTGATACATGTTGTTGTAATTCCTCAACGTCTTTAGAGAGGTGGTGGGTTCCGACAATCAACAACAACTTTCCGTCCCAACTTGATATAAAATTTCATCAAGATAGGGAATGATACACCCCACATTGATGCACTTCCAAACTGACGTGGACACATCAAATCGGATCGCACCCCAAATTGGGCGCATTCCATGTCACCATCGTTCACTCAGCCACATAACAAATACACGTATGCACAAGATGAATGATGGACCGAATGTCCTTAAACTAATATAATTGAGCCTATATCCTCATTTGTTTCTAAGTTGATCTTAGTCTCAAATATGACTAACGATCCTTAGATCAAACTCAAATATCCCATAAACCGATGGACCTCACAAATGTAAGAAATGCGTTCTAAGTTCATTCTCGTTGGCAAACTAAGCTACCAACGTGGACCCCATCAAGCAAATTCTTGACCCAAACCCAAATCTAAAATATACGGATTGGGACTAATCTACGCCTACGGGCGACAACATAATTTACTCTCCGTATACAATCCATGGGCAACCAAAACAAACAAAATAACACACGACACAAGTGAACTACTGAAGAAGGAGAAAGTGGTTATCGCAACACGATAACGTAATTAGCTGCAGGGGCTGGCGCCTGCAGGGAAGAGCGTCCGCACAATAAAAAAAACCCTCACAAATGAGGGGGAATCTAATGAAGTCTGCTACAACGGTCACATCTATCCAAACCTCCGATATATGGTGCCATAAATCAACTTGGTATCTTCGGAGAGGTGGATGGATATGTCCAAATAGCATCTTCCCTCAAATTCAGACTAGACGTCTCAACGTCTCAGTCCAGTTTTCGGCGGTAAACAGATTCTAGCACGTCCGGTGGGACCCTTTCCTCTTTCCACTCCACACTTTGTGTGGCGTATTTCGCGAACAAAATCGTGGTTCACTGTAGTTGCCCTTGGATTCGTGGTACTAAAACTTGGTGTCTGGATACTACCTAGAAATCAATGGCTTCCCAATTCACCTCATGCAATAGCAACTCCCACTCCGTCCCAACTAGAGGATGACCTATGGGCCCAACGCGGCCTCTATTTTCTCAATGCCGGTGGGGCAGGTCACACAAGCCACTACCGGATTGTTCTTTAGGACCATGCTCCCACCTGTGAGTTTCGGTGCCTCAACACCGCAAGAAGAAGTTCCTAAAAGGTCGGTCTTCGATCGACTGGAAACCACGATGGCCTTCTTGTGAGGGTTTTTGTTTTTTCTTTTTTGGTGATCTCCAGTTCTGTGTTGGTATTCTGTTGGTCTTGTTTGATTTTTATAAGTTTGAGTGTGCAGGTATTGGGGCATGTATATCGCTTTTTGACACTAATATCGTATTTTCCGACATTTCAGGTTTTTAGGGAATTACGACCAGTGATCGTATGGAGCGAGACTCAAATGCAATTGCAAAATGTTAGTGAATTACAGTGCCAAAGATCCGGGTAGTTTGACCCGCGCAAGCGAACAACCAACGACTTGGATCACTTACAAATGGGTTTTCTTAAACCAAATCATATCGGTACGTATTTTCTAACACCTTCGCTCGAATCAGACGCATTCCAATAATTCTATCTTCTGCAGGATTTTTCGCACAATTTTGCCGCCAATTGCACAGAGAACTAAACCGTATTTGTTGCAGCGCTTAAACTTAAACAGAAAAAGAATTGCTTAAATTGCTTGATTATTTGAATTCTTTTATTGATTGCGCATTTGCATCTTAATACGGATTTTAAGGGCATAAATGACCAAACAAGATACGGTAAAAGATTTCATCACCTCTTCTCCGTAGCCCACAAATCACAAAATTGCATTCTTGCATACCCCCAGTAAATTAAAATCAATTAGAATTTTGACTCTAAGGACTTCGCGCTCATTAGGAGAAGTTGATTGTGTTTAGGCATGTGTTCAAGAGAAAGGGTTATTTAATTAAGGAACTTCGTGAAAGCGTTGTAAAACCTCCCCTTCTCTCTTGCACTTACCTGGCTTCGTGATCAGTATATCTTGAGCCTATTTCTCGACACAGTTTTATTTCCTCGATCAGGTTATTAAGCAGGTCTAGTTGACTAAGAATAACATGGACTGCTAGGGGTGTGATATTTTCTGTCCGTAATTGTTCATTTAAGCCTTCTTGCCCACTCATTCTGTCTAGCATACAGTGGAACTTGCACTGGATCGGCTTCTTGCTCAGATGGTCCCTTCACCTCAGATCATCTTTCGAACGTCGAAGATGCGTGCCAGGAAGTAGTCTTTCTCTGAATTACCTATTTGTGACATTTGTGAATTCTTGTTATTATGGGTGATAAACGATTCAACTCTATTTTTCACGATTCTTATTCATTTGTTTATACTCAGTCCCAATTCATTTGTTCAGATTGCAATGATTCTTCCCACATTCATGATAATTGTCCTTTTCTAGGTGGTGACCAACCGTCCCAAATTTTTGATAACGGTCACCCACCTAACACACCTAAACCCAGTCCCACTTCAACCATAGATCAAATGATTGAAGATCTAGAGAAAGAGGTCGACAAATTGACTACTTTAGCATCACCACCATCATTACCCCTCCAACCTGAGACAATTGAACCATCATTAGGGCATGATAGTGAGATGGATGCTAGATTGACCGTTCTAGAAAAAGGTATTGAAGTAATGACTGTGGTCGAGAATCAATCAGCTACGACGCTAGCCCTGTTTATATAGCAATCTGAGCAACTATTTGTTGCTCAAGTTCAATCATTGGCTAGAATCGAGGAACAAGTGAAACATTTAGCTGTGAGAATTCTAGGGAGTGAACACAGTCAATCGGAACCCAATAGTGTCAATATTTGTCATCTAGGAAGTCACCTAAGTGAGATGAACGATCAACCAAATTTTGATGATTTCATAGATGACGATACGATAGAAGTGACTGAGTGTTGTCAGGATACACAAGAAAAACCTCCGACTGATTTTTGCTTTCCAATTTTAGAGGACGAAGCTTGTGAATTTGACGGGTATGGTTGGGATAAATTGTTAGAAAAGATCAATGATTAGGAACCCACAATTTTTGTATCACTTAGTGATATTGTTTCAGAAAAAACATTAGGGTGGGAACCTACTTTTTTAGATGACATATAACTACCCATTTATGAATGTGATGAGGGAGAAATCATTTTGGGAGAGTTTGTAAATAATGAGAGTAAGATTGTGGAAAATCTTAGGGAGAGAGACAGTATTGAAAAATATTCTTTCATGTCGAGTTTTGAGGAAATTTTTGCGGATGAACTTGATATTCTTGGTGAGTTTGAGTCAGAATCAATTTGGGTATATCCTAGAAACTTTTTTTTTGCCGTATTTTTTGCGGATGAACTCCAGATTTTAAACGAACCTGATTTCAGAACTCAACACGCGCTTACTGAACATTCAATTCATTCAGAAAATAATTCTTTGACCTCTTCAAAACTTCGTCTTCACCTTCAGCGTCTTTCGATCCCTACTTTTACACGCCCGTGCCCTTTACTAACATCTAACATATACCTTTTCTTTTTCTTTTTCTTTTGTATATACATATTCTTTTGCCAGCCATTGCACTATATAGACAAAATCTTTAAATGGCTAGTATTAATTTCTGGACTAACCCAGTTGTTTAACTTGTGAATATTGTAATTAGTCTTACGTTTTTTCTTTTTTAAATAAAATTCTCACCCTGATGTCTAAGTCTAGCTACCGGAGACGGAGGCAACGATGTGAACATCGTAAAACTCAAGTTTGGGGGTGAGCACTCCATTTATTTTGTTGCATCATGTGTACATTCTGCATTGCATACATATTAAAAAAACCATAAAAATTGAAAAAATTTCCCTAAAATATAAAACTTTGTCGTCAAGTTAGCTGGTAGGGTAACTTAGATTGTTATTCCGAAAATTTAGTTGATATATTAGAAGTAACTAAATCCAAGGCTTCGGAATTGAAAACCCTAAAAATAACCCTAATTCTGTTTAACCTTGGTAATTATACGTCCTTACAGTTTTTTTTTGAGAAATAGGCAATCTTGAGTTCAGTTCTTTAGTTAAGTCGAGATGAAGGAAAAGTATTGAAACTTTACTGAAAGATAAGTCTGAAAAATAATTTCTATTCTTGAGTCCAAATTTAGAAAGTATATACCCTACAAACTGCACATACACGCACCTTGAAACTTGGGATAGTAGAGGATACCTAGAAATACTCTTGCCTGAAAGCCTAGTATGAAAAAAAATGGTATTTAAAGCTAAACACCATAAGAGCATCATTAAAAAATATATCCGGTCTTGAAAAGAAAAAGAAAAAGAAAAAAAAAATAAAGTCAAGACCTGGAAACTGCTATTTACGTTTTAAGCTCATACATTCAGTAGTCGGCTGTTAGTGCCTCAAGAAGCATTAATAATTGCATGAAAGATGTGTGAGCACAACCGTCCATCCATTTATGAAAAGAAGTAGTATTAGGTATTAAGGCAAATATACTATAGCTTGAATTGAATTCTTAAGTGTAGGGGTGAAATTTACACACACGTAGGGGTATACAATCGATATTTGGAGGAAAAATAGGGATGAAGAATAAGACTTATGTTTTCTGTAATGATGATAAAAATCCCTGATTGGAGACCGCAGTTTAGAAGGAAAACTCAGGAGATACCAATATCTTTCTAAATTGTAAAAACGTATAGGATCTAAGAGTAAATAGACAAGAGGTGTGAAACATAAGAGTTGAATATTTCTAACTTAGGATGATAGAATTTCTAACTTAGATACTAAACTGTAGGAGTAGAATCGACGTTAACTTATAAAACTAACTTGACTGGATTTTGTGGGTGTAATCCGCCGAAAACCCTCAGGAGACAACACTCCTCCTACTAGAGGCACCTAGAGATTTAACTGCTTGTTGCACATGCTCAGTACAATCACGTTTCCTGTGAAAGTGAGGCTAGGATTTTTTGTATTGCTCGAGACGAGCAATATATAAGTTTGGGGGTATTTGTTCATCATAGAAAACTGCATTTTAATACCGCTCATTCATTATCTATTTTTTTATATATTGGTACTATTAATCAGTGTCTGCTCAGTAATTACAGTTTACAGGTATTCGTGATACAACACTGAAAACACACTTAATATCAAGGATATAGCATTTGGGAGCCGACACTGCAAACAGAACAGACAACCGACTGATATCCGAAGAGTTCATTTTGCAAATAAAGGTGTGCACATTATTTTGGTCCAACACAATGTATGTGTACACATAACTCTTTGCCTCATGGACCATAGGGCTGCCCATACCATGATGGGTTGAGCAAGTGGGCACATGGGTATGATGTGCATTAATGAGCATTTATTGCTAAAAGTGTTGATGTGAGTTAAAACACCAAGTCTCCCTCCAAAACTCTGAAGACAAACCAGGTTATTTTAGACCAAGAAAACAATATCAGAGTGATTGTGGAGAGCACACAAGACCACACTACAAACACGAGCCCCATAGCTCGGAATTTGGCCTAGCATATGCCTTCCAAAACCGGCGAGCTCGGCCCTATCTAGCCCAAATGATCCCAGTTTTCCACAGAGCCTCCCTTGCTGCCACGTCAGCTCATTTTTATTATTTGTTTATTTTCCTTTTGAGCCTATAAATACAGACCAGTGGGCAAGGGAAGGAGGCTACCATGTACATACATTTCTATTTCTTAGTTTAGTTTATTTTTGGTTTAGCTTGAGGATGGGTGAGCTTCACTTGGTTTCTTCTTCTTCTTCCCTCTTGAAGCTCACTTTGGAGAGCTTCATTAAAGAGGTTGAATAAGCTACCAAAATCTTGTATCTCATTTCTTTAAGTGTTTAATATATTGTTGTTTCTTTTATTCTTATTTCTTTTCTTTACTTGCTCTTTTATTATGCTTAACTAATCTTTTATTTGGTTGTTGTGTGGGTGGGGAAGTGAGATGAAAGGCTTTGCCTCCTCCACCTCTTGTTTATGTTTCATGTGCTTAACTTATGATTCTAACCTAAATATTGTTTATGTATTGATATGATACGGTAATTTGACACATAATTACTTGTAACCTCCTCATATACCGTATTCATTCCCTTTCCCCATATTCAATGTTTAAGTTAAAATCCATTTGGTGTTAAATTTGCTAAGTTTGGATATCGTATCTTGTGATCAATTTCTTGACAATCTTTTGTTTTCATATACGATATACCATCACAAATACTTAGCAAACTCAACACCAAAATCATTTGCTCTCACTAACTACTTTGTGTTTTTGTTGTTGCGGTATGCTTGCTAACTCTTGTGTTTAGTGTTGATACCCCAAGTGCGGATATACAAACGGTAAGTGATCAAAAGGACTCGTTTCGTTCCTTGCGGCGAATATCGGAATTTGACGGTTTGTACTCCGCAACCGCGTTGGCAAGTCATGTTTCATGCCGGGATCAAGGTAAGGCCGGACAACTCATGACCAAGGGAGTGTAGAGGTAAACGTCGCGATTCGATATTCCAAGCCAAAGCCGCAACCATTCTTTCCTCACTTGTTTCTCTTTGTTTTCTTGTTTTCGTATTCTTTTATAATTTGTGACAAACCCCCAATTCATTGATTTGTTAACCTTAAACAATAATACTTAATACACAATTCCCTGCGGATCGACCCGTGCTTGCCGGCTCGCTATAACGCGCCATGCACTTGCGGTTATAAATTTTAAAACGAGAACGATCTCGCGTGCGCATTCCGTTTCATTAAAACATACACATTTCCAAAACATACGCGTTTGCGCGCGTGGGTGGATTCCCAACAGCTCCCATCAGCAGGCCGTCAAATTCTGACGTCTCAGTCTCTAACAGGCTGAGCAAGAACTCAAACGGGTCCATAAAGAAGCTCGTGATACCTGAAGGGGATACCCCAAAATGTCTAGCCCTCCCTACGCCTCTTGCAAAAGAAGCCATCAAAGGTGCTTCCCCTATCAGACGATCAGTCTTCAAAAGATTGGCCGGTTCTCCACAAACTCCATCAAGGACGTCGGTCTTTGACAGGCTGGTGCCGATTGAAACCCCCCAGCAAAGCCGGGGGCATGATGAAGCCGCTTCTAAAACTGAGGCGGTCCTTTCAGCAAGATACGCTCGACGTCACCACTGGCGCCGAGTGAGAGAAGCTGGGGGCAACTTCCTGTTCACCGCCGAAAATAGAAACAAACTGGGATTGATCGTCTTACCTAAATTTGGGGGGAAGATGCTATTTGGATTTATCCATCCACCTCTCCAGAGATACCAAGTTGAGTTATGGCACCATATATCGGAGGTTTGGACAGACGCGACCGTTGCAGCGTGACTTCATGAGATTCCCTCTCATTTGTGAGGTTTTTTTTTATTGTGGGGACGCTCTTCCCTGCTGGCGCAAGCCCTTATAGTTAATTACGTTACCACATTGCGATAACCACTTTCTCCTTCTCCAGTAGTTCACTTCGTGTCGTGTGTTATTTTGTTTATTTTGGGTTGCCCGTGCATTATATATGGAGACTAGTTTATGTTGTCGCCCGTAGGGCACGGATTGGTCCAAATCCGTATATTTTAGATTTAGGATTTTGAACTTAAGTTATATTTTAACTTTAGTTCATCAATATTTTGTTTGGTTTAAGGACTGTTAATCTAGTTTGAGATTAAGATCAACTTAAATATATGAGCATTTGAGCCCAATTTATTTTTAACTAAGGATACATTAGTCTTATTTGAGACTAAGATCAACTTAGCAATATTTTAAGAATCCTTAAATTTTATTAAGGTCCAACAACAGAGCATTTGGGCTCAACTGCAAAAGACTTAGCCAATTTGGGCTTAATGTTTAGTTTCTTTTTTGTTCAAAAGTGCTAAACACTTATTTGGGCTATGTTTGTTTATCCCCCCCTTTTATGCAAAAGTACTAAGCACTTGTTCCCGCCAAAAAAAATTTTCTGCGCAAAAGAGCTCAATGTATCAAATGGCAGCGATACGTTTAAGAAAATGTGAACCGGTATTTTTCGGGCTGTATTTTGACAAACTCCCGAATGTGAAATAGCTAAATTCTAATGGTATCGAAAGCGTCTCGAAAAAGCCTTCGATTTGATATATTATGGGCTTCATAATTCATCCGGGATCAAAAGTTATGAGCAAATATGTTATGCACGTGTAATCTAAGAAAGAAAATGCGAACCAGTATTTTCCGGGCTGCATTTTGACAAACTCCCGAATGTGAAACAGCGAAATTCTGATGGTATCGAAAGTGTCTCGAAAAAGCCTTTGATTTGATATATTATGGGCCTAATAATTCATCTGGGATCAAAAGTTATGAGGCATCACGTGACCGGGCATCACGTGCACACACGTGACCATTTATAGGCAAAGCCTGTAGGCACTGAATAAAATAAATAATTGGAAATAATTAATCAGTGGGGTCACATGCCAACACGTGATAGGCTCTTAAACCCTCTGAAACAATAGAATTAAATTCTAATTAAATAATTAATCAGTGGGGTCACGTGCCAACACGTGATGGGTTTTTGAGCCCTCTAAACCAATAGAATTAAATTCTAATTAATTGGTCAATTAGTGGGGTTACGTGCTAACACGTGATAGGCTCTTAAACCTTATGAACTAATAGAATTAAATTATAATTAAGGGAAATCAAAAACCCTAGTTGGAAAAATATTTCCTTAGATCTTTCCAAAAAAAATGATTGTGCTCTGTAAAGTGGAGCACCGTTGGATTAAAAATCCAATGGTGATTCAAAATCATCAATTTATAGAAAGATTCTATACAAGGAAAGATTTCCCTAAAATTTGCCAGGAATAACAGATAAAAGATCATTTGGATTAAAAATCCAATGGTGAATAAAATGCACTGAGTGATCTAAAAGATCATGTTTGTTACAAAATCAATTAAAATCTTTCAATGTAAGATTGACTAAACAAACTGATTCATTTCTTTCTCCTATAAATAAAAGCCAAGAGAAAAAAAGGGAGAGATACAACAACAGAGAGAAAAAAGAAGAGAATTTAATTCTCCAGAAAGAAAAGAAAATTTCCTCAGAAGAGAAAGAAACCCTCGGCGAGAAAAGGAAAGAGATCATAAGCTCCACAAAACAAAAAGAGAATTTAATACTCAAACTAAGAGTTTAACTCTTCTGAATAAGAACTTAGTTCTTCCTTTGGTTGAACATCTGCAGAAACAGATCTCTCCATAAGTTGAGAATTTAATTCTCATCGGGGAGATTCTGCCATGAAGATCCAAAACTTAGAGGGAGAATTTAGTTTGAAGAATTTAATTCCTCCAAATACTTAGGGATTTAATTCGTCCAACAGAGACAGGTTTAACCCTTAAAACAAGAACTTAGTTCTTCTTCATGGTTGAAGATCTGCAGAAGTAAGATCTTCCCATAAGTTGAGAATTTAATTCTTATCGGGGAGATTCTGCCATGCAGATCCAAAACTTAGAGAGAGAGAGAGAGTTGAGTTTAAAGAATTTAATTCTTCCAAATACGTAAGAATTTAATTCCTCTAAACAAAATTAGGGTTTAACCCTACCAAAGAATTTAATTCTTAAAATAAGAGACTTGAAGCTCTCCATGCACGTAAAGATTAAGTATCCAACATGATCACGTGGTAACACGTGACCCTTCATCCCAACGAATAAAAAGGAATGAATAAGGCATGCTCACGTGCCCCCATGTGACCCTTTAATGGACTCCTCAAAATAAGAAGGAATTAGCCCAGAGGCAATGCCTCACGTGCTCCCACGTGACCCTCAAAATAAAAGAGAACAAAGCCAAAGGCAGTACTGATTTAGGGCACCTCACGTGTCCTCACGTGACCCCTGACAAACACCTCTTTAAAAAAAGAGAAGATGGAAAGAACTGAAGGATTAAAATCCAATGCATGGGCGCCCTCACGTGTCCCCACGTGACCCCTAGCAAATCCCTTTAATATCCAGTGCATGGATGCCCATCACGTGCCCACACGTGATGGCCAGGAAGATTGAAAGTGTTTAACACTTATTTAAATATTCTGAGAATAAAATAAAGGAAGCTTAGTCCAATCCTAGGGTGCCTCACGTGTCCTCACGTGAACGCTTCATCTTTTTAGTGTTTAACACTATTTTAAGCACTGCATCCTTATTGTTTAACACTATTTTATGTGCATCACGTGGGAACATGTGACCGTCAGATATGTGCTAGTGTTTAACACTATTTTCAAACCAGTCTTAGCCTAAATTGGCTAAATCTTCCAGAGGCAGTACCCCTTTCTTTTGACTGAGCCTCAAACACACTTTTGTCTTCCAAAATTGATCATCTCATATGAGTGCTCAGCACTCATTAAAAGATAAAATATGGTCAGAACCCAGACCCATGCTTAGCATTGCTAAATAATGGGGGGCTGAACCCAGGCAAATGTTCAACAGTCCAAACAAAGGTCTAACATTTCAAACCTAATTGGACTTAGCCCAAGTCGTCCATAAGTCCTCAATTCAGATTTAACTGAGCCCATGCGCACATAATCTAATTACTTGATCTTATTTCCAAATTGGACTATAGATTTCCCAATCAACATTGGTTCAAGGGTAAATCTCTTCACTCCTTTGATATTTGTCGTTGTAATCTTTCAACGTCTTCAGAGAGGTGACGGGTCCCGATAACCAATCATTCTATGGACTGTGGAGTCCTTAAGCCCATAGACTATGATGTCCTTAACCTCGGACTGTGGGGTTCTTAAGCCCATGGACTATGATGTCCTTAACCTCGGACTGTGGGGTCCTTAAGCCCATGGAATATGATGTCCTTAACCTTGGACTGTGGAGTCCTTAATGTCGGGACCCGGTTCTTGCTCACGGAGCAAAGTGCCACACGGAACAAAGTGCCATGCCAAGTGTCATGTTAAGTGGGCGGAGGCCACCTCTTGAATCCGTGGGGGCCACCACTTGAGTCTGTGGGACCCACTGTAGAACAATGGGGACTCTTCGGAATACATTCCGAAAGGGGACAGATCTATACTATAAATGGAATGATACCACTCTTCAATGCAGAGGTGCCTTTTAAGTGAACCGGCACTACAGGAGTTTGAGAACTCCGTAGTTAAGCGTGCTCAAGCCAGGGAAGTTCTGGGATGGGTGACCTCCTGGGAAGTGGCCCTTGGTTGGGTCTGGTTCGCCCCGAAGGACAAAACCGTGCGGCTTCGACCAGAGCGGACAATACTTTCTGTATTGGGGGTGGGGCGTGACAGAATGGTATCAGAGCCAGTGTCCTTAATAGTAGGTCTGTGGTTCGAGAACGAACCATTGTTCAAAGGTGGGGGGAATGTCGGGATCCGGTTCGTGCTCACGGAGCAAAGTGCCACACGGAACAAAGTGCCACGCCAAGTGTCATGTTAAGTGGGCGGGGGTCATCTCTTGAATCCGTGGGGGCCACCTCTTGAGTCCGTGGGACCCACTGTAGAACAATGGGCACTCTTCGGAATACATTCCGAAAAGGGGCAGATCTGTACTATAAATAGAATGATATCACTCTTCAATACAGAGACGCCTTTTAAGTGAACCGGCACTACAGGAGCTTGAGAACTCCGTAGTTAAGCGTGCTCGAGCCAGGGAAGTTCTGGGATGGGTGACCTCCTGGGAAGTGTCGGGATCCGGTTCTTGCTCACGGAGCAAAGTGCCACACGGAACAAAGTGCCACGCCAAGTGTCATGTTAAGTGGGCGGAGGTCATCTCTTGAATCCGTGGGGGCCACCTCTTGAGTCCGTGGGACCCACTGTAGAACAATGGGGACTCTTCGGATACATTCCGAAAAGGGGCAGATCTGTACTATAAATGGAATGATATCACTCTTCAATACAGAGACGCCTTTTAAGTGAACCGGCACTACAGGAGCTTGAGAACTCTGTAGTTAAGCGTGCTCGAGCCAGTGAAGTTCTGGGATGGGTGACCTCCTGAGAAGTGGCCCCTGGTTGGGTCCGGTTCGCCCCGAAGGACAAAACCGTGCGGTTTCGGCCAAAGTGGATAATACTTTCTGTATTGGGGGTGGGGCGTGACACTTAAACCCATGGACTATGATGTCCTTAATTTCGGACTGTGGGGTCCTTAAGCCCATGGACTGTGATGTCCTTAACTTTGGATCGTAATGTCCTTAAACTAATCGACCGCAAAGTCCCTACTAAAATAATAGGGTTCAAATGCTCTTTTGTTGGATCTAAATGATCCTGTTAAGTAGATCTTAGTCTAAAATTAGACTAACGTATCCTTAACAAACTGTTAAGTTAATCTTAATCTAAAATTAGACTAACGTATCCTTAACAAAGATTTAAGTTGAGACTAACGCATCCTTAAACCCAACCCCAACCCCAAATCTAAGAAAATACGGATTTGGACTAATCCACGCCCTACGGGAGACAACATAAATTAGTCTCCGTATATAATCCACAGGCAACCAAAAACAAAACAAATACCCACAACACGAAGTGACCGTCTGGAGAAGGAGAAAGTGGTTACCGTGATGCGGTAGCGTAATTAACTGCAGGGGCTTGCGCCTGTAGGGAAGAGCTCCCCACAATCAAAAACCCTTCAATGAGGGGGAATCTGACGGAATCTGCTATATCGGCCGCATCCGTTTAAACCTTTGATACATGGTGTCATAAATCGACTTGGCATCTTTGGAGAGGTGGACGGATAGCACCAATTAGTATCTGCCCCCAAATTCAGGCAAGACGGACCTACACGGTCGCATCTCTTTGTTTCGGAGGAGAACATCACTTATTTGACGCTCTGGTGCTCACATGGGTATCATGTGAAGCCTTCAGTTATAGACGGTGACTAATCAGTGCTAAGCACTCAGTTACATATATAGTGTTAAACTCTTTTTTTATGTGGCATCCATGTAAAGAGCACATGCGGCCCTGGGCACTGCCCAATCAGTGCTAAGAACTTAACCATTTTGGCTATATATGAAGTGCTAAGCACTTTTGTATGGCGTCCATGTGAGGAGCACGTGAGGCGCTGGACGCTGTCCAATTAGGGCTAAGCACTCAGCCATTTTGGCTGTATATGAAGTGCTAAGCACTTTACTCAACGCTCACATGTATTTCACGTGAGGCGCTGGTCTTCTGTTTTGGGCACCTATGTGTTTTTCATGTAAGGCGCTGATTTCCTTTTGTTTTGGGAATCTGTTAAAGGCGCCCACGTGGGAAGTACGTGCGGCGCTAATGTTTTTTCTTTTTAGAGATTGAATCTTTGTTAATGGTATTTTGACCATTAATGGCACCAAGATCTTTGTTTTGAAGATCTGGGATTAGTTTTTCTTCAAGAACTAAGTTCTTATGTCTTTTTCTTTTATAAAAAGTAAGTTTCTTTTAGGGTTAAACCTTATTGTCTGAGGAATTAAATTCCCATAGGATAGGTTCTTTTCCTTTTCCCTTCTTTTTTTTACCTAGTACTTTTCTGAATCTTTGATTCTCAAGAATAAGATCTTCCCGATGAAAATTAAATTCTCAACTTGTGGGAGACTTGCCTTGTGGATCCCTGATCCAGAGGAAGAACTAAGTTATTTGAGAAGGGTTAAACCCTTAGATAGGTAAAAGAGATATTTTGATCTTTGTGTTTTCTTTACATAGGGTTCTGAGGAGGAAAGTCTTTTCCTTTTCCTGAGAATTGAATTCTCTGTTATTTTGAAAGCTTTCTTTATTTTTCAGAAGCTTATGGGGGGATTCCTTATATCTGAGTATGTATCTCCCACCCTGTGTCTGTGAGACTTGAAGTCTCGGATCCTTTATATAGTAGAGGAAAATTTGTTAATTAGTTTTGAGAAAATCTCTTATTGAGAGATTCCAATTGATTTAATTGGTCTCAAAATTGATTTAGGGAATTTTACTCACCGTTGGATCTTTGATCAAATTGTTTCTGTTTTACAGAATATATTTTCTTGTTTTTAGCAAGGTTGGGGAAATTTTTTTCATATAAAGAATTTTATTCTGTCAAACGGTAATTTTTAATCACCATTGGATTTTTAATCTAAGAGCTCTCTGTTTTACAGAGAGCAAATCTTTTTTTGTTTAGAAAGATTGGGAAAAAATATTCCCAAAATAGAATTTAATTCTATCATTAGATTTTTGATCCAACCGAGAGTATTTTCCTGCTTAGGAAGATTTGGGAGATATTTTTTCCTAATAGAATTTAATTCTATTATTTGATGATTTATCCTCACCATTGTCTCTTTGATCCAATGGCTCTGTTTTACAGAGAGTATCCCAGTTTTTAGGGAAATATCCACATCTACTTAACTTTAACTTGGGCGCTGGTGCTCACATGTTGTGCATGTGGGCGCTACTTAAGAATTTAATTCTTATTTATGATAGGCGCTCCTATGATTTGCACATTAGCGCCCACGTGAGCTTCACGTGCGGCGCTACCATAAGATTCAATTCTAAGGCGCTGGCGCTGGCGCTGGCGCTGGCGCCCTCATGAGGGGCACGTGAGGCGCTGCCTCATAATACTTTACCAGAGCTTAGCTCTTTATTATGTTTAAATATTAGGGGAACAAATACCCCCCACCGTTGTTCTCATGTGGCTTACACGTGAGTGCAACGGTGTCAATCTTTTCACCGTTTGATCTTCTAGGAAGTTGAACTGTCCTGTCTCATCCTATAAATAGGGCCTTTGGCCCTTGAGATGATTGTCGTCTCTTCATCTTCTTTCTCGAACCTTTCTTTCTTTTGAGAATTTAGTTCTCGTTTCCCAGAGCTTAGATTTCTGTCTCCCAAAACTCTTTTGAACAGAGTATACTCTGCCAGATTTCTTGGTAAGAACTCATTTTGAGCATATATATTTTCTTGGTTTTGGATTTTAAGTCCATTATCAATTTCGATAGAGCTTAGCTCTCTCTTTCTCTCTCTCTCTCTCTCTTGAATCGATCTCTTAGAGATCTAAAAAAAACTTTCTTTTTACAGATCATGGATCTTAATATTTTTATCCAAGACTTGAAAATCTTTAATTTTCTTATTTAAGCTTTTACCCTCGTAAAGTAGTAAAGAGTCAAGTCATCCCCGCGAAGCTTTCGGGAAGAAGAGACTATCAATCTTGACACTTGTTCTGTAATTTGATTCCATCAATTAACCCATGAATTCTTTTAGCATGGGGATTGTTCTAGGATTTGATCACACTATTTAGGGGAATTTAATTCCATTTTGTTTTGCAGAGCTTGGCTCTGATTTGGATCTTAAGAACTTTGGAAATTTTATTCCCTTTACCGTTCTTGTATGTTTTATTATTATTATTATTATTTTTGGGGTTTTAATCCCATTTTTTTCTTCACAGATTCTAATCTATTGTTTGTTTTAAAGAGCCCACCTTTAGGGAATATTGGGAGTTTTTAACTCCATTGTTTAATGGGCACTATTTATTTAATGAGAATCCTTTCGGATTCTCACAATGGGCAGATGTCTCATCATTGATGAGCCATCACCTTGATTTTGTGAGGCCCAAGTGACTTTAATATGTTAATCGCTAACTCTCATCTTTTTTTAGGTACCATACCTGGTTGTCTGTACGATCTTGAAGACATTGTTTCTTACGAGGAGATTCGCATCCAAGGCCGCTGCCAAGGCTAGGAGTTCACTGACACCCAATGCAACGCGGTGATGCGTCGCTTCGACGATTACAACGGTCGATTGCTCCCCCGCCGTTCTCCCCTTTTGAAGATCTTCGTTGGGTCAACCTAGGAAGCTATACCTGGGCGTCTTGAGATTATACCACTTCAAACGCTTGATGATGCTTAGGATAAGGTACATTCTGTGTATATGATGGGGTTGATCTCGATAAAACGGCGAGATAATATTATTTCCATCTTGAACCGTGTCTTCCAATAAAAGGCGATAGTATCAGCATACCAGAAGGTGAAGGACATCAGTGCTGACCCTGACGCTTGCATCTGAGAGAAAATGCATAAAGAGATGGTTGATGAGGCTGAACGTGCATTGCTCAAGCTTGCTTTTTGAGTTCGAAAATCCATGTCCGGAGTTTAGTGTCTTGCTACTGTAAATCTAGGATCATGCACTTTTTTTTGCACCAAGAGTATGTAGTTCTGTTTTCAAGAATGAATGAAAAGCATCTTTCCCTTTCATATCTGCACCTTCCTTTTCTTGATTGTCTTGCTCTGGTGCGAAGTAGTTTATGTACTCATTTCGAATTTTGTAGTTTATTCACTCGTTTCGGAGTCTCTAGTTTATGTACTCGTTTCGGAGTTTGTAGTTTATTCACTCATTTCGGAGTTCTAGTTTATATACTCATTTCGGAGTTTGTAGTTTATTCACTCATTTCGGAGTTTCTAGTTTATGTACTAGTTTCGGAGTTTGTAGTTTATTCACTCATTTCAGAGTTTTTAGTTTATTTACTCGTTTTGGAGTTTGTAGTTTATTCACTCGTTTCGGAGTCTCTAGTTTATGTACTCGTTTCGGAGTTTTTTGGTTTACCTCCCTTGGGTTTACAGGAAAACTTATCCTAACGTTGTATGTAGATAACCGCCATTCTTATAGGGGTCCGTTAGGTTAGTGGTACTAGGGTTTTAGTCTGTGGTACTGTCGCATTGGCTAATGTATTCCTCGATATGTAGACTTTAAGCTTTTGTTCGAGTAGCCCCGCGACTGTCACGTCTCTGATCCCTTCGGGGGCTGGAAAAGATGTCTTTAAGTAATTTCCTTAGGTTATATTACCGTCAGAAGATCAAGCGTTAGGAATTTTCCATTACGCTTTTTACTTAATGCTAGGCTCAATTTGGAGCCCTGATAAGTCATGACCGCACCCTTTGGGGGTGGGATGATCTCCAATAGACTTTTGGTCTTTATATGAGTTGCCGTCAAAACCCGAAGCTAGGAATAGGCCATCACCTCGGTTTTTTATTGACGATGTCACGTCGATTCTTTTGCTGAAATAGGGTAGACATCTGTAGGACCTCTATGCTATATGTATTGCAATTGAAGTCCGGAGCTAGGAATATGTCATTGCTCCAATTTCATTTGATAGTCACGTTCGCATCCTGCTGAAATGAGGGGGAACATCGAGATACTCTCTAGGTTATATATGAACCGTCAAGACTTGGAGTTAGAATTTTGCCATTACTCCATTTCCATTTGACCCTTGGGTCTTTGTTGACGTTGCGTCTGCATCATGTTGACATGAGAAGCACGTCGAGCCAGAGCTAGGATTTTGCCTTTACTCCACTTTTATCTGATTTTTGTGTCTGCACCCTGCTGTAATGAGGGGAGCGTCAGGATAGTCTCTAGGTTGTATATGAACCGTCAAGACTTGGAGTTAGGATTTTTCCATTACTCCAATTTTGTTTCGACCCTTGGGTCTTTCTTGTTTGATGGTGACGTTGCGTCTGGATTCTTCCGGAATGAGAAGGAACGTCTGGATAGTCTCTATGTTGTTTATGAACTGTCAAGACTTGGTTTTCCTTTTGACGAAGCATGGTGGGAGATATGGTTCCTTTCTTTCATTTGTGCACATGGATTGTATACAAGAGTCAATATGGATATACTTGCAGGCCAAAGGAAATTTCATTTTATATATATTTTTATTTCCGGGATACTCTATCTTTTCAGCTTTTCATATAGCGCAAGTCGCGATTGCCCAATTATTTCGGCTATTTTTTTTATTTACTCGCTGATTTTTATTACGAGTTGCCCAAACATTTCGGCTGTATTTTTTTCTTATTTACTCGCTGCTTTTTATTGCAAGTTACCCAAACATTTCGGCTTTTTTGTGCATATTTTGCTCATTGATTTTTGTCGCGGGTTGGGGACTTAGTCCTGATATCCATTGTGGCATCAGCATCGCTGCAACTAGAATGTTGCCAAGAGCGATTCATCATTTACCATGAGAGGACTTGAAATTTGATACCTATTTAGGCATCAGTATCGCTTCAACTGGGATATTTTCAGGAGCAAATCATCATTTGCCTTAGTTAATTTGGACAAAAGTGGCTTAGCAAACAGGGTTAGGATTATATCGACTAAGGCTTTTTGACTTTATGAGCCGTAAGGGTCTCATAAGAGTGTTTCTCCCTACAAATCATGAGGATCTCGTAGGTATATTTTCTCCTAAAAATCATGGGGATTCCTAAGTGATATTTTCTCTTGTAAGTCGTAAGGGTCTTCCAAGAGTATTATCTCCTTGTAAGTCGTAAGGACTCATAAGTATTGTTCACCATATGGGGATATTTCTTACCATAGATGAAACTTGGTGGGGGATATATTTATTTATGCCTGTGGATTGTATACAAGGGTCAATATGGAAACTCCTGTAGGGCAACGATGGCTTAGGAAACAGGTTTAGATTTGTTTCCTAAGCCTTTTGAATTCTATGAGCCATGAGGGTCTCATAGGGGGAGTGCTCCTTACGAGTCGTGAGGATCTCGAAAGTGCGATTTCTCTTTAGGGATCGTGGGGATTTCTAAGTGATATTTTCTTTGTGAGTCATAAGAATCTCACTTTTTTAACGAGATCACGCCCTTTTGGGTTTTCGTGAAGCTCGCCGGCAGTCTTGCTATTTTTACTCACGGCGTCCTTTCGGGTTTTCATCCATTCCCTTTTTTTTTCTTATGGACATACCCCCTTTATTTTAACGAGATTATGCTCTTTCGGGTTTTTGCAATGATCGCCGGCAGTCCTGCTATTTTTACTCACGGCGCCTTTTCGGGTTTTCATCCGTGCCCCTTTTTCCTTGTAGACATATGCCTTTTTTTGACGATGATAGAACTTCTGAAAGCAGTTTCGTCGTAAGTGTCCATCTGTTTGTCGGTAGGACTTAGGGGTGGCTCTATTACTGGAGTAGCTATGCAACCAGTGGGACTTGAGTTGCAACCTTTGCTGCTAGGACTCCGATTGCAATATAGATCTCAAGGGAGCATATCGTCGTATTTAGGGCGATGCGCTAGTTTAGGGACGTTCCGGTCCATTATTGTTATGTTTGAGGCGAATTTTTAGTCTAATGACTTTTCGTTCCATTGTTAGTTTAGGGACATCTCGGTCCGTTGTTAGTTTAAGGACATCTCGGTCCGTTGTTAGTTTAGGGATATCTCGGTCCGTTGTTGCCTTTTTTGAGGTTAGTATTAGTTTAAGGACGTTTTGGTCCCTTATTAGTTTAGGGGCATCTCGGTCCGTTGTTAGTTTAGGGATATCTCGGTTCGTTGTTGCTGTTTTTGAGGCGAGTATTAGTTTAAGGACGTTTCATGACATTGTTAGTTTAGGGACATCTCGGTACGTTGTTAGTTTAGGGACATCTCGGTCCGTTATCACCATTTTTGAGGCGATGGAGCTTTTTGGATATCACTCTCGGAGTTCTGACTCAGGAAGATAGAGAGCAGACACAAGCGTCGTCGTCTATTATTTACCTAAGTAATGACTCTTCAAGCGTAGTATTTTTTGAGGAATCAGCAATTTATTAGCCGGAAGGGTCTTTCGCCATGTATGTCCATGAGCAGGTAGGCTCCACTTTGGTAGACTTTGTCTATGATGTACGGGCCATCATAGTTCGGCTCGAACTTCCCCCGTTTTGCATGATTGGGGATCATTGGTCTTTCAACGACTAGCATGAGTTCGCTTTAGCGGAATGTTCTCGGCCTGGTCAGTTTTTCGTATGACCGTGTCATCCTTGCCTTATAAGTTTCCAGATTTTGCTGTGCTATAAGGCGGGTTTCATCGAGGCCGTCAAGCTCCCCAAGCCTAAGATGAGTGTTTTCTTCATCTGTCAGCTCATATCAAACCGCTACTCGTAGAGAAGGGAGTTCTACCTCCAGTGGGAGCACCGCTTCCGTGCTAAACACCAACACATATGGTGTTGTATTCGTGGCTACCTTGAACATTGTTCGGTATGCCCAGAGAGCTTCCTGTAACCTTTCGTGCTAGTCCTTTTTGTTTCTGGACACCGTTTTTTTATAATCTTTATCAAAGTCTTGTTGAAAGCTTCAGCTAGACCGTTGGCCTGAGGATTATAGACTGAAGAGTATCTCCAATCTATTTTATGTTACTGTGCGAAGTGGATGATTTTATGACTTCTATAAGCTGGCCAATTATCCGCGATTATCCATCACAGAGTGCCGAACCGATAGATGATATAAGTTCTGAAGAAATGGAGGATATTCTCCGTCTTCACCTCCCTTAATGATACTGCTTCTGCCCACTTAGAGAAATAGTCGGTCGTTGTAAGTATGAACCGATGTTCATTGGATGATGCCGGTTCAATGGGGCTAATTATATCGGTTCTCCACATTTCGAACGGCCAGCTAGCCACTGTTGGGTGTAGCGGATTTGGATGTTGATGGATGAAGTCCCCATGAATTTAGCACGAGTGACACTGCTTTACATATTCGAGGAAGTCCTAAATTATTATGGGTCAATAGTAACCTATTCTTTTTATCTTCAGCTTCATCTTTGGCCCGGCTTGATGAGAACCGCAGAGTCCGTCGTGAGTTTCTTGGACGACATTCTTTGCTTACTCCAGCCCTAGACATCTTAGCTATAGACAGTCGAACGATCTTTTATATAGAGTACCATTGACGAAGACGAAAGAAAAAGCTCGTTTCAAGAGCTGATGTCTAGACGACGAATTTTTGGGCATTCGTTGGGATTTGAAGTAGTCCATGAAGGCTTCCTTCCAATCCTTGACCTTTTCTTCATCCTCTATTTGAAGGGCTACTTGTTCGGTCGCTTCTTTTCCTTCAGATGGCTCTATTAGGTCTTCCAAAGATATATCCGTTAGTGCGAGAACCCTGCGGCTTTGCACAATGATCTTTACGTCATCGAGGTCTTCATCGGTCAGTTCCTTAGCCAATTTGGTCAATGTATCCGCCTTACTGTTTTCCGCTGGCGGTATATTTTTCAGGGAGTAGGAATAGATTTATGCTAGCAGTTGCTGCACTCTTTCGCCATACTTTATCAGCTCTGGCTTTCATGTTTAATAGTCAGCATTTACTTGGCTAACGATCAGCTGGGAGTCTCCATATATGTGGAGGTCTTTGATTCCCATGTCGATAGCGATCTCTAGACCTGCTATCAAAGCTTCATATTCAGCCTCACTATTAGTCCTTGGCTTTGTTAAGGAGAGGGCGTAACGCAATATCCTTCATTGCAGGGTCACGAAGATAAGGCCCACCTCGGTTTTGATTATGGGGGTGTTTTGCTTTCGCTGCTTCGTAGAAGATGCTCCATCGAAGTAGAGTTCCCATTGGGAATCATTTTTTTCTTCAAGAGAATCGAACACGTATTCGTCTGGCAACTCGCAATTTATGGGGAGTTGGCTGGTATCAGATGCTCCACGAGAAAGTTGGCAATATCCTGACTTTTCACCACTTTAAGGGGTCGATACGTTACCGAGAACTCCATTTGGAGGAGGGCCCATTTGGCAAGCCTTCCTGTTAGTATGACCCTTAACATTAGATATTTAGGAGGATCCACTTTTGATATAATATGGACCTCGTGTGCCGAGGCGTAATGTTGGAGCTTTGTTATTGCGAAAATCAGAGCCAGGCAATGCTTTTCTATAAGGGAATAGTTGTTTTCTTCCCCAAGAAGAACTTGACTCAAATAGTACAGAGCTCTCTCCTTTCACTGGTCATTCTCTTTTGCCCATAATGCGTCTAGAGAACCCTTAAGGGCTGTTGTATATAGGATAAAGGGTTTTCCCTTAACCGGAGCAGTCAGTACCGGCGGATTTTGCTGGTATTGCTTGATTTCATCTAGTGCATTTTGGAACTTCTAATCCCAGACGAACAGGGTCCCCTTTTTCATCAAATGACTGTAGGGACGAAATTTTACAGAGAGGTTAGCAATGAATCGCCGGATATATGCGAGCTTTCCTTGGAGAGACCGCCGTTGTTTGAGGGTCCTTGGCGTGGGCATTTCCATAATCTCCTTGATCTTTGAGGGGTCGATTTCGATACCTTAGTGACGTATGATGAATTCTAGGAATTTGCTTGAGGAAACACCAAACGTGCATTTTAGAGGATTCATCTTCAGATTATACGACCGAAGACGTTGGAACGCTATTTTTAGATGTTCCCAATGTTCCTCGTGAGATTTACTCTTTACCACAAAGTCGTCAATGTAGCATTTGACGATCTCGTGTATGAAGTCATCAAAGATCTTTGTCATGGCCCTTTGGTAGGTAGCACCAGCGTTCTTCAAACCGAAGGGCATCACCTTATAATAGAATATGCCCAGTGGGGTCCGGAAGGCAGTATGCTTTTGGTCTTCTGGATACATTTTATTTGGTTGTATCCTGAAGATCCATCAATGAAGGAGAAGACCTCATGGGTAGACGTGTTATCGATCATCAGCTCAGTAACAGGTACTAGGAAATTATTCTTTGGACAAGCTTTGTTGAGGTCCCGAAAGTCCACGCAGATTCGTACTGTACCATTTTTCTTCATCACTGGAACAATGTCAGCGATCGAGTCAGGATATTGAACTTCTTGGATGAAGCCGAAGTCGATTAGTTTCCTGACTTCAACGTTAATGCTCATCTCAAGTTCGAGTCGCATCCTTCTTGATGCCTGTTTGATTGGCTTTATTCCCGGCGATATAACCAGTTTATGTATTGCCACCTTTGGATCTAAACCCGGCATTTCAGAGTAGTTCCAGGCGAAGCAGTTTTTATATTACATAAACACGTCTTTTAACATGGCTACCTATTTTTCGGATAGTAGTTCACTGACGAACGTTGGCCTCGGATCATTTTTCGTTCCTAAGTCAATTTTTCTTAGGTCGTCCGCCGTAGTGTGTATCCCATCTTTCAGCTCTTTTGGTGCTGGTAGAAACTCTGAGATCTTCTCGTCTTCATCTTCATTTGCGAAGCAACGGTAGAGGTCACTCATAGTTTTGTGCCCCCCTCTTTTGAGAGTGTTATCATATAGCAGGTATGAGTTCACTTCCCTTTTTTAATATTGAGCTGGTCCTATCCTGACGGTTTAGGTCCTTTCTGGCTCGTGCTTTTGTAGCGGGGTTATCCTCCAGCTGTCAAATAACATAAACATGCCTTGTCGATACTGGTCTTCTACCCAATCTTTGAAGGTAAAGCAGTCTTCAAAGGGATGACCTATTGCTCGGTGATAGGAGCAATAATCCGGATGATGGACCTTGTTTATTTGTTCGGGGTACCGAGACTCCGGAAGCGTCATCATCTGATGCTTTATGACAAGGTTGAATATTGTTGAGGAAGAGTATTCCCGACCCATCTTCTTTATAAAGGACGGGCTCCAACCCAGTTTTTCTCGATTGCATGGTGTATTGGATCCACTTTGTTGTTTTCGAACATTGTTTGCGTTCTTTGCCCTGTTTTTTCCTATATTTCAGGATTTTCCCCTTTCGTGAGAACATATATTGGGCCGGGGATGAAGAGCATTATAGTCTTCCTTCTCCACAGATTGTTGATTGAGACGCTGCGTCCTAACCTTTTCATAAATGGCCATTTCGCGGCTGTGATTGTCCCGGCTCTTTTGATAAGCTTCTTTTATTAACCTGTCGGTTTGCTCTTCCAGCGACGGACTTAACATTTTTAGAGCGGGATCTCGTCCCGATTTAACGTCGCGGCTATTTGGAAAAACATCTTCCGCTTCACTTGAGCTGTTTATGACGGGCAACTATGGAACTACTCCCGTTTCTTGAACCGAACGGATCCGAGCCCAGTTGTCTCCATCTTCTCGTTGGGCATCTTTCGCTGGGTCCCGGGAATATCACAAATCTTTTTATATAATTGGGTTTGTCGAACGGTTTGTTTGAGGGGTACACCTTAGCATCTTAACATTCTTTTCAATCCCTTCGCGTAATATCTGGGCAGATGGATTGGTTGAAGCTTGTCAAGTGTAAAATCGGCACCATGCCAGACTTCTTTTTCTACTTTGGTCTTCGTAGATTGGTAGAAGATGATCGCCTTTTCACCTCTTCGTCTAGGAGGGACGTAGAAAGTTTACAGTTCTTGTATGCTGTATGTATCGAGCGCATCAAGTTCCTTATAATGCCAAGGCGGAGCCATTGTGATTGTCAGACTCTGATATGCTCCGGGGAAATTTTGCATTGACGGGTGGATGGAGAACACTGCGTTGGCTTCGTGCTCAGAATCGTTGCCAAAGACCAGAATAGGAGTAGATGGTCCGGGCTTATTGTTTTCTTTCTGGGGTTGCCCTGAGTAGACTATTTCTTCGTCTTCCTCGGTATCGCTCCCAAAGATCGGGATAGTGGCGACGGACTTCTGTTTTTCCTTTGGCTTATGACACCTTTCTGTATCTTCGAAGTCTAGTAGGAAGTACTTTGCGTCTTCATATTTCCGGACTTCATTTACCGAGAACGGGTTTAGCTCTCCCGTGACGGTGTACTCCGAGCCATCCTTAAAATACTTCATACACTGATATTGTGTAGAAGGGATGACGTTGTACTCGTGTAACCAAGGCCTGTCGAGCAAAATATTATAGAAAGTCTTGGCATCAATGACATGAAATTTGATGTCAGTAACGAGCAACCCGAAGCGCGGCATCAGTATTACGGACCCAAGTGTCCATGACGACTGTGAGTCGAACCCAGAGATGGTAATTTTATCTCAGGAGAGGTACTGAACGTTCATGCAAATCTCCTTCAACACTCTTACGTTGAGAAGGTTAACGGAGGATTCGTTGCCGACAAGGATTTTCCCTATCTTGATGTCGTGGCAGTACCCGGTGACGTATAACGGGTGATTATGCTCGCACGTACTGAGGAGGAGATCTTCATCACTGAATGTAATGTTAGCCGTGTGGATATCTGCCAGCTCATCCTTCATCTTCTCTTCTGCGACAAAAGCTTGGAACTGATCGGGCTCTTGTAATGCCTTGATCAGGGAATCTCACACGTCTTTGGACAGGAAGAGAGCATCCAATATGCTCAGTTGCGAGGGTATTTTTCTCAGATGTGCTAGGACATTGTAATCCACCTTATGTTTCTTAGGCGTGTTCTTTGCGGTGAGCTCTTTGACTGCTTCATCGTAGAGGGCAATTTCGTTAGAGATTTTTTCGTTCCCTTTGTCTTTTTTGCTCGAACATTTGTTTGTAAGTCTGAGGTTTTTCTCAGGCAGTGTGTGGTTACGTAGCTGAATATTCTCACAGTTCTTCTCCTCCTCTTCTTTTTCGAAGGTGGAGTCTTTGAAGAGAGGGCTGAGGGGTGTTTCTTCCTCAGAATCGCTCTCGAAGGTAAGAACTTGGGGTTTCCCCCCTTCTGAACTGGTACCAACAATATGACAGTTGCCAGTCATTTTTTCATGCGCGTTTTTCGCACTATTTTGCCGTCGATGAGCCCGAGCTTCGCGCTTCATCATCTTGAAGTGTTTTTGATGGACAGCATATCCTTGCCACAACTTCTTGAAGGAACTGCATTCCTCAGTGGGATGAGTGACCCTCCGATGATATAGGCTGTAGTCTGGATGTGATCCTTCTCTATCGAGGCATATAACCCCGAGAGTGTTCTTCATAAGAGGCGGAAGCTTCACCTCCATTGACAGGGCTTTAGTGAATCGCTTCTCTGTTTTGATCCTGCTCTTATTTGTAGCAGGTATGTTTTGGTTTGGTTGGAGTACTTTAATACTCATCCTTGCCGCAACTTCTTTGTCCTAACGCTGACGCATAGCCTTTTCGTATATGGTTGTCTCGCGTTCTCGGTCAACTTTTCTTTTTTGAAAGGTTTCGTTTAACAGCCTCTCAATCGGGTCTTCTGGCAGTTCGAGGATTTTAGCGCTGATTTTGCCCCCAGTTCCTATGCGTTGTTTTCTGACGCTGAGGGAGTCTTTCCGTCATATAACGATGAATGGGAGACCCTGTGGAAACTTAGTACACGGTCTTCGGTGTCTTCTGATGAGTCATTTTTCTCATCGTTGTCACTATCTTCGCCCTCAAGAATATGCTTGAGAAATTCTTTGAGAGTGAGCGGTGTCCACACCTTGTGGTTGTACTCCTCTATCGCGTCAATGTATTTTTGTAGGTCTGTACGCTTGTCGTCATACTCGGCAGGTTGCGCAGGCTTCTTGGTCTTCTTCTTTTTCTTTGAAGACTTCGAATGCTTGACTTGGGGTTTTTTCCCCCTCGTCAATAATTTTCGGTGCGGGACGTGGTTTTAGCATCCCTTCGACAATTTCGGGTTCAAGTGGGCTTTTCCACCTGACTGCCGGACATGCTTGTAGATCCTTCAGCATTCTTTTGATTTTTTCTGAAAGAACGACTTCCCATGGAGTTTCTTCCACGAGTGAGCATGATGCCCCATGCGCATCCACCTTTTTTGGAATGTGCTTCCGGGGTGAGTTTACCTTCCAGTTATCAAACATCGCGAATTTCCCCTATTGATACTGGTCTTCGACCCAGTTCTTGAAGACATAGCAATCTTCAATTGTGTGACTCACCATTCTGGGATAGGAGCAGTAATCACGGTTGTTGACGTCGCCGGGTTGCGGTGGACGCCGCGGGTCTGGCAATGTGATAAGTTTATTACGTATTTCCAATTCGAACAGTCTCCTCGTCTTGTCACGAGGAAACCAGTAAGCGTGTCCTAGTCTTTCATCCAAGGATGGGCGCGGACGCGCGTTGTTTCGGAGAGCAGCCGATTTTGGGCCACTCGGTTGTTGTTGCGTGTTGGCAACGAAGGCCGTTTTCTCTTTACCCTTATTATTTCGAGGGTCCTTATTTGAGGAGGAAGGCCCGTGGCCTATCTGCTCCATTTGGGCCAGTTTATCTAGCAGAGCTTGGAAGGTGGTTGGTTTGAAGAATGTCATGAACTAGGACATGGTCGTTTGAGGATCTAGGGTCCCGATGAACATGCCTATAGCGAGAGATTCTTCAATGCGCTGTTAGCACTTAGACCACAGGTTCCACCAACGGATCACGTATTGGACCCAAGTTCCTCCCGGTTTTACCCTGGCATTGATTAATGTTGTAATTGGAGTGCGCTCGCTCGCGCTGGCAAACCGTTGTGTGAACAGCCGTTCCATCTCTGTGAAAATTTTTACGGAGTCGTTTAGGAGCTCCGGGTACCATTCAAAGGCCGTTTCTGATAGGCTGCCAACGAACTGGCGAATTAACAATTTGTCGTCGCCTCCAGTGTTTCCGTACAGAGCTCTGAACTATGCGACGTGCTAGTAAGGGCTGCCTGTCCCTTTGTATACATGGAATTTGGGGATAGTATACCCCGTCGAGTACTTGATTTGATCATACCAGACTGATACGGTCGTCCAGTTCTGACAATTTGGTCAGCAGCTTCATTAGTTTGATAAGCTCTTATTTGTTGAGCAATATAATCAACAAGGGCGTCCTTTAAGACCGTTGATAAGGCCGGAGGAGGGTTTGATGTTCCCCCCCGGTCATCCTCGACGATTATCGACAGGTCTTCGGACGGGGGTTCTGGCTGGATCATCATTCTAACCATGTCTTGGAACAAGATAGCCATCTGCTTTATATTAGCAACTTGCTCAGCGGCTTCCTTGTCCTTTCTCTCGAGCACCCTTCGCAGAAACTCTGTATCGGTCTCCTGCTCTTGGCGTTGTTCAGCTTCTTTGTCCGATATTTCTTTCTGTCCGGAAAGTGCTGCCATTTTGGTCAGCATTTCTTAGAGCTTTTGTTGTTGCTCCAGATCTTTTGTCAAAGACCGAGTTTGCGGTCGGTGACTCACCGAAGCACAGCTTTCTTCTTTCCCCGAAGCTATGTAGACCATATGTATTGTTATGCCCCCGGTCTTGGGGCGTTTAGGTCTATCACCTTTAGAATTTGTCGCGGGCGATAGAGTTTTCTCCAGCCTCGTTCTTTTATGAGAGATTGGAGTTGAAGGAGCCGTTATTACAGGCACTCGCTTAGAAGAAGTCCTCCGTTGTATGGCGGAGGAATGATCTTTTTCTTGTCGGCATTTATATTTCTCAGGTCGACGAGAGTAATTTTTGTCGATCACAGAGTCATGGACTTTCCAACAGACCCTATGAATTTGCGAGGAGAGCCGCTGATGAGGCCGATCCGGCTTTGCCTGCACAAGGACCTCTACTGGCAGAGGTGATCTTTTCATCACCTCCGTCGGGGAGTTCTTACGTACCCTCTTGAGCGGATCAAAGTAGTTCATTGTTGGAACAGCAACGTCGACTTCCACCATTGGAGCTGGTGGGGTGAGTCTAGAGGGGGAGTTGCCCCCAGCTTCTCTCACTCGGCGCCAGTAGTGACGTCGAGCGTGCTTTGTTGAAAGGAATGCCTCATTTTTGGAAGCGGCTTCATCATGCCCCTGGTTTTGCTGAGGAGCTTCAATCGGTGTCAGCCTGTTGAAGACCAACGTCCATGTTAAAGTTTGAGGAGAAGCGGCCAGCCTTTCGAAAACCCACCATCTGGTGGGGGAAGTGCCTTTGACAGCTTCACCTGTAGGGTGAGTTGGGAGGGCTATCCATTTTAAGGTAGCCTCTTCAGGTATCACGAGCTTCTTTACGAGCCCGTTTGTGCTTTTGCTCAGCCTGTTGAAGACTGAGACGCCAAATTTGAACGGCCCGTTAAGAGGGGCCGTTGTGCTTGCCAGTCGATTGAAGACCGGCCTTTTAGGAGCTTCTTCTTGCGGCGCTGAGGAATCGAAACTCACAGGTGGGAGCTGTTGGGATACGGCAGCGCCCCGGCCGTCAATCCGAGACCAAATGCGGAACAAAAACTTTTCAAAACTTGGCGCTACCATAACCAAATACCCGGATCGAACCATTAACCGTTAACTAGCAAAACTGTAAAGGGGTTTCAAAGATTATACCGATCGATCCGTGTCCTTTGGTCTTCAATCTCCGTCCCATACTTGTCGCGGCTGCCCTAATGAAGTTCGCTCTCCGATCTCGCTCGTCGAAGTGGCACCACGTCGAGGAATCTTTATACGGGTTCCCGCTTCTAACCGAAGCAGCTCGAACATGAAGTTTGCTAGACGATATATCCAAGGTGAAGTAGAGATAGTTGTGATTACTTTGTCTTATAACATCCATTGATTCTCAACACATGAGATGCTATGGATGGAGGTTGAAGAAGAATCCATTGATGAAGAAGTTGTGAGCACAAGAAAAGCTAGTGAAGAAGAAGAAGCTTGCTTATTTTGTTGGGATGAAAATATGAGAGCTCTCATAATAATCACAAGACCAAGCCCCACACTATATGTGGCTGCCCTCTCTCTCCTCACACATCATTTTCACACAATAATCAATCAAGAGATTAGATATAGCACAAAAAATAACACCACGAGTCATCAACAAAACACATGCCACATTTAATGCTCTTGATCATGACTAGCACTCACAATTTCCACTTAATAAACTTTAAACCAAAAGTTTAAAACAATAAATAGAATGGCATCTTCTGAAGTAAACTCGTGACGGATCACAAGAATACCCCTCAAATGTATATACAGACCTACATCCGCATTCTGACTGAATACGAATGCTACGAGACGAAAGTAATCCAACAAATCTAATACTAGGATCCGGCTTAAACCAAATCCCACTAGTATGATCCTTCCGATCATGATCTGTGCACAAGTGCACGTATATGATCGAACCCTGGCATAAAACCATACGGCCTCTACAACGTTTCGCCCGGACTTGGGAAACTTTCTGTGGGGGGCTCTAATGACTCAACAATACGCTGGCGGTGGGTTTAACCACAAGCACGTCAGTGGCACTAGCTGTACGTAACGGCTGCCCTTGTATTGAGCGAAAGAGAAGCTGACGAGCGAACTCATCCTGAAACCCTACCGAGCCTGACAGCGACAATATCCGTACAGTCTGGTCCGTTCGTCTATGAGTATCGCATATTGGGCCTAGGGGGCTGGTAAATGTCAGACCCCCAATAACGCGATATTTAGTATCGGTATGAAACCCATTACCACCAGATAAACTACCGATCCTAGATCGGTAATTTTCGACTACCTTGGCCAAGGTTTTCTGGTGATGGCCACCCGTGCACTGTGCGACATCAACCCCCAATACCAGGAGAGACGAATCCCCGACGATCCGCTCACTGCCTCCATGTGGCTCGGGACTGTACCTAACTAAAACTTGTTTGCATGACTCTTTTGAGCCGTGGTAGGGTAGTATTCAAAGCACAGTGGGAACTCACACGAAACAAATGATGATCTTAGGTCGACAGACTAACATGTACACATGTCACCTAGGAACTGATATCTGACAATTGGTATAATACCAACTAGCAGGTTCCCGGCGAGTCCGTCCAGTGTACTCATAACCCAATGAACGCCTGTATACTATCTTAGGCGAACAAATTAACACCAATAGCTTGTGAGACCTGACCACCGCCCCTCGTCGGGGTCTCGATCAGTATACACTAGTCTACTCTGGAGTGTCGATGCCCAGTCTCAAAACTCCCACGACCAGGGACATTTAAGTATGCGCTTATAGACCACCAGCTCCCATGTATATGATCTCCATCATAATGCTGGTAGTCAAGAAAGAATCCAATGGGCTTGATTGATATGAAAGAGTGTTTGTTTGTAGTTTAACCGCAATCAATAACGGTGTCGCGTGTAGCTAGACCGAGATGAGTACGGGTCGTCCTCTGGGAAACGTGGAACCTTTTATTTTTACTTTAGATGTGTTGAGAAAGAGAGGAGGGATAAAGAATTTTATAGAATGGTTTCTAGATCTACGTTAAACAAGAATGTAAAATATAGATCTAGATTATTTTAAAGATGTAGTTAATATAATAAGGGGGCTTGTAGGGTTCGCTAGGATTTAGTAGTTATGGACGATTAATTAAAAGTTACCCTTTTTATCCTTTAATAGATTTAAAACTAGAACGACGGTGATGCGTGTAGATTAGGGTTTCTGGAGGGAAAAGGAATCCCACTCTTAACCCTTATCTCGACACGGAACTCCGTTCATATCTAGCCTTTACCAAAACAATTATTAATCTAATCTCTAATCGCGGTCGGAACTAACAAAGAATTGTTAGCGCGCCCGATTAGGATGTTAATGATTCTTTTGATAAAGTTCTTAAACTTTATAGAACTTAAAAAGGGTTTAGGGATTTTTATCGTCCATTAGCCTACCCTAATCCTACGAACCCTAACAAGCGGAGAATTACTCGCGCATGTTGGGAAAAGAAGATGAAAAGATAGAGAGGGAAAACATAATGTAAGATGCAAAAACAATTAAATAAAATAACTACCTTTATTAATCGACTTGAACAAACTACACTTTAATCCGTAGAAAATGATTACAAAACTAGTTGCTTCTCGATCTTTCCTAAGGAGGTAGTCGAACAGTCGATGATCAGCCTGGATGCGTGAGCGTCGGGAGCTTCGTGATCTCTTCGGCATGATAAATTTTCCAAGAGGCTCTCGGTCTTTATTTATAGTCCCAAAACCAGAAAGTTAGCTTCTAAATTTAGAAGCTAACAGAAAAGATTCAGCCCAAAAAATCTCAGCTTCCAACCTCTCTGTATTGTGGCGGATCCGCGGCCCAAGGGGGGTATGGCCGCGGATCCGCGGCCATTATATCTCATCCGTTCATCATTTTTCTGAGGCTGGCTTGTTGTGACATTTGGCAATCCTTGGAACCTTCAGAATTTGGAAATCTTTTCTTTTCTTCTGCCAGAATTGATTTCTTAATTTTGATTTCTTAATTAGGCAGGTTAGCTTTAACAACTTGATTTTCTTGATTTAAGTCCTGAAAATTCTGCACAACAATTCAACAAATAATATTTAATAGACTTAGTTCTACTAGGATTAGGTCAATGATATTATTTGCATACATTTTTCTACCAAATACTAATTAAAATATATTAACACATGGAAAATGGTGTCTTTACACGTAAACCCTCATATGCATAATATATTATAATAAAGTCCTTTTTTAATACGAAAATGGTAGGAAAAATGTAATACAAATGTGCAGTTTTATCAACTGAACAAATACCCCCAAACTTATCTTTGATCGTCCCGAGCAAACTAGTTTATTTAAGAGGAGAAAAAAAAGGAGAAAACTAAACATACTTTCGTAGGCAGACACGATTGCACTGAGCACGTGCAACAAGCCGTTAAACCTCTAGGTGTCCCTAGTAGGAGGAGTGTTGTCTCCTGAGGGTTTTCAGCGGATTACACCCACAAAATCCTATAATAAAAGAGAGATGGTGAAATTTACATATAAAGATAAGAACCATAAAAGAAAGGCCTTGAAAAGAAGAGTTTCCAACTATACTAGCTTTTCAGTTGTCATGAGCCCTATCTTAATAGTCATGAAAAAATGTTAGAAATCACATCATCCCTCAATAAAACATCGTTTTTATTCTTCATTCCTACCTTTCATCCAAACATTGATCATATAACCCCACGTGTGTGAAATGGACATCCCTACACTCGGAGAATTCAATTCAAGCTATCATACTCTTGTCCATCTACCTTAGTACTTTTTATTTTGATGAATATTAAGATTTGCTCACACATTTTCATGCGACCGTTAATACTTCTTGAGGTACTAACCAACCGATTACTCATGTGCTTGCTGATTAGGTGATAATATTTTCCTCGTCTTGCACCACCTAAAGCTTAGCAGTGACTCCCAGACCAGTTGGCCTTAGGGCACTAGGTGAAGAGGCACCCTCGCTATATTTTTTTATTGCTGCCTTGGCGATAACAAAACCAGTGTTCATTTTTTTCCTTTTCACCATTTTTATATTTTCTTCATTTTTTTTTCATACTTTGGCTTTTAGACAAGAGCATTTCAAGGTATCTTCTACTATCCCGAGTTTCAAGACGTGTGTAAGTGCATATAGTAGGGTATCAACATTCAAATGTTTGGCTTCCAGAATAGAAACTATTTTTCAGACTTATTTTTATCCTCAGAATAGTGACTTCCTTCATTTTACTAACCCTTGGGACAACAGCTCATAACTACTTATTACCAGTTCGTTTAAGAAAACTTTTAATTTTCTTGGTTTTCTTAAACTATTCCAATCTTTTGGATATAATTTTTCACTTTCTACTCTTTTGTTATAAAAGAATTTTTTTTAAAATTCTTGAAAATGTTGTGCTTATGCAAAATATGATGCAAATTGATGTGTAAATAAGCACAAACCTTCCCCAAACCTGTTTACAGCAGTGTCCTCACTGATGTCATCCGTTAAGCTCAAAAACCTGTAGACTTGGGAGGAAATTATTAATGGGGGTAAGAATATATAAAAGTGAAAATCCTCCCCCAAACTTATTTTAGGCTCGCAATTTTGTCAAAATCATTTTCTTTCAAGAGCCAAAATATACCCCCCCCCCAAAACTTGAGTTAAACAATTTTAATCTTTTAAAATCACATGAGGGGGTCAAGGTTATTGGTCAATGCCAAGCTTTGCAAAGACCGAAGGTCAACACCAACCATTCAAAAATTTTATCGATGAAGCACCAAGGTTGGTGGAAGAACATGTCACCTATTGACGTGAAGAAGTGGGGAGGTGACAAGAGGTGTAATGGAAAAGGATTGCGTCTCAATTTGGAGAGACGACACAGTGATAGTGATGATGGATTACTCGCATTATCATGATTGTCCAAAAGAGGGGGTGGAGGTACAATTTCTTCATCTTGGAGTTGATTCATCTCAACACCCGTGTCTTGTAAAAATGCGAGTTCATCAGCGAAAATTTCCTCAAAGCTTTCATCGATACCCCGAAGAATAATGTCATCAGAAAAAATGGGGTGATTGTCAGACTCTATAAAAAGTTCCTCATTAGTATTAGATGTTGACCCGGACAACTCGGTGGAAGAGTCCGTATCAAGCAACAACATATGAAAAGAGTCAGTATCATGAGGTTGATCAAATTCGCTGTTGTCGACATCCATTAATTCGACAGAACACACATGAGCATAGGGTTCGGAGGGTTCACTTCCCAACTTGTAAATGTTAAGCTCAATTGACTTCTTTCCAAAGGATAGGGTCATAGAGCCGTTTCTACAATTGATTACTGCGTTGGAAGTGGCCAAAAAGGGTCGACCGAGTATCACCGGGATTTGATTGCGTGGGTTCACCACAGGTTGTGTATCTATAACGATAAAGTTCACAGAGAATATGAATTCCCCGACTTTGATTAACACATCCTCTAGCTCACCCCTAGGTTGGGTGATAGATCGATCGGCCATCTGAAGAGTGCAATGCGCAGGTTTTAACTCTCCGATCCCTAATTGCTCATAAACAGAGTACGGAAGCAAGTTAACACTAGCACCTAGATCGAGTAGAGCACGATTGATTTTTTTACCCCCAATGGAAATAGAAATTGTAGGACTTCCGGGGTCCTTTCGTTTCTTGGGTAGTTGTTGTGTAAAAGCTGTGCTTACATTACTCGCAAGGAAAACTTTTTTGGGTACTTGAACTTTTCTCTTCCTAGTGCACAAGTCCTTTAGGATTTTCGCATATGACGGAACTTGTTGAATAGCATCTAGGAGAGGAATGTTTATGTTAACTTGCTTAAAAATTTCCACAATCTTCTCCATTTGTGGACTTGGTCTGTTGCCCCTTAACCTGTTTGGATAAGGTGCTTTATCAATAAGGGTTTGGTCCAACATTGGAGAGTATTGTGGGGACGGATTCGATCCCAAAACTGGAGTGGGAATCGACTTAGATAGATTTGGCGAAATGGGCGAAGGGTTCGAGCCTTGGGAAAAACGGAGAATAGGCTCGGATGAAGGTGGAAGACTAGACGAATTAGGGGAAGAAGAAGAAGAAGCTGGGGTATCAAATATTTCACTAACATCAATTTGCTCACCCTCTCGGTTATTCAGCACTTTCCCGATCTCAACGTGGTAACAGCACTCACATTATAACTTTGTGAGTGGTGTTCCCCTCCGAACGGCGGCCTAGACTTTGCGTCTCGCCTGAGATTCGGGGCAGATGCTATATGGTTTTATCCGTCTACCTCTCCGAAGATGCCAAGTTGATTTATGGCGCCGTATATCGGAGGTTTAGACGGATGCGGCCGATGTAGCAGACTTCGTCAGATTCCCTCTCCGGGTGAGGGTTTTTTGATTGTGGGGACGCTCTTCCCTGCAGGCGCAAGCCCTTGCAGTTAATTACGCTACCGCATCGCGGCAACAACTTTCTCCTTCTCCAAAATTTTACTTCGTGTCGTGGGTGTTTGTTTTGTTTGTGGTTGCCCGTGGATTGTATACGGAGACTGAGTAATGCCGTCGCCCGTAGGACGTGGATTAGTCCAAATCCGTTTTTATTTAGATTTGGGTTTGGTGTTTTTTAGTTTAAGGATGCGTTAGTCGCGTTGCGGCTAAGATCAACTTAAACGTTCGCCAAGGATACGTTAGTCCTATTTTGGACTAAGATCGACTTGAACGGGATCGTTTAGATCCAAAAGAAGAGCAATTGGCTCTATTGTTCCAGTTTAGAGATGTGGTGGTCCATGTTCCAGTTTAGGGACGTGGTGGTCCGTCATTAGTTTAGGGACATTTCGGTCCGATATTAGTTTAAGGACGTTCCGGTCCAATATTAGTTTAAGGACGTTTCGGTCCACGAGTTTAAGGACCCCGCAGTCCGTATTCAGGTGTGGTCGTTGGGACCCGTCGCCTCTCTGACGTCGTTGAAGGATTACAACGAGAAGTGTCAGAGGAGTTCGGAGATGTACCCTCGAACCGGTAGTAAATTGATTTAAGAGAGCATTTGTGCTCAGTTCAATTTAATTTAAGGACTTACGGCCAGAATTGGGCTAAGTCCAGTTGAAAATGTTCCACATTTTTATGCATTGCATTTCTTCCATTTTTTTTGTTTGGGCTTTGCCCGTAAGAATGCAGAGCATCAATTTATCCTGGGCTCTGCTCATTTATAAATGATGCAAGGCATCTGTTTTGTCCGGGCTTTGCCCCCCTTTATAAATGCATAGCATTTTTATTATTTCGTTTGGGCTCTGCCCATTTATAAATGATGCAGAGTATCAATTTAATTAGGCCTGTTTAGTCTTTTAATTGGGCTTGGCCCTTCAGGAAAGAAATGCATTGCATTTGTCAGGCGCTTTGCGCCAATTACTGAGCGCAAGCGCTTGTGGTGAGGACACGTGTCATGCTCTGGTGAGCGCAAGCGCAACAGCGCAGTGCGCTGCGCTAGTGCGCTGCGCTAGTGCGCTGCTGACACGTGGCGCGCTCTCAGCGAGTTGCGCCAATTCCAGAGAGCAAAGCTCTATCTTAAGAGCGCGTAGCGCAAGTTGTTCTACAGCTAACACGTGGCGCTCTCTCAAGAGCGCAACAGCGCAGTTTGGAAGTGCAAAGCACTATTTTTTTTATCTTTGATCAAATTAGAATCAAAGAAAAATAAATTTTTCTTTCATTTCAAGAACCAGAGGTTCATAAAAGTGCAAAGCACTATTTTTTTATTTATTTATTTTTTTCTGTTTTAAAGAACCAGTGGTTCATAAGAAGTGCAAAGCACTATTTATTACATGAAGATCATTGATCTTGTTTTTAGATCAATGATCTATTAGAGGAAATTTCTTCTCCCTTATAAAGGTTTTTTACCTCTTCTTGAAATTTTTCTCAGAGTTCTCTCTGTTTGAAGCTCTTGATTTTTCAAGAAAAAAAAATGTTCATCTTTGAATTGAGGCCTAGGGTCCTTTTTATAGTGCCCATAAGTTTGTTGAATTTGTTAAAGAGATCTTTCTCAGAGTGATTTGGGGAATTTTCCCCACCGTTGGATCTTTGATCCAAAGGCTTCTGTTTTACAGAAGAAAATCTTCTTGTTTTAACAAGAACAGAAAGATTTCTTTAAAAATCTTTAATTCTGTTTGGCGCAGATGCCCTAGCGCGTGACACGTGTCGTGCGGCACAGAGCGCAGCGCAACTGCGCTAGCGCATCTGCGCTGACACGTGTCGCGCGGCGCAGAGCGCAGCGCAACTGCGCTGACACGTGTCGCGCAGCGCAGAGCGCAGCGCAACTGAAGCGTTGCTTCATAAAAATAGAGCTTTGCTGTGATTGGGCGCGCCTTCTTGGGCGCTGCGCTGACGTATTAGCGCCTGACACGTGGCGCGTTGCGCCCGAGACTTGAAGCGTTGCTTCAAAATTTTGAATTTTGAATTTGAACAGAGCTTTGCTCTGATTGGGCGAAACAAATGCCCCCCACCGTTGCGCTCACGTGGCGCACACGTGAGTGCAGCGGTGGCAAGCCCTTGACCGTTGGATCAAGGGGTGAGCTCAAGGGGCGCAAGCGCCTTATAAATAGGGCCTCTGACCCTTAGAAAAATCTCACCATTTTCTAGATTTTGATTTCCAGAGCTTTGCTCTTGCTTAGAACTCCAGAGCTTTGCTCTCGTTTCCAGAACTTTAGAGCTTTGCTCTCATTTTCCAAGTTAGAAAATTTTAGGTAAAATTAATCTTAAATTAAATATTTTAACTAACTAATAGAGCTTTGCTCTTACAGATCTTTTGATCTAAAGAGATCCCCATTGGGATTTTATAAACAGAGCTTCGCTCTCAAAAACTTGCAGATCTACAGGGATTTTGTTCATACGTTTTAACCTATGAACAGAGCTTTGCTCATAGATCATCTGTGGATCTTTTAGATCTGATAAAAATGAAAAATTTTCACAAGTTTTTCGTGGATTTTCCAAGATTTCAAAATTTTTAATTCTTTTAGGTGTAGACATTTTCTGATGGACCTTTCCATTATTACCATAGAGCTGTGCTCTTTTTAAGGAATTTTATTCCTTTGAGACCAGAATTTGACAAGTGTCATTCTGTGACAGAGCTTTGCTCTGAAAGAGAAGATTTTCTCCTTGTCTCTAGGGATTCTTCCCCCCCTTTTTTTAAAATGGGAATGTTTCCCTAGGGCCAACTGACAATCTCATCCAATGATGAGATTGTCTTATTAACTGACGTATTGTCATTTAGATTTTGTGGGTCCCTCTTTGGTCTCCTACTCACGGCACTGTGGTGCGGTGTAATTAATTAATTTAATTAATGCATTTTCTTTTTTTTTTAGACGCCAAACGTTGGAATTACAATACTAATGGCTAAATTGTTCTTTTTGCAGCGATCATGTCTCTAGACACTTCATTCCCGTTCGTCCGCTCGGAGGGGGGATTTCCTGAGGTACCCTTGGACCGTGAAGTCCTGACCATGATTAGAGAATATGACCCGGAGTATAAGAAACTCCACCTTTGGGGGTCTTGGTATAACCAAATTATTATGGGCCGACGGAGCTGCACCTGCGCGGTACCGTCAGAACCCATCACGGCAATACACTACGCTACCCCACCTTCAGTGCAGTATGCTGTGGAGATGATAGACTGGACCGCGAACAGCTTTCTTCATCCGGCTATGGATGCGGTTCCGGTTCAGCGTCCTATGGTCTTGGATATTCTAGGACGCCGTATTTGTCAGGGAGAAGCACGACCCTGGGGGCAATCATATAACCTTGGTTTGATTCCCCGTCACCCGATTGGCTATCTGCCGTGGGCCGGGTACATCCTGTCGACGAGGAAGTCGCAGTTGATAAGACTAGGACTGTACACCGCGGTCTACGTCTCTCTCTTCCAATATCCTACGCTCTCCACCTGGTGGTTCAAGGCTTTCTTGGAGCAATGGAATATTCCCACCCACACTTTCCTTGCCATGGATCGGGAAGTGTCCATTTCTTTGGAGGAATTCGCGGAGGTATCCGGCCTACCGGTCATGGGGGAACACTATGAAGAGCTGCTCCCGACAGATGAGTACGTCTTCGGTGCTAAGCCGATGGTAAGGGGGATTACGCCGGAAAATGCCGTTCAACACCAATTCCCGAGCCTGATCAAGGTGTTGAACATCTACGAGTCCCTCTTCATCGAACACGGGAGCCGAGGAGTTAATTTTGAGGACTTCATTGCTCGCTTCCTCCGTCCGAGCGTCATTTCGCCAGGAGCCGTCAAATCTGCTATCCTGGATGATCCTTTTGGCCTAGGTTTGGATAACCTGCCGAAGAAGGAGATAGACCAAAAGGCTTTCTTTCTCCCAGACTTCCTTACCATATCTTTCGCGGAAATTGCAGCCCCTGGGATGGATGAGGAGGCCTTTTTCTTAGGATTTCTCGGGCTGTGGCTGAGTTGGTTCGCGATCCCAATGCATTCTCATCGCATGCGGCCCTCTGTCTTTTATCCAGCCCACCGCATGGTCATCGGGGTAAAGGTGGCCGTGGGGATTGCCGGCCTGGCGCACCTATATCATGGCCTCAGCCGAGCAGCGGATGCCAACGAGCCCGGGGTACTGCACGTGGTCTTCCCGATGCACTACTTTGCATCGTGGCTCGAGCTACACACGGCGGGTGTCTTCGGTATGCATAAAAGGCCTTCATTCTTTGACAAGTGCGGTTTTCCTCGCATTTTACAGCTGATTGGCTCATCAATCGTGACCCCTTCACCATGGGACGCCAGGGGTTTACTGCTTCGCCCTCATACCGTTGGAGTCGGGATGTCCTTTATTGATAAGGTATTAACCATTGGGAAAGCGTCCACCACTGCGGTGCGACCATTACAGGACTCCTTCAAGGATGGAGCTTCAGTGTTAACGGCCCGGGAGATCCTCCATTTGTATTCTATTAGACCGGGTTTCCTAGTCTTCAGGCAGGGCGGTGCAGCAGTCTTTATGAGATATAACCCGAATCGTTTTGCCCAACAACTGGGTTACGATCAAGGAGTACCCTTGGAAGCTTTCTTACTGGAGCCTGCTGCTAATGAAGAAGGGATGGAGAACGTGTTACATCACTTCATGCGCTTGAACACAGGTTCTCGTTTCTTTATTAGCGCGCCAGCCTGCGCTCTACGACTCCTTAATGTATATAAAGAGTGGTACAATCATGCGACGGGGGCTGTTATAAAGGAAGAGAGGCGAGTGTTGATCGACCGTAAAGAAGTACCCCCCGGCACCAACCGTAACGCTCCCTTAGTGCCAAGGATCCCGGTGGCTCCTCCTCTAAAAGATGCCGGGGGCAGACCATCACGCGCATAAAGTCCTCCACGTGAGCTGCCGCTCCCTGATATCACAGATGCACCTCCCGCACCCTGTGCTCCAGTGGAGACAGTGGTTGTACCCTCGCCGGAGTCTGGCGTGGGTGCGGACATCGGGACCCGTCGTCCCAAAGTGGCTGCTAAGCGGAAGTCGATCCCTCGCGAGCCTAGGGTCGGAGGGCAAAAGAAAAAGAAGTCGCTCTTCGCCGCGGACATTGTGTTCGGCCAGGAACCCCATGCTCCTTATGCCGAGGGTCTGCTCGAATATGGGACTAACGCAGGATTAGTGATGCCGCCGCCGGACGATACAGACTTGGAGGCTGCTCTCAAAGCTTCAGCATGGTTGGCGAGGCGTGACGCGTGGTTAGCTAAGCTTGCGCAGTCAGGTAACTACTAATCGCCTTTCTTTATTGCAATATGTATTCTCCATTGTCTTTGACTAACGCTTTTCTTTCCTTTCTTTTAACAGGCATCACTGATGAAGAAGCCATTGCCGCTTCTCTGAAGACTTTCCAGGAGGAGGAACGTCTCAGAGCGTCTATGGGCCTTAGTAAGTTTTAATCCATCAAGCTTCCATCTTCCTCGTGTTATGGTCGATCTAACCTTTCTCTTTTTATTGCAGAAACCTCAATGCCGTTCCCACCAAGCGACGCAGATGTTTTACCAGCTGCCGATGTTCCCGCTCCCTCTGGGCCGCCGCAGGAGGTTCGTCTTGAAGAGCCGATGAAGGATGCCTTAAAGGCTCTTGAGGCATCCCTGAACGAGGATGACGACGCCTTGAAGGAGGCGTCACTAAGGTCCATCGCGACAGCCCGGGAAGAGAGGAAGCGGCAAAGGCATGAGGCGAAGGCGCGCCGGGCTGCCTTGGCTGCGGGAGCGGGTCCCAGCACCGTCCCTCGCGCTGATACTCCATCCGAAGAGGCCCCTGTCGCCCTATCCACTGCCCGCAGAGAGGTGGCGCGCGCAGTTCGGAGCGCAAACGATAAATCCGCTTCAGGTAATATTTCTCTCAGAGTTTTTATTATAAGGGTTTTTAATGTCATTGGTCCTTATATCCCTCATCTTGCAGGGCCGAGTCCGATCGAGGGGGAGGCGGAAACCGTTGATCCCAAAGAAGCAGAGGAGGCGGTACCTGCCGAACTCGAGCCGACGGTAGGCAACGTCGTTGCGGCTTTGGAGCCTGAGGCGGAGGTCGAGGGGCCTGCCGCCGAGAAGGTCATTGATGCTGAACCTGAAGTGGTGGCAGATGATATGATCATTATAAATGAGTCCAGGGTGGCGGCGAATGAAGCGCTCGAGGCCGGCGATCCCCCGGTGACGGTGGACGATACAACCGCCACTACTGAACCTGAGAGAGTGGCGGGTGAGGCGGCCATGATTCCCGAGGACGAGCCAACCGCTCCTTCTCTGGAATCTGGCAATACTCCAGTCATAGCCCTCCCCATCTATGGTCCTCCGCCGTCTCCAGGTCTCGCGAGCACCGCAACGGTCCCCATCGAGTCAGGCGATGAGGTCACGGGCGGTGGTCTCATGTCGATAGAGGAGGGAGTCGCCTCTGTTTCAGCCGGGAGCTCCTCAGGTAAACCCCAAGTTGCTGCTTTTCTTTACTTTACTATCTTTTCTGACAAGTTCACCTTTTCGTAACGCAGGTGCAGCCAGTGCCGATGCCCCACTGCTCGAGGGAACGCCTTCAACGACTGCCTTGGCGGTGGTCACCTCTCAACCCTCTCTCATACCCTCGAAGATGTTGGAAGGTATGTGTTTGCGATTTATTAATCTTATCTTCCAGATGTATAATTTGTGTACTAAAGTCACACTGTTGTATCTTCCAGGAGTGCTTTTTGATCATCTCTATCAAGTGTTGCTCCCACACTTCTCCTTCCCATCTGAATTCGCCTCTCCCTCTGGTGGCGCTGGTGAGTACCGTTCCCGATTGGTAGCTTTGTCTTTTCAGTGGTAGAATTATTTCTAACTCTCTCTTGTTCTGACTGCAGTGCTGCAAATCGAAGGGGGAGCAGAAAGATCGGCTGCGCCACCAGCCCTTCCGGCCTTGCCACCTGTCTCCACCGGTATAGTAAACTATCTTATCAATGACTTCCTTCATATCTATTGAATCATCATCTAATCGCATTTCGTCTTTTTCCAGCTGTCATTCCAGTCTCGGTGCCTTTCGAGTCTCGCATTACAATACCGGGCGGCCCTTCCCAGCGACGTCCGTCCTCAAAAGGTGCCGCGAATAGTTTGCGCATGTTGAGCGACTACATCGAGGAACTCGACATCGAGGCTCCTGTATCTGCTGAGGACTTTGCCACGACGGTTAACCCGATGTTGGCGATATTTGCCACCTTCCATGACGAGGGCATTGTCGCCTCTTGGGTTAACTATTGTCGGGAGATCGAGGCTCGCCTTCATCAGCTGGAGTCAATGCGCCTGTCCCCCGAGACTTTGGCCTTGAGCACTCAACGGGGAGCATGGCTCGAGCAAAGCGCTTCTCATTTCCGTCATCTGGAACAAGAAGTGGCTTTGAGGCTGAAGGAGTGCCAAGATTCTTCAAGCAGAACTGCTCGCTTGCGTGCCGAAGTTGAGGCGAACGCCGCTGAGGTAAAGACCGTCTTCGAGGGTCTTCTGGAGCGCATATCGAATGGGCTGAGACTAAAGCGGGCACTTGATGTCGCCGAGCATGACACTCCAGGCCGTGAAGCTGCTCATCAAGCCGTCAGGGATCAGCTTGCATCTGTCGCACAGCAACGGGCCCAGGCGGAGGCGGAGTTGGCAGTGGTATCCAATCGGGAAAAGGCATAGAAGGAAGTGTACGAACAACTGATAGAGCTACTTAAGACGCTTCCTTCCCAATAGCTGCCTTTGTATCAATGTGTTTGTAAAAATTTTCTTTTCTGAGTAACATGTATCCGTTCTTTGCTCTTTTGTATGGTTCACCATGTATTTGATTGAGGTCAATGAATAAAGATACACACTTTCTTTTGCAATATCTTGTATGCTCTTTTGTTTTCTGCCTTTACATCATGATGTTGTCGATGAACCTGATTGGCAGACAACTTAATTTTTCCAAGAGATAGCGATGGCTTAGGCCGCAGGTTCAGATCTGCCGCCTAAGACTTTTCAATTCTATGAGCCGTGAGGGTCTCATAGAGATTTTTCTCCCTACGGATCGAGAGGATCTCATAGGTGGATTTTCTCCTTAGGAATCGTGAGGATTCCTAAGTGTGGTTTTCTCTTATAAGTCGTAAGGATCCTATAAGAGAATTTTCCCTCTTACGAGTCGAGAGGATTCGTAAGCGGTTGTTTCCCTCCTCGTCGAAATTCGACTTCGGAGAGTGAGACCCGTGAATAGTATGCAAGAGACCATTTTGGATTGACTTGCAGGACCCCATTGCTCAAAAATCAAGCTTTTCAATCCTTGCTGTCTGAGATTTCTTCTTACAAATTGAGACAAATCGGGAATTTGCTCGTGGAGAGGGTAATGGTTCTGCGAGTTGACATGAGTCAAGAGGCTCTCGTCACGGAGTGTTTGTATCCGTGAGTCGAGGAGTTTGCTAGGGATTATTTGTTTCCCAAGCGCTAAGGATTATTTGTTTCCTTAGGGTTTGAAACGAGTCGAGAATTCCCACGGGGGCACTGGTGGCTCTGCGGGTCGACGCGGATCGGGAGGCTCTCGTCAAGGAGTGTTTGTATCCGTGAGTCGAGGAGTTTGCTAGGGATTATTTGTTTTCCAAGCGCCAAGGATTATTTGTTTCCTTGGGGTTTGAAACGAGTCGAGGGTTCCCACGGGGGCACTGGTGGCTCTGCGGGTCGACGCGGATCAGGAGGCTCTCGTCAAGGAGTGTTTGTATCCGTGAGTCGAGGAGTTTGCTAGGGATTATTTGTTTCCCAAGCGCCAAGGATTATTTGTTTCCTTGGGGTTTGAAACGAGTCGAGGGTTCCCACGGGGGCACTGGTGGCTCTGCGGGTCGACGCGGATCAGGAGGCTCTCGTCAAGGAGTGTTTGTATCCGTGAGTCGAGGAGTTTGCTAGGGATTATTTGTTTCCCAAGCGCCAAGGATTATTTGTTTCCTTGGGGTTTGAAACGAGTCGAGGGTTCCCACGGGGGCACTGGTGACTCTGCGGGTCGACGCGGATCAGGAAGCTCTCGTCAAGGAGTGTTTGTATCCGTGAGTCGAGGAGTTTGCTAGGGATTATTTGTTTCCCAAGCGCCAAGGATGCGCTTGTCGCCAGGCTTCACGGGCTTCTTAGATTTCTTCTTCTTCTTTTTTGAAGATTTTGACGGCTGGTTATGAGTGTTTGGGCCACTTCCACCAATCTTTTGAATCGGACGAGGTTTTAGCATTCCCTCCATAATTTGTGGCTCCAATGGGTTCTTCCACTTGACCGCTGGACATGTCTCAAGATCGTTTAGCATCCTCTTTGTCTTGGCTGATAATACGACCTCCCAAGGAGCTTCTTCGATGACGGAGCATGTTGCCCCTGACGTATTCGTCCCCTTAGAGGTGTGGGGTTGCGGGGGATTCACCTTCCATTTGTCAGATAACGCGAACTTGTCCTGTCGGTATTGGTTTTCAAGCCAATTCTTGAAAACGTAGCAATCTTCGATCGGGTGGCCTAGTACTCGATGATAAGGACAGTAGTTGGGCTCGTTGACGTCACTTGGTTGCAACGGACGTTTTGGATCCGGCAGATTTATGAGTCTGTTGTGCAACGCCAACTCGAATAACCTCCTCGTTTTATCGCGGGGGAAGGAATAAGGACGTCCCATCCTATCCTCAAGGGGTACGTACGGGCACGTATTGTTTGGACAAGCAACCGGCTTCGAGTCGCTCGGTTGTTGTTGAGCATTAGCGACAACGATCGCTTTTCCCTTTCCTTTGTCATTTCGGGAGTCCGGCTTTGGGAGAGGGGGTTTATGGCCCATCTGGTCCATTTGCGCTAGTTTGTCAATCAAAGCCTGGAAGGTAGTCGGCTTGAAGAACATCATAAACTGTGAGATGGTTGCTTGTGGATCAAGGGTTCCAACAAACATTCCCACCGCAGGGGCTTCTTCTATGCGCTGCTCACACTTCGACCATAGATTACGCCACCGTATAGCGTACTGAACCCATGTCTCGCCGGGTTTTACCCTAGCGTTAATCAGTGCCGTCATCGGGGTACGTTCACTGGCACTTGCAAAGCGTTGGGTAAACAGCAGCTCCATTTCCGCGAAGGTTTTAATAGAATCATTAGGGAGTTCAGAGTACCACTCGAACGCCGTATCTGATAGACTTCCAACGAACTGGCGGAGCAAAAGCTTGTCATCGCCGCCGGTGTTACCGCAAAGCGCCCTGAACTGGGCAACATGCTGATGGGGATTGCCGGTCCCCTTGTAGACATGGAACTTGGGAATTGTGTAACCCGGCGGGTACTTGATTTGGTCATACCAGCCTGGATATGGCCGCCCCGTTTTTACGACGTGGCCGGCTGCTTCGGCCGCATGATGAACCCTTATTTGCTGGGCTATGTATTCGTCTAGATCAGTTTTAGAGATTGTATCCTCTTTAGCCGTTGATAGAATGGGCTGAGGATTCTATGTCTCTCCCCTATCGTCTCCAAGGACGATCGGAGGTTCTTCATTCGGGGGATCTTGTTGTATCATCATCCCTATCATGTCCTGGAAGAGGAGGCCCATACGCTGTATGTTGGCCGCTTGTTCAGCAGCCTCTTTGTCCTTCTTTTCCAATATTCGGCGAAGGAACTCGGCGTCGGTCTCTTCGTCTCGGCGCTCATCTAAGGATGCTTCAGGGTTTTCTTTTGGCTCTGTAAGCACGACCATAGCATTCATCATCTCCTGGAGTTTTTGTTGCTACTCCTGAGCCTTGGTCACTGATCGAGTGAGCGGTCGGTGACCCGTAGAAGTGCGGCTTTCCTCCTTTCCAGAAGCCATATAAACCATATGAACCGTTATGCCCCCTGACTTGGGGCGTTTAGGTTCACCGCTTTTAGACTTTGCCATTGTCACGGGGGTTTTCTCTGGCCTCCTCCTTTTATGGGCCGTTGAGGTTGAAGGAACCATTGTAGGGGGCACCCTAGCAGCTGCTGTCCCCTGCTGTTTAATGGGACAATCCTTGTCTTTTTCCACCTTTGCCTTTTTCTGGCGACGAAAGTGGTCCGGGTCGATCACGGAGTCTTGAACCCTACGCCAAACCTTGTATATTTTTGACGACATCCGTTGAGGGGGCTGTTCCAGCTTTGTCTCTGGAGCTTTGCCTATAGGCGGAGGAGATCTTTTCAATGTAGCGGTTGGAGAGTTCTTCCGTACCCTTCTCAACAGCTCAAAGTTGTTCCCAGTTGGAACAGCAGCGTTGACTTCCACCACTGGAGCCGGTGGAGTTAGCCCTGAGGGAGAGTTGCCCCTGCCTTCCTCACTCGTTGCCAATGGCGACGTTGTGCACGACGAGCCATCGGGACTGGTTCGGAATTTGAGATAGTTTCTTTTTGCCCCCTGTTTGAATGTGGGGCGACTGCCAATGTCAGCCTATTGAAGACTGAGGTTGTTGTTTGCGGAGTAATATCCAATCTGTCAAAGACAGATCTTCGAGTAGGGACAGGAGCAGGAATCGTCAGTCTTGAAAAGACTGACTCTTTGACAGGGGAAGCCGCCTTGACGACTTCCGGAGCAACAGTTATCGCCTTCCTCGGGACAGCCAATTCAGAGTTCTGATTTAGCCTGGTGAAAACAGAGGCTGTCGGTTTGGTAGTGAGCGACCCGTTGACAGGGGCCGTCGTAGCAGTGAGCCGGTCGAAGACCGACTTTTTGTTCACTTCCGGTGCAGGTATTGGCGTAGGGAAGCTTGTAGGTGGGATCATGGTCCTAAAGAACAGACCAGTGGTGGCTTGGGTCACCTGATCTACCGGCAGAGTGAGGAAGGAAGCCGCTTGGGGCCCATATGCTACACCTCCCGGTGAGGTGGAGCGTCCGTTGCAGTGGCACTTCGAGCAGTTGGTGCAGTTAAAGGCCATTGAATCTTGAATTCTACGCCAAGTAAAAGACCAAATCTTAGTAACTTGAAATCCGAAGGCAACCATTTAACAAACCGCGATTGGTTCGCGAGGACGACACACGAAGTGTGGAGTGGAAAGAGGAAAAGGTTCTACCGGGCGTGCCAGAATCTGTTCCCCTCTGAACGGCGGCCTAGACTTTGCGTCTCGCCTGAGATTCGGGGCAGATGCTATATGGTTTTATCCTTCTACCTCTCCGATGATGCCAAGTTGATTTATGGCGCCGTATATCGGAGGTTTAGACGGATGCGGCCGATGTAGCAGACTTCGTCAGATTCACTCTCCGGGTGAGGGGTTTTTGATTGTGGGGACGCTCTTCCCTGCAGGCGCAAGCCCCTGCAGTTAATTACGCTACCGCATCGCGGCAACAACTTTCTCCTTCTCCAAAATTTTACTTCGTGTCGTGGGTGTTTGTTTTGTTTGTGGTTGCCCGTGGATTGTATACGGAGACTGAGTAATGCCGTCGCCCGTAGGACGTGGATTAGTCCAAATCCGTTTTTATTTAGATTTGGGTTTGGTGTTTTTTAGTTTAAGGATGCGTTAGTTGCGTTGCGGCTAAGATCAACTTAAACGTTCGCCAAGGATACGTTAGTCCTATTTTGGACTAAGATCGACTTGAACGGGATCGTTTAGATCCGAAAGAAGAGCAATTGGCTCTATTATTCCAGTTTAGAGACGTGGTGGTCCATGTTCCAGTTTAGGGACGTGGTGGTCCGTCATTAGTTTAGGGACATTTCGGTCCGATATTAGTTTAAGGACGTTCCGGTCCAATATTAGTTTAAGGACGTTCCGGTCCAATATTAGTTTAAGGACCCCGCAGTCCGTATTCAGGTGTGGTCGTTGGGACCCGTCGCCTCTCTGACGTCGTTGAAGGATTACAACGAGAAGTGTCAGAGGAGTTCGGAGATGTACCCTCGAACCGGTAGTAAATTGATTTAAGAGAGCATTTGTGCTCAGTTCAATTTAATTTAAGGACTTACGGCCAGAATTGGGCTAAGTCCAGTTGAAAATGTTCCACATTTTTATGCATTGCATTTCTTCCATTTTTTTTGTTTGGGCTTTGCCCGTAAGAATGCAGAGCATCAATTTATCCTGGGCTCTGCTCATTTATAAATGATGCAAGGCATCTGTTTTGTCTGGGCTTTGCCCCCCTTTATAAATGCATAGCATTTTTATTATTTCGTTTGGGCTCTGCCCATTTATAAATGATGCAGAGCATCAATTTAATTAGGCCTGTTTAGTCTTTTAATTGGGCTTGGCCCTTCAGGAAAGAAATGCATTGCATTTGTCAGGCGCTTTGCGCCAATTACTGAGCGCAAGCGCTTGTGGTGAGGACACGTGTCATGCTCTGGTGAGCGCAAGCGCAACAGCGCAGTGCGCTGCGCTGTTGCGCTGCTGACACGTGGCGCGCTCTCAGCGAGTTGCGCCAATTCCAGAGAGCAAAGCTCTATCTTAAGAGCGCGTAGCGCAAGTTGTTCTACAGCTAACACGTGGCGCTCTCTCAAGAGCGCAACAGCGCAGTTTGGAAGTGCAAAGCACTATTTTTTTTATCTTTGATCAAATTAGAATCAAAGAAAAATAAATTTTTCTTTCATTTCAAGAACCAGAGGTTCATAAAAGTGCAAAGCACTATTTTTTTATTTATTTATTTTTTTCTGTTTTAAAGAACCAGTGGTTCATAAGAAGTGCAAAGCACTATTTATTATATGAAGATCATTGATCTTGTTTTTAGATCAATGATCTATTAGAGGAAATTTCTTCTCCCTTATAAAGGTTTTTTACCTCTTCTTGAAATTTTTCTCAGAGTTCTCTCTGTTTGAAGCTCTTGATTTTTCAAGAAAAAAAAATGTTCATCTTTGAATTGAGGCCTATGGTCCTTTTTATAGTGCCCATAAGTTTGTTGAATTTGTTAAAGAGATCTTTCTCAGAGTGATTTGGTGAATTTTCCCCACCGTTGGATCTTTGATCCAAGGGCTTCTGTTTTACAGAAGAAAATCTTCTTGTTTTAACAAGAACAGAAAGATTTCTTTAAAAATCTTTAATTCTGTTTGGCGCAGATGCCCCAGCGTGTGACACGTGTCACGCGGCGCAGAGCGCAGCGCAACTGCGCTGACACGTGTCGCGCGGCGCAGAGCGCAGCGCAACTGCGCTGACACGTGTCGCGCGGCGCAGAGCGCAGCGCAACTGCGCTGACACGTGTCGCGCGGCGCAGAGCGCAGCGCAACTGCGCTGACACGTGTCGCGCGGCGCAGAGCGCAGCGCAACTGCGCTGACACGTGTCGCGCGGCGCAGAGCGCAGTTGCGCATCTGCGCTAGCGCATCTGCGCTGACACGTGTCGCGCGGCGCAGAGCGCAGCGCAACTGAAGCGTTGCTTCATAAAAATAGAGCTTTGCTCTGATTGGGCGCGCCTTCTTGGGCGCTGCGCTGACGTATTAGCGCCTGACACGTGGCGCGTTGCGTCCGAGACTTGAAGCGTTGCTTCAAAATTTTGAATTTTGAATTTGAACAGAGCTTTGCTCTGATTGGGCGAAACAAGTGGCCAGGATTAGGTATGGGTTGAGATGGGAGTTTCCCTTTCTCTCTCGCACTCATTGCGGCGTTTAACTGTGCGATTTGGTTTTCTAATGATTTAATACTCTTACCATGGGAGGCGGAGTTTTTCGTTATGGTGTCAATAGAAGACCTCATCTCAGCCGAAATTTGCATGGATTGTTTCATGAACATATCCAAAGTTTGTGCAAGTGAGTTGTCAGTACCGGCCACTTGTGGTGTAGAAATGTTGGCCGGATTTTGGAAATTCTGTGATTGAAAGGGGGGCCGATTCTGTGGTTGTGGTTGCTGTGGAGGAGGTCTTTGATAATTGCTTTGTTGGTTTTGATTCCAAGCAAAGTTAAGATGATTCCTCCATCCTTGATTGTACGTGGAAGAATAAGGATCGTTTCTAGGTCGCTGCTGAAAAGCAGTATTAGCTTAAAATGAAGCATTCATAGGACATTCTTCCGTTAAGTGTGAAGGATCCGAACAGCAACCACAGACGGTCTTAGGAAGCGTGACCTGATTTAGGGAGAATGATGAGAATTTGTTCTCAATAGCGTCGAGTTTCTTCTGTATCGCTGCCATTTCGGTTTTTACTGCGATGGAAATATCGAGCTGATGAATACTTCCCTTAGAAGAAGGTGGTCTTACGCTTTCCCACTGCAAAGTGTGTTCAGCAAGGTCTTCCAGATATTTCCAAGCTTCACCGTCGTCTTTAGACATGAAATTGCATTGACAATTTGTTTCAAGCATCTGCTTTGTCGCTGGATTAATGCCCTCATAAATAATTCGGCATAAATCCCATGTATTGATTCCATGATGAGGACATTGGACAAGCAGATCTTTGAAACGTTCAAAGCACTTCCAAAATGGTTCATTGGGAAGCTGGGTGAACTGGTTGATCTCGCTTCTCACACGGGCAGTCTTATGGTTTGGGTAAAACTTCTTAAGAAATGCTATGAAGAATTCATCCTAATTAGTGATAGAGTGTGCGGCAGTATTATAAAGCCATTTTTCTGCCAAGTCGCATAGTGTGAATGGGAGAAGACGTAAGCGCATAGCATCTAAAGTCAATTGCGAAGTACCCATCATTGCGCATACGTTTTCGAATTTGGTGATGAAAACGTATGCGTCTTCCGACTCAAGCCCGTGAAATTTGGGCAGCAGATTGATGTAGTGGGGTTTAATTTCGAAATTATCCCCGTTAGGTGGTGGAAGAGATAGACAAGTGGGAAGAGGACCACGGATAGGATAGCATCTCTCTTGGAGAGAGATGCGCGGTGGATTCTGCGCACCTACGGGCGGTGGCAGCGTGGTGTTATAATCTGATGGAGTGCCGTCCATCTCGGTCGTGGTGTGTGGTGGGGGAAAAGAAGATGAAGAAGTACCGACTTCGGCATCGATAGCAGGAACGCGGACAAGACGGGCACTAGGATCCCGTGTCCAGCCGAGCATGCACTAAGCGGGTTTAGTGCAAGTGGCAGCGTGTGTGATTTAAAATTGGTTTGTTTTGAAAAAGTGGGACTCAAGACAAATCACCCTAAGATGCACAAGCAACCCTAGAACTAAGGTCACCTAGGTCCAGTCTCTAGACCGCTCCTAAACTTCCAAAGGACAAGCCGCAGGATAAATCCTCTACCGCCTCCGTACTACCTTTGTAGCCAGGTAAGTGCCAGGTAAGTGGGAAGGAACCACAGTAGTGGGCCTAATTAAAAACCACTAGCCTTTGTCATACTTTCCTAGGCACTACAAAAGTAATGCAGATAAACGATAAATTACCCACGACCTTCCTCTGTCCTTATTGAGCGCGACAGTCCTTAGAGTCTGGTCTAGATATTTTTTAAATTAATGAAAGGTTGATCTAGATGCTCGGTTTGTGATTTGTGGGGCTTAGGAAGGGTGATGAAATCCCCACATAATCTTGATTTGGTCTTTACCCCTTAAAGTCCGTATTAAAATATGCAAAACAAAACCAATCACAAAACTTTTGCAAAAAGATTTTTGAGCGGCGCAATTTTGCAAAGAATCCTGCAGAAAATAGATTTTATTGGATTTGAGAGGAGAGATAAGGAGTTGAGAAAGATACCTGAGAAGTGTGAAACCCTAGATCTCCTGTTCCCTCAAGTCCGTGACTCCAGATTCCCTTGCAAAATTCACACACAAATCGTTAAATATGCAATTTGCAGTTTTGTGTTAATAATGATATGGCTCGTCTAAGAATTCAACACAAATAGTAAGAATAAAAAATTACGCACGTTTCCCCGGCAACGGCGCCATTTGATTGATACGAAAGAGTGTTTGTTTGTAGTTTAACCGCAATCAATAACGGTGTCGCGTGTAGCTAGACCGAGATGAGTACGGGTCGTCCTCTGGGAAACGTGAAACCTTTTATTTTTACTTTAGATGTGTTGAGAAAGAGAGGAGGGATAAAGAATTTTATAGAATGGTTTCTAGATCTACGTTAAACAAGAATGTAAAATATAGATCTAGATTATTTTAAAGATATAGTTAATATAATAAGGGGGCTTGTAGGATTCGCTAGGATTTAGTAGTTATGGACGATTAATTAAAAGTTACCCTTTTTATCCTTTAATAGATTTAAAACTAGAACGACGGTGATGCGTGTAGATTAGGGTTTCTGGAGGGAAAAGGAATCCCACTCTTAACCCTTATCTCGACACGGAATTCCGTTCATATCTAGCCTTTACCAAAACAATTATTAATCTAATCTCTAATCGCGGTCGGAACTAACAAAGAATTGTTAGCGCGCCCGATTAGGATGTTAATGATTCTTTTGATAAAGTTCTTAAACTTTATAGGACTTAAAAATGGTTTAAGGATTTTTATCGTCCATTAGCCTATCCTAATCCTACGAACCCTAACAAGCGGAGAATTACTCGCGCATGTTGGGAAAAGAAGATGAAAAGATAGAGAGGGAAAACATAATGTAAGATGCAAAAACAATTAAATAAAATAACTACCTTTATTAATCGACTTGAACAAACTACACTTTAATCCGTAGAAAATAATTACAAAACTAGTTGCTTCTCGATCTTTCCTAAGGAGGTAGTCGAACAGTCGATGATCAGCCTGGATGCGTGAGCGTCGGGAGCTTCGTGATCTCTTCGGCTTGATAAATTTTCCAAGAGGCTCTCGGTCTTTATTTATAGTCCCAAAACCAGAAAGTTAGCTTCTAAATTTGGAAGCTAACAGAAAAGATTCAGCCCAAAAAATCTCAGCTTCCAACCTCTCTGTATTGCGGCGGATCCGCGGCCCAAGGGGGGTATGGCCGCGGATCCGCGGCCATTATATCTCATCCGTTCATCATTTTTCTGGGGCTGGCTTGTTGTGACATTTGGCAATCCTTGGAACCTTCAGAATTTGGAAATCTTTTCTTTTCTTCTGCCAGAATTGATTTCTTAATTTTGATTTCTTAATTAGGCAGGTTAGCTTTAACAACTTGATTTCCTTGATTTAAGACCTGCAAATTCTGCACAACAACTCAACAAATATTATTTAGTAGACTTAGTTCTACTAGGATTAGGTCAATGATATTATTTGCATACATTTTCCTACCAAATACTAATTAAAATATATTAACACATGGAAAATGGTGTCTTTACACGTAAACCCTCATATGCATAATATATTATAATAAAGTCCTTTTTTAATACGAAAATGGTAGGAAAAATGTAATACAAATGTGCAGTTTTATCAACTGAACAGGGCTCTATCAACATGTACATGATGATAAAGACAAACCAGATAGCGTACTATCATCTCGAATAAGATTGTTCTACCGGTATAGGTCATCCCTCAATCATCACAATCGCCTACCTGCGATTATGATAATTGCCTTGAGGGCGCTATAGCCAACAGGAGCATGGTCCCAAAGAACAATCCAGTAGTGGCTTGTGTGAGTTACCCCACTAGCATTGAAAAAATAGAGGCCGCGTTAGGCCCATAGGTCACTCCTCTAGTTGGGATGGAGCGGGAGTTGCTATTGCAAGAGATGCAGTTGGAAGCCATTGATTTTTCTAGGTAGGAGCAAAACACCAAGTTTTAGTACCTCGAATCCAAGGGCAACCATAGCAAACCGCAATTTTGTTCGTGAAACACGACATATGAAGTTTGGAGTGGAGAGAGGAAGAGGTCCCACCGGGCGTGTCAGAATCTGTTCACCGACGAAAACAGAGACGAACTGGGATTGATCGTCTTGGCTGAATTTGGGGGCAGATGCTATTTGGAATTATCCAGTGGCTTCCAAACCAGTCGGTCTAAGACACTAGATGATAAAGCACCCTCGCTATATTTTTTAGGCTGCCTTAAGTAATTACAAAACCAGTGTTCATTTTTCTTCACCATTTTATTTATTTTTTATGTTTCACTTTTTTTCATTGATCTTCATACTAAGGCTTATAGACAAGAGCATTTCAAGGTATTCTCTACTATCCCAAGTTTCAAGATGTATGCAAGTGCGTATAGTAGGGTATCAACGTTTAGATGTTTGGATTTAAGAATAGGGACTATTTTTCAGGCTTAATTCTATCCTCAGATTTGTGATTTCCTTCACCTTACTAACCCTTTGGACAACAGCTCATGACTACCTATTACTAGTTTCGTTATAAAATATCTAATTTTTTTTCTTTTCTTAAATTTTTCCTATCTTTCATATGTAATTTTTCACTTTCTAATTTTTTATTATCAAAATTATTTTATGCTTTTATTTAGTATAATAAAAAAAATGATGCGTGAATAAGCACAAATCTCTCCCAAACCGATTTGCAGCAGTATCCTCACAGATGTCATCTGTTAAGCTTAAAACCTATAGATTTGGGAGGAAAACTTAGTAACAGGGACATGAATTAATGACAGTCAAAACCTTCCCCAAACTTATTTTTGGCTCATAATTTTGTAAAATTTTTATTTTCTTTCAAGAGCCAAAATATCCCCCTCCCCCAAACATGAGTAAAACAGTATTAAGCACTTTAAAATTATAAAGAGGGGGTAAAGTTATTGGTCAATATAAAGTTTTATAAAGACCAAAAGTCAACACCAACTATTCAAATATTTTATCAATGTAACACCAAGTTTGGTAGAAGATCATATCACCTATAGACGTGAAGAAGTGGGGAGGAGATAAGAAGTGTAATAGAACGGGTTTACGTCTCGATTTGTAGAGATGAAACAATGATGGTGGATTACTCGTATTCTTGTTCTTCATTAGAAGAAGGGGTGGCGGTTCAACTTCTTTAGGTGGGGGTTGATTTATCACAACTCCCAATTTTTCTAGGAATGCGAGTTCTTCGGCAAAAATATCTTCAAAACTTCCATCGATATTTCGAATGATAGTCTCATCGGAAAGGAAATCATGATACTCGGATATCTTGACTAAATCATTCGACAAGTCAAAGGGTTCGGACTTAGGTGTGGACTTTTCGACAGAAGGGTCTTCACATGGATAATAAATAGTAGGATCGGTATCGTGAAGGTTCTCGAATTCGCAACTGTCGGAAGCTATCTTTTCAACAGAGCACACATGAGCATAGGGTTCTGATGGTTGAATTCCTAGCTTGTAGATATTAAGCTCAATTGAAATCTTCTCGAAGGATAGGTTCATAGAACCGTTACGACAATTGATTATCACGTTTGACGTTGCTAGGAAAGGTCTACCTAGGATCACCGGAATTTGGTTCCGTAGGTTCGCTACAGGCTGTGTATCAATAACTATGAAGTCCACAGGGAATATAAATTCCCCGACTTTTATTAACACGTCCTCTAGCTCACCCTTAGGTTGGATGATAGATCGATTGGCCATCTGGAGAGTGCATTGCATAGGTTTCAACTTTCCTATCCCTAATTGCTCATAAACAGAATATGAAAGCAAGTTAACACTAGCACCTAAGTCAAGTAGAGCACGGTTGATAATTTTACCCCCAATGGTTATAGATATTATAGGACAACCGGGGTCCTTACGTTTCGTGGCCACCAATTGGGTAAGAGAATTGCTCATATTACTCGCTAAGAAGACCTTTTTAGGTACTTGAATTTTTATCTTCCCAGTGCACAAGTCCTGTAAAATTTTCGCATAGGACGGAACTTGTTTGATAGCATCTAGAAAAGAGATATTTATGTTAACTTGCTTTAAAATGTCCACAATCTTCTCCATTTGGGGACTTGGTCTGTTAGCCCTTAACCTGTGTGGAAAAGGAGCTTTATCAATAAGGGTTGGCTCCAACTTTTGTGGAGAAGTTTGTGGGGATGGAATGGATCCCAGAATTGGAGTTGAGATCATTTGAGATTGACTCGAGGAAGTGTGCTGAGGGTTCGAGCCTAGTGGAAAATGGAGAATAGGCTCGGAAGAAATTGTTGGATTAGACGAAGGAGGAGTAGAAGTAGAAGCCGGGGTTTCATCAACATCAACTTCAACATATTCACCCACTTGGTTATTCAGCACTCGTCCCGATCTCAACGTGGTTACGGCACACACATTATGACTTTGTGAGTTCCCAGGATTCGATAGAGGTTGAGATGGAAGTTTCCATTTTTCTTTCTCACTCATCGTGGCATTTAACCATGTAAGTTGTGCTTCTATCGATTTTATGCTTTCACCGTGGGAAGCAGTGTGCTGTACTACTGTTTGGATAGAAGATGTTAAATTATTCATCGTTTGCGTGGAATGGTTAATAAATGTTTCCAAGCTTCGTTCGAGAGCAGAGGATTTTTCGGTACCGGCCGTTGGAAAAGAATTATTATAAGGTGCAAAATTGTTGGCCGGATTTTGAAAAGTTTGCGGTTGAAAGGGGTGTTGACTTTGTTGTGATGGTTGCTGTTGTTGTAGAGGAGGTCTTTGATAATTGATTGGGAACTGATTTTGATTTTGAGATTGGTTTTGGTTCCAAGCAAAATTAAGATGATTCTTCCGTCCCTGATTGTATGTGGAAGAATAAGGATCGTTTATAGGTTGTTGCTGAAAAGCAACATTAGTTTGTTCATGACCTTCAAATGGAGGATTCAAACGACATTCTTCTGTCAAATGTGATGAGTCAGAGCAACAACCACACACGGTCTTTGGGTGTGTAACTTAGTTTAGGGAGGCAGATAAGAATTAGTTTTCTATAGCTTCGAGTTTCTTTTGCATTGTGGCCATTTCGGCTTTCACTGTGATGAAAATGTCGAGGTGATGGATGCCTGCCCTAGATGAAGTTGTTCTAACGCTTTCCCACAGTAAGGTTTGTTCGGAGAGATCTTCCAAAAATTGCCAAGCTTCACCATCGTCTTTAGACATGAAATGACATTGACAAATGGTTTCAAGCATCTGTTCTGTCGCTAGATTAACACCCTCATATATAATGCAGCAAAGTTGCCACTTATCAATTCCGTGATGGGTGTAGGGTGTTTTTCGTCACCCCATTGAGATGGGAATACGTGCACGCTTGTCAGGCGTACTACAGATTCCCTCTGCCTAGGGTAGGCGGGGGTTTATTTATTGTGGGGATCCAAATCTCTGGCAGCCGAGGACTAAGCTATCGTTAATTACCTTTCGCCTTTGAGGCGAAGGAACCTCCGATTGACGGGTCAAACTGGTCATGCAAACTCAATGTGCAGTGTGCGTATGTGTTTTGGAGGGGAATTGGATATATCGGGGGGCCCACAGAGTTTTACGCGGGTCCCGCTACCTGGATAGCGAGCTGGGGGTCAATGAGACAAGTAGCCCCCTTGCGGGGTGAAGGGCAGCGCCCCGTTAGAAAAATTTTCCTAACAGGGGACGTGTTTCTGGTGTGGAGTGCATGAAAAATGAAGGGTGAAGAGCGTCTTAAAGACGCGTGCCAGGCGCGTGGGCGCAGGACGCCCGCTGGGCACCAGCGGGTCACGTACGCAGCATGCGTCCGCTAGTCACAAGAGGGTCACATGCGCAGCATGCGACCGCTGGTAGCCAGCGGGTCACGTGCGCAGCACGCGACTGCTGAGCGCCAGCGGGTCACGTGAGCTGCACGCGCCCGCAGGGCGTTGAGCGCTCGTGAGTCGCGTGAGGCGCACGTGGGCGATTAGCCCCCGCGGGTCACGTGCGCGGCACACGACCGCTAGAAACACCAGCGGGAAATGGGGCTTAGCCCCTGGGTTAGGAGTTGAACTCCCAAGAGGGCTTTGGAGTTGAACTCCTAACAGCGATTATGTATAGATTTGGAGTTAAACTACTAAAAAGGAGGTTGATTTATGGAGTTAAACTCATAAAAATCTTTGGAAATGACCGAAGGGGACCCTTTTGGTCTCCCCTTTGGCCCTGGATCTTTCCCAAAGTGGGATTTTTGGAGGTGGGTCTCCTTCTCCCTCATCTTCTATTGGCCGGATCTTGGAGAAAAAGGGGGTGGGATTTAAAAATCTCCCCTTTTGAGATCTGATGAAAGATCTGAGTTCTCCTTCAAGGGTTTGATGGTAAAAAACTGTTTATTTTTGGAAAAGGAAGAGTCAAACTCTTGATTTAATTCAAAAGGGGAAGAAAGTTTTAGAAGCTTGAGAAAGGAGGAGGCACAGACTCTAAATTTTGAGGGGAATGGAAATTATTCTTTTTTATTTCATTAACATGTTGCCTTATATAAGCTTACAAATTTACTAGCCCCTTGGGCTTTACAAAATGGAATTTTGTCCATCCCATGCCTTATGTGTTCATTTTTTTTGCATATGAGCCATGGGTTTTACAAAAATTTGGCTTTATGCCCATTTTTCTTACATTCATTCATAAAAAAATTATATCAAAATTATTTATTACATGATTTCATTTTTGCATGGGGGAGGACGGTCGCGGGGCTCGACTTGGGCATGGGCCCACTTGGCTTGGAGTTGACTTTGACTTTGACTTGGTCAACCGGGGTGTAATTTTTTATCCCAACAATAGGGGCATTGTAAAAGAAGATCCTTAAACCATTCAAAGCATTTCTAAAATGGTTCGTTGGGAAGTTGGGTAAACTGGTTAATCTTGCTATGAACGCGGGCGGTCTTATGATTGGGATAAAATTTCTTAAGGAATGTTATAACGAATTCATCCCATTTGGCGATAGAATGTGCGGAAGCGCTATAAAACCATCTTTCTGTTAGGTCACACAAGGTGAAAGGGAGAAGACGTAATCTCATAGCATCCATAGAAAGTTGTGTAGTGCCCATCATTGCGCATACGTTTTCGAATTTGGTGATGAAAACGTATGCGTTTTCGGATTCAAGCCCGTGAAATTTAGGCAACAGATTGGTGAAATGGGGTTTAATTTCGAAATTACCCCCATTGGCTGGTGGAATAGATAGACATGTAGGAAGGAGACCGCGTATCGGGTAGCATCTTTCTTAGAGAGAGATGCACGGTGGATTCTGCGCACCTACGGGTGGTGGTAGGGGTGTGTTGGTAAAATCTGATGGAGAACCGTCCATCTCGGTCGATGTGGTAGGTGGAGGGGAAATAGAAGATGAAGAAGTATCGACTTCGGAGTCGATAGCAGAAACGCGGACAAGATGAGCACTAGAATCCCGTATCCAGCCGATCATGCACTAAGCGGGTTTAGCGTACGTGGCAGCATGTGTGAGAACGATTTAAAATGGTTTGTTTTGAAAAAGAGTCGGACGTGAGTCTTGACTCAACAAATCACAAAATGCACAATCAACCCTAGAATTAAGGTCACCTAGGTCAAGCATTAGACCGCTCCTAGACTTCCAAAGGACAAGCCGCAGGATCAATCCTCTACCACCTCTTTATCACTCTTGTGGCCAGGTAAGTGAGAGGTATTCGCTATACGAATCATCGAAAATAGCGGGCCTAATTAAGTAACCACTTTCCTTAGTCGCACTTCCCTAGACACCACAAGAGAGATGCGGATAAGCAATAGATTACCCACGACCCTCCTCTTTCCTAATTGAGCGCGACGGTCCTTAGAGACTTGTTCTAGATGTTTTTTAATTAATGTAGGGTTATGCGAATGCTTATTTTGTGATTTGTGGGGCCTAGGAAGGGTGATGTTGTTAGTTATATATATGCCCTAGAGGCCATTGTTGTACATATGATGTATATTATAATAGATGCTTAGATATATATAGAGAGGACTTTCTTGCTCGACATGATAGTATGCTATTTGGTTTCACTTTATCTTAACATGTTGACTTATATTAGTTTACTGTCTTGCTCTCACATGTTGATAAAGCCCTTAGGATATGTACTCGAATACTGGGACTATGATGAGATCATACTAGTGGGGCCAGGGTAGTCAACGAGTACATCCTATAACAGTTCCTAGTCGAGGGTATGTCGAGACAAGGCATCGATACACCAGAGTAGACTAGCATATACGCATATTGACCCATATGATGGGCGATGGATGATCCTATATCCATCGGTGTTTAACATCAAAGATGGTGTACGGGTGCTCAGTGGAGACTGGGTACACTGGACGGACTCACCGAGAACTCCCAGATGGTATTATACCTCACGTCAGATGGCAGTTCTCCGGTGACACTGGTACAGGTTAGTCTGTAGACCCGAGATCGTCATAGAGTCTAGTGTGATTCCCATTGTACTTTGATTTCCACCTTACCACGTCCAAGAGGGCATGCAAAACGGTGGCTTTTGGGTACAGTACCGAATCACATAGAGGCAATGAGCGATAGGAGGGGATTCGTCTCTCCCGGTATAGGGAGTTGATGTTGTGCTGTGTTCGATTGGCTATAACTGGAAGTCCCTGGCTAGGGCTGATATAGAGTACTACTGGTAAGTATTATCAGTAGGTTCTCGACCTGTTACGAGCCTCACATCGACACGACTTATCGGTTACTGGGGTCTGACGTTTACCACCCCTAAACTAGATATGCAATATATCAGATGAAGAGACCGGACTGTACGGGAGTGTTACTGATTGGATTAACAGGAGAATGTACATGCTTACTTGTTGATCTTCTGATCACTCAATACCTAGGTGGCTGTTACGTTTAGCTGACCGCTTGCAGCTTGTGGGTGTTTGATATGATCATCACCTACTGCCGGCGTATTGACGATTCTTTAGAGTCCTACACAGAGGTTTCTTGACTCAGGCAAAACGGAGTAGGAGCACATATGTGATATGTGCGGGATCGAGAATATTACGATATGAGATACCGTATTCTATTCTCGCGATATTAGATATCGGCCGGGTATATGTGATATAGCCGGATCATCGGATCAAGTGTTGATTCGATGAACTGATACAAATAATATTAGTCGGTTATTTGAGAAATAGCCAGATTGTCAGATCAAGTGTTGATTCGATAATTTAATGTATAATTATATATGTGATATATTACATTACATTATCTAATTTAGCTCACTTTATTGTTTCATTTTCTCACCGGATAATACATTGATATATGCTATATATATTAATTGTATTATTTTCTTTTGTTACAAAAAATATATTATGTATGTGATATATAATATTGTAACAAGTTATGTTTACAAATGCAACATGATTAGTGGAGATTAAACATGGTCAGGGTTTGATTTGGGTTAGCCTTTTCTTGAAGCTTTTAGAAGCTTTTGTTTTTGTTTTAAGCTAAGATACTATGTGTTGATATTTTGGAGATATTATTTAACCCAACCGAAACCATTAACCCCAGTCTATTCTCTACATGAGTTAATACTTGATATTATTAACTCAGGGTTCTTTTGTAAGCATAGTAACAATTTTCATTATTCATCACAAAAGACTTCATCTTCTTCTTCCTCCTTGAGCTTACTAGCTTTTGATTTTGTGATGAGCGTGAGTGAGAAATTGAAAATAAAAGAAAGCCAAATGTAAGTCTGCGGCAGCGCCCCGACAGTCTAATAGACGCCAATATGCGGAACAAAACTTTTACGACTGGCACTATCGCGTACTTTATCCCGGATCGTCCATTAAAACTAAACTAACAAATTGTAAAGAGGGTAGAATTGTTATACCGAATGATCCGAGTCCTTCGGTCTTCAACCATCATCCCACGCTATGTTGCAACTGATCCGAACTTGCTCGATCTCCGGTCTCGTCGTCCAGGTGGCACCACGTCGACAGATCTTTAAACGGGCTCCCGCCTCTGAACCGAGGCAACTCGATCTTCAAGTTTGCTAAAAGAGACGACCAAGATGAAGTAGAGAATGAGTAGAATACTTTGTCTCGTTACGTCCAAGGCTATGGACGAACGGTTAAAAGAAGTTGCCAATTGGAATCGGGTAAATGGAAATTGAACTGTATGAGATTTCCATACCCTAAACTATCATAATATTTTCTCTCAAGCAAATGAAAAACCATCATCCTCTCACAAGAGGGGCCGGCCATATATATAAAGAAGAGGGAAAGTGAGTGTAGGAGCAAGGAGAGTGAGTGTAAGGAAAAATATCAAGGATATTTATCATATGCAAAGAATGAGTGGTATGAACACATTAAATGAATTAATCCACCTCACTTAACACCTCACCTCACAATTAATGCAAATGATGAGTCACTAATCCTAGTCACCATTTCTAGAATCTTCTAGAACCATGACTCACCCAAAAGACGAAAGAATAAATCCGCATTTAACCGAATGTCAAAATACGGCTGATAGAAAACTGGAAACCGGCAACTTCCAAAAGTGATCCTGAAATGAATTTCAGGATAACCCCGTATCAGTATAAACATACCCGCATTTATATTATGACCGAATATAAATGCAACTGAGACAAAGATATTATATCTACACAGTATAATACTGGGTTCCGGCTTAAACCAAAGCCTACCAGTATTATCTGCCCGAAAACCGACACGTGCGAAAATGCACGTGCATTTTCCGAACCTTACCATAAACCCATACGGCCTCTACAACGTTTCGCCCGAACTTGGGAAAGTGTCGGTGGGGGACTCTAATGACTCATCAATACACTGGCACTGGGTATAACCACTAGCACGTCAGAGGTACTGGCTGTACGTAACGTTTTGCCTATGTATTGATTGGAAGGGAAGCTGACGAGCGAACTCATCTATAAACTCTACTGAGCCTGACAGTGACAATAACCGTACAGTCCGGAACATTCATCTATGAGTATCGCATATACGGCCTAGGGGGCCGGTAAACGTCAGACCCCCAACAGCTGTATAAGTCGTGTCAGAGAGCAGCCCAGAACACCCTGAGATTATGCTGGTATACCTACCAGTATATCTCGATTACCCTGGCCAGGGATTTCGTGTAATGGCTCTCCTAAACACAGCGCGATCTCACTCCCAATACCGGGAGAGACGAATCCCCGAAGATCCGCTCACTTGCCTCCAATGTGGCTCGGGACTGTACCCAAAATATACCTGTTTGCACGACTCCTTTGACCCGTGGTTGGGTATAAATCAAAGCACAGTGGGAACTCACACGAGACAAATGACGACCTAAGGTCGATGAACTAACCTGTACACATGTCACCAGGGAACTTCTATCTGACGATATGTATAATACCAACTAGCATGTTCCCGGCGAGTCCTGTCCAGTGTACTCATAACCCAATGAGCACCTGTATACATCTTAGGTGATCCAACTGACACCAGTGGCTTGTGAGACCGGCCACCGCCCCTCGTCGGGGTCTCGACTGTATACACTAGTCTACTCCGGAGTATCGATGCCCTGTCTTGAAACTCCCACGACTAGGGACACTTTAAGGATCTACTTATAGACCCCAGCTCCCACATATATGATCGCCATCATACTGCTGGTAGTCAAACAAGAATCCTATGGGCTCTATCATGATGATAAAGTCAAACCAGATAGCATACTTTCATCCTGAGTAAGACTGTTTTATCGGTATAGATCCCCCCTCAATCATTGCAATCACGTACCTGCGATCCAATAATTGACTTAGAGGGCACTATATCCAACAATCTCCCACTTGCACTTAAGGCTAATTATTGCGATGTCGTGTACTCACAGCTCGTGTGATACCGAACATCCAACTCCTCTACTAATCAGTTTCACAAGGCTCGTTTGCAAAACTATTGTGTTCGAGAAATAGCCTCAGTGAGTGGATCCGCTTCGGTGTTTCTTTCTGTATCTCTCTATATCTCAACTTCGCGGAAAAAACCATCTCCCGAATTGAGTAATACGTGTCTTAGAATATGTCTGGATATCTGATGGGACCTAGTTCATAAATGAACTCCAAATCCAAACTTCTTAGACTGTATCGATCACTGAAACTAATCAGTGTCCAGCACCATACCTCCCACAGCATCCTCTTGGACCGCCTGTCCATAATACTGTCCCTCGTCTGAGGAAAAACTATAACTTTGACAATCACTCTGTCATCTATGTCACCTTTGAAGCCTGGAATAATAACCGTCTCCCGAAGGAGGCTGCCGTCATCAAATCCGTAGAACTTTCACTTATGTTCTAAAACTGTTTCCGTATGTTTCTTCAGGATTGGATTAATATAAACTTATCGCATCTAGTGCAAAAACGACATCTGGTGTGGTACTTGATATCTCGTGATTGACTCAATTGCCCAAGCAAGTAATCTGTCAATCATGTACGTCCCTCTTCCTTTTAGTCTGTAAGACACCTTTAGAGAGGGTGACTCCATCACCTGCAGGTACACCACCATGCCAGGAGTCTTTTATTCTAAAATACTATTAGAACACCGTCAAAGTACCCACATTAGGAAACTACCCAAATCTATATCTAAAACCATAGATCTAGTTACCAGAATGTCAGATATTATATCCATATCCTTTGTGGAGAAACAACTGTGTGACGACCACAGTACAACCGATCGTCGTATAGGAATTTTACTTCCTACTCTGTGTATGTCATCCAAATACTAGGACATCACACCCTACTACCTTCTTAACAGATCCATCCCCTATTCTGATGAAGTCAAACCTATGACTGTCACATCAAAAATAGATGATCTATCTCCGCTATTTCTGCTCAAGTCTATAAATAGACACTAGCTTCTTGCCCACTATGCTTTCGCTGCTCCCACTGACTACGACAACCCTCTGGCAGAATAATATATATACGTGTACTTCTAAAACTAGTTTAGAACGACGCTATATATATCCTCCTGCCCGGTCTCATAGTCTGGAACAACAGTAGTGTCAAGTCTGGGTAAGAAAGAACCTCTCTGTCACCGTCCTTGAGGCTACCAGAGTACCTCTCGGGTGTCTGAGGTTACCCACCATATCTGCGGAGTGTCTATTGGAATGTCAAACCTGATTGAATATATAGGTCCTATTAAACTTTCCGTAATCGTTTGCGGTTCTGGAATCACTTCCAGTTCTACCATACTCCCACTTCTATTTTCTGAAAAATCCATTTTAATAAAACTGTGGCGAGTCAAGAACAATATCACTATTGATCTTCCAGATGGTAGAAAATCAACCCTCGTCGAAGCTAGGGTTAACCCGCAAACTGCCATTACAGAAACGTGCCTTGAGTTATCCAATGTCTGGATTTAAGCATAAGCTGGACAACTCCCCTTACCTTAACATCGTTAAGATATGAATCGTTCTATATCCAATATAGAAACTTTGGCACTTATTTAATTGGAACCGGATTCAAATTATGCAGCTGTCTCCAGTGCATAATAACTTAATAGAGAGAGGCTGATCAGTATTACTCAACTTAGGAATCCATCCAATTAGGAGTAACCTGAAAGAGAAACAAGTTTCTCAAAATCCATTACTATTAATTGAATACCAATCACAAGAATCTACATCTTCGATTTCTTTGAAGAATCCCGATACTTGTGACACTTGGTTCTCTACTTTATTCCTATACCCACAACTTCTCAAAACTTAGACATTGTATTTCTACGAAACACTTGCCTAAAAACTAGAGAAGTTACAAGTAATCAGAATATAGTACGAGGACCATCCCCTTTGTCCTGACGGACACTGGACAACATACACAACTCTGTATAAGTCCGCTGAGTTGAATAACTCAAAACATGTGCATCGTAGGTTGAAAAATGTACCCAGGCGATTTCCTCAAATATCACCAATTACAACGAATTCCGATATAATGAGGATGATTACCTAATTTCCAATAACTCGCTCCCACTCAACATCTGTATTCTCATATAGATGTGAGAATGAAACCTGGTAAATACATACCCTGGAGTAAGTATCCAATCGGGAAATCAGTTTTCAATTAACAATGCACAGTGAATATGAAACATAAATATGTTTCATAGGGGTATCCTGGTATTCTTTAGTAATGCCTCTTCCATAATCCAAATCATGACTTTAACCGTATATTTCCCTGCCACCTTTCCAATTCCCTTTATTTGTCTTTAGTCGTTACCTTCTGTACACCATTATTAGGCTAAATGGTTTTCTTCCTTCCCTACCTTTCGGCACCAGCCTATGGTTTGGAAGAAGACTATCCAGTAAGCATAATAGGTATACTCTCCTAATCCTAGGAGTACTCGCAACTTGAGAGAAGGTGATGATAAAAGACAACTGAATGTGCCTTATTCCTATTTCTCCTGAACCGGAATCCATCCTCGAAAAAATATCCTTCGAGTTCGTATATAACCATACGATGGATTTATCCAATGGAATTGGATGTTCGTAGTGATACGGGTTGTTCTAGAGAAATCAAAGGTGAAGTAGGAGTGGCGATGAAATACGTGGTTTGGTCGTGAATGTAAATAGTTGCAATTTACCTTTGCCCTCTTTCTAATTCCTTTATCTTGTCTTTACATATTACCTTTTTCACACCCCACTTAGGCTTAATTGGTTTTCTTCATTCCCTACCTTTCGGCACTTGCCTATGGTTTGGAAGAAGACTATCCAATAAGCGTAATAGACGTACTCTCCTAAACCAAGGAGCCCTCGCAACCTGAGAGAAGGTGATAATAAAAGACAACTGAATAAATCAATTCTATTTCTTCTGAACCTGGATCCATCCTCGAAGAATTCCCTTCGAGTTCGTATATAACCATACGATGGATCTATCCAATGGAAGTGGATGTCCGTAATAATACGGGTTGTTCTGAGAAATACAAAGGGTAAAAGAAGGAGTGGCAATCACTTATGCAACTATAGACAATCCAAAAGCCAGTATGTTAAGAAAGTTCGGTCAACTTTTGTCACTGAGTTATAGTCAAGGGTCTGTCAAAGGTCGCTGCCAAAGAGAGGAGAGAGAAGAAACACTCTTCGTGCACTCTAGCCTAAATCAGAATGGTTATCACTTTATCTAATTAGGAAACCTCCCATTGTAATCTCAAATTCTCCTCCAAACCTGAAAGAAGAATTAGTCGGGGTCACCCGAAGAGTAAACCAACTCATCAGTGAGAATCGGGATCCAACTATCATCGTATGATAACTTGATGGAAGCCACTCAAGTCAACACACTCCAGAAGGTATGCGCAAGTCTGGCAAGTTTCTTGTATGTTTGAAACTCCCGATGTAATTTTTATCCCATGCTCTTATGACCTTGACGTAGGCCAACAAGTCATAAGCAACATGTCAAGTTCTACCCGTCGTATTCCTGATCAACTTAAGTCATTGTACAAGCCCTTGACGTAGGCCAACAAGGTGTACGTCTGACTTAAACTAATGCATCTATCTATGCAACAAATGAATACCCAGCAGCTACCAAACACTATGTCTTGACGTAGGCCAACAAACATAGCTTGAATACTACTGACCATCCATAAGAAACGACGGAGGATTACGGCTGGTTTTTGGCGAAAAACCTTTAACGTAATGAACCTGATCTTGTAGAAGGAACCTGATAGCTTTATAAAAATATATAGTAGCGAATACCTTTTTGTTAAAGAAGTCACTCCCGGTGAAGGGATGTCGGCTCTTTCCTCGTGGAATGAGGTGCAGGATATTCCAACTGAATACCGCTATGCAAAACAAAAGGAAACGTCTTTGTAATAATTTTAAAATTTGTTCCAACAACGTCAAATATAGGTTTGTTTTATCTTTGCATTGATAAGAATCAATGCAGTCCTATCAATCAATCACACCAGAAAAGAACGAAAATAAAATGTACGTATATGCCATCCGCATTCGTCACTGGGTCCCGTCAACACTCGTTAGGTTACTTAACTAACGACAGAGCGGGGACTGGACTAGCGCGGGTGTAAAACATATACAACATCTAATAATATATATACTAATATACAATAATCGCTCCAGGCGTGATAAAATGCAACATTACAGAAAAGTAATAAGCATCACAGAACAATACAGATAATCTGGGATCCACGGGTTTTACAGAGCCGCTGCTGAAACCCGACGTTCCCCTGGTCGTGTGGATAGCCTGTGCAATGAAACCTAGACCCCAACGGGTGCGGCAAGTTACCCGCCAAAACCTGAAGCGAGGTAGTCCCCACAACATAGTGAATGGAATACCCGGCACTTCACGGAATCCGGTAAATTGAGCACCCCTCCTTGGGTCAACTTGTACCCCCTACGAGTGTGGCGAATAGTCTGCCAATTCTAGAGTGAGGTCTCTCTGCCTCTCAAAGCCATGAGATACGGACCCGTTGCCCTCCAGAACCCGGCTATTCATGCACCCCACCGCGGGGTAAACCTAGTACAGAAATAAAAATAGTACAACAGGTACATCGACCGCAACCTGGTCGTGCCCCAAAAGAATAATATACAAACTGGCAGTGACGGCAATCCACATGTTGGATGCTCGCCCCGCAATATCAGATGTATAAATAAATCCAAACAGCACTACCATTGCACACTGCTATCCACCACAACAAATCCGCAACATCACAGCACAACACAGAACATCAACGCGAATGTCACGTTCGCAAACCCGTCTAAAAAAACTATAGCAATCAGACGCGGTTTACCAATCAAATGATATTCCCGGTCGGAGATATAATGAAAGTACTGTAAACTAACAAGTTTAAAAATTCGATCGACAAAATTTCCCGAAGTGGGCCCCACAATCATCTGGTGTACAGTAATAAAATATGGGCCCAAACAAACAGTACCAGAAACCACATTTCCCTGTGAATAAGCCCCTGAAAAAATTTGGTGCACCAATCCCACTAAACCGCCGCGGAAGCGCGGTCAAACCCTAGGTTTGACTGCGGTTCCGCGGTGATTTAATGGGATCACGTACCCAAATTTGCACAGTTTGCTTCAAAAACCCTGCTTGTTTTTCTGAAATGCTCAAAATGAATTTTAGAACAGTTTAAAGAACGACAGAAACTTCATGTACAAAAAATTGTGATTTCGGAAATTCCGTTCGATCGATCTTTTAAACGCGTTAGCATAAGTTAGTATAGCTTAATGGTGAGGCTCTGATACCACTGTAAGTCTGCGGCAGCGCCCCGGCAGTCTAATAGACGCCAATATGCGGAACAAAACTTTTACGACTGGCGCTATCGCGTACTTTATCCCGGATCGTCCATTAAAGCTAAACTAACAAATTGTAAAGAGGGTAGAATTGTTATACCGAATGATCCGAGTCCTTCGGTCTTCAACCATCATCCCACGCTATGTTGCAACTGATCCGAACTTGCTCGATCTCCGGTCTCGTCGTCCAGGTGGCACCACGTCGACGGATCTTTAAACGGGCTCCCGCCTCTGAACCGAGACAACTCGATCGTCAAGTTTGCTAAAAGAGACGACCAAGATGAAGTAGAGAATGAGTAGAATACTTTGTCTCGTTACGTACAAGGCTATGGACGAACGGTTAAAAGAAGTTGCCAATTGGAATCGGGTAAATGGAAATTGAACTGTATGAGATTTCCATACCCTAAACTATCATAATATTTTCTCTCAAGCAAATGAAAAACCATCATCCTCTCACAAGAGGGGCCGGCCATATATATAAAGAAGAGGGAGAGTGAGTGTAGGAGCAAGGAGAGTGAGTGTAAGGAAAAATATCAAGGATATTTATCATATGCAAAGAATGAGTGGTATGAACACATTAAATGAATTAATCCACCTCACTTAACACCTCACCTCACAATTAATGCAAATGATGAGTCACTAATCCTAGTCACCATTTCTAGAATCTTCTAGAACCATGACTCACCCAAAAGACGAAAGAATAAATCCGCATTTAACCGAATGTCAAAATACGGCTGATAGAAAACTGGAAACTGGCAACTTCCAAAAGTGATCCTGAAACGAATTTCAGGATAACCCCGTATCAGTATAAACATACCCGCATTTATATTACGACCGAATATAAATGCAACTGAGACAAAGATATTATATCTACACAGTATAATACTGGGTTCCGGCTTAAACCAAAGCCTACCAGTATTATCTGCCCGAAAACTGACACGTGCGAAAATGCACGTGCATTTTCCGAACCTTACCATAAACCCATACGGCCTCTACAACGTTTCGCCCGAACTTGGGAAAGTATCGGTGGGGGACTCTAATGACTCATCAACACACTGGCACTGGGTATAACCACTAGCACGTCAGAGGTACTGGCTGTACGTAACGTTTTGCCTATGTATTGATTGGAAGGGAAGCTGACGAGCGAACTCATCTATATACCCTACTGAGCCTGACAGTGACAATTACCGTACAGTCCGGAACATTCGTCTATGAGTATCGCATATACGGCCTAGGGGGCCGGTAAACGTCAGACCCCCAACAGCTGTATAAGTCGTGTCAGAGAGCAGCCCAGAACACCCTGAGATTCTGCTGGTATACCTACCAGTATATCTCGATTACCCTAGCCAGGGATTTCATGTAATGGCTCTCCTAAACACAGCGCGATCTCACTCCCAATACCGGGAGAGACGAATCCCCGAAGATCCGCTCACTTGCCTCCAATGTGGCTCGGGACTGTACCCAAAATATACCTGTTTGCACGACTCCTTTGACCCGTGGTTGGGTATAAATCAAAGCACAGTGGGAACTCACACGAGACAAATGACGACCTCAGGTCGATGAACTAACCTGTACACATGTCACCAGGGAACTGCTATCTGACGATATGTATAATACCAACTAGCATGTTCCCGGCTAGTCCTGTCCAGTGTACTCATAACCCAATGAGCACCTGTATACATCTTAGGTGATCCAACTGACACCAGTGGCTTGTGAGACCGGCCACCGCCCCTCGTCGGGGTCTCGACTGTATACACTAGTCTACTCCGGAGTATCGATGCCCTGTCTCGAAACTCCCACGACTAGGGACACTTTAAGGATGTGCTTATAGTCCCCAGCTCCCACATATATGATCGCCATCATACTGCTGGTAGTCAAACAAAAATCCTATGGGCTCTATCATGATGATAAAGACAAACCAGATAGCATACTATCATCTTGAGTAAGACTGTTTTATCGGTATAGATCCCCCCTCAATCATTACAATCACGTACCTGCGATCCAATAATTGACTTAGAGGGCACTATATCCAACACCAAATTCCTACTTCATCATTCTCATCTAATCTAGCCACTTAGATTAGGGTGTTCACTTCATTAATACTTGATTAGAGAAGTGAGAGCTTGAGTTAAAGAAACTTCAACGTAGATCATCTTCGAAAAGGAAGACTTCAAGAAAGCATGGATCATTCAGGTTGTGGAGCCTCTCTTGAGTCCGAGAGATCATGGATCGTGGTAAAGGGACTACTACTCGGAGCTTATAAAGCGAAGGAGCGGATTACAAAGGTTGTAATCCCTCTCTCTTAGATGTAAAGATATTTACTTGCATGTGTAACCCTAATTATCTAGCAAAGATCCTCGCTTTAGATTGTTCAGCACTTCTAAATTTTAAATCGGGCATGGTTGATGCCTTATAGACCCTTGTGACAGTGCCTAGTAACCCTTCAGTGGTATCAGCTCCTAGCTAGAGCATTAGGCGACGTGTATACGAAGTTAAAAGTCCGATCGAACCCTGAAACGCCGATTTTGACCCCTCTCTGGAAATTTTTTAAAAAATATGATTTTTTCTGTATTAAAAATACTCAGAAAATTCAGCAGGGAATTCTAAGGATTACTGTAAAATACGAACCACTAATACCCTAAAGTCGCCGTGTAACCGCGGCAGGAACATGCTTTGCGCGGCGGTTCCGCGGCCGTACTTGGGAATTAGGGACTCGTATTTGTATGGTTTATCCGTAGGTATTAGTATATACTTCTGGGAAATTTTAATATTACTCAAGTGTTGAGTGTTCTCGAGATCTTTTGTATTCGTTGATTCGATCGGAAAGTTTAACTTCGTTTTGTTTTCCGGATAATTTAGAACGTGCTAAAATATTCGAACGGATATCAATAACTTACTTTTTCCCGACACGAAAAACTTTCAAGTGCTGAATTTTTCTTGGGTTTAAAACTTTCGGAAAAAAAATGCAAGCATAGCTGTGGACACTCTAGAAGAACGTAACCTTAACTCAATTATGTGACCGTCAAAACTTTCACTGAACCCTAGGGTTTGTGGTAGTTTAGCGTTGCCACATGTGATGCGTTGGTTTGACCCTTCTACGGATGGTTCATTGGGGCTGTGACATGTTCTGGGATTTTTTTTTTGAACTCCGCTCATGTGTCGAGCTATTTGGGAAATCTTGGGTATTTGATTATTCAATAGGAAAGTTTAACATTGTCTATTTATATGGAATGTGATACAATATGTGGAATTCATTAAGTTAGGCATGAATTGCGAAGTATGTGATATTTCGGATTTAAGATGTCTAAAGTAATTGTGGATTCCAAATGTTGTAGTTTTACACTTTCTTTTCTGTGACCGTAAGCGTAGTATGTGGTGTATCGCCGGCTTCGTTGCTATACATTAACGACAATCGGGATACGCATACTTGCTTACGTTGATGATATGAGATATTATGTGTTGTTGTGATATGTTGTATTGGATCGTCGTGTTCTGAATAGCCGGGGTTTTTATGTGAGATGAGGGTTTTTATTTTCATTCATGTAAAATTCATTTGTATGTAATATTCTTTTATTGGGGCACTTCCGGGTTGAGGTTGTTGTCACCATTGTATATTATTTACTTTTCCGCATTAGGTAGAACCAAGGAGGGGAGCACAAGTAACCGGGTTCTAGGGTACAGTGGGAGGCTATCTCGAGGAGTCGAGACCGGGTCTCCTAACCCTAGAATTGGCAGAGTTGCTTGCCGCTCTCATAGGGGTCTAGGGATGTGGGTTTGGCTATTCATCGCGACCGTGGAATCCGTGTTTTATACAGGCTCGAAATAAAACACGAACGTCCTAGTATATCCAATGTTTCATATGTTATCTTCTGCTGCAATGTTCTATGATGAGATCATATTACTGCCTGAGACGAATACTTATACTATATATATATGTTGATATATAAATATTACTGTTTTCGTTTCTTCTGTAATGCCTAGGAAGCATAACTGATGGGATTTATTAATGAGATTAATAAAAGAAAAGAAACATAAATGATGTTGTAGAATCAAAACTTTATAAAAATGGTAGCTACAGTTTCTTGCTTTGCATAGCGGTATATATGATATACCCTGCACCTTATTCGATGAGGAAAGAGCCGAGATCCCTTCACCGGGAGTGACCTCTTTAGCGAAACTGGCAGATGCTACAAACTCGAGGTTTAGTTTTTGATTGCTTCGATAGTTCTTGCTTTGCACGGTGGTATATATGATATACGCTGCACCTTATTCGATGAGGAAAGAGCCGAGATCCCTTCACCGGGAGTGACCTCTTTAGTGAAACTACAAAAGCCTCAGAAACACTCCTTTTCAAAATCACTTGTTTCTACAATGATATCAAGTTCATTACGCTCATGGTTTTCTGAGAAACCTGCGTAGCCCTCCGACATTTCAGATAGATATTACTTAGTATTCGTACTACGTTTGTTGGCCTGCGTTAAGGCGTAGTGTGCAGTAGATTACTCGTGCTTATCTGCAACATGAGATGTGATTGGATTAGGGTAGTCGTACGACTTTGTTGGCCTGCGTCAAGGGTCGTGCGGGTTGGTTTAATTCAATCAAGAAATGTACGGGTTGAACTTGACTAGCGGACTATGGTTTGTTGGCCTGCGTCAAGGTCATAGGACGCTAGGGGTAAAAGCATTATCGGGAATTTCAAGTGTTGAAATTTGCAATGAGATTGCATACCTCCTATAAGATAGTTGGATCCCGATACCCACTGCGAGTAAGAGTTACTCCTGGGAGAATCTTATACAGGACAATTAACCGATCAAGTAGGTGTCTAGAAAGGTGTTAACGGGGTTATGCCTCTGGGAAAATGAGGTTTATTTTAATTAGGTCCGTGCGAAAGCACGGGGAACCTACCTCAAAGTACCAACACTGATCTGGCTGAAAAATTGGCGAACTTGTAAGGTGTAATTAATCCCGGCTAGTCTTTCCTTTTAGGGTTTGAAGGAAAATTTGATAAAAACAGTGGGAGACATCCTGATTAGATAAGATAATAACCAATCTAATCTTGCAAGAGCATACGCTAAAGTATTTTCTTCTCTCTCTCTCTCCAGGTAGCGACCATGTCAGGCCATAATCAAAATAATAATATGCATGTATTGACTAAACCCGCTTATTATACTGAGCAGGGGAACGTTGGTCCCGTTCTTTCTTATAAGTGTTATAAGACTGAGCAGGGAATAGGAGAATATCTGGATTCTCATGCCGCCCAAACGAAGAACAAGCATTTTGATGCATCTTCTTCAGGTGTATTAGTTATTGAGAACTGTTTCTCAGTTCACCCTACGTCCTGGGTATTAGATACCGGATCAGGATCCCACATATGTAATTTGTTACGTGGGCTACGTAAAGGTAGAGATCTGGGAAGGGGTGATCATTCCGTACAAGTAGGGAATGGTGCAAATATTGCAGCCAAAGCAGTTGGCGAATATCACCTTGTATTACCAAGTAGTAATACATTGATTCTGAACGGGTGCTATTATATACCGAACATGATGTGCAATATTATATCAGTTTCTTTATTAAGTAAAGAAGGATATAATTTTGTAATACAGGATAATGTTGTGAAGATCTTCCTAAATCAAAAGTTGATTGGATCAGGCTCGTTACATAATGGCATATACGTTCTCAATCAAACTACAGTCCTTAATATACAAAACAAATACAAGAGGAAGAGTTCAGAAATGAACGAATCCTTCTTATGGCATTGTAGACTAGGCCATATCAATATGACACGACTAGCTAAGTTACATAAGGATGGATATTTGAATCCGTTCGAATTATCATCTTATGAAACTTGCCATTCATGTCTCAAAGGTAAAATGACCAAAACTCCATTTAGTGGACACGGAGAAAGAGTTGAGGAACTCTTAGGGCTGATACATAGTGATGTATGTGGTCCCATATCTACACATGCCAGGAACGGTTCTTCTTACTTCATTATATTCACTAACGATCTCTCAAGATTCGGACATGTGTTCCTGATGAAACACAAGTCTGAAACTTTTGAGAAATTCAGAGAACATAAGCACGAAGTAGAGAACCAAAAGAGCAAAAGTATTAAGATCCTTCGATCTGATCGAGGAGGAGAATACTTAAGCAATGATTTCCTAGATTATCTAAACGAGAATGGGATTCTCTCTCAGCTTACTCCTCCTTATACACCACAGCACAACGGTGTATCGGAGCGAAGGAATCGCACCCTATTAGATATGGTGCGCTCTATGATGAGTGCAGTTGAGTTACCTATTTCCTTCTGGGGATATGCACTGGAGACAGCTGCAGACCTATTGAATATGGTTCCCACCAAATATGTGCCAACCACTCTATATGAGATATGGAAAGGAAAGAGACCATATGTTAATTATGTTAGGATATGGGGTTGTCCGGCATATGTGAAAACACAAATTCCGGACAAGCTCGGGGCAAGGTCTATTCTGTGTAAGTTTATTGGATATCCCAAACATTCGCGAGGGTATATCTTCTACCACACCGAGGAACAAAAGGTGTTTGTTTCTCGACACGCCACCTTTTTAGAAAAAGAATTTCTTGCAAAAGAGATTAATGGCTCTTAGGTAGAACTGGAAGAAGTTCCAGCAACAGAAACTACGACAGAAGATTTAGTGGAACCAGAGGATTCAATAATACCTAATGAACCTCAGCCTCTCCACCGATCTAGTAGGGTTTCTCATCCACCTGAGAGATACTACGGTTTTCTCCTTGATGGTGGGAGCGAGGATTGCATCATGGAAGATGATGACCCGACTAGTTTCGAGCAGGCCATCACGAGTGGTGACTCTGTGAAATGGCTACATGCAATGCGATTTGAGATGGAATCCATGTACACCAACAAAGTATGGACTTTGGAAGTTGCTCCTGAAGGGGTAAAACCCATTGAGAGCAAATGGATCTTTAAGAAGAAACTTGGTGTAGATGGAAAAGTTGAGACTTTCAAATCTAGACTTGTTACAAAGGGTTTTCGTCAACGACCAGGTGTGGATTATGACGAAACCTTTTCTCCAGTGGCTATGCTTAAGTCCATCCGGATCTTACTTGCCATTGCTGCAAACCATGACTACGAAATCTGGCAAATGGATGTTAAGACCGCCTTTCTAAATGGTGATTTAGAAGAGTGCGTGTACATGACTCAGCCAGAGAGCTTCGTAGATAGTGGGAGCAGCGGAAAGGTGTGCAAGCTGCTTAAATCCATTTATGGGTTAAATCAAGCATCGCGAAGTTGGAACATCTGCTTTGATGTTGTAGTCAAAGAGTTTGACTTCATCAAAAACGTAGATGAACCTTGTATTTATAAGAAGATTGCAGAGAGTAAGGTTGTCTTCCTTGTATTGTACATGGATGACATACTCTTGATAGGAAATGATGTTCCTATGCTGCAATCGGTCAAACTCTTCTTATCACAAAGATTCTCAATGAAAGATCTAGGTGATGCCTCCTGCATACTGGGAATTATGATCTATAGAGATAGATCTAAACGGATACTGGGATTTTCCTAATCCAGGTACATTGACACCATACTAAAGAGATTTAGTATGGAAGAATCCAAGCGTGGTAACCAACCCACGATCTCTGGACTCACTCTCTCCAAAGAGATGTCTCCCAAGACTGATTTGGAAAGAGCTCGCATGCAAGGGATACCCTATGCTTCGGCAGTAGGCTCTATCATATATGCGATGCTATGTACCAGACCCGATGTAGCATACTCACTAAGTGTAGTAAGTCGGTATCAAGCAGATCCTGGAGAGAATCACTGGACAGCTGTGAAGAACATTCTCAAGTACTTGCGAAGGACTAAAGAGATATTCTTGGTGTATGGTAACGGAGAACTCCAAGTGGAGTCCTTTACCGATTCAAGCTTCCAAAGTGATAAGGATGACTCTAAGTCGCACTCGGGATTTGTCTTTACCCTCAATGGAGGGGCAGTGTGTTGGAAGAGTTCCAAACAAGAAACCGTTGCAGACTCGACGATGGAGGCTGAATACATCGCTGCCAACGATGCTGTCAAAGAGGCTGTCTGGATGAAGAAGTTCATCACTGAACTTGGTGTGGTTCCGTCTATTGAGCATCCAATACCTTTGTATTGTGATAACAATGGAGCTGTGGCTTTGGCCAAGGAACCCAGGTCCCATCAGAAGTCCAGACATTCTGAGGCGGTATCACCTGATCAGAGAGATAGTTGATCGCCGAGAGATTGAGGTCAGGAGAGTTGATACGAAGGACAACACTGCGGATCCACTCACGAAGGCCATTCCCCAGACACAGTTTGAGAAACTCTTCGGGATGTTGGGTATGAGATACTACAACAGCTGGCCTTAGTGCAAGTGGGAGATTGTTAGTTATATATATGCCTTAAAGGCCATTGTTGTACATATGATGTATATTATAATGGATGCTTGGATATATATAGAGAGGACTTTCTTGCTCGACATGATAGTATGCTATTTGGTTTCACTTTATCTTAACATGTTGACTTATATTAGTTTACTGTCTTGCTCTCACATGTTGATAAAGCCCTTAGGATAAGTACTCGAATACTGGGACTATGATGAGATCATACTAGTGGGGCTAGGGTAGTCAACGAGTACATCCTATAACTGTTCCTAGTCGAGGGTATGTCGAGACAAGGCATCGATACACTAGAGTAGACTAGCGTATACGCATCTTGACCCATATGATGGGCGATGGATGATCCCATATCCATCGGTGTTTGACATCAAAGATGGTGTATGGGTGCTCAGTAGAGACTAGGTACACTGGACGGACTCGCCGAGAACTCCCAGATGGTATTATACCTCATGTCAGATGACAGTTCTCCGGTGACACTGGTACAGGTTAGTCTGTAGACCCGAGATCGTCATAGAGTCTTGTGTGATTCCCACTGTGCTTTGATTTCCACCTTACCACATCCAAGAAGGCGTGCAAAACGGTGGCTTTTAGGTACAGTCCCGAATCACATGGAGTCAATGAGCGATAGGAGGGGATTCGTCTCTCCCGGTATAGGGAGTTGATGTTGTGCTGTGTTCGATTGGCTATAACTGGAAGTCCTTGGCCAAGGCTGATATAGAGTACTACTGGTAAGTGTTATCAGTAGGTTCTCGACCTATTACGAGCCTCACATCGACATGACTTATCGGTTACTGGGGTCTGACGTTTACCACCCCTCGACTAGATATGCAACATATCAGACGAAGAGACCGGACTGTACGGGAGTGTTACTGATTGGATTCACAGAAGAATGTACAGGCTTGCTTGTTGATGTTCTGATCACTCAATACCTGGGTGGCTGTTACGTTTAGCTGACCGCTTGCAGCTTGTGGGTGTTTGATATGATCATCACCTACTGCCGGCGTATTGACGATTCTTTAGAGTCCTATACAGAGGTTTCTTGACTCAGGCAAAACGGAGTAGGAGCACATATGTGATATGTGCGGGATCGAGAATATTACGATATGAGATACCGTATTCTATTCTCGCGATATTAGATATCGGCCGGGTATATGTGATATAGCCGGATCATCGGATCAAATGTTGATTCGATGAACTGATACAAATAATATTAGTCGATTATTTGAGAAATAGCCGGATTGTCAGATCAAGTGTTGATTCGATAATTTAATGTATAATTATATATGTGATATATTATATTACATTATCTAATTTAGCTCGCTTTATTGTTTCATTTTCTCACCGGATAATATATTGATATATATGCGATATATGTTAATTGTATTCTTTTCTTTTGTTACAAAAAATATATTATATATGTGATATATAATATTGTAACAGGTTATGTTTACAAATGCAACATGATTAGTGGAGATGAAACATGGTTAGGGTTTGATTTGGGTTAGCCTTTTCTTGAACCTTCTAGAAGCTTTTGTTTTTGTTTTAAGCTAAGATATTATGTGTTGATATTTTGGAGATATTATTTAACCCAACCCAAACCATTAACCCTAGTCTATTCTCTACATGAGTTAATACTTGATATTATTAACTCAAGGTTCTTTCGTAAGCATAGTAACAATTTTCATTATTCATCACAAAAGACTTCATCTTCTTCTTCCTCCTTGAGCTTACTAGCTTTTGATTTTGTGATGAGTGTGAGTGAGAAATTGATAATAAAAGAGAGCCAAATTCCTACTTCATCATCCTTATCTAATCCAGCCACTTAGATTAGGGTGTTCACTTCATTAATACTTGATTAGAGAAGTGAGCGCTTGAGTTAAAGAAACTTCAAAGTAGATCATCTTCGAAAAGGAAGACTTCAAGCAAGCATGGATCATTCGGGTTGTGGAGCCTCTCTTGAGTCCGGGAGATCATGGATCGCGGCGAAGGGACTACTACTCGGAGCTTATGAAGCGAAGGAGCAGACTACAAAGGTTGTAATCCCTCTCTCTTAGATATAAAGATGTTTACTTGCATGTGTAACCCTAATTATCTAACAAAGATTCTCGCTTTAGGTTGTTCGGCACATCTAAATTTTAAATCGGACATGGTTGATGCCTTATAGATCTTTGTGACAGTGCTTAGTAACCCTTCAGATGTAATCCCCACCTAATCTGAATTTGGGTTATTGCCCCTTAGTGTCCGTTTTAGAAATATACCAAAACAAACCGATATCAAAACACTCAAAAATATTTTTGAGCGGCGATATTTTGCAAAGAATCTTGCAAAAAATTATATTATTGGATTTTTGGAGGAGAGAGAAAGATATGACGAATATACCAAAAGATTTTGGGGGCACAACATGACTAGAGCGCCGCAGTTCCGCCGCCAAACGCTTGCTTCTACCGCGGTTCCGCCGCATTTTGGTGGACTCTTCTGCTGAAATTTCTTCTGTGCACCCTTATGCTCCTATGGTAAATGGGAAAAGTCTCCGAATCTCTATCTCTTCACTCCAGTTACTCCAGATTTCCTCGCAAAATTCGCACACTAATCGTTAAATACACAAGATGCGGTTTTGGTTCTCTTTATAATATGTTTACTGGATTTTATAAAAATTCAACACGAATAGCACGAAAAAAATTACGCATGTTTCTCCGGCAACGGTGCCATTTGATTGGATCTTATGATTTAGAATGAAAATTGTTTTGTAAGTGAAGTAGTAACCGCAATCAATAACGGTGTCACTAGTAGCTAGCCGAGATGAGTACGGGTCGTCTTTAGAGAAACGTCGAATCTTTTACTTGCTTTAGACGAGTTGGTTGAAAATAGGGAGAATAGTTTTTAGATCTATGTTGAACACGGATGATAATCTATAAAGAAAAGGCTTGTAGGGTTTATAGAACTCAGTACTAATAGATGATTAATTAAAGATGACTCATTTTATCTTTTAATAGATTTAAAACTTGATTGATAGTGATGAATGAAGATTAGGGTTTTTAGAGGGAATATGGATCCCACTCTTAACCCTTATCTTTTCATTGAGCTCTATTCATGTCTAGCCTTTACCAAAACAATTGTTAATCTAATCTCAAATCGCGATCGAGACTATTAATAAATTGATAGCACGCCCGATAAGGATATTAACAATTACTTTGCTAAAGTTTATAAACTTTAAAAGATATAAAAAGAGTTAAGAGATTTTATCGTCCATTAATCCACCCTAATTCTATGAACTCTAACAAGCCAGGAATTACTCGCTCATGGTTGAGATAGAAGAAGAAAGGATAGAGAAGGAGACCATAATGTAAATGCATAAAATAATGCAGAAAGTAAAATGCAAAGAATTAAACTAAAGATCTAACATTTTATTAATCAACCATCATTTACAAATCCGTCGAATTAGATTATAAGAACCCTAGTTTATTCTCCCGATCTCTGTCTCGTTGGAAGTAGATGATGCTTCGATTGATCTCCTGAATTCGTGGATCGTTGTGGACCTCTTGATCACTTCGGATTGATCTTGGTGATGTAAAAGGTGATACTTTTAGTGATCTATTTCGAGATTAGATAGATTAATAGATAATTTTTATATGAAACTCTCGGTTCTTTAAACGGCACTAGAAGCAGAAACCCTAGATCCCATGTATTGTTATTTGATGATACGATCACACCCATAAAATCTCAGATCCTACGGCCATCAGAGGGCCGCGGATCCGCAGCATATATGGGGATTTGGCCACGGTTGGGCGGGAATATGGTGGGATCAAATCTTCAAAATTCTGGTGCTGCCTCATATTGACACGTGGAGATTGTTGTGATGCTTGCATTCTTTATATCTTCCTCTGAGTCTCTGTGTTTATAATTTTATTCAACTTTATCGGCAGATTTTATTCCCGACATCTAGGATCTCCAGACCTGAGCTAAATCTACACAATATCTCAGTTCATAGTATTAGTAATATTTGTTATATTTGAGATATTATCCTAATTATTTTATTTATGATACAATATTTTAAGAATATTGATTAAAGATATTTGATATGATATGCATATTTAAATTACTAAAATATTCTATAAATATTGTATACATATATTTTCCTTCATAATGTTAATTATAATATATAAATATATGACAAAGAGTATTTTACAGATAAACACACATATGTTTCTTAATTACGATAAACACCTTTAAGTACTTAACAAAAGTGAGGAAAATGTTCAATCAAATGTGCAATATTTTCAACTGAACAGATACCAAGTTGATTTATGGCACCATATATCGGAGGTTTGGATAGACGCGACAGTTATAGCATGACTTCATCAGATTCCCCCTCATTTGTGAGGGCTTTTTTTTATTGTGTGGACGTTCTTCCCTGCAGGCGCAAGCCCCTGCAGTTAATTACGTTACCGCATTGCGATAACCATTTTCTCCTTCTCCGGCAGTTCACTTCGTGTCGTGTGTTATTTTTTTTTTTTTTTTTAGGTTGCCCGTGGATTGTATATAGAAACTAGTTTATGTCGTCGCTCATAGGATGCGGATTAATCCAAATCCATATATTTTAGATTTAGGATTTTGAACTTAAGTTATATTTTTCCTTTAGTTCAAAAATATTTTGTTTGGTTTAAGGACCATTAATCTAGTTTGAGATTAAGATCAACTCAAACATATGAGTATTTGGGCCCAATTTATTTTTAACTAAGAATACATTAGTCTTTTGTGAGACTAAGATCAACTTAGCAATATTTTAAGGATCCTTAAATTTTATTAAGGTCCAACAACAGAGTATTTGGACTCAACCGCAAGAGACTTAGCCAATTTGGGTTTAGTCTGCTCAGTTTCTTTTTTGTTCAAAAGTGCTATGCATTTATTTGGGCTATGTTTATTCAGCCTCCCTTTTTATGCAAAAGTGTTAAGCACTTGTTTGACGCTCTTCCACTCATATGGGTATCATGGAAGCCTTCAGTTATGAGTGTTGCCCAATCAGTGCTGAGTACTCGGTTACATATATAGTGTTAAACACTTTTTTATGTGTTGTTCATGTGAAGTGCACGTGCAGCGCTGGACACTGCCCAATCAGTGCTAAGCACATAGCCATTTTGGCTATATATGAAGTGCTAAGCGCTTTTGTATGGCGTTCACGTGAGGTGCACGTGGAGCGCTGTCCAATTAGTGCTAAGCACTCAGCCGTTTTGGCCGTATATGAAGTATTAAGCACTTTACTCAGCTCTCACATGTATTTCAAGTGAGGCGCTGGCCTTCTGTTTTGGGCGTCCACGTATTTTCACGTGAGACGCTGATTTCCTTTTATTTTGTTAATCTGTTGAAGGCGCCCACGTGGGAAGCACGTGTGGCACTAATATTTTTTCCTTTTTAGAGATTGAATCTCTGTTAATGGTATTTTGACCGTTAATGGCACCAAGATCTTTGTTTTAAAGATCTGGGATTAGTTTTTAGTTTTTCTTCAAGAACTAAGTTCTTATGTCTTTTTCTTTTATAAGAAATAAGTTTCTTTTGGGGTTAAACCCTATTTTCTGAGAAATTAAATTCCCATAGGATATGTTCTTTTCCTTGTTCTCTTCTTTTTTTTACCTAGTTCTTTTCTGAATTTTTGATTCTCAAAAACAAGATCTTCCCGATGAGAATTAAATTCTCAACTTGTGGGAGACTTGTCTTGCGGATCTCTGATCCAGAGGAAGAACTAAGTTCTTTGAGAAGGGTTAAACCCTTAGATAGGTAAAAGAGATATTTTGATCTCTGTGTTTTCTTTACCTAGGGTTCTGAGGAGGAAAGTCTTCTTCTTTTCTTGAGAATTGAATTCTCTGTTGTTTTGAAAGTTTTCTGTATTTTTCAGAAGCTTATGGGGGGATTCCTTCTATCTGAGTGTGTATCTCCCTCTCTGTGTCTGTGAGACTCTCAGGTCTTTTATATACTAGAGGCAAATTTGTTAATTAGTTTTGAGAAAATCTCTTATTGAGAGGATTCCAATTGATTTAATTGGTCTCAAAATTGATTTGGGAAATTTTACACACCGTTGGATCTTTGATCCAATTGTTTCTATTTTACAGAATATGTTTTCTTGTTATTAGCAAGATTGGGAAAATATTTTCCCATATACAGAATATGTTTTCTTGTTATTAGCAAGATTGGGAAAATATTTTCCCATATACAGAATTTTATTCTTTCAAACGGTGATTTTTAATCACCATTGGATTTTTAATCTAAGGGCTCTCTGTTTTACAGAGAGCAAATCTTTTTTTGTTTAGAAAGATTGGGAAAATATATTCCCAAAATAGAATTTAATTCTATCATTAGATCTTTGATCCAACCGAGAGTATTTTCTCACTTCGGAAGATTCGGGAAATATTTTTTCCTAATAGAATTTAATTATATTATTTGATGATTTATCCTCACCATTAGCTCTTTGATCCAATGAGTTTGTTTTACAGTGAGTATCCCAGTTTTAGGAAAATATCCCCATATAGAATTTAATTCTACTTAACTTAGATGCTGGTGCTCACGTGTTGTGCACGTGGGTGCCATTTAAGAATTTAATTCTTATTTTTGATAGGCGCTCCTGTGCTTTGCACATTGGCGCCCACGTGAGCTTCACGTGCGGCACTACCATAAGATTCAATCATAAGGCGCTGGTGCTGGCGCCCTCATAGGGGGCACGTGAGGCGCTGCTTCATAATAATTTAACAGAGCTTAGCTCTTTATTATGTTTAAATATTATTGGAACACTCCCCCTCTGGACTCACCCCGCCAGCTCCAATGGTGCAGGTCGACACTGCTGTTACAACTGGGAACAGTTTTGAGCCGCTTAAACGGGTGCATAAAAATTCCCCAACGGTGATACTAAAGAAATCTCCCCCACCTGCAAAATTTAAAGTGCAAGCAAAGCCGAAGCGACCTTACCAGCGGCTCTCCTCGCAAATTCATAGGGTCTGGCAAAAAGTCCAAGACTCTGTGATTGACCAAAACTACTCTCGTCGACCAAAGAAATCGAAGGTTCGACAAGAAAAAGACCACTCCTCCGCCATACAATGGGGGACTTCTCTTAAACAGATGCCTGTTACAACGGCTCCTTCAACTCCAATCTCTCATAAAAGAACGAGGCTGGAGAAAACTATACCTCCCGTGGTAAATTCCAAAGGCAATGGATCTAAACGTCCTGAGCCTGGGGGTATTATCGTCCATACGGTCTATATGGCCAACTGGAAAGAAGGGAGTCGTGCTTTGGTGAGTCATCGACCGCAAACTCAGTCGCTAACAAAGGCTCAGGAGCAACATCAAAAGCTCTAAGAAATGCTGAACAAAATGACGGCACTCACTGGACAGAAAGAAAGTCCATACAAAGAGGCTGAACAGCGCCAAGAGCTGGAGACCGATACAGAGTTTCTTTGCAGGGTGCTAAGAGAAAGGATAAAGAAGCCGCTGAGCAAGCTACTAACATAAAGCAGATGGCTCTCTTGTTCTAAGACATGGTTGGAATGATGATCCAGCCAGAACCCCCGGCTGAAGATCCGTAGACAATCATCAAGGATGACAGAGGGGAAACATCTAACCCTCCTTCGGCCTTATCAGCGGCCAAAGAAGAAGCAATCTACAAGTGTCACGACCCGAAATGGCACGTGACTGGCACATGAATCATGTGAAGTTTATAGGACCCCACCTAATTCAAGTAAGCCAAAAGACCAGAAATCTAAACCTTTTAGGGAAAATAGTGGAGGTGGAGTTTTGAAATAAGGTTTAACGAAATCAGGTTCCTTCTTTAAATACATAAGTAATATAATATGAAAACAACGCTTTGTAATTAATTGAAAAAACTTTTCGCCATTGAAAATTTCGGCAGCACCTCCTTTGTATATTTTAACCCGAAAACGGTACAAGCAATATAATAAAAGGCATCCCCAAGCGGGAGCTAGCTCTTCACCAAATGGCGGAACAACCACGCAAGCAATACAATGAATATACAATGCCGAAGGGCGAGAATCAAAACTCAGAAAGAAAACCAACATCCTCAAGAAAACCAGAGAAGAATCATAATAATACAAGCGCGGTCGAAAGAATAAACAACTGGTTTTCTAAGTCTACAAAATAATACAAGTCTGGTTGATGAAGCTTACTAGATACAACATAAATAAATAAAAGTACGACGGTGGTCACGATGCAAGTGAACCCACCTACCAAAACAATCACCCGGAAGGAAGCAGTGTGCCAACAAACCATAACGAAACCTGTACGGCAAAACCTGCAAGAAACTGTGACACGACGGGGGTGAGTTGCTAACTCGTAAGTAGAAGACATCACCGAGCAGAAATCAAAAGTATGACTATCTCCTAGATCATACAGTAATGTCCTCATAATATACCCTAAAACATCTAATAGTGGCAAGGGTAATCATCTAAACATAAGTGTAATACCAAGTGCTCGTGTCAGTGCCTCAGGTAGCAACATGTCACATATATGATGTACGAATGCACTGAGAATGAAAGCAGAATATATCTTGTACGATAAAACTGTTTTCATATCCCAGTAAGAATTTAGTGTAAAAACCAAAGTATCATCAATGAAATCGACAGAAAATCCATAATATCTCTCGAGTTGTCTTTTGAAAATACTCACGATTCGTTAGTTTTTGAAAATAGGTATGACTCGAGCCTGGTCTAATATCTTCCTAATCAACTAAAAGAATAAACTAAGGAAATAGTCAAAAGGGTAAGAAATCCACTTAAATTTCGAGTCAATATATCTAATAGTCGGCGATCCCGCCTCAATAGCGTCACGCGGTAAATACATAGTACGACATCCTCGAGTCAAGAGTGTGGATCAATCATCATATCTATACCTCGTACGGTAAAATCCATCGTACGACATCCCAAAATCGGGGTATGGGTCAAATATCACATATACCTCATTATTCATATGGTACCATTATCGTAAAATCATGAATTAGGGGTACCGTTCTAAAGTCTAGTACATTCCAATATCACCAAACATATATATATCCTCGTGTGTATGAAAAAATATCGCCCATCGATCCACTATAACATCATGTCGTATATCATATCATGACCCAATCATATATCACAATCTCACGGTATCATACCCGATCATATCGACTCACCTCCAAGTATCATATATTATCCTCATCACCCATGTATACGTATATGTATATATATATGTGTGTGTGTGTGTGTGTGTGTGTGTGGACCAACGCATCCACATATGTATATATACATATAAACATATACACCCATAATCATGACACGTGTGTGCGTGTGTGTGTGTGTGTCAACCTTTACTCTTGGGTTTCGCGACTAAGAACTAAACTAAAAGCACTCTCATCCAATTACGCTAAAACTAACCCATGGTCTCCTAAAGCCTTTCTTGCTAATTATTCACGTCTCATAATACACATATTTATATATATAACATATTTGCATGCTACACTACGAAACTGCGGAGGTGCTATACGCCATTCATCCGACTTCCCCCGTAGATATACATCTACTCACCTTGTTCCTTGCTTGCCGAATTCAATGACGCCATGCTCTTCCTTGCTGTTCAAAGTCCACATGAGAGTGCCTACATATATAAACACATAGTATCGTAAACAGAAATCGCGCATGGAAACCAAAACGGCACACGAATCACACATAGCTTAAAATCTATGGTCTACGCATGCAAGAAGAACCAAACAACTCCCGATATTGACGTACAAACGTCAAGTGATTGAGACAAAACACAATATCCAAAGTTCAAGTCATTAACAATCATGAAACCAACACAGAAACTCAGAAAACTTGCTCAGATTTTTGGTCTTGTGAAATGAGGATAAACAAGCAGTACAGTAGGGTAGTATATGGGGTATGTGAGCTACAGCACCAATCCTAACACTAATACACACAAATGACCCGGCGAGATTCCCCTAAATTCCGGCCTGGCCGGTCCTACCTGCTTGGATTAGGTTCGTCTTCTCAGGGTGGTCTTCTGGTGTTTAATCTAGGTCAATAGAGTTGCTAGTTTTTCTCGTAAAGGTCTCAGGTCACTCCAGATTTCCTATAGGCATCACAAACTACAAAACCGACATGGAAAGTTTCTAAAGTCCAAGTCTTGGGTTCTCAAATTCACTTGGTGTAGGATCTTAGCACTAAAGGGGCTGTAGTCAACTAATTACACCTTAATTTCGCCATCACAACTCAAGGATCCCCTAAGTCCCATCTAAAAAATTTCAAAGCTAAAAAGTCCTCACTTAATCAATTCTAACTAAAGTAGAAGCTATAGAAACTCAATTACTACACTAATGTTGAAAGAAATATCTCATTTGGCAACTCAAGAAAATTTTTGAGTTGCCCCAAGTGCTCAAAAACTCATCTTGCTTAGTCCACCATGCTTGTAGTGAGCTTGTGCACAATTTTAATGAAGGGAATATAATGTTTTGATGTGGATTTGGGGTTGTGGTGAGGAGGTAGAGGAGGTAGAAGGAGAGGGCAGACATGAGGAGGGAGAAGGAGAAGAAGAATGATGAAGATGGAATAATGAGCCAAGCTCAAAGAGACCCCTCACCCTCTCTCTTGCCCATACCTCCATGCCATGCCACCATTTCTTTATTCTTTTCTTTTTCCTTTTTCAATTAAAACTAAAAACCCATATATATAAAAGAAAAACAAAGATACCATGGTTCATAGAATGATAAAAATAAATTTGTTTTGAAACATGACATTGTGCATGTCATATGCCTAACTAAGCTTAATGCACAATTAAGTACTAATCGAGTTTAGTAATACTAACTTATATACAATTAATTGTATACTAAATTGTAAAATTCCCAATATTCATAAAATCTTCTAAAATCAGTAATTAATATAAATTTCTAAATATTTCCCAATTTATCGGTATATAATTATACCATATCATTTAATACTAGTCTCCATATTTTAAAATATCCATAATATTCATTATTTTATTTATTTAAATTCCCGAATATAATATTTTATTTTCTGAAATATTACAACAAGGCCGATGTCTTCCTCGATATGTGGTCTTTAAGTTGTTGTTCGAGTAGCCCCGCGACTGTCGTGTCTCTGATCCCTTCGGGGGCTGGACAAAACGTCTTCAAGTAATCTCCTTAGGTCATATTACTGTCGAAAGAGCAAACGTTAGGAATTTACCATAACGCTTTTTACTTGAGGTTAGGCTCAGTTTGGAGCCCCGATGAGTCAAAACAACTCCGCTCTGGTGTGGGATGATCTCCGATAGTCTTTTAGGTTTTATATGCGTTGCCTTCAACACCAGAAGCTGAGAATATGCCTATTGCTTCATTTTTTGTTTTGACGATGTTGCGTCGATTCTTTGCTGAAGTAGGGTAGACATCTATAAGACTTCTATGCTGTATGTACTGCAATTGAAGTCCGGAGCTAGGCATATGCCATTGCTCCATTTTCATTTGATAGTCGCATTCGCATCCTGCTAAAATGAGGGAGAACATCGGGATGGTCTCTAGGTTGTATATGTGCCGTCGAGACTTGGAGTTTAGGATTTTTCCGTTACTCCATTTTTGGTTTCGACCCTTGGGTCTTTTGTTGACGTTACGTCTGCATCCTGCTGGAATGAGAAGGAACGTCGAGATAGTCTCTGAGTTGTATATGAACCGTCAATACTTAGAGCTAGGATTTTTCCATGGCTCCATTTTTGTTTCGACCCTTGGGTCTTTTGTTGACGTTGCGTCTGCATCCTGCTGGAATGAGAAAGAACATCGAGATAGTCTCTGAGTTGTATATAACCCATCAAGACTTGGAGTTAGGATTTTGCCATGGCTCCATTTTTGTTTCGACCCTTGGGTCTTTTGTTGACGTTGCATCTGCATCGTGCTGGAATGAGAAGAATGTCGAGCTGATCTCTAGGCTATAGATATTGCCATCAAGATCTGGCTCTCCCTTTGACGGAGCCTGGTAGGAAAGTATGGTTCCCTTTCTTTCATTTGTGCTCATGGATTGTATACAAGAGTCAATATGGACATACTTGCAGGGAAGAGGAAATTTTATTTTATTTTATTTTTTATTGCTGCAATGCTCTATTTTTTCAGCTTTTCATATCGCGAAAGTCGCGATTACCCAATTATTTCAGCTTTTTATCCGCGGTGCCCAATCATTTCGGCTATTTTTCTTATATTTTTACTCGCTGTTTTTTATTGCGAGTTGCCCAAACATTTCGGCTGCTTTTATATGCATATTTTTTTGCTACTCGCTGCTGTTTTTATTGCGAGGTTGGAATCTGATACCAACCTTGGCATCAGCATCGCTACGACTAGAATATTGCCAGGAGCGAATCATTATTTGCCATGAAAGGACTTGGAGTTTGACACCTGTTTAGGCATCAACGTCTGGAATATTTCCAGGAGCGACTCATCACTTGCCTTTGCTGATTTGAACAAAGATAGCTTAGCAAATAGGGTTAGGATCTTGTCGACTAAGGCTTTTTTACTTTATGAGCCGTAAGGGTCTCATAAAGGTATTTCTCCCTACAAGTCGTGAGGACCTCGTAGGTGTACTTTCTCCTTAGGAATCGTGGAGATTCTTAAGTGTATTTTCTCTTGTAATTCATAAGGATCTTGCAAAAGTGTTTTCTCCTTATAAGTCGAAAGGACTTATAAGTGTCGTTCACCATATGGGGACATTTCTTGTCGTTGGTGGAACTTGGTGGGGGGAATGTTTATTCGTGCCCGTGGATTATATACAAGGGTCAATATTGGACCGCCTATAGGCAACTTTGTAACATTTCATAAATATAAACTATTATTTTTGGAATTTAAATAATAAAATAATATATTTCACAAAAACTATTCGATTTGCGAATTGGGGTTTTCGTAAAATGGTATAATTATATACCAATATTTGGAAAATCATTGGAGATTAATATGTATTATTTATTAAAAAGGTATTTATTAGATTTGGGTATTTTATAAACAATTATGCAATTATTTATATGCAAGTTTAAATTAAACTTGATTGGTGCACTACTAATCACGATTAGGCCAAATCCGTCTTTTCACTTAACCATGACTAGTGCACCATGACATGTTGCATTTTGTTGCATGTTTATTTCTTTTGCATTTGTTATTTATTTGTGAGAGGGAAAAAGAGAAAGAAAAAGAAAAGAGAAAGATAATTGATGAGAGAGAGGGAGGGAGACTAAATGATGACAAAGGGGACAAGTGAGGCATGGGCTATGAGAGAGAGTGAGAGTGAGAAAGAGAGAGAGAGAGAGTAGAGGATGGCTTCCCCCACCATTCTTTCTTCACTTCATTTTCTTCTTCCTTCATCTTCATCTCCTCCTTCCTTCACCCTCCTCTACCTCCATGAAATATCCCCAAGACCATCTCAAAACCCCACACCACCTACATTAAAAATGACCACCACCTCATCCTACACCCCATAGCAAGCTCAAGTTTAGATTTTGAAGAATTCCAACCATCTAGGGTTTTTCTTGAGTTACTTCCAAGAGGTATAACTTTACTTCCCATCTTGTTTATTAGTTCCTTAACCTTCTAGTTAAGTTTAGAGTTCGAATCAATGAGATTTGTGATCTTGGAAATTTCTAGGTTGATGTTTAGTGGATGAATGGACTTGTAAAATGGTAATTGAGGTTTAGTCGATGACTACAACCCATAGTGATGATTTACTGGCAAAGACCAGATACTAGAACCCCAAAAACACGAACTTAGAATTTGCCCAACATTGGTTTTTAACAGTTTGTGAGGTTGATATGGAATCCGGTACCACCCGAGAGCCCCATAAAATAAGTTCTCGTCACAGTGAAACGAGCAGGCACATAGAAAGCTACCATAGAAACCCGAGTCTCTCCCCTTTGAATCGGGCCATAGATTTAATGCTTGTGGCCGCAATTGGCGGCCACAATGTGGTGTTTGGTGTTAATTTTTGTTCCAGGGTTCCCTTATCTTATATCTAGACCAACCCTATATGCAAAATCTCCTAGTTTGACCTAGGGTAAATCTGGGAGTGATTTCCTTTGTTGTTGTTTTCGGTTTTGCGATTTCTGAAACTTGGGTTTTGGTATTTGAATTTGGATTTCGTTGTTGGAAGTTTCTACATCAACGATGAGGGTTATTTGGTTTTTTTGCATGCGTAGGCTATAGGTTCTAACCTATGAGCACTACGCGTGCCGTATCGGTTTTCGGACTTGGTTTTAATAGCATTACGATGTATTTTGATTGTAGGTACCTTCGCGTGGACTTCTGAGACGACGAAGCACATCGACTTCGACTAAGCAAGGAGATTAGCAGGTGAGTAGATCTATATCTACAGGGAAAGTCGGGTGGATGGTGTATAACACCCCTGCAACCTTTCTAATGGAAGAACAGATATATATAAATTATAATTCGGAGAAATCTATGCTAGGAACTTACGGATATGATCAAAAGAGTGAGTATGAGATGATATGATTAATACAATATGACATGAATTGAGATGTCAATATGATGATATAAGAGGATATGAGCGGATATGCGTGATATGAGGATGTGAGGCGATGTAAATATTTATATACATATGCCTAGATATGAAATGAGATTGTTAATGATATGATATAAGATTGATAAAGATATGAAATTATATATATATATATATATATATATATATATATATGTATGTATGTATGTATGTATGAGAATAAAAGATGATATGTTGTACGAGACCATAGATCCGTACCCTTATTAATGAATAGGACGATAAGATCCTTATTCTGTTTGATACCACCGTACGATGGATTACCGTACGCGATGAGATATACCGGATGATTGATCAGCGCTCATGATTTGAGGATGATGGTCGAGGATATTGCCATATCGGATACTATGAGGCTGGATCACCGACGTAAAGATTTCACCTGAACCATACTTATTTCTAAAACCGATGAATCATATGCACTTTTAAATGGAAACCTCAATGAACGCTACGGAATTTCAAATGGTGTCTTTTCCTTAAAAACACCGTAGCCCCCACTTTCAAAACTATGATTCGTATTATTTAAACTGACAGTATAGTTCATGTATAGTTACATACCTTATTATAGTTCATGTTTATGTTGGATTATCACTCGTACGTATACGTGTTATGTTCCCGGTATTTACCGCTTTATGATATCGCCTGCTAGTACACCTGCACTATTACCGATGATACGCACGTTACACTTACACAGATTTGTCGGCTCACACATTCATCATCGGTAATTTCCATGCCACTTGCACAGTAGAACTGCTATATCATGATATTGTTCTTAACTATAAAGTACATTCACTATTCAGTACTATCATATGACATGTTTACATTATATACTTGATATGCTCACATTACTGTTCTATATTTGCATACATCGTATTTTATGGTTATATGCATTGAGATACTGTTTTCATGAGATCTCTGGATTCGAGAACCGTGGTTATATTTCAAAGAAAATTATGTATTGTTTTAAAAACGCGGTTTCTCATGATATGATATTTCGTCTCCAACATGAGTTTTCTCGGTTCTGAGCTATGTGATACCCGATTCGAGGAGTTAGATGAGCCGTCTGCGGGTACATGGTGGACCCGGTAAGGTACCTCGGGGTAAGAAGCTCAAGGAGTAGATGATGAGCCTGGAAGGGGATGCACTACCTACCGGTGATAGTTTGGACCCGTCGGATATCCGGAGGATACCGTTCGGAGTTAGATGATGAGATAGATATGAGGGTCGATCTGAGGATGCGGCGCCTGAAAAATGAGGATTTACGTGTCGATGCTGGACACGGATTTCAGGATGTTTCGAGTGTCGATGCTGGACACTCAGGTTCCATGATGTCGATGTGTTGTTGATGGACACACGTTGATTGATTTCAAATACATACAGGCATATGATTCAGATGATTGGATTTTACATGTTATTGGCATGACTCTATTGTTGATATATATGCATACATAGTCACCCTAGATATCATAGTATTACTCTCATGATACAGTATGACCTAGGGATCGCTGTTTATTCAATTTCTACCTGTTGATATTTTCTACTCACGAGTTGGCAACTCACCCCCGTTGTGCCGCAGTTTTCTTGCAGGTTTGACCGCTTGAATCAGTAGCAGTATCGCTAGCACACAGCCTTCTTCCGGGTGTTTTGCTTTGGTAGGTGGGACACACATTGGATCGTGACCACTCTTGTACCTTTTATTCCTATGTATCTAGATAAACTCCATCAAATCAGAAACTAGACTTTGTATATTGGTAGACCTAGACAAACTTGTGTTTCCGAGACTTAGAGCGATGGGTGTAAGTTCGCTATTTGAGGTTTTGATATCTTGCTTTATTTCTTGTTCTTTCTATGTTTGATCTTCGCCATAGTACGTCGTATATTTACTGCTTTATTTAGTGGTTGTGATTCCGTCAATTGGCGAAGAGCTAGCTCCCGCTCAGAGATGCTTTTTATTTGCATGTATGTGGTTTTAGATCAAAATATACAAGGGAGATGCTGCCCAAATTTTTAAAGGATGAAAAATGTTTTCAAATAGTATATAATCCACTTTCATTTTCATATATCATTATCTATGCATTTAAATAAAAACTTGATTTCATTATACCTTTATTTCAAAACTGGACCTCCATTATTTTCCGCAAAAAGGTTTAGATTTCTGGGCTTCGGCTTACTTGAATTACATTACGCCTTTAGACGTTGCGTCATTTAAGTACCGGTCATGTGCCAAATTTTGGGCCGTGACAAACTTGGGGGATATGACGGCTTAAGAATAGGTTCAGATCCCTGTAGCTTAAGGCTTTTAAATCTTATGAACCGTGAGGGTCTCATAAGGGGAATTCTCCTTACGAGTCGTGAGGATCTCACAAGTGTAATTTTTCCTTAGGAATCATGAGGATTCCTAAGTGTGTTGCTCCTTTGTGAGTCGTAAGGATATCACGCAGGTATTTTTTCCTCACAAGGTCGAGAGGACTTTCCAAGTGCACATAAAAAATTTTTTATGAGTTTGCGCCCTTTTCGGGTTTTCACAAACTCACCGGCAGTCCTGCTGTTTTTACTCACGGCGCCCTTTTAGGTTTTCATCCGTTCCCATTTTGCTTGTGAGGATACCGTTTTTTTTCCTTCTTTTTTATTTTTATTTTTATTTTTATTATATATATATTTTTTTAAACGAGATTGCGCTCTTTCGGGTTTTCGCAAACTCGCCGGCAATCTGGCTGTTTTTACTCACGGCGCCCTTTCGGGTTTTCATCTGTGTCCATTTTGCTTATGGACATAACTTATTTTTTTAAATGGCGAAACTCTCGAAAGTAGTTTCGTCACAGGTGACCCACCTGTTTGTCGGTGGGTTTTGAGGGTGGATTCATCGTTAGATTAGCTATGTAGCCAGTGGAACTCGCGTTGCAATCTTTCCTGCTAAGACTTCGATTGCAATATAGATCCCAAGGGAATGTATCGCCGTATTTGGGGCGATGCACTAGTTTAGGGACGTTCCGGTCCATTATCGCCATGTTTGAGGCAAAATTTTAGTTTAGGGACTTTTCGGTCCAATGTCGCCTTATTTGAGGCGAGGTTCTAGTTTAGGGACATCTCGGTCCTTTTTCGCCATATTTGAGGCGAATTTCTAGTTTAAGGATATCTCGGTCCTTTATTAGTTTAGGGACATCTCGGTCCGATGTCGCCATGTTTGAGGCGGATAATTAGTTTAAGGACATCTCGGTCCTATATCGCCATGTTTGAGGCGAGGTTCTAGTTTAGGGACATCTCGGTCCGTTATCGCCATGTTTGAGGCGAATTTCTGGTTTAAGGACATCTCGGTCCTTTGTCGCCATGTTTGAGGCGAATTTCTAGTTTAAGGACATCTCGGTCCTTTGTCGCCATGTTTGAGGTTACGGAGCTTCTTTGCATACTACTCTCAGAGTCTGACTCGGGAAGATAGCGAGCAGACACGAGGGTCGTCATCTATCATAGACCTAAGTCGTGACTCGTCAAGCGTAGGATTTTTTGAGGAATTGGCCGTTCATTGGCCGGAAGGGTCTTTCGCCATGCATATCCATGAACAGGTAGGCTCCACCTTGGTAAACTTTGTCTATAATGTACGAGCCTTCATAGTTTAGCTCGAATTTCCCCCGTTTTGGACGATTGGGGATCATCGGTCTTTTGACGACTAGCACGAATTCGCCTTGGCGGAATGTTCTCGGCCTGGTCAGTCTTTCATATGACCGTGTCATCCTTGCCTTATAAGCCTCCTGGTTTTGCTGTGCTATAAAGCGAGTTTCAACGAGGGTATCGAGCTCCTCGAGCCGAAGATGAGAATTTTCTTCATCTGTCAGCTCGTATCGAACTGCTACTCATAGAGAAGGGATTTCTATTTCCGGGGGAAGCACTGCTTCCGTGCCAAATACCAACGCGTATGGTGTTGTATTCGTCGCTGTTTTGAACGTTGCTCGGTACACCGAGAGAGCTTCATGCAACCTTTCGTGCCAGTCTCTCTTATTTCTGGACACCGTTTTCTTTATAATCTTCATCAAGATCTTGTTGAAAGCCTCAGCTAGACCGTTGGCCCGAGAATTATAGACTGAAGAGTATCTCCAATCTATTTTATGCTGTTGTGCGAAGCGACTGATTTTATGACTTCTATAAGCTGGCCCATTATCCGAGATAATTCGTCGCGGAGTGACGAACCGATAAATGGCATGTGTCCTGAAAAATGGAGGATATTCTCCATCTTCACCTCCCTTAGTGGTACCTCTTCTGCCCACTTAGAAAAGTAGTCAGTCGTTGCCAGTATAAACCGATGTCCTTTGGATGATGCTGGTTCTATGGGGCCAATTATATCGGTTCCACACATTTCGAACGACCAGCTAGCTACTGTTGGGTGTAGCGGATTTGAATGTTGATGGATGAAGTCCCCATGAATTTGGCACGAGTGACACTGGTTCGCATATTCGAGGTAATCCTGAATCATTGTGGGCCAATAGTAACATATTCTTTTGATCTTCAGCTTCATCTTTGGCCCAGTTTGGTAAGAACCGTAGAGTCCGTCGTGAATTTCTTGAACGACTTTCTTTTCTTCCTTCAGCCCCAGGTATCTTAGCCATAGAAAGTCGAACAATCTCTTATATAAAGTATCGTTGACGAAGGTGAAGGACAGAGCTCGTTTCATGAGCTGATATCTAGACGACGCATTTTTGGGCGTTCGTTGGGATTTGAAGTAGTTTATGAAGACTTCCCTCCAATCCTTGACCTTTTCTTCGTCCTCTATTTGAAGGGCTACTTATTTGTTCATTTCTTTTCTTTCGGATGACTCTATCAGATCTTTCAAAGATATATTTGTTAGCGTGAGAACCCTGCAGCTTTGCATAATGATCTTTACGTCATCGAGGTCGTCATCAGCCAGTTCATTAGCCAATTTGGCCAATGCATCCGCCTTGGTGTTTTCTGCACGCGGTATACTTTTCAGAATGTAGGAGGGGATTTGTGTCAGCGGTTGCTTCACCCTTTTGCCATACTTTATCAGCTTTGGCTTGCACGTCTGATAGTCGCCATTTACTTGGCTAACGATCAGTTGGAAGTCTCCATTTATGATGAGGTCTTTGATTCCCATGTCGACAGCGATCTCGAGACCTGCTATCAAAGCTTCATATTCAGCTTCGTTATTAGTCCTTGGCTCCGTTAAGAAAAGGGCGTAACGCAATATTCCTCCTTGCGGACTCACGAAGATAAGGCTCACCCCGGTTTTGATTATGGGGGTGTTTTGCTTTCGCCTCTTCATGGAAGATGCTCCATCGAAGTAGAGTTCCCATTGGAAATCATTTTCTTCCTTCTCTCCTTCGAATGTTTCGAACGCATGTTCATCCGGCAAATCACAATTTAAGGGCAAGTCGGCTGGTATCGGATGCTCCGCGAGAAAGTCGGCAATGGTCTGGCTTTTCACTGCTTTGAGGGGTCGATACGTTATCGAGAACTCCATCAGGAGGATGGCCCATTTAGCAAGCCTACCTGTTAGTATGGCCTTTGACATCAGATATTTGAGAGGATCCACCTTTGATATGAAATGGACCTCATGTGCCAAGGCGTAATGTCTGAGCTTCGTTATCGCAAAGATCAGTGCCAGGCTATGCTTTTGAATGGGGGAGTAGTTGTTTTCTGCCCCCAGGAGAACTCGACTCAAATATTATAGAGCTCTCTCCTTTCCTTGATTGTCCTCTTATGCCCATAGCGTGCCTGGAGAACCCTCAAGGGCTGTTGTATATAGGATAAAGGGTTTTTCCTTAACCGGAGAGGCCAATACCGGCAGATTTTGTAGGTATTTCTTGATTTCGTTTAATGCATTTTGGCACTTTTGATCCCAGACGAATGGGGTTCCCTTCTTCATTAAATGACCGTAAGGACGGCATTTTCCGGAGAGGTTAGCTATGAACCGCCGGATATAAGTGAGCTTTCCTTGAAGAGATCGCAATTGTCAGAGGGTTCTTGGCGTGAGAATTTCCATAATCGCCTTGATCTTTGAGAGATCGATTTCGATACCCCGGTGCCGTATGATGAATCCTAGGAATTTGCCTGAAGATACTCCAAACGCGCATTTTAAAGGATTCGTCTTCAGATTATACTTCTGAAGACGTCAGAACACTATTTTAAGGTGTTTCCAATGCTCCTCATGAGATTTGCTTTTAACCACAAGGTTGTCGATGTAGCATTCGACGATCTTATGGATGAGTTCATCGAAGATCTTTGTCATGGCCCTCTGGTAGATAGCGCCAGCGTTCTTCAGACCAAAGAGCGTCACCTTATAGCAAAATATGCCCAGCGGAGTACAGAAGGTAGTATGCTTTTGGTCCTCAGGATGCATTTTTATTTGATTGTATCATGAAGATTCATCTATGAAGGAGAAGACCTCATAGGTAAACGTGTTATCGATCATCAGCTCGGTAACAGGTACTGGGAAGTCATCCTTCGGGCAAGCTTTGTTGAGGTCCCGAAAGTCCACGCAGACGCGCACCGTCCCATTTTTCTTCATCACCGGAACGATGTTGTGATCCAGTCGGGATATTAAACTTCTTAGATGAAACTGGAGTTAATTAGTTTCTTGACTTCAGCATTGATATTCATCTCAAGTTCGAGTCGCATCCTTCTCATCGCTGAATGTAATGTCAGCTGTGTGAACTTCTGCCAGCTCATCCTTCATCTTCTCCTCTGCGAGGAAAGCTTGGAACTGATCGGGCTCTTGTAATGCCTTGATCAGAGACTCTCGTACCTCTTTAGATAAGAGGAGAGCGTCCAATATGCTCAACTGTGAGGTTATTCTCCTCAGATGTACTAGGACATTGTAATCCACCTTATTTTTCCTAGGCGGGTCCCATACTGTGAGCTCTTTGACAACTCCATCGTCGAGGGCAATTTCCTCAGGGATTTTTTATTTCCGTTTGTCTTTTTTGCTCGAACCTTTGTTTGTAGGTCCGATATTCTTCCCAAGCTGCGTGCGTTTACGCAGCTGAATGTTCTTACAGTTCTTCTCATCTTTTTCTTTTTCGGAGGTGGAGTCTTTGAAGAGAGGGCCGAAAGGTATTTCGTCCTCAGAATCGCTCCCGAAAGTAATAAATTAGGTCTTTTCCCCTTCTGAACTGGTACCAACAATATGACAATTGCCGGTCGTTTTTTCACGCAGATCTGTCACACTCTTTTGCTGTTGACGAGCTTCGCGCTTCATCCTCTTGAAGTGTTTTTTATAGGCAATGTATCCTTGCCACCACTTCTTGAAAGCAATGGATTGATATATGCAGTAATTTGGATGTGAATTCTCTCCGTCGAGGCATATGAGCTCGGGAGTGTTTCTTATAAGAGGTGGCAGCTTCATTCCCATTAACAGGGCTTTGGCAAACCACTTCTCTGTCTTGATCCTGCTTTTATTTATCACAGGTATGCCTTGGTTTGGTTGGAGTACTTTACGACTCCATCGTGCCGCAGTTTCTTCATCCTGACGCTGACGCTTAGCCTTTTCGTATATGGCTGTTTCGCATTCTCGGTCAACTTTACATTTTCGAAAGGCTTCATTTAACAGCCTATCGATCTGGTCTTCTAACAGTTCCGGAGATTTTAGCGCCGATCCTGTCCCCGGTTCCTCTGCGTTGTTTTCTGACGCTGAGAGAGTTTCTTCTTCATTTAACAACGAATGGGATACATGTGGCAACTTGCTGTATAGTTTTCGGTTTATTCTGATGAGTCATTTTCCTCATCGTTGTCACCATCTTCATTCTTAAGAATATGCTTGAGGAACTCTTCGAGCGTGACCGATTTCTATGCCTTCTAGTTGTATTCCTCCAGCGCGTCGATGTACTTTTGTAGGTCCGTGCGCTTGTCGTCATACTCGGCAGGCTACACAGGCTTCTTGGTCTTCTTCTTTTTCTTTGAAGACTTTGAAGGCTTGACTTGGGAATTTTTCCCTTTGTCAACAATCTTCGGTACGGGACGCGGTTTCAGCATCCCTTCGATGATTTCGGGTTCAAGTGGGCTTTTCCATCTGATTGCCGGACATGCCTGTAGATCTTTCAGCATTCTTTTGGTTTTCGCTGAAAGAACGACTTCCATGGTGTTTCTTCCACGAGCGAGCATGATGCCCCCGACGCATCCACTTTTTTAGGATTGTGCTTCGGTGGTGGGTTCACCCTCCAGTTCTCAGACAGCGCGAACTTCCCCTATTGATACTGGTCCTCGACCCAGTTCTTGAAGACGTAGCAATTCTCAATTGGGTGGCTCACCATTCCGTGATAGGAGCAGTAGTTGGGGTTGTTGACGTCGCCGGGTTGTGGTGGACGCCGTGGGTCTGGTAATGTGTGAGTTTGTTGCGCATTGCCAACTCAAATAGTCTCCTCATCTTATCTCGAGGAAACGAGTAAATGCGTCCTAGCCTTTCTTCCAGGGATAGGCATGGACGTGCGTTGTTTTGGCGAGCAGCCGGTTTTGGACCACTCGGTTGTTGTTGGGTGTTGGCAATGAAGGCCGCTTTCCTTTTACCCTTAGCATTTTGAGGGTCCTTACTTAAGGAGGAAGGCCCGTGACCCATCTGGTCCATTTGGGCCAGTTTATCGATCAGAGCTTGGAAGGTCGTTAGTTTGAAGAACATCATGAACTAGGACACAGCCGTTTGAGGATCAAGGGTCCCAATGAACATACCCACGGCAGGGGATTCTTCGACGCATTGTTCGCACTTTGATCATAGGTTCCTCCACCAGATCGCATATTGGACCCAGGTTTATCCTGGCTTTACCCTAGCATTGATTAATGCCATGATTGGGGTGCGCTAGCTTGCGCTGGCGAACCGCTGTGTGAACAGCAGTTCCATCTCTGTGAATGTTCTCACGGAGTCATTTGGGAGCTCATAATACTATTTAAAGGCCATCTCTGATAGGCTTCCAACGAACTGGTGAAGCAATAGTTTGTCATCTCCTCCAGTATTGCCGCACAGAGCTCTGAACTGTGCAACGTGCTGATGTGGGTTGGTTGTCCCCTAGTACACATGGAACTTGGGGAGCGTATATCCCGACGGGTATTTAATTTGGTTATACCAGCCTGGATACGGTCACCCAGTTCTGACGATTTATCCTGCGGCTTCATTAGCTCGATGAGCTCGTATTTGTTGAGTAATATAAACATCAAGAGTAGCCTTGGAGATTGTTTCCTCCTTGGCTGTCGATAAAGCCTGAAGAGGGTTCGATGTTTCCCCTCTGTCATCCTCGATGATTATCGGCGGATTCTCGGCTGGGAGTTCTGGCTGGATCATCATTCTAACCATATCCTGGAACAAAAGAGACATCTGCTTTATGTTAGCAGCCTGCTAAGCAGCTTCCTTATCCTTTCTATCAAGCACCCTTTGCAGGAACTCTGTATCGGTCTCCTACTCCTGGCGTTGTTCGGCTGTTGTGTCCAGGCTTTCTTTCTGCCCGGTAAGTGCTGCCATTTTGGTCAGCATTTCTTGGAGCTTTTGTTGTTACTCCTGAGTTTTTGTTAGCGACCAAGTTTGCGGCCATTGACCTATGGAAGCACGGCTTTCTTCTTTCCCGGAAGCCATGTAGACCGTATGTACGATCATGCCCCTAGACTTAGGGCATTTGGGTCCATCGCCTTTGGAATTTACCGCCGGCTGTGGGATTTTCTCAGGCCTCATCCTTTTGTGGGAGGTCTAAATTGAAGGAGCCGTTATAACAGGCGCCTGTATAGAAGAATTCTCTCGCTGTATGACAGAGGGATGATCTTTCTCTTGCCGAGCCTTCGATTTCTTCGGTCGATGAGAGTAGTTTTGATCAATCACGGAGTCCTGGACTTTTCGCCAAACCCTGTGAATTTGCGAGGAGAGCCATTGATGGGGGCGTTCCGTCTTTGCCTGCATTATAGTTTCTGCACGCGGAAGGGATTTCTTTAGCACTGTCATTGGAGATTTCTTGCGTACCCTTCTGAGTAGATCAAAGTTACTCCCGGTTGGAACAGCAGCGTCAACTTCCACTATTGGAGCTAGTGGGGTAAGTCCAGAGGGGGAGTTGCCCCCAGCTTCCCTCACTCGGCGCCAGTGATGACATCGAGCGTGTCTTACAGACGGGACCACCTCAGTTTTGGAAGCAGCTTCTTTGTACCCCCGGCTTTGCGGAGGGGCTACTATTGGCGTCAACCTGTTGAAGACCAACGCCCTTAAAAATGTTTAAGGAGGGCCGGCCAATCTTTCAAAGATTGACTTTCTGGTAGGGGAAGCACCTTTGACGTCTTCACCTGCAGGAGGAGTTGGGAGGGCTATCTATTTTGGGGCAGCCCCTTCAGGTATTAACGAGCCTCTTTGCGGGCCCGTTCGAGCTTCAGCCTGTTGAAAACTGAAACACCAGATTTGGACGGCCCGTTGAGAAGAGCCTTTGTGGTCGCCGGTCGATCGAAGACTAACCTCTTGGGAGCTTCTTCCTGCGGCGCTGAGGCATCAACACCCACTGGTGGGAACATGGTCCTGAAGAATAGTACACTGGTGGCTTGCGTTACTTGCCCCACCGACATTGAAAAGATGGAGGACGCATTGGGCCCGTAGATCACTCCTCCAGTTGGGGTGGAGCGAGAGTTGCTGTTGCAAGAGGTGTAGTAGGAAGCCATCGATTTTCTTCTTCTGCACAGAAGCAAGACACCAAATTTTAGTATCTCAAATCTAAGGGCAACCATAGCGAACCGTAATTTTGTTCGCAAAACACGACATACGAAGTGTGGAGTGGAAAAAGGAAAAGGTCTCACCGAGCGTGCCAGAATCTATTCACCACCGAAAAATTGGACCGAAACATTGGGACATCTGGCCTGAATTTGGGGGCAGATGCTATTTGGATTTATCCATCCACCTCTCCGAAGATACCAAGTTGATTTATGGCACCATATATTGAAGGTTTGGATAGATGCGACCGTTATAGCAGACTTTATCAGATTCCCTCTCATTTTATGAGGGTTTTTTTTATAATGGGGATGCTTTTTCCTGCAGGCGCAAGCCCCTGCAGTTAATTACGTTTCCGCACTGCAATAACCATTTTCTCCTACTCCGGAAGTTCACTTCTTGTCGTGTGTGTTTTTGTTTGTTTTGGTTGCCTGTGGATTGTATATGAAGACTAGTTTATGTCATCGCCCGTAGAGTGCGGATTAGTACAAATCCGTATATTTTAGATTTGGGCTTAGGTTTATTTAAGGACCGTTAATCTAGTTTGAGATTAAGATCAACTTAAATGTGTGAGCATTTGAGCTCAATTTGTTCTTGTTATGGATGCGTTAATCTAATTTGAGACTAAAATCAACTTAGCAAAATTTTAAGGATCATTTTTATTTAAGATCCAGCAAAAGAGCATTTGGGCTCAGCTGTAAAAAAATTTCAGAGACTTAGCTAATTTGGGCTAAGTCTACTTAGCCTTTTTTTCCAAAAGTGCTAAGCACTTATTTAGGCTCTGTTTGTTCAGCATTTTTCTTTTCACGTAAAATTGTTAAGCACTTATTTGAGCCCTGACTCTCACATGTATGTCATGTGAAGTATTCAGTCATGAGCGCTGCCCAATAAATGTTGAACACTTTTAGTCATTTTGATTAAATATGAAGTGCTGAGCACTTTTTATGACGTCCACATGAGGTGCACGTGAAGCGCTGGGCGCTGCCCAATCAGTGCTAAGCACTCAGCCGTTTTGGTTGCATATGAAGTACTGAGCACTTTTATTTAGTGCCCAGGTGTGTTTCACGTGAGGCGTTAGCCTTTTGTTTTGGACGCCCGCGTGTTTTTCACGTGAGACGCTAGGCACTGTTAAAAGGGGGCGCCCACGTGAGGAACACGTGAGGCGCTGGTCTTTTTCCCCCTTTTTTTAGAGATTAAGTCTCTGTTAATGGAATTTTGACCATTAATGATCACCAAGATCTTTGTTTTTTGAAGATCTGATATCAGGTTTTTCTTTAAGAACTAAGTTCTTTTATAGGTTCTTTTTCCTTTTGTTCTTTTTCCTTTTGGACCTAGTTCTTTTCTGAATCTTTGATTCCCAATAACAAGATTTACCCGATGAGAATTAAATTCTCAACTTATAGGATACTTGTCTTGTGGATCTCAGATCCAGAGAAAGAACTAAGTTCTTTAAAAAGGATTAAACCCTTAGATGTGATAGAGATATTTTGATCTCTTTTCTTTACCTAGAGTCTTGAGAAGGAAGGTCTTCTTCTTTGAGAATTGAATTCTCCGTTCTTTTTTAGAGCTCCCTGTATTTTTGCAAAAGCTTATAGGGGGTTTTCTTTATCTGCTTCCGTCTCTCTCTGTGTTGTGGTCTTCTGTGTTCCTCCTTCGTGAGACTTGAAGTCTCGGGTCCTTTATATAGTGAAGGCAAGTTTGTTACTTAATTCTGAGAAAAACTCTCATTGAGAGATTCCAATTAATTTAATTGGACTCAAAATTGAGTTGGGGAATTTTACCCACCATTGGATTTTTGATCCAAGAACTTCTATTTTTTACAGGATATGATTTTTGTTTTTAACGAGATTGGGGAAATATTTTCCCCTATATAGAATTTATTCTGTAAAACAGTGATTTTTTAATCACCATTGGATTTTTAATCCAAGGGTTCTCCGTTTTACAGAGAGCAATCTTTCTTATTTAGAAAGATTGGGAGAATATATTCCAAAATAGAATATTATTCTATAATTGGATTTTTGATCCAACCGAGAGTATCTTTCTTATTTTTAGAAAGATTTGGGAAATGTTTTCTCCCAACAGAATTTAATTCTGTATTTTGATGATTTATTATCTCCGTTAAATTTTTGATCCAACGGCTCTGTTTAACAGAGAGTATTATAGAATTTTAATTTTACCGGGGCGCCGGCCCTCACGTGTTATGCACGTGGGCGCTACTTAAGAATTTAATTCTTATAATGGGTATTTATGTGCTTTGCACATTGGCGCTCGCGTGAAGAGCACGTGCAGCACCTTCTAAGAGTTTAACTCTTATGTAATGAACTCTTCTGTGCTTTATACATTGGCGCCCGTGTGGGGAGCGCGTGCGGCGCCATCTAAGAGTTTAACTCCTATGAAATCTTCTGTGCTTTGCACATTGGCGCCCGCATGAGGAGCACGTGAGGCGCCACCATAGGATTTAATCCTATAAGATTGGCTCTGGCGCTGGCGCCCTCATGGAGAGCACATGAGGCGCTGTCTCATTGAATTCAACAGTGTTTTTCTCTTTTATTAGGTTAAATATATTGGGGAAATAGCAGACAGATAATCAATATTACATACAAGCGATAAATATCATCACAGACAGGTAATCACATTACAGGCATGCAATGAACATCACAGAATATGGAAAAGCGAATATGCTAGGAATCCCGCATTTCGATTGAACCAATCACGAAACACGAAATTCCATGGTCGTGTGAATAACCCATACATCATCGATCCACGACCCCTACGAGCGCGGCAAGCCACCATCCAACCCTAGTACTAAGGCAACCCGCACTAAATATCATGAGTGGGTCACCCGGCACTATCTAGAACCCGGTAACTTGGACACTCCTCTGTGGGTCAAACCTAACTCTCTACAAGCGCGAAGAACCACTCGCCAATCCTAGAATAAGGTGACCCGGGTTTCAACTCCTTAAGATGGTCACCCGCTGTATCCTAGAATCCGGTGACTCGAGCGCTTCACTACAGGGTATCCTAGTAAATGAATCGAAATATATACAATGGTATCATCGACCGCAATCAGGTCGTGCCCCAATAAAATAATATACAACAAGCAGCAACGACGACCACAATTCGGCTGCTCGTCCCGAAGAAAAGAAATACATATACAACAATTATACAAGATCTCATACGAGGGGCTATTCATCGCGATGATCCGATAAACCATAAAAACAACAACCATAATATCACAATATCACAAACATTGCAAATAACCAGTATGCAACCCCGTCGAATTGATCGCATCAATTCGGCGACGTTTAGCAACAAAAATCTTTATCCATGAAACAAATACGACGCTATAGTTTTGATCGATAAGTTTTCCATACAGCTCTCGAACACATCAACGATTCTATCAAAATCTGGGATAAAAAGGAATATGCCAAAATTCCAATTTTCATGTGTTCAAGCCCCTGAGAGAAACAGGATGTAAAACTTGCTTCGCTGGCCGACCTAGGCAGCCAAAAGCCATTTTTGCTCAGCCGGGGTACATATGTTTTGCCCCGAGATTCTCCTGTATGATTTTGAAGACAACCCAAGACCGCTTGCATAATTCAAAATATTTTAAATCAAGTTTTATAAATACAACAACGGCTTGATTTTGGAAATCGAAAACGACAATTTCTTGATCCTAATTTATACAAGTTAAAGTCTTTTGGGCGGCTCTGATACCACTGTTAAGATGCCATGCTCACTAGTGAGGTGATCTGGCACATTTATTTCATATTTTTACTATCATTTCTCTACCTTTTATTAATTAATAAATATTATTATTTATAATTTAAGAACATATGTAGAGTTATCTGTAAAAATGCATCTATATGTTTCTTAAATAATAAATGAAATATTAATTAGTTAATTGATTTAAATATTTTTCCTAAATAAAATATGGTGCTGCTAATAATTTGTTTTGAGATATTTTTCAGGTTTAAATGCAACCAAATCAATTCAAGAGATCAAATCAAATCATATTCAGAAATTCATATCATCCTAATTTGATAACTATCTGAGGATCCTCGCAAATGCAGAGAGACAGAAAGATATTCAAGATATTATGCTCTCAAAGACACCCAAAAATAGCGACAAGAATTCACAAAAAATACGGAGCTCTAATTCTTCCAAACCGCAGTGGAACCGCCGCAAGCAAAGAAGGATTCACGGTGGATACGTCGCAGAATATAGGCTGTACGGTCTAAGTTTTTTTGTCATATTCGTCTTTTTGCGTGCGTCGATATCGAAGATATGGTTTCATATTTCAGAGCCTATAAATACAACCGAGCAGCAACCAACAGAAGGCAGCTAGTGTTTAGCTTCTAGATCAATTTAGATTCTTGTATTTTCTTTTCTCATAGCCATTAAAATTTATGTAGAAGTTTTAAGGTTTAATAAAAGGTATGTAATTTAATTCTTGTCTTTTTAATTTTATCTTTCGCATTTAATTTCTTGTCTCTTTTGTTTTCTGCACTTTAATTTCTGCAATTTATTTTTCTCGCGTTCTATTTTATTAGATAGATCGTTAATTAATATTTCTCTTTATGGATTTTCTTCTTCCCCTTTCTTCCTTCTAATTGATTTTTAAAGCGATGATGCTCGAGAGAATTGCTTTTGTGAGGGATCTAAAAGCTAGCTTTTTAATTTATTTTTTCTCTTTTCTCTTTTTGTTTTAATTATGTTAATGGGTGAGTAATTTTCTCGCTCGTTAAGCTTTAGAAAAGGGGAGTTTGAGAGATGGAAAAATCTCTTACACTCTTCCTTTGCCTAACATATGAATTTAAACATTTTCAAAGATAAAACACATCTCCCTCCTTTTAGGCACTCTATCACTGCATGATAATTGCGACCCAATTTTCGAGAAAAGTTGTGGTAACTTTACCAAAGATTTGAGATAAGAACAAACAATGGAAGGATAAGAGTCAATAGAGAGAACTTACTAGTACTGAACCCTAATCCATATTATTTGCTATTATCCTAGCATAAATTCAATAATTGGTTAAAGGAAAAGAATTTTTAATACCATCTCTTAACTATCCAATCTGAAAACCCTAATGAGTTCTTTTTATAATTGAAATTTTAAATCCCTTTAAGATTAAAACAAAAAATCCCAATATTTTTTATTAACTCGTCTAAAACATAAATTTTGATGTAATTATCTCCATGTGGATGACCCGTACTCGCCGCATCTAGCTTAGGCGACATCATGTTGATTGCAGAAATTAGTAAACACCAAAACACAAATTCCCACATCAATCATTGGGTTTTAAAGCGCGGTGGAAACTAAAATTTTAAAAATCTAGAGAGAAAAAACACCACAACCCTAGAATCAAAACAAATGACCATAACTTGAAAACTACAAGAGAGTTAAACTAAGGGTTTTATTGGCCACAACCTTTGTAGCGTGTTCTCTCATCTAAGAAAAGACCCAAGCTAGCCTTCACTCGTTCTGGATCGAGCTTGCACGGTGATCTCCTTATCGAAGCTAATCCAACATGAGATAACTCCAACCCAAGCTCTAGCTTAATTTGATCATGTCATGATAAAACAACCCACTCAACAAATTTGCTAGAAATATCGAGTGGGGGATGTAGAGAATATTACTCACTAACTTTTCTCTCAAAGTGTTCTCTAATTCTCACTCATCAAGAGAGAGTCTAATGAGATGATAATGAGAAGAAGAAGAAGAAGATCAAGATTAAGAAAGAAAAATGAGAGAAAAGATGAGATAAGAAGCTTCATCTTCTTATTTTATCTTATCTTATCTTTTCACTTCTTTTTTTTCATTTCTTCTCATTCTCTTCATATTATATATAGTATATATAAAGAGAAGAATATATGTATCACAAACATACTAAAGTATTTGTATCAAATACAAATACAAATACAAATGAGAGATAAAAAGTGAACATAATACTAGAAAATATTATTGGGTTACACTAACGCCCTAGCAATCATCCGTGGCCGTTTGCGGAACAAAAATTTTCTACGAGTTTTAAAATGGCGCTAGAATAACCCAATAAACCGGATCTTACTATAAACCTAACTAGTTAAACTATAAGAGCTATCTATTATGATAAGAAAGCCTCACCAAAAGATCCGTGTCGTTCGGTCCTCTTTCCTCATTATATGCTCCAAGTGGCCACCATGATCGCGCTTGATCTTCTTTGCTTGCTCTTTCGGTTCTCCGGGATCGATCTTGCTCGTCGGTCCTCCTTTGTCGTAGATGATCCATCCGAAGGATATGATCCATGGCTCTAGCTCCTAACTAAGTATCAAAAGGAGCAACTAGAGAACTTGGGATGCTAATCCAAGAACTCTAGGATGTAGTGTGAGGTTCTAAGTGTTTTACTATCTTTATCTTATCTCATCTCTTGTTTCTCAATACATAAGAGTGTAGAGAAGAGGTAGATGATGATGGTGGAGGAACTCAAGAGAAGGAGATAAGAGTGATGCGAATGGTGAGCTCAAGAAAATAATGAGCAACCATGTGAGAGAAAAAAATCACAATGGTTTTGTAAAACAATATCCAAGAATAAAATATATCAACCATGCTTCAATAGTTGCCACAAATGAATTAAAAATTCATTTGTCAACTATTGAGGCATGGTTCTTACCATACTCCCCATACCTTCACTTTACACCTCATTTACATTAAATAGATAAATGGAAAATAAAATAATGAGGTGTCCACCTTCTAGAATATTATCCGTAATAAAATACGGATTACAGTCTACTGTATATACATACCTGCATTCGGATAAAAACACGAATGCTCAAAGAGATAGAATAACACGAAGAACATAATACTATAATATATATATCAAAATACATATATTTAAATTATTAAATCAATACTTGATTTAATAATCTGGCTCAATTCCGATCCAGCCAATATTATCTACTGTCCGATCGAAAGTCCAGGTACAAAGTACATCAATCGATCGGAACCCTGCACGTAGCCAATACGGCTACTACATCATTTCGCCTAAACCAGAAAAACCCTCTATGTGGGACTCTAAAGACTCGACAGTACGCCGGTAGTAAGTTGGTGAATAAATCCATAACCACAAGTACATCAGCGGCACTAGCTGCACGTTACAGCTACCCGGGTACCTGTCAAAAAGGAAGGCCGACAAGCAAACTCATCCGGATTCCTACTGAGCCTATCTGTGACAATCTACGTACAGTACGGTCTCTTAGTCTGAGAGTATCGCATACCGGGTCTAGGGGTGGTAAACGTCAGACCCTAATAACCCGGTAATTCATGCTGATGCGGCTCAGGACCAATCCGGAAAACTACTGATCAGCTTATCAGTAAATCCCAACTACCTTGGCTAAGGTCTTATGGTCCTGACCAATCAAACACGATGCGATATCGACTCCCTATACCGGGAGAAATGAATCCCTAACAATCGCTCACTGCATCCATGTGGCTCGGGACTGTACACAACCAAAACCTGTTTGCACGACTCTGTAGAACCGTGGTAGGGTAGTGATCAAAGCACAGTGGGAACTCACACGAGACAAATGACGATCTCAGGTCTAAAGACTAACCTGTACTCATGTCACCTGAGAACTTCCACCTGACGATAGGTATAGTACCATTTAGAAGTTCTCAGCGGATCCGTCCAGTGTACTCATACCCAGTAAGCACCTGTATACGATCTTAGGTGCGAAAGACCAATGGTTGCAGGACCGTACCATCGCCCCTCGTCGGAGTCTAGAAACGTATATACTAGTCTACTCCGGAATATCAATGCCCAGTCTCAATACTCCCACGACTAGGGAGCTTTTAAGGATGTGAGTACCGACTACCCAGCTCCCACATCGCCATCACAACGCAGGTAGTCTAGCAATGATCCTATGGGCTTTATCAACATGTATGAATGATACGTAATAGCAAGTAAAACATATACATATATTAAGATAAATACAAACCAGATAGATTACTATCATATCGAGCAAGACTGTTCTATACATATATATGTCCAAGCATCCACATGTATACATATACAATAATGGCCTCTAGGGCATACATATTCAACAATCTCCCACTTGCACTAAGGCCATATATATTGGCGTATCGAGTACCCAATGTCTGCACTAGGGCCAGTTGTTGGCGTATTGAATACCCAACATCTCAAAAAGTCTCTCGAACTATGCTTGAGGAAGGGCCTTGGTGAATGGATCCGCCGTGTTGTCTTTTGTGTCCACTCTCCACGCCTCGATCTCCCGGCGATCAATGATCTCCCTGATCAGGTGATACCATCTCAAGATGTGCCTAGATTTCTGATGGGACCGTTGTTCCTTCGCTAAAGCTACAGCTCCATTGTTGTCGCAATACAAATGTATTGGGTTAACGATGAATGGAACAACCTAAAGTTCAGTAATGAACTTCTTAATCTAGACGGCTTCTTTTGCGGCATCGTTGGCAGCAATGTATTCAGCCTTCATCGTCGAGTCTGTGACGGTATCCTGTTTGGAACTCTTCCAACAGACCGCCCCTCCGTTGAGGGTAAACACAAAACCCGAGACAGACTTGTTGTCATCCTTGTCACTCTGGAAGCTCGAGTCGGTAAAGGACTCTACCTGGAGGTCCCCATTACTGAATACCAGAAACAGTTCTTTAGTCCTTCTCAAGTACTTAAGAATGTTTTTTACTGATGTCCTGTGGTTCTCACCTAGGTTAGACTGATACCGGCTCACCACGCTAAGTACGTAAGCTACATCTGGTCGAGTGCATAGTATCGCATACATTATAGATCCTACCGCCGAAGCGTAGGGTATAGTGCTCATGCGAACCCTCTCCTCATCAGTCTTGGGAGACATCTCTTTGGAGAGGGTGATTCCGTGCAATGCGAGTATGTTACCGCGCTTAGAATCTTCCATACTAAATCTCTTTAGTATGGGCTCTATGTACCTGGACTGTGAAAGTCCTAGTAATCTTTTGGATCTATCTCTGTAAATCTTAATCCCCAGAATGTATGAGGCATCACCCAGGTCCTTCATGGAGAACCTTTATAACAAGAACAACTTGAACGATTGTAGCATAGGAATATCATTTCATATCAAAAGAATGTCGTCCACATACAAGACTAGGAATATGACAGATCATCCGACAATCTTCTTATATATACAAGGCTCATCCTCGTTTTTGATGAAGTCAAATCCCTTGACCGTCTCATCAAAACAGATGTTCGGGCTCCGCGATGCCTGCTTTAATCCATAAATGGATTTAATCAACTTGCACACCTTCCCGCTGCTCCCACTGTCTACGAAACCTTCCGGCTGATCTATATAAACGCACTCTTCTAAACTTCCGTTCAGAAAAGCCATTTTTGCGTCCATCTGCCAGATCTCATAGTCATGAAAGACAGCAATAGCAAGTAGGATCTGAATGGATTTGAGAATAGCCACTGGAGAAAATGTTTCGTCATAGTCCACACCTGGTCTTTGACGAAAACCTTTTGCAACAAGTCTAGCCTTATAGATTTCCACCTGCCCATCTACACCAAATTTCCTTTTGTAGATCCATTTGCATCCAACGGGTTTTACCCCAGGTGGAGCAATATCCAAGGTCCACACTTTATTGGTGTATATGGACTCCATTTCGGATCGCATAGCATCCAGCTACTTATTAGAGTCCCTGCTGATAATGACATGCCTGAAACTAGTAGGATCATCTTCTTCCAAGATTCAATCTTCTCGATCCCCGTCTATGAGAAAACCATAGTATCTCTCGGGCGGATGAGAAATCCTATTAGATCTACGGAGTGGCTGAGGTTCGTCGGGTATTAAAAATCTTCAGTTATAGTTTGTGTTTTTGGAACTTCATCCAGTTCTACCACGTTGTCACCAATGTTTTTTGCAAGAAATTATTTTTCCAAAAATGTAGTATTCCGAGAAACGATAATCCTTTGTTCCTCTGCGTGGTAGAATAGATATCCATTAGAATCCTTTGGGTATCCCACAAACTTACACAAAACTGATCGTGCCTCGAGCTTGTCTGGGTTCTGATTTTTAACATAAGTAGGGCAACCCCAAATGTTGGTACATTTAAGATATAAACTCTTTCTACTCCATATTTCATATGGAGTTTTAGGCACGGATTTAGATGGAACTTGATTCAAAAGATGTGCTGTTGTTTGAAGCGCATATCCCCAGAAAGAAAGAGGCAACTCAGCACTACACATCAAGGAGCGAACCATATCGAAAAGAGTATGTTTCCTCCGCTCTGATACACCATTGTGCTGTGCTGTATACGAAAGAGTCAGCTGAGAGAGAATACCATTCTCTTTTAGAAAATCCTAGAATTCCGTACTTAAGTACTCCCCTCCTCTATCAGATCGGAGGGTCTTGATACCTTTGCTAGTTCGGTTCTCTACTTCGTTTCTGAATTCTTTGAATTTTTCAAAAGATACAAATTTGTGTTTCATAAGATACATATATCCGAATTTAAAGAGATCGTCAGTGAATGTGATGAAGTACGAGAACCCACCCATTGCATGTATAGACATCGGACCACATACATCACTGTGTATGAGTTATAAGAGCTCTGCTGCTCTTTCTCCGTGTCTGGTGAACGGAGATTTGGTCATCTTTCCCTTGAGACAGGACTGATAAGTTTCATAAGATAAAAATTCGAACGTATTCAAATATCCATCCTTATGCAATTTACTCGGTCTTTTCTTTCCGATATGACCAAGTCTACAATACCACAAGTAGGATTCGTTCTTTTCTGAACTCTTCCTCTTGCGTGTGTTTTGTGTGTTGAAAACTGCATTTTGATTTAGAACATAGATACCATTATACAGTGTACCTTCTACAATAAATACCTGATTAAGGTAAATGTTCATGATATTTCTATCAAGAACAAACTTATATCCAACTTTATCAAGTAAAGAAACCGATATAATGTTGCAAACCATGCAAGGTATATAATAGCAACTGTTCAAAATCATAGTATTGCCTATTGGCAATGCTAGATGATATTCACCGACGGTAGCAGCATCAACTTGTGCTCCATTTCCCTACTCCGAGAGACATATCATCAGGTCCAACCATCCTACTTTTTCTAAGTCCTTGCAATAAATTACAGATAAGAGATCCTGATACGGTATCAATACGCAGGAGTTAGGACTGACTGAAAAGCAGTTCTCAATAACAAGAATGCCTGAAGGAGATGCAACAGTATACTTCTTCTTCGTTGGGGTCATTAAGGAATTCATGCAATCCTCTTTCCCTTGCTCATACTCATGACTGTTGTCATAAGTTATAACCGAACCGACGTTTCCCAGCCCTGAATAAGAATTCGGATCGGTCAAGCGATACATTTTACTATCTTAATTAGGGCGTGAATTGGTTGCTACCTGGAGAGAGAGAAAAGAAACACTCAACGTGCGCTCTTATAAGATCAGATTGGTCATTAGTTTATCTAATCAATATGGCTCCTACTGTTTCCTCGAATTCTTCTTCAAACCTTAAAAGAAGAACTAGTCAGGATTAATCGCACGTCACAATACTTACTTAACCTTTTGGCCAGGCTAGTGTCGGTACTTCGAGGGAGGTTTTCCAACACTTTCGCGAAGTTCCTTAATTATGTAACCTCTTTTCCCTGGAGGCGTAGCCCCGCTAACACCGTTCTAGACACCTACTTGGTTTGTAGCATTAATTGTTAAGTGAAATAATCTCCCAAGAGTAATCCTACTCATCAGTGGGATCAGGATCCAACTATCATTGTGTGATGCACTAGATGGAAGCTACTCTAGTCACCACACTCCAGAAGGTATGCAACACTAGCAAGTTTCCTATATATTTGAAACTCCCGATGTGGCTTTTGCCCCTAGGACCCTAAAGACCTTGACACAGTCAACAAATCAAAAAGTCCTAGTCAAGTTCAACCCGTCATTATCTTGATTGCATTAAACCCACCCGTATAACATTTGACACAGTCAACAAGGTTACACGACCGTCCTAACCAATCGCATCATATGCTACAAATAAGTAGTAACCAGCTATCGTTCACTATGCCTTGACACAGTCAACAAACGTAGCACGAATACTGAGTATTACTTATAGGAAATGACGGAGGGCTACAGCTGGTTTTTGGCGAAAAACCATTAACGTAATGAACTTAATATCGTTGAAGGAACCTGAGCAATTTTGAAAAAGAGTGGTTTAGGCTCCGCTTTTGAAAACTTGGCTTTTTTAAATAAAACCGAGTAATCTATAGCATAAACTTTTGCTCAAGAGGTCACTTCCTATGAAGGGATCTCGGCTCTTGCCTCCCGGAATGAGGTGCTGGATATTCACAAGTGAATACCATTATGCAAAGCGAAAGAATATAACTATAGTTTTTCGAAATTTGTTCCAACAACATCTTTTAGGTTATGCGGTCCCATCATTTAACACCTATCAAACCAGAAAAGAACGAAAATACAATGTACATATATGCCATCCGCATTCGCTACGGGGACCCGTCATACACTGTTAGGTTATTTAACTACCGGCAGAGCGGGGGCTGGACTAGCGCGGGTGCAAAATATATACAACATCTACTAGTATATATATAAATATATATAACATTCGTCCCAGGCATGATATAAGCAATATCACAGAATCTCAGCAAGCAACACAGAATAGTGGATAATCTTGGAGCCTCCGGTTTCATTTGAGTCGCAAATGAGACCCGACATTCCCGGTCGTGTGGATAGCCTGTGCAATGGAAACCTGGACCCCTATGAGCGCGGCAAGTTACCCGCCAATCCCAAAAGTGAGGCAACCCTAATCAACAAAGTGAATGGGCCACCTAGCACTTCACGGGATCCGGTAACTTGAGCGCCCCTCCGTGGGTCATCCTATACCCCCTACAAGTGCGGTGAATAGCCCGCCAATTCTAAAGTGAAGCCCCCTCCGTCTCAACGCCATGAGATGCGGGCCCGTTGCCCTCTAGAACCCGGCTATTCGAGCACTCCACCGTGGGGTAATCTTAGTACATAAAATGAAAATATATGTATGAAGGTGACAGCGAGCTCAACCCGGTCGTGCCCCAATAAAATAATATGCAACACAGCAGAGATGGCAGTCCACATGTCGAACGCTCTCTCCGCAATAACAAATGTACAAATGAATTTTAACTATACTACCACCATTGCACCACCGTCTATCCACCATGACAATCCAACCACAATATCGGTAAAATCACATAACATTAACGTGAATGTCATGTTTGCAAACCCGTCTAAAAGGACATATAGCAGTTAGACGGGTTATACCGATTAAATTACATTCATGGTCGCAAATGCTAATCTAAGTACTGATAAAAAACACGTATTTAAAATTTCGATCGACTAAACTTTTCCGAATAGGCCCCTAAGAGCAATACAGCACTTAAACAAATCTGGGCCAAAAATATACATTGCAAAAATCACAATTCCATACACTAGAGATACTGTAGAAATTTTGAGCACAGAAACCCAATTTTGGCCACGGAACCGCCGAAAACAAGCATGTTTGGCGGCGCTTCCGCGGAGGAGTTAAAGGTTCATGGTCTCAAATTTCTTGTGTCTCTCTAAAAAAAACCTGCATGAATTTTTGATATACTGAAAATGATTTTTTGACCACTTTGAAAAATTGGCAGAAAGTGAGAAATGGAATTGTGGTTTTGGAAAACATCGGTCGATCGATATTCTAAACACGTTAGAACTAGCTAGTATAGGTTTTATGGGGTGGCTCGGATACCAAGTTGGGTTACACTAACGCCCTAGCCATCATCCGTGGCCGTTTGCGGAACAAAAATTTTCTATGAGTTTTAAAATGGCACTAGAACAACCCAATAAACCGGATCATACCATAAACCTAACTACCAAAACTATAAGAGCTATCTACTATGATAAGAAAGCCTCACCAAAAGATCTGTGTCCTTCGGTCTTCTTTCCTCATCATACGCTCCAAGTGTCCACCATGATCGCGCTTAATCTTCTTTGCATGCTCTTTCGGTTCTCCGGGATCGATCTTGCTCATCGGTCCTCCTTTGTCGTAAATGATCCACCCGAGAGATGTGATCCATGGCTCTATCTCCTAACTAAGTATCAAAAGGAGAAACTAGAGAACTTGGGATATTAATCCAAGAACTCTAGGATGTAGTGTAAGGTTCTAAGTGTTTTACTATCTCTATCTTATCTCATCTCTTGTTTCTCAATATATGAGAGTGTAGAGAAGAGGTAGATGATGAAGGTGGAGGAACTCAAGAGAAGGAGTGGAGAGTGATGCAAATGGTGAGCTCAAGAAAATAATGAGCAACCATGTGAGAGAGAGAAAATCACAATGGTTTTGTAAAACAATATCCAAGAATAAAATATATCAACCATGCTTCAATAGTTGCCATAAATGAATTAAAAATTCATTTATCAACTATTGAGGCATGGTTCTCACCATACTCCCTATACCTTCACTTTACACCTTATTTCCATTAAATAGATAAATGGAAAATAAACTAATGAGGTGTCCACCTTCTATAATATTATCCATAATAAAATACGGATTACGGTCTACTGTATATATATACCAGCATTCGGATAAAAACACGAATGCTCAAAGAGATAGAATAACACGAAGAACATAATACTAGAATATATATATATATATATCGAAATTTATATATGTAAATTATTAAATCAATACCTGATTTAATAATCCGGCTCAATCCCAAGCCGGCTAGTATTATCTGCTGTCCGATCGAAAGTCCGGGTACAATGTACATCAATAGATCGGAACCCTGCACGTATCCAATACGGCTACTACATCATTTAGCCTGAACCAAAGAAACGCTCTGTGTGGGACTCTAAGAATCGACAGTACGCCGGCAGTGAGTTACTGGATAAATCCATAACCATAAGCACGTCAGCAGCACTAGCTATACGTAACGGCTACCTGGGTGCATGTCGAAAAGGAAGGCCGACAAGCAAACACATCCGGATCCCTACTGAGCCTATTTGTGACAATCTCCATACAGTCCGGTCTCTTCGTCTGAGAGTATCGCATATCGGGTCTAGGGGTGGTAAATGTCAGACCCTAATAACCTGGAAATTCATGCCGATGCGGCTCAGGACCAATCCGGAAAACTACTGATCAGCCAATCAGTAAATTCCAACTGTCTTGGCCAAGGTCTTATGGTCCTGACCAATCGAACACAGTGGGATATCGACTCCCTATACCGGGAGTGACGAATCCCCAACAATCGCTCACTGCCTCCATGTGGCTCGGGACTGTACCCAACCAAAACCTGTTTGCACGACTCGGTAGAGCCGTGGTAGGGTATTAATCAAAGCACAGTGGGAACGCACGCGGGACAAATGACGATCTCAGGTATAAAGACTAACATGTACTCATGTCACCTGAGAACTTCCACCTGACGATAGGTATAGTATCATCTAGAAGTTCTCGGCGAGTCCGTCCAGTGTACTCACACCCAGTGAGCACCTGTATGCGATCTTAGGTGCGAAAGACCAATGGTTGCGGGACCATACCATCACCCCTCGTCGGGGTCTAGAAACGTATACACTAGTCTACTCTGGAATATTGATGCCCAGTCTTGATACTCCCACGACTAGAGAGCTTTTAAGGATGTGCGTACTTACTACCCATCTCCCACAAGTATGATCGTCATCACAACGCAGGTAGTCTAGCAATGATCCTACGGGCTTTATCAACATGTATGAATGATATGTAATAGCAAATAAAATATATGCATATGTTAAGATAAAGACAAATCAGATAGCATACTATCATATCGAGCAAGACTGTCCTGTACATATATATGTCCAAGCATCCGCATGTATACATATACAATAATGGTCTCTAGGGAATACATATCCAACAAATATATATATATATATATATATATATATATATATATAAATCAACGCTTTATTTAATAATCCGTCTTCAACAAGAGTCGGTTGGTATTATAAAAACGTTCGATTAAACTACGTGTATCTACATGTGTTTAATCGAACTCCTGCACATATCGCCATACGCGCTCTACATCATTTCTCCTGAGCTGGGAAAGCTCTGTGTGGGACTCTAAACACTCGATAATACGCTGACAGTAGGTTTAGGATCATATATATAACTCACAAGCATGTCAGCGGTGCTACCTGCACGTAACAGCTACCAGGTATTGATCAAAAGAAGGTCAATGAGTAAGCTCATCAGAACCCCGTAAAGTCTATCGGTGACACTCACCGTACAGTCTGGTCTCTTCGTTTGAGAGTGTCGCATACCGAGTCTCGGAGGTGAAAACCGTCAGACTTCTAATAACCCGATAAGTCTTACCAATCATGAACTCATAACCACACAAGAAACTACTGATAGCACTTATCAGTAAATCTCAACTGCCTTGGCCAAGCACTTATAATTATAGTCGATCTGGCAAACCATGACCTTGACCCCCTATACCGGGAGAGACGAAATCCCTTCGATCGCTTACTGCCTCCATGTGCTTCGGGACTGTACCCAACTAAAACCCATTTGCACGACTCAGCAGAGCTGTGGTAGGGTAGTAATCAAAGTACAGTAGGAACACACATAAGACACTATGATGATCTCAGGTATACAGACTACCATGTACTCATGTCACAATAGAACTGCTATCTAACGATAGGTACAATACTATCTAGGAGTTCTTAAGTGAGTCTGCAGTGAAACTCATTCATCCAATGAGCACTTGTATACAATCTTCATTGTCAAACACCAATGGCTATGGAATCAACCATTGCCCCAGTCAGAGTCAAGAAATATATACACTAGTCTACTTTGGAATATCGATGCCCAGTCTCGATACTCGCACGACTAGGGACAATTAAGAATGTGCTTATGGGCTATCCAGGCTCCACTAGTATGATTATTATCATAATCCTGGTAGTCAGATAAAAATCCTATGGGTTTTATCATTATGTATTAACAATACGTGATAACGAGTAAAACGTATACACATGAATGATAAAGAAAAACCAGATAACATACTATTATCTCGAGTAAAATTATTCTCTCCATATAGGTCCTCCTACAATTACAATAATTACCTTGAGGGCACCTATATCTAACAAAAACTCCCCAATCAATCCTGAGACCTTCCAGTCTCTTCAGCTACACCATTATCACCATTTTTATTGCAATTTATCTCTCTTTTTAATTCCCATACACATATATCCTTTCACTATATATACTAGGAAATCTTAGCTACCTCCTCTATGAATTTATTCAGAAAAAAATTCCTCCCAAGTTCATCTCTCAAGACCTTCAAGCCAAGTCTCCTTCGAAGCCAACAAATTCTCAAGCTCGTTCCTCCGTATATCGACGGTCTCAAGGTTTCCTCCTTCTTCTTCTTCAAAACTCTTTAAGATTCGCAAGCCCGTAAGCCCCCCTTGATCTCCCTCTTTACTTCTCCTCTCGCTTTCGTCATATTATGAATATTAAAGTTTAAATGAAAAATATATATACTCTTCGCAACTTGATGTGTTCATTTTAAATGTTAACAAGAACAGTATCCATTCTCAAGTTATCATTCTTGTAATCCATATCTCATATATTTTCATATGTAATTTTAGATGGTAATTGCTATGTTAAATAATATTTAGAACGCAAGAAACGGATAAATACCACACTTTTATTTCAGTTTAATATTAATTCTTGTGACATTTCATGTAGATATACATGGGGTAATGATCTACCCCACACGCACACTTTTGATTCATAACACAATCACGTGTTTGTAACATTTTTAATAGAAACGTTTTTCATTAAAAGACCCTCAAGTCTTGGAAACATAGAAATTTTAATCCTAAAACCTTTCCCTTGGCAATTACGTCCCTACAACCCTCTTTAGGGGAGCCCTGTTGAAGATGTTGTGGATTTTCGCACATCTTGTGTCTAGTATGTGAGATCGGAGCTCTTCACGGAGCGCGTTCTTGAAGGAAAAGAAAAATACAGAATTTTTAAAAATAAAGTTAAACAATTTTAAAAATAACTTAATTATCATATATTTGTAACTTAAAAGAAAGCAATTTTTACAAATTTAATTTCAATAAAATACTCTAAATTAAAAGATTAAGTTTTATTAAAATACCTCAAGTTTTCCAAAAGTTAGATTTTTCGTTAAAATACCATAAATTCTTAAAAGTTAAGTTTTATCACTAAAATACCACGAAATCTAAAATATATTTTAATAAAAAAAACTCTTGATATTCTAATTAACATATTTTTACTAAAAACACCCTCGAGATTTTTAAATAAAGTATTTTACATAAAAAAAACTCGAGCTTTCATATGGATCATTTTAATTAAACACTTTAAAATTCTAAATCATATATTTTCACATAAATACCTAGAACTAATACAACTAGTAACTAGCGAGTGTGTAGGTTGCAGACGGGTTTAAGTGACCTATTATCTCTTAAGTATCGGGGAGCGGGAGATAATTAGCGTATCACTTGCTTAATCCCCATATATATATATATATATATATATATATATATATATATATATATATATATATATATATCTTCATGAAAATCAAGTTACTTGAATATATCAAATTAAATATAACCAACACATGAATATATGAACACTAGACATGACTTGGTCTAAACCTTCATGATTCTTGATATGAACTCAATCTTAAAAATTTGATACTATACATCATCTTTTGTATTCATGAATTCGATTAAGGCTGGTAACTTTAATTATTGACTATTATACGTGGGGTATTGGGGTAGTTTGAGTATGAATCCAACGGAATCTCAGGAATTCCATCACGTCGCTAGGTACTGAGCTGAAACGGTACAATAACATCGTTGTGGTACCGGGCTGAAATGGTACATCACGAACTCACTACTCAGGCCCGTGTTTCCTTACTCATGGGGCCCTATCCTTGAATTTGAGAATACTCTTAAAATTGGTTGACATTCACACTTGAACTCACGTTAGTTAGCTTGCCCTTTTAGTGGCCTCTGTAGGACACATTGCTATTCATTATATGTTCAACACTTTTACTTGTTATCTGCTCAGTATACCTACACTACACGGTCATGCTATACTTATTTGTCATGCTCATGTTATATTGTTATGCTTATATACATGTTTCCATATGCATGATACCTTGCCACACGCATATAGTTGCTAGGTTTAATTGATACCCTTACATAACCACATTAGAATTTATATTCTACTTACATGCTGTCATTTACCACACATTCACATTTCTATCATTTTTAGGGACTTACCGAGTGTATGTTCGCTGACGGGCATCCACCCATCTCTTTCTTTCTTTTGGATGTTCATCGGGTGGTCTAGGGACTGAGGAGGTAGAACCGACTACCGAGGATTACGACCAGTTCGCTTCTGAAGCTGATTTTTAGTTTTCTTTCTAGATTTCATTTTCAGTATACCAATTGTTTAGGCACTTTATGTTCATGTTTCTTTTTTTTCAGATATCATGTGTCAGTTTAACTCTGTAAAATTTGGAATGTAAATATATACAGTTAGATTTTCATTATCATGTTATTCTTGTCATTTTTATATTGCTTATATACGCTTAGAGTATTTGTTTCGAGAAATGACCTTCTCGGAATAAATACATTGCGGGCCTCGTCACATGCCTGATCCCATATTTTGGGAAGTGGGGCGTGACACATGTTGTTCATGTTCTCCGTCAGTTCATAAGTAATCCTTCATCGGTTCACTATGCAGCTCTCATATGGGTTCTTTCAATACCTTCGTGATACTTATACTCGGTCCCTATTATTTCATTCCGGCTTTGACCTTGCTTTACGTGCATACTCTGATGCTGGCTGGGCCGATGACCCTGACACTCGTCGAACTACCACCGGGTTAAGTGTCTTATTGGGTACATCTTTGATTTCCTGGCGCAACAAGCGTGAAGGTATTGTTTCTCGCTCAAGCACTAAGACTGACTACCGTGCAATGACTGATATTGCTACAGAGATTAAATGGCTTCGTAGTTTGCTTGTTGATATGGGTGTCGTCATTTGTTCTTGTGTTCTTCTTTATTGTTACAACAAGGGTGCCATTCATATTACTGAAAACCCCGTTTTTCATAAGCGTACTATGCATATTGAAGTGGATTATTACATAGTTCGCCAATAGTATATGTAACACCCTAGCACTGTTATACTATATCTTATTTGGGGTATTTCAAATTTTGCGACAGATTTCTTTATTACTATTGCTCTTGGGTGCGGATAGTGCATTTGGTAACTGTAGTTAGTATCCGACCTGACCCGCATGTTTGAAACTCATCATGGTTCAATATTACATCAATATTTGCTAGTACAGAGGATCCATGCACATCTAGATTCTATACACATATATAATATATTTTTTATGTGCATATCTTTTAATAATACAAATAATAACCAAATAATATATTTTGATATCTAGCATGGCATGTTATCGTACCCTATATCATGTGGTTGCATCCATACATCATGTTCATGTCCTAAGTGTTAAAAAAGACTTGTTTGGATCGCTACGTATATTTACGTAGATCCGTACTTGGGGTATGCATTTTTATCGACCGAACATCGTACTATGATTTTAACTTTTACGTATATTCTCCGTATTTAAAAACTAGATTTTTAGAAGAGACTCGGATAATATTCGGAGTAATTTGATATTAGCTGTATAATCCCAAACATATATATTATAATATTCATAAACTAACAGTATATATATAATATATAATATATTAACTAATTATCTCTCGTCTCTCTCTCCCCTCTGTCTCTCTCTCACTATATATATAATTATATAATCTGTTATATTTAAACCCTCACCTAACCTCTCTCTTTCCCTCTTTTTCTTTCTTTCTTCCGCCGCGAGAACCCAAACCTAGCCCATGTCCTCGTCATCGCCGCCGACCTCACCTCATGCTCAACCTCACCTCACCCCCTCACCCTCTTCTCTTCACCACCTCCAAGACCTCTACCCCTCCTCCTCTTCTCCATTCCCACAGCATCCCTTGCACCTCCCTGCGACACCAACCCAGAAACCCCCACATCCTCTTGCCGTTGGCCCTCGCTCTCGCCAGCACCATCATCCCATCTTCTCCTTCTCACCTCTCTCCTCTTCCGACACCTCAGATCACCACCACTACCAACCCCTGCACTTCCCGATCCCGATCACCAACCCAAGAAACCATAGTCACCTTGCCGACGTAGCACGTCATCGTCGACCTGCGTCGCCGTCATCTCGCCTCTGTCCTCGCCACCTAGAACCCAACACAACAGCCACCCACTTTTCTTCTTCATTTCTTGCTTTTCTCGATCATTTCTTAATTCTCCGATCGGCTCGCCGGAGTTGCGCGCGTCACTGACGATCCAGACCCAGTCACCGTCGTCATCCAGCTTAGTCACCGTATCACGTCACTACTCAGCCAGGTCTAGTCTTACGCGTGTAAGTTTGCATCGCGACATTATTTCCGACGTCAGACATAGCATCTGTATCTCGACATGAGATTCGATCAGGCAAGTTTTAAACTTGCAACATGCTATGTTATTATATCGATATCTATATGAATAAGAACAGTGCATATGTTTTATTATTCAGCAAATATTACAGATTTACAGTTTTACGGTATCCGTTCGTATCTGTACTGATAATCGTTTATCTAGTTGCATGCCGGAACATCATGATATCATTATACTACTATATCGGTACAATATGTTATTTAGATTGTATCATACATGGTAATGGACATATAATGGTTATTACAGATAGATACATATGCATCCTGGCATCAGTTGTGTTTACAGTATTCCGATATTGATTACAGTTTCACATTAGGTATCTATTTGATTCATATGCATTACATGATATGTTCACAACACACTACCTGACTTGTTACTTGGATCTTATTACTAATGCCAACAATCCCGACTTGTTTTCCTGACAGACGTGACTTATTGTCTGCATAGACAAGAATTGTACCTACTTGATCCTGTATTGGCATTATATTTATATCGTTAATACCTGACTTGAACACAAACCTGGGAGAAAAGGAGAAATCAAGAATATAACCGAAATGTAACTCAAGAGGATATTATTATTGTTTGCCGTGGTTCCGGGCGTTACGGAATAAATCATTGTTTACCGTGTTTCCGGGCGTTACAGAATAATCATTATTGTTTGCCGTGGTTCCGGGCGTTACGGAATAAATCATTGTTTGCCGTGTTTCCAGGTGTTACAGAATAAATCATTGTTACCGTGGTCCCGTGGGGAATGAACGGGATATATACTGTTAAGTTACGATGAGAATTATATTAATTGATTTCAAAGACTTATAAAATAGATAACATAGAAGCACAGATTTAGGATACACATCACACACCCATACATACACATAGCTCACTATTTGTATTTGTGTTATTTATTTATATTCTGTTTAATTATAACATCATATCCCGGTTACTACTATTATTTTGATATTATGACACACTGATGTCTGGGTTTTGCATGGCTTGGTTCATCTACCTTTATCGCAGGCAGATCAAAAGTAAATCAAGCCGAGCAGTGAGGATTGAAAGTGTATTATTAAAGATGTTAAGTTTATTTATTTCTGCGGTTTTATTTCTTTTGATGTGAGCCATATTGGTACGTGATTCAGATATTGTTTATTGGATCTTGATTCATTTCTTCTTTATGCATTTTCTTGATTTTATTTACTGTGGCAAATGGACATGTGTTAGCCAGCTTATATATTTTTTTTCTTTTCTTGATATCCTACAGACAACCGTAATGTGACTGTGGAGGAATGATTCCTAACTACAGGTAGCATGGTTGGCTCTGTCACGTGTCGTAGTTACTTATCTTGGGAAGCGGGACATGACAAGATTTGTTTGGTATCAAAGCCCTAAGATTTAGGGTTAGTCGAGTTTGGTTCTTTTGTAGTTGGCTATTAAACCCAATACGCTAATCTGGAAACCGGGAATTAGAAACAAGTCTTGCCACATTACTACCTTTCCAGCCTTGAATCTATAGCTATCTTGTTTATTGAATCTTGTTCACTGTTGCTAATCCTCTTCAGTGTCTTGGCTTTATAATCATGGCGGATAGAGACTTGCGATCGTTATTGGGACATTACCCGCGCATGCAAACACGTATGTTTCAGAAATGGAATCGTTTTAAGAAAATGGATGCGCACGCGAGCTCGGTCTCATTTTAAAATCTATAAACCGCAAGTGCACGGCGCGTTGTAGCAAGCCGGCAAGTACGGGTCGATCTGCGGGGAATTGTGTATTAGGTTTTGTTGTTTAAGGTTCAACAAATAATGAATTGGTTGGTTTGTGACAAAAATATAAAACACGAAAACAAAGAAAACAAGTTTAAGAAAGAAATGACTGTAGCTTTGGCTCGGATGGTCAAATCGCGACGATTCCTTCGACGCTTCCTTGTGCATGAGTTGTCCGACCTTGTGTCGATCCCGACGTGAAGCATGACTTGTCAAGGTGGTTGTGGAGCACAAGTCATCAAATTCCAATATTTGACGCAAAACATGAAACGAGTCCGTTTTTTCCACTTACCTTTTATATGTCCAAGATTGAGGTATCAACACTAAGCATAATAGTTAGCAAGCATACGACAACATCAAAAACATAAAGTAGCGAGTGAGAGCAAATAGTTTTAGTGTTAATTTTGCTAAGGGGTTTGTGATAGTATAGGGTATATAAAAACTAAGGGTTTGTCAAGCACTTGGTCACAAAATACCGTATCTAAACTTAACAAATTTAACACCAAATTGATTTTAACTTAAACATTGTGAAATGGGGAAGGGAGTGAGTATGGTATATGAAAAGGTTACAAAGTAACCATGGTTTCAAAAAACCATATCGCATCAATACATAAACAATCTTTAAGTTAGAATCATATTAAGCAAATTAAACATAAACAAGATGAGGAGGAAGGCAAGGCCTTTCATCTCATTTCCTCATCATCACCACAACCAAAGAAAGATTAGTTACATATAATGAAAAGAAAAGCAAGTAAGGAAAAGAAATAAGTAAACAAAACAATAACAATATTATTAACACTTGAAAAAGTTTAGGTACAAGATACTGATAGCTTGTTCAACCTCCATAGTGAAACTCTTAAAAGAAAGCTTCAAAAGGGAAGAAGAAAAAGAAACCAAGTTAAAACCCACTCAACTCTCAAGCCTAAACCAAAAAATAAAACAAAACTATAGAATATGTGCACCCTCTCTCTAATCTGTTCTGGTATTTATAGGCATCAAAATAGAATAAACAAACAATATAAAATGTATGATGTGATACCTATAAAGTGCCAGCAGAAAAATGAGGGGAAAAGGAGCTAGAGGGGCCGGCGTTGTCAGATTTATTGGGGGGGGCCCGCCAGTCAGGATCCGAGCAATGAGGCTCATCTTGGCATGGTGGATTTGTGTGCTCTCCAGAATCACTCTGATGCTGTTTGATTTATCTGTTTAATCCTGGTTTGCATTCAGAGATTTGGAGGGAAACTTGATGCCATACATCACATCAAAACTTTTAGCATTTAACACTCATGCCCACTTGTGCCCACATGTGCCATGGGCAGCCCCCACCTAGGTCTAAGAACCAAAGAGCTATGTGCACACTTGTGTTGTGTTGGACCAAAATTGTGTACACATGTCTATTTGCAAAAGAGCTCTTTGAATATCGGTCGGTTTTCTGTTCTGATTGCAGTGTCAGCTCCTAAACGTTATATCCGTGATTTTGAGTGTGTTTCATGTGTTTTATCACGACTACCTGTAATCTGTTATTACTGAGCATACACTAATTAATAGTACCGATATATTACAAAATTGATAATAAATGAGAGGTATTAAAATGCAGTTTTCTGAGATGAACAAATATCCCCAAACTTATCTTTTGCTCGTCCCGAGCAAAACAAAAATCCTAGCCTCACTTTCACAGGGAACGCGATTGCACTGAGCACGTGCAACAAGCCGTTAAACTTTTAGGTGTCCCTAATAGGAGGAGTGTTGTCTCCGGAGGGTTTTCAGCGGATTACACCCATAAAATCCAGTCAAGTTACCGTTGCGGAGAAACTGTTGATTCTAATGTTAAGATTAAGAATCAAAGCTAGAAGTTCTATTATCCAAGTTAGAAACGTTAAACCCTATTTTTCACTCTTCACAATTTGTTTAATATAAACTTATACGCGTCTTTACGTGATTGTGTGGATGTTGATAAGTTTTAAGAACTTGATTAGGGTCATCATCTCATAATTACGGACCAGGATAGACTTCTAAAAGATAACACGAGTTTGAAAGGAGTTAGGATTTTCTCAAGTTTATTCTCTAGTTAAGTTTCAAGTCAGAATATATATCATTTTTAACAGAGAACCAAAGTTTTATTTTTCACTCTTATCTTTCACCTGTTGTTGTTCATACACACCTTTCGTTATCGTGCAAAACGTCTTTATAAATACAAACCTTCATATCTCCACGAAAAAACTGTTTTAATAGAAAACTCGTCTTCGCCAAGATTATTCTCCCACAAAGAACCATGAAGACTTTTAACTCGGAGAGAACACTTACTTAACTTGTTTTATTTGGCGATTGGAAACTTAGCGAGTTTTGGGTCAATAACTCTAAAACCAGATGGTTTTAGGGCATTAGGTGTGGAAACACCCCAAGGACTTAATTACCCAAGTTACAAAGGCCACAAAACAAAAGAATCGTTTTATTTAAAATATTCTAGACTCAGTAAAAATGGAGATATAGCCAGCTTTTCTTTTAAATCCGAAGACGTTACATGTGGATAAGTTGTGTAATTACTCCAACAAGGTTCCAGATGGGTTATTTTTCAGACTTATAGTTTCTATTACAACCTCTACAAAATCCTTTATATCTACTTCACTGTATGAACTATTCTTGATATTACTTAACTCAGAACAAACATATTTGATCCTAAAGATATTTATCAATTTTTAAAAGTTTTTCAGACATGAATGACTTCATCTAATTCTCAATAACATACGACACGTGTAAAGTGTTATAAAAGACGTATATCAGTTATGGTTAAACACAAAGGAGGGTTATCTTTCGGGTCGTCAGTCTCATGAAAAAGATTTAATTATTTCTAACTTATCAACCGAACTGTTAGACTTCGGGTCTAAGTTCCCCTTCTAGCTAACATGACAAAAAAGTTTTCATGTTTTTGAAGAATTTTTTTTTAATTTTTATGGGTTTTTTAACATGTATGCAATGCAAAATATACATATGATGCAGTAAAATAAACGTAATGCTCACCCCCAAACCTGAGTTTCACGATGTCCTCGTCGTTGCCCCCGTCTCCGGTAGCTAAACTTAGGCATCGGGATGAGAATTTTATTCAAAGAAGAAAAAAACCTAAAACTAATTACAGCATATACAAGTTAAAAGATTGGGTCAGTCCAGAAATTAATACCAGCAATTAAAAAATTTTGTCAATATAATGCAAGGGATGGCAAAAGAATATGTATATAACAAAGAAAAATAAGAAAGTGTTAGATGTTAGTGAAGGGCATGAGTGTGTATAAGTAGGAATCAGAAGACGCTGAATGCAAAAATGAAGTTTTGAATGAGTCAAAAAATTGTTGCCCGAATGAATTGAATTTTCAAGAAGTATATGTTGAGTTTCAAGGTCAGGTTCATTTAAAAACTGGAGTTCATCCTCAAAAAGTTCAGCAAAAGAAAGGTTCGTAGGATGTTCCCAAATTGATCCTAACTCAAACTCAGAAAGAATATCAAGTTCGTCCGCAAATATTTCCTCAAAACTCTGTATGAAAGACTGTTTCTCCAGGCTGTCTTCCTCCCTATACTCTTCCACAATCCTACTCTCATCATCACAGCTCACTAACTCTCCCAAAACGAGTTCTCCTTCGTCACATTCACAAATGGGTAGGTACATGTCATCCAAAAAAGTAGGTTTCCACACTAACGTTTCATCTGAAACAATATCAACAGGTGATACAAAAATTATGGGTTCTTGATCATTGATTTCCTCTAACAATTTATCATAACCATACCCAAAAAATTCACAAGCTCCCCCTTCTAAAAATTGAGCACAACAATCAGTCAGTGAAAGAATTTCCTTTTCAAATAGGATATCGGTTAATTCAACCTCAAGATTATAAGTGACAAAAGGCTCAATAGGTACCTGAAGGCTAGTTTTAGACAGACTCAGAGGGTTTTCTTGTGTGTCCTGATAACACTTTGTCAATTCGTTCGCATCATCATCTATGAAATCATCAAAATTCAATTGATCGTTTATCTTACTCGGGTGAATTCCTAGATGACAGATATTGACACTATGTGGTACTAATTGACTGTGTTCACTCCCTAGAATCCTCACAGCTACATGCTCTTTAATTCTAGCCAATGATTGAGCTTGAGCGCGAAACAATTGCTCAGACTGCTGTATAAACAGAGCTAGTGTCACAGCTATTTGATTCTCGACCGCAATCATCACTTCAATACCCTTCTCTAAAGCGGTCAACCTAGCATCCATCTCACTATCACTCCTAAATGATAGCTCAGTTGTTTCAGGAAGGGAGGGTTGTGATGGTGGTGATGCTAAAGCGGTTACCCTGTCGACCTCTTTCTCTAAATTTTCAATCATTTGATCTAGGGTTGAAGTGGGAATGGGTTCAAGAGTGTTAGGTAAGTGACCGTTATCAAAACTCTGGGACGGTTGGTCACCCCCTAGAAAAGGATAATTTTCATGAATGTGGGAAGAATCGTGACAATTTAAACAAAAGAATTGGGACTGAGTATCAATAAAGGAATAAGAATCGTGAAAAATTGAATTGAATCGTGTATCACCCATATCAACAAGAATTCACAAAAATCACAAAAACCAAGAATATCACACCCCTAGCAGTCTATGTTATTCTAAGTCAACTAGATCTGCTCAAGAACCTGATTGTCAAAGTAAAACTGTGTCGAGAAACGGGCTCAAGATATACGGATCATGAAACCAGGTAAGTGTAGAGATAAGGGAAGGTTTTCCAACGCTTTCACAAAATTTCTTAATTAGAATAACCCTTTCTCATGAACACTTGCCTAGACACCCTGTGAACGATATACCATTAGGCGGTGTTCTAAACACAGTTAATTTCTCCTAATGAGCATGAAGTACTTAAGGTCAAAATTCTAGTTGATTTTAAATTACTGTGGGTATGCAAGAATGCAGTTTTGTGATTTGTGGGCTACGGAGAAAGGTGATGAAATCTTTTACCGTATCTTGCTTTGGGCGTGCCCTTAATATCCATATTAAGATGCAAATGCGCAAATCAATAAAAGAATTCAAGAATTCAATCAATAAAGCAATTCTTTTTCCATTTAGGCTTAAGCGCTGCAATAAATACGGGTTAGTTCTCTGTGCAATTGGTGGCACGTTTGTGCAAAAAATCCTGCAGAAGATAGAATATTGGAGTGCGTCGGATTTGAGCGAAGGTGTTAGAAAATTACGTACCAATACGACTTTTGGGTTTAGAAACCCCCTTGAAGTGATTATGGGTATTTGAATGTTTACTTGCGCGAGTCAAACTACCTGGATCTTTGGCACTATACTTCACTAACGTCTTGCACTGGAATTTGAAGTTTGCTCCGCACGATCACTGGTCGTAATTCCGTTAAAATCTGCAAATGTCGGAAAATACGATATTTAGTGAAAAAAGTGATATATATGCCCTAATTCCTACATACATAAAATTGTAAAAATAAAATAATACCACTAGAATACCAACAATGCACTGGAGACCCCCCAAAACGAAAAAATTCAAAACACCAAAAATGGACCGGCGACGCCGGAATTTTAGCGAATGTCGCCGGTCTATTTTAAGAGTTGGGTGCTCGAATTTTTGGTGGGTTCTCTAGTCTAGTTAAGTGTTCTTATGGTATACTTTAATTTTAAAATAAATTTCAGGGTGTTAGCAGATCTGAAGGACAGAGAACGAAGTTAGAAGTGTGTGCTTTTGTTAGTTTTGAAAAAATTTGAGTTAATAATTAATGAGTTAGTACAAACCAGAAATAACAATTCCTAATAATTACCAACTCCCCGGCAACGGCGCCAAAAACTTGTTGGGACTTTATCCGCGCAAGCAAACACGTATGTTTTGGAAATGGAATCTTTTTAAGGAAATTGATGCGGACGCGAGCTCAGTCTCGTTTTAAAATTTATAAACCGCAAGTTCACGGCGCGTTGTAGCAAGCCGGCAAGTACGGATCGATTCGCAGGAAATTGTGTATTATGTTTTGTTGTTTAAGGTTAAAAAAATAATGAATTGGTTGTTTGTCACAAAAATATAAAACACGAAAATAATGAAAACAAGTTTAAGAAAAAATGGTCGTGGCTTTGGCTCAGATGGTCGAATCGCGACGGTTCCTTCGATGCTCCCTTGTGCATGAGTTGTCCGTCCTTGTGTCGATCCCGACATGGAGCATAACTTCTCAAGGCGGTTATGGAGCACAAGTCATCAAATTCCATTATTCGACGCAAAACACGAAACAAGTTTGTTTTGTTCACTTACCTTTTGTATGTCCAAGCTTGAGGTATCAAAACTAAGCACAAGGATTAGCAAGCATACGACAACATCAAAAACACAAAGTAGCGAGTGAGAGCAAATAGTTTTAGTGTTAACTTTGCTAAGGGGTTTGTGATAGTATAGGATATATGAAAACTAAGGGTTTGTCAAGCACTTGGTCACAAAATACCGTATCTAAACTTAGCAAATTTAACACCAAATTTATTTTAACTTAAACATTGTGAAATGGGGAAAGGGAGTGAGTATGGTATATGAAGAGGTTACAAAGTAACCATGGTTTCAAAATACCATATCGCATCAATACATAAACAATCTTTAAGTTAGAATCATGTTAAGAAAATTAAACATAAACAAGAGGAGGAGGAAGACAAAGCCTTTCATTTCATTTCCTCACCATCACTACAACCAAAGAAAGATTAGTTACATATAATGAAAAGAAAAGCAAGTAAGGAAAAGAAACAAGTAAACAAAACAATAACAATATTATTAACACTTGAAAAAGTTTTGGTACAAGATATTGGTACCTTGTTCAACCTCCATAGTGAAGCTCTCAAAACAAAGCTTCAAGAGGGAAGAAGAAGAAACCAAGTTAAAGCCTACTCAACTCTCTAGCCTAAACCAAAAACTAAAACAAAACTATAGAATATATGCACTCTCTCTTTAATCTGTTCTAGTATTTATAGGCATCAAAATAGAATAAACAAACAATATAAAATGGATGATGTGATGCCTATAAAGTGCCAGCAGAAAAATTGGGGGGAAAGGAGCTAGAGGGGTCGGCGTCGCCGAATTTATTGGGAGGCCCGCCGGTCAGGATCCGAGCACTGAGGCTCGTCTTGGCATGGTGGATTTGTGTGCTCTCCAGAATCACTCTAATGTTTTTTAATTTATCTGTTTAATCCTGGTTTGCATTCAGAGATTTGGAGGGAAACATGATGCCATACATCACATCAAAACTTTTAGCATTTAACATTCATGCCCACTTGCGCCCACATGTGCCATGGGCAGCCCCACCTAGGTCTAAGAACCAAAGAACTTTGTGCACACTTGTGTTGTGTTGGACCAAAATTGTGTACACGTGTTTATTTGCAAAAGAGCTCTTTGAATATCGGTCGGTTTTCTGTTCTGATGTGTCGACTCCCAAACGTTATATCTGTGATTTTGAGTGTGTTTCCAGTATTTTATCACGAATACCTGTAATCTGTTATTACTGAGTAGACACTGATTAATAGTACCGATATATAACAAAATTGATAATGAATGAAAGGTATTAAAACGCAGTTTTCTGAGATGAACAAATATCCCCAAACTTATATTTTGCTCGTCCCGAGCAAAACAAAAATCCTAGCATCACTTTCACAGGGAACGCGATTGCACTGAGCACGTGCAACAAGCCGTTAAACCTCTAGGTGTTCTTAGTTGGAGGAGTGTTGTCTCCTGAGGGTTTTTAGCGGATTACACCCATAAAATCCAGTCAAGTTAGCGTTGCGGAGAAACTGTTGATTCTAATTTTAAGGTTAAAAATCAAAGCTAAAAGTTCTATTATCCAAGTTAGAAACGTCAAACCCTATTTTTCACTTCTCACAATTTTTTAACATAAGCTTATACGCGTCTTTATGTGATTGTGTGGTTAGTGTCGATAAGTTTTTAAGAACTTAATTAAGGTCATCATGTCATAATTACGGACCAGGATAGACTTCTAAAGGATCACACGAGTTTGAAAGGAGTTACGATTTTCTTAAGTTTTACTCTCTAGTTAAGTTTCAAGTCAAAATATATATCATTTTTAACAGAGAACCAAAGTTTTATTTTTTACTCCTACCTTTCACCTGTTTTTGTTCATACACACCTTTCGTCATCGTGCAAAACGTCTTTATAAATACAAACCTTCATATCTCCGCGAAAAAAATGTTTAATAGAAAACTCGTCTTCACCAAGATTATTCTCCCACAATGAACCGTGAGGACTTTTAACTTGGAGAGAACACTTACTTAGCTTGTTTTATTTGGCGATTGAAAATTTAGCGAGTTTTGGGTCAATGACTCCCAAACCAAATGGTTTTAGGTCATTAGGTGTGGAGACACTCTAAGGACTTAATTACCCAAGTTACCAAGGCCATAAAACAAAAGACTCATTTTATTTAAAATATTCTGAACTCAGTAAAAACGGAGATATAGCCGGCTTTTCTTTTCAATCCGAAGACATTACATGTGGATAAGGTGTGTAATTACTCCAACAAGGTTCCAGATGGGTTATTTTTCAGACTTATAGCTTCTATTAAAACCTCAATAAAATTCTTCATATCTACTTCACTGTATGAACTATTCTTGATATTGCTTAACTCAGAACAAACTTGTTTGATCCTAAAGATGTTTATCAATTTTTAAAAGTTTTTCAAACATGACTGACTTCATCTAATTCTCAAAAACAAACGACACGTGTAAAATGTAATAAAAGACGTATATCAGCTATGGTTAAACACAAAGGAGGGTTATATTTCGGGTCGTCGGTCTCACGAAAAGGGTTTAGTTATTTCTAACTTATCAACCGAACCATTAGATTTCGAGTCTAAGTTCCCCTGCTAGCTAACATGACAAAAAAAGTTTTTATGTTTTTGAAGAATTTTTTTTAATTTTTATGGGTTGTTTAACATGTATGCAATGCAAAATATACATATGATGCAGCAAAATAAACGCAGTGCACACCCCCAAACCTGAGTTTTACGATGTCCTCATCGTTGTCCCGTCTCCGGTAGCTAGACTTGGACATCAGGGTGAGAATTTTATTCAAAGAAAAAGAAAAAACCTAAAACTAATTACAGCATATACAGGTTAAAAGATTGGGTCAGTCCAGAAATTAATACTAGCCATTTAAAAATTTTGTCAATATAATGCAAAGGCTGGTAAAATAATATGCATATAACAAAGAAAAAGAATGTGTTAGTTGTTAGTGAAGGGCATGGGTGTGTATAAGTAGGAATCAGAAGACGCTGAATGCAAAGATGAAGTTTTGAATGAGTCAAAGAATTGTTTCGCGAATGAATTGAATTTTCAAGAAGTATATGTTGAGTTTCAAGGTCAGGTTCATTTAAAAACTAGAGTCCATCCTCAAAAAGTTCAGCAAAAGAAAGGTTCGTAGGATATTCCAAAATTGATCCTAACTCAAACACAGAAAGAAATCAAGTTCATCCGCAAATATTTCCTCAAAACTCAGCATGAAAGACTGTTTCTCCGGGCTGTCTTCCTCCCTATACTCTTCCACAATCCTACTCTCATCATTACAGCTCGCTAACTCTCCCAAAACGAGTTCTCCGTCACATTCACAAATGGGTAGGTACATGTCATCCAAAAAAAGTAGGTTCCCACACTAACGTTTCATCCGAAACAATATCAATAGGTGATACAAAAATTGTGGGTTCCTGATTATTGATTTCCTCTAACAATTTATCACAACCATACCCAAAAAATTCACATGCTCCCTCTTCTAAAAATTGAGCGCAACAATCAGTCGGTGCAAGAATTTCCTCTTTAAGTAGGATATCGGTTAATTCAACCTCAAGATTATAAGTGACAAGAGGCTCAATAGGTACCTGAAGGCTAGTGTTAGACTGACTCAGAGTGTTTTCTTGTGTGTCCTGATAACACTTTGTCAATTCGTTCGCATCATCATCTATGAAATCATCAAAATTCAATTGATCGTTTATCTTACTCGGGTGACTTCCTAGATGACAGATATTGACACTATATGGTTCTAATTGACTGTGTTCACTCTCTAGAATCCTCACAGCTGCATGTTCTTCAATTCTAGCCAATAATTGAGCTTGAGCATGAAACAATTACTCAGACTGCTGTATAAACAGAGCTAATGTCGAAGCTGTTTGATTCTCGACCGCAATCATCACTTCAATACTTTTCTCTAAAGCGGTCAACCTAGCATCCATCTCACTATCACTCCTTAATGATGGCTTAGTTGTTTCAGGAAGGGAGGGTTGTGATGGTGGTGATGCTAAAGCTGTTACCCTGTCGACCTCTTTCTCTAAATTTTCAATCATTTGATCTAGGATTGAAGTGGGAATGGGTTCAAGAGTGTTAGGTAGGTGACCGTTATCAAAACTCTGGGACGGTTGGTAGCCCCATAGAAAAGGCTAATTTTCATGAATGTGGGAAGAATCGTGGCAATTTAAACAAAAGAATTGGGACTGAGTATCAATAAAGGAATAAGAATCGTGAAAAATTGAATTGAATCGTGTATCATCCATATCAACAAGAATTCACAAAAATCACAAAATCCAAGAATATCACAACCCTAGCAGTCTATGTTATGCTAAGTCAACTAGACCTGCTCAAGAACCTGATTGTCAAAGTAAAACTGTGTCGAGAAACGGGCTCAAGATATATGGATCACGAAACCAGGTAAGTACAGAGATAAGGGGAGGTTTTCCAACGCTTTCGCGAAGTTCCTTAATTAGAATAACCCTTTCTCATGAACACTTGCCTAGACACCCCGTGAACGATATACCGTTAGGCGGTGTTCTAAACACAGTTAACTTCTCCTAATGAGCACGAAGTACTTAAGGTCAAAATTCTAGTTGATTTTAAATTACTGTGGGTAGCAAGAATGCAGTTTTGTGATTTGTGGGCTACAGGGAAAGGTGATGAAATCCTTTACCGTATCTTGTTTTGGTCGTGCCCTTAATATCCATATTAAGATGCAAATGCGCAAATCAATAAAAGAATTCAAGAATTCAATCAATAAAGCAATTCTTTTTCCATTTAGGCTTAAGCGCTGCAACAAATACGGGTTAGTTCTCTGTGTAATTGGTGGTACGTTTGTGCGAAGAATCCTGCAGAAGATAGAATATTGGAGTGCATCGGATTTGAGCTAAGATGTTAGAAGATTATGTACCAATGCGATTTATGGGTTTAGAAACCCCCTTGAAGTAATTACGGGTATTTGAATGTTTGCTTGCGCGAGTCAAACTACCCGGATCTTTGGCACTATACTTCTCTAATGTCTTGCACTGGAATTTGAAGTTTGCTCCGTACGATCTTTTGTCGTAATTCCGTTAAAATCTGCAAATGTCGGAAAATACGATATTTAGTGCAAAAAACGATATATATGCCCCAATTCCAGCATACATAAAATTGTAAAAATCAAATAATACCACAATAATACCAACAATGCACTGGAGACCCCCCAAAAAGAAAAAATTCAAAGCACCAAAAATGGACCGGCGACGCCGGAATTTTAGTGAATGTCGCCGGTCTGTTTTAAGAGTTGGGTGCTCGAATTTTTGGTGGGTTCTCTAGGTTAGTTAAGTGTTTTTATGATATACTTTGATTTTTAAAATAAATTTCAGGGTGTTAGCAGGTCTGAAGGACAGAGAACAAAGTTAAAAGTGTGTGCTTTTGTTAGTTTTGAAAAAATTTGAGTTAATAATTAATGAGTTAGTACGAACCAGAAATAACAATTCCTAATAACTACCAACTCCCCGGCAATGGCACCAAAAACTTGTTGGGACTTTACCCACGCGCGCCAACACGTATGTTTTGGAAATGGAATCGTTTTAAGAAAATGGATGCGCACGCGATCTCGGTCTCGTTTTAAAATTTATAAACCGCAAGTGAACGGCGCGTTGTAGCAAGCCGGCAAGTACGGGTCAATCCGCAGGGAATTGTGTATTAGATTTTGTTATTTAAGGTTCAACAAATAATGAATTGGTTGGTTTGTCACAAAAATATAAAACACAAAAACAAAGAAAACAAGTTTAAGAAAGAAATGGCCGTGGCTTTGGCTCGGATGGTCGAATCACGACGATTCCTTCGACGCTCCCTTATGCATGTGTTGTCCGTCCTTGTGTCGATCCCGGCGTGAAGCATGACTCGTCTCGGTAGTTGTAGAGCACAAGTCATCAAATTCCGATATTCGACGCAAAACAAGAAAGGAGTCCATTTTGTTCACTTACCTTTTGTATGTCCAAGCTTGAGATATCAACACTAAGCACAAGGGTTAGCAAGCATACGACAACATCAAAAACACAAAATAGCGAGTGAGAGCAAATAGTTTTAGTGTTAACTTTGCTAAGGGGTTTGTGATAGTATAGGGTATATGAAAACCAAAGGTTTGTAAAGCACTTGGTCACAAAATACCGTATCTAAACTTAGCAAATTTAACACCAAATTGATTTTAACTTAAACATTATGAAATGGGGAAAGGGAGTGAGTATGGTATATGAAGAGATTACAAAGTAACCATGGTTTCAAAATACTATATCCTATCAATACATAAATAATCTTTAAGTTAGAATCATGTTAAGCTAATTAAACATAAACAAGAGGAGGAGGAAGGCAAGGCCTTTCATCTCATTTCTTCACCATCACCACAACCAAAGAAAAATTAGTTACACATAATGAAAAGAAAAGCAAGTAAGGAAAAGAAACAAGTAAACAAAACAATAACAATATTATTAACACTTGAAGAAGTTTAAGTACAAGATATTGGTAGCTTGTTCAACCTCCATAGTGAAGCTCTCAAAACAAAGCTTCAAAAGGGAAGAAGAAGAAGAAACCAAGTTAAAGCCCACTCAACTCTCAAGCCTAAACCAAAAACTAAAACAAAAATATAGAATATGCGCACCCTCTCTCTAATCTGTTCTGCTATTTATAGGCATCAAAATAGAATAAACAAACAATATAAAATGGATGATGTGATGCCTATAAAGTGCCAGCAGAAAAATGGGGGGAAAAGGAGCTAGAGGGGCCGGCGTCGACGGATTTATTGGGGGGCCCGCCGGTCAGGATCCGAGCACTGAGGCTCGTCTTGGCATGGTGGATTTGTGTGCTCTCCAGAATCACTCTGATGATGTTTCATTTATCTGTTTAATCCCGGCTTGCATTTAGAGATTTGGAGGGAAACTTGATGCCATACATCACGTCAAATCTTTTAGCATTTAACACTGATGCCCACTTATGCCTACATGTGCCATAGGCAGACCCCACCTAGGTCCAAGAACCAAAGAGCTATGTGCCACTTGTGTTGTGTTGGACCAAAATTGTGTACACATGTCTATTTGCAAAAGAGCTCTTTGAATATCGGTCGGTTTTCTGTTCTGATTGCAGTGTCAGCTCCCAAACGTTATATCCATGATTTTGAGTGTTTCCAGTATTTTATCACGAATACCTGTAATCTGTTATTACTGAGCAGACACTGATTAATAGTACCAATATATAACAAAATTGATAATGAATGAGAGGTATTAAAATGCAGTTTTCTTATATGAACAATCATACGAGAGACGTGTTGATAATGCCGCATTGCTTGGTGTTGTATGTGGTATGCTTGAAAACCAGAAGCAGCAAACTGAGCTAAATCAGCAGTAGGTCGAGGCTTTCCAGGAGGGTCTGTGGACAGTCCAGCAGTCCATAGTTGCAGTAGCACCCAGGCCAGTACAGCGTGAAGGCACCGTGGCGAACTTTAGAAAGCTCGGTCCGTCCACATTTATGGGATTAAAGGAGCCACTACCAGTGGAACAGTGGCTAGTTGACAAAGATAACCTACTTGTCGCCGCACAGATTCCAGATGAGAAAAGGGTGGATGTAGTACGCATCTAGTTGGTAGATTACACTCGCGAGTGGTGGCTCGTAGAGGAGACCCGCCTGACCAAGCTGATTAGTTAGGCAACGTTTTCATTGAGTTTCTTGGACAAGTTCTTTTCGTGATCTGCTCGAAAAGAGATGGAAGAGATTTTTATTATCTTGAAGCAGAATGGCGAATCTGTTGATGTACATGCGGCTGAGTGGACTCAGCTCAGTCGATTTGCGGGGCCTTTGGTTGCCAACGAGGCAGATAGAGCATGGAGATTTATGCGTAGCTTGGATATGGAGATTCAGAGACACATCATATCTTTGGGATTGACCACCTTCTCCCAAGTTCTCAAGGCAACCAGGAAGCAGCAGAGTTTATCGGTGAAAACGAAGGGTACTCAACAGCAAACCGTCATAGTGCGGAAGCCGGCATTTAGGCCAAATAGAGCTTCTGTACGCAGAAGCATTCCGGTGAACAAGCGAGGCATTGTACCCATGAAGAATCCCGTTGTATCCGATCGGAAAAGAAGTTTGTTTTGTGACTACTGCCAATGATCGGGTCATTTCTGGAAGGAATGCCAGATGAGGCTTGGGCATTGTCTGATTTGCGGAGCTGCTGATCATTGAATGCATACTTTTCCATCGAGAGTTCAGTTGAAGGGTGATGCTCCGAGAGCACAGCAAAAGCAGATTACTCAGGGGCCTAATCAAGCACGGTCCTTCACTTTGACGGCCGAGGAGGCCAAAACTTCATACGAAGTTGTTTCAGGTATCCTACTCATTTATAATTTTCCCGCACTAGAATTATTCGATTCGGGTGAATCCCATTGCTTTATGTTGTCCAGTTTATTAGTGCACACTCTATTCCATACACGGCCCTATCTAGTTGCTGGGACATACACACTGGGAATGGGAAAATTATATCTAGTAGTGAGTGCAAGGATTGCTCGATTGTTATTTGCGGATGAGAGTTATTCGCGGATTTCTTGGTGATTGATACTGGAAGCTATGATATTGTCTTGGGAATGGACTTTCTTGGCACTTTCCACGCTCACATCGATTATAGGGCAAAGAAAGTGATTTTCCAGATTTCCGTACATCCAAAGTTTATATCTTCGGGAGGTAGCAAATCTGTTGGGCCAGTCAAATTTAGGGCTAGGCCGACTAGTGTCGTTCTTTCATCGATGGAAGTAAATAAGGAGGAAGCACCAGCAGTAGTTCGGGAGTTTATGGATGTGTTCGAGGACATCTCGGGTATACCTCTAAAATGAGATGTGGAGTTCGCGATTGATCTTTTTCCTGGAGCAGCGCCGATTTCAAAGGCTTATTATCCAATGGCATCGGTGGAATTGGAAGAAATAAAGAAACAAGTTGCCGAATTACTAGAGAAAGGTTGGATTCACAGCAGCAATTCACCATGGGGAGCTCCAGTTCTTCTAGTCAAGAAAAAGGATGGCACGTGGAGGATGTGCATCGACTATCGAGAATTAAACCGGGTGTCTATTAAGAATAAGTACCCAATCCCTCGCATCGGCGAATTATTCGATCAACTTAGTGGTGTAAGGGTATTCTCGAAGTTGGATTTGCGATTCGGATATCATCGAGTTTGGGTGAAATCGGAGGATATTTGCAAGACAGCGTTCCAAACTTGATATAGGCATTACGAGTACTTAGCGATGCCATTTGGAGTTACTAACGCACCGGCAATATTTATGGACTTGATGAACCGAATCTTTTCACCGTATCTGGACCAGTTCGTAGTGGTGTTTATTGATGACATTCTGGTCTATTCGAGAAGCAAAGAAGAGCATGCAGAACACTTGAGAATCGCATTGCAAATGTTGAGACAAGAAAGGTTATATGCTAAGATAAGCAAGTGCAAATTTTGGCTCGAAGAAGTGAAGTTCTTGGGTCATGTTGTATCCGTAGATGGAATTTCTGTTGACCCTAAAAAGATTGCAGCTGTTCATGATTGACCAATTCCAAAGAATGTTGGGGAGATCAGAATTTTTCTTGGGCTTGCCGGGTATTATAGAAAGTTTGTGGAGAACTTCGCTCGAATAGCAGAACCATTGACCAAGTTAACACGAAAAGAGGTACCTTACGTATGGACGGTGTCACTCCCCGCTTCCCAGAGTGCGCTAAGATCGGCACGTGACAGAGCCAACTATGCTACCTGTGGCTAGGAAACATCCTTCCACAGTCACATTATGGCTGTCTATAAGATATCAAAAACAGAAGAAATAAAATAAACTATCTAGTATATGTCCATGAGCCAGAATATACGAGTCAAGAAATAATATGCGGAAGCAATAAATCCAGGTAACAATAACAATCTGGAAGGTACGTCCCAATAGGGGCTCACATTAGGAAATAAAATGCTGAAAGGAAACTAAACTAGAATACTAACAGGGTCCTCACTGCTCGGCATGTCGGCTGAAGTACTCCTGCTCGGCCTGCGACAAGGGTAGCGGATCTGGGCTATGCAAAACCCAAACGTCAGCGCGTCACAATATCAACAATAATAAAATCAGGGGGTAACAGGATATGCAGGCATGAATTATAAAATGGTAAAATGAATGTAATAAGTGAGCAGGGATATCGAATAGTGAAGTGTACCAGTATATGTGAAGTGCAGCGATAAAACTAAACTGTGCTACAGGGTTAACTACTCTCAAGTTTGTGAAATCAATTTGATGAATCATCGATATAACTCAATAGTATCCGTGCGTGCCCGGGACCACGGTCCATATTCTCGGGCTGAATCCGAGACATGCCGCCAGGCACTAAACAAGAAACATGTACAGATGAATGATGTCAGCAGCAGCATCCCCGGGCTGGCCTAGCCCGTAAAACTGATCATTATAAGCATCGAACTGTCGAGTTACAAGTCAGGTTTCATCATTGATTTCCCCATACCCCCAGGTTATGTGTTCAAGTCAGGTATTGATAAATCTGAAGCTAATGCCAACACAGGATCAAGTAGGAACATGTTTGTTTATACAGACAACAGGACATGTTCATCGGGACAACATGTCAGAATTGTCGGCATTAGAAACAGGATCAGGTAACATGTCAAGTAATGGTATATCAGGTCATCTCAAGTAGTGTACATGTATCAAGTGGGTGCCCAACAGTAAAATATAGCAGTATTGAATCAGGGTAGAATACGGATATACAGTAAAAGCATGGACGCACAATTATCTATCAGGGGTTACATCATGACTATATTGGATGCACATTATCTAGCATGGGGTGTTAATGTAGCAATAATAGGAAATAACGTGACATGGCATGCAATTAGTTATATTATTAATGGTATGGATGCACAAATATCGATCAGGGGTTATATTTACAGCTCCAAGACTAAGTGTGATGCACATTCTTAAGTATGGGGTGTTACTGCAACAATAACATGAATTAATATGATCTATAGATGCAGTTATATATATTTTAAATGATATAGATGCATACGGGTATCCAAAAACTGTAAAATTGTAATATGGATGCACCATGAAAATAAACATGTAATATTATTATTAATATGGATGCAATTATAATAACATAGCATGTAGCAAGATAAACTTGCCTCGATCGGATCACACGACGGATACATACGGCACGTCCGATGTCGGTAAATCGTCGCAACGCACACACGGCACGTGGGATGAGTCCAGGCAAGGCAAGAGGGTAATCATGCAAGCAAGGAACGTTCACTGGATCACTTGGATCATCGGCGTCGAGCACGGCTCCGACGATCACCGGAAAAATGCGAATCCAAGAAATCAAGAAAAGAAAGAAGAAGAAGAAGAAAGGAGGTGGTCAGGGGTTAGGGTGCTGTTTCTTGGCTCTGGGTTTGGGACAGAGGAAGTGAGGAGATGGTGACGACGATGTCGTGGGTTTTCCGGCGAGGGGCATTGGGCAATCCGGTGTAGATTCTTAACGTCGGGGATCGGAGTGTGTACGGAAAGCTTGGGGTGCAGGGAAGTGGAGAGGAGGTGGCAAGGGGATGCCGACGATGGCGAGGAATGTTCGACAAGGTGGGTGCAGGCGAAGGGTAAGGTGAAGGCTGTGGGTCGTGGCTAGGGTGATGGCGGTGGTGGTTGTGGTGTTCGGAGGAGGAGGTGGTGAGGTAGAAGGAGAGGGGAGCAGGCGAAGGTGGTGATGAGAATGGAGGCAAAGATAGTGGTGTCGAGGTTATAGGCATGGCGACGAGGAAGGTCGGTGATGGGTCAAGAGAGAAGGAGACGTGGGCTAGGGAAAAGGAATGGGGTTAAAAGAAATATAAGAGAATAAATAGTAAGAGAGAGAGATGTCTGTTATGATTAGAATGTAGAAAAATCTTTTAGAATATATATATATATATATATATATATATATATATATATTTTATGTGTTAGAATAAGTTTGTAATAAGTAATTAATTTATGTTTAACAGTTAAAATATTATAAGAATATAATATTCGTTAAATTTGAGTTTTCAGTTTAATACAAAAATATTCCAAAACACACCCGGGTCGTGTCTAAAATTATGGTTTGAAAATACGGTTAATATACGTAGTGACCAAAACCAAAATAGGATATCCGGATATCGAAAATGCATACCCCCAAGAACGGATGCATGCACGTGCACGTAGCCATCCAAACAGGTCCGTTACACTGAACGGGATGAGAACAAGGTGCGCGGATGCTACGACAGGGTTAGGGGTATCATGCAGGCCATGCAATATATTTTTTAAAATATTTTATTTGACTTTATTTGTTATACTAAAAAAATGCAGATGTCAGATATGATGCCAGTATGCAGTATACAATAATGAAAGTGCACGGATCCATATAACAAGCCAGGATAAACTATAAAAAGGAATCAAGACGGGTTTCCAGCAAGCGGGTCGGGTCGGATGCAAATACAGATGTCAAATACACTATTCGCACCCAAAACACAAAAATCAGGAAAATGCCATAAATATAGAAATACTTGAAGTAGAACTGGTATAAATGAACTAGGGTGTTACATTATACCCAAGTACGAAAAGAATTTCGTTCTCGAAATTCCCAAAACAAGAAAAGATAAACAACCATGAAATTACAAAAGGAGGTCTGGAAACTTCTATTGAATCTCGTCTTCTCGTTCCCAAGTCGATTCTCCATGCGAGCGATTTTCCCAAGAAACAAGTACGAGAGGGATAACCTTGTTCTTGAGGACCTTTTCTTTTCGATCAACAATCGACATCGGTCGTTCCTCAAAGGTCAAATCCTCCCTTACAGTCAGCTCCGAATGATCTAGCACGTGTGTTTCATCTCGAACATACTTACGGAATTGAGATACGTGAAACACGTCATGAACATTCGCCAAAGACGGTGGTAAAGCCAATCGATAAGCTACTTCTCAAACACGCTCCATAATCTCGAAAGGCCCCACGAATCGAAGACTAAGCTTGCCTCGACTCCCAAAACGAATCACTCCCCTAGTCAGTGATATCTTCAGGAATACCAGATCACCAACAGTAAACTCTAGAGATCTTCTAGATGTATCGGCCCAACTCTTCTGCCGATCTTGTGCTGCATTCATGTGATTCCGGATAGTATTAATTTTCTCCACGGTTTGCACGATCAAATCCGGTCCCAACAATCTTCGCTCTCCAATATCATCCCAACAAACGGGTGAGCGACACTTACGACAATAAAATGCTTCGAATGGAGCCATCTGAATAGTCGCCTGAAAGCTGTTATTATAAGAAAACTCCACCAAGTGTAGATGATCCTCCTATGAACCCTCGAAGTCTAACATGCAAGCTCTCAATATGTATTCAAGAGTTTGGATCGTTCTCTCCAACTGGCTATCTGTCTGAGGATGATAAGCAGTGCTAAACTTCAATCGCGTCCCCAAACTTTCCTGTAAGCTCCTCCAGAAGTACGATAAGAATCGGGTGTCACGGTCGGAAACGATGCTCACAGGTACTCCATGCAATCTCACAATCTCCCACATGTACCGTTCTGCCAACGCTTCCATTGACTGACCAACTCGAAACGGAATGAAATGAGCTGCCTTGGTCAATCGATCAACAATCACCCAAACTGCATTATTACCCTTTGGACTCTGCGGTAAAGCTGTCACGAAATCCATTGTTATATGTTCCCACTTCCACTGAGGAATCGAAAGTGGTTGCAACAAACCAGCTACCCTTTGATGTTCAGCCTTAACTTGCTGACACACCAAGCACTTCACTACAAAACGGGCAATCTCCCTTTTCATGCCTTCCCATCAGAAATGCTATCGTAGATCACGGTACATCTTCATGTCTCCTGGATGTACGGAATACGCAGAACTGTGCACCTCTTTCATAACTTCTTCAAGAATGTCTCCATTCGGCATACACAAACGGCTACCATATCGCAACAAACCATCTTCATGAATCAACAAGTCCGTTCGAAGTCCCGCTTCTACCTGTTCTCGAAACCTTTGCAATCTTGGGTCCTGTGACTGTGCTTCTTTAATATTCTCGATCAACGACGACTGTACTTGCAGCTGCATCAACTGTCCCGAAGAATGCGGTAGCACGATCTCCAACTCGAATCTCCGAAAATATTCGATAAGCTCCTTCTGTGCAGTCAACATCTGAATTGCTGGCAACTGACTAAACGCATCCGGCACTACATTAACTTTCCTCGGATGGTACTTAAGATCAAGATCGTAGTCAGCCATCAGCTCCGACCATCTACGCTGCCTCATGTTACGTTCTTTCTATGTGAACACATACTTTAGGCTTTTGTGATCGGTGAATACTTTGACCCTTTCTCCTAATAAGTAGTGTCTCCAAATTTTCAAACCGAAAATCACAGATGCTAGCTCCAACTCATGAGTTGGGTAATTCTTCCCATGGATCTCCAACTGTCTCGATGCGTAAGCTATAACTTTCTCATGCTGCATCAAAACACATCCCAAACCTTTCTCAGATACGTCACTATGAATCACCAATCCTCCGGAACCGTCTGGTACGGTCAAAATAGGAGTGGTTATCAATCTTTGCTTCAATGCCTCAAAAACTGACACACATTTATCCGTCCATACGAACGGTACTTCCTTTCGCTTAAGCTTGGTCAAAGGCTCAGCCAATCGAGCAAAATCCTCCACGAACCTTCTGTAATATCCGGCAAGTCCAAGAAAACTTCTGATCTCTGCTACGTTCTTCGGAATCGGCCAATCTTGAACTGCTGCAATCTTCTCGGGGTCAACGGCATTTCCATTTCCGGATACGACGTGCCCCAAAAACTTCACTTCTTTGAGCCAAAACTCGCACGTGCTCATCTTTGCATATAATCTTTCTTGCCTCAATATCTGCAGTGCGATCTTCAAGTATTCTGCATGCTCCTCTAGGCTCCTCGAATAGACCAGAATATCATCGATGAACACCACTATAAATTGGTCCAAGAACGGTGAAATGATTCGGTTCATCAAGTCCATAAATATCGCCGGTGCATTCGTGACTCCGAATGGCATCACTAAATACTCGTAATATCCATACCGAGTTTGGAACGCAGTCTTGCAAATATCTTCTGATTTAACTCGGACCTGATAATATCCGGACCACAAATCCAGCTTCGAGAATACCCCCGCGCCACTGAGTTGCTCGAATAATTCGCCAATGCGAGGGATCGGGTACTTGTTCTTAATAGTCACCCGGTTTAATTCTCGATAGTCGATGCACATCCTCCTTGTGCCATCTTTGTTCTTTATTAGAATAACTGGAGCTCCCCAAGGTGAATTACTACTGCGAATCCAACCCTTCTCTAGAAATTCAGTAACCTGCTTCTTGACTTCTTCCAACTCCACTGGTGCCATTGGATAGTACGCTTTTAAGATTGGCACTGCACCAGGAACAAGATCGATCGCGAACTCCATATCCCGTTTTGGCGGTAAACCCGAGATGTCCTCGAACACGTCCATGAGCTATCGAACTACAGCTGGTGCTTCCTCCTTATCAACTCTATCGTCGAAAGAACATTATTTGCCGGCCTAACCCTAAACTCGACTGGCCCGACAGAACAGCTTCCACCAGCAAAAACAAACTCCGGATGTCCGGGAATCTAGAAAATCACTTTCCTTGCCCTATAATCAATGTGAGCGTAGAAAGTGCCGAGAAAATCCATTCTCAAGACAACATCAAACAATGGGATGCACCAGAATCGAATAATGCTAATGCGGAAAAATCATGAACAAGTAGGATAACGAAATGACTTCATCCGAAGCCAAGATACTGAAGAAGATTAAGCACGGTAAACAGGATTTAAGCTTGCGATAAAACATGAACTGGAAAGCAAGAGAAATAAGGAAATATAACGACCATGAAATAAGGAAGCGAATCAAGACTATGCTCCAAGTTACTTAAATAGAGTACCGCATTGTAACCATGCTGCAGTTCATAGTTACAATCACATAACTCCGTTCAAGTCGCCCAAATCCTAGTATCAAAATAAAAAGAAACAATAGGGAACCAGAAGGTTTCAAGTCGAGATGCAAAGTTATTTGCATATCGTCAAGACAAGGATCAAGAGAAAGATATGATTCAAGAATCACGATACCAATGTAGCAAGACATGCTCCTAATCACGGATTTTCCGATTCGTGTATTGGGTCCAATACCCAACTACAAAAGAATCGAACCCGATTAACCTAAATCCTATGGCTCTGATACCAAACAAACCCTGTTGCGCCCCGCTTCCCAGAGTGCGCTAAGATCGGCACGTGACAGAGCCAATCATGCTACCTGTGGCTAGGAAACATCCTTCCACAGTCACATTACGGCTGTCTATAAGATATCAAGAACAGTAGAAATAAAATAAACTATCTAGTACATGTCCATGAGCCAGAATAAACGAGTCAAGAAATAATATGCGGAAGCAATAAATCTAAGTAACAATAACAATCTGGAATGTACGTCCCAATACGGGCTCACATTAGGAAATAAAATGCTGAAAGGAAACTAAACTAGAATACTAACAGGGTCCTCACTGCTCGGCCTGTCGGATGAAGTACTCCTGCTCGGCCTGCAACAAGGGTAGCGGATCTGGGCCATGCAAAACCCAGACGTCAGCGTGTCACAATATCAACAATAATATAATCAAGGGATAACAGGATATGCAGGCATGAATTATAAAATGGTAACACGAATGTAATAAGTGAGCAGGGATATCGAACAGTGAAGTGTACCAGTATATGTGAAGTGCGGCGATAAAACTAAACTGTGCTACAGGGTTAACTACTCTCAAGTTTGTGAAATCAATTTGATGAATCGTCGATATAACTCAATAGTATCCCGTGCGTGCCCGGGACCACGGTCTAGATTCTCGGGCTGAATCCGAGACATGCCGCTAGGCACTAAACAAGAAGCATGTACAGATGAATGATGTCAGCAGCAGGATCCTCGGGCTGGCCTAGCTCGTAAAACTGATCAGTATAAGCATCGAACTGTCGAGTTACAAGTCAGGTTTCATCATTGATTTCCCCATACCCCCAGGTTATGTGTTCAAGTCAGGTATTGATAAATCTGAAGCTAATGCCAACACAAGATCAAGCAGGAACAGGTTTGTCTATATAGACAACAGGATATGTCCATCGGGACAACATGTCAAGATTGTCAGCATTAGAAACAGGATCAGGTAACATGTCAAGTAATGGTGTATCAGGTCATGTCAAGTAGTGTACATGTATCAAATGGGTGCCCAACAGTAAAATGTAGCAGTATTGAATCAGGGTAGAATATGGATGTACAGTAAAAGCATGGACGCACAATTATCTATTAGGGGTTACATCATGACTATGTAGGATGCACATTATCTAGCATGGGGTGTTAATGTAGCAGTAATAAGAAATAACGTGACATGGTATGCAATTAGCTATATTATTAATGGTATGGATGCACAAATATCGATCAGGGGTTATATTTACAGCTCCAAGACTAAGTGTGATGCGCATTATTAAGCATGGGGTGTTACTACAACAATAACATGAATTAATATGATTTATAGATGCAGCTATATATATTTTAAATGATATGGATGCATACGGGTATCCGAAAACTGTAAAATTGTAATATGGATGCACCATGAAAATAAACATGTAATATTATTATTAATATGGATGCAATTATAATAACATAGCATGTAGCAAGATAAATTTGCCTCGTTCGGATCACACGACGGATACGTACGGCACGTCCAACGTCAGTAAATCGTCGCAACGCACACACGGCACGCGGGATGAGTCCAGATAAGGCAAGAGGGTAATCACGCAAGCAGGGGACGTTCACTGGATCGCTTGGATCATCGGCATCGAGCACGACTCCGGCGATCACCGGAAAAATGCGAATCCAAGAAATCAAGAAAAGAAGAAGAAGAAAAAAAAGAAGAAAAGGAAGAAGAAGAAGAAGAAAGGAGGTGGTCAGGGGTTAGGGTGCTGTTTCTTGGCTCTGGGTTTGGGACAGAGGAGGTGAGGAGATGGTGACGACGAGGTCATGGGTTTTCCGACGAGAGGCAGTGGGAAATCCGGTGTAGGTTCTTGACGTCGGGGATCGGGGTGTGTAGGGAAAGCTTGGGGTGCAGGGAAGTGGAGAGGAGGTTTCAAGGGGATGCCGACGACGGCGAGGAAAGTTCGGCAAGGTGGGTGCAGGCGACGGGCAAGGTGAAGGCTGTTGGTCGTGGCTAGGGTGATGGCGATGGTGGTTGTGGTGTACGGAGGAGGAGGTGGTGAGGTAGAAGGAGAGGAGAGCAGGCGAAGGTGGTGATGAGAATGGAGGCGATGATAGTGGTGTCGAGGTTAGAGGCGTAGCGACGAGGAAGGTCGGTGATAGGTAGAAGGAGACGTGGGCTGGGGAAAAGGAATGGGGTTAAAAGAAATATAAGAGAATAAATAGTAAGAGAGAGAGAGAGAGAGAGAGAGAGAAAGATGTCTGTTTTGATTAGAATGTAGAAAAATCTTTTAGAATATATATATATATATATATATTATGTGTTAGAATAAGTTTATAAACGTAATTAATTTATGTTTAACAGTTAAAATATTATAAGAATATAATATTCGTTAAATTTGAGTTTTCAGGTTAATACAAAAATATTCCAAAATACGCCCGGGTCGGGTCTAAAACTATGGTTTGAAAATACGGTTAATATACATAGTGACCAAAACCAAAATAGGATATCCGGGTAACGAAAATGCATACCCCCAAAAACGGATGCACGCACGTGCACGTAGCCATCCAAACAGGTCCGTTACACTGAACGGGACGAGAACAAGATGCGCGGATGCTACGACAGGGTTAGGAGTATCATACAGGCCATGCAATATATTTTTTAAAATATTTTATTTGATTTTATTTGTTATACTAAAAAATGCAGATGTCAGAAATGATGCCAGTATGCAGTATACAATAATGAAAGTGCACGGATCCATATAACAAACCAGGATAAACCATAAACAGGAATCAAGACGGGTTTCCAGCAAGCGAGTCGGGTCGGATGCAAATACAGATGTCAAATACACTATTCGCACCCAAAACACAAAAAATCAGGAAAATACGATAAATATAGAAATACTTGAACTAGAACTGGTATAAATGAACTAGGGTGTTACAGACGAAAAAGTGTGTGTCAGCTTTTGAAGCGTTGAAACTAAGATTGACCACCGCCCCTATCTTGACAGTGCTAGATGGTTCCGGAGGGTTGGTTATTCACTGCGACGCATCTGGGAAAGACTTGGGATGTGTTCTAATGCAGAATGGGAAGGTTATAGCTTATACGTTAAGACAATTGAAGACTCATGAGAAGAACTACCCAACTCATGATTTGGTGCTACCATCAGTGATTTTCGTTTTGAAGAGTTGGAGACACTACTTATTGGGCAAAAGGGTAGAAGTATTTACCGATCACAAGAGCCTAAACTATGTGTTCACACAGAAAGAGCTTAATATGAGGCAGCGTAGATGGTTGGAGCTGATGGCTGACTATGATCTTGATCTAAAATACCATCCGGGAAAAGTTAATATAGTGCCGGATGCTCTAAGTCGGTTGCCAGGAATGCAGATGTTGACAGTACAGAAGCAGATTATAGCTGATCTTCAGAACTTTAAGTTGGAGATTGTACTACCGTATTTCTCGAGACAGTTGATGCAATTGCAAGTATAGTCGTCCTTGATCAATAACATTAAAGCAGCGCAGTCGCACGATCCAAGATTGCAAAAGTTTCGAGAACAAGTTAAAGCGGGACTTCGAACAGACTTGTTAATTCATGAAGACGGTTCGTTGCGATATGGTAGTTGTCAATGTGTACCTAAAGGAGATGTTCGTGAAGAAGTCATGAAGGAGGCCCATAATTCCGCATATTCCGTACATCCGGGAGACACAAAGATGTACCGAGATCTACAACAACATTTCTGGTAGGAAGGCATGAAAAGAGAGATTGCTCGCTACGTATCGAAATGCTTGGTGTGTCAATAACTCAAGGCCGAACATCAAAGGGTAGCTAGTTTGTTGCAACCACATCCGATTCCTCAATGGAAGTGAGAACATATAACCAAGGATTTCATGACAGCATTACTACGGAGTCTAAAGGGCAATAATGCAGTTTGGATGATTGTTGATCGATTGACTAAGGCAGCTCATTTTATATCGTTTCGAGTTGGTCAGTCAACAGAGGCTTTAGCAGAGCGGTACATGCAGGAGATTGCGAGATTGCATAGAGTACCTGTGAGCATTGTTTCCGATCGTGATACCCGATTTTTATCGCACTTTTAGAGGAGTCTACAGGAAAGTTTGGGGACTCGCTTGAAATTTAGTACAGCCTATCATCCTCAGACAGATGGCCAGTCTGAAAGAACGATCCAAACTCTTGAAGATATGTTGAGAGCATGCATGTTAGACTTTAAGGGTTCATGGGAGGATCATTTGCACTTGGTGAAGTTTTCTTATAATAACAGTTTTCAGGCGACTATACAGATGGCTCCATTCGAAGCATTGTACAGTCGTAAGTGTCACTCGCCTGTTTGTTGGGACGATATTGGAGAAAGAAGATTATTGGGACCGGATCTTATTGTGCAAACGGTGGAGAAAGTTAACATGATCCAAAATCATATGAAGGTGGCATAAGATCGACAGAAAAGTTGGGCCGATACAGGATGAAGATCTCTGGAGTTCACAGTTAATGATCTTGTATTCTTGAAGATATCACTGACCAGATGAGTGATTCGATTTGGTAGTTGAGGCAAGCTTAGTCCTTGATTCGTGGGGCCTTTCGATATAATCGAGCATGTTGGAGAGGTAGCGTATCGATTGGCTTTACCACCATCTTTGTCGGGTGTTCATGACGTGTTTCATGTATCTCAAATCCGCAAGTATGTTCGAGATGAGACGCACGTCCTAGATCACTCGGAACTGACAGTAAGGAAAGATTTAACATATGAAGAAAGACCAATGGCAATTGTGGATCGACGAGAAAAGGTCCTCAAGAACAAAATTATCCCTCTAGTACTTGTTTCTTAGGGGATTCGTTCGCACGGAGAATCAACTTGAGAACGTGAAGACGAGATCCGACAGAAGTTTCCACACCTCTTTCCTTAGATCCATGTTTTCTTATCTTTTCGTGTTCTGGGAATTTCGAGGATGAAATTCTTTTGTAGTTGGGTATAATGTAACACCCTACCACTGTTATACTATATCTTATTTGGGGAATTTCAAATTTTGCGACAGATTTCTTTATTGCTTTTGGGTGCGGACAGTGCATTTGGTAACTGTGGTTATTATCCGACCCAACCCATATGTTTGAAACCCACCATGATTCAATATTACGTCAATATTTGCTAATACAGAGGATCTATGCACATCTAAATTCTATACATATATATGATATATTTTGTATCTGCATATCTTTTAATAATACAAATAATAACCAAATAATATATTTTGATATCTAGCATGGTATGTTATCGTACCCCATATCATGTGGTTGTATCCATACATCATGTTTATGTCCTAAGTGTTAAAACAGACTCATTTGGATCGCTACGTATATTTACGTAAATCCGTACTTGGTGGTATGCAATTTTATCGACCGGACATCGCATTATGATTTTAACTTTTACGTATATTTTCCATATTTAAAAACTAGATATTTAGAAGAGGCCCGGGTAATATTCAAAGTAATTTGATATTAGCTATATAATCCTAAACATATATATTATAATATTCCTAACTAACTTTATATATACATACATATATATATATATATATATATATTGTTAGTTATGTATATGCCCTAGAGGCCATTGTTGTACATATGATGTATATTATGATGGATGCTTGGATATATAGAGAGAGGACTTTCTTGCTCGTCATGATAGTATGCTATTTGGTTTCACTTTATCTTAACATGTTGACTTGTATTGGTTTACTGTCTTTCTCTCACATGTTGATAAAGCCCTTAGGATCTGTACTCGACTACTGGGACTATGATGAGATCATACTAGTGGGGCCACCTTAGTCGATGAGTACATCCTATAACTGTTCCTAGTCGAGGGTATATCGAGACAGGGCATCGATACACCAGAGTAGACTTGCGTATACGCATCTTGACCCATATGATGGGCGATGGATGATCCCATATCCATTGGTGTTTGACATCAAGGATGGTGTACGGGTGCTCAGTGGAGACTGGGTACACTGGATGGACTCGCCGAGAACTCCCAGATGGTGATATACCACACGTCAATTGGCAGTTCTCCGGTGACACTGGTACAGGGTAGTCTGTAGACCCGAGATCGTCATAGAGTCTTGTGTGATTCCAACTGAGCTTTGATTTCCACCTTACCACGTTCAAGAGGGCGTGCAAAACGGTGGCTTTTGGGTACAGTCCCGAATCACATGGAGGCAATGAGCGATAGGAGGGGATTCGTCTCTCCTGGTATAGGGAGTTGATGTTGTGTTGTGTTCGATTGGCTATAACTGGAAGTCCCTGGCCAGGGCTGATATAGAGATTTACTGGTAAGTGTTACCAGTAGTTTCTCGACCCGTTATGAGCCACACATCGACACGACTTATCGGTTACTGCGGTCTGACGTATACCACCCCTAGACTTGATATGCGACATATCAGACGAACAGACCGGACTGTACGGGAGTGTTACTGATTGGATTCACATGAGAACGTACAGACTAGCTTGTTGATCTTCTGATCGCTCAACACCTGAGTGGCTGTTACGTTTAGCTGACCGCTTGCAGCTTGTGGGTGTTTGATATGATCATCACCTGCTACCGGCGTATTGACGATTCTTTAGAGTCCTACACAGAGGTTTCTTGGCTCAGGCAAAACGGAGTAGAGGCACATATGTGATATGTGCAGGACCGAGGATAATGCGATATGAGATATCGTATTATATTCTTACGATATTTAGATATGAACCGGGACATCGGATCAAGTGTTGATTCGATGAATCGGTATATGATATATTAGTCGGTTATATTCGATGTAGCCGGATTGTCGGATCAAGTGTTGATTCGATGATTTAATGTATAATAATATATATGATATATTGTATTACATTATCTAATATTGGCTCGCTTTATTATTTCATTTTCTCACCGGATAATACATTGATATATATATGCGATATATGTTAATTGTATTATTTTCTTTTGTTGCAAATATATAATATATATGTGATATATATTATTGTGACATGATATGATTAATAATGGAACATGTTTAGTAGAGATTAAGCAAGGTTAGGGTTTGATTAGGGTTAGCTCCTTCTTGCACCATCTAGAAGCTTTCCTTTTGTCAAGTGTAAGATATTATGGTTGATATAATCTTATGACTCATTCTTTAACCTAACCAAACCTTAGCCCTAGTTTATTCTCTACAAAGGTTAAGCTTGTCATCCTTGACCATGGTTCCATGATCAATCATATATTCTTTTCTATTATTCATCACAAAAGGATTAACTCTTTTTCCATCATCTTCTTCTCTCTTGAGCTTTGAGAAAGCTCACTAGTTATTCATTTTGTGATGATTTCTTGTGAGAAATTGATATAAAAAGATAGCATAAATACTACTCCATCATCCTCATCTAATCTAGCCCATTAGATTAGGGTGTTCACCTCATTAGAGTGAGAGAGCTTGAGTTATAGCAACTTCGACGTAGATCATCGGAGAAACGGAACACTACAAGCTAGCATGGATCGTTCGAGTCGTGGAGCCTCTCTTGAGTCCGGGAGATCGTGGATCACAGCGAAGGGACTTCTACTCGGAGCTTATGAAGTGAAGGAGCGGACTACAAAGGTTGTAATCCCTCACACTTAGTAATAAAGATTTTTACTTGCATGTTAAACCCTAATAATCTAGTAAAGATCCCGGTTTTGAGTTGTTCGGCACGTCTAAAATTTTATTCGGGCATATTTGATGTCTTATGAACCTTCACAAGAGTGCCTAGGAATCCTACAGTGGTATCAGAGCCTAGCTAGAGCATTAGGCGACGTGTATACGAAGTTAAAACTCCGAACGAACCCCGAAACTACGAAATGAACCCCTCTCTGGATATTTTTTTAAAACTGTGATTTTTCTGAATTAAAAATACCTAAAAAATTCAGCAGGGAAATATAAATATCACTGTGAAAAACGACGCAGTAATCCGTATATTCCGCCGCGGAACCGCGGCCGTACCTTGCTTGGGCCGAGGATCTGTGGTGGGACTGTTGAATTGGGCATTCATTTTTCAACAGTAATATCAGTATCTGTATGTTATATTTTCTGGGTATTTTTAATCTGCCTCAAGTGTTGAGTGTTTTGGGGTTTATTTTGTAATCGTTGATTCGATCAGAAAATTTAATTTTGTTATGTTTTCCGGATATTTAGAAACTGTTAAAATATTCGAACGGATATCATTAACTCACTTTTTCCCGGCACGTAAAATTTTCAAGTGTTGAATTTTTATCGGGTTTAAATCTTTCGGAAAAATGTGAAAGTAACGCGGTGTACCCTCTAGAAGACAACAAACCTTAACTCGATTATGTGACCGTCTTGAACTGCCCCTAAACCTTAGGGTTTGGGGCAGTACGCCGCATATGAGGCGTTGGCTTGACCCTTCTACGGCTGGATCATCGGTACTGTGACAGTTTCTGGGATTATTTGAACTCCGCTCAAGTGTTGAGCTATTTAGGAAATTTTGGGTATTTGATTATCTGTTAGGAAAGTTTAATACTGTCTATTTATCTGGAATGTGATACAATATGTGGAATTCATATAGTTAGGCATGAAATGCGAAGTATGTGATATTTCGGATTTATGATGTCTAAAGTGATTGTGGATTCCAAATGTTGTAGTTTTACAATTTCTTTTCTGTGACCGTAAGTGTAGTATGTAGTTGTATTGCCGGTCTTCGTTGCTATACATCTACGACGATCGGTGTATGCATACTTACTTACGTTGATGATATGAGATATTATGTGTTGCTGTGATATGTTATATTGGATCGTCGTGTTTTGAATAGCCGGGGGTTTTATGTGAGATGAGGGTTTTTATATTCATTCATGTAAAATGCATTTGTATGTAATATTCTTTTATTGGGGCACTTCCGGGATGAGGTTGATGTCACCAGTGTATATTATTTACTTTTCCGCATTAGGTAGACCCAAGGAGGGGAGCACAAGTAACCGGGTTCTAAGGTCCAGAGGGAGGCCATCTCGAGGAGTCGAGACCGGGTCTCCTAACCCTAGAATTGGCAGTGTTACTTGCCGCTCTCGTAGGGGTCTAGGGATGTGAGTTTGGCTATTCATCGCGACCGTGGAATCCGTGTTTTATACCGGCTCGTATTAAAAACACGGACATCCTAGTATATCCAATATTTCATATATGTTCTTCTGCTGCAATGTTCTGTGATGAGATCATATTACTGCCTGAGATGAATACTTATACTATATATATATATATATATATATATATATATATATATATGCTGATATATAAATATTACTGCTATCGTTTCTTCTGTGATGCTTAGGAAGCATAAGCTGATGGGATTTTATTAATGAGATTAATAAAAAGAAAAGAAACCTAAAAGATGTTGTAGAATCAAAACTTTATAAAAAGGGTAGCTACAGATTTTCTTTGCATAGCGGTATATATGATATACCCTGCACCTTATTCGATGAGGAAAGAGCCGAGATCCCTTCACCGGGAGTGACCTCTTTAGCGAAACTGGCAGATGCTACAAACTCGCGGTTTAGTTTTTGACAGCTTATATAGTTCTTGCTTTGCACAGCGGTATATATGATATACTCCGCACCTTATTCGATGAGGAAAGAGCCGAGATCCCTTCACCGGGAGTGACCTCTTTAGCGAAACTAGAAAAAGCCTCATAAACACTCCTTTTCAAAAACACTCGATTCTATGACGATATCAAGTTCATTACGCTCAGGGTTTTCTGAAAAACCTGCGTAGCCCTCCGTCATTTCAGATAAGTAATATTTAGTATTCGTGCTACGGTAGTTTGGCATGCGTCAAGGCGTAGTGTACGGTAGCTGATTATTACTTATCTGTAGCATGAGATGCGATTGGATTAGGGTATTCGTACGGCGTTGTTTGGCATGCGTCAAGGGTCGTACGAGTGGGTTTAATTCAATCACGAAATGTACAGGTTGAACTTGACTAGCGGACTATGGGTTGTTTGGCATGCGTCAAGGTCATAGTACGCTAGAGGTAAAAACATTATCGGGAATTTCAAGTGTTGAAATTTGCAATGAGATTGCATACCTCCTATGAGATAGTTGGATCCCGATACCCACTGCGAGTAAGTGTTACTCCTGGGAGAGTTTTACACAGGACAATTAGCCGATCAAGTAGGTGTCTAGAAAAGTGTTAACGAGGTTACGCCTCTGAGAAAACGAGGTTTACTTTAATTAGGTCCGTGCGAAAGCACGGGGAACCTCCCTCAAGTACCGACACTGATCTGACTGAAAGATTGACGAAATTGTAGGGTGTAATTAATCCCGGTTAATCTTACCTTTTAGGGTTTGAAGGAAGATTTGATAAAAACAGTGGGAGACATCCTGATTAGATAAGATAATAACCAATATAATCTTGCAAGAGCATACGCTAAAATGTTTTCTTCTCTCTCTCTCCAGGTAGCGACCATGTCAGGCCATAATTAAGATAATAATATGGATGTATTGACTGAACCCGCTTATTATACTGAGCAGGGGATCGTTGGTCCCGTTCTTTCTTATAAGAGTTATAAGACTGAATAGGAAACAGGAGAATATCTGGATTCTCAAGCCGCCCAAAAGAACATGCATGCCGATGCATCTTCTTCAGGTGTGTTAATTATTGAGAACTGTTTCTCAGTTCACCCTACGTCCTGGGTATTAGATACCGGATCAGGATCCCACATATGTAAATTGTTATATGGGCTACGTAAAGGTAGAGAACTGGGAAAAGGTGATCATTCCGTTCAAGTAGGGAATGGGGAAAATATTGTAGCCAAAGCAGTTGGCGAATATCACCTAGTATTACCAAGTGGTAATACACTGATTCTGAATGAGTGCTATTATATACCGAACATGATGTGCAATATTATATCAGTTTCTTTATTAAGTAAAGAAGGATATAATTTTGTAGTACAGGATATTGTTATGAACATCTTCCTAAATCAAAAGTTGATTGCATCAGGCTCGTTACATAATGGCATATTCATTCTAAATCAAAATACAGTCCTCAATATACAAAACACACACAAAAGGAAAAGTTCAGAAATGAACGAATCCTTCTTGTGGCATTATAGACTTGGTCATATCAATGCGACACGACTAGCTAAGTTACATAAGGATGGATATTTGAATTCGTTCGAATTATCATCTTATGATACTTTCCATTCATGTCTCAAAGGTAAAATGACCAAAGCTCCGTTTAGTGGACACGGAGAAAGAATTACAAAACTCTTAGGACTAGTACATAGTGATATATGCGGTCCCATGTCTACGCATGCCAGGAACGATTCTTCCTACTTCATTACATTCACTGACGATCTCTCTAGATACGGACATGTGTTCCTAATGAAACACAAGTCTGAGGCTTTTGAGAAATTCAGAGAATATAAGCACGAAGTAGAGAACCAAACGGGAAAAAGTATTAAGATTCTTCGATCTGATCGAGGAGGTGAATACTTAAGCAATGAGTTCCTAGATTATCTAAAAGAGAATGGGATTCTCTCTCGGCTTACTCCTCCTTATACACCACAGCACAACGGTGTATCGGAACGGAGAAATCGCACCCTATTAGATATGGTGCGCTCGATGATGAGTACAGTTGAGTTACCTATTTCCTTCTGGGGGTATGCGCTTGAGACAGCCATAGACCTATTGAATAGAGTTCCTACCAAATCTGTGCCTACCATTCCATATGAGATATGGAAAGGGAAGAGACCACATCTTAATTACATTAAGATATGGGGTTGTCCGGCCTATGTCAAAAGACAAAATCCGGACAAACTCGAGGCAAGATCTGTCTTATGTAAGTTTATAGGATATCCCAAAAATTCACAAGGGTATATCTTCTTCCACCCCGAGGAACAAAAGGTGTTTGTTTCTCGACATGCCACTTTCTTAGAAAAAGGTTTTCTTATGAAATAGATTTGTGGCATTGAGATAGAACTGGAAGAGGTTCCAGCGACACAAACTATCACAGAAGACTTGGTAGAACCAGAGGATTCAGTAGTACCCGACGAACCCCAGCCTCTCCACCGATCTAGCAGGGTTTCTCATCCACCTGAGAGATACTACGGTTTTCTCATTGATGGTGGAAGCGAGGATTGCATCATGGAAGATGATGACCCGACTAGTTTCGAGCAGGCCATCACGAGTGGTGACTCTGTGAAATGGCTGGATGCAATGCGATCTGAGATGGAATCCATGTACACCAACAAAGTATGGACTTTGGAAAATGCTCCTGAAGGGGTAAAACCCATTGGGAGCAAGTGGATCTTTAAAAAGAAATTTGGTGTAGATGGAAAAGTTGAGACTTTCAAAGCTAAACTTGTTGCAAAGGGTTTTCGTCAAAGACCAGGTGTGGATTATGACGAAACCTTTTCTCCAGTGGCTATGCTTAAGTCCATCCGGATCTTACTTGCCATTGCTGCATACCATGACTACGAAATCTGGCAAATGGATGTTAAGACCGCCTTTCTAAACGGTGATTTAGAAGAGTGCGTGTACATGACTCAGCCAGAGGGCTTCGTAGATAGTGGGAGCAGCGGAAAGGTGTGCAGGCTGCTTAAATCCATTTATGGGTTAAAACAAGCATCGCGAAGTTGGAACATCTGTTTTGATGTTGTAGTCAAAGAGTTTGACTTCATCAAAAATATAGATGAACCTTGTATCTATAAAAAGATAGCAGAGAGTAAGGTTGTCTTCCTCGTATTGTATGTGGATGACATACTCTTGGTAGGAAATGATATTCCTATGCTGCAATCAGTCAAGCTCTTCTTATCACAAAGATTCTCGATGAAAGATCTAGGTGATGCCGCCTGCATATTGGGAATCATGATCTATAGAGATAGATATAAACGGATACTGGGATTGTCCCAATCCAGGTACATTGACACCATACTAAAGAGTTTTAGTATGGAAGAATCCAAGCGTGGGAACCAACCCACGATCTCTGGACTCACTCTCTCCAAAGAGATGTCTCCCAAGACTGATTTGGAGAGAGCTCGCATGCAAGGGATACCCTATGCTTCGGCAGTAGGCTCGATCATGTATACGATGCTATGTACCAGACCCGATATAGCATACTCACTAAGTGTAGTGAGTCGGTATCAAGCAGATCCTGGAGAGAGTTACTGGACAGCTGTGAAGAACATTCTCAAGTACTTACGAAGGACTAAGGAGATGTTCTTGGTGTATGGTAACGGAGAACTCCGGGTGGAGTCCTTTACCGATTCCAGCTTCCAAAGTGATAAGGACGACTCTAAGTCGCACTCGGGATTTGTCTTTACCCTCAATGGAGGGGCGGTATGTTGGAAGAGTTCCAAACAGGATACCGTTGCAGACTCGACGATGGAGGCTGAATACATCGCTGCCAACGATGCTGCAAAAAAGGCTGTCTGGATAAAGAAGTTCATTAGTGAACTTGGTGTGGTTCCATCCATTGAACATCCAATACCTCTGTATTGCGATAACAATGGAGCTGTCCCGTTGGCCAAGGAACCCAGGTCCCATCAAAAGTCCAGACATATTCTGAGGCGGTATCACCTGATCAGGGAAATAGTTGATCGCCAGGAGATCGAGGTCAGGAGAGTAGATACGAAGGACAACACTGCGGATCCACTCATAAAGGCCATTCCCCAGATACAGTTTGAGAGATTATTCGGGATGCTAGGTATGAGATACTACAGCAGCTGGCCTTAGTGCAAGTGGGAGAATGTTAGTTATGTATATGCCCTAGAGGCCATTGTTGTACATATGATGTATATTATGATGGATGCTTGGATATATATGGAGAGGACTTTCTTGCTCGTCATGATAGTATGCTATTTGATTTCACTTTATCTTAACATGTTGACTTGTATTGGTTTACTGTCTTTCTCTCACATGTTGATAAAGCCCTTAGGATCTATACTTGACTACTGGGACTATGATGAGATCATACTAGTGGGGCCACCATAGTCGATGAGTACATCCTATAACTGTTCCTAGTCGAGGGTATATCGAGATAGGGCATCGATACACCAGAGTAGACTAGCGTATACGCATCTTGACCCATATGATGGGCGATAGATGATCCCATTTCCATCGGTGTTTGACATCAAGGATGGTGTACGGGTGCTCAGTGGAGACTGGGTACACTGAACGGACTCGCCGAGAACTCCCAGATGATGATATACCACACGTCAGATGGCGGTTCTCCGGTGACACTGGTACAGGGTAGTCTGTAGACCCGAGATCGTTATAGAGTCTTGTGTGATTCCCACTGTGCTTTGATTTCCACCTTACCATGTCCAAGAGGGCGTGCAAAACGGTGGCTTTTGGGTACAGTCCCGAATCACATGGAGGCAATGAGCGATAGGAGGGAATTTGTCTCTCCCGGTATAGGGAGTTGATGTTGTGCTGTGTTCGATTGGCTATAACTGGAAGTCCCTGGCCAGGGCTGATATAGAGATTTACTGGTAAGTGTTACCAGTAGTTTCTCGACCCGTTATGAGCCACACATCGACACGACTTATCGGTTACTGGGGTCTGACGTATACCACCCCTAGACTTGATATGCGACATATCAGACGAACAGACCGGACTGTACGGGAGTGTTACTGATTGGATTCACAGGAGAACGTACAGACTAGCTTGTTGATCTTCTGATTGCTCAATACCTGGGTGGCTGTTACGTTTAGCTGACCGCTTGCAGCTTGTGGGTGTTTAATATGATCATCACCTGCTACCGGCGTATTGACGATTCTTTAGAGTCCTACACAAAGGTTCTTGGCTCAGGCAAAACGGAGTAGAGGCACATATGTGATATGTGCAGGACCGAGGATAATGCGATATGAGATACCGTATTATATTCTCGCGATATTTAGATATGAACCGGGTCATCGGATCAAGTGTTGATTCGATGAATCGGTACATGATATATTAGTCGGTTATATTCGATGTAGCCGGATTGTCGGATCAAGTGTTAATTCGATGATTTAATGTATAATAATATATATGATATATTGTATTACATTATCTAATATTGGCTTGCTTTATTATTTCATTTTCTCACCGGATAATACATTGATATATATATGCGATATATGTTAATTGTATTATTTTCTTTTGTTGCAAATATATAATATATATGTGATATATATTATTGTGATATGATATGATTAATAATGGAACATGTTTAGTAGAGATTAAGCAAGGTTAGGGTTTGATTAGGGTTAGCTCCTTCTTGCACCATCTAGAAGCTTTCCTTTTGTCAAGTGTAAGATATTATGGTTGATATTATCTTATGACTCATTCTTTAACCTAACCAAACCCTAGCCCTAGTTTATTCTCTATAAAGGTTAAGCTTGTCATCCTTGACCATGGTTCCATGATCAATCATATATTCTTTTCTATTATTCATCACAAAAGGATTAACTCTTTTTCCATTATCTTCTTCGCTCTTGAGCTTTGAGAAAGCTCACTAGTTATTCATTTTGTGATGATTTCTTATGAGAAAATGATATAAAACGATAGCATAAATACTACTCCATCATCCTCATCTAATCTAGCCCATTAGATTAGGGTGTTCACCTCATTAGAGTGAGAGAGCTTGAGTTATAGCAATTTCGACGTAGATCATCGGAGAAACGGAACACTACAAGCTAGCATGGATCGTTCGAGTCGTGGAGCCTCTCTTGAGTCCGGGAGATCGTGGATCGCGGCGAAGGGACTTCTACTCGGAGCTTATGAAGCGAAGAAGCGGACTACAAAGGTTGTAATCCCTCACACTTAGTAGTAAAGATGTTTACTTGCATGTTAAACCCTAATAATCTAGCAAAGATCCCGGTTTTGGGTTGTTCGGCACGTCTAAAATTTTATTCGGGCATGTTTGATGCCTTATGAACCTTCACAAGAGTGCCTAGGAACCCTACATATATAAATATATATAATATATTAACTAATTATCTCTGGTCTCTCTCCCCTTCTATCTTTCTCTCTCATTATATATATAATTATATAATCTATTATATTTAAACCCTCATTTCACCTCTCTCTTCCCCTCTTTTTTTCTTTCTTCCGCCGCAAGAACCTAAAGCCTAGCCCACGTCTCGTCATCACCACCAACCTCACCTCGTGCTCGACCTCACTTCACCCCCTCACCCTCTTCTCCCCACCATCTCCAAGACCTCCACCCCTCCTCCTCTTCTCCATTCCTGAAGCATCCCCTGCACCTCCCCACGACACCAACCCAAAAACCCCTACACTCCCTCACCGTTAGCCCTCGCCATCGCCAGCACCATCATGCTGTCTTTTACTCCTCACCTCCTTCTCTTCTTCCGACACCTCAGACCGCCGCCGCCACCAACCCCTGCACTTCCCGACCCCGATCACCAACCCAAGAAACTACAGCCACCTCACCGACTTAGCACATCGTCGCCGGCATCTCGCCTCTGTCCTCGCCACCCAGAACCCAACACAACAGCCACCCACTTTTCTTCTTCATTTCTTGCTTTTCTCGATCGTTTCTTGATTCTCCAATCGGCTCGCCGGAGTTGCGTGCGTCACCGACGATCCAGACGACCCGGTCACCGTCGTCGTCCAGCCTAGTCACGGCGTCACGTCACTGCTCTGCCAGGTCCAGTCCTGCACGTGTAAGTTTGCATTACGACGTTATTTCCGACGTCGGACGTAGCATCCGTATCTTGACAGGAGATCCGATCAAGCAAGTTTTAAACTAGCAACATGCTATGTTATTATATCGATATCTATATATAACAACTCCATTTTTAATGTACAAAGAATTGATTTAAATTCAATGTATACTTGGAGTATTTATTGCGACTGATATCTCTTTAAGTATTTATTTCACTCCATAATTACAAGAAGGAGCTTGTAGCTCATTGGTAATACCTTGCACTGCTGAACCAAGCCACCAGAGTTCAAATCCCATGCCCCACATTATTTTTGTATTTATTTTGTTTTAATTTCTTTTGGAAGTCAACAGTCAAAAGGCCATAACTCACAAAATATGTATTGGACATGAAAAAGTAAATATACCAAATTGTACCCCAGGAAAATCCCCGGCCCTTGGAACCCTGACTCGGCCCGACTCGGCGCCGCCCAACAGAGAAAAGTTGTGTTCTGACTTGGTCAACCCTCCTGCACACTTATTATACCTGGATCGGTTTTAAATTGCCCAATAAATCCCTTTTAATCCTAGGTTTAATGAGTTTTGATGAATTTTTTTATATTTTTATATTTTTTTTATTAAAAACCCTAACCCTAGCCTAACCCTATATAAACCCCCCATACCCTCTACCCTCTCATCATTTTTCCTAAGTCCACTCTCCCAAAATTCCAAGAAAACTTGGTACGTGAGAAAACGAGCGAAAGGCGAAACGCTGACGAAATCGACGGCGGAATCCCGGCGATCGTACTAGGACCTCTTCACGGCGTTTCGACGCACCGGAAAACCCACTAGCTTCCTCTCACTCTCTAGCGTTGTCTAAACCCATAAGTCCCTCTTTTCTACTTTTCTTTTCTTCCATTAAAATACGACTTTTCAAACTCGACGGAAATCGGAACAAACCGATTTCCGATTCGGTTTTCTATCAAATCTCACTTATCACTAATTCCATAATGCTTAAACATATTCATGTTGACTACTAATCACTTAAAAATTAATTTGAACAAGTTTTCACATATAAAATGATAGCTTTTGCAATATACCGTATTTTTGCACTTAAATACCACCATATTTAGTTTATCATATTTAACCCCTAAACTTTACTATACCTTAAAGTAGATCACGAGGTAATGACCTACCTCCACACACACTCATATGTAATCATAACAAGCTACCTTGAAAATTTAGAATACGACAAAACAAGATTTTACATTAAAATACCATTTTCTTTATAAATCTTTTCTAAAAGTTCTAAGTTATATACAATTTTAATACAATATCTTTTAATAGGAAATACGATAAGTTATGGACATCGATCGTTTATCTAAACCTGATTTTGTGGTGTCTAGGCAAGTGTGTCTAAGGCAAATGGTTACTTAATTAGGGCCACTACTTGTAGTGGAGAGCCTCCCACTTACCTGGCACTTACCTGGCCGCAATTGGCGGTGAAGAGGCAATTTGAGGCTTCTAATAACTTATCGTTTAGACCATTTAGAAATGGGTTAGTTGTCTTAGGAAACCCTGCAATCTAAAATACGGAAATTTACACCCTTTTACAAATAAATACCTTATCTTTATAAAACCGTTTTGTAAATGATTAGTATTTATTAAATCTTTGCAAAGCGCCACTACAACCCACCTTTGGGGAACTCGTTAGGGATAGTACGGTTTATCGTGCATCCTCGGACTTAGTAGTGCGAGATTCAGACCTCCGCAAGGAACATTCGGTCTCGAAAGGTTTAAAATACGACATTTAAGAAAAATGAGATTTTTGGAAAATAAAATATTTATTAAAAATTATTCTTGTATAAACATATGTATATTTATCATTTAAACACCTATTTTATTATAAAATAAAGTTTCCACCTTTTTCTAAAAATTACAAGATTAAAAGTTACATTAAAATACCATGAATTTCAATTAAATCAATATTACAAATTAATACCTTTATTTATGTAATTAGGATATTTTCACTAGAAATAAGACAAAATAAAATCACACTCATTATAACCATAAAGACGAATAATAAATACTTGAGGTGTATCTTGAAAACTATATAAAAGTATTTTTACATAAAACCCCCTCAAGTTTTATAAATTACAATAAGGACCCTAATAATTATAGAACTTCGACTTACATTTCTTTTAGTCTTACTCAGGTTTGAGTCTGATTATTTCTGACTTGAATATGATTCAAGTCAATCTATATTCTTTAATATTCCAACTCAATATGAATACATGAATCCCAGAATCCAGTTAACAATCTATGCAACTTGACTGAATCAAACCATGAATATACATCCATTATTCCGTTATTCCATTTACCTGATTATGTAGTTACAATCTGTTTACTGATATCATGGTTTTGGTCAGTCATCCAACTTACACAATACAATACAACAATACTATCAAAACACTACGGGGTTTAAGGGATAGATTGGTACGTAAGGTGTTAAAGGTGGCACGAGGTGGTCAGATTAAGACACCTAACCTATATTCCGTTGTTGTTGTACCGTGGCTTAACGGTTCCTTGTACTTTCCGTTTGCCCTGGTCTCTAGCATATAGAGACCCCTCTCGTATACATTGGTATCCTTCTGTACCAAACTACAAACAACAGCGTTAACATAATATTCTACAATATTTTACAATCTCTTTAGAAAATATCTCTTATTCTGTCTTTTCTAATTCTTCTTTATCTTTGGGACTTACCGAGCGGCCTGTTCGCTGACGACATTCTATTTCTTTCTTCTTTGAATGTCGTCAGGTGCTTTGGACCCAGCAGAGATCGAGCCCACCGGTGAAGACTTGGAGCAGTTTCACGAAGAGCCCGAGCTCTAGACATCGTACCTTGTTCTATTCAGTATTTTCATTTCCTGTTATGCCATTGTTTAGGCATCGCTTTTCATTTCAGTTGTATTTACTTTTCATGCATTGTACAAAAGAATGTTAGTAATAAAGTTGATGTTATTTCTATATCTCTTGTCTCTTGTGATTTACTTTTATATTGCTTAGATACGCTTAGCGTATGTACTTCTAAGTATATACGTAGCGGACCTCGTCGCGTCCACTTCGCCGTACACCGGGAAGCAGGACGTGACAGGTTTTGTTGGTGGCCCATGCAGGTCAGAGCTGTATGAATCCCAATCATGCAGTTCTGGTCTGCGTGAACAACCTAAGCAATATAACACAAGAACCAGCAACTAAAACATTCTTTACAATTCATGTTTCTTGAATCTTATAAATTTCTATTCCTTGAATCTTATCATTTCATGTATTTGAATCTGTCCTAACCCAAATTTTTCTTCAAGGTTATGGATTCCCCGAACAACACCAGCACCAACGTCAACAACACACCTCCAGCACTACCTCTCGCACCAGCTGTTCCTGCACCACCCACCGAGCAAACAGTGCTACTTGAGGCGATTCGCAGCCTTCTCGAGGGACAGCAACAACTTCTGAACCGTCCTGAGACTGACGCACCAGGGGTAAAGCAATTCAGGGCTTTGCACCCCAAGCAATTCTCTGGTAAAGGAAGCCCTCTTGAAGCTGAAGAATGGGCACAAAGCATCGAAGACGATCTGGTAGCAGCTCAAGTGCCAGACATCGCTTGGGTCCGTGTGGCGAAAGTACAACTCACGGATAATGCTCTCAACTTGCGGAAGGCGGAAGAAAGCCGTCTGGTACAGCCGATTGAATGGAAGACTTTTCACGAGAAGTTCGACGCGAAATACTTCCCTGTGACTGCCAGGTTTGCAATGGAGCAGCAGTTCATTCATCTACAACAGGGTTCAATGTGGGACAAATCAGTAGATGAATACGACGCTGAATTCAACATGTTAAGCCGGTAAGATATGTCACAATAGTTCAATTTTTAAATATCACATACTACACAGCTAACACAATCTTTAAACAGATTCACGGCACACTTGATACCGACGGACGAGATCAGAGCCCGAAGCTTTCAACAAGGACTGGACACGGAGATTCAGGCTGCTCTAGCCACGGGAAAATTTCTGACTCATGAGGATGCCCTGGAAGCTGCCCGCAGTTATGAGGCAGTGATAAAAGCAAGGGGCAGACCTCAGTCCGCAGGAGTCAAATGCCCTGCCAACCAGATGGCAGGTGGAGCCTCGTCCAGGCCACCTTTCGTGCCAAGGCGACCCGGAGTACCAACCCATCGTCCCAGCCCAGCCTTTTGCACCTACTGCAAGAGAACTGGACATATGCTGAAGGACTGCCGTCGAGCCAACCGCCTTTGCTTAGTCTGTGGCTCAGCTACTCATGATATTGGGTCTTGTCCCCAAAGACAGAACCCAGTTACTGCACCCAGGCCAGCAATTACTTATCCACGGCAACCAGCTCTTCAGGCACCTGCCCTCAGACCTGCACTACCTGCACCATCCAGAGGACCACAAGCTGCACCACCTCCTCGTCAGTTCCATCAAGCTCAAAGGAACGTTCCGAGGAATGCTCCTCAGGCCAGGAGGAATGTACCAAGGTGCCAGGCTTTCACGATGTCCGTGGAAGAAGCTGAGGCCACTGGCCAAGTCATCACTGGTAAACTTTTCTTTTCAAACTTTGCTTTTCTATCCTGCTACTTAGTTACATATTTTCTATACCTAAAACAAATCCCACATACCTTAGGTACAATCTTAGTATCCTCAATCCCTGCACTTGCACTATATGATACTGGAGCATCACACTGCTTTATGTCGCAACGGTTTGTCCGAACCCACGCGATTCCAGTCTCACCGCTTGTATCCAGCTGGAATGTCAGTTCAGGAAATGGCATTCTAAAGGCAACTATGGGATACAGCTTGTGTCCAGTCGTCGTTTGCAGTCGAGAGTTTTATGCTGACTTCAAAGTACTGGACATACCGAACTTCGATGTGGTTCTAGGAATGGATTGGCTTGGAACTTTTTATGCTACCATAGACTGTCGTCAAAGGAGGGTAGTATTCGAGATCCCAAACCATCCTGTCTTCTATTTCAAAAGTGGAGACCGTACACTAGAGCCAAGTACCTACAAAGCAATGCCAAGAGAAGCAGTACTTGCAGCAACTCAAGCGGAGGAAGAATCAAGACCAGATGTGGTTCGAGAGTTCGATGATGTATTTCCTGACGATATATCAGGTTTGCCTCCTGATCGATCTCTTGAATTCAGTATTGATTTAGTACCAGGAGCACAACCGGTGATCAAAGCACCCTATCGTTTAAGTCCGGAAGGTTTGAATGAAGTCCGAACACAGTTGGACGAATTACTGGTGAAAGGATGGATTCGTCCCAGCACTTTAAGTTAGGGATCACCTGTACTACTTGTGAAGAAGAAGGAAGGTTCATACAAAATATGCATCGATTACAGAGCCTTGAACGAAGTCACTATAAAGAACAAGTATCCACTCCCGCGCATCGATAATTTATTCGATCAGCTAAGTGGATCTTGTGTTTTCTCTAAATTAGATTTTCGTTCAGGTTATCATCAAGTAAAGGTCAAGGAAGCTGATATTCACAAAACAGGTTTCAGAACTCGCTAAGGACATTACGAATTTCTGGTGATGCCATTCGTAGTGACCAACGCACCCGCAATATTCATGAACGTTATGAATCAAGTTTTCTGGGAGTACTTAGACAGGTTTGTTGTCATCTTCATTGACGACATCCTGGTGTATTCTAAAAGTCGGAAAGAACATGCAGAACATTTACGAATTGTCCTAGAAACTCTTCGACAACATCAACTTTATGCTAAGCACAGCAAGTGCGAGTTTTGGCTAAATCAAGTTGGTTTTCTTGGACATATCGTATCAGGAGAAGGAATCTCTGTAGATCCAGCGAAAGTTTCGGCAGTTAGCGAATGGCCTACACCAAAGTCAGTGAAGGATATTCGAAGTTTCTTGGGTTTAGCTGGATATTACAGAAGGTTAATTGAAGGCTTTTCGAAGATAGCAACGCTCCTGACCAAGCTCACACGTAAAGATGAAGAATTTGTGTGGTCAGAAGCATGCGAACAAGCTTTCGTAGAACTCAAGTCAAGGTTGACATCAGCACCTATTCTCGTCATACCGGATCAATCTGGAGGATTCGAAGTGCATTGCGATGCATCCGGTAAGGGATTAGGATGTGTTCTACATCAGCACGGTAAGGTTGTGGCTTATGCTTCAAGACAACTGAAGACTCATGAGCGCAATTATCCGACGCATGATCTGGAGTTAGCAGCCGTCATCTTTGCTCTCAAGATTTGGCGTCATTATCTACTTGGTGAACGAGTGAACATCTACACAGATCGTAAGAGCCTGAAGTACGTGTTTACTCAAAAGGAGTTGAATATGCGGCAGAGAAGATGGTTAGAACTCATGGCGGACTTTGACATCAACTTGCAATATCACCCAGGGAAGGTGAATGTAGTACCTGATGCTCTTAGTCGCCAACCATTAGCAATGAATCTCACCACTCAGTGGAAGCTTCAACAAGACTTGCATCAGATGGAGATTGAAGTAGTCATGCCAGGTAATGCTTCAAGTTTGATGAATTTACAAGTTCAATCAACCATTGTCAACCAGATCAAAGCAGCTCAAGCAAGTGATGCTAAGTTGCAAAAGATCATAGAACAAGTGAAGAATGGACTCAAAACAGATTTCATCATCCATGAAGACGGATCTTTGAGATACGGCAGCAGATTGTGTGTACCAAAAGGTCTTGTTCGGGAAGAGTTAATGAAAGAAGCTCACAGCTCTCCCTATTCAGTACATCCTGGAGGTACCAAAATGTACAAAGATCTACGTCAGAATTATTGGTGGTATGGAATGAAGCGTGAAGTAGCCAGAAGCGTCGCAAAATACTTGGTGTGTCAGCAAGTAAAGGCTGAACATCACAGGACTGCTGGATTACTTCAACCGTTACCAATCCCAGAATGGAAGTGGCAACACATCACGATGGACTTTGTGACTGCTCTTCCTCGCAGCACAAAGGGTAACGATGCCATATGGGTCATTGTGGATCGACTCACAAAGTCGGCTCACTTCATCCCATTTCGAGTTGGCCAATCTACTGAGACACTAGCAAAGAAGTATATAGAGGTAATAATCTAATTAAGATTTAAATTCTTCATAATGTACTATCTCTTATATCCATGAACTCATATAGGAAATTGTGAGACTTCATGGAGTACCGGTCTGCATTGTCTCCGATCGTGACACCAGGTTTCGATCGCAATTTTGGCAGAGTCTGCAAGCAAGCTTGGAAACAAGTCTGAACTTCAGCACGGCTTATCATCCACAAACAGATGGTCAGTCGGAACGAACTATTCAGATCTTGGAAGATATGCTCAGAGCATGTATGTTAGATTTCAAAGGATCGTGGGAAGATCACCTACATCTTGTGGAGTTTTCGTACAACAACAGCTACCAAGAAAGTATAGGAATGACACCTTTTGCAGTATTGTATGGAAGGAAGTGTCGATCGCCATTAAGTTGGGACGACATCGGAGATAGGGAACTTCTTGGACCGGAGATGATAGTAGCGACTGTTGATGTGGTCCATACAATCAGGGAAAGGATGCGCATAGCCCAAGATCGACAGAAGCACTGGGTTGATGCAAAGAGACGACACTTGGAGTTCCAGCCAGAAGATCGCGTATTCCTGAAAATATCTCTGAGCCGCGGAGTGATCCGTTTTGGAAGACGGGGTAAGTTGAGTCCGAGATATATTGGACCGTTCGACATACTCGAACGAGTCGGTGAAGTGGCATACCGCTTAGCGCTTCCACCTTCATTGGAAAGAGTGCATAATGTGTTCCATATATCCCAACTCAGAAAGTATGTAAGTGACCCCAGCCATGTTCTCGATCATTCCGAGCTCACTATACAGCCCGACTTGTCTTGTGAGCAACAGCCTGTGGAAATCCGAGACAGGAAAGTGAAGACACTTCGGAACAAGGAAGTTAACTTGGTTCGAGTGATGTGGAGGAAAGACACTCCAGGAGAGTCCACTTAGGAAAGGGAGGATGAAATGCGTACTAGATATCCACACCTCTTTGTAAATTAGTCCTCAAATAAAAGTTGTAAATTTTGAGGACGAAATTTTTGTAAGGAGGGTAGACTGTAACAACTCCATTTTTAATGTACAAAGAATTGATTTAAATTCAATGTATACTTGGAGTATTTATTGCGACTGATATCTCTTTAAGTATTTATTTCACTCCATAATTACAAGAAGGAGCTTGTAGCTCATTGGTAATACCTTGCACTGCTGAACCAAGCCACCAGAGTTCAAATCCCATACCCCATATTATTTTTGTATTTATTTTGTTTTAATTTCTTTTGGAAGTCAACAGTCAAAAGGCCATAACTCACAAAATATGTACTGGACATGAAAAAGTAAATATAACAAATTGTACCCCAGGAAAATCCCCGGCCATTAGAACCCTGACTCGGCCTGACTCGGCCCGACTCGGCGCCGCCGGCCGGCGAATCGGCCGACTCGGTCCTGCGCCGCCAGCCGGACTTGGCCGGACGGCCGAGTCACCAACAGAGAAAAGTTGTGTTCTGACTTGGTCAACCCTCCTGCACACTTATTATACCTGGATCGGTTTTAAATTGTCCAATAAATCCCTTTTAATCCTACGTTTAATGAGTTTTAATGAATTTTTATATATTTTTATATTTTTTTTTATTAAAAACCCTAACCCTAGCCTAACCCTATATAAACCCCCCATACCCTCTACCCTCTCATCACTTTTCCTAAGTCCACTCTCCCAAAATTCCAAGAAAACTTGGTACGTGAGAAAACGAGCGAAAGGCGAAGCGCTGTCGAAATCGACGGCGGAATCCCGGCGATCGTACTAGGACCTCTTCACGACGTTTCGACGCACCGGCAAACCCACTACCTTCCTCTCACTCTCTAGCGTTGTCCAAACCCATAAGTCCATCTTTTCTACTTTTCTTTTCTTCCATTAAAATACGACTTTTGAAACTCGACGGAAATCGGAACAAACCGATTTCCGATTCGGTTTTCTATCAAATCTCACTTATCACTAATTCCATAATACTTAAACATATTCATGTTGACTACTAATCACTTAAAAATTAATTTGAACAAGTTTTCACACATGAAATGATAGCTTTTCCAATATACCGTATTTTTGCACTTAAATACCACCATATTTAGTTTATCACATTTAACCCCTAAACTTTACTATACCTTAAAGTAGATCACGAGGTAATGACCTACCTCCACACACACTCATATGTAATCATAACACGCTACCTTGAAAATTTAGAATACGACAAAACAAGATTTTACATTAAAATACCATTTTCTTTATAAATCTTTTCTAAAAGTTCTAAGTTATATACAATTTTAATACAATATCTTTTAATAAGAAATACGATATGTTATGGATATCGATCGTTTATCTAAATCTGACTTTGTGGTGTTTAGGCAAGTGTGTCTAAGGCAAGTGGTTACTTAATTAGGGCAACTACTTGTAGTGGAGAGCCTCCCACTTACCTGGCACTTACCTGGCCGCAATTGGCGGTGAAGAGGCGATTTAAGGCTTCTAATGACTTATCGTTTAGACCATTTAGAAATAGGTTGGTTGGCTTAGAAAACCCTAGAATCTAAAATACGGAAATTTACACCCTTTTACAAAAAAATACCTTATCTTTATAAAACCGTTTTCTAAATGATTAGTATTTATTAAATCTTTGCAAAGCGCCACTACAACCCACCTTTGGGAACTCGTTAGGGATAGTACGGTTTATCGTGCACCCTCGGGCTTAGTAGTGCGAGATTCAGACCTCCGCAAGGAGCATTCGGTCTCGAAAGGTTTAAAATACGACATTTAAGAAAAATGAGATTTTTGGAAAATAAAATATTTATTAAAAATTATTCTTGTATAAACATATGTATATTTATCATTTAAACACCTATTTCATTATAAGATAAAGTTTCCACATTTTTCTAAAAATTACAAGATTAAAAGTTACATTAAAATACCATGAATTTCAATTAAATCAATATTACAAATTAATACCTTTATTTATGTAATTAGGATAATTTCACTAAAAATAAGACAAAATAAAATCACACTCATTATAACCATAAAGACGAATAATAAATACTTGAGGTGTATCTTGAAAACTATACAAAAGTATTTTTACATAAAACCCCCTCAAGTTTTATAAATTACAATAAGGACCCTAATAATTATAGAACTTCGACTTACATTTCTTTTATTCTGACTCGGGTTTGAGTCTGATTATTTCTGACTTGAATATGATTCAAGTCAATCTATATTCTTTAATATTCCAACTCAATATGAATACATGAATCCCAGAATCCAGTTAACAATCAATGCAACTTGACTGGATCAAACCATGGATATACATCCATTATTCCGTTATTCCATTTACCTGATTATGCAGTTACAATCTGTTTACTGATATCATGATTTTGGTCAGTCATCCAACTTACACAATACAATACAACAATACTATCAAAACACTACGGGTTTTAAGGGGTAGATTGGTATGGACGGTGTAAAAGGTGGCACGAGGTGGTCAGATTAAGACACCTAACCTATATTCTGTTGCTGTTGTACTGTAGCTTAACGGTTCCTTGTACTTTCCGTTTGCCCTAATCTCTAGCATATAGAGACCCCTCTCGTATACACTGGTATCCTTCTGTACCAAACTACAAACAAGCGTTAACACAATATTCTACAATATTTTACAATCTCTTTAGAAAATATCTCTTATTTTGTCTTTTCTAATTCTTCTTTATTTTTGGGACTTACCGAGCGACCTGTTCGCTGACGACATTCTATTTCTTTCTTCTTTGAATGTCGTCAGGTGCTTTAGACCCAGCAGAGATCGAGCCCACCGGTGAAGACTTGGAGCAGTTTCACGAAGACCCCGAGCTCTAGACATTGTACCTTGTTCTATTCAGTATTTTCATTTCCTGTTATGCCATTGTTTAGGCATCGCTTTTCATTTCAGTTGTATTTACTTTTCATGCATTGTACAAAAGAATGTTATTAATAAAGTTGTTGTTATTTCTATATCTCTTGTCTCTTGTGATTTACTTTTATATTGCTTAGATACGCTTAGCGTATGTATTTCTAAGTATATACGTAGCGGACCTCGTCGCGTCCACTTCACCGTACACCGGGAAGCGGGGCATGACACTATATGAATAAAAATAGTGCATGTGTTTTATTATTCAGCAAATATTACAGATTTACAGTTTTACGATATCTTTTCGTATCTGTACTGATTATCGTTTATCTAGTTGAATGCCGAAACATCATGATATCATTATACTACTAGATCAGTACAACATGTTATCTAGATTGCATCATACATGGTAATGGACATATAATGATTATTACATATAGATACATATGTATTCTGGCATCAATTGTGTTTACCGTGTTCCTATATTGATTACAGTTTCACATCGGTTATCCATTTGATTCATATGCATTATGTCACGCCCCGCTTCCCAGTGTACGGTGAAAGGGACGCGACGAGGTCCGCTACGTATATACTCAGAAGTACATACGCTAAGCGTATCTAAGCAATATAAAATAAATACACAAGAGACAAGAAATAAAAAGAACAGCAACTTTTATTTATTAACATTCTTTGTACAATGCATGAAAGGAAATACAACTGGAATAAAAGATACCTAAACAGTGGCATAACAGGAAATGAAAAGTACTGAAAAGAAAAGTGTATAATGAAACAACTATGCAGGGTCTTCAGTAAACTGCTCTAAGTCTTCTTGCGATGGCTCAACTTCTGCCGGGTCCAAACCACGTGACGACATTCAAAGAAGAGAGAAACAGAATGTCGTCAGCGAACAAATCGCTCGGTAAGTCCCAAAGATAAGAGAAGAATAGATAGAGAGTAAGAGAGAGAGAGAGAGTGGCTGTTACAGTTGTATTACATTGTTATATTATTGCAGTATTGTGTTAACGCTGTTGTTGTTGCTTGGTACAAAAGGATGCCAGTGTATACGGGAGGGGTCTCAGTATGCCAGAGACCAGGGTAAATGGAAGTACAAGGCTCCGTTATACAACCCGGAACAATGGCAATTGGATTCATGTTAGGTGTCTTAATCTTACCGTCTCGTGCCACCTTTAACGCCTTCCGTACCAATCTACCCCTTAAACCCCGCGATGTCTTGTTTGTATTGTTATCTTGTAATTTGTGTTGGTTGTATGAGTGATTGACTGACTGACCGAAACCATGATATCAGGAAACGGTTATAACCGTAGAGTCATGTAAATGGAATACTGGGAAACATGTAAAAGGAATATATATATCCATGGTTCGGTTCAGTCAAGTTGTGTAAACTGATAATTGTATTCATGGATTCATGTGTTCATATTGAATTGGAAACTTGTAGGTTATAGATTGACTTGAATCATATTCAAGTCAGATTAATCAGACTCAAACCCGAGTCAGACAATCAGAACTGTGGATCGAGGTCTTTTAATTGCTAGGGTCCTTAGGGTAATTTATAAAACTTGAGGGGGTTTTATATAAAAATACTTTTATATATTTTTTTCAAAATACACCTCAAGTATTTATTGTTCGTCTTTGGATTTGTGGATTTTATGTTGTGACATTTCAAATGAAAATACCCTAGTTTCATAAATAATGGTATTTATCTGTAATATTGATTATTTGAAGTTCATGGTATTTTAGTGTAACCTTTATTCTTGTGATTTTTAGAAAAAGGTAGAATATTTATATTATAATAAAATAGATATTTAAAATGATAAATATACATATATTTATACCAAAATAGTTATAATAAATATTTTATATTCCAAAAATCTCATTTTCTTAAGATGTCATATTTTAAACCTTTCGAGACCGAATGCTCCTTGCGGAGGTCTGAATCTCACACTACTAGCCCGAGGGTGCGCGATAAACCGCACGATCCCGAATGGGTTCCCCAAAGATGGGTTGTAGCGGCGCTTTGCAAAGATTGTAAAATACTAATCCTTTTAGAAAACGGTTTTAATAAAGTAAAAGGTATTTACTTGAAAAGTGTAATTTTCCGTATTTTAGATTCTAGGGTTTCCTAAGCCAACTAGCCTATTTCTAAAAGGTCTAAACGACAAGTCGTTAGAAGCCTCAAATCGCCTCTTCACCGCCAATTGTGGCCAGGTAAGTACAAATGAGGAGGGAGGGATCCGCTCACGAATCGTGAGGCGGGCCTTTTAAAGTTACCCAAGCTCACTTGCCTAGCCTAGACACCACAAAGTCAGATTTAGATAAACAATTGATGTCCACAACTTATCATATTTTCCTAGTAAGAAGTATTTACTTAAAAGTGTAACAAATCTAAACCTTTAAGAATGGTTTTATTAAGATTATGGTATTTTAATGTAAAGTCTTGTTTTATCGTATTAGGAGTTTTCAAGATAGCGTATTATGGTTTCATATGTGTGTGTGAGGAGGTAGGTCATTACCTCGTGATTTATTTGAAGGATAGCAATGTTAAAGGGTTAAATGTGAGATTGAAAAAATGATGGTATTAAAGTGAGAGAATACGGTAAGTTGAAAAGGTTATCATTTCATGTGTGAAAACTTATTCAAATTGACTTTTACAAGCTTAATGGTCAAGATAGAGATGTTTAGGAATGATTGAATTGATTAGAAGAAGAAAAAAAATAAACATTATGGTATTAAAGTGAAAAAGAATACGATATTGCAAAAGTTATCATTTCATGTGAGAAACTTTGTCCAAATTAGTTGTTATGTGATTAATAGTCAACATGGATAAGTTTAGGTATTATGGAATTGGTGACAGGTGAGATTTTATAGAAAAACCGAATCGGAAATCGGTTTGTTCCGATTTCCGTCGGGTTTCGTAATTCCGTATTTTTTAGAGGTACAAAGAAGAAAAGAACGGGACTTACGGGTTTCGATCTATACTAAAGAGTATAGGGAACTAGGGAAGTGGCCGAGACGTTGTTTCGTCGCCGGTTGTTTCAAAGAACGTCGCCGGAATTCCGTCAGCGCTTCGCCGTGAACTCGATTTCAAAGTACACCTTTCTTGTAGAAATTTTGAGAAAGTAAACCTAGTGTTTTGGGATGAGAGGGTAGGGGGTAGGGGTCTATTTATAGGGTAGGCTAGGGTAGGGTAGGTGAAAGATTTTTATTTTAAAAAAATGTAAAAATTAAAGAAAAATCATTAAAATTTGTAGTAAATAGGATGTTATTAAAATTAGGGAACCGATCCATTAAATTGGAGTAAACAGGGGAGTTGGGAAGACGAAAAGGCAGATCTTTCGTGTTGGCGACTCGGCCGTCCGGCCAGTCCGGCCGGCGGCGCCGGCCCGAGTCGGGCCGAGTCGGGGTGCCGATGGGTCGGGGGTCTCCTGACGTAGGCTCTGGTATACTCACTTTTTAGGGTTCAGTTCATCTTTCGGGAGTTATGGCCTGTGGACTGTTGGGCTTCCAAGAATTTTAAAAGAAAAATAATCTAAACATAATGTGGGGCATGCGATTCGAACTCTGGTGGCTTGGTTCAGCAGTGCAAAGTCTTACCAATGAGCTACAAGCTTCTTCTTGTAATTATGGTGTTATTTAATTACTTAAAATGATAGCAGCAAGAGTAAATACTCCAAGTATACATTAAATTTAAAGTAATTTCTTGTACACTAAAAATGGAGTTATTACATTCTTGTAGCTTGTAATTAAAAACAAAATAATTACCTATATCTTGTGCTCAGGCTAAAATACCCCTTTGTGGATTTTTGAAAAAAAATATTTGAAAAATTTGTATAGGAAAAAGTGTATAAGAAAATTAGGGTTGTTACACATTATATGACATGTTCACGACACACTACCGACTTGTTATTTGGATCTTATTGCTAATGCCAACAATCCTGATTTGTTATCCTGACGGACGTGACTTGTTGTCTGCATAGATAAGAACTGTACCTACTTGATCATGTGTTGGCATTAAATTTATATCGTTAATACCTGACTTGAACACAAACATGTAGGGAAAGGGGAAATCAAGAATGTAACCGAAATGTAACTCAATAGAATATTATTATTGTTTGTCGTGGTTCCGGACGTTACGGAATAAATCATTGTTTGCCGTGTTTCTGGGCGTCGCGGAATAATCATTATTGTTTGCGGTGGTTCTGGGCGTTACGAAATAAATCATTGTTTGGCGTGTTTCCGTGTGTTACGGAATAAATCATTGTTACCGTGGTCCCGTGGGGAATGACGGGATATATACTGTTGAGTTATGATGAGAATTACATTAATTGGTTTTAAAGGCTTATAGAATAGATAATATAGAAGCACGTATTTAGGATACACTTCACACACCCATACATACACATAGCTCACTATTTGTATCTGTGTTATTTATTTATATTCTATTTAATTATAACATCATATCCTGGTTACTACTATTATTTTAATATTATGATGCACTGACGTCTGGATTTTGCATGGCCCAGTTCCTCTACCTTTATCGTAGGCTGATCAAGAGTATTTGGGCAATCAAGTCGAGCAGTGAGGAATTGAACGTGTATTATTAGAGATGTTTAGTTTATTTATTTCCGCGGTTTTATTTCTTTTGATGTGAACCCATATTGGGACGTGATTCAGATATTGTTTATTGGATCTTGATTCGTTTCCGCTTTATGCATTTTCTTGATTTTATTTACTGTGGCAAATGGACAGGTGTTAGTTAGATTATATTTTTTTTTCTTTTCTTGATATCCTACAGACAGCCATAATGTGACTGTGGATGGATGATTTCTAGTCACAGGTAGCATGGTTGGCTCTATCACGTACCGTAGTTATGTATCTTGTGAAGCGGGGCGTGACAGTACAACCGAGGTCGGATTTCACTTCCCTACATCCATTCCAATGATCAAGTGATTGATCTCTTTACGAAATCTCAAATACATACCCAAGTTTTGCATTTTTTATCCAAACTCTCACTTTATGATCCACCGTAAGTTTGAGAGGGTTATTAAGATATGCATATATCTTTTATATCTTTTTATTGGGGTTTACGCGTATTATATGTATTAAAGTATTGTTAGTTATATGTATGCCCTAGAGGCCATTACTGTACATAGGACGTATATTGTAGTGGATGCTGGGACATATATCGGTAGGACTTTCTTGCTCGACATGATAGTACGCTATCTGGTTGCTCTTTATCTTAACATGTATACTTATTGTCTCTCTGTTACATGTTGATAAAGCCCTTAGGATTTGTACTCGACTTCCAGGATTGTGATGTAGATCATACTAGTGGGGCCTGGGTAGTCAATGAGTACATCCTTCAATATTCCTAGTCGTGGGAATATCGAGACGGGGCATCGATATTCCATAGTAGACTAGCGTATATCTTCTCGACCCATGTGATGGGCGATGGATGATCCCATATCCATTGGTGTTTGACATCAGAGACGGTATGCGGGTGCTCAGTGGAGACTGGGTACACTGAACGGACTCGCCGAGAACTCCCAGATGGTATTATACCTCACGTCAGATGGCAGTTCTCTGGTGACACTGGTACAGCTTAGTCTGTTGCCCCGAGATCGTCATAAAGTCCTGTGTGTCTCCCACTGTGCTTTGATTTCCACCCTACCACGGCTCTACTGAGTCATGCAAACAGGTGGTTTTTGGGTACAGTCCCGATTCACATGGAGGCAATGAGCGATAGGAGGGGATTCGTCTCTCCCGGTATTGAGGGTTGATGTTGCGCTATGCTCGACTGGCCATAACTGGAAATCCCTGGCCAGGGTTGCACTGATTTACCGGTAAGTGTTATCAGTAGTTTCATGCTTGTTATGGACCTTACATCGGCATGACTTATCAAGCTACTGCGGTCTGACGTTTACCACCCCTAGGCGAGATATGCGACATATCAGACGAACAGACCGGACTGTGCGGTAAGTGTTACTGGTTGGATTCACAGGAGTGTGAGCAGGCTTGCTCGTTGATCTTCTGATCGCTCAATACCCGGGTGGCCGTTACGTTTAGCAGACCGCTTGCGGCTTGTGGGTGTTTGATATGATCATCACCTACTGCCGGCGTATTGACGAGTCTTTACAGTCCTACACAGGGGTTTCCTGGCTCAAGCGAAACGAAATGGGAGCGCATATGAGATATGTGCGGGACCGAGAATAATACCAGTATGTGATACTGTATTCTATTCTCGCGATTTGTATCATCGGGCGGTTATATGAGATATAGCCGGGTTACCGAATCAAGTGTTGATTCAATACATTGATACACTTGATACTAGTCGGTTATATGCAATATGACCGGATCGTTAAATCAAGTGTTGATTCAATGATTTAATGTATAATTATATATTTGATATATTACTTTACATTAACTAGTATTGGTTCACTTAAGATTGTCTTTCTCATTTTTTGTGCACAAGTTGTATATATGATATATGTTTGTGCACTAGTTTGTATCATGATTGATGATACATGCAAACTTGGGTGTGTGTATGACTTACACCATATTTAGGTTAATGGTTAGGGTTTCATTTATTTTATTTATTTTGGCAAAAATAAAATGGTGGCTTTCTTTATTTTATGCTTGAAGCTTCATGAAGCTTTTTAGCATCTTTGGAAAAGTCTAACCATTTTGTTTTGTTCTTTGACCTAACCATCAACCTAAACTCTAGTTTACTCTCTACAAAAGTTAACTCACCCATGGTTACAAGATGATTGACTTCACTTAATTTATTCTTTTTCAATAATTCATTATTCATTATTCTTTTCTTCTTCGTCATCTTCTTCTTGAAGTGAAGAAAGCTTTCTTGAAAATTTTCAAGTGAAGAAAAAGAGTGAGAAATCCAAATCCAAAGTGAACCCACTTCCTATTTCTTCATCCTCTACTACTTGCCATGTAGTATAGGGTGTTCTCTTCACAAAGTTTTTGACCAAGTGAAGGAATAGCTTGAGTTTGAGTCTCCCCGACGTAGATCATCTTCGGTCTCGAAGTCAACGACCTAGCCCGCTCATTTCTCCGATGAAACCAACGCTAGGGTCCGGGATCCCGATGATCGCAGCGAAGGGAAGTCAACACGGAGCTTTAGAAGTGAAGGACCGGATCTACAAAAGTTGTAATCCTATTCACTTATTAGTAAAGTAGTTTGCTTGCTTGTAGTTTCGCCTTACCTCTAGTAAACGATCTAGATTAGGGTTCTTCGGCACATAAAATTTTTGAATTGAGCATGGTTGATGCCTTGTGGAACCTCTTGAGTGTGCCTCAGAACCCTACAGTGGTATCAGAGCCTAGCTAGAGCTTTAGGCGAAGTGTAGACGAAGTTAGAAACTCGATCGAACCCCGAAACCCTAAACTACACCCTTCTCTGTACATTTTCTGAAACTGTGGATTTTTGTGAATTAAAAATGCCCAGAAAACAGAGCAGGAAATTCTAAGAAAAACTGTAGAAAACGAATCCCTAAATCTACTGTAGCGCCGCGAAACCGCTGCTTTAACCTGCTTTTGGCGGCGGTTCCGCGGCCGTATGTAATGCTTAGGGACCCTTTTTCATACAGTAATGCCCGTAGCATTTTCCTCTATTTTCTGGGAATTTTTAATCTATACTCAACAGTTGAGTTTTCTGGGTTGTTTTGGGGACTCGATGTTTTGATCGGATTGTTTAACTTTGTTTATGTTTTTCCGGGTAATTTTAGAACGTGTTAAAAAATTCGACCGAATATAAATAACCCACTTTTTCCCCTGCCGGAAAATTTCAAGTGTTGGATTTTTCCGTAGTTTAAGAACGTCTAAGTAGTGCAAGTAACGCGATGGACGCTCTAGAAGAAAACAAACCTTAACTCGATTATGTGACCGTCTTGAAATGCCCTTTGAACCTTAGGGTTTGGGGCAGTACGGCGTGCCACATGTGAGGCGTTGGCTTGACCATTCTACGGCTGAACCGTTGGTACTGTGGCATGAAGTGGATGTTTTTAAACTTATTTCATGTGTTGAGCTTTTCGGGAAAACTTGGGTGTTTGATTGTTTGATCGGAAAGTTTAACATTGTCTATTTATCTGGAATGTGATACAATATTTGGAATCCACAAATAGTTATGAGATAACTGATTTGAATGTTATAAATCTAGCAGTTTAGTCTCACTTGATCGGTTGCCACGGATTTTGATGTGATCAAAAGTCCGTCGCAATCACGTTGCGTACGCGGATACTCGTCGGGTAAACTTAATAGACAGCTACACCCCATAGCCCCGACCAAGTGACTGTAGGAGAACCCCGTCGCCAAAAGCATCCGTTTGGGTGCTCGCGGCAGCGGTGTTCCGCCTTAGTGCACTTCGTCGACGGCATTCGGGGGTGCGGCCGTCTGCTAAAGTTTGCGACGAGCATTCGTTCAGGATGTCGGGAATCTTGTTGAATTGCCCGACTTGATATTGAAAAGAGTTTTCGATAATGAGACTAAAATGCAGGGTTTATAATTGCTAGGCATACGATGTCTAAGGAATTCATTTAGTTAGGCATGCGATGTCTATGCAGGTTGCGGATTCCAACTGTTGTAGTTTTACACTTTCTTTTCTGCAACCGTAAGTGTAATATGTGATATCGCCGGTTTCGTTGCTATATGTCAACGACAATTGGGATGGGCATATTTACTTACATTGATGACATGTGATGTTATGTGTTGCTGGATATGTTATATTGGATCGTCGTGTTTGAATAGCCGAGGGGGTTTTATGTGAGATAAGTGTTTTTCATTTTCATTCATGTAAATTCATTGTATGTAATATTCTTTTATTGGGGCACTTCCAGGTTGAGGAAGATGTCACCGTTGATGTATATTATTTACTTTTCCGCATTAGGATAGACCCAAGGAGGGGAGCACAAGTAACCGGGTTCTAGGGTCCAGTGGGAGACCATCTCGAGGAGTCGAGTCTGGGTCTCCTAACTCTAGAATTGGTAGGGTTGCTTGCCGCTCTCGCAGGGGTCTAGGGGTGTAGGATTGGCTATTCATCACGACCATGGAATCCGTGTTTTATACAGGCTCAAAATAAAACACGGACGTCCTAGTATATCCAATATTTCATATGATATTTTCTGCTGCGTTATCTGTGATGTGATCATGTGATATGTTCAAATTGATACTGTATATAGTATATATGATATATTATATAGACGTTGCTTATGTTTTACACCCGCGCTAACCATGCCCCGCTCTACCGTTAGTTACCTAACCTAACGGTGCAGACGGGACACAGAGGCGAATGCGGATGGCATAAGCGTACGTTGTATTTATCAGTGATGTTTAGGTGGACTTAAATGATAGGACATTCATTAATGAGATTAATGAAAGAAAATAAAGCTAAAAGATGTTGTGGAATCGAATTTCAAAAATTAGGTAGCTCTAGTTGTTGCTTTGCATAGCGGTGTTCCTTATAGAACATCCAGCACCTTATTCGATGAGGAAAGAGCCGACAATCCCTTCACCGGGAGTGACCTCTTTAGCAATAATTAGCAGATGCTACAACCCTCGGTTTGTCTTTTGATTGCTTCTATAGTTTTTGCTTTACACGGCGGTATATATGATATATCCTGCACCTTATTCGATGAGGAAAGGGCCGGCGATCCCTTCACCGGGAGTGACCCCTTTAGCAAAACTGGAAAAGCCTAAAAAACACTCCATCTAAAACCATTTGATTCCGCAACGAGATCAAGTTCAAAGCGTTAAAGGTTTCTTAAAAACCATCCGCAACCCTCCGTCATTTTAGGAAGTAGAGTACTTAGTATTCGTGCTGTGTTTGTTGACCATAGTCAAGGTACAGTGTACGGTAGCTAAGTGATGTCTTCCTACGCATATGTTACGATTAGTTAGAACAGTCATGTGGCTTTGTTGACCTTAGCCAAGGGTCATGTGGGTGGATCAATTAATCACGAAATGACGGGTAGAACTTGACTAGTGCTTATGATTTGTTGACCTTAGCCAAGGTCATAGGTGCTAGGGGTAAAAACCTTTATCGGGAGTTTCAAGTGTTGAAATTTGCAATGAGATTGCATACCTTCTATATGATAGTTGGATCCTGATACCCGCTGTGAGTAATTGTTACTCCTGGAAGAGTTTGCACTTTACAATTAGCCGATCAAGTAGGTGTCTAGAAAGGTGTCAACGGGGTTACGCCCCTGGGAAAACGAGGTTTACTTTAATTAGGTCCGTGCGAAGGCACGGGGAACCTCCCTCAAAGTACCGGCACTGGCCTGGCTGAAAAATTGGCGAACTTGTAGAGTGTAATTAATCCCGGCTAGTCTTTCCTTTTAGGGTTTGAAGGAAGATTTGATAAAAACAGTGGGAGCCATCCTGATTAGATAAAATATATAACCAATCTAATCTTGCAAGAGCACACGCAGAGTGTTTTCTTCTCTCTCTCTCTCCAGGTAGCGACCATGTCACGCCTTAATCAAGATAATAATATGGATGTATTGACCGAACCCGCTTGTTATACTGAGCTGGGGAACGTTGGTCCTGCTCCAACTTATAATTGTTATAAAACAGAGCAGGAATTAGGGGAATACCAGATTTCCCGTGCCGCCCAAACGAAGAAAGTGCATGATGATGCATCTTCTTCGGGTATGTTCATTACAAAGAACTGTTTCTCAGTATCCTCTACGTCCTGGGTATTAAATACCGGATCAGGATCCCGCATATGTAATTTGTTACATGGGCTACAGAAAGGTAGAGAACTGAGAACGGGTGATAAGTTTCATGAGACAGAAAACGGTTCAAGTGTTGCAGCCAAGTCTGTTGGTCACTATCACCCTGTATTTCCAAATACATTGATTCTGAACGAATGTTATTAGATACCGAACCTGATATACAACATCATATCAATCTCTTTATTTATTAAAGAAAGGATATAATTTTGTATTCTTGGATAATGTTTTGAACATTTCCTATATCAAGCGTTGATCGGTTCAGGCACGTTATCTAAAAGCATATACATTCTAAATCAAACTACAGTTCCTTACGTATAGAACACACACAAGAGGAAGAGTTCAGAAATGAACGAATCCTTCTTGAGGTATTGTAGACTTGGTCATATCAATGTGACCCGACTAGCTAAAGTTATATTTAGATGCATATTTAAATCAGTTTGAATTTACATCTTGTGAAACTTGCCAGTCATGTCATAAAGATAAGATGACCATAGCTCTGTTTACTCGAAACAGAGAAAGAGTTGGTGAACTCTTGGGACTAATACATAGTGATGTATGAAGGTCCCCAGTCTACATATGCCAGGACTGTTTCTTTGTACTTCCTTACATTCACTGATGATCTCTCAAGATTCGGACACATGTTTCTGTTGAAACACATGTCTGAAGCTTTTGAGAAATTCAATGAATATAAGTTAGAAGTAGAGAACCAAAAACGGGTATAAGTATTATGTCCTTTGATGTGATCAGGGAGGAGAATACTTGCATGGGATTCCTGGACTATTCTAAAGGAGAATGGGATTCTCTCTCAGAATTACTCCTCCGTATACACCACAGCACGTCGGTGTATCGGGGCGGAGCAATCACACCCTATATGATATGGTGCGCTCTATGATGAGTACTGCTGAGTTACCTGTTTCCTTTTGGGGGTTATGCACTTAAGAAGTTGCATACCTATTGAATTAGGTTCGAATCAGATCACTGCCTACCGCTCCATATGAGATATGGTATGGGAAGAGCCCATCTCTTAAGCAAGTTAAGATTTGGGGTTGTCCGGCCTATGTCAAAAGCAAAATCCAGAAAAGCTCAAGGCAAGGTCAATTCTGTAGAACTGGAAGGATTTCCAGCTATACAAACTACAGCTGATGATTTGATAGAACCAAAAGGTTCAATAGTCTCCGACGAATCTCCGCCGATCTAGCAGGGTTCCTCATCCGCCTGAGAGATACTTCAGTTTCTTGATGACAGTGGGAGCGAGGATTGCATCATGAGATGATGGCCCCAACTAGTTTCGAGCAGGCCATCAAGAGTGGAGACTCTGTAAGAATGGCTGGATGCTTAATGATCTGAGATGGAATCCATGAACACCAACAAAGTATGGACTTTGGATGCTATATCTGAAGGGTTAAATCCCTATCAGGAGCAAGTATATCTTGAGAAGATTACTTGGTGTAGATGGAAAAGTTGAGACTTTCAAAGCTAGACTTGTTAAAGTTTTTCATCATCGACCAGGCGTGGATAATGATGAAACCTTTTCCAGTGGCTATACTTAAGTCCATCCGGATCCTACTTGCCTTTGCTACATACCATGACTACGATATCTGGTGGTTGGGTGTCATGACTATTTTTCTAAATATTGATTTAGAAGAGAACGTCTATAAGTACACAGCCAGAGGGCTTCGTAATCAGTGGGAGCAGCGGAAACATGTGTGAGTTGCTTTACAGGATAAAGCAGGCATCGCGGAGTTGGAACGTCTGTTTTGATGTGGTAGTCAAAGAGTTTGACTTCATCAAAATGGTAGATGAACCTTGTATATACAAAGAGGTAGTAGAGAGTAAGGTGGTCATCCTCGTATAGTACGTGGACAACATACTCTTAATAGGAAAAGAGTTTCCTATGCTACGCTCGGTCAATCTCCGCTTATCACAAGGATTCTCCATATAGGATCTATGTGATACCTCCTAAATCCTAGATTTTATATCTATGAGATAGATCTAAATGGATATTAGGATTCTCACTAGTTGTAGTGAGATGGTATCAATTGATCCTAGGGAGAATCACTGGAAAAGTTCCAGGGTGATAAGGACAACTGAATGTCAGTCGCAGGCATTGTCTTTACCCTCAGTGGAGGGACGGTATGTTGGAAGAGTTCCAAGCGAGATACCATGACAAACTAGACGATAAAGGCAGGTGACATCGCTATCAAAGATACTACCAAAGAGTCAGTTTGGGTGTATATTAGTTCATGAGATGAACTAGGTTCCTACCATTGTGTGACAATGGAAGTGTGGCTTTGGCCCAGGAACCCCGGTCCCATCAGTGACCGAGACATATTCTGAGGTAGCATCACCTGATCAAGGAGATAGTTGATCTCCAGGGTGATCGAGGTTAGGAGAGTAGACTCAGAGGACAACACGGCGGATCCACTCACAAAGGCCTTTTCCCAGAGAGAGACTTATATGGGATGGTTGAGTATGAGATACTGCAACCACTGCTACAGATGGCCCTAGTGCAAGTGGGAGATTGTTAGTTATATGTATGCCCTAGAGGCCATTACTGTACATAGGACGTATATTGTAGTGGATACTGGGATATATATAGGTAGGACTTTCTTGTTCGACATGATAGTACGCTATCTGGTTGCTCTTTATCTTAACATGTATACTTATTGTCTCTCTGTTACATGTTGATAAAGCCCTTAGGATGTGTACTCGACTTCCAGGACTGTGATGTAGATCATACTAGTGGGGCCTGGGTAGTCAATGAGTACATCCTTCAATGTTCCTAGTCATGGGAATATCGAGACGGGGCATCGATATTCCAGAGTAGACTAGCGTATATCTTCTCGACCTATGTGATGGGCGATGGATGATCCCATATCCATTGGTGTTTGACATCAGAGACGGTATGCGGGTGCTCAGTGGAGACTGGGTACACTGAACGGACTCGCCGAGAACTCCCAGATGGTATTATACCTCACGTCAGATGGCAGTTCTCTGGTGACACTGGTACATCTTAGTCTGTTGACCCGAGATCGTCATAGAGTCTTGTGTGTCTCCCACTGTGCTTTGATTTCCACCCTACCACGGCTCTATTGAGTCGTGCAAACAGGTGGTTTTTGGGTACAGTCCCGATTCACATAGAGGCAATGAGCGATAGGAGGGGATTCGTCTCTCCCGTATTGGGGGTTGATGTTGCGCTATGCTCGACTGGCCATAACTGGAAATCCCTGGTTAGGGTTGCACTGATTTACCGGTAAGTGTTATCAGTAGTTTCATGCTTGTTATGGACCTTACATCGGCATGACTTATCAAGCTACTGGGGTCTGACGTTTACCACCCCTAGGCGAGATATGCAACATATCAGACGAACAGACCGGACTGTGCGGTAAGTGTTACTGGTTGGATTCACAGGAGTGTGAGCAGGCTTGCTCGTTGATCTTCTGATCGTTCAATACCCGGGTGGCCGTTACGTTTAGCAGACCGCTTGCGGCTTGTGGGTGTTTGACATGATCATTACCTACTGCCGGCGTATTGACGAGTCTTTAGAGTCCTACACAGGGGTTTCCTGGCTCAAGCGAAACGAAATGGGAGCGCATATGAGATATGTGCGGGACCGAGAATAATACCAGTATGTGATACTGTATTCTATTCTCGCGATTTATATCATCGGGCGGTTATATGAGATATAGCCGGGTTACCGAATCAAGTGTTGATTCGATATATTGATACACTTGATACTAGTCGGTTATATGCAATATGACCGGATCGTTAAATCAAGTGTTGATTTAATGATTTAATGTATAATTATATATTTGATATATTACTTTACATTAACTAGTATTGGTTCACTTAAGATTGTCTTTCTCACTTTTTGTGCATAAGTTGTATATATGATATATGTTTGTGCACTAGTTTGTATCATGATTGATGATACATGCAAACTTGGGTGTGTGTATGACTTACACCATGTTTAGGTTAATGGTTAGGGTTTCATTTATTTTATTTATTTTGGCAAAAATAAAATGGTGGCTTTCTTTGTTTTATGCTTGAAGCTTCATGAAGCTTTTTAGCATCTTTGGAAAAGTCTAACCATTTTGTTTTGTTCTTTGACCTAACCATCAACCTAAACTCTAGTTTACTCTCTACAAAAGTTAACTCACCCATGGTTGCAAGATGATAGACTTCACTTGATTTATTCTTTTTCAATAATTCATTATTCATTATTCTTTTCTTCTTCATCATCTTCTTCTTGAAGTGAAGAAAGCTTTCTTGAAAATTTTCAAGTGAAGAAAAAGAGTGAGAAATCCAAATCTAAAGTGAACCCACTTCTTATTTCTTCATCCTCTACTACTTGCCATGTAGTATAGGGTGTTCTCTTCACAAAGTTTTTGACCAAGTGAAGGAATAGCTTGAGTTTGAGTCTCCCCGACGTAGATCATCTTCGGTCTCGAAGTCAACGACCTAGCCCGCTCATTTCTCCGATGAAACCAACTCTAGGGTCCGGGATCTCGATGATCGCAGCGAAGGGATGTCAACACGGAGCTTTAGAAGTGAAGAACCGGATCTACAAAGGTTGTAATCCTATTCACTTATTAGTAAAGTAGTTTGCTTGCTTGTAGTTTCGCCTTACCTCTAGTAAACGATCTAGATTAGGGTTCTTCGGCACATAAAATTTTTGAATTGAGCATGGTTGATGCCTTGTGGAACCTCTTGAGTGTGCCTAGGAACCCTACAAGTTTCATCTGGTGGCTATATAGAGAGAGAGAGAGACATACTGTATATTGCATTTTGATTAATCATTAATAATATTTTTCCCCTCTTCCAAATTCGATGGTTTCTAACAAAAACGATATAAGTTCGCATGTATTTGAGAGTTATTTAAGAAAAAAGTGACATAGGATAAAGATTGTGTTTCTTAAACCAAGGAAGGTATCCAGTATTTAGGTAAAAATGGTTGTTTGGTTGCTGGAATTAAAAATAAGAATGAGAATTGTGGTTTTACACAAAAAAATTGACTCATGGAATTTTCATTCCATTGTTTGTTTATAAAGAATTGGAATTGGTTTTTGTCGCCTTCAATCTTTTTCTTTGTTTGGTTGAACAAAAAAAGTGGAAATTGAATTTTGGAAATTAGGATAAAGAAGAGAGAGAAAGAGAGTAGATAACCATAACTATTTCCCAAATAAAATAATATATCTAATCATATGTGTCTTTGGGAATGGGCAATTCCATCCAAAAAATCTTAGATTGGAATTGCCAAAAAGGAGATGTCAATTTCCAAAACTTGCAATTCCTATTTGATGATGCTCGATATCGTCAATTTCCCATATCATGACACATGGCAGATGACGTGTCCCGAAGCTAGCAAGAAAGGACCAGGAACGGTACGTCGGTAGAATACCCCGGGTCTACGGCCCATGGACGTGGCCGACCTTCTGCGACCGACCACACCACTCATGTGCCCGCCTTACAAACAACTATTGGCTCACCTTCGAGCCCCCTGCACAATTGGCCTCCTCGACCCTCTCAGCTCGTCTCCGGGCTTTAGCAGAACCAGGATACCTCGGCCTCCCGCTCGCCCCCGAGCCTCCCACTGAGCTCATCCTCCTCGGTCCCATCCTAACCGACCCGCAGCACTGATCACAAGCTCCCACGCCACAGCTCCGCGATTCTCGCCATGCACGAGATATCCGCCGCCCACGATCTCATGTTCCACGCCATCACGATCCCCCATTAACGAGCCTGTCTCGCCATTAATGCGAGATCCCGCTTATCACGCGGGCCGGCGTGATTCTCGTGCCTGCCTGTCCATCGCTGCCGCTATATAAACCCCGCTCTCAGACGATCGAGGTACGCAATTCTCTCCTGACTAGGCCGTTACTCTGCTCAAATATCCGGTCTGACTTGATCGTCGGAGGGTCCTCGCTGGTACAACCACCCCGGGACTACCTTGTAGGTAACTCGGCCTCAACCGCCTCAAACCCATTGAGATCCACACGCTTCAGGCGGCAACCTCCAACTCAATCTCAACCGCCCATCGTCGCTTGCAGCAGATCTACGGAAGGTAACATCTTGACGAGATCCGACATCCATCAGCTGGCGCCGTCTGTGGGAAATTCTTGATTCCACTCAACAAAGTTCATCTTCAGATCTCAATGGCGAGCGATCACCGCAACGATCCAGCGCTAGCCGCCGCCTCCCCCACAATGGAGGCACGGACGAATCTCCTCCCCCGAACACCATCAACGCCCTAACTGTCCGGATAGATCGACTCGCGTCCATCGTGGATGCACTCATCCGTGTCCAAACGGCTGGGTAGGCTCCCCAGATCGCCGCTCCCCCCACCTCGGGACCGGGACCCCTACAGAGAAAGAGAAGACTCTGCTCGTGCCGGCACTGCCAACCACTGCCTCACTGCCTCTCACGGTCACAGATCTATCGGGCCAACGCATTCTATGACCCGCTGGGCGCCCCACAGATCAACACCAAGGTCTATCGCCAGAGTGCCTCGCCCCGAGACTCATCACGCCATTGTCCCTCCCAAGGAGGTGTCGGTCAGCTCGCCTGCGCCCAGGCATGCCGACACCCCCTCACTCAATGGGGTCGCGTGGACGGGACTCGTCACGGTAGCTCGAAGATTACCTCGCCAGGGGACCTAAGGAACCTCATCAAAAGGAACCGGGGCGAATCAAAAATCATGGTCATGTTGGCGGGGGGTACGTCGGATACTTACGACACTCAGAACCCCACGTCGGCCGTAGAGGCAAACAGCCCTCCGAGGAAGAAGGCCAGGGAGACCGAGCCGATCATTTTTGACGACGAAGACCTCCATGGCATATCCTTGCCCCACAATGACCCTCTGGTGATTACGGCTCGGGTCCACCAATACGAGGTGCATAGGATACTGGTCGACTCAGGAAGCTCGGCGGACATTCTCTTCTATGACTGCTTTCTACGCATGGAGCTCACCCCAGCAGACCTAAGGCCGACCTCCCACGTCCTTTCAGGATTCACCAACCACTCCATCCCGGCGGAAGGGGTAATCACTCTGGAGTTTAACGTCGGGAAGGCCGGCCGTAATTGAACAGTGCCTGTGGATTTCATCATAGCGAGAATCCCATCGGCCTACAACATCCTCCTCGGCCGCCTAACGCTGAACTCCATCCGGGCCCAGATATCGACCTACCACCTGGCGATGAAGTTCCCTCTCACTAGGGCGGGATAGGTTGGGTCTATAGAGACCAGCGGATTGCAAAGGTTTGCTTCACCGCAACATCTTTGTCTGTGCGGCCAACCGACGATGTTGAGGGTGAAGGTGACATCAGGGGTTCCCTGAACACTCGAGATGAGCAAAAAGAGGTTTGAGGGACCCCGGTGGAGCCACTGGCAGAGGTCCCCCTCATAGAAGGGGACGATGAAAAAATCGTTCAGATCGGATCGCTTCTGACAGGAACTCAGCGGATGACCTAGTTCATTTCCTCAGAAACAACTCCGACGTGTTCTCCTGAGCGCCTGCTGACATGCCTGGGATTGACCTTAAAATCATATCTCACAAGCTCGGGGTAGATCCTACGGCCCGACCCGTCAGGCAGAAAAAGCGAAGCTTCGCCCCGGTCAAACAGAAGGCCATCGAGGACGAAGTAGATCGGCTCCTTGCCGCCAACTTCATTCGAAACGTACTCTATTCGGAGTGGTTGGCGAATGTAGTTCTGGTCAAAAAGTCGAGCGGGAAGTGGCGCATATGCGTCGACTTCATCGACCTCAACAAGGCCTACCCCAAAGACAGCTATCCCCTCCCTCAGATAAATCAGCTCGTCGACAGCTCGGCAGGCCACGAGCTATTAAGCTTCATGGATGCCTTTTCTGGCTACAATCAGATCCGTATGAATCTGGCAGACGAAGATCTTACCGCATTCACAACAGACCGGGGGGTATACTGCTACAAGGTGATGCCTTTCGGCCTCAAGAATGCCGGAGCTACGTACTACAATTGGTCAACCGCATGTTCAAGCCGCGGATCGGCAGGAACATGGAAGGTTACGTCGACGATATGCTCGTCAAGTCGGTCTCGTCGGTCGTCCACGCCAAGGATCTAGGCGAGGCCTTCGAAGTACTCCGCAAGTTTTAGATGAAACTGAACCCCACCAAGTACGCATTCGGGGTCACCGAAGGAAAGTTCCTTGGTTTCATAGTCACCCACCGTGGAATCGAAGCCAACCCAGAGAAAATCGATGCTGTCCTTAACATGGCCACGCCCAAGACCAACGTCGAGATCATGCAACTAACAGGTCGGGTAGCCGCTCTGAACCGTTTCATGTCAAGATCTGGGAAGAAGTGTCTCCCGTTCTTCAAAGCTCCAAGGAAGATCCCGAGGTTCGAATGGTTAGAGGAGTGCCAGACTGCCTTTGACCAATTAAAGAGGCACCTTGCGACGTCACCGCTGCTCACACCGACCAGTTGAAGGAGACAAGCTATCACTGTATCTGGCGGTATCCGACCAAGCAGTGGGCTCAGTGCTCGTCCGAGAGGTCGACGGAGTGCAGAAGCCGGTATACTACGTGAGCCATGTCTTGAAATACGTAGAAACGAGGTATCCCGCCATAGAGAAGATCGTTTTGGAACTCATTATGGCCTCAAGGAAGCTACGGCACTACTTCCAAGCGCACACCATCCTCGTCCTTACCGAGCGCCCGCTAGGGGCTATCCTCACCTCACCCGAATTCTCGGGCCGCTTAAAGAAGTGGAGGTGGGATCTGTTCCAGTTTGATATAAAATATCACCCGAGGCAGGCCATCAAAGCACAGGCCCTGGTCAATTTTATTGTCGAGTTTACCATCCCCAGTAAAGAGCCAGAGTCCACGCCGACCCTCACGGCTCAACCCTCGATCGAGGGGAGGCCCGACTCAGTCCCTGAGTGGGTCATTTACGTCGATGGGTCCTCAACCGAGGAAGGCTGTGGTGCCGGCCTCATCACTCGAGACCCGAACGAGGCAAAAATGGAGTATTCTCTGAAGCTCGGGTTCAAGGCCTCAAACAACGCGGCAGAATACGAGGCCCTGCTGGCTGGACTGCGCATGGCCTCCGGGCTAGGGCTGAAAACAATTCGGATCCGCAGTGACTCAGCCCTAATCGTTGGCCAAGTGACCGGCCATTTCGAGGCTCGGGAACCTCTAATGGTGAAGTATCTGGCCGAGGTAAAAAGACTTCAAAAGAACTTCGACGAAGTCCAGGTGGAGCAAATACCCAGACAGCTCAATACCCAAGCCGACGCCCTGAGTAAGCTGGCTTCATCCTACTCGGCCAACAACAAGCGATCTATCCTCTTCAAGATCTTGCCACGACCCAGCGTAGAAGACGGGGCGACAATACTTCATGTGTACACAGCTCAGGAAGAAGACCGGGAATGGAAGAAGCCCCTCATGGAATTCCTAAGGGAAGGTACGCTCCCAGAAGTTCGAGGAGCAGTCCGCCGTCTCTGAGCCAAAGCCTGTCACTTTGTCTGGAGCAATGGGAACATTTACAAGAAGTCCTTCACTCAGCCCATGCTCCGGTGCGTCGATCCCCACGAAGCCGACTACATCCTCCATGAAATCCACGAAGGGGTCAGCGGCGCACATCAAGGGGCCCGCACCTTAATCCAGATAGCATTGCTCCAAGGGTACTACTGGCCAACTATTCACCAAGACGCCCAGAAGCTCGTCAGGAGATGCAAAAGTTGCCAACTCCACGGAAGCATACCTCGCCTTACGGCTACCAAGCTGACCGCCCTGACCTCCCCGTGGTCGTTCGCCCAGTAGGGAATGTGTTGGATATATGTATGCCCTAGAGGCCATTATATGTATAGTGGATGCTTGGACATGTATATATGTATATATATGACTTTCTTGATCGACATGATAGTATGCTATCTGGTTTACTTTATCTTGACATGTTCATTTGATCATGCATCTTATTCATTTGGTACATATTGATAAAACCCATCAGATATTTTCTTGACTACCGAGACTATGATGTAGATCGTACTAGTGGGACATCTGTAGTTTATAAGCATATCCTTTAACTATTCCTAGTCGTGGGTGTATCGAGACAGGGCATCGATATTCCAGAGTAGACTAGCGTATACAATTCGTGTCCCATGTGATGGGCGATGGATGATCCCATATCCATTGTTCCCCTCCGAAAGGCGGCGCACAGGACCGCTGTGTCCTGACGCTGAGATTCGGGGCAGATGCTATATGGTTTTATCCGTCTACCTCTCCGAAGATGCTAAGTTGATTTATGGCACTGTGTATCGGAGGTTTAGACGGATGCGGCCGATGTAGCAGACTTCGTCAGATTCCCCCTCGCTAGAGGGGTTTTTGATTGTGGGGACGCTCTTCCCTGCAGGCGCAAGCCCCTGCAGTTAATTACGCTACCACGCGCGGTAGCCACTTTCTCCTTCTCCAGAATTTCACTTCGTGTCGTGTGTGTTTGTTTTGTTTGTGGTTGCCCGTGGATTGTATACGGAGACTGAGTAATGCCGTCACCCGTAGGACGTGGATTAGTCCAAATCCGTATTTAATTAGATTTGGGTTTGGTGTTTTTAGTTTAAGGATGCATTAGTCGCGTTGCGGCTAAGATCAACTTAAACGTTCGTTAAGGATACGTTAGTCCTGTTTGAGACTAAGATCAACTTAACGGGGTGATCCATTTAATATAGGGCCGTCGGGACTCGTCGCCTCTCTGACGTCGTTGAAGGATTACAACGATAGGTGTCAGAGGATTTCGGAGATGTACCCTTGAGCCAAAACTGATTTAGGGTTTTATAGTCCATTTGAATGTTTAAGGATACGTTAGCCGTGTTTGGGGCTAAGATCAACTTAAACGGGACCGTTTAGATCCGGTAAAAGAGCATTTGGAGGCTCATTGTTCCAGTTTAAGGACGTGGCGGTCCATGTTCCAGTTTGTGGACGTGGTGGTCCATCGCCAGTTTAGGGACGTGGTGGTCCATCGCCAGTTTAGGGACGTGGTGGTCCAATATTAGTTTAGGGACGTCTCGGTCCGATATTAGTTTAGGGACGTCTCGGTCCGATATTAGTTTAGGGACGTTTCGGTCCGATATTAGTTTAAGGACGTCTCAGTAGTTTAGGGACGTCTCGGTCCGATATTAGTTTAGGGACGTCTCGGTCCGATATTAGTTTAGGGACGTCTCGGTCCGATATTAGTTTAGGGACGTCTCGGTCCGATATTAGTTTAGGGACGTCTCGGTCCGATATTATTTTAAGGACGTCTCGGTCCGATATTAGTTTAGGGACGTCTCGGTCCGATATTAGTTTAAGGACATTTCGATCCACGAGTTTAAGGACCCCGCAGTCCATATTGATGTGTGGTCGTTGGGACCCGTCACCTCTTTGACGTCGTTGAGGAATTACAACGATGGATGTCAAAGGAGTTTGGAGATGTACCCTCGAACCGGATATAAATTGATTTGAGAGAGCATTTGTGCTCAGTTCAATTTAATTTAAAAAATTACGGCCAGAATTGGGCTAAGTCCAGTTGAAAATGTTCAACATTTTATTTATTTTTAGTCTATTAGACCTGTGCTAGGGCTTTGCCCACACTTAAATAATGCATTGCATTACTTCTATTTTTTTTTGTTTGGGCTCTACCCATAAAAGATGCAGAGCATCAATTTATTTTGGGCTCTGCAAGGCATCTGCACAGCATTTTATTATTTTGTTTGGGTTTTGCCCATTTATAAATGATGCAGAGCATCAATTTAATTAGGCATGTTTGGTCTTTTAATTGGGCCTGGCCCTTCATTAAAATGCATTGCATTTGTTAGGCGCTTTGCGCCAATCACTGAGCGCAAGCGCTTGTGGTGAGGACACGTGTCATGCTCTGGTGAGCGCAAGCGCAACAGGGCAGTGCGCTGCGCTGTTGCGCTGCTGACACGTGGCGCGCTCTGCTGAGTTGCGCCAACTCCAGAGAGCAAAGCTCTTATTTCAAGAGCGCGTAGCGCAACTGGTTTAGATGCTGACACGTGGCGCTCTCTCAAGAGCGCAACAGCGCAGTTTGCAAGTGCAAAGCACTAAGAATCTTTTAGATTCAAGAACAGAAGTGCAAAGCACTATTTTATTTCTTGATCTAATTTAGATCAAAGAAAAATAAGTTTTTTCTTGTTTTTCTTATCTCAGAGAACCAAAGGTTCATGAAAAGTGCAAAGCACTATTTTGTTTTATTTTATTTTTATTAAAGATCATTGATCTTGTTTTTCTTTTTCTAAAGGTTTTTACCTTTTTTTATTCTTGAGGAGTTTCTCAGAGTTCTCTCTCTCTCTCTTTTTAGAAAAATGTCCATCTCATTGAATTGAGGTCTGGGGTCCTTTTTATAGTGCCCATAAATTAGTTAAATTTGTTAAAGAGATTTTTCTCTGAGTGATTTGGGGAATTTTCCCCACCGTTGGATTTTTGATCCAAGGGCTTCTGCTTTACAAAAGAAAATCTTCTTGTTTTAACAAGAACAGAAAAGATTTCTTAGAAATTTAATTCTGTTTGGCGCAGATGCTCCAGCGCGTGACACGTGTCGCGCAGCGCACAGCGCAGCGCAAGTGCGCTAGCGCATCTGCGCTGACACGTGTCGCGCACAGCGCAGCGCAACTGCGCTAGCGCATCTGCGCTGACACGTGTCGCGCAGCGCAGTGCTTGCGCAACTGAAGTGTTGCTTCCTTTAATAGAGCTTTGCTCTGATTGGGTGCGCCTTCTCGGGCGCTGCACTGACGTATCAGCGCCTGACACGTGGCGCGTTGCGCCCGGGATTTGAAGCGTTGCTTCATAATTTGAATTTTTGAATTTTCAGCAGAGCTTTGCTCTGATTGGGGGAAACAAATGCCCCCCCCACCGTTGCGCTCACGTGGCGCATACGTGAGTGCAGCGGTGGCAAGATCCTGACCGTTGGATCAACGGGTGAGCTCAAGGGGCGCAAGCGCCTTATAAATAGGACCTATGGCCCTTTAGAGAACTTCACCATTTTCTAGATTTTGATTCCAGAGTTTTGCTCTTGCTTAGAACTTCAGAGCTTTGCTCTCGTTTTCAGAACTTCAGAGCTTTGCTCATTTCCAAAGTCAAAAACTTTAGGTAAAATTAAATCAAATTAACTTAAATTAAGCTTAACCAAAGAGCTTTGCTCTTACAGATCTTTTGATCTAAATAGATCCCCATTGGGGTTTCATAAACGAAGCTTCGCTCTTAAAAACTTACAGATCTACAGGGATCTTATTCATCGGTTTTAACCCATGAGCAGAGCTTTGCTCATAGATCATCTGTGGATCTTTTAGATCTGATAAATGAAAAATTTTCACAAGTTTTCGTGGATTTTCCAAGATTTCAAAATTTTTAATTCTTTTAGGTGTAGACATTTTCTGATGGACCTTTCCATTATTACCATAGAGTTGTGCTCTTTTTAAGGAATCTTATTTCCCTGGGGCCAGAGTTTGACAAGTGTCACTCCGTGACAGAGTTTTGCTCTGAAAGAGGAGATTTTCTCCTTGTCTCTAGGGATTCTTCACCCCCCCTTTTTTATAAATGGAAATGTTTTTCTGGGGAGCAACTGACAATCTCATCCAATGATGAGGTTGTCTTACGTATTGAGAATCCGGATTTTGTGGGTCCCCCCTTTGGTCTCCACTCACTGCGCTGCTGTGTGGTGTAATTAATCAATTTTAATTTAATTAATGCATTTTTTTTAGACGCCAAACGTTGGAATTACAAAACTAACGGCTAAATTGTTCTTTTGCAGCGATCATGTCTCTAGACACTTCATTCCCGTTCGTCCGCTCGGAGGAGGGATTTCCCGAGGCGCCCTTGGACCGTGAAGTCCTGACCATGATTAAGGAGTACGACCCGGAACACAAGAGTCTCCACCTTTGGGGGTCGTGGTATAATCAGATCATCATGGGCCGACGGAGCTTCACATGCGCGGTGCCGTCAGAACCCATAACGGCGATTCATTACGCCAGCCCACCCCCGGTGCAGTACACCGTGGAGATGGTTAATTGGACATCAAAGGGCTTCCTACATCCCGCCATAGATGCGATTCCGGTTCAGCGTCCCATGGTTTTGGATATCCTGGGGCGCCGCATCTGTCAAGGCGAGGCGCGACCTTGGGGGCAATCATATAATATCGGTTTGATCCCCCGCCACCCAATCGGCTATCTGCCGTGGGCCCGGTATATCCCTGTCGACGAAGAAGTCGCAATTGATAAGATTAGGATTGTATACCGCAGTCTATGTTTCCCTCTTCCAGTATCCCATGCTTCCCACCTGGTGGTTCAAGGCCTTCCTGGAGCAGTGGAACATTCCTACCCACACTTTCCTTGCCATGGATCGGGAAGTGTCAATCTTTTTGGAAGAGTTTACGGAGGTATCCGGTCTACCGGTCATGGGGGAACATTATGAAGAGTTGCTCCCGCCGGATGAGTATGTCTTTGGTGCTAAGCCGGTGATAAGAGGGCCCATGCCGAAGAACGCTGTTCAACATCAATTTCCAAGTCTGATCAAGGTGTTGAACATCTACGAGGCCCTTTTCATTGAGCGTAGGGAGCCGCGGAGTTAATTTTGAGGATTTCATTGCTCGGTTCCTTCATCCAAACATCCTCTCGGCGGAAGCTGCCAAGTTTGCCAACCTTGAGGACCCTTTTGGTTTAGGTTTGGATAACCTGCCAGCGAAAGACATAGACCAAAAGAACTTTTTTCTTCCTAACTCCCCAACCATGTCTTTTGTAGAAGTCGCAGCCCCCGAGATGGACGAGAAGGCCTTCTTTTTAGGATTTCTTGGGCTTTGGCTGAGTTGGTTTGAGCTCCCAATGCACTCTCACCGCATGCGGCCCTCTGTTTTTTACCCGGCCTACCGAATGACTATCGGGGTAAAGGTGGCCGTTGGGATCGCCGGTTTGGCGCACTTATATCATGGCCTTAGTCGAGCAGTGGATGCTAATGAGCCTGGGGTGTTGCACGTGGTCTTCCTGATGCACTACTTTATGTCGTGGCTCGAGCTACATACAGCCGGTGTCTTCGGCATGCATAAAAGGCCCTCGTTCTACGAAAGGTGTAGTTTTCCTCGCATTCTACAGTTGATCGGCGCATCAATTGTAAATCCATCGCCACGAGATACCAGGTGTTTACTCCTTCGCTCCCACACCGTTGGAACCGGTGTGTCTTTCATTGACAAGGTGTTGACTATTGGAAAAACGTCCACCACCGCAGTGCGGCCATTGCAAGACACTTTCAAGGATGGAGCTTCAGTTTTAACGGCCCGGGAGACCCTTCACCTATATTCCATCAGACCGGGCTTCTTGGTGTTTAGGCAGGACAGGGCAGCGATCTTCATGAGATATAACCCGCATCGTTTCGCCCAACAGCTGAGCTATAATCAAGGGGTACCGCTGGAGGCTTTTTTATCGGAACCTGCCGCGACTGAAGAAGGGATGGAGAGGGCACTGCATCACTTCATGCGTCTAAACACGGGCTCTCACTTCTTTATCAGTGAGCCGGCTTGCGCCCCCCGACTTCTTAGGGTATACACAGAATGGTATAGTCATTCGACGGGAGCGGTCATAAAGGAGGAAAGGCGGTTGCTGATCGATCGTAAGGGTGCACCTCCAGGTAGCGATCGCAACGCTCCTCTGGTGCCAAGGACCCCGGTAATCCCCCCTTTAAAAGATGCCAAAGCCGGACCCTCGCGTGCACAAAGTCCTCCACGTGAGTTACCGCTCCCTAATATCACAGATGCACCTCCCGCACCCTGTGCTCCAGTGGAGACAGTGGTTGTACCCTCGCCGGAGTCTGGCGTGGGTACGGACATCGGGACCCGTCGTCCCAAAGTGGCTTCTAAACGGAAGTCGATCCCCCGTGAGCCTAGGGTCGGAGGGCAAAAGAAAAAGAAGTCGCTCTTCGCTGCGGACGTCGTGTTCGGTCAGGAACCCCATGCTCCCTATGCCGAGGGCCTGATCGAATACGGGACGAACGAAGGATTAGTGATGCCGCCGCCGGACGATACAGACTTGGAAGCCGCTCTCGAAACTTCGGCGTGGTTGGCAAAGCGTGACGCGTGGCTGGCCAAGCTTGCGCAATCAGGTAACTATTAGTCGCCTTTTCTTTATTGCAACATATCCTCTTCATTGCCTTTGACTAACGATTTTCTTTCTTTCCTTTCGACAGGCATCACTGACGAAGAAGCCATTGCCGCTTCTCTGAAGACTTTCCAGGAGGAGGAACGTCTTAGAGCATCTATGGGCCTTAGTAAGTTTCGATTTATTAAGCTTTCATTTCCCTTGTGTTATGGTCGATCTAACCTCTCCCTTTTAATCACAGGAACCTCAATGTCGCTCCCGCCAAGTGACGCAAATGTCCTACCGGCTGCCGACGTTCCTGCTTCTTCAGGGTTACCGCAAGAAGTCCGTCTTGAGGAGCCGATAAGAGACGCCTTAAAGGATCTGGAAGTTTCTTTGTTTATGGATGACGATGCCGCGGTGAAAGAGGCGTCACAGAGGTCCATTGTGACAGCTCGGGAGGAAAGAAAGCGGCAAAGGCGTGAGGCGAAGGCGCGCCGGGCTGCCTTGGCTGCGGGAGCGGGCCCCAGCACCGCCCCTCGTGCTGATACTCCATCTGAAGAGGCCCCTGTTGCCTTATCCACTGCCCGCAGAGAGGTGGCGCGCGTAGTTCGGAGCGCAAACGGTAAATCCGCTTCAGGTAATATTTCTCTCAGAGTTTTTGTTATAAGGATTTTAATGCCATTGGTCCTTATATTTCTTATCTTGCAGGGCCAAGTCCGATCGAGGGGGAGGCGGAAACCGTTGATCCCAAAGAAACAGAGGGGGCGGTACCCGCCGAACTCGAGCCGACGGTGGGCAACGTCGTTGTGGCTTTGGAGCCTGAGGTGGAGGTCGAGGGGCCTGCAGCCGAGAAGGTCATTGATGCCGAACCTGAAGTGGTGGCAGATGATATGATCATTATAACTAAGCCCATGGTGGTGGCGGATGAGGCGCTCGAGGCCGGCGACGTCGTGGTGACGGCGGATGAGCCAATGGAGATCGCGGAGCCCGAAGAAGTAGCGGGTGAGATGAGCACGACTCTCGAGAAGGAGTCAGCCGCTCTCTCCCAAGAGTCTGGTAATGCTCCGATCATTGCCCTCCCCGTCTACGATCTTCCGCCGTCTCCTGGTCGCGCGAGCACGACGACGGTTCCCATCGAGTCGGGTGATGAGGCCACGGGCGGTGGCCTCATGTCAATAGAGGAGGGAGTCGTTTCCGTTTCAGCCGGGAGCTCCTCAGGTAAACCCCAAGTTGCTGTTTTTTCTTTACTTTACAATCCTTTCTGACAAGTTCACCTTTCTTGTAACGCAGGTGCAGCCAGCGCCGATGCCCCACTGCTTGAGGGAGCGCCTTCAACGACTGCCTTGGCGGTAGTCACCTCTCAACCCTCTCTTATACCATCTAAGATGTTGGAAGGTATGGGTCCGCAACTTATTAGTCTGATCTTTCAGATGTATAGTTTACGTACTGAAGTCGTGTTGTTGTGTTTTTTCAGGAGTACTTTTTGACCATCTTTATCAGGTGTTGCTCCCACACTTCTCCTTCCCATCTGAACTCGCTTCTCCCTCTGGTGGTGCTGGTGAGTATAGTTCTCGATTGATATCTTTGTTTTTTTAGTGGTAGAATTATTTCTAACTCTCTCTTGTCCTGACCGCAGTGTTACAAATCGAAAGCGGAAAAGAAAGATCGGTTGCGCCACCGGCCCTTCCGGCCTTGCCACCTGCTTCAACCGGTATAGTAAACTATCTTATCAATGACTTTCTCCGCATCTATTGAATCATCATCTAATCACATTTTGTCTTTTTCAGCTATCGTTCCAGTCTCGGTGCCTTTCGAGTCTCGCATTACAATACCGGGCGGCCCTTCCCAGAGACGTCCGTCCTCAAAAGGTGCGGCGAATAGTCTGCGCATGTTGAGCGACTACATCGAGGAACTCGACGTCGAGGCTCCTACATCTGCTGAGGACTTCGCTACTACGGTTAACCCGATGTTGTTGATATTTGCCACCTTCCATGACGAGGGCATTGTCACCTCTTGGGTTAACTATTGTCGGGAGATTGAGGCTCGCCTTCATCAGCTGGAGTCGATGCGCCTATCCCCTGAGACTTTGGCCGTGAGCACTCAACGGGGAGCATGGCTCGAGCAAAGCACTTCTCATTTCCGTCATTTGGAACAAGAAGCAGCTTTGAGGCTAAAGGAGTGCCAAGAATCTTCAAGTGAAACTGCTCGCCTGCGTGCTGAAGTTGAGGCAAACGCCGCTGAGGTAAAGGCTGTCTTCGAGGGCCTTCTGGAGTGCATATCAAATGGGCTGAGACTGAAGCGGGCACTTGATATCGCCGAGCATGACACTCCAGGCCGTGAAGCTGCTCATCAGGCCGTCAGGGATCAGCTTGCATCTGTCGTGCAGCAGCGGGCTCAAGTAGAGGCAGAACTGGCGGTGGTAGCCGATCGGGAAAAGGCATGGAAGGAAGTGTGCGAACAACTGATAAAGCTACTTAAGACGCTTCCTTCCCAGTAGCTGCCTTTGTATCAATGTATTTGTAAAATTTTCCTTTTAAATAATATGTATCCATTCTTTATTCTTTTGTACGATTCATCTTGTATTTGATTGAAGTCAATGAATAAAGATACACATTTTCTTTTGCAATGTCTTGTATGCTCTTTTGCTTTCTGCCTTCTCTTATTATCAGCATGTTGTCTTTGATAAACATAATTGGCAGATAACTTAGTTTTTTCCAAGAGATAGCGATGGCTTAGGCCGCAGGTTCAAATCTACTGCCTAAGACTTTTCAACTCTATGAGCCATGAGGGTCTCATAGAGACTTTTCTCCCTACGGATCGAGAGGATCTCATAGGTGGATTTTCTCCTTAGGAATCGTGAGGATTCCTAAGTGTGTTTTCTCTTACAAGTCTTCCTATAAGAGAATTTTTCCCTCTTACGAGTCGAGAGGGCCCGTAAGCGGTTGTTTCCCTCCTTGTCGAGATTCGATTTTGGAGAGTGAGACCCGTGAATAGTATGCAAGAAATCTTTTTGGATCGACTTGCAGGGTCCCATTGTTCGGGAAGCAAGCTTTTCAGTCCCTGTTGCCTGAGGCTTCATCTTGCAAGTTGAGACGAATCGGGAATTTCCCGCGGAGGCACTAGTTTCTCTGCGAGCCGACGCGAATCAGGAGGCTCTCGTCAAGGAGTGTTTGTATCCGTGAGTCGAGGAATTTGCTAGGGATTATTTGTTTCCCAAGCGCCAAGGATTATTTGTTTCCTTGGGGTTTGAAACGAGTCGAGGATTTCCCACGGAGGCACTGGTGGCTCTGCGAGTCGACGCGGATCAGGAGGCTCTCGTCAAGGAGTGTTTGTATCCGTGAGTCGAGGAGTTTGCTAGGGATTATTTGTTTCCCAAGCGCCAAGGATTATTTGTTTCCTTGGGGTTTGAAACGAGTCGAGGATTTCCCACGGAGGCACTGGTAGCTCTGCGAGTCGACGCGGATCAGGAGGCTCTCGTCAAGGAGTGTTTGTATCCGTGAGTCGAGGAGTTTGCTAGGGATTATTTGTTTCCCAAGCGCTAAGGATTATTTGTTTCCTTGGGGTTTGAAATGAGTCGAGGATTTCCCACGGAGGCACTGGTGGCTCTGCGAGTCGACGCGGATCAGGAGGCTCTCGTCAAGGAGTGTTTGTATCCGTGAGTCGAGGAGTTTGCTAGGGATTATTTGTTTCCCAAGCGCCAAGGATTATTTGTTTCCTTGGGGTTTGAAACGAGTCGAGGATTTCCCACGGAGGCACTGGTGGCTCTGCGAGTCGACGCGGATCAGGAGGCTCTCGTCAAGGAGTGTTTGTATCCGTGAGTTGAGGAGTCTGCTAGGGATTATTTGTTTCCCAAGCGCCAAGGATTATTTGTTTCCTTGGGGTTTGAAACGAGTCGAGGATTTCCCACGGAGGCACTGGTGGCTCTGCGAGTCGACCGGGATCAGGAGGCTCTCGTCAAGGAGTGTTTGTATCCGTGAGTCGAGGAGTTTGCTAGGGATTATTTGTTTCCCAAGCGCCAAGGATTATTTGTTTCCTTGGGGTTTGAAACGAGTCGAGGATTTCCCACGGAGGCACTGGTAGCTCTGCGAGTCGACGCGGATCAGGAGGCTCTCGTCAAGGAGTGTTTGTATCTATGAGTCGAGGAGTTTGCTAGGGATTATTTGTTTCCCAAGCGCCAAGGATTATTTGTTTCCTTGGGGTTTGAAACGAGTCGAGGATTTCCCACGGAAGCACTGGTGGCTCTGCGAGTCGACGCGGATCAGGAGGCTCTCGTCAAGGAGTGTTTGTATCCGTGAGTCGAGGAGTTTGCTAGGGATTATTTGTTTCCCAAGCGCCAAGGATTATTTGTTTCCTTGGGGTTTGAAACGAGTCGAGGATTTCCCACGGAGGCACTGGTGGCTCTGCGAGTCGACACGGATCAGGGGGCTCTCGTCAAGGAGTGTTTGTATCCGTGAGTCGAGGAGTTTGCTGAAGACACTGGTTTCTTCAGAGTTGGACTGAATCGTCGAGATTTGGCTTCGTCTTCTGGCGGAGCCTGTTGGGAAAGTATGGTTCCCTCTTTGTTTATGCCCTTGGATTGTATACAGGGATCGATGTGATCTTAACTGTAGGGCCAAAGTTTTATCATCATTTTTTTTGTTTTATTTCCGTGATGCTCTATCATTTCAGCTTTTATATCGCGAAGGTCGCGATTGCCCAATCATTTCGGCTATTTTTCGCGGTGCCCAATCATTTCGGCTATTTATTTTATTTTTACTCGCTGCTTTTTATTGCGAGTTGCCCAATCATTTCGGCTATTTTTCATGCATACATTTTCACTTGCTGCTTTTTATTGCAAGTTGCCCCATCATTTCGGCTATTTTATATGCATGTGCGGCCTACTGGCTTTTCGCCGTAAACCTGAAATTAGACGCCGATCTCGGCATCAGCACCGCTACAACTGGGATATTGCCAGGAGCGAATCATCATCTGCTTCTGTTGATGTCGAACAAAGATGGCTTAGCGACCAGGGTTAGGGTCCTGTCGGCTAAGGCTTTTGACTTCGCGAGCCGTAAGGGTCTCACAAAGTTATTTCTCCCTACAAGTCGTGAGGATCTTGTAGGTGTAATTTCTCCTTAGGGATCGTAAGGATTCCTAAGTGTTTTGTTCCTCTGTAAGTCGTAAGGATCCTATAAGAGGATTTTCTCCTCATAAATCGAGAGGATTTACAAGGGTTGTTCACCATGTGAACATATCCCCAGTCATGGATGGGACTTGGTCAGGGAAATGTTTATTCGCGCCCGTGGATTGTATACAAGAGCCCGTGTTGGACCACTTGTAGGGCAATATCGAAAATTGTGGGGGTTGCTTAAGCACAGGTTTAGGTCTCTGTAACTTAAGACTTTCAACTCTTATGAGCCGTGAGGGTCCCATAAGAGAGTTCTCCTTACGAGTCGTGAGGATCTCGCAAGTGTATTTTCTCCTTAGGAATCGTGGGGATCCCTAAGTGTGTTGCTCCCTTGTGAGTCGTAAGGATCTCACGCGGGTGGTTTCTCCTTACAAGGTCGAGAGGATCTTGTAAGTGTTCTTTAACGAGGTTGCGCCCTTTCGGGTTTTCACAAACACTCGCCGGTAGCCCTGCTGTTTTTACTCACGGAGCCCTTTCGGGTTTTCATCCATGCCCATTTTGCTTATGGACATACCGTTTTTTTTTTATTCTTTTTATTTTTATATTTTTTTTTACGAGGTCGCGCCCTTTCGGGTTTTCACGAACACTCGCCGGTAGCCCTGCTGTTTTTACTCACGGAGCCCTTTCGGATTTTCATCCGTGCCTTTTTTGCTTATGGACATACCGTTTTTTTTTATTTTATTTTTATATGTTTTTTTTTATATCTTATCAGCCTAAAGATGCTGCGGTAGTAGTTTAAAGACGTTTCGGTCTGCTATTAGTTTAAGGACATTTCGGTCCGTCGTTGAGAGGCGGGCTACTGCTTATAAAGCTTGAGCTTAGGAAGATAGCGAGCGGACGCAGTCGTCGTCATCTATCATTGACCTAGGCTGTGGCTCATCAAGCATAGTATTTCTTTAGGAAGCGACCGTTTATCGGCCTGAAAGGCCTTTCACCGTGCATATCTATGAGTAGATAGGCCCCGCCCTGGTAGACCTTATCTATGACGTACGGGCCTTCATAGTTTGGCTCGAATTTTCCCCGCTTGGCGCGATTGGGGATCATAGGCCTTTTGACCACTAGCACAAGCTCGCCTTGGCGGAATGTCCTCGGTCGGGTCAGTCTTTCATATGAGCGCGTCATCTTTGCTTTATAGGCCTCCAGATTTTGTTGTGCCATGAGTCGTGTTTCTTCAAGGGCGTCAAGCTCCTCAAGCCGAAGGTGAGTATTTTCTTCGTCCGTCAGCTCGTAATGGACTGCCACTCGTAGAGAGGGTAACTCTATCTCGAGGGGGAATACTGCTTCTGTCCCGAATACTAACGCATATGGTATTGCGTTCGTGGCCGTTTTAAACGTAGTTCGATATGCCCAGAGAGCCTCTTGCAGTCTTTCGTGCCAGTCTTTCTTATTTCGCGACACTGTTTTCTTCATGATCTTCGTCAAGGTCTTGTTGAAGGCCTCAGCTAGACCGTTAGCTCGCGGATTATAAACCGAGGAATATCTCCAATCTATATTGTGTTGTTGCGCGAAGCGACTGATCTTGTGGCTTCTGTAGGCTGGCCCGTTATCGGAGATGATCCGTCTTGGCGTTCCAAACCGATATATTATGTGCGTCTTGAAGAAGTGGAGGATATTTTCCGTCTTCACTTCTCTTAACGGTACTGCTTCTGCCCATTTGGAGAAGTAGTCAGTCGTCGCCAGGATGAAACGATGTCCTCTAGACGATGCTGGTTCGATGGGGCCGACTATGTCAGTTCCCCACATTTCGAACGGCCAGCTAGCCACCGTTGGATGTAATGGGTTTGGATGCTGATGGATGAAGTCCCCATGAATTTGGCATGAGTGGCACTGCTTCGCATATTCGAGGCAATCCTGAATCATCGTGGGCCAGTAGTAGCCCATCCGTTTTATCTTCAACTTCATCTTTGGGCCCGCTTGGTGAGAACCGCAGAGTCCATCGTGAACTTCCTGAACGACTCTTTTCGCTTCGTCAGGTCCCAGGCATCTCAACCACAGAGAATCAAACGATCTCTTGTACAGAGTATCATTGACGAAGGCGAAAGATAGAGCCCGCTTCATGAGCTGATATCTTGTGGACGCTTCTTCAGGTAATCGGTGGGACTTAAAGTAGTCTATGAAGACTTCCCTCCAATCCTCGGCCTTTTCCCGGTCTTTTATTTGCAGAGCCATTCGCTCAGTCGTTTCCCTTTCTTTGGGTGATTCCGGAGATATTTCCGCTGGGGCAAGCACTCGACGGCTTTGTACCACAATTCTGACGTCATCGAGGTTCTCGTCAGCCAGTTCTTTAGCAAGTTTGGCCAACGCGTCTGCTTTGCTGTTTTCCACGCGCGGTATGTTTTCCAAAGTATAGGAGGGAATTTGAGTCAACAGTTGTTGCACTTTTTCTCCGTATTTTACCAATTCCGGTTTGCATGTTTGGTAGTCGCCGTTTACTTGACTAACGACCAGTTGAGAATCCCCGTATATGAGGAGGTTTTCAATTCCCATGTCAATGGTGATCTAGAGGCCTGCTATCAGAGCTTCGTATTCGGCTTCATTGTTTGTCCTCGGCTCTGTTAGGGAGAAAGCAAAGCGCATTATCCCTCCTTGTGGAGTTACAAAGATGAGCCCTACGCCCGATTTAATTATAGGGGTGCTTTGTTTGCGCTTCTTCATGGAAGATGCGCCATCGAAATAAAGCTCCCATCGAGTATCATCACCGTTGACGGTATCAAACGCATGTTCGTCTGGAAGATCGCAGTTTAAAGGAGAATCGGCCGGTATCGGATGCTCAGCGAGGAAGTCGGCAATGGCCTGGCCTTTTACTGCCTTGAGAGGTTGATATATTATCGAGAACTCCATCAAGAGCAGGGTCCATTTAGCGAGTCGTCCGATCAATATAGCCTTTGACATTAGATATTTGAGAGGGTCCACCTTTGAAATAAGACGGACTTCATGCGCCAACGCGTAATGTCTAAGCTTTGTTATTGCGAAGATCAACGCCAGGCAGTGTTTTTCAATGGGGGGTAGTTGCTTTCTGCCCCCAGTAGAACTCGACTTAAGTAGTAGAGTGCTCTTTCTTTCCCTTGGTCGTTTTCTTGTGCCCATAACGCGCCTAAAGAACCTTCAAGGGCGGTTGTGTAAAGAATGAGAGGCTTTCCCTTAACCGGAGCAGCCAAAACTGGAGGGTTCTGCAGATACTGCTTGATCTCGTCCAGTGCGCCTTGGCACTTGTGATCCCAAACAAATGGAGTTCCTTTCCTCATCAGGTGACTGTAAGGGCGACACTTGCCTGAGAGATTGGCTATAAATCACCGTATGTATGCGAGCTTCCCTTGGAGAGACCGCAACTGTTTAAGAGTCCTCGGCGGAGGCATTTCCATGATTGCCTTGATCTTGGACGGATCTATTTCGATACCCCGGTGTCCGACGATGAATCCTAAAAATTTGCCCGAGGAAACTCCGAATGCACACTTAAGAGGGTTCATCTTCAAGTTGTATTGCCGAAGGCGTTGAAATACGGTCTTCAAATGCTCGAGATGTTCTTCGTATGATTTACTTTTAACCACGAGATCGTCGATATAGCATTCGACGATTTCGTGTATAAGGTCATCAAATATCTGCGTCATGGCTCTCTGGTAAGTAGCACCGGCGTTCTTTAAACCGAAGGACATCACCTTGTAGCAGAATATACCCAAAGGAGTCCTGAAGGCGGTGTGCTTCTGGTCTTCGGGATGCATCTTTATTTGATTATACCCTGATGAGCCGTCCATAAAAGAGAAAATCTCATGCGTAGACGTGTTGTCTATCATTAATTCGGTGACTGGCACCGGGAAATCATCCTTCGGGCAGGCTTTATTGAGATCCCGAAAATCCACGCATATGCGCACAGTCCTATTTTTCTTCATCACCGGGACAATGTTGGCGATCCATTCAGGGTATTGAACTTCCTGGATGAAGCTAGAGTCGATCAGCTTCTTGACCTCAGCGTCGATGCTCATCTCAAGCTCGAGTCGCATTCTTCTCGGCGCCTGTTTTACCGGTTTGACGTCCGGAGATATTGCCAACCTATGCACAGCAATTTCTGGATCTAGTCCCGGCATTTCGGAATAGTTCCACGCGAAGCAATCTCTATACTGCAGAAGCACATCCTTTAACGCAGCTACCCTTTCTTCAGATAGTAACTCGCTGATGAATGTCGGTCGCGGATCGTCTGCCGATCCCAACTCAATCTTCTTAAGGTTATCTGCAGTGGTATGGATTCCATCTTCCAGCTCTTTTGGCGCTGGTGGGAATTCTGAGATTATCTCGTTGCTGCTGTTTTCGAAGCACCAAGGGAGCTCCTCTATGTCCTCGGGCTCTTCTTTTAATATTGTAATCATGTGACAGGTGCGAATTCGTTTCCAATCCCAATATGGAACCGGTTCTCTTTTCGTGGCCTTGGGCTCGTGCTTCTGTGGCGGTGCTACCCTCCAGTTGTCGGATAGAGCGAACTTGCCAAGCTGATACTGATCTTCGACCCAATTCTTGAAGGTGAAGCAATCTTCAAGAGGATGCCCTATAACTCGGTGATAAGGGCAATAGTCCGGGTGAGAGACTTCGCTTGCCTGTTCGGGGCTTTTGGACTCCGGCAGTGTAAATATTTGATGTTTTAGAGCAAGATCAAGTATCTTCTTCGTCTTGTCCCGAGGAAAAGAGTATGCTCGACCCATTTTCTTCATGAGGGACAGATCCGGACCGTTCAATTCCCGACTGCGTGGCTTCCTAGTCCCGCTTTGTTGCCGTCGAGCGCCTTTCTCGCTTTTCGACTTGTTTCTGCTTCTGCGCCGAGCCTTGTTTATAACAGGTTGACAGGGAGCAGCCTTTTCATCTTTCACGGCCTGTTGGAGAAGGCGTTGCATCCTAGCTTTCTCGTAGATGACCATTTCGTGGTTATGATCATCTCAGACTTTTTGACCAGCTTTCTTTATAAGTTTGTCCATTTGTTCCTCGAACGACGGACTGGGCTCTTTTGCATCTGGAACTTTCACTGGCTTAGGATTAGCGTCCTCCCATTGAGCATCCGCTTCTTCATCGAGGTCATACACGACGTAACAGCTGGGCAGTAACTCTCGTTTCTTTGACCGGATGTATCCAAGCCCTTTTGTTTCCATTCTCCAATTAGGCAATTTGCGTTGAGTCCCGGGAACGTTCCAGGCCCTGTCATAGAATTTGGCCTCTCTAACGGTCTGTTTGAAGGATATCCCCTGGCGTTTCAGCAGCTTCTTCAAACCCTCTGTATAATATCTGGGAAGACGGATAGGCTGAAGCCTGTCGAGCGCAGGATCCGCGCCATGCCGGATTTCTTTTTTCACCTTGGTTTCTTCATAGCGGTAAAACAGAATTGCTTTCTCGCTCTCTCGCCTGGGAGGGATATAGAATGTCCGCAACTCTTCTACACTGTAGATATTAAGTGCATCTAGTTCTTTATGGTGTTTAAGCGGCACTATGGCGACTTGTAGACTTTGCTCTTCGTCAGCAGACGTTTGTATTAAAGGTCGAGCAGAGAATACAGCATGGACTTCATCTTCCGAGTCGCTGCCAAAGATCAATGTAGGAGCCGGTGGTCCCGGCTTGTTGTGTTGGGGCGGACCCGAATAAACTATCTCCTCTTCCTCCTCAGTATCACTACTGAAGACAGGGATGGTAGCGTTAGTTTTATTCTCCGGCTTGTGACACTTCTCCGTGTCTTCAAAATCCGGTAAGAAGTATTTGGCATCTTCGTATTTGCGGACCTCGTTCACAGAGAAAGGGTTCAGTTCTCCCGTCACGGTATACTCGAAACCATCCTTAAAATACTTCATACACTGATGTTGTGTAGAAGGGATGATGTTGTACTCGTGTAACCATGGTCGACCGAGCAAAGCGTTGTAACATGTCTTGGCATCTATGATGTGGAACTTAATGTCCGTGACGAGTAGCCCGAAGCGTAGCGTCAGTATCACAGATCCAAGAGTCTTTGACGATTGGGAGTCGAACCCGGAGATGGTGATCTTGTCCCGAGCAAGGTGCTGGACGCTCATGCAGATTTCCTTCAACACCCGCGCGTTGAGTAGGTTAACAGACGACCCGTTATCGATCAGGATTTTGCCTATCTTTATATCATGGCAGTATCCCGAGACATAGAGAGGGCGATTGTGTTCGCACGTCCCAAGTAGAAAGTCTTCATCGCCAAAAGTAACATCGGCCGTGTGCACCTCCTCCAATTCATCCTTCATCTTTTACTCGGCCAGGCATGCTTGGAATTGTTCTGGGTCTTGGAGCGCCTTAATCAACGAATCTCTCGCCTCTTTTGATAGCAAAAGGGCGTCAAGAATGCTGAGCTGTGAGGGCAGCTTCCTCAGATGTGCTAAGACGTTGTAGTCCACCTTATCCTTCTTTGGTGGATCTTTGGTAGCTAGCTCCTCCACCACTTGGTCATCTAAGACGATATCCCCAGAGGCCTTTTCTTTCCCTTTATCTTTTTTGTTCGAGGGTCCGAGGTTCTTTTCGGGCAGCGTGCGATTACGTAGCCGGATATTTTCGCAAACCTTCGGTTCTTCTTCTTTTCTCGACGCGGACCCTTTAAAGAGAGGGGCAAGTTCCAGCTCCTCATCAGAATCGCTCCCGAATGTAGGCACTTGTGACCCGCCGGTGTTAACTACGCGACAATCGCCGGTAGTTCTTTTACTCCCTTCGGTCGTATTTCTTTGCTCTCGACGAGTTTTACGTTTTTCCCGCTTAAAGCGTTGTCGATGAGCAACATATCCTTGCCACCATCTATCGAAAGCTTTGCACTCTTGTGTGGGGTGCGAAATCTTTTGATGATATAAGCAATAGGAGGGGTGCATTTTCGCTTCACCGGTAATTTCTTCTTCGGAGGATGGTAGCTTCATACCCATGATATGGCCTTAGCAAACTTCTTTCTCATCTTGAATTGGCTTTTGTCGGTAGCGGAGGTGTTTAGCTCCACCGGGATCATCTCAGCTCCTTCATCGAGTCGCTGGCGCTTGGCCCTTTCAAATATAGCCGCTTCGCGCTCCCGATCATCTTTACTTTTCAACCGAGCTTCATTAAGGAATGCGTCGATTACTTCATCTGGTGGCCCCAGAACTTTTGGTTCAGGATCTGCCCCCAGCTTTTCGGTGCAAGGAGTCTCCTCATCGTTCGTGATCGAATGGGAAATCATACGACAGCTCGCCACATATTCCTCGGATTCATCCGATGAACTTTCTCCTTCATCTTCTTCTTGAAAGACATGATTGAGGAACTCTTGGAATGTAATGGGAGTCCGTGCCTTTTGGTTGTATTCTTCCAACGCGTCAATTTGCTTTTGTAAGTCCGTGCGTTTGCCGCCAGGCTTCACGAGCTTCTTAGATTTCTTCTTCTTTTTCGAAGATTTTGACGGCTGGCTGCAAGTGCTTGAACCGCCACCATCGGTCTTTGGAGTTGGACGTGGCTTCAACATCCCTTCAATGACCTGCGATTCCAACGGATTCTTCCACTTGATTGCTGGACATGTCTGAAGATCGTTTAGCATCCTCTTTGTCTTGGCTGATAATACAACCTCCCAAGGAGCTTCTTCAATGACGGAGCATGTTGCCCCCGGCGTATTCGTCCCCTTAGAGGTGTGGGGCTACGGAGGATTCACCTTCCATTTGTCAGATAACGCGAACTTGCCCTGTCGGTACTGGTTTTCAAGCCAATTTTTGAAAACGTAGCAATCTTCGATCGGATGGCCTAGTACTCGATGATAAGGACAGTAGTTGGGCTCGTTGACGTCACTTGGTTGCAACGGACGTTTTGGATCTGGAAAATTTATGAGTCTGTTGCGCAACGCCAGCTCGAATAACCTCCTCGTTTTATCGCGGGGAAAAGAATAAGGACGTCCCATCCTATCCTCAAGGGGCACGTACGGTCGCGTATTATTTTGACGAGCAACCGGCTTCGAGTCGCTCGGTTGTTGTTGAGCATTAGCGACGACGATCGCTTTTCCCTTCCCTTTGTCAGTTCGGGTATCTGGCCTTGGAAGTGGGGGTTTATGGCCCATTTGATCCATTTGCGCTAGTTTGTCAATCAAGGCCTGGAAGGTAGTCGGCTTGAAAAACATCATAAACTGCGAGTTGGTTGCTTGTGGATCGAGGGTTCCCACAAACATACCCACCGCGGGAGCTTCTTCAATGCACTGCTCACACTTTGACCATAAGTTCCGCCATCGTATAGCGTACTGAACCCACGTCTCGCCTGGCTTTACCCTGGCGTTAATCAGTGCTATCATCGGGGTACGTTCACTGGCGCTTGCAAAACGCTGAGTAAACAGCAGCTCCATCTCCGCGAAGGTTTTAATAGAGTCGTTCGGGAGCTCAGAGTACCATTCAAACGCCGTATCTGATAAGCTTCCAACAAACTGGCAAAGCAACAGCTTGTCATCACCGCCGGTGTTGCCGCAGAGTGCCCTGAACTGGGCAACATGCTGGTGAGGATTGCCCGTCCTCTTGTAGACATGGAACTTGGGAATTGTGTAACCGGGTGGGTACTTGATTTGATCGTACCAACTTGGATATGGCCGTCCTGTTTTTACGACCTGGCCAGCTGCTTCCGTCGCTTGATGGACCCGGATCTGCTGAGCTATGTATCCGTCCAGATCGGCTTTGGAGATTGTCTCTTCTTTAGCTGCTGACAGAGCTGGTGGAGGATTCGATGTCTCTCCCCTATCGTCTTCAAGGATTATCGGGGAATCTTCAGCAGGTGGATCTTGTTGAATCATCATACCCACCATATCCTGGAACAAGAGGGCCATTTTCTTTATGTTGGCTGCCTGTTCCGCAGCTTCTTTATCCTTCTTCTCCAGTACGCGACGAAGGAATTCAGCGTCAGTTTCTTGTTCTTGACGCTCGTCTGAGGACGTTTCAGGGGTTTCTTTTGGCCCTGTAAGTGCGGCCATAGCGTTCATCATCTCTTGGAGCTTCTGCTGCTGCTCCTGAGCCTTGGTCACTGACCTCGTGTGCGGTCTATGACCTGTTGATATGCGACTATCTTCTTTTCCCGATGCCATATAAACCGTATGAACTGTTATGCCCCCTGACTTGGGGCGTTTAGGTTCACCATTTTTAACTTTTGCCACTGACGCGGGAGTTTTCTCTGGCCTCCTTCTTTTGTGGGCCATTGAGGTTGAAGGAACCATTGAAGGGGGCAGCCTTGCAGCTGCTGTCCCCCGCTGTTCAATAGGATGGTCTTTTCCTTTTTGCACTTTCGCCCTTTTCTGGTGACGAGAGTGACCTGGGTCAATTACGGAGTCTTGAACCCTCCGCCAAACTTTATAAATTCTTGAGGATAGCCGTTGAGGGGGCTGTTCTTGCTTCGTTTCTGGAACTCTCTCCGCAGGTGGAGGAGATCTCTTCAGTGTAACGGTTGGAGAGTTTTTTCGCACCCTTCTCAGCAGTTCAAAGCTGTTCTCAGTTGGGACAGCAGCGTTGACTTCCACCACTGGAGCCAGTGGAGTTAGCCCTGAGGGAGAGTTGCCCCCTGCCTTCCTCACTCGTTGCCAATGGCGACGTCGAGCACGGCGAGCCGTTGGGATTGGCTCAGAGATTGAGATAGTTTCTTTTTGCCCCCTGTCTGAATGAGGCGCCGCCGGTGTTAACCTCTTAAAGACTGAGGTTGTCTTCTGAGGGGTGATATTCAACCTGCCGAAGACGGATCCTTAGGCAGGAGCAGGAATCGTTAGTCTTGAAAAGACTGACTCTTTGATAGGGGAAGCCGCCTTGACGACTTCTGGGGCAGCAGTTATTGCCTTCCTTTGGACAGCCATTTTAGAGTTCAGATTTAGCCTAGTGAAAACAGAGGCTGTCGGTTTGGTAGCGGGCGACCCGTCGACAGGGGCCGTCGTAGCAGTGAGCCGGTCAAAGACCGACTTTTTGTTCACTTCCGGTGCAGGTATTGGCTCAGAGAAGCTTGTAGGTGGGATCATGGTCCCGAAGAACAGGCCAGTGGTGGCTTGGGTCACCTGGTCTACTGGCAGAGTGAGGAAGGAAGCCGCTTGGGGCCCATATGCTACACCTCCCAGTGAGGTGGAGCGTCCGTTGCAGTGGCACTTCGAGCAGTTGGTGCAATTAGAGGCCATTGAATCTTGAGTTCTGCGCCAGGCAAAAGACCAAATCTTAGTAACTTGAAATCCGAAAGCAACCATTAACAAACCGCGACTGGTTCGCGAAGACGACACACGAAGTGTGGAGTGGAAAGAGGAAGAGGTCCCACCGGGTGTGCCAGAATCTGTTCCCCTCCGAAAGGCGGCGCACAGGACCGCTGTGTCCTGACGCTGAGATTCGGGGCAGATGCTATATGGTTTTATCCGTCTACCTCTCCGAAGATGCCAAGTTGATTTATGGCACCGTGTATCGGAGGTTTAGACGGATGCGGCCGATGTAGCAGACTTCGTCAGATTCCCCCTCGCTAGAGGGGTTTTTGATTGTGGGGACACTCTTCCCTGCAGGCGCAAGCCCCTGCAGTTAATTACGCTACCGCGTGCGGTAGCCACTTTCTCCTTCTCCAGAATTTCACTTCGTGTCGTGTGTGTTTGTTTTGTTTGTGGTTGCCCGTGGATTGTATACGGAGACTGAGTAATGCCGTCGCCTGTAGGACATGGATTAGTCCAAATCCGTATTTAATTAGATTTGGGTTTGGTGTTTTTAGTTTAAGGATGCATTAGTCGCGTTGCGTTAAGGATACGTTAGTCCTGTTTGAGACTAAGATCAACTTAACGGGGTGATCCATTTAATATAGGGCCGTCGGGACTCGTCGCCTCTCTGACGTCGTTGAAGGATTACAACGATAGGTGTCAGAGGATTTCGGAGATGTACCCTTGAGCCAAAGTTGATTTAGGGTTTTATAGTCCATTTGAATGTTTAAGGATACGTTAGCCGTGTTTGGGGCTAAGATCAACTTAAACGGGACCGTTTAGATCCGGCAAAAGAGCATTTGGAGGCTCTATTGTTCCAGTTTAGGGACGTGGTGGTCCATGTTCCAGTTTGTGGACGTGGTGGTCCATCGCCAGTTTAGGGACGTGGTGGTCCATCGCCAGTTTAGGGACGTCTCGGTCCGATATTAGTTTAAGGACATCTCGGTCCGATATTAGTTTAAGGACGTCTCGGTCCGATATTAGTTTAAGGATGTCTCGGTCGACGTTTCGGTCCATATTAATGTGTGGTCGTTGGGACCCGTCACCTCTTTGACGTCGTTGAGGAATTACAACGATGGATGTCAAAGGAGTTCGGAGATGTACCCTCGAACCGGATATAAATTGATTTGAGAGAGCATTTGTGCTCAGTTCAATTTAATTTAAAGACTTATGGCCAGAATTGGACTAAGTCCAGTTGAAAATGTTCAACATTTTATTTATTTTTAGTCTATTAGACCTGTGCTAGGGCTTTGCCCACACTTAAATAATGCATTGCATTACTTCTATTTTTTTTTGTTTGGGCTCTGCCCATAAAAGATGCAGAGCATCAATTTATTTTGGGCTCTGCAAGGCATCTGCACAGCATTTTATTATTTTGTTTGGGTTTTGCCCATTTATAAATGATGCAAAGCATCAATTTAATTAGGCCTGTTTGGTCTTTTAATTGGGCCTGGCCCTTCATTAAAATGCATTGCATTTGTTAGGCGCTTTGCGCCAATCACTGAGCGCAAGCGCTTGTGGTGAGGACACGTGTCATGCTCTGGTGAGCGCAAGCGCAACAGTGCAGTGCGCTGCGCTGTTGCACTGCTGACACGTGGCGCGCTCTAGTGAGTTGCGCCAACTCCAGAGAGCAAAGCTCTTATTTCAAGAGCGCGTAGCGCAAGTGGTTTAGATGCTGACACGTGGCGCTCTCCCAAGAGCGCAACAGCGCAGTTTGCAAGTGCAAAACACTAAGAATCTTTTAGATTCAAGAACAGAAGTGCAAAGCACTATTTGATTTCTTGATCTAATTTAGATCAAAGAAAAATAAGTTTTTTCTTGTTTTTCTTTTCTCAGAGAACCAAAGGTTCATGAAAAGTGCAAAGCACTATTTTGTTTTATTTTATTTTTATTAAAGATCATTGATCTTGTTTTTAGATCTATGATCTATTCATAAGAGAACTTTCTCTTTTTCTAAAGGTTTTTACCTTTTTTATTCTTGAGGAGTTTCTCAGAGTTCTCTCTCTCTTTTTTTTTAGAAAAATGTTCATCTCATTGAATTGAGGTCTGGGGTCCTTTTTATAGTGCCCATAAGTTAGTTAAATTTGTTAAAGAGATTTTTCTCTGAGTGATTTGGGGAATTTTCCCCACCGTTGGATTTTTGATCCAAGGGCTTCTGCTTTGCAGAAGAAAATCTTCTTATTTTAACAAGAACAGAAAAGATTTCTTAGAAATTTAATTCTGTTTGGCGCAGATGCTCCAGTGCGTGACACGTGTCGCGCAGCGCACAGCGCAGCGCAAGTGCGCTAGCGCATCTGCGCTGACACGTATCGCGCAGCGCAACTGCGCTAGCGCATCTGCGCTGACACGTGTCGCGCAGCGCAGTGCTTGCACAACTGAAGCGTTGCTTCCTTTAATAGAGCTTTGCTCTGATTGGGTGCGCCTTCTCGGGCGCTGCGCTGACGTATCAGCGCCTGACACGTGGCGCGTTGCGCCCGGGATTTGAAGCGTTGCTTCATAATTTGAATTTTTGAATTTTCAGCAGAGCTTTGCTCTGATTGGGGGAAACATCCATCTGGTGTGATGACACCAAAGATTGTATGCGGGTGCTCAGTGGAGACTGGGTACACTGAACGGACTCGCCGAGAACTCCTATGTGGTATTATATTTATCGTCAGATAGTAGTTCTCAGATGACGCTGGTACAGGTTAGTCTGTAGACCCAAGATCGTCATAGAGTCTTGTGTGTCCTCCCACTGTACTTTGATCTCCACCCTACCACGGCTCTACTAAGTCGTGCAAACAGGTGGATTTTGGGTACAGTCCCGAGGCACATGGAGGCAATGAGCGATGGAGGGGTTTCGTCTCTCCCGGTATTGGGGTTGATGTTGTGCTATGCTCGATTGGCTATAACAGGAAGTCCCTGGCCAGGGCGGCTGAGATTTACTGATAAGTGTTATCAGTAGTTTCTCGATCTATCATGAGCCATACACCGGCATGACTTATTAAGTTATTGGGGTCGACGATTCCATCCCTAAACTCGATATGCAGCATATCTGACGAAGAGACCGGACTGTTGCCAGTTGGCTCGATGGAAGTTTTGACAGCTTCGCTGGTTTTCTTCTGATCGCTCAATACCTGGGTGGCCGTTACGTTTAGCTGACCGCTTGCGGCTTGTAGGTGTTTGATATAATCATCACCTACTGCCGGCGTATTGACGAGTCTTAAAGTCCCATACAAGAGTTTCCTAGCTCAGGCGAAAAGATGTGGTGTGCATATGAGATATGCACGGGGACCCGATTAAATACGTGTATGTGATACCGTAAATTAATCGGGAGTTTTTCTATTGGTCGGGTCGTATGTGATATGACCGGTTTGTTAAATCAAGTGTTGATTTAACATTTGACTTTTAGCTTAATTCTTTATTAAACCCTTTTCTTTATTGATGAATGCATGCATGTATACACATGATGATGTACATGGATACATACTTACATTATATCATGATTGATGATACACTAGTGGTGGAAATGCAAGACTCACATGGAAATAAATATGTATATATATTTATTTTTGAATTAAAGAAATAGAAAATCAATTCATGGTGGATAATTATCTTTGACCTTTCTCTTAACCTTAGCTCCCACCATGAGTTAACTTTCTATGATTTTTTTTCTCCAAAATGAATATCTAGATATTTGTTAACCCATGGTTAAGGATGAGAGTGGAAAATATTTAAATTTTCTATTCTCATTTTTATCTTTCATCATATCATTATCTCTTAAGAAAAACTTATCCACCATTATCTTTTTCTTCCTCCAAGCTCTCTTGATTTTTTTAAAGAGTGAGGTTGATAAAAAGAAAGAGTTTTGATTATAGAATACAAACCACCTCATCATTCTACATCTCTCTAGCCCATTTGTGTAGGGTGTTTGCTATACTTCTTCCAAAGATCAAGTAAAGCAAGGAGTTTTGGGCAAAAAGACTTCAGGTGGATCATCGTGGACGAGGAAGGCCTCTAGTAATCCGTTCCATACTCTTAAAAGTCTAAGAAGTCACCAAGGGAGGTCTACAAAGGTTGTAATCTCTCCACTTAGTGATAGTTTCTCATTTGTATGTGATACTTGTTCATTGTTACTCTAAAATTCTAGTTAAAATTCTATTTAGTTTATTTAGTACCTTTAAAAATTTAATTGTGGCATGTGTGATGCTTCCAAACACTAGATTAGGTGCTAGGTAAACTCAACAATGGTATCAGACCCAAGCTAGAGCTTTAGAGTAACCTAGACGACGTTAAAAATCTTGAACGAATGAAACATGTCGCCCAAATCATGCTCTCTGGAAATTTTTCAAAAAATTGGATTTTTTCACATTAAAAATACTTAGAAAAATGTGCAGGGAATTGTATGGGACCACAGGAAGAACGAAGCCCTAACTCGACTTAACGACCACGGAACCACAGCCAAAATAATCATTTTGCAGCGGTTCCGCGGCGTCGTTGGTGAGGCGTGGACTGTGCCTTCTTGTGCTGGCCCGTATGAGCTTGTAGCAGTCTCTGGTGTATTTTAATATTGCTAAAGTGTTGAGCTTTCTAAGAATTATTTGGGTAATTGATCGTTCGATCAAATGTTTTAACTGCTCCTAGTATTTGAGAATGTGATACAATAATTGGAATCTACAAATTTGTTTGTTGCGTGTAAATCTAACATTTCGGTCTCGGGTTTAATCAGAAATATTGTTGAATTATCCGACTTAATTTGAAAAAGTGTTTTCATGGATGAAACCTAAATGTGAGCTTTACATTGTTGGACATGAAATTTTTGATATGTGATATCCCGGGTTTTTGATGTCTAAGGGCAGTTACGATTCCAATTGTTGTACTTTTTCAATTTCTTTTCTGCGACCGTAAGTGTAGTATGTGGTGTATCACCGATTTCGTTGCTATACATCAACGAAAATCGGGGTACGCATACTTGCTTACGTTGATGATTTGAGATATTATGTGTTGCTGAGATATGATGTGCAGGATTGTCATGATCGAATAACCGGGGGTTTTATGTGAGATGAGAGTCTTTATTTTCATTCATGTAAATATCAAATGTATGTAATATTCTTTTATTTGGGGCACTTCCGGGTTGAGGATGATGTCACCATTATTGTATATTATTTACTTTTCCATATTAGGATAGACCCAAGGAGGTGAGCACAAGAGACCGAGTTCTAGGGTTCAGTGGGAGGCCATCTCGAGGAGTCGAGACCGGGTCACCTAAACTCTAAAATTGGTAGAGTCACTTGCTGCTCTCGTAGGGGTCTAGGGGTGTGGGCTTGGCTATTCATCACGACCGTGGAATCCGTATTTTCTATTGTTGGCTTAATACAAAATATGGGCATCCTAGATATCCTTTTATTTTCATATGTCCTTCTGCTGTTGATATTCTGTAATGTGATTACTTAGTATCTGAGACGAATGGATTATTATTATATATATGATATATAATAAATGTTGCTTATGTTTTACACCCGCGCTAGTCCCGCCCCGCTATGCCGTTAGTTAAGTAACCTAACGGTGCATAACGGGACACTGTGGCGAATGCGGATGGCATAAGTGTACGTTCTATTCTCGTTTCTTTTTCTGTGATGGCTTAGGAACTTAAATGATGGGACTACATTAATAAGATTAATGTAATGAAAAAGAAACCTAAAGATGTTGTAGAATCAGATTTGAAACCCACTCGGCCTTTTTATGAAAAATGCAAGTTTCAAAAGATGCAGAGCTTAAGCCACTCATTTTTTAAACTGTTTTGATTCTACAACGAGATCAAGTTCAAAGCGTTAAAGGTTTTCATAAAAACCATCTGCAACCCTCCGTCATTTTAGGAAGCAGAGTACTTAGTATTCGTGCTACGTAAGTTGATTATAGTCAAGGCGTAGTGTACGGTAGCTAAGTAATGTCTTCCTACAAAGCATATGATGCGATTAGTTAGGACATTCATGTGATTATGTTGATCATAGTCAAGGATCATATGGGTGGGTCTAGTTAATCTCGAAATGACGGATAGAACTTGACTAGTGCTTATGATATGTTGACCATAGCCAAGGTCATAAGCAACTAGGGGTAAAAACCATATCGGGAGTTTCAAGAGTTGAAATTTGCAATGAGATTGCATACCTTCTATATGATAGATGGATCCCGATCCCACTGTGAGCAAGAGTTACTCTCAGGAGAGTTTTGCGCTTTACAATTAACTAATCCAGTAGGTGTCTAGAAAGGTGTTAACGGGGTTTGACCTCTGGGAAAACGAGGTTTATTTTAATTAGGTCCGTGCGAAAGTACGGGGAACCTCCCTCAAAGTACTGGGAACCTCCCTCAAAGTACTGACACTGGCCTGGCTGACCGGTTAACGAAACTGTAGAATATAATTAATCCTGGCTAGTTTTCTTTTCAGGTTTTGAAAGAAAAATTGATAAAAGCAGTGGGAGACATCGATTAGATAAGATAATAACCAATCTAATTCTTTGCAAAAGCATTTCGTTGAGTGTATTCTTTTCTCTCTCCTAATGGCAAATACCTGATGACGGACTTGAGCTTCTTTTAGAGAAAAATAAACTGACAGGACCGAATTATAAAGAATGGTTGAGGAACTTGAACATTGCACTCACATATGATAAAGTATCATATGTCCTCACTACCAAAGCCCCACCCGTCCTAGGTCCTGAATCATCTATTTCGGATAGAGAGATCCGAAAAACATGGGATATTGATTATAACACGGCTAAGTGCCTCGCGCTTGCTTCTATGGACAATATACATCAGAAGCAGCACGAGAATATGGATGTTCAATTCATCTTTCTTCATACAAAAGAGTTGTATGAAGAGCGATCTCGGACTTTACGATACGAAGCATCTCGAAAGTTGTTTCAGATGCAGATGGCCCCTGGTACATCAGTAGGAGAACATGTTCTGAAGATGATTGGTCTTATAGAAGAACTTGAGGAACTGGGATGGACCATGGATAATGAGCAACATACAGATATTATTTTGCGGTCCCTCCCCCCCCCCCCCCCCCCGCCGCCTTTGCTCCGTTTATAGTGAATTTCAATATGAACGATTTGGAGAAATCATTGCCTGAACTTCTCAATATGTTGAGAAGTACAGAGAGCACGCTTAAGACAGCGAAGACTCCCACTCTGCTTACTGGGCCATCTTCTTCTTCCGTCCCAAAAACCAAGGCCAAGGGAAAGAAGAAGAAGAAACCCATCAAACCGAAAGGAGGAGTTCAAAAGGCGAAGGAGAAAGACAAATCTGGGGCCGCGGGAAGTGAAAAAGGAGAATGTTTTTACTGCCACAAGTCGGGACATTGGAAACGCAACTGTGCTCTGTATCTTGCTGATCTCAAGAAGAAGAAGCATGTTGATGCTTCCGCTTCAAGTGTGTTTGTAACTGAAAACTGTTTTTCTATAAACTGTGCATCTTGGGTAGATACCGGTTCTGGTTCTCACATCTGCAATTATATGCAGGGATTGAAAAACAGTAGAGTTTTAAAGACTGGTGACCATACTCTGCGGGTTGGAAATGGTTCCAATGTACATGCTGTATCCGTAGGAGAGTATCATCTGGGGTTGCCTTCGGGTTGTATTATGGTTTTGAACCCATGTTATTATGTACCTAGTATGCTATGTAATATAATATCTGTTTCTTTGTTGGAAAATGAAGGATATCATTTTGTGTTGCAGAATAATGTTATGAACATTAACTTGAATCAACAGTTGATTGGGAATGGTACACTAAAAAACGGTATTTATGTCCTGAACCAACACACAGTTTTCAATATACAACATACTAATAAAAAAAAGTTTTCAGATATAAATGAAGCTTTTCTTTGGTATTGTAGACTTGGTCATATTAATGAAACAAGACTAAACAGGCTACATAAAGATAGATATTTAAATTCTTTTGAATATAAATCTTATGCGACTTGTCAGTCCTGTATCAAAGGTAAAATGACCAAAACTCCGTTTACTGGACACGGAGAAAGAGCTGTGGAACTCTTAAACCCCATACATAGTGATGTATGCGGACCAATATCTACACATACTAGAGGCGGTTTTTCATACTTCATTACTTTTACTGATGATTTCTCAAGATTCGAACACGTGTTTTTGTTAAAGCATAAATCCGAAACTTTCGAGAAATTCAAGGAGTACAAACTTGAAGTAGAAAAACAAACAGGCTTGAGTATCAAGAAACTTCGATCAGATCGAGGTGGAGAGTATTTGAGTACAGAGTTTTCAGACTTCTTAAAAGAGAATGGGATTCTCTCTCAACTCACGCCCCCTTACACACTACAGTACAACGGTGTGTCAGAACGGAGGAATCGTACCCTATTAGATATGGTACGGTCCATGATGTGTGATGCTGAGTTACAGCTTTCCTTTTGGGGACATGCATTGAAGACAGCAATGTATCTGTTAAACAGAGTTCCAACCAAGACCGTGTCTACCACACCATATGAGATATGGAGTGGAAAGAGACCATCTCTTGAAAGAGTTAGGATATGGGGTTGTCCGGCTTTTGTCAAAAAGCAGAATCCAGACAAATTCGAGACATGATCGGTCATGTGTAAATTTGTAGGATATCCAAAACTTTCATATGGATATCTATTCTACCACAAGGAGGAACAAAAAGTGTTTGTTTCTCAATATGCCACATTTTTAAAAAATGAGATTTTTACAAAAGGTGATGATGGTAATGCGGTAGAACTAGAAGAGGTTCTAGAGACACAAATTACTCATGACGAATTGGTTGAAACTGATGTTGCAATAGAACTTCAAGAATCTCAGCCGCTCTGGAGATCTAGTAGAACTTCTCGCCCACCGGAGAGATACTATGGGTTTCTCATTGATGGTGATAAGGAAGATTGCATCATGAATGATGATGACCCTACTAGTTTTCAGTAAGCTATCACGAGTGGTGACTCGGTGAAGTGGCTGGAAGCCATGAGATCTGAAATGGAGTCCATGTACTCCAACAAAGTATGGACTTTGGACGTTACACCTCCTGGGATAAAACCCGTAGGATGCAAATGGATCTTTAAGAGAAAGATTGGTGTAGATGGACAGGTAGAGACCTATTAAGCAAGGCTTGTAGCGAAAGGTTTTCGTCAAAGATCAGGATTGGACTATGATGAAACTTTCTCTCCAATAGCAATGCTTAAATCCATTCGGATCCTACTTGCTATTGCTGCTCACTACGACTATGAAATATGGCAAATGGACGTTAAAACTGCATTTTTAATTGGTGATTTAGAAGAATACGTTTATATGGATCAGCCAGAAGGCTTCATTGATAGTGGGAGTAGCGGGAAAGCATGTAGGTTGCTTAAATCCATTTATGGATTAAAGCAGGCCTCACGGAGCTGGAACATCTGCTTTGATGATGCAATCAAAGAGTTTGATTTTATCAAAAATATAGATGAACCATGCATTTATAAGAAGATTGTAGGGAGTACTGTCACATTTCTCGTATTGTACGTGGATGACATTCTCTTGATAAGAAATGATATTCCTATGTTACAATCGGTCAAACTATTCTTATCACAAAGGTTCTCCATGAAGGACCTGGGTGATACCTCTTGCATTTTGGGCATAAGAATCTATAGAGATAGATCCAAGAGGTTATTGGGATTGTCCCAATCAAAGTACATTAACACCATCCTAAAAAGGTTTAGTTTGGAAGATTCCAAGCATGGTGCCTTGACCGCTTGTGATGGTATCAATCTCTCCAAAGACTTCTGTCCGAAGACTGATGAAGAGAGAGCTCACATGAGCATTATATCGTATGCTTCAGCCGTGGGATCTATAATGTATGCGATGTTATATACCTGCCCTGATGTAGCTTATGCACTGGCTGTAGTAAGCAGGTATTAATCCAACCCAAGGGAGAAATATTGGATAGCAGTGAAGAACATTCTTAAGTACTTGCGAAGGACTAAAGAACTGTTCTTGGTTTATGGTAATAGGGATCTCCAAATGCAGGGCTTTACCGATTCCAGCTTCCAAAGTGATAAGGATGACAGCAAATCTATCTCAAAGTTTGTATTTACCCTCAATGGAAGGACGGTTAGTTGGAAGAGCTTCAAACAGGATACCGTTGTAGACTCCACGATGGAAGCTCAGTATATTGCTGCAAATGATGCTGCCAAGGAAGCCGTCTGGATGAGGAAGTTCATCATGGAACTAGGAGTAGTTCCATCCATTGCTGATCCAATACCATTGTATTGTGATAATAATGGGGTTATGGCGTTAGTCAAAGAGCCAAGGTCCTATCAGAAGTCAAGACACATCCTGAGGCAATATCATTTGATCCGGGAGATAGTAGATCACCAAGAGATCGAGATTCGGAGAGTAGATACAAAGAATAACACCGCGGATCGACTCACCAAGGCCCTTCCACAGCCGCAGCATGAGCGACTTTTTGAGATGTTGGGTATGAGATACGCCAATAATTGGCCTTAGTGCAAGTGGGAGATTGTTGGATATATGTATGCCTTAGAGGCCATTATATGTATAGTGGATACTTGGACATGTATATATGTATATAGATGACTTTCTTGCTCGACATGATAGTATGCTATCTGGCTTACTTTATCTTGACATGTTCATTTGATCATGCATCTTATTCATTTGGTACATGTTGATAAAGCCCATAGGATATTTACTTGACTACTGAGACTATGATGCAGATCGTACTAGTGAGACATCTGTAGTTTATAAGCATATCCTTTAACTGTTCCTAGTCGTGGGTGTATCGAGACGGGGTATCGATATTCCAGAGTAGACTAGCGTATACCATTCTTGTCTCATATGATGGGCGATGGATGATCCCATATCCATCTGGTGTGATGACACCAAAGATTGTATGCGGGTGCTCAGTGGAGACTGGGTACACTGAACAAACTCGCCGAGAACTCCTATGTGGTATTATATCTATCGTTGAATAGCAGTTCTCAGGTGACACTGGTGCAGGTTAGTCTGTAGACCCAAGATCGTCATAGAGTCTTGTGTGTCCTCCCACTGTACTTTGATCTCCACCCTATCATGGCTCTACTGAGTCGTGCAAACAGGTGGACTTTGGGTACAGTCCCGAGGCACATGGAGGTAATGAGCGATAGGAGGGGTTTCGTCTTTCCCGGTATTGGGGGTTGATGTTGTGCTATGCTCAATTGGCTATAACAGGATGTCCCTGGCCAGGGCTGCTGAGATTTACTGTTAAGTGTTATCAGTAGTTTCTCGATCTGTTATGAGTCATACACCGGCATGACTTATTGAGTTATTGGGGTCATCGATTCCATCCCTTGACTCGATATGCATTATATCTGACGAAGAGACCGGACTGTACGGTAAGTGTTGCCAGTTGGCTCGACGGGAGTTTTGACAGCTTTGCTGGTTTTCTTCTGATCGCTTAATACCCGGGTGGCCATTACGTTTAGCTGACCGCTTGCGGCTTGTGGGTGTTTGATATGATCATCACCTACTGCCGGCGTATTGACGAGTCTTAGAGTCCCACACTGGAGTTTCCTAGTTCAGGCGAAAAGATGTGGTATGCATATGAGATATGCACGGGGACCCGATTAAATACGTGTATCTGATACCGTATATTAATCGGGCGTTTTCCTATTAGTCGGTTCGTATGTGATATGACCGGTTTGTTAAATCAAGTGTTGATTTAACATTTGAATTTTAGCTTAATTCTTTATTAAACCCTTTTCTTTGTTGATGTATGCATGCATGTATGCACATGATGATGTGCATAAACACATACATACAAACATTGTATCATGGTTGATGATACCCTAGTGGTGGCAATGCAAGACTCACATGGGAATAAATATGTATATATATTTATTTTTGAATTAAAAAATAGAAAATCAATTCATGGTGGATAATTATCCTTGACCTTTCTCATAACCTTAGCTCCCACCATGAGTTAACTTTCTATGATTCTTTTTCTCCAAAATGAATATCTAGATATTTGTTAACCCATGGTTAAGGATGAAAGTGGAAAATATTTATATTTTTCATTTTTATCTTTCATCATATCATTATCTCTTGAGAAAAGCTTAGCCACCATTATCTTCTTCTTCCTCCAAGCTCTCTTGATTTTTCTAAAGAGTGAGGTTGATAAAAAAGAAAGGGTTTTGATTATAAAATACAAACCACCTCATCATTCTACACCTCTCTAACCCATTTGTGTAGGGTGTTTGCTATACTTCTTCCAAAGATCAAGTAAAGCAAGGAGCTTTGGGCAAAGGACTTCGGGTGGATTATCGTGGACGAGAAAGGCCTCTAGCGATCAGTTCCATACTCTCAAAGGTCCAAGGAGTCACCAAGGGAGGTCTACAAAGGTTGTAATCTCTCCACTTAGTGATAGTTTCTCATTTGTATGTGATACTTGTTCATTGTTACTCTAAAATTCTAGTTAAGATTCTAGTTTAATTTATTTAGAACCTTTAAAAATTTAATTTTGGCATGTGTGATGCTTCCAAACTCTATATTAGGTGCTAGGTAAACCCAACAGAATGGACATGATAGGCCAGTTCCCTACCGGTACGGGCGGGCACAAGTATGTCCTCGTCGCGGTGGATTACTTCACGAAGTGGATCGAGGTCATCCCCATCAGAAAACCGGATGCCACCACGACAATCAAGTTCCTGCAGAACAACGTGATATTCCGGTTAGGCATCCCAAGGTGTATCATCACCGACCACGGGACGAACTTCTAAAACGAGAAAGTGAAGGAATTCTGCAATGAGTATCATATTCTCATGAAGTTCTCCGCAGTCGCACGTCCCCAATGCAATGGGCAAGCCGAAGTCACTAATCGGGACGTCTTCCAAGGTCTCCGGACCCACCTAGAAGGACGCCGAAGCAGTTGGGTCGAGGAATTACCTCGGGTCCTATGGGCCCTGCGCACACAAAGAAGAGCCCCGCCGGGGAAACCCCTTGTTCCCCTCCGAAAGGCGGCGCACAGGACCGCGATGGCCTGACGCTGAGATTCGGGGCAGATGCTATTTGGTTTTATCCGTCCACCTCTCCGAAGATACCAAGTTGATTTATGGCACCGTGTATCGAAGGTTTAGACGGATGCGGCCGATGTAGCAGACTTTGTCAGATTCCCCCTCGCTAGAGGGGTTTTTGATTGTGGGGACGCTCTTCCCTGCAGGCGCAAGCCCCTGCAGTTAATTACGCTACCGCTTCGCTGTAACAACTTTCTCCTTCTCCAGAATTTCACTTCGTGTCGTGGGTGTTTGTTTTGTTTGTGGTTGCCCGTGGATTGTATACGGAGACTGAGTAATACCGTCGCCCGTAGGACGTGGATTAGTCCAAATCCGTATTTACTTAGATTTTGGTTTGGTGTTTTTAGTTTAAGAATGCCTTAGTCGCGTTGCGGCTAAGATCGACTTAAACGTTCGTCAAGGATACGTTAGTCCTGTTTGAGACTAAGATCAACTTAACGGGATCGTTTAGATCCGACAAAAGAGCATTTGGGCTCTATTGTTCCAGTTTAGGGACATAGTGGTCCATGTTCCAGTTTAGGGACGTGGTGGTCCGTCGCCAGTTTAGGGACGTGGTGGTCCAATATTAGTTTAAGGACGTTTCGGTCCGATATTAGTTTAGGGACGTTTCGGTCCGATATTAGTTTACGGACGTTTCGGTCCGATATTAGTTTAAGGACATTTCGGTCCACGAGTTTAAGGACCCCGCAGTCCGTATCGATGTGTGGTCGTTGGGACCCGTCACCTCTTTGACGTCGTTGAGGAATTACAACGATGGATGTCAAAGGAGTTCGGAGATGTACCCTCGAACCGGATGTAGATTGATTTAGGAGAGCCATTTTGCTCAGCCAATTTAATTTAAGGACTTATGGCCACGATTGGGCTAAGTCCAGTAAAAAAAATGTCCAACATTGCTTTTGCATTTCCTTTTATTTTTATTTGGGCTTTGCCCAGAAAAGATGCAGGGCATCAATTTGTTTTGAGCTCTGTTCTTTATAAATGATGCAGAGCATCAATTTTGTTTGGGCTCAGCCTTTTTGTTGCTTTGCAATTTATTTTGGCCTGCTAGGCCTTTTTGATTTGGGCCTGGCCCTTCAAGTAATGCATTGCATTTGTGCAAAGCACCAAGAATCTTTTAGATTCAAGGGAAGGAGTGCAGAGCACTTTTAAATTTCTTAATCTAAATTTAGATCAAAGAGAAGAAGAAAAATCTTTTCTTTCTTTCTATCTCAGAGAACCAGAGGTTCTCTAGCAAGTGCAAGGCACTATTTTTTTATTATTTTTATTTATTTATTTATTTATTGAAGATTACTGATTTTGTCTTTTAGATCAATGATCTATTCCTAAGAGAATTTTCTCTTATTTCAAAGGTTTTTACCTTCTTCTTTGTGTTCTTAAGAAGTTCTCTTCTTCTTTTTTTTTTTAATCCCAATTGTCTATATCTTTGAAATGGGGTCTGGGGTCCTTTTTATAGTGCTTAAAAATCAGTTAAATTTGTTAAAAAGACCTTTTCTGAGTGATTTGGGGAATTTTCCTCACCGTTGGATCTTTGATCCAAAGTCCCCTGTTTTACAGAAGAAATCTTCTTGTTTAAACAAGAACAGAAAAATATCCTTAAATCTTCACTCTGTTGTTGCGCAACTCACCAGCGTGTGACACGTGTCGCGCAGTGAAGCACTTGCGCAACAGCGCTTGCGCAACTGCGCAGACACGTGTCGCGCAATGAAGCAGCGGTGCGCTTGCGCAACTGCGCAGACACGTGTCGCGCAGCGGTGCGCTTGGGCAGTTGTGCTTGCGCAACTGCGCAGACACGTGTCGCGCTGCCGTGCGCTTGCGCAGTTGTGCTTGCGCAACTGCGCAGACACGTGTCGCGCTGCCGTGCGCTTGGGCAGTTGTGCTTGCGCAACTGCGCAGACACGTGTCGCGCTGCCGTGCGCTTGCGCAGTTGTGCTTGCGCAACTGCGCAGACACGTGTCGCGCTGCCGTGCGCTTGCGCAGTTGAACGTTGCTTATGTTTTTTAAAGAGCCTTGTTCTGATTGGACGTACTGCCTTGGGCGTTGTGCTGCCGTGTCAACTTCTGACACGTGGCGCGTTGCGCGCAGCGCACGGGAACTGAAGCGTTGCTTCAAAATTTGAATTTTCAAAATTCAAGCAGAGCCTTGCTCTGATTGGGGGAACAAATGCCCCCCCCACCGTTGCGCTCACGTGGCGCGCACGTGAGTGCAGCGGTGGCAAGACCCCGACCGTTGGATCATTGAGATCAGGTGAAGAGACGCAGGCGTCTATAAATAGGACCCTTGGTCCTTGGTAATTCTTTACCAATTTCAAGAATTTGAATTTCAGAGCCTTGCTCTTGCTTAAGAACTTCCAGAGCCTTGCTCTTGTGAGAACTTCAAAGTTCTAGTTTTAGAATCACTCTAGGTAAAATTAATTAAATTAAATTAATTTAAATTAAATTTAATTAACAGAGCCTTGCTCTTATAGATCTTTGATCTAAAGGAAAACCCTTTTGGGGTTTCTTCAACAGAGCCTTGCTCTCAAAAAATTTACAGATTTACAGAGATCTGATCCATGGGTTCTAACCCATGAACAGAGCATTGCTCTTAGATCAAATGTAGATCTTTCTAGATCTGATAAACGGAGAAAAATTTTGTTTTATAAGTTTTCATGGATTTTTCAAGATTCCAAAACTCTAAAGATAAAATTGATGGATCTTTCCACCATTACCATAGAGCTATGCTCTTTTAAGGAATCTTGTTCCCCTGAGACCAGAGTTTGACAAATGTCACTCTGTGACAGAGCTTTGCTCTGAAAGAGAATATTTCTCTTTGTCTCTAGGGATTTCCCATCAGTGAGGGTATTCTTTTGGGGACCTTTTCATTAATTGACAGTCTCATCTAATGATGGGGTTGTCTTATTAAATGATGTACCGTCATCCAGATTTTGTGGGTCCCTCTTTTTGTGGGACCTTACCCATTACATCATAGTGTTGAGTAAGATTTCAAAATGCCAAGTGTCAGAACACTAACGGTTATTTTTATCTTTCTACAGGAAACATGTCTGACGACTTATCTTTCCCCTTTGTTCGCTCGGAAGGAGGGTTCCCACATGCGCCGGTGGACCGGGTGGTGTTCGCCTTGATTAAAAATCATGATCCAGAGTACAAGAGACTCCACTTGTGGGGAAGGTGGTACAGCCAAATCATCCAAGGCCGTCGCAGCTTCAGCTCTGCTTCGCCTTCTGAGCCCATAGTTACGATCCCTTATGCGGACAAGCCCCCGGTGGAGTATGCCGTGGAGGTTAAAAATTGGAATGCCGACGACCTCCTTCAGCCTGCAATCGGTGCCATTCCGGTGCAGCCGCCGCCGGCTATAGATATCTTGGGGAGGCGAATCTGTCAGGGTGAAGCACACCCTTGGGGACAGGCTTATAACATTGGATTGATCCCGCGGCCGCTTGCCGGATATTTGCAATGGGCCCGTTACATTTTGGCGACGAAGAGGGCTCTCCTGACGACGATTGGTTTATACTCAGCTGTCTACGTCTCGCTTTTCGAGTATCCCTCTCCTCCGACGTGGTGGATAAAGGCCTTTATCGAACAATGGAATATCCCCACCCATACCTTCCTGACAGCGGATAGGGAAGTCTCCATCTCTCTGGAGGAGTTTGCTGAGATTTCAGGTCTGCCAATGAGGGGAGAACACTACGAGGAGCTGCTTCCCCCTGACGAGTATGTCTTCGCCACCAAGCAGCTTGTATTTGACTTAACTCCGGAAAATGCCATTCAGCATCAGCACCCAGGCTTGGTGAAGGTGTTGGAGATTTATGAGGAACTCCATTTGGAATCGGGCGACCGGGGCGTCAGTTTCACGGATTTCATTGCTCGTTTTATCCGCCCGGAGTTCCTATCAGAGCAGGGCGAGAAGTTCGCTCAGCTTGCTGACCCCTTTGGTTTCGGCTTGGACCGCCGACCTTCATCGGAAAATGACCAGCGGGATTTTTATTTCCCCGGCACTGCCAGCGTCCCTTTCTCAGAGATCGCCGTTCCTGGCATGGACGAGGAGACTTTTTTCATAGGGTTCTTGGGTCTATGGCTATGCAGCTTCGCGCTTCCCATGCACCCACGCCTCATGCGGTCCTCTGTCTTTTACCCGGCGCATCGAATGGCGGCTGGTTTACAGTTATCAGTAGGGATCGCCGGGCTGGCTTACCTCTACAATGGACTTAGCGTAGCGGCGGATGCTAATGAGCCTGGGGTACAGCCTGCTAACTTCCCGATGCACTACTTCACTTCTTGGATGGAGCTGCATGTGCGAGGGGTGTTTGGTGCCCATAAGACTCCTCCGTTTTTTGAGAAATACAGACTCCCAAGAATCATGCGGTTGGTCGGGGCTTCAATTGTAGTTGCACCTCCGCGGGAGTCTAGGGGACTGCTCCTGCGTTCACATCTAGTCGGAGCGAAGACCTCTTTTGTGGATAAGGTCATCACCATAGGCTCCGAGACCACTAAGTCAGTGGTGTCGCTGCGTGATGACTTTAAGGGCGGGGTTTCTGTACTGAAGGCTCGGGAAATCCTTCACCTTTACTCCATTCGGCCGGGCTACCTAGTATTTAGGCAGAATGAGACGGCTCTCTTTATGAGGTATAACCCACATCGATTTGCCCGACAATCGAGTTAAAATCAAGGGATCCCGATGGAAGCCTTTCTGGAAACACCCGCGGCCAACCAAGGGGGAATAAGGAATGCTATGCATCATTTCACCCGGCTCAATACAGGCTCTTATTTTTTTATCAGTGACCCTAGCTGTGCCCCTAAAATAATCCATCCGTACATAGCCTGGTATGCGCATGCTATGTGCCCAATCATTTTAATGGAGAAACGCCTGCTGGTCGACCGTAGGGGTGCGCCTCCTGGTGGTGATCGCAAGGCTCCCTTGCAGCCAAGGCTCCCGGTCGTTCCTCCGCTAAAAGAGGCTGGAGTCGCTCGACCGCGCGTGTTGAGCCCCCCGCGGGGATTGCCACTGCCTACTACGGTGGATGCACCGCCAGCGCCCCGTGCTCCCACGAAGGCGGTTAGTGTGGTATCACCAGGGTCCGGCACAGGAGCAGAGATCGGGACCCACCGCCCTAAAGTGGCTGCCAAGCGCAAATCCGCTCCGGGTGGGTCTAAAGCTGGTGGACAGCAGAAGAAGAAGAAGTCCGCTCTTTCCCTCGATGCGATCCTCAGCTTAAAGCCTGCGGCTCCTCCCGCCGAGGCCATATGTGAATACGGCAGCAATGAGGGTTTCGTGGTAGATCCTGCGGACACTAATCTGGCTGCCGCCATTGCAGCTTCGGAGCGATCGGCTAGGCTCGAAGCGATGCTAAGCAAACTCGCTGAGTCCGGTAATCATCAGACGCTTCATTTTTCATTTTATTGCACCTTGTATTATTATCTTTAACTAACATTTGTTCCATTTTCAACAGGTGTCTCTACTGAAGAGGCTATTGCTGCCTCCCTGAAAACCTTCCAGGAGGAGGAGGAGAAGCGTGCCCTAGCAGGCGCTGGTATGTTTCACCCCTTTCTCTTTTATAAGGAAAGTTTGTTGTCTTTTTATGATGGTCAACCTAACCTTTTTTTTGTTTCTTAGCAGGGGTTATATCAGTTGATGCGGGGATCCTTCCCGAGCCTGTTACTGAAGTCCCGGCTTCGTCAAAGTTGCCGCAAGAGCCTCGGCTTGACAAAACGACGAGGGATGCCCTGAAAACCTTAGAGGCTTCCCTATTCACAGACGAGGACACCTCAATTAGGGAAGCTCTAGTGGCATCCGTATCAACGGCTCGGGAGGAGCGGAAGCGGTTGAGACGCGAAGCAAAGCAGCGTAGGGCTGCTTTGGCCGCGGGAGCGGGTCCCAGTACCATTCCTCGCGCTGACACTCCTTCTGGAGAGGCCCCTGTCGCCCTGTCTACTGCTTATAGGCAAGTGGGGCGCGCGGCCCGAAGTGCAAACAATAAATCCCCTTCAGGTAGCATCTCTTTCAGAACCTTGTTGTAAGAATTATTATCAAGCTATTGGCTCATATGCATTCCATCTTGCAGGACCAAGTCTGACTGAGGGGGAGGCGGAGACCGTCGGACCCCAGGAAACGGCGGAAGCGGCGCCTGCCGAACCTGAGCCGACGGTTGGCACCGTCGTCGGGGCCACGGTGCCTGAAACAGAAGTTGAAGGATCCGCCGCCGAGAAGGTCATTGATGCCGCGTCTGAAGTGGCGGCAGATGAGATGACTGTCGAGCCGAAGGCAGTAGAAGTCGAGGCGCTTGAGGCTGGAGACGTCACGGTGCCGATGGACGAGACAATCGTGACCGCAGAAACCGAGGGAGTATCCGGTGAGGCGGCCACGATTCCTGAGGAGGAGCGAACCGCTCTTTCTCAGGAATCTGGTAATACTCCGATCATAGCCCTCCCCGCGTATGGTTCCTTGCCGTCTCCCGGGCTCGCGAGCACAACAACGGTTCCCATCGAGTCGGGTGATGAGGCTACGGGCGGTGGTCTCATGTCGATGGATGAGGGGATTGCTTCAGTTTCTGCTGGTAGCTCGTCAGGTAAAATTTTTTGTCACCAGCGTTCCCCCCTTTTTTATATATCTTGCGATCTCTTCTAACAAGCTTGTCTTTGCAGGTGCGGTCAGTGCCGATGCTCCTTTGCTCGAGGGGGCACCGTCGACTACTGCTTTGGCGGTGGTCACCTCCCCGCCTTCCCTTGTACCATTACGGATGTTGGAAGGTATGGATTCACGACTCATGCATTAATCTTTCAAAAATGTAGCTTTGTACTAACGTTATACCATTGTGCCTTTGCAGGAGTGCTCTTCGATCATTTATATCAAGTGTTGCTCCCACACTTCTCTTTCCCATCCGAGCTCGCTTCTCCTTCTGGTGGCGCCGGTGAGTATACCTTCACTATAATATCTTTACTTACCCCCTTTTTTCTAGCAATGGGATAATTTCTGACTTTTCCTTTTCTTTATTGCAGTGCCACAAATCGAAGGAGGGGATGCAAGACCTGCCGCGCCACCGGCCCTTCCGGCTTTACCGTCCGTTGCAGCTGGTATAATAAATTTCCTTTTTTGGTAACCCTTCAACATCTTCTGAACCATCGTTTAACCATGTTTTGTTTTGCAGCTATTGTTCCGGCTCCGGTCCCCTTTGAGGCTCGCGTCCTTTCACCGGCAGGCCCTTTCTTGAGACGTCCATCTTCCAAGGGTGCTGCGATGAGTTTGGGCATGCTGAGCGGGTACATTGAAGAGCTCAATATGGACGCTCTCCCTTCTGCCGTAGATTTTGCTGCGGAGGTTAACCCGATGTTGGCGGCGCTCGTAAATTTTCATAACGAAGGCGTCTTCGAATCTTGGGTTAACCACTGCAGGGGGATCGAGGCCTGTCTAAATCGGCTGGAGTCGACGCGCCCTTCTCCCGAAGTTTTAGCTCTGAGCACCCAACGCACAACTTGGCTCGAGCAAAGCACTTCGCACCTCCGCCACTTGGAACAAGAAGCAGCTTCAAGACTAAGGGAATGCCAAAAGACCTCGAACGAAACGGCCCATCTGCGCGCTGAGGTTGAGGCAAATGCTGCCCAAGTGAAGACTATCTTCGAGGGTCTCTTGGAGCGTATCTCCCATGGGCTAAACTTGAAGCGGAAGCTTGACGTAGCTGAGCGCAATACTCCAAGTCGGGAAGCTGCCTATCAGGTCGTCAGGGAGCAGCTTGCGTCGGTCTTGCAGCAGCGAGCCCAAGTGGAGGCAGAGCTGGCGGTAGTAGCCGATCGAGAGAAGACGTGGAAGGAAGTATGCGAGCAATTGTTAAATCTATGCAAGACGCTTCCTTCCCAGTAATTTCTCCTTGTATCATTTGTACTTGTAAAATATATGTATATATTTTTTTTATTCTTTAGTACAATGTATCCTGTACCCAGTCAATGTTCATGAATAAAAGATACACATTTTTGTAACGTCCTGTGTCATTTCTTCGCCCCTTTTTTTTTATTCTTTTCAGCATGACATATTTAATACACCTTATTGACAGATAACTTCATTTCTCCCAGAGATAACGATGGCCTAGACTGCAGGTTCAGATCTACCGCCTAGGACTTTTCAACTCTATGAGCCGTGAGGGTCTCATAGAGACTTTTCTTCCTACGGATCGAGAGGATCTCGTAGGCGGGCTTTCTCCTTAGGAATCGTAGGGATTCTTAAGTGTGGTTTTCTCTTATAAGTCGTAGGGATCTTATAAGAGAATTTTCCCTCTTACGAGTCGAGAGAATTCGTAAGCGGTTGTTTCCCTTCTCGTCGAAATTCGACTTCGGAGAGTGAGACCCGTGAATAGTATGCAAGAGACCGTTTTGGGCCAACTCGCAGGGTCCCAATGCTTAGGAAACAGGCTTCTTTTATGCCCACTGCCTAAGGCTTCATCCCACGAGTCGAGCCGCCTCGACAATTTTTCACAAGTCGAGACGAATCGAACGTTTCTCACAAGAATATCTTAACGTCGCATTTAACCTCTGTTCTTTACGACAGAAGCCCGTTAAGGTTGGTGGTACTTAGGGTTTTGGCCATCGTACCGTCGCATAAGCTGATATAGTCCTCGATAGGCAATTGTGCTGTTCGAGTAGCCCTGCGACTGCCGTGTCTCTGATCCCTTCGGGGGCTGGACAAGACGTCTTCAAGCAATCCTCCTTGGCAGTTTGACCGTCGGAAGAGCAAGCGCTAGGAATTTGCCATGCCGCTTTTTACTTGAGGTTAGGCTCATTTTGGAGAGCCCCGATGAGTCATAACCACTCCGCGCTGGTGTGGGATGATCTCCGATAGTCTTTCAGGCTTTATATGACTTGCCGTTAAGACCCTGAAGCTAGGAATTTGGCCTTTGCTTCGTTTGCTGGCATTGCGTCCTCTGTATCGAGACGAATGTCATGGTGGGAACTAGGGATTTTGCCGTGGCTCCGTTTGTTTGATGACGTTGCGTCTGCTGTATCGAGACGAACGTTGGGGTGACATCTAGTCTGCTGTATCGAGACGGACGTCGAGGTTGTCTCTAGGTTGTTGGTGAACCGCCGAGATTTGGAACTAGGGATTTTACCGTGGCTCCATTCGTTTAATGACGTTGCGTCTGCTGTGTCGAGACGAACATTGGGGTGACATCTCGTCTCCTGTATCGAGACGGACGTCGAGGTTGTCTCTAGGTTGCTGGTGAATCGTCGAGGTTTGGAACTAGGGATTTTGCCGTGGCTCCTTTCGTTTAATGACGTTGCGCCTGCTGTGTCGAGACGAATGGGGTGACATCTCGTCTGCTGTATCGAGACGGACGTCGAGGTGGTGACCATTCTGTGCTGGTGCGAGATGATCTCCGATTGTCTTTCCGGTTTTATGTGAGTTACCGTAAAGACGTTGAAGCTAGGAATGTGGCCTTCGCTTCGTTTGCTTTGTCATGTCTGAATCCCTGCTGGAGGAAGAACGCTGGGGCGACAACTCGTCTGCTGTATCGAAACGAACGTCAAGGTGGTGACCACTCTGTGCTGGTGCGAGATGATCTCCGATTGTCTTTCCGGTTTTATGTGAGTTACCGTAAAGACGTTGAAGCTAGGAATTTGGCCTTCGCTTCGTTTGCTTTGGCGCGTCCGAATCCTGTTGGGGGAAGAACGCTGGGGTTGACATTTCGTCTGTTGTAATGAGACGAATGCTAAGGTGGAGTTGGGATTTTGCCGTTACTCCGCTTTGTTTCGACCGTGAGGTCTTTTGTTGACGTTGCATCTGCCTCCAGCTGGACTGCGGAGGAACGCTGTTGTTGACATTGCGTCTACTGTATCGAGACGAATGCTGAGGTGAAGCTGGGATTTTGCCATCGCTCCGCTTGATGGTGTAACATCTGTGTCCTGTTGGAATGAGGAGGCACACCGTTGTTGGTCTCCAGGCTGTAGACGTGGCCATTGAGATTTGGAACTAGGGACTTCGTCATGGTTCCGTTTCGTTGCGATTCTGAGGTCAGTTGTTGATGTCATGTCTGCATCTAGTTGGAGTGAGGAGAAACGCCGTTGGTGATCTTTAAGTTGTCGATATTGACGTCGAGACCCTGAAGTTAGGGACCTTCCTTTGCTTTATTTGTTGACATCGTGTCTGTAATATTGCGACAAATGTCGAGATGGTCTCTAGGTTATCTATGAACCGTCGAGATTTGGCTTCGCTTTCTGGTGGAGCCTGTTGGGAAGGTATTGTTCCCTTTTTATCTGTGCCCCTGGATTATATACAGGGATCGATGTGATTTCACCTGTAGAGCAAAAAGTTTCATTTTTTCATTTTTTTTTATTCTTTCCGCGATGCTCTATCATATCAGCTTTTTATATCGCGAAAATCGCGATTGCCCAATCATTTCGGCTATTTTTCGCGGTGCCCAATCATTTCGGCTATTTTTCTTTTTACTCGCTGTTTTTTATTGCAAGTTGCCCAACCATTTCGGCTATTTTTCTTTTCACTCGCTGCTTTTTATTGCGAGTTGCCCAACCATTTCGGCTATTTTGCATGCATACATTTTTACTTGCTGATTTTGTTTGCAAGCTGCCCCATCATTTCGGCTATTTCGTATGCATATATATATATATATATATATATATATATATATATATATATATATATTTATTTTTTATTTTTTTTTTGCGAGTAGGGGATTTAGGATCTGATACCAATCTTGGCATCAGCATCGCTGCGACTGGAATATTGCCAGGAGCGAATCATCATTTGCCGTAAAAGGACTTGGAATTTGATACCGGTCTAGGCATCAGCATCGCTGCAACTGGGATATTGTCAGGAGCGAATCATCATCTGCCATGAAAGGACTTGGAATTTGATACCCCTCTGTCGATCCCGAACAAAGGTGGCTTAGTAAACAGGATTAAGGGTCCTGTCGGCTAAGGCTTTTGACTTCATGAGCCGTAAGGGTCTCACAAAGGTATTTCTCCCTACAAGTCGTGAGGATCTTGTAGGTGTGTTTTCTCCTTGGGAATCGTGAGGATTCCTAAGTGCATGTTCTCTTGTAAGTCGTAAGGATCTTACAAAAGGGTTTTCTCCTTATAAGTCGAGAGGACTTACAAGTGTTGTTTGCTGTACAAGCATATTCCTAGTCACGGATGGGACTTTGTTAGGGAAATATTTATTCGCGCCCGTGGATTGTATACAAGGGTCATTATGAGCCGCTTGTAGGGCAATATCGAAGGTTGTGGGGGCTGCTTAAGAACAGGTTAAGGTTTCTGCAACTTAAGACTTTCAAATCTTATGAGCCGTAAGGGTCCCACAAGAGAGTTCTCCTTACGAGTCGTGAGGATCTCGCAAGTGTATTTTCTCCTTCGGAATCGTGGGGATCCCTAAGTGTGTTGTTCCTTTGTGAGTCGTAAGGATCTCACGCAGGTGGTTTCTCCTTACAGGGTCGAGAGGACCCTATAAGTGTTTCTTAACGAGGTTGCGCCCTTTCAGGTTTTCACAAACACTCGCCGGTAGCCCTGCTGTTTTTACTCACAGAGCCCTTTCGGGTTTTTATCCGTGCCCATTTTGCTTATGGACATACCGTTTTTTTTTTTTTCTCTTTTTTTTCTCTTTTCTTTTCTTTTTCTTCTTCTTTTTTTTTTAAACGAGGTCGCGCCCTTTCGGGTTTTCACGAACACTCGCCGGTAGCCCTGCTGTTTTTACACACGGAGCCCCTTCGGGTTTTCATCCGCGCCCATTTTGCTTGTGGACATACCGTTATTTTTTTTTTCTTTTTTCTTTTTTTTTTGGGCACGTCAGCCTGAAGATGCTGCGGGTTGGGAGTAGTTTAACGACGTTTCGGTCATTTGCAAGTTTTAGGACATTGCGGTCCGCCGTTAGTTTAAGGACGTTTCGGTCCGTTGTTAGTTTAAGCACGTTTCGGTCCGTTGTCGCCGTATTTGAGGCGAATATCTAGTTTATTGACTTTTCGGTCTATGAGTCTTTCTTCATGAATGAACATGATGCCCCCGGCGTATCCATCTTCTTCGGAGCGTGCGGTTGTGGCGGACTCACCTTCCAGTTCTCAGACAGCGCAAACTTGCCCTGTTGGTATTGGTCTTCAACCTAGTCTTTGAAGACGTAGCAGTCCTCGATCAGGTGACCTACTGTTTGGTGGTAAGGGCAATAGTTAGGATTATTAACATCGTCTGGCCGCAACGGACGTTTTGGAGCCGGCAGATTGATGAGTCTGTTGCACACTGCCAGCTCGAACAGTCCCCTTGTTTTATCTTGCGGAAACGAGTAAGGACGTTTCAACTTTTCTTGGAGGGATTGCCGCTTGTTGCTTTGGCGAGCAACCGGTATAGGGTCACCTGATTGTTGTTGAGCGCTGGCGACAAGGGCCGTTTTTCTTTTTCCTTTGTTCTTCTTGTTCGGTCCCTTGCTTACGGGGTCGGGATTTTTTCCGAGTAGCATGCGATTGCATGGCTGAACATTCTCGCAGCTTCTCAATTCCTTTATTTTTGAAATAGATTCCCCGAGGGAAGAGTTGGGGATAGCTTCTTCGTCAGAGTCGCTTCCAAAGGTGATAATTTGTGATCCCTTGAAGTCGGCTATATGACAGTTTGTGGCGGCTCCTTTGCGTTCATATATCGCATTTTTCCGATGTCCACAAGCTTCACACTTTGTCCTGTCGAAGTGTTGCTTTTGAGCGACATACCCTTGCCACCAACAGTTAAAGGACTCGCAGTCTTCGGTAGGATGTATGATCTTCTGATGATATAAACAGAAGTTAGGGTGCATCTCTACCTCAGAGAGAGAATTTTCTTCAGAGGGCGGTAGCTTCATTCCTACTGATAGAGCGTTGGCGAACCGTTTCCTCATCTTGAATTTGTTTTTACCCGCAGTGTATGGCTTTTGATTTGACGGGAATACCTTGGTTCTTTCTAGTATGGCCATTTCACGCTCTTGATTGGCTTTTGCTTTCAGACGAATTTCACTTAGGAAGACATCGATCAACTCGTCTGATGGCTGTAGAATCTCCGGCTCAGGATTCGCCATTGGTTTCTCAGCGCAAGGAGCCTCTTTATCATCCGTCAGTGAATGAGAAATCATATGACAAGTCGGTACGTAGTCTTCGGATTCATCCGATGAGTTTTCTCCATTGTTTTCATCCTTGACTAAAGAACAAGCTGCCCCCGGCGTGTCCGTCTTCTTTGGAGAGTGCGGCTGTAGTGGGTTTACCTTCCAGCTTTCAGACAGCGCGAACTTGCCTTGCAGGTATTGATCCTCGATCCATCCCTTAAAGACGAAACAATCCTCAATCGGGTGACTTACCGTTTGGTGGTAAGGGCAATAATTGGGATTATTAAGATCGCCTGGCTGCGACAGACGCTTTAGACTCGGCAGATTGATAAGTCTGTTTCGCACTGCCAGCTCAAACAGTCTTCTCGTTTTATTCTGCGGAAACGAGTAAGGACGTCCCAGCCTCTCTTCGAGGGATGGGCGTGGGCGCACGTTGTTTTGGCGAACGACCGGCTTTGAGTTGTTCGACCGTTGTTGAGCATTGGCGACGACGATCGCTTTCCCTTTTCCTTTCTCATCTCGGGAATCTGATTTTGGAGGAGACGGTCTATGGCCCATCTGGTCCATTTGGGCTAATTTGTCAATCAAGGCCTGGAAGGTGGTCGGCCTAAAGAACATCATGAATTGCGAGATGGTCGCCTGCGGATCGAGAGTGCCCACAAACATGCCTACCGCAGGTGCCTCTTCTATGCGTTGTTCGCATTTCGACCATAGGTTTCGCCATCGTGTTGCGTATTGGACCCACGTTTCGCCGGGCCTTATCCTGGCATTTATTAGTGCTGTTATCGGGGTGCGTTCACTAGCACTCGCGAATCTTTGTGTAAACAGCAGTTCCATCTCTGCAAATATTTTGACAGAGTCGTTAGGTAGCTCCGAATACCATTCGAAGGCTGTTACTGCTAAGCTGCCGACGAACTGACGTAGCAACAATTTGTCATCTCCTCCAGTATTGCCGCATAAGGCCCTGAATTGAGCGACATGCTGATGCGGATTCCCTGTCCCTTTATATACGTGGAATTTAGGGATCGTATATCCTGGCGGGTAACTGATTTGGTCATACCAGCCCGGATACGGTCGTCCGGTTCTAACAATTTGCCCAGCCGCTTTATTCGCCTGATGAACCCGGATCTGCTGAGCTATATATTCGTCTAGGTCAACTTTGGAGATTGCCTCCTCCTTGGCTGTTGACCGAGCCGGCGGATGATTTGACGTTTCTCCCCTGTCGTCTTCAAGGACGATCGGAGGATCTTCAGCAGGAGGGTCCGGCTGTAACATCATCCCTACCATACCTTGGAAGAGGAGCGCCATCTGTTTTATGTTAGCCGCTTGCTCTGCAGCTTCTTTGTCCCTCTTTTCGAGGACTCTGCGTAAAAAGTCAGCGTCGGTTTCTTGTTCTTGACGCTCATCCGAAGACATTTCAGAGCTTTCTTTTGGCTCAGTGAGTGCAACCATTGTAATCATCATTTCCTGAAGCTTTTGTTGTTGCTCCTGGGCTTTCGTCACGGATCGGGTGAGCGGTCGGTGACCCGTAGAAGTGCGGCTTTCATCCTTTCCAGAAGTCATATAAACAGTGTGCACCACCATGCCCCCAGACTTGGGGCGTTTGTGTTCAGCGCTTTTATGCTTCGCCATGTTCACAGGGGCTTTTTGTGGCCTCCTTTTTTGAGTGATTGGAGTTAAGGGAGCCGTTGTAGTGGGCACCCAAGTAGCTTTTGCTTTTTGTGGTTTGACAGAGTAATCCTTCCCCTGCCGAACCTTCATCTTTTTCTGTCGTCGGAGACAGTCTTGATCGATCACCGACTCTTGGACCTGTCGCCAGACTTTGTAAATTTTAGAGGACAGCCGCTGAGGGGGCTGCTCTAACTTCTTCTCTGGAGTATTCTCCACAGGTGAAGGAGTTCGTTTCAACATCGCAGTAGGAGAGTTTCTGCGCACCTTGTTGAGCAGTTCAAAGCTGTTCTTGGTTGGAACAGCAGCATCGATCCTCACCATCGGAGCTGACAGAGTTATCCCAGAGGAGGAGTTGCCCCCAGCCTTCCCTACTCGACGCCAGTGGCGACGTCGAGCGTGTCGTGCTGATGGAGTTGTTTCAGCTATAGGGGTGACCTTCTCATGCCCCCTGTGTTGGTCAGAATATACTGGTACCAGCTTTTTAAAGATCGACGTCCGTTGAACGGGGACGGCCAACTTGTCAGAAGTGGACTTCTGAACATGGGAAGCAACCTTGGTGATTTTGCCAGGAACGTGAGTTGGAATGGCTATCCGCTTCGGGATAACGTCTTCTGGTATGGCAGGCTTCTTCATGAGCCTGTTAGAGCTCTGGCCTAGTCCGTTAAAAACTGAAGCAGTGGAGTTGGATGACCCGTTGAGAGGGGTCGCGGCAGTGGTAAGTCGATCGAAGACCGACTTCTTTGGAGCTTCTTGCAATGTCATTGGGGCGTTGAAGCTCATTGGTGGGAGCATGGTCCCAAAAAATAGTCCAGTGGTGGCTTGAGCCATCTGCTCCACCGGCATTTTGAAAAGGGAGGCCGCTTGGGGCCCATAAGTCACTCCTCCAGCAATGACGGAGCGAGAGTTATCGCTGCGGGCGGTGCAGTTCGAAGCCATCGATTTTCTGTTTTCTGCATAAAGCAAGACACCAAATCTTAGTACCTTGAATCCACAGGCAATCACAGCAAACCGCGATTTGTTCGCGAACGCGACACACGAAGTGTGGAGTGGAAAGAGGAAGAGGTCCCACCGGGCGTGCCAGAATCTGTTCCCCTCCGAAAGGCGGCGCACAGGACCGCGATGGCCTGACGCTGAGATTCGGGGCAGATGCTATTTGGTTTTATCCGTCCACCTCTCCGAAGATGCCAAGTTGATTTATGGCACCGTGTATCGAAGGTTTAGACGGATGCGGCCGATGTAGCAGACTTTGTCAGATTCCCCCTCACTAGAGGGGTTTTTGATTGTGGGGACGCTCTTTCCTGCAGGCGCAAGCCCCTGCAGTTAATTACGCTACCGCTTCGCGGTAACAACTTTCTCCTTCTCCAGAATTTCACTTCGTGTCGTGGGTGTTTGTTTTGTTTGTGGTTGCCCGTGGATTGTATACGGAGACTGAGTAATACCGTCGCCCGTAGGACGTGGATTAGTCCAAATCCGTATTTACTTAGATTTGGGTTTGGTGTTTTTAGTTTAAGGATGCCTTAGTCGCGTTGCGGCTAAGATCGACTTAAACGTTCGTCAAGGATACGTTAGTCCTGTTTGAGACTAAGATCAACTTAACGGGATCGTTTAGATCCGACAAAAGAGCATTTGGGCTCTATTGTTCCAGTTTAGGAACATAGTGGTCCATGTTCCAGTTTAGGGACGTGGTAGTCCGTCGCCAGTTTAGGGACGTGGTGGTCCAATATTAGTTTAAGGACGTTTCGGTCCGATATTAGTTTAGGGACGTTTCGGTCCGATATTAGTTTACGGACGTTTCGGTCCGATATTAGTTTAAGGACGTTTCGGTCCACGAGTTTAAGGACCCCGCGGTCCGTATCGATGTGTGGTCGTTGGGACCCGTCACCTCTTTGACGTCGTTGAGGAATTACAACGATGGATGTCAAAGGAGTTCGGAGATGTACCCTCGAACCGGATGTAGATTGATTTAGGAGAGCCATTTTGCTCAGCCAATTTAATTTAAGGACTTATGGCCACGATTGGGCTAAGTCCAGTAAAAAAAAATGTCCAACATTGCTTTTGCATTTCCTTTTATTTTTATTTGGGCTTTGCCCAGAAAAGATGCAGGGCATCAATTTGTTTTGAGCTCTGTTCTTTATAAATGATGCAGAGCATCAATTTTGTTTGGGCTCGGCCTTTTTGTTGCTTTGCAATTTATGTTGGCCTGCTAGGCCTTTTTTATTTGGGCCTGGCCCTTCAAGTAATGCATTGCATTTGTGCAAAGCACCAAGAATCTTTTAGATTCAAGGGAAGGAGTGCAGAGCACTTTTAAATTTCTTGATCTAAATTTAGATCAAAGAGAAGAAGAAAAATCTTTTCTTTCTTTCTATCTCAGAGAACCAGAGGTTCTCTAGCAAGTGCAAGGCACTATTTTTTTATTATTTTTATTTATTTATTTATTTATTTATTGAAGATCACTGATTTTGTCTTTTAGATCAATGATCTATTCCTAAGAGAATTTTCTCTTATTTCAAAGGTTTTTACCTTCTTCTTTGTGTTCTCAAGAAGTTCTCTTCTTCTTTTTTTTTTTAATCCCAATTGTCTATATCTTTGAAATGGGGTCTGGGGTCCTTTTTATAGTGCTTAAAAATCAGTTAAATTTGTTAAAAAGACCTTTTCTGAGTGATTTGGGGAATTTTCCCCACCGTTGGATCTTTGATCCAAAGGCCCCTGTTTTACAGAAGAAATCTTCTTGTTTAAACAAGAACAGAAAAATATCCTTAAATCTTCACTCTGTTGTTGCGCAACTCACCAGCGTGTGACACGTGTCGCGCAGTGAGGGTCGCGCAGCGGTGCGCTTGCGCAACTGCGCAGACACGTGTTGCGCAGCGGTGCGCTTGCGCAGCTGTGCTTGCGCTACTGCGCAGACACATGTCGCGCAGCCGTGCGCTTGCGCAATTGTGCTTGCGCAACTGCGCAGACACGTGTCACACAGCCGTGCGCTTGCGCAGTTGAACGTTGCTTATGTTTTTTAAAGAGCCTTGCTCTGATTGGACGTACTGCCTTGGGCGTTGTGCTGCCGTGTCAACTTCTGACACGTGGCGCGTTGCGCGCAGCGCACGGGAACTGAAGCGTTGCTTCAAAATTTGAATTTTCAAAATTCAAGCAGAGCCTTGCTCTGATTGGGGGAACACCCCTTTCAGCCTCTGCTACGGGACCGAGGCAATGGTCCCAGCAGAGATCGGGCTACCCAGTCATCGGGTCGAACACTTCGATGACGAAGCAAACACCATGGCCCTCCGGACCAACTTAGACATCTTATTGGAGAAACGAGACCGGGCTCAGATCAGAACTGTCGTCTATCAACAGCAAACCGCCCGATACTACAATACGCGAGTCAAGTGTCGCCTCTTCAAGACCGGAGACCTGGTCCTGAGGCGAAACGAGTTCGCCGATTAAGGCGGGCTGCATAAGTTTTTCCCGAAATGGGACGGTCCTTTCCTCATTTCCGAGGTCCTTCCCGATGGAGCCTACCGCTTGCAAGCCGCAGACGGGCGCAAGTTTCCACGGCCTTACAACGCTGAGAAGCTCAAGCTGTACCAGTGAGGGGAACATCTACGAGCGTGTATTTCTTCTCTCACAAGGACAATGTAAACTTTTCTAAAGTCCTTTCTATTTAAATAATAAGAAAGGAACGCTAGGACATTGCGGAAAGAAGAATTTTCTTCATTCAAAAAGGTACTATGGGCTCCTCAGCCTTACAGAAAAAGAAAGAGTTACAATAGAGGTGGAACGGGATCAAGAAAGTACTCATGGTGATACTCAGAGTAGATTTCCGTTAATCGGGCCCTAACCGCTACAACCCGCTCCTGCCAACGCTGCACACGGACCCGGGACGCCACAGAAGCACTCGACGCTCCGCCCTCTGAGCCTTGACCCACGACATACCTCATCTTGAAACACTCTAGAATCAGAGCCAAGGATCGGTCATGCCTGGCTTTCGAGATGAGGCCGAACCGGAAGATCAAATGCACCTTGTCGAGCGCCTCATCCAGAAGCTCCTCAATGAAGGGGTTGTCCAACCCCGGGGACTTCCTCCAGATCGCGTACATCAACATCTGAAGCAGGGACGACCGCCGCGGGAGAAGCCGGCCGAAGTGATCCTCGAGGCGCTGAACCACTCCCCGGTACCCCTCCTCGGCCAGAGATTGATCGTACGAGGAGACATCACCAAGGGTAATGATCTCTTCGATCAAATACACGCGCCCGGTCATCTCAAAAGTAAGCGGTGCCGAAGGAGCTGCCATCTCCTTCCCTATTTATAACTTTAAACAGAATCTCCAAAGACCCGGATTCTCACGCTTACCGGCATGAATCTTAGGAATCGCAGCAACTACTCCAATGCCACGCAACCACGTGGCGAAACTGGCGCGGCTTCCTGAAACGTTTTGCCTTTCCCCATACGTTCCTAACACGTGTCGTCAGTGACTGTTACTCTTCCCGATGCTCACACGTCGGGAGGGTCAGGAGAATCCTTGCATGACCAGGAAACAACCCTACTCGGTCCATCCTTAGCAAGCCCCTTACGGCCCCTCCCGCGCTAAGGATCAAAGCCCTCACCAAGAGGCAATCGGGCCCGTCCTTGCTCGGTTATCCCTGGCTGGTAGTTTCCTACCCTGCAGCGCCGGGGATCGAAGCCCTCACCAAGAGGCAGCCGAGCGGCTACCCTGATCGGCTATCCCTGGATGGTAGTTCACTACCCCCACGACGCCAGGGATCTAAGCCCTTGCAAAGAGGCAACCGGGCTCGCCCTTGCTCGGTTATCCCTGGCTGGTAGTTCCCTACCCCACAACGCCAGGGATCGAAGCCCTCGCCAAGAGGCACCGGGCAGCAACCCTGCTCGGCCCGTCCTTAAGGATCAAAGCCCTCACCAAGAGGCACCGGGCAGTAACCCTGCTCGGACCGTCCTTAGCAGGCCCCTTACGGCCCCTCCCGCGCTAAGGATCAAAGCCCTCATCAAGAGGCAATCGGGCTCGCCCTTGCTCGGTTATCCCTGGCTGGTAGTTCCCCTACCCCACAACGCCAGAGATCAAAGCCCTCCCCAAGAGGCACCGGGCAGTAACCCTGCTCGGCCCGTCCTTAAAGATCAAAGCCCTCGCCAAGAGGCACCAGGCAGCAACCCTGCTCGGCCCATCCTTAGCAGGCCCCTTACGGCCCCTCTCACGCTAAGGATCGAAGCCCTCACCAAGAGGCATCCGAGCGGCTACCTTGCTCGGTTATCCTTGGCTGGTAGTTCCCTACCCTTCAGGGCCAGGGATAGAAGCCCTCACCAAGGGGCAACCGGGCTCGCCCTTGCTCGGTTATCCCCGGCTGGTAGTTCCCTACCCCGCAACGCCAGGGATCGAAGCCCTCACCAAGAGGCAACCGGGCTTGCCTTTGCTCAGTTATCCCTGGATGGTAGTTCACTACCCCCACGACGCCAGGGATCTAAGCCCTCGCCAAGAGGCAACCGGGCTCGCCCTTGCTCGGTTAACCCTGGCTGGTAGTTACCTACCCCACAACGCCAGGAATCGAAGACCTCGCCAAGAGGCACCGGGCAGCAACCCTGCTCGGCCCATCCTTGAGGATCAAATCCCTCGCCAAGAGGCACCGGGCAGTAACCCTGCTCGGCCCGTCCTTAGCAGGCCTCTTACGGCCCCTCCCGCGCTAAGGATCAAAGCCCTCATCAAGAGGCAATCGGGCTCGCCCTTGCTCGGTTATCCCTGGCTGGTAGTTCCCTACCCCCACAACGCTAGGGATCGAAGCCCTCGCCAAGAGGCACTGGGCAGTAACCCTTCTCGGCCCGTCCTTAAGGATCAAAGCCCTCGCCAAGAGGCACCAGGCAGCAACCCTGCTCGGCCCGTCCTTAGCAGGCCCCTTACGGCCCCTCCCGTGCTAAGGATCAAAGCCCTCATCAAGAGGCAACCGGGCTCGCCCTTGCTCGGTTATCCCTGGTTGGTAGTTCCCTACCCCACAATGCCAGGGATCGAAGCCCTCACTGAGAGGCAGTCAGGTTCGCCCTTGCTCAGTTATCCCCGGCTGGTAGTTTGCTACCCCGCGACGCCAGGGATCGAAGCCCTCACCAAAAGGCAGCCGAGCGGAAACCCTGCTCGGCCCATCCTTAGCAGGCCTCTTACGGCCCCTCCCACGCTAAGAGATCGAAGCCCTCACCAAGAGGCAGCCGAGCGGCTATCCTGCTCGGCTATCCCTGGATGGTAGTTCACTACCCCAAGACGCCGGGGATCTAAGCCCTCGCCAAGAGGCAGCCGGGCTCGCTTTTGCTCGGTTATCGCTGGCTGGTAGTTTCCTACCCCACAACGCCAGGGATCGAAGCCCTCACCAAGAGGCAACCGAGCGGCTACCCTGCTCGGCTATCCCCGGCTGGTAGTTCACTACCCCACGACGCCAGGGATCAAAGCCCTCATCAAGAGTCACCGGGCAGTAAACTTGCTAGGTCCATCCTCAGCAGGCCTCTTACGGCCCCTCCCAGGCTAAAGATCGAAGCCCTCACCAAGAGGCAGCCGAACGGCTACCCTGCTCGGCTATCTCTAGATGGTAGTTCACTACCCCATGAAGCTAGATACCTAAGCCCTCGCCAAGAGGCAACCGAGCAGCTTCACTGCTCGGTCCATTCTTTGAGGATAACCCCGACGCATCTTCACTGCGCGACTCCCACGTCAACTTCGGGGCCACGAAGAAACCGACCTCACACCGGTCTTTGCACACTTAAGAAATTGGCAAAATGGTTAAATTCAACTCGACATGCGGTCGCCAAGTGAAGTTCTCTAAGCTCAGCACTGTGCAAATAGAGATTTAACAACAAGCAAAAGGAAAAACTACGCCAAATACCGCAAAAAATGTTTCATTCAAAAGTCTTTACAAAGGTATTATCGCCCCCCCCCCCCCCGGCCTTACAAAAATGCCCGGAGACATACAAAAAGAGAGAGAAAAAGGGAAAGCCAAAAAATTCAGGCCGCAAGCCCCGCCTAGACCTCACCTTCCTCGGTATCATCCCCAGGAGCCGGGGCTTCCGCTCCCGCAGCAGCCCCTCCCTCATCACCATCTGCCGGAGGCATGACCACCGAAAGTGGGACCCAAGCGTGGAGCTCACCGTCGGCAAACTCCGGAAACTGTGCCTTGATGGCATCAAGAGCTTCGTGCCATACAATGGCAGAGGCTTCGCCGAGGTCGGCGTAAAACTGGTCCAATCCCTTGTAATCAGCCACCGCCTTTCAAGCTCGAACCTCGGCAACCTTCACCGCCTGAAGCGCAACCTCGGCACCCCGTCTGCTGGCATCTCTCGCCCTCTTCACTGCTACATAGCGATCGGCCAACTCTGCCAACTTAGCCTCGATGGCTCGGCGGGACTCACTTAGCCGGTGATAGGACTCCTGGCACTTTGAGACGGTGAGCTCCCCAGTGGCCACTTGGGCTTCGAGGACGGCCATCCTCTCCCTCTCCAGACACGGTTCGAGTCACAAGTCCTCGGCCTCCGAAGAAGACTCCCCTGCCAACCTCATAGCATGGGCATTCTCCTCGGCCTACATGCGAACAACGAGGGCGCAGTGTTGAAGGACCTGATGAAAAATAGAAGAGAGACTTAGAGACGCTCGAACTGAGAAAAGGACGCTCAAAATAACACATAAGGGAGTACGTACCTGCACCGCCTCTTGAGCTATAGCTGCCACTTGGGCCCTCAGGGTCCCCCGCGGAATCTTGCCTCCAGCCGACTCTTCCATATCAGCGAGCAGGCTGGCGGCAATGGAAAGCCAGGACGGGACTACGAAACAGGCGTCCCCCTCCTGCACAGGAATTGTTGGAGATAGTGCCCTCATAGTCAATTATTGGATCGCAGGTACGTGATTGCAATGATTGCGGAGGACCTATACCGGTAGGACAGTCTTACTCGAGATGATAGTATGCTATCTGGTTTGCCTTTATCAGTCGTGTACATGTTCAGGTGACTGATTACATGTTGCACTTTGATAGAGCCCTTAGGATCTTGCTTTACCACCAACAGTATGATGGCGATCATATACGTGAGAGTTGGGTGGTTTATACGCATATCCTTAATTGTGGTCCCTAGTCGTGGGAGTTTCGAGACAGGGCATCGATACTCCGGAGTAGACTAGTATATACAGTCGAGACCCCGACGAGGGGCGGTGGCCGGTCTCACAAGCCACTGGTGTCAGTTGGATCACCTAAGATGTATACAGGTGCTCATTGGGTTATGAGTACACCGTACAGGACTCGCCGGGAATCTGCTAGTTAGTACTATACCTATCGTCAGATAGCAGTTCCCTGGTGACATGTGTACAGGTTAGTTCATCGACCTGAGGTCGTCATTTGTCTCGTGTGAGTTCCCACTGTGCTTTGATTTCTACCCTACCACGGTTCAAAGGAGTCGTGCAAACAGGTAGCTTTTGGGTACAGTCCCGAGCCATATGGAGGCACGTAAGCGGATCGGCAGGGGATTCGTCTCTCCCGGTATTGGGGGCAAGGTCGTGCTGTGTCTAGGAGAGCCATTACACATAGTTCATGGCCATGGCAGGAGATTTACTGGTAGGTACTCCAGTAGTATCTCAGGGTGTTATTGGGCTACACTCCGACACGACTTATACTGCTATTGGGGGTCTGACGTTACTAGCCCCCTAGGCAGATATGCGATACTCATAGACGAACGGACCGGACTGTATATACATTGTCACTGTTAGGCTCAGTAGGGTTTCTGGATGAGTTTGCTCATCAGCCTCCCTTGAGGTCAGTCCATGGGCAGCCGTTACGCATTGCTAGTGCCGCTGACGGTTTGTGGTTAAACCCACTGCCAGGGTACTGACGAGTTATTAGAGTCCCCCACAGACAGTTTCCCAAGTTCGGGCGAAACGTTGTAGAGGCCGTATGGTTTTATGGCAGGGTTTGGAAAATGCACGTGCGTTTACGCACGTGTTATTTTTCGGGCAGATGATACTGGTCGGCTTTGGTTTAAGCCGGATCCGAGTATTATATTGAGTAGATATAATATCTTTGTCTCAGTTGCATTTGTATTCGGTCGTAATACAAATGCGGGTATATTTATACAGTTTCGGGGTTATCCTGAAAGTCGTTTCAGGATCACTTTTGGAAGTTGCCAGTTTCCAGTTTTCTATCAGCCGTCTTTTAACATTCGGTTAAATACGGATTTATCTTTTCTTGGATGAGAGTGAGTCATGCTTCTAGAAGGTTCTAGAAGGTGATGACTTGGTTATTTGGTGTTGTGTTTTCATTGGTTGCATTAATGAATGGATGACTAGGTTTAGTGAGTCATTCATTTCATTAATGAGTTTTGTTTACTTAAGGATATTTCTTCATGATCTTTGTTTATGGTCACCTCCTTGATTGCTCCTACACTCACCTCCCTCTTTGCATATAAGTGGCCGGCCCCCTTGAGTGAGAGAGAGAGAGATTAATTTCATTCTTGTGAGAAAAGACTATGGTTAAGGGTGCATGGAAATTTCATTGCCTCTTTCATTCCATCACCCGATAAAATTGGCAACTTCATTAACCGATCGTCCACGGATTTGGACGAAGTGAGACAAAGTCATCTACTCATTCTCTACATCATTCTTGGTCATCTCTTTTGGCAAACTTGACGACCGAGTTGCCTTGAGTCAGAGGCGGGAGCCCGTTTAAAGAATCGTTGATGTGGTGCCACCTGGACGAGCAGATCGGAGATCGACGAGATCGGAGCAGCCGCAACGGAGCGTGGGATGATGGTTAAAGAACGAAGGACTCGGATCGTTCGGTATAACCTTTCTACACTCTTTACAGTTTGTTAGTTTAGCAATAATGGCAGATCCGGGTTAAAGTATACGATAGCGCCAGTTAAAAAGTTTTTGTTCCGCATTTGGCGTCTGTAGACGGCCGGGGCGCTACCGTAGACTTACAGTGGTATCAGAGCCTCACCATTTTGCTATGCTAACTTGTGCTAACGTGTTTAAAATATCGATCGAACCGGAAATCAAAAACTGCAAAATCCAAACTTGACAGTTTCTATCGATTTTAAATGGCTTCCTAAAAATATTCCACACATCTCAGAAAACTGTGCAGGGTTTTTTAAGAACGCCGTACAAATTTGAGCACGTGAATCGACAATATAGCCGCGGAAACGCGGCCAAACCCATGGTTTGGCCGCGCATCCGCGGCCGTTCTGAGCAATCATGCCCCCAAATTTGCACAGTGTATTCTTCTCTGGAATTTAGGGTTTTTGGTATATATCTTTTGGGCCCAGGTTTTGTTACTGTTCTACAGATTTGCGTGGGGCCCACTTTGTGATATTTAGTCGATCGAAATTTAAACACATTAGTTTACAGTGCTTACATTATATCTCCGACCGGGAATGTCATTTGATCGGTAAACCACGTCTGATTGCTATAGTTCTTTTAGACGGGTTTGCGAACGTGACATTCGCGTTGATGTTCTGTGTTGTGCTGTGATGTTGCGGATTTGTCGTGGTGGATAGCAGTATGCAATGATAGTGCTGTTTGAGTTTATTTGTACATTTGATATTGCGGGGCGAGCGTCCAACTTGTGGACTGCCGTCACTGCCTGTTATATAATATTCTTTTGGGGCACGACCAGGTTGCGGTCGATGTACCTGTTGTACTATTTTTCATTACTGTACTAGGTTTTGCCCCGCGACGGAGTGCACGGATAGCCGGGTTCTGGCGGGCAACGGGTCCGCATCTCATGGCTTTGAGAGGCAGAGGGGCCCCACTCTAGAATTGGCAGACTATTCGCCGCACTCGTAGGGGGTACAGGTTGACCCAAGGAGGGGTGCTCAAGCTACCGGATTCCGTGAAGTGCTGGGTGGTCCATTCACTTTGCTGTAGGGGGCTGCCTCGCTTCAGGTTTTGGCGGATAACTTGCCGCACCCGTAGGGGTCTAGGTTTCATTGCACAGGCTATCCACACGACAGGGGAACGTCGGGTTTCAGCAGCGGCTCTGTGAAACTCGGGGATTCCAGATTATCTGTATTGTTCTGTGATGCTTATTACTTTTCTGTAATGTTGCATATTATCACGCCTGGAGCGATTATTGTATATTGGTTTATATGCTATTAGATGTTGTATATGTTTTACACCCGCGCTAGTCCAGTCCCCGCTCTATCGTTAGTTAAGTAACCTAACGGGTGATGACGGGACCCAGTGACGAATGCGGATGGCATATACGTACATTTTATTTTCGTTCTTTTCTGGTGTGATTGATTGATGGGACTGCATTGATTTTGATCAATGCAAAGTAAAACAAACCTGTTTTCAGTTGTTGGAACAAATTTAAAAAGTGTTATTGCAAAGACGTTTCCTTTTGTTTTGCATAGCGGTATTCAGTGGAATATCCTGCACCTCATTCGACGGGGCAAGGGCCGATATCCCTTCACCGGGACTGACCCCTTGGGCAGAAATTTACGTCAGGGTAATAACTTCACTATAGTCGATTACAAGTTGCTTTGCATAGAGGTATTCAGTGGAATATCCTGCACCTCATTCCATGAGGAAAGAGCCGAGATCCCTTCACCGGGAGTGACCTCTTTAGCAAAAGGTTTTCGCCACTATATTTTAAAAAAAGCTATCAGGTTCCTTCAGCGATATCAAGTTCACTACGTTAAAGGTTTTTCGCCAAAAACCAGCCGTAGCCCTCCGTCACTTCTTTTGAGTATTCAGTAGTATTCAAGCTATGTATTTTAGCCAAAGTTAAGGCATAGTGTTTGGTAGCTGCTGGGTATTCAATTGTTGCATAGATAGATGAGTTAGTTTGGGACAGTCGTTCTGCCGATTGGCCAAAGTCAGGGGCATGTGCGGGTGGGTTCAAATTGACAAGATAGTGACGGGTAGAACTTGGCATGTGACTTATGACATTTTGACCAAAGCCAAGGTTATAAGAGCATGGGGCAAAAATCATATCGGGAGTTTCTAAAGAAACTGAAACTTGCCAAGTATGCGCATACCTTCTGGAGTATGAGTAACGTGGATGCATTCCATCACGTTATCATGCGATGAGAGTTGGATCCCGATTCCCACTGATGAGTTGGTTTACTCTTCGGGTGATCCCGATTGATTCTTCTTTAAGGTTTGGAGGAGAATTTGACAGGACGGTGGGAGGTTTCCGGATTAGATAAAGTGATAACCATTCTGATCTAGGTTAGAGTGCACGCAGAGTGTTTCTTTTCTCTCTCTCTTTGGCAGCGACCTTTGACCGACCCTAGACTATGACTCAGTGACCAGGTTGACCGAACCTTCTTAAAATACTGGCTTTTGGATTGTCTATGTTGCATAAGTCATTGCCACTCCTTCTTCTACCCTTTGAATTTCTCAGAACACCCATATTACTACGGACATCCACTTCCATTGGATAGATCCATCGTATGGTTATATACGAACTCGAAGGACTTCTTCGAGGATGGATCCAGGTTCAGGAGAAATAGAATTGGTTTATTCAGTTGTCTTTTATTATCACCTTCTCTCAGGTTGCGAGGGCTCCTTGGTTTAGGAGAGTACACCTATTACGCTTATTGGATAGTCTTATTCCAAACCATAGGCAGGTGCCGAAAGGTAGGGAATGAAGAAAACCAATTAGCCTAAGTAGGTGTGCAGAAGGTAATATGTAAAGACAAAATAAAGGGATTAGAAAAAGGGCAAAGTAAATTGCGACTGATATCATTCACGACCAAAACCGCGTACTTCAGCGCCACTCCTATTTCACCTCTAAAAGAATAAGGTATTATTCAATTGTCTTTTATCATCACCTTCTCTCAAGATATGAGTACTCCTTGGTTTAGGAGGGTACACCTATTATGCTTACTGGATAGTCTTCTTCCAAACCATAGGCTGGTGCCGAACGGTAGGGAAGGAAGAAAACCATTTAGCCTAACGATGGTGTGCAGAAGGTAACGACTAAAGACAAATAAAGGGATTTGGAGAGAAGGCAATAAAATATACGGTTGAAGTCATGAATTGGATTATGGAAGAGGCATTGCTATGAATACCAGGATACCCCTACGAAACATTTTCATGTTTCAGTGCATTGTTAAAGAAAAACTGTTTTCCCGATTAGATACTTACTCCAAGGGTATGTATTTACCAGGTTTCATTCTCGTATCTGTATGGTTTTACAGATGATGAGTGAGAGTAAGTTATTGGGAATTAGGTAATTATCCTCATTATATCGGAATTCGTTGCAATTGGTGATATTTGAGGAAATCGCCAAGGTACAGTTTTCAACCTACGAAGCACAGGTTTTGAGTTGTTTAACTCAGCGGACTTATATAGAGTATTGTATGTTGTCCAAGTGTCCTTCAGGACAAAGGGGTAGGTCCTCGTACTATGTTCTGTTTACTTATAACTTCTCTAGTTTTTAGACAAGTGTTTCGTAGAAATACATGGTCTAAGTTTTGAGAAGTTGTGGGTATAAGAATAAAGTAGAGAACCAGGTATCACAAGTATCGGGATTCTTCAAAGAGATCGAAGATGTAGATTCTTGTGAATGGTATTCAGATGATAGTAATGGTTTTGAGAAACTTGTTTCTCTTTCAGGTTACTCATAATTGGATGGATTCCTAAGTTGAGTAATGTTGATTGGCCTCTTTCCATTAAGTTGATATGCACTGAAGACAGCTGCATGATTGAATCTGGTTCCAATTAAATAAAGTGCCAAAGTTTCTATATTGGATATAGAATAGTTCGTACCTTAAAAGATGTTAAGGTACGGGGAGTTGTCCAGCTTATGCTTAAAACCAGACTCTGGATAACTCAGGGCACATTTCTGTAATGGCTGTTTGTGGGTTGACCCTGGCTATGACGAGGGTTGATATTCTACCATTTTGAAGATCAATAGTGATATTGTTCTTGACTCGCCACAGTTTTAGTAAAATAGATTTTTTCAGAAAACAGTAGTGGGAGTATGGTAGAACTGGAAGTGATTCCAGAACCGCGAACGATTACGGAAAATTTAATAGGACCTATATATTCAATCAGGTTTGACATTCCAATAGCCACTCCGCAGATATGGTGGGTAACCTCAGACACCCGAGAGGTACTTCGGTAGCCTCAAGGACGGTGACAGGGAGGTTCTTATCTATCCAGACTTGACACTACTGATGTTCCAGGCTATGAGACCCGGTAGGAGGGTTGTCGTAGTCAGTGGGAGCAGCAGAAGCATAGTGGGCAAGTAGCTTATGTCTATTTATAGACTTGAGCAGTTATAGCGGAGATAGATCATCTAATTTTGATGTGACAGTCATGGGTTTGACTTCATCAAAATAGGGGATGGATCTGTTAAGAAGGTAGTAGGGTGTGATGTCATGGTATCTGGATGACATACACAGAGTAGGAAGTAAAATTCCTATACTACGATCGGTTGTACTGTGGTCGTCACACAGTTGTTTCTCCAGACAGGATATGGATATAATATTTGACATTCTGGTTTCTGGATCTATGGTTTTAGATCTAGATTTGGGTAGTTTCCCAATGTGGGTACTTTGACAGATATTCTAATGTATTTTAGAATAGTTGACTCCTAGCATGGTGGTGTACCTGCAGATGATGGAGTCACCCTCTCTAAAGGTGTCGTATAGACTAAAAAGGAGAGGGCTGTGCATGATTGGCATATCACTTGCTTAGGCAATTGAGTCAATCATGAGGTGTCAAGTACCACACCAGATGTTGTTTTTGCACTAGATGCGATAAGTTTGTATTAATCCAATCCTGGAGAAACATAAGGAAGCAGTTTTAGAACATAAGTACATGTTCTACGGATTTGATGACGGCAGCCTCCTTCGGGAGACGGTTATCATTCCAAGCTTCAAAGGTGACATGCTTGACAGAGTGATTGTCAGAGTTATAGTTTTTCCCTCTGACGAAGAGGGACAGTATTATGGACAGGTGGTCCAAGAGGATGCTGTGGGAGGCATGGTGCCGGATACTGATTAGGTTCAGTGATCGATACAGTCTAAGAAGTTTGGATTTGGAGTTCATTTATGAACTAGGTCCCATCAGATATCCAGACATATTCTAAGACAGGTATTACTCAATTCGGGAGATGGCTTTCTCCGCGAACTTGAGATAAAGAGAGACATAGAAAGAAACTTCTAGGCGGATCCACTCACTGAGGCTATTTCTCGAACACAATAGTTTTACAAACGGGCTTTGTGAAACTGATTAGTAGAGGAGTTGGATGTTCGGTTTCACACGGGCTGTGAGTAGTCGACATCGCAATAATTAGCCTTGAGCGCAAGTGGGAGATTGTTGGAGATAGTGCCCTCATAGTCAATTATTGGATCGCAGGTACGTGATTGCAATGATTGCGGAGGACCAATACCGGTAGGACAGTCTTACTCGAGATGATAGTATGCTATCTGGTTTGCCTTTATCAATCGTGTACATGTTCAGGTGACTGATTACATGTTGCACTTTGATAGAGCCCTTAGGATCTTGCTTTACCACCAACAGTATGATGGCGATCATATACGTGAGAGTTGGGTGGTTTATACGCATATCCTTAATTGTGGTCCCTAGTCGTGGGAGTTTCGAGACAGGGCATCGATACTCCGGAGTAGACTAGTGTATACAGTCAAGACCCCGACGAGGGGCGGTGGCCGGTCTCACAAGCCACTGGTGTCAGTTGGATCACCTAAGATGTATACAGGTGCTCATTGGGTTATGAGTACACCGGACAGGACTCGCCGGGAATCTGCTAGTTAGTACTATACCTATCGTCAGATAGCAGTTCCTTGGTGACTTGTGTACAGGTTAGTTCATCGACCTGAGGCCGTCATTTGTCTCGTGTGAGTTCCCATTGTGCTTTGATTTCTACCCTACCACGGCTCAAAGGAGTCGTGCAAACAGGTAGCTTTTGGGTACAGTCCCGAGCCATATGGAGGCACGTGAGCGGATCGGCAGGGGATTCGTCTCTCCCGGTATTGGGGGCGAGGTCGTGCTGTGTCTAGGAGAGCCATTACACATAGTCCATGGCCATGGCAGGAGATTTACTGGTAGGTACTCCAGTAGTATCTCAGGGTGTTATTGGGCTACACTCCAACACGACTTATACTGCTATTGGGGGTCTGACGTTACTAGCCCCCTAGGCAGATATGCGATACTCATAGACGAACGGACCGGACTGTATATACATTGTCACTGTTAGGCTCAGTAGGGTTTCTGGATGAGTTCGCTCATCAGCCTCCCTTGAGGTCAGTCCATGGGCAGCCGTTACGCATTGCTAGTGCCGCTGACGGTTTGTGGTTAAACCCACTGCCAGGATACTGACGAGTTATTAGAGTCCCCCACAGACAGTTTTCCAAGTTCGGGCGAAACGTTGTAGAGGCCGTATGGTTTTATGGCAGGGTTTGGAAAATGCACGTGCGTTTACGCACGTGTTATTTTTCGGGCAGATGATACTGGTCGGCTTTGGTTTAAGCCGGATCCGAGTATTATATTGAGTAGATATAATATCTTTGTCTCAGTTGCATTTGTATTCGGTCGTAATACAAATGCGGGTATATTTATACAGTTTCGGGGTTATCCTGAAAGTCGTTTCAGGATCACTTTTGGAAGTTGCCAGTTTCCAGTTTTCTATCAGCCGTCTTTTAACATTCGGTTAAAGACGGATTTATCTTTTCTTGGATGAGAGTGAGTCATGCTTCTAGAAGGTTCTAGAAGGTGATGACTTGGTTATTTGGTGTTGTGTTTTCATTGGTTGCATTAATGAATGGATGACTAGGTTTAGTGAGTCATTCATTTCATTAATGAGTTTTGTTTACTTAAGGATATTTCTTCATGATCTTTGTTTATGGTCACCTTCTTGATTGCTCCTACACTCACCTCCCTCTTTGCATATAAGTGGCCGGCCCCCTTGAGTGAGAGAGAGAGAGAGATTAATTTCATTCTTGTGAGAAAAGACTATGGTTAAGGGTGCATGGAAATTTCATTGCCTCTTTCATTCCATCACCCGATAAAATTGGCAACTTCATTAACCGATCGTCCACGGATTTGGACGAAGTGAGACAAAGTCATCTACTCATTCTCTACATCATTCTTGGTCATCTCTTTTGGCAAACTTGACGACCAAGTTGCCTTGAGTCAGAGGCGGGAGCCCATTTAAAGAATCGTTGATGTGGTGTCACCTGGACGAGCAGATCGGAGATCGACGAGATCGGAGCAGCCGCAACGGAGCGTGGGATGATGGTTAAAGAACGAAGGACTCGGATCGTTCGGTATAACCTTTCTACACTCTTTACAGTTTGTTAGTTTAGCAATAATGGCAGATCCGGGTTAAAGTATACGATAGCGTCAGTTAAAACGTTTTTGTTCCGCATTTGGCGTCTGTAGACGGCCGGGGCGCTACCGTAGACTTACAGGAATCCCCTCGGGAATCTCAGTCGGTGGCCCACGAGAGGCCGTCTTCTTCCTCTTAAGAGCAACCTCGTCTTCGTCCTCTTCTGCTTCCCTCGTCCGGGGTTTGGGAACCCACGGACGCCTTTGACCGCTGCCGCGGCAATCATCAGGGGCTCGGGTCGAGGCGGATGGCCTCGTCACCGGCGACTCCCTTGGTGCGGAACTCGGGTCATCCCGAGGCACGGCTACGTCCCTGGCTCTCTTCTAGGACAGGGCACCGAGGGCAGCAAGAATCCTGGATCGGTCCATCTGTTCTGCCGAGGGGGAACAGGCTCGACTCAAAAGAAGAAGCAGAAGAAGAAAAGGAAGGATCTATAGGGGGCTCCCTAGACTCTACCCGATCTATTTCTACAGACTCTTCATAATAAAATATCTAACCTGATGGAGAGGATGAGTCCTCGGAAGAGAAAACGCAGAGATCCGACCTAAAAAGGAGAGCGCCGGGCTAACGAGACTCTGGACGAGGAAATTATGAAAAGGTATGGGCCCGGATGGGGACCCCACCTCTATTTATAGCTGCCGGTGTACACATCCAATGGTGACAGTCATCTCCCACCGAAACGACTCATTGCATTCGACTGCGACCATCGCTCCACCTGTCACACGCGCATTGATCGCATCCCATCGGACGCCGGAAATCTGCGGCCCGTCGCGTCAACTAACCAGCGCCAGACACGTGGGCTGTCGCTTCGGTGAGTGTACGCATGATCCGGCACATCCTCTTTAATGCAAGATCTAGCCCCTGATCCGCCGACGTCATCAAGAAAATACTGCTGATTGCCCGGGAATGCACGCTTACGATATCTACGAAAATGAGCTCATCTCGGGTGACCCGGCAGACCACTCTCGACCCGACCGGTGAACAGGTCGGGACGAGAGTGGGGGGGCTAATGATGATGCTCGATATCGTCAATTTTCCAGATCATGACACATGGCAAATGACGTGTCCTGAACCTAGCAAGAAAGGACCAGGAACGGTACGTCGGTAGAATACCCCGGTTCTGCGGCCCATGGATGTGGCCGACCTTCTGCGACCGACCACACCACTTCTATGCCCGCCTTACAAACAACCATTGGCTCACCTACGAGCCCCCTGCACAATTGGCCTTCTCGGCCCTCTCAGCTCGTCTCCGGGTTTTAGCAGAATCAGGATACCTCGGCCTCCCGCTCGCCCCCGAGCCTCCCACTGAGCTCATCCTCCTCGGTCTCATCCTAACCGACCCGCAGCACTGATCACAGGCTCCCACGCCACAGCTCCGCGATTCTCGCCATGCGCGAGATATCCGCCGCCCACGATCTCATGTTCCACGCCATCACGATCCCCCATTAACGAGCCTGTCTCGCCATTAATGCGAGATCCCGCTTATCACGCGGGCGTGACGTCAGAAGCGTAACGGCCGGCGTGATTCTCGTGCCTGTCTGTCCATCGCTGCCGCTATATAAACCCCTCTCTCAGACGATCGAGGTACGCAATTCTCTCCTGACTAGGCCGTTACTCTGCTCAAATATCCGGTCTGACTTGATCGTCGGAGGGTCCTCGCTGGTACAACCACCCCGGGACTACCTTGTAGGTAACTCGGCCTCAACCGCCTCAAACCCATTGAGATCCACACGCTTCAGGCGGCAACCTCCAACTCAATCTCAACCGTCCATCGTCGCTTGCAGCAGATCTATGGAAGGTAACATCTTGACGAGATCCGACATCCGTCACTATTCCATACAGATAAACAAATAAATGACAATTCCATACCTTTTTGTTTTGATGAATGGTATCTTGCCCCTCCAATTCTATTTTTTTTTTTTTTGAGGTAATTCCTTGCAAACCGGACTCTATTTAGGGTGGTTTGCTGCAATTTAGCCATCAATCAATCAAAAATAAAAGTTAAAAGAAATAAAAATTGGATCTATCATGTCAATTTTTGAATCACATCTTCAACTTAAAATTAGTCTATTGAACCTAACACAGCTCTAGTCTTCTGTTGACATTTGCTGCTGCCTGCTGCAATAAAATTGACAAATGAAAACTCCCATAGTTCTTAACTACATGACAGTTTAGGTTTCCCAATTAAAAACTAACCTATGTGACAACTATATGCCAAATGTAAGCTCCAAATCCTAAGTTTTCTTAGTAACATGACAGTTGGTAATTTAGCCTCCTAATGAAGCTAAGATATAACTAATTTGATCTATAACTCAAGTTATAAAATCTGTTGCTGCAATTGCTTTCAAATTGATACACAACCAAAGCAATGCAAACACAACCGACTTAAAACACAGATTTGTGTAGCTGAATATGGAAACATACATATTTTGACTATATAACAGAAAATGCAGTTGAAAATACACATGTTTTGGATATGCATGTGTTATGGATGATCGAATAAATCGAAACAGTAATGAAAAACAACACAGAAAAGAAAGATCAACACAGAGCGACACACAGAGTTTTACGTGGAAAACCCAAACCGAGAAAAACCAAGAGCAGCAGCAGAGATTGATTTCACTGTTCTAATGGAGAATTACAGATTTTCAAATAGCGGTTCTTAAGCTTTAACAAACCCTTAAATATCTGCTAGGCTTTGTTTACAAACAGATTTCCTAAATATCCCCTCAAGAATTTGAGGCTGCAGATCAGATAACACCAAATAACATATTCGGATCAGATACTTCTTGTTTTTTTGGCGATAACTTTTGATCCGTAGATATGATTGACGCGTTCTATAGCAATTCGGAAATGGACAGATACAACAAGGGCTCCTCTCATCGGAATACGCAATTTGACATCCTTTAGATGGTTTACGGACTCCTCACATCGGGCTCGCTCCACTTCAGATAAATCCTGAACCTGAAGTGAATGATGAATTGTGCCAGCTGGGGAGTCAAACAGAGTTAACGGTATGCAGTTGAAAATATACTAGATTCCACATGAGCATCTAAACTACTTCAATTGACAACTATACCTACTTGTTCTTGTTCTATTTTTCCAATGCACACCCTTCTCTCTATCTCATAATATAAAGAAGAATTAATATCTAATATACTACCTCTACCCTTTGCATATGTAAGGATGTCCTTGTTGTATTATTTTTCTATTAATGCAGCGCTTGTGCTGTGTAATATATAAACAAATTAAGGTATTTATTATTCCTTAGTACAGTCTCTTTGCATGTTCCAACCTCCAACTATGTTCCCATTATATATGTCTTGAATTGAAAGCTTCACACATGGTAGGTAGTTATGAAATGAGCTGCTGCATAGTTGGCACATGTCCTTTGAGTGAATGAGATCTCACATTGCTACTGTAATCTTTAACATTTCAACCATTTTTTGCCTCGTCACCTAGGCTGTCCCGGCTCAAAAAAAGCTTAAAATGACTTGTTTCCTCAATTTTATAAGAAAAATCAATGCTTTATATCCGTACGCAGCATTTCTTTTTATTGAAGGCCAGATACAACAAGGGCATCTATTTGACCTTTGTTGGGAGTCCGGATACAAAGCCTACAAGCCACAAATTAATGCAGAGTAAAGCGGCTCTAATCTTATGAAGCTCAATGTTACGCATCAACTTTTTATTTCACATATTGAAATTTTCTTGGTTTTTTTTTTTTTTTGGATAAAGTGATTTTTCCAGAGTTTCTACGATCAAATCTCGTAGTTGATAATTTTAAAGAAAATGTCTTAACATTGTCGTTATTGTCGTTATTTGCTTTCCTTTTACAAATGAGACATGATTATGCTTGATGGACGTTTTGTAAAAAACATTGTTAAGAGTGAGACGATATGTGAAGTTGGACCTAAAACTTCAGGTTGAACTTGCTTGTGTATACGATCCCATCCTCACGTATCTACGGTTGAACAATAACAGTGGATCTGTTATTGTCTTGCATCAAATTGGATCTAATGCTTTTCTATAAGGGGGGAAAATGAAATTTCTTGAAAAAATACCTCTTCTAGCTAATTTGTCATGAAATTTGTTTGGTCTACGTTTTATGTCCAAAACATTTACCAAGTTTGTAAACTTCCATTTAACTTGCATGCTCGACCAAACAAGTAGAGGGCAGCTGTTACAAAATTGACTAGTATTTTTTAGGCGTCAGACGTCTAAGTCATAGAGGTTCAAACGTCTGAAAAAAAAGTGTTCAGAAGAACAGAGCGTGAATAGATATCTGAGCACTTGTGCTTCAGACGTCTGTCGACGATTTTGACGTGTTATGAAAAAATTCGTTTGGAAAGATTTGTTTGAAGGTTTATTTGAAAATTTGTGAAGAGATATCAGAAGATTTGATGATATCCTAATTGGAGTAGGAATTATATTATTTTATGCTATAAATAGAAAAGGGTTTCATCAAAAAAAAAGTGGTCAAACATGAAGAAGAAAAAGAAAAAAAGACAAAGGTAAAGGAGCGGGGTAGTCATCCATAGGTGAAAGTGAAGCACCAGAAGAGTAGTTTTTGTATTTGTATGAAGAAACGAAAGCAAAGGCGAAGGATAGTCATCCACATGTGAAGGTGGAGGGGTTTGCCGAGAGTAGTCTTTGTGTTTGTATGAGTATTAAGATGTGAGCGAAATGAGAGAGAATATAAAATGTATCAGTATTCTTGATTATTAATGAAGAGATTCTTATGCTTGCACCTTTTTCTTTGGGAGAGTATGCCAATATGATCTTAATGAGGTGCGGGGCTTTGCATCTGACATTCGTTGGGCTTCCATGTAGGCTGTTGGTCGAACCATGATGAATATTTGTGTTGCATGTTCTTATTCTTACTCATCTTTCTTACATGTCTAGTGGAAAAACCCCAACAATTGGTATCAGAGCGCAGGGAACCGAAGGATCTTCAATTCTATAGTCTAAGTTTACGGTGGATGACGACATTTATGTCCACTCCCCATCTTCTTAGATTGCAATTTCGAAAGTGTTGGTTTAAAGACCCGAGGGAGAATGTTAAGTTTGCTGCAGCGGTAAACAGAAAATGGCATGGAAGAAGTTCAGGTCATGGTGGAGCATTGAAGAAAAGAAGAAGTGGTCGTAAGGCGTTGAATAGAGAAGATAGAAGACGGCTTGTTGAATACAAGTCAAGGTGGAGGTTGTTACAAAATTGACTAGTATTCAACAGCTTTGGGTGTCAGACGTCTGAGCCATAGGGCTTCAGACATATGATGAAGAAGTGTTCAGAAGAACAGAGTGTGGACAGACGTCTGAGCACTTGTGTTTTTTATGTTTGTCGACAATTTTGGAGTGTTATGGACAGATTTGTTTGGAAATATTTATTTAAAGATTTGTGAAGAGATATTTGAAAATTTATTTTGAAGATTTGATTAGATCCTAATTATTTTGTGTTATAAATAGAAAAGGGTCACATCAAAGAAAAGTGGCCACACATGAAGAAAAGAAGAAGAAGAAGAAAGGACGAAGACAAAGGCGAAGAATAATCATCCGCATGTAAAGATAGAGCACCAGAAAAGTAATCTTTATGTTTAAATGAAGAGACGAAGGCAAAAATGAAGGGTGATCATCCACAGGTGAAGGTTTGGGGATTTACCAAGAGTAGTCTTTGTATTTGTATGAGTGTTGAGATATGAGCGAGATGAAAGAGAAAATATAAAATGTATGGGTATATTTTATCATTAATAAAGAAATTCTCATGTTTGCCTCATGAATGTAGGCCGTTGGTCGAACCACTTTAAATATTAGTATTGCATATTCTTATTCTTACTCATTTTCCTCTCATGTCGAGCGGAAAAACCCCAACAATTGGTATAAGAGCGTAAAAAACTGAAGAATCTTTGATTCTACGGTCTAAGTTTATGGTGGGTGACGATACCAATGTTCACTATCTATCTTCTTAGATTGTAATTTCGAAGGTGTTGGTTTAAAAATCCAAAAAAGAAGGTTAAGTTTGATGCAGCGGTAAACAGAAGATGATATAGAAGAAGTTCGGATCAAGGTGGAGTTTTGAAGAGAAGAAAAAGAAGCGGCCTAAGGTGTTGATGTGAGAAAATAGAAGACGGCTTGTTGAATACAAGTCAAGGTGGAGATTATTTCAAAATTGACTAGTATTCAACAGTTTTGGGCATCAGACGTTTGAACCATAAAGTTTTAGACGTTTAAAGAAGAAGTGTTCAGAAGAACAGAGCGTGAATAGACGTCTAAGCATTTATACTTCAAACGTCTGTCGGTGATTTTAGCGTGTTATGGAAAGATTTGTTTGAAGATTTGTGAAGAGATATCTGAAAATTTGTTTTGGAAATTTGATGAGATCCTAATTGGAGTAGCAATTCTATTATTTTGTGTTATAAATAGAAAATGGTCTAATCAGAGAAAAGTGACCAAACATGAAGAACAAGAAAAAGAGAAGACGAGGGAAAAGACGAAAGGTAGGCATCCACAGATGAAGGTGGAGCACCAGAAGAGTAGTCTTTGTGTTTGTATGAAGAGACAAAAACAGAGACGAAGGGTAGTCATCCACAGATGAACATGGAGGGATTTATCAAGAGTAGTCTTTTTGTTTGTATGAGTGTTGAGATGTGAGCGAGATGAGAGAGAATATAAAGTGTATCGGTATTATTGATCATTAATGAAAAGATTCTCATGTTTTTCCCGTGGATATAGACCGTTGATCGGATCATGTTAAATATTGTGTTGCGTGTTCTTATTATTTCTCGTCTTCCTCTTGCCCAGCGGAAAAACCTCTACAGACAATTGCCATAACTAGCAAACAGAATAAATCTTCCTACTTGTACAACCATTGAAGTGAAAGATTTAACGTCTTCATTGCAAGAAAATCATGTCATGTAAAATAAATTTTTATTGGTACAAATTTTCCCAGTGTATTTGATACTCTTTCCTTGGTCCATATTTTTTTTATTTCCTTTCACAAAAAAATGAGTACTAAATAACAAAAGGGGAAGCCACCAATTCCTTTCCTTGTGTCTCATTTCTTCCACAAAAATGTGTTGACCCATTAGCATGGTCTCACAATTTGCCCCCACCATTGGAAACTTGTAACATTTTCCTTCGTAAAGTCAATTAAGATCCATCTAATTTAGAGGAACAAACTGTTTGATTGATGTTTCTCAATTAAAAAGTTTGTTATTGCTATTAGATGATCCATAACTAATGAAAGATATCGGTCTTAATCAAGAGATAGAAGAACATGATATTGTTCGTTTAATTGAAAATTCAATGGAAGAAATCATAGTTACTCTTGTATATGCTCTTACCATGTGAAAATGAATTCATGGATGGAGAATAGTACTTTATCTGCTTACATACATGTCTTCTGTAGGACTATTGTTGCAATGCTAACGTAATGCATGATACAATGTTGTGTTACTCTCTAACTAGACATAATAGCATGCAAGCTTCTATTTTTGTTAAGGGCTTCACATGGTTCGATAAAGTATTTCCATGCTAATTCTCACGGATCTCCTAGTAACATTACAACTTTTTTCCATAGTTCATTTTTAATATGCTATTCTCCAATGAAGAGTAAAGTTTTCAAATCGCATCAAAAGCATTCCCTATAACTTCTAACTTTCGTAGGTTATAATATACACATAACTTTTAACTTTCGTAGTTTATAATATACACATTTTTGCTTAGACCTGCGATAGCTAACATAAGGTTTCCGTTATTTTTTGTGAACAAACATGCTGTATCTAAATGCAAGCCAGGGCTTGAACATAGGACTTCTGCAAAAAAGCTTTGCCTCCGGCATGCTCGCAATTCTTATCTATTAGCACTAGACTTACGCAGTTCCATATCAAACCCGACCCGACAAATATTGATCCGGAAACTCACAAGAAGCAAAGCCGGATCTAAATCTTAATACCCGTGGATCAAAATAATGTTTTGGCCCATTAAAGAAGCCTATTTGTTGTTTCCCGTTTTGGACCTTATTTGCAAAGTCTTTAATTCTCTAATTTTTTTTGCATTTACTTACTACAAAAAATAAAAATAATAATAAAAAATTCGTTATTTTTGGCACGAGAGGCTTTGTTATCAATTTTTCTACTTTTTCCATTCAATATGTACTTAATGAGTGGAATTACTTTCTTGAATTTTTTGTTCTATCTTTTTCTTTCCTGTTTTTATATTTTCTTTGGTATTCTCAAAAAAGAAAAGAAAACACCAAGATATCTGAATTAGCATATCGAGTGCCACTAAATTTGTTTGATGAGCTATTTGAAATATATACTATCTGCCATCTATAGCCATTTAGTATTTTTCAAAAAAATAAAATAAAATGCTAAAATAATGCTCAAATTCAATTCTACATATGCGGAATTACAAATTTTTTTAAATAAACCACACCAACAAAAATATGCCCCTAAACTCTAAAAATGCATTCATGCAATACGTAAAAAGTCAGGGACTGATCTGCTAAAACCCTCCCATGTAAACGCCGTTTCTCACGACCGTCCTCCTTCTTCTCCCCATTTATAAAACCCCAGCCCCCTCCCTCTCTCTCTCTCTCTCTCGCGCACACACACACACACACATCAGATCCAAAGCTCTCAGCTTTCTCTCTCTAAAACCTCTCTCTTTCTCCTCTCTCTCATCGCTCCAATGGCGGCGGCGCCGCAGCTGAGGGACGAGCTCGACATCGTGATCCCCACGATCCGCAACCTCGACTTCCTCGATATGTGGCGGCCCTTCTTTCAGCCCTACCACCTCATCATCGTCCAGGACGGCGATCCCTCGAAGGTCATCAAGGTCCCCGAGGGATTCGACTACGAGCTCTACAACAGGAACGACATCAACAGGATCCTGGGGCCGAAAAGCTCCTGTATCTCCTTCAAGGACTCCGCGTGCAGATGCTTTGGGTATATGGTCTCCAAGAAGAAGTACATCTACACCATCGACGACGATTGCTTCGTGAGTATTGGGGGTTTTTGGATCTGGGTTTTTGATAAAGATTTGATCTTGTTGTGTTTTTGTTGGTAAAGCTTCGATTTTTATTGATCTTAGATATGTTTATTTCGTTTGGGTTTGGCGTTTGTGTTAAAATTCAACTTTTGGTTAGAGTCGGATTCACATTTGATCTTCAATTCATCGGTCATGCCTGGTTTTGGTGACAAGATTTCCCGATCCCTGATTTGTTTCGAGTTAAAACGAAGAGGCCGCCGATTCGTAGAAAAGGGGTTTTGGTTTTTGAAACCATGAGGTTTCGAAGCTAAACTCTGACATTTATAATTGAGGGGTTCCAATGCTAAACTCCGAAAACTATAACCAAGACTTGTTTGTCAATCAAAACAGAGTTTCCTAGACTGCGGATTTAAAAAGTTTAGAACGCCCTATTTTTTAAAAACTCCAAAAAAAAAAAAAACCTAACTGGCAATTTGGTAAAGTTTCAAGCCCTCTCTTTTTAAGCACTATTTTAAAACAGAATCTTGATTTTAAAACAATGTTGCGAAAGGACCCTACACTTTGCGAAACCCCACCCCATTTTTATGGAACTGGGGTTTTTGAAACCTTGTTGCCAAACCATGCGGAAGATGGATCTCAGAAATGTTTCAATTTGACTCAATCATAGCATAGAGTGGGCCACAACCTCAAGTTCAGGTTCTTGGAGTCAAGCCTTCATGTATGACTAAAAGTTCCCATTATATGTGGGGTGTAGTTAGTTATAGTCAAATTCACATTTGATCTTCACTGAAGATAATTTTTTAAGAATACAATCACTTTTTAATTATTGTTTTTTGTGACATGGGGATGCTTTCAGTTGATCTGTATATGCTCTTGCATGTGTTTGTTGGTAGCATGTCCTTTTTCCCTCTAACTAGTGGGTTAGTGTCCATGTCAGTTATCTTTGTGATTTGATGCCTATTTTGCTGGAATAGAATCCTAAAAACTTCTTGATGGTTTAGTTGATAGCAATAGCATGATTTCTTTGGTGAACAGATGCAATTATGTATTCATCACTTCATATATAACTTTTAAATAGCAATATGATCTTAGATGTCTCTGTGGCTTGGTGCAGTTAAATGTTATGATGCGTATGAGATTTAAATTCAAGTATTGTTGATTCATTGCTATGCTTATGAATATATTTTTTGTAATATTAAGAGCTATTTTTTAAGAATCCTGCTTTAACTAAATTATGTGCACTGGTGATTGCATCAGGTTGCTTCTAGATTTCACTTTATATTTGTATGTAACTAATTTTGTTTAAAATATTGGTGACTAGGTTGCCAAAGATCCAACTGGCAAAGAAATCAATGCTCTTGAGCAACACATAAAGAATCTCCTCAGCCCTGCAACCCCTTATTTCTTCAACACTTTGTACGATCCCTACCGCGATGGTGCAGACTTTGTTCGCGGATATCCTTTCAGCCTCAGAGAAGGTGTTTCCACTGCTGTTTCTCATGGCCTTTGGATGAACATTCCGGATTACGATGCCCCGACTCAGCTTGTCAAGCCTTTGGAAAGGAACAAAAGGTACCCCTACCATAATCATTTACATTGAATTCCATTATCTTCTTATATTGAAGATTAGTTTGCCTCTAACCATGATTTTATATCTTGACTGAGTACCGATTCCGAGATTTTAAAACTTGGCACTGTGTGTCAAGAACGACCGTCTGAGTACCAATATCAATTACTAATACATAGATTTTAAACCAATGCTGAATGTAGTTTCACCGCTTGTAAAATTAGTTATTACTTATTAAGAAACTACTCTAAGACTTATCAATTGCCGAAAAAATGACGATATTTATATGAATTAAAATAGCAATCTAGACATCATTAAATATTGAAAAATAGACTTATTTACTGAAAGCCTCCAACAGGTTTAGGCCATTTTAACAAAACTACCAATACCTTTGAAACTATCAAAAAAACCACCAAACTTAAAGGTGTCATGTCAGCACCGTCGCTGACAAATCAGCGCCATGTCAGCATGTTGCCACATCGGCATAAAAATTATAAAATACCCAAAATACCCCTTTAACCCTAACCCTAATTTCCAAAAATTTAAAATAAAAAAAAACTACGGCCCTTTTTTCTCCCCTCGCCATCATCGCCGCGGAGGAGGAAGATCCCTCCACCGATTTCTGCACCACCACCACCACCACCATCAGCCCTGACCTCTGCAGCCCCACCCCCACCACCATCATCATCATGTTCCTCTTCTTCTTCCTCCCTCCTACACCCCCTCCACCGATTTCACTCCCCCACCCCCTGATTTTCCACTTTCCATCCACCACCTCCTTTCCCTCCTCACCCTACCCTCGACCCCCAATCCTCTGCCTCCACCCTAACACCCGTCCCCGCCCATGATTATCATCATCGTCATTTGCTGCTGCATCTTCATCTTCTCCCCACCCCCTCCTCCCCTGACTTCGCCCCTTCCCCCTCACTATCCCCACCCCCATCTCCTCCTCATCGTCATCTTCTTTTTATTCTTCAATTCTTCATCTTCTCCATCCCTCGCCTCCTCCCCCGACACTGCCCCTTTCCCTCTCCTTCGACGACCCCCATCCCTCCTCCGACGACCCACCCCCACCCCTCCTCCGACGACCCCCCGACCACCTCCTAGCTGCCCCAAACAAAATAATTAATTATTTAGTTAATATTAATAATTATTAAAATTATTTAAAATGTAGTTTATAATTAATTGATTATATTATGAAAAGGGTAAAATGGTCATTTAACATGAACAGTAACGTTGACCGTCAAGTTGGGAGTTTTCAGTAAATAGGCCTGAAAAATACATCAATTTGTTTACAACAAATTTTACTATTAATATAAATAATTTACTAATTTTGAAAGTTATTTTAGACAAATGGTAAAAGTTTGATAAGCTTTACTGAAACTTGTCAGTATAGCTGGGATTGCGAATTTTGTTCCAAAAACTTATAGTCCGATATCGCTTGTACTGATATCGGGATTTAATCCACACTTCTAACTATATTCCTTTTTTTCTGTTTTCTACATAGGTATGTTGACGCTGTTATGACTATTCCTAAAGGAACCTTGTTTCCCATGTGCGGTATGAATTTGGCCTTTGACCGAGAGCTTATCGGCCCTGCGATGTACTTTGGGCTCATGGGTGATGGCCAACCTATTGGCCGCTACGACGATATGTGGGCTGGATGGTGTGTGAAGGTATGCACCTCTAGATATAAGATTTATGTGGTGGTGGTGTTTCTTTTTGGTTATATATATATATATATATATACTTGCCTATGAATCACAACCACGGAAGCTGCACGACAGGGGCATGGCAATTCTTGAGAAAGCAGGACACGCAGACCCTAGCATTGATTGTATGCAACATAATAGTCTGTTTGGTTGAAAGAATCAACTATATTTACATGATAAAGAAGTGTGTGTTCAAGTTTATAAAACATATACATTCATCCAAAAGCACACAAGACAAAAACAACACACACACAGAGAACAAATATGTACGAAAAGGTGGCCTATTGATGCAATTTAATACCTTTGTAAAAGGAATACGCTGTTCATGTTTCTATCAAATATTTTAATTGATCATCCTTTTTAGCTTCATCCATCATTTCTGTCTCACCTATTTAGCAAAACATATGCTAGTTTACTATTTTGGCATCGTTGTGAAATAAATTATAAATTTAAACTCTCGGTGAAAGATGAAAGTACATATATATCTATATGTGTATTACTGAGTGTTAAATATGTGTTTGAGAAGTGTAACAAATGGGACAAGAGTGTGATATTTACTAATAATACTTTGTCAATCAAAGAAGAAGAAGAAAATATACTTTCTTTTAGAATAGATAGGAGCTCCGATTATTAGGTTCATCTCACGTCTAACTTGACCGAAAACATAATATTTCATGTGTTTTGGCTGTTGAGGTTGTTGTTCAGATGTTTTGTATGAAATGGTCTTCCATATATATCATGACATTTACAATACTAGATAGAAGGTAGGAGAATCATGAAAAGCACATGGACCTAGGAAACGGAATATGGTGTATTAGAATTAGGAAGATAGTCGATGATTTCTGAGGAGGTTAACATAATATTTCATGTGATTTGGCTGTTGAGGTGGTTGTTCAACTGTTTTGTCCAAAATGTTTCTTCATTATATCATGAGATTTACAATACTAGACTAGATAGTAGTTAGGATAATCATGAAAAGCATTGACCTAGGAAATGAAATTGGTGAATTAGAATTAGAAAGACAGTTGATGATTTCTAGGATGTTGATTATATTAAGATTAGAACAAATAATGCATCTTTTACACAAAGAATTGTACGCTGCATAATTGGATGAAATGTAATTACATATAATTATATTCTTAATACATATAATACAGAAATATCCTTAAAAAATTAAATAGATAGAAGGAAAAATACACATGAAAATTAAAAAGATAGAAGAAGATTTGTCATATTTAGTGGATATTGAGTCTGTATATTGTGTTTTTGTTATCTGGTGAGCTATGAGTGGAATTAAATTGCTACTATTAGCATGAATATGTAGCAACCGACAAATTATGCAGTCATCTACCCTGTTGTTACTATTATATGTGGTTGCCAGAAAAAAACTTTTAGGTGGACGATTACTCGGCTTTTTAACCTCCTTTTACAACAACTATATGTAGTTAGGCTAACAGGTGAAAGTGATTCAAGGTCATTTGTCCTTGAATCCTCGAGCCTGTAAACTTTTTCATTAATCTCACTGAAATTCCATTAATTCTTCTACTTCGCTAACGTAAGAAATCTTATTTCAGGTGATCTGTGATCACTTGGGCTTGGGAGTGAAGACCGGCTTGCCCTACATTTGGCACAGCAAAGCCAGCAACCCATTCGTGAACCTGAAGAAAGAATACAACGGCATCTTCTGGCAAGAAGAGCTCATCCCCTTCTTCCAACAATCAGCTCTCCCGAAAGAATGCACGACTGTTCAAAAGTGCTATATCGAGCTCTCGAAGCAAGTCAAGGCGAAGCTTGGCAAAGTCGACCCTTACTTCAACAAGTTAGCTGATGCCATGGTGACTTGGATCGAGGCCTGGGACGAGCTCAACCCTTCGGCAAATGCTGCTTCTGCGCCTGCTGCTCAAGTGCCTGGCCCTGCCAAGGCAAAATGATGTGTTATGATTTTGTTAGTGCTGATCAAAACTCTATTTATATACCTCATTACTAGATGCAATTCTATTTTTTTTGAAGCAATGTTTTGAACTATTGATGAAGGCTTCAGGGATATGTTATATGTTATGTTAGTTGCACATGACAATGAGATGGGTATTTGTTGAATGTATGGATTGCATTGTGGGATATAGTTTTGCATTGTACTCTCTGTTTCCCAATACTCTATTTTAACTACCTCAAATTATGTTTCCTTCAAGAAAGCCAAGAAATGTTTTACCCTGTGATTCTATTATTAATGCACTTTAAATATAGAGTTCCAAATATAACCATAAAATGGCATAATTAATAATGAAGTTTATATAGGGTTAAATTAGGGCTTTTACATTATTGAAATTTTAGATTTTAGAACAGTTCTCTTTTAATTAAGCATAGAGGAGGTAAAACAAATATATTGTGAAATAATGGTAACAACACTTTTTGCATATTGAGTGCATTATTTCTATATGTTTATCCTTGATCCATTTCTATATTATATCAGTAATCTCTACTATTATAGTTTAGTAGTAAAATTTCAAAGAAGTACTAAAATTTCTAAATCCTTAAGTTGTCCTGTCACCCCCTTCTATATATATATATATATATATATAAACACTATATTCCGTGAAATTCTCTTATCTAGCTTGTTGTTTAATGGAAAATTATTATCTGGCCCCTGTTAATTCTCTTACTGCATTTGGATCATGAATTTTTTTATTGGTTCACTGCTCAATATTCGTTACTATTCAGCAAGACTCCTATGGGGTAAAAATTCTGTTCGGTCACTTTCTTCAAAAGCATCTTTTCATTTTTTTTCCACTACTTAGTTTTTACTGACAAAAAAGTGAAACTTTCACTATTTTTGTGAATTCGAGCATGCAAAATATTGAAAAATCGATTAAAAAACACAATTTTTGCAATTTTCATTAGTATTGCAAAATAAATATAGAAAAACCAAAGATAAAAGAAAATTTTGGCATTTTAAAAAAATTGCTATTTTCATATGCTAGCATGTACAACAACAACTGAGCCTTTTATCCCAAGCATATGGGGTAGGCTACATGAACCAACATGAGAATCACGCCGGGTCCAGCACATGAATCCTCCGCCTCCACTCACTCCTATTGAACAATATACTTTCATTGAGGCCTTTGGCAACCATATCGTTTCGTATCATCTCCATCCATGTTTTCTTCGGTCTCTCTTTTGCCCTTTTGCCACTGCCCATATCGAGAGTATCTATCTGTCGAACCGGTGCTTCCATAAATCTGCGTCACACATGACCAAACCATCTTAGCCGGTTTTCCCGCATCTTCTTCTCCACAGGTGCTACATTAACTTTTGCATGAATATTCTCATTTCGCACCTTATCTTTTCTAGTGTTACCGCACATCCAATGAAGCATGCGTATCTCCGCTGCGTGCATCTTCTGTGTATGATGCTTCTTAAGAGCCCAGCATTCTGTACCATATAATAAGACAGGCCGAATAGCGCTCCGATAAAACTTTCCTTTCAATTTTAACGGAAAGTTACGATCACACAAAATCCCTGTTGCACTCCTCCATTTCAACCAACCATCTTGGATCTTTTGATTAACATCACTATCGATCTCCCCATTCTTTTGGATGATGCAAACCTAGATATCTAAACTGATCGCTCGGTGATATCTCTTGCCCTTCCAATGTTATACCAATATGGTTTTGACTTCTCTGTTTACTAAATTTGCAATGCATATATGATGTCTTGGACCTGCTCAATCTGAACCCCCGAGATTCCAATGTTTGCCTCCATAATTCCAATTTGGTATTAACCTCTGCTTTCGTCTTATTTACTAGAACAATATCATCAGCGTGTAAGTCCACGTTGCCCACCCCGGTACTTACGGGGAGGCGGAAAACGGAATAAAAATCAAATTTTTACCAACTTAGGCAACATGGACTAGACAAAGAAGGATCTTTGCTAAACAAAAACAAGCTAAAGCTAACTAGAAACTAGCTAAGTGTTAGAAAGATTATACCTAGGGCTTTATGTCCTTCTCTCCTTGCTCCTTGGAGTAGTGGAAAGAGGTCACCTTGGTCGTCTTCTCACGTCGAAGAAAGATCCACCCGAAAGCCTCAACCTATGGCTTCAACTCCAAGCTAGAAGTAACTAGGGTGCAAGAAGTGCTAATCGTTAAACCCTATATGAGAGTAGAGATTATCAAGAAGGGGTTTTTCTCAAGCTCAAGTGTTTCTCAACACATGAGAGGGGAGAGCTTGAGGGAGAGGAAGAACAAGAGAGAGAAAGCAAATGATAGAATGAGAGAAAAATAAACCATTCTCACATATATGTGTGAATTATTGTAATTAAATAATTAGCTAGATAATTGTCATGGTTAATCAAGACATGACCATTATCATTTCATTTTTAATGCAAATTGCAAGGATCAAAGAGCATCTTCCAAATGAAATGATGATGGTCAAAGTGTCAACCAAGGTCAACAAGTCAAGAAGGTCAAATGGTCAACAACCATAACCATGCACAATTATTTAAACTAATATCAATTAACCATAATACACACATAAGCATTAGGGTTAATAAAATGACAATGGTCATTAACCCTAATCAAAGTCCTCTCCCTCTGTCTCAAGCAACTGTGCATACGCACACGTATTCGTGATCCGAGGAACACGAATACAATGAGATAAAACCAATCCCAAATCATATACTAGGATCCGGCTTAAACCAAAGCCCGCTAGTATAAGCTGTCCGGACAGCAAACGTGCACGAGTGCGCGGATGTGAACGAACCCTGTCGCAAAACTATGCGACCTATACTCATTTTGCCTAAAGGCGAATAGCTCTCTGTGTGGGACTCTAAAGACTCGACACTACGCTGGCAGTGGGTTTAACCACAGACCGCAAGCGGCACTAGCTGTACGTAACGGTCCCCAGGTAGATGTCGATAAGAAGACTGACGAGGTAACCCCATCTGAACTCCTACTGAGCCTGTATGTGACAGTCTCCGTACAGTCTGGTCTGTTCGTCTGATACATCGCATGGCGGGCCTAGGGGGGCGGTGAACGTCAGTCCCCTAATAGCGGTACAAGTCGTGTCGGAGTGTAGCCCAGAACACCCTGAGATAACACTGGAAACCTACCAGTATATCTCGCTTGCCCTAGCCAGGGACTACTCGTGTAATGGCTCTCCCGGACACAGCGCGATGTCAACCCCCAATACCGGGAGAGACGAATCCTGTCTAACCGTCACTGCCTCCAAGTGCTTCGGGACTGCACCCAAAAACTACCTGTTTGCATGACTCCTTTAAGCCGTGGTAGGGTAGTAATCAAAGTGCAATGGGAACACACTCGAGGCAAAGTGACAGTGTCAAGTCAACGGACTAAGTTGTACTCATGTCACCTGGGAACTGATAACTGACGATAGGTATAATACCAACCAACAGTTCCCAACGAGTCCTGTCCAGTGTACTCATAACCTAACGAGCACCCGCATACTATCTCAAGTACGACGTACTGACGGCTGTGGGACAGACCGTCTCCCACGCTGGGATGAGAAGCGCATACGCTAGTCTATTCCGGAGTATCGATGCCCTGTCTCGATAGTCCAACGACTAGGGACCTATATAAGGATGTGCTTATAGATCACCCAGCTCCCACGAGTGTGAGCGCCATCACAACGCTGGTAATCAAGCAAAGATCCTAAGGGCTCTACTAATATGTATATCAGCGATATGCTAAAAGAAACACATGCACATATTAAAGCAAAGACAAACCAAGTAGCATACTACCATTTCGAGCAAGATTGTATATACAACTGTGAATATCCCAAGCTTCCATCAAGTAATATACAAACTAGTATGATACAGTAATGGCCTCTAGGGCATATACACTAACAATCTCCCACTTGCACTAAGGCAATGTACTGGCGTATCGAAGACCTATCATCTCGATCAGCCGCTCGAACTGAGTCTGGGGAAAGGCCTTGGTGAATGGATCTGCTGTGTTATCTTCTGAAGCAACCCTCCGAACCTCGATCTCCTGGCGATCCACGATCTCCCTGATCAGGTGATACCGCCTCAAGATGTGTCTGGATTTCTGATGGGACCTGGGTTCCTTCGCTAAAGCTATAGCCCCGTTGTTGTCGCAATACAGAGGTATTGGGTCAACAATGGACGGAACCACTTGAAGTTCTCTCAAGAACTTCCTCATCCAGACAGCTTCCTTTGCGGCATCAGATGCAGCGATGTATTCCGCTTCCATAGTCGAGTCAGCAACGGTTTCCTGTTTGGAGCTCTTCCAACACACCGCCCCTCCATTGAGGGTAAAGACAAAACCCGACATGGACTTGGAATCATCCTTGTCACTCTGGAAGCTGGAGTCAGTAAAGGCCTCAATCTGGAGGTCTTTTCCGCCATACACCAAGAACATCTCCTTAGTCCTTCTCAGGTACTTGAGAATGTTCTTTACTGCTATCCAATGTTTCTCCCCAGGGTTTGACTGATACCCGCTTACCACACTCAGTGCATAAGCCACATCCGGTCTGGTACACAATATCGCATACATTATAGAGCCTACCGCAGAAGCGTAGGGTATAATAGACATGCGAACCCTCTCCAAATCAGTCTTGGGAGATATCTCTTTGGAGAGGGTGATCCCGTGACAAGCCGGTAGATTACCGCGCTTGGAATCTTCCATACTGAATCTCTTCAGTATGGTGTCGATGTACCTGGACTGTGAAAGTCCTAATATCCTCTTGGATCTGTCACGGTAGATCCGGATACCCAGAATGTATGAGGCATCACCCAGGTCTTTCATGGAGAACCTGTGTGACAAGAACCTCTTGACAGATTGTAGCATAGGAATATCATTTCCTATTAAGAGAATGTCATCCACGTATAAAACGAGGAATACTACAGTTCTCGCTACAAATCTACAATAGATGCATGGTTCATCTGGATTTTTGATAAAGCCAAATTCCTTGACCGTCTCATCAAAGAAGATGTTCCAACTCCGCGATTCCTGCTTTAGTTCATAAATGGACTTAAGCAACTTGCACACCTTTCCGCTGCTCCCACTCTGAATGAAACCCTCTGGCTGGTCCATATAGACACACTCCTCTAAATGTCCATTTAGAAAAGCTGTCTTTACGTCCATCTGCCAAATCTCATAATCGTGGAAGGCAGCAATGGTAAGAAGGATCCGAATGGATTTCAGCATAGCTACTGGAGAAAAGGTTTCGTCATAGTCCAAACCGGGTCTTTGACGAAAACCCTTTGCAACCAGTCTAGCTTTATAGGTCTCAACCTGTCCATCTACACCAATCTTCCTTTTGAAGATCCACTTGCATCCTACGGGTTTTACCCCATCTGGAGCAATGTCCAACGTCCATACTTTGTTGGTGTACATGGACTCCATTTCGGTCCGCATTGCATCCAACCATTTTACCGAGTCGACGCTCTGAATGGCTTGCTGGAAGCTAGTAGGCTTATCACAATCTATGATGCAATCCTCTCTATCCCCGTCAATAAGAAAACCGTAGTATCTCTCGGGCGGATGAGACTGCCTACTACTCCTGCGGAGTGGCGTGGGAATGTCCTGATCTTTCGAACCCTCTGGTTCTACTAAGCTTTCAGTAATAGCTTGTGGTTCCGGAATTTCTTCCAGTTCTATTGCGCTCCCACTTATTTCCTTTTCTATGAACTGGTGTTCCAGAAAATGGGCATTACGAGAAACAAGGACTTTTTGTTCCTCTGCTTAATAGAAAAGATACACCCTGGAGTTCTTTGGGTATCCCACAAACTTGCACAGTACTGAGCGTGCCTCTAGTTTGTCCGCATGCTGCTTTTTGACATAAGCTGGACATCCCCAAATCTTCAAGTATTGAAGATAGGGTTTCTTCCCAGTCCATAACTCATATGGTATGGTAGGCACAGTCTTAGTGGGAACACGGTTCAAAAGGTATGCAGCTGTTTCTAACGCATATCCCCAGAACGATCGCGGCAACTCAGCGTTACTCATCATGGACCATACCATATCCAATAGGGTTCGGTTCCGTCTCTCCGATACACCGTTATGTTGCGGAGTGTATGGAGGAGTAAGCTGAGAGAGAATTCCATTCCCTTTTAAGTAACCCAGGAACTCGGCACTCAAGTATTCACCACCTCGATCAGATCTTAGTGTCTTGATACTTTTGCCTGTTTGTTTTTCTACTTCATTCTTATATTCCTGGAACTTTTCAAAAGCTTCGGATTTATGCTTCATCAAGAAGACATGTCCGAACCTTGAGAAATCATCCGTAAAAGTAATGAAGTAAGAATAACCGCTTCGCGCATGTGTAGACATTGGACCGCACACGTCGCTGTGTACGAGTCCCAAGAGCTCGCTCGCTCTTACTCCGTGTCCAGTGAACGGAGTCTTTGTCATTTTTCCTTTGAGACAGGATTGACAAGTTGTATACAATTGATATTCGAACGGATCCAAATATCCTTCCGCATGTAACTTAGTCAACCTTCTCTCATTGATGTGACCCAGTCTACAATACCATTAGAAAGTTTTATTGATTTCTGGAGACTTTCTTTAGTGTGTATTCTAGACATTGAAAATCTGTGGTTGGTTTAATACGTATATACCGTTGTTCAATGTACCTGACCCAATCAAAACTTGATTAAGGTGAATGTTCACTACATTACTTACAAATGCAAATTCATAACCTTCTTTAGATAATAAAGATACAGAAATGATATTACAGGTTGCATTTGGTACATAACAACAACTACGCAAAACCAAAAAGTGTCCATCCGACAATCCCGGGTGATAGTCCCCCACGGCCTTAGCATCCATGCTAGCACCGTTTGCAACTCTGAGGGTCATGTCACCTGCCTTCAAAACTCTACGCTTTCTCAACGCCTGCAAAGAATTACAGATATGAGATCCTGATTCGGTAACCAATACCCAGGATGTAGAGTTTATTAATAGACAGTTTTCAATAACATACACACCTGAAGCTGAAGCCGCAACTCGCTTCAAATCCTGTGTTCTGGCCTTCCAAGCCTTGCAATCCTGTTTCCAGTGACCACTTTTGTGATAATAGAAGCATTCTTCCTTCCCCACCAGCTTTCCCCCTACCTTTGTTGCTTTTCCTTTTCCCTTCGTATCCACTTTACTGACACCGCCTCTTGGTTTGGCGGGGGCTTTCTTCTTCTTGCCCTTGGCTTTCGCCCTGGACCTAGAAGAAGAAGATCCTCCTACAAACAAAGTGGATGTCTCCCTACCCTTCTGTAGGGTGCCATCAGCACTCCTCAACATGTTCAGAAGTTCGGAAAGTTCAACCTCCTTTCCTTGCATGTTGAAGTTAAGAATAAACTGGGCGTAAGTGGAAGGAAGGGATTGGAGAATCAAATCAGTATAGAGTTCATTCTCCAACGTGGTCCCAAGGTCCGCGAGCTCCTCTATGTAGCCAATCATCTTAAGCACGTGTTCCGCTACCGATGATCCGACGGCCAACCTTGCCGAAAACAACTTCTTCGACACTTCGTATCTGGCGATACGAGACTGCTCTCCATACAGTTCTTTTGTATGAAGAAATATGGACTCTAGGTCCATATTCTCGTGCCTCCTCTGATGTTCGTTGTCCATCGAGGCAAGTACGAGGCATTTGGCCTTCGCGCAATCTATTTCCCATGTCTTACGGATTTCCCTATCCGCGACACTGGTTTTGGGACCTGGGACAGGGGGTGCTTTGGTGGTAAGGACATACCCCAACTTGTCGTAAGTGATTGCCATCTTGACATTCCTGAGCCAATCTTTGTAGTTTGGCCCTGTCAATATGTTTTTATCTAGTAACAACTTAAGTCCGGTCATGTTGAATGGTCGCTGCAATTAGGAGAGAGAAAAGAAACACTTTAGCATGATGCTCTTGCAAGTTTAGAGTGGTTTTTAGTTTGTCTAAACTGGATGGCTCCCACTGTCTCTCGAATCCCTTCTCAAACCGTAAAGAAAGGATTAGTCAGGATCAATCTCACCGTACAATACTTGCTTAACCGTTCAGCCAGACCAGTGTCGGTATTTCGAGGGAGGTTTTCCAATGCTTTCGCGAAGTTCCTTAATTAAGTAACCTCTTTTCCCTGTGGGCGTAACCCCGCTAACACCTTTCTAGACACCTACTAAGTTTATAGCATTGATCGTTAAGTGAGAGTTTTCCCGAGGAGTAGCATATACTCACAGTAGGATCGGGATCCAAATATCATCGCGTGATAAAACCGAAGGAATCCTACCAGAATTATCACACTCCAAATGGTATGCAGCGCTAGCAAGTTTCAGTACTTATGAAACTCCCGATGTGGATTTTTGCCCCATGCTCTTATGACCTTGGCGTAAGGTCAAAATGTCATAAGTCACATGTCGAGTTCTTCCCATCATTATCCCGGTTAATTTGAACCCACCCGTACCTATCTTTGACGTAGGCCAAAATGGCAGTACGACTGTCTCAAACCAACGCATTCTATCTATGCAACAGATAAATATCCGGCAGCTACCAATCACTATGCCTTGGCGTGAGGTCAAAATACATAGCTTGAATACTACCGAATATTTAACTGAAATGATGGAGGGCTACGGATGGTTTTGGCGAAACCGTGAACGTAGTGAACTTGATATAATCGATGGAACAAGATAGCTTTTAAAAGGAGTGGTTCAAGCTCCGCGTTTAAAAGTTTAGTTTTGAAAAGAACCGAGTGGTTTTCAAAGTGTTCCAATCGACTTTTACTTGGTTTATTTTCTTGCATTAGTTCTTTTAATGCGTCCCATCATTTAATCCTACCATTGCAGAAAACAACCAAAATATGACGTACGCTTATGCCATTCGCATTCGCCACGGGGCCCCGTCATCACCCGTTAGGTTACTTAACTAACGACAGAGCGGGGGCTGGGCTAGCGCGGCTGTAAAACATAAGCAACGCCTAAATAGTTATCATATATAGATATATAGCAATGATAGACATTACAGATCACAGATGAATACATTGGATATACTAGGAATCCGCAATCCGTTTGAGCCTGCAACGAAAAGCGGATTACACGGTCGCGGTGAATAGCCAAATACCCCACCCAAGACCCCTACGGGTGCGGCAAACTACCCGCCAAGTACCCGAAGCGAAGCAACCTCCCTCAACACCGTGAGTAGGCCACTCGGCACTTCGAGATACCCGGTAGTTTGTGCACCCTCTCCATGGGTCTATCCTAGGAGCAAAAACAGTAAAAAGAATTATACAATGACGGCTACAACCCCGACCCGGTTGCGCGGCCATACAAATAATATTATTACATCAATTTACATATTACAATGAATGAAAGAAAAAGAAACACTCATCCCACATCCACCCCGGCTATTCACCCGCGACAATCCAACGCATTCATATACACATACCATCATCAAACACAGATCACAGATATGTATAACCCCGACTAATCGACATATAGTGATTAGCCGACGTTCAATACATATAAACATCACAGATATAACCTTTTAGTCAAAGTGTAGTGAAGTTCGATACAAAAATACGGATTTATAAGCCCCCAAAAACAAATTTCTATTCTGGAAAATCTGGGCACATATAAACCATCTTAAAAATCCCAAAACCAAGCCAGAAATACACTGCACCAAACTCGACCCAGAGCCGAGCCAAAACGGCCGCGGTTGCGCGGCAATAGCTTGCTATTGCCGCGGAACCACGGCGCTTTGGTCGAGTCACTGGACCGGGTTTGGTGGCTTTCTTCACAAAACCCTGAGACGATTTTTGGAGTATGATAAATTTTATTTTGAGCAGGAAAAAATTTAACAGAAAGTTGGTTTTTTGAAAACTCGGTTTTTCGATTTTTCCGATTCGAACTTCCATACACTTTACTACCTTGCTAGTTTATGTTTAGTTAGGCTCTGATACCACTGTAAGTCCACGTTGCCCATCCCGGTACTTACGGGGAGGCGGAAAACGGAATAAAAATCAAATTTTTACCAACTTAGGCAACATGGACTAGACAAAGAAGGATCTTTGCTAAACAAAAATAAGCTAAAGCTAACTAGAAACTAGCTAAGTGTTAGAAAGGTTATACCTAGGGCTTTATGTCCTTCTCTCCTTGCTCCTTGGAGTAGTGGAAAGAGATCACCTTGGTCGTCTTCTCACGTCGAAGAAAGATCCACCCGAAAGCCTCAACCTTTGGGTTCAACTCCAAGCTAGAAGTAACTAGGGTGCAAGAAGTGCTAATCCTTAAACCCTATATGAGAGTAGAGATTATCAAGAAGGGGTTTTTCTCAAGCTCAAGTGTTTCTCAACACATGAGAGGGGAGAGCTTGAGGGAGAGGAAGAACAAGAGAGAGAAAGCAAATGATAGAATGAGAGAAAAATAAACCATTCTCACATATATGTGTGAATTATTGTAATTAGATAATTAGCTAGATAATTGTCATGGTTAATCAAGACATGACCATTATCATTTCATTTTTAATGCAAATTGCAAGGATCAAAGAGTATCTTTCAAATGAAATGATGATGGTCAAAGTGTCAACCAAGGTCAACAAGTCAAGAAGGTCAAATGGTCAACAACCATAACCATGCACAATTATTTAAACTAATATCAATTAACCATAATACACACATAAGCATTAGGGTTAATAAAATGACAATGGTCATTAACCCTAATCAAAGTCCTCTCCCTCTGTCTCAAGCAACTGTGCATACGCACCCGTATTCGTGATCCGAGGAACACGAATACAATGAGATAAAACCAATCCCAAATCATATACTAGGATCCGGCTTAAACCAAAGCCCGCTAGTATAAGCTGTCCGGACAGCAAACGTGCACGAGTGCGCGGATGTGAACGAACCCTGTCGCAAAACGATGCGACCTATACTCATTTTGCCTAAAGGCGAATAGCTCTCTGTGTGGGACTCTAAAGACTCGACACTACGCTGGCAGTGGGTTTAACCACAGACCGCAAGCGGCACTAGCTGTACGTAACGGTCCCCAGGTAGATGTCGATAAGAAGACTGACGAGGTAACCCCATCTGAACTCCTACTGAGCCTGTATGTGACAGTCTCCGTACAGTCCGGTCTGTTCGTCTGATACATCGCATGGCGGGCCTAGGGGGGCGGTGAACGTCAGTCCCCTAATAGCGGTACAAGTCGTGTCGGAGTGTAGCCCAGAACACCCTGAGATAATACTGGAAACCTACCAGTATATCTCGCTTGCCCTGGCCAGGGACTACTCATGTAATGGCTCTCCTGGACACAGCGCGATGTCAACCCCCAATACCGGGAGAGACGAATCCTGTCTAACCGTCACTGCCTCCAAGTGCTTCGGGACTGCACCCAAAAACTACCTGTTTGCACGACTCCTTTGAGCCGTGGTAGGGTAGTAATCAAAGTGCAGTGGGAACACACTCGAGGCGAAGTGACAGTGTCAAGTCAACGGACTAAGCTGTACTCATGTCACCTGGGAACTGATAACTGACGATAGGTATAATACCAACCAACAGTTCCCGACGAGTCCTGTCCAGTGTACTCATAACCTAACGAGCACCCGCATACTATCTCAAGTACGACGTACTGACGGCTGTGGGATAGACCGTCTCCCACGCTGGGATGAGAAGCGCATACGCTAGTCTACTCCGGAGTATCGATGCCCTGTCTCGATAGTCCAACGGCTAGGGACCTGTATAAGGATGTGCTTATAGATCACCCAGCTCCCACGAGTGTGAGCGCCATCACAACGCTGGTAATCAAGCAAAGATCCTAAGGGCTCTACTAATATGTATATCAGCGATATGCTAAAAGAAACACATGCACATATTAAAGCAGAGACAAACCAAGTAGCATACTACCATTTCGAGCAAGATTGTATATACAACTGTGAATATCCCAAGCTTCCATCAAGTAATATACAAACTAGTATGATACAGTAATGGCCTCTAGGGCATATACACTAACACAGCGAATAGCATACACCAAGGTACTTCATCTTGGATAGTTCTAGTAAACTCATCCATCACGATGGTAAACAGGAATGGACTTAATGCAGATCCTTAATGTAAACCAATTATAATTGGAAAATCACTCGTTAGGCCACCGCAAGTTCTGACATTTGCCACTACTCCATCGTACATATCCTTAATTATGTCAATATACTTGACGGGGACCCCCTTCTTCATCATTGTCCCCCATAATACCTCTGTAGGTTCCTTATCGTACACTTTCTCTAAATCAATAAATATTATATGCAAATCTTTTTCTCTCTCTCGAAAACCCTCGACAAGTTGACGAAACAAATGAATAGCCTCTGTCGTCGATCGTCCAGACATGAACCCAAACTGGTTCTCTGTTATCTTAATATCCTTTTTTAACCTGTGTTCACTCACTCTCTCCCAAAGTTTCATGGTGTGACACATAAGTGTTATTCCACGGTAGTTTGAGCAATTTTAAATGTCACCCTTGTTCTTGTAGATAGGTACAAGGATACTTTTCCTCAATTCAGTTGGCATCTTTTTTGTCTGCCAAATCTTATTAAACAGTTATGTCAGCCATTTAACGCCTATTTCTCCTAAGTATCTTCAAAGCTTGATAGGAATCTCGTCAGGACCAACCGCTTTTCTTAAACTCATTCTGTTCAAAACTTCTTTAACCTCAGATAGTCTTATTTTACGCATGAAATCACGGTTTATATCTTAAGATTGAATGACAAGTCCATCCAAATTCTTAGTAAAGCTCTCATTGAACAGTTTGTTAAAATAATCTCTCCACATTTTCTTGATATCCTCATCTCGAACTAAAACCTTCTGATTTTCATTTTTGACACATTTCCCCGCACATAAGTCTCTGGTTTTCCTTTCTCGCATCCGAGCAATCCGGTATATATCATTTTCAGCCTCTTTAGTGTTTAATTTCTCGTACACCTCCTTATAGACCTTAGATTTAGCTTCCCGAACAGCTTTCTTAACTTTCTTTTTAGCCATTTTATACTTCTCAAATCTCTCCACATCTCTATTTTTCTTCAAATCTTTATAAGAATTCCTTTTAATTTTAATAGCAGTTTTTACTTCTTCATTCCACCATGATATGTCCTTAGATGATGGAGCACCACCTCTCGACTCACCAAGTAGATCTCTAGCTACCCTCTTGATACAACCAGCCATTTTGTTCCATGTTCTGTCTGAATCATCTTCCGACTGCCAACCCGCTTCTTGGACTACACGATCTATAAAAGCCTTTTGGTTACCTTCTTTCAATCGCCACCATTTAATTCTAGACTCTACCTTACGTCTAAACTTCCTAGGTCCTCCTCTAAATCGAAAATCTAGAACTGAAAGTCTATGTTGAATGGTTACACTCTCACATGGCACTACCTTACAGTCGATACAACAATCTCTATCTATTCTTCTCGTCAGAAAAATGTCTATGACTAGCACTTGATCCGCTCCTAAAAGTGATAAGGTAGGACTCTCTTTTCCTAAACCAGGTGTTTGCTAAAATCAAGTCATAAGATAAGGCAAAATCTAGAATCAAGCCACTTACTTCATTCCTTTGTCCAAAACCAAAACCTCCATGGATAGTATCAAACCCACTACGACTAATACCTACATGTCCATTGAGATCACCACCAATAAATAATTTCTTTCCGCTAGGTATACTTTGCACCATCTCGTCTAAATTCTCCCAGAATAGATGCTTACTAGCGTTTGCATAAGCACTAATAACATTAAAAATCTTTCCACCTAGAATAAGCTTAACCAGTAAAATTCTATCACCTTTTCTCATAATCTCAACTACATTCTCAAGCAACCGTCTATCTATGATTATGCCTACCCCATTACGATTTTTATCTCTACCCGTATACCAAAACTTATAACCCCAATACTCTATGACACTACTCTTTTCACCTATCCACTTAGTTTCTTGCAAACACATAATACCAACTCTCCTCCTAATCATCACCTCCACTAATTCTATTAGTCTACCTATAAGGGAACCTATGTTCTAGGAAGCTAGACGGATCCTATGAAACCCTTTCTTATTTGTCACTACACCCGGGGTCCGATGTAGCGCGCCGTTTCTGGACGACGACCTAGAAGCTCTTCCATACTTAACACTACACCCGGGATCCGATGTAGCGCGTCGCTGAGTAGGGGACGTCCCAACGATATTCTTATTATGGTTCATGTCATAGAATGTGACATAGTTTTACGTTGGCTGTCACAAGCCTACCAAAAGCCTCATCCTTTCTCATCCGGACCTGAGACCGATAATGATGGGTTTATGTGCTAACATGTAAAATATTAAAAATTTAAAGAGTACGTAATATTAAAAATTTTGAAAATCTTGCGATTTTTCTTATGTTGCATGCATAATATTGAAAAATTGGGACAAAATAGAATTTTGAGAATTCGGAAATTTTTGCTGTTTTCTTATGCTATATAACATGTAAAACATAGAAAACGTTTGGAAAATAGATAATATTGAGACTTTTGAAAATCTTGGGATCTTCATATGCTAGCAAACAAAAAAATACTGAAAAACGGAAGAAAATTCTTGAGATTTATGAAACTTTAGCGATTTTTTGTATGCAACAAGCAAAATATTGATAACCAAAAAAAACAAAAAATTTGAGATTAATTAAAATTTTCCGATTTTCATGCGCTATTTAGTATGCAAAAATATTTGAAATTTGTAGAAAAGAAAATATTTTGGGATTTTCAAGGTTAATTTCTAAATAATACTCAATGTTTTACCTATTTTGCACTTATATACCTTATTGATTTTTCGCTGCATTTAGATACCCTAAAATACAAAACATATGGATTTTGATTAAAATAGTAATGAATTTGATGGTCAATTGAAGGAAGCAAAGTATTAACAGTTTATATTTTAAGGTATATAAGTGCAGCGAAAAAATCAATAAGGTATATAAGTGCAAAGTAGGTGAAACACTAGGGTATTATTTAACAATTAGCTCGAATTTCATGATTTATGTGAGCTGCCAGAGATTTCCGTTCACTGGAGTCTCAGCCACTCGGACCGAATTTCTTTGTTCTGTTAAAATCTTAATAGCTATCGATGATAATTTCTTTCTTTACTTCACATAACTTTTTGTCTCTTTGATTCCAGAGGTTCTCCAAAAGTATGAGCAGCTAAAATATTGGAACACGGAAGAAATCAAATTTCTGAGATTTTTGAAATTTTATGATTTTCATATGATATACATTAGTATGCAAAATAATGAAAAAAGCAAGAAAACAGTTTTTTCTAAGATTTTAGAAAATTTTGCGATTTTTATGTGCTATATCATGCAAAATATTGAAAAGGAGAAAAAAGAAGAAAAATTTTGTGATTTCTGAAAAATTTTGCAATTTTTTTGCTAGTAAGCAAAATGTTGAAGAAAAACCGAAGAAACAAAATATTTAGAGATTGTTTGAAAATATTGGAATTTCATGCCTAGCAAGTAAAATAATATAAAAACTGAAGAAAACTGATAAATTTGAGATTTTTAAAAACTTCACGATTTTCATATGTTTTACATTGTAAAACCGAAGAAAACAAATTTTTTAAAGATTTTTTAAAATTTAACAATTTTTTATGTGTTATAAGAAGCAAAAAATAAAAACCATAAGAAAACAGAAAATTTTATTTTTTGAAAAGTTCGCAATCTTCGTATGCTATTACAAGCAAAATATTGAAAAACTGAATAAAACAGAAAATATTGACATTTTTGAAAATTTCGCGATTTTCGTGTGTTATTAATAATTTAAAGAAAATAGAATTTTTTTGAATTTACGCAATTTTCGTGTGTTATTAATAATTTAAAGAAAATAGAATTTTTTTGAATGTACGCGATTTTCGTGTGAGTATGCAAAATATTGAAAATTTTAAGAAACAAAAAAAATTCGGACTTTTGAAGACATCACGATTTTCATGTGCTATAACAAGCAAAATATTGAGATTTTTGAAAGCTTCACGATTTTCGTGTGGTAGCAAACAAAATATTGAAAAATTGAAGAAAATAGAAAGTTTTCAAAATTTTGAAAATACGCAATTTTCGTATGGTAACATACAAAATATTATAAATGTGAAGAAAACAAATTTTGGATTTTTTTCTTTGTAAATTTCAGGATTGTCTATGTTATGACATGCAGAATATTTAAAAACCAAAGAAACCGGAAAATTTTGAGATTTTTAAAAATTTTATGATTTTGATGTACGCATGTATAATATTGAGAAAAGAAATAAAACTGGAAATTTTGCGATTTTCGCATAATATATTGAAAACTAAAGAAAGCAAAAAATATTGTGTCTGGAAATTTCATGGTTTTCTCATATGCTATAGAAATATTGGAAATTCGAAAACAAAAATTTTGAGATTTTTTTAATTTTAACATGTTTGTGTGGCGTGCAAAATGCTACACATGTTTAAAATTCGAAGAAAACAAAAAAAAAAAATAAGATTATTGTATATTTCGTAATTCTCGTGCGCCGTTACAAGTAGCAAAATATTGAAGACGCAAAAAAGTTTTGTTGAGATTTTTAAACATTTCGCGATTTTTATATTTTAGAGCAAGAAAAATATTGAAAAACTGAACAAAGATGCCGAAATATTTGTAAGTTGGTCTTTCATATATTTTACATATAAAGTTTATAAAATATAAGATATTATAATTTATAAATCATATATCAATAAACTTTTAAATTATTATGAAAAACCATGGACTTCCAACCCGGCATTGCGCAAAGGGTCTTTGCTAGTCACATATATAAATGAAGCATGTCCATCATCTTTATTCTCCTTCATTTTCATCTGTGCACATATTTTAAGCCAAAAAAGAAATTACTAAATAGTGCACCATACCCACTTAAAGACTGAAATGAAAGGCACAAAAAGAATAGCACAGCCATAGCATTAAACCTCATTAAAGTATCTAATTGGGAGGATTTCTGCCATGTAATAATAATTTTTTATATAAACAAACTATCAATTCTATTCTATTATCATAGTAAAGATAAGGTATTTAAATTTGATATACAATTCTCAAATTTTAGTCAAAAATTTGATATACAATTCTATTCCATAGCCGCTCAGTAAATTAAACCTGCTGTGATTGTTATTTTTGTTCCTTGATTCAAAGGAAAAGCTAATCTCCAATTTGCTTCATAAATAAATCTTCGCCATTTTCTTCTTTGTCGTTGCAACCAGCGACGGTGAGAGGATGATGCTTGCTTGTGATCTTTCTTCCTGCTCTGATATTAGGGCCCCAATACCCTTCACGATTACGAACAAACCGAGGCCCCTTTTTCGCTAGTGCTTTGCTGAGACAGAGTACCCCTGGGGAAAAATTTGCCTGCATATTACAAATTAATTTTAGAGGGTTTAAATATTATTTGCATCGTGTATGTATAGCTCAGATAGCTCAGATAGCTCAACTACAATAGTGGGTAAAAAAGACAATGTCAAAGGTCTGCCGAAAAGGAAAAATTATTTTCGCAATAAATAGGTACTCCATAGAAAATGAAATTGCAAATTGAACTTTTGCAGTAAAAGAAGTAAGCAACATGCCAAATAAAAAGCTTGCAGTTTCTTTTTGCAGGAAACATAAATTATTTTTGAAGAGGTTAATGGGACCGAGAACGTTCACAACCGCCCTCCAAAAGGTAAAAACAAGGGGGTTGGGTCCTGGGATTAACCTGGGTGATGAGATGCATTCACAACCAAGTTGGCGGCTGGCGGCTGTGACATTCATAGACCCATTTGTCCCATTTTTAAATACACCTTCTACTGCACCAAAACCGCAAAGTTATGTCGAGAGTTGAGGGATTTATTTTTATATTCTAACAATTATTAAAAGATCAATGACATCCAAATGAATTGATGAGTATAGATAATGACAGCTCTACAGAAGAAAGTGTAGAAATTTGAGAACTCACTTCCAGAGTTGGTTTTTTGGAAAGAATTACAGTTCCAGATTGACTTGGCTTCTGATCTTTCACTGGATGTTCTTTCACCTACAGACCCAACATCCCACATTAAACATAAATATCACCATGTTTATGCAGTCTCTTTTTCGATCAATAATAGAAATTTGGGTAAATTACATTAGAAAAAACCCATCAAACTTTCGCAGTTTTGTTATAGCACACCATTGAAACTTTAAAGGCACTGGGTGCTTAATGTGACGTGTAGAGTTTAATGGTGTTCTATGAAAACAGGAAAAATTCAATGGTGTTTTATGTAATTTACCCTAGAAATTTAGAAGCAAAGAAAAAATCTTAGTAAGAAATTGAAAGAGCCAAGCGATGCAGACAGTACCCAACAGCGCATAATGTCCCAAATCACAGTCATCGGTGCGTCGGTTTTGAATCCGAGTGGTGTTGCATGAGTACCCGAGATTTGGTAGCCAGCATTGGTTACAGCAGCGTAAAACATAGCAGCTGATGGGGTTGTGCACTTGAGAGTTCCACACAAGTTATGGAGACTGATAAAAAGAGGGGCGTCAGGAAGTTCCTGCAGAGAATATAGCTTAGTTGGGTAATCATGTAATTTTTCATAGTTCCAAATTTGGATTATAAGATGATGCCAGCAAAATAATAGTTTTATATAGAAATCATATTTTTTGGAATATCCGGGGAGAAGATATACATGTCCGTAAAAGAGTTGACATTTTTATACGCTAAATTAATAAAATGCCATAAACTTCATAAATTACACAAATTATGAACATTTTGCTTTCCATTCTTATACCATAAACTTGAATAGAAGAAAAGAATTCATATAGCATACCCCAAAAAATTGTGATTCATAACAATGTTAAAGGTCGTTTTACATCTTCAATAAAGTTCTTAACATAAGAAAGGATCGAATCTGTTAAGTTTAAATTTTAGTAATTTTTCTGAAAAGATTTTAGCATTCAAAGTAAAACAACTTACAGCTTTCATGGATAAAAACAAAGTTATGGCGGTTAAACGTAAAACAAAATCCATGAATGTTAACATGTATTATCTTAATGGTTTTATCTGCACATATTCAGAGAGAAGTTATACCTTACCTCTGATATAGTTCTTAGCACAGCCGAAATTTTCTCGTATGCAGGGTATTTTTCCTTCATACTTTCAACATTTGACAATACAGATGCTACGAATTTTTGATCGTGAATAGGAGCAGACCATATAGGGCCTCCCATGTTAAAATTCTTCCCGCAATCATAACACTCTTCAGGAACCATGGGCCCAATACCCGGTGCATATCTCACTCTGTTATTCTTGTAGCAATACAAAAAAGGTACATAAGCTATAAAATGACTATTGTCATAAAGTATACGGTCAGTTGCATGCCCCCTCCCCCCACACACAAAAAGAACACCACAAAATAAAAATAAACAAAAAAATACAAAATACAAAAACAAAAGTAATAAAAAAAACTCTTATCACACTTAAACCCTCCTCAAGTAATTATTACCGCAAACTCCTCTGTTCATCGACCGAAACCCTAAAGAAAATGCTCAAGTTGTACTCTAAACAAGACAAAAAAGTTAGAGGTATACTAGACAGTAATTTGAGTTTGTTTTGAGTTAGATTTGTTTTTTAGACTTTTGATCGATGCGCGGAAGGGTTCTTTGGGCTAATAAATTAGTTGGGGTATAGGTGCTATAAAGGGTACAAGGGGTTTTGTGCAATCAACCCATACATATGAATAAATTGCACAAAGATAACATTTTAAACCTTAGAAGTAGCCCTTCCAAGACTTTGCAGATGATAAGAATCGCATCCTGTGCATTGATACACATACGAGAGTTTAAGAGGTGCATTTTTCATCTCACCTGCAGAACTGCAATTTAAAAACCCAGCATTATACATTACATTTTTCAAAAAATATGTGGAAAACAAAAATCATGCAAGCTGAACAGGAATTAACCTTAGTTTAAATTAAAGACAAAGAAACCCACGTGAAAATGTGTACAAAAACCCGGATATAGAAATCCATGTACACAGATAATACAGGAACAATGAAGCGCTTGTAACGATTTGCATGGCTCTGCATTACATGAAAATTTGATAAATATCAAATGTACTATTTATTTGCATATAACACCCTTCATCTAGGACTTATAACCCTTAAACTGGCTTATTCGCATCTGGCTCCTACGGAATTGTTCAATAAAGGGTTATAAGTGCATTCTCAGCCTAAATTAACACTTCCTTTACGAGTATAGAGTGCTAATATGCCCGCTGAAGGGTCATAAGTGCTGAATGAAATATAAATGAGAAGTGATATATGCACTATACTCTATTTATAATGAAGCCAATTGATTTTATTTGTATGGTGGAGTACCTCGATGCAAGCAAGGAGGATCCTCAATGCCATCTCATGGCAATATTTTCCTTTCAATGGATAGGAACCGTATCTAGTTCAAAAATCAAAGCAAAATCTTTAAGAGCATAACATTAGAACACTTGCGTTTAAACAAAACTCTGTAGTATCTCACTTAGAGTAGCAGACATCACCATTGTCACCACATAAAACTGCCAAATCAGTAGCTGAGCACATTAGCATGCCACCATCAATGACCGACTGAACTGCTGAATCCAAAAATATAGAAGGTGATCCATATGGGTCGAGATCAATCTGTGATACAAAAAATAAATATCAATAAGAAGTTCTAATCAAATCGTATCCAAAAAAACATGACACCCGAGTCAATGATTAGGTAAAATTTTGTGTTCTAAACCCTAGGGGTGCTATATTATATGCTAATAGACCATATGATGGGCAATAGTGCTGGATGAACATGAACGGTATTATATACAAGGGAAAATTACTTCCGGACCCAGTTTGGAGACATGGCTTATTTTTAAACCCACGTATTTTCAAATTTGTCAAAAAACCCAATACTTACAAAATACGGATGTTTTAAGCCCAAAATAGATTGTATGTATTATACTTAGGATATTTTTGCAAACTTACATGTTTACCCTCATTCTTTTTAAATATACATGATTATTTTGTTTTATATATATATATGATTTTTTCTAAGGACTATTATGGTTTGCTTCTTCCTCCTTGATACTTCTCTCTCAATTCCCCATTTTACTTACTTCTTCCTCGATTCTTCTCTTCGAATTCCTCATTTTTCTCATCAATCTTGTCTTCCAAAATATGCATCTTCTCTTTCAAATCCTTCATCTCCAATACAATTTCTATAATTCACTCATCTCTGTATTTTAATTTCTGTACCTCCCATTTTAAATCAATAATCTCCGAACCTGTTCCCCCGATTTCCATATTTCCGTCCCAATCCCCCAATATCCTCTCTCGTTGCAATCAATAATAAGGGGGGGGGGGGGGAATAAAAAAAAAGTCGGAAAGTAGGGCAAGTAATAATAAAGAGGAAAAGCAACAATAAAAAAGATAGATGCAGCAAAAAGTTGGGGCAAGTAATGATAAAAAAGAATAATAAAGAAGCCATGGAAAACTATAGATATATAATCGAAAATCACATGTTCTAATATCTTGGGAGATCCAAAAATCCATGTTCTAATAGCTTAAAAATATTAAGAGGGTATCATAGGCAATACATACAAAAATACGTATACAAATTAGGATTTGGGTTTATATCAATTGTTAAAGTATATTTTTGGGTCTTTTCATGATTTTGAAAACTTGTGGGTTTAAAAATAAATCATTTCTCCAACCTGGGCCGGGAAACAATTTTCCTTATATACAATTAACCCTTTTTTTAATGGGTTAATGGCACGATATCCCATGTAGTTAACTCGGTGTAGTACTCATACCTGATCAAGTGATTTATTAGCACAAACACCCCTTTGCTCCAGAACCTTGCAATCTCAAATTCAACCACAATCAACCCAAATGAATGTCTAATTTAACACTAAACTTGTTTCTGATGTTTAGAGTAGATTGTGAGTTTTATTTTCATGGTTTTTTTGACGAATTTTGTTGGAGGTGGAGTTGGGGGTGGGGTGGGGTTGCAATAATAAATCACTTGAGGGGGTATATGTGCTATCCAGGGTAAGCTACAGTTTTTTTTTATGCAATTAACTGTTTATTAATAGTAACATAGTAGTTTTAAATATAGGAAAATAGAGAGACTGAAGTTATATGTTATTTGTATTACTATCAAGTATGCTCATAAACCATATAACTAATATAACATCATGCATAGTACATCCATTACTTCATGATATATTAAGTGTACAACAGCATGCAAACAATAGTACATGATGATCAAGAAATATAAGATACTGACATTTTTATAGAAATACAATGGTCAGTGCAGTGTTATGAAGGTTCTAGTTGTATCCTTGTATTAATTAAAAACACTAATTACTTGTACATGTTAGACAGAGAAAACTCCTCACTTGACAACTCCAATGTTTGTGCTCCCATAAACAGGCAATTCACTAGAAATGTCACCAAATTCTAACTTTTCAACTCAAAGAGATCAGAGCATCACTCGCCTCACCATCTTCAACCTCTTGAGTTCAATTCTCACAATCTCCAAGACTCCAATCCAATACCTTTATGATTTTATCGCAAGGAATCAAATCCGTTCTTATATGTGATTCTTTTTCCACTATTTGTAACGGGCACCCTCAAAGGAACAAAAAAATTTAAGCAAAAACAAGTCTCTGTTACTAAATTTTTGATCGGTTATGATTGATGACTCTTTTTCATTTAAATCCCCCATGAAAGTGGTTTAAGAGTGTTTATAGAGGTAATTCTTAAACTCTATCCAACATATAATTACCAAATGACAGCATAAACTATGGATCCAAACGATGCCAGCCCCAACTCCAAACCCGATACATGCCTTACAACCATAATAGAATTAGAAATACAAGATATAACCTCAATAAAAAGTAGTCATCTTGTGAGTATTAGTGTAATCTGTATTTTTAAACTCAACCAGTTTTTTGAGTTTTTTCCAAAATAATTTTAGTCTACTCTCTTTTTTTTTGGGCAACACACTTTTGCATTCTATTAATCACTAAGTTCTTTAAAAGTGCTTTTATTTGCTCTACCTAAGTGCTTTATATTTAACTAAGTACCTTAAGAGAAGATGACGAAGGTAATACAAAACAAAAACGAGTCTGTTTGTATTTCAAGTTTTCGACCTTCAATATAGTACTCATATCTATGCCTCTTGCAACTATTCAACTAGTTATTAAAGGTTGTCATGTCGTAGACCGATCCGCATCAGGCTGCTCTTGATATAGACTGGAATAGCACTTATAACCACTTTTATAATAATAACAAAGTAAATTGATAGTTTATAAATGCTGGATGAGATGCATGAAATTTTTTATGTACATTGACATCCTATTTTTATGATTTCTACTAGTCAGTATTTTCAGCTCACTTTGATCATCTTCCTTCTTGAACTTTTTTGACCATTTGATTCTTGTTTGCAGGTGCAGCTGGTTGCACATCTCCCCCCCCCCCCCAACCTATTGTTTTTATTGCCTTGGAAGTTTTGATCCCTTTAACTTGACTTGATAAATTATGCCTGGATTGGAATTTGATACTCTGATATTGTTAAGTTTGTGGATCACTATTTCTCCCTGGAATTTAAACAAAGGTGTTTTGTACATCTTGTTGCTTCAATTTCTAGTGCTATTATCCCATTGTTGCTGCCACTACTAGCAAGTAGCAACATGAATCGCCTTATCTGCACCCTTTGTCTATGAATCTCATCCAACACTTTGATAACACTGTTTCAGTCACCTGAATCGTGTTTTCGCAAGCTGAAATTATATCGTCTTAGAATCAAAATGGAGTTTCCCAAACCGTAACCAAGATCATGGTTTCAAAAAGAACTAATATGATCCGACTTCTTTTTAGTAGTTTCAATATCTAGTGTAAGTTGTGTTTCCAAACACTCACTAAAGCTATTTCTGATGTTTATAATAGAATTTGAGTGTTTTAAAGGGATTTTTCGATGTACAGAGGGGTTTTTTGCACTAATAAGTCACCTGAGGGGTACAAATGCTATGTAATTATTATTTTTTTGGTTTTTTTTCCTTTTCTTTTGTGTGTGTGGGGGGGGGGGGGACTTTCATGCAATTAACTCTAACATGATTGTTTTCAAACAAGAAAGACAGAGAAACTGCAGCTATATGCCTTTTTTTGTATTACATAATATTACTATAAAGTATGCTTAGAAACCGTACAACTAATATAAGACCATACATCCATTACTTCATGATCTATTAAGTGGTTAACATCCATGCAAATAATAGTACATGATGGTCAAATATAAGATATTGACATTTTCCAGAAATACACTGCTCAGTCTAGTGTTAAGATGGTTATAGTTGTATCTACATATCTGTTTACAACCCCCTAATCACTTTATCAATGTTAGACTGAGAAAAATCCAGTCAATAGTATTTGTTTACAACTAACCTACATAGTTGTTTATGAAGCACGGCCAACTTTTAAGAAAAACATAAAGAGACATTAAGATAAAAGTATTTTACCGCCTCAAATTCTTTTGGGTGTGTAAGCATGTAAACCCGTGCATCATCATGATTAACTTCGACCTTTGAACATGCTATAGGGCCATTGAATTGTACATTTTTCACACAAGCTTCAATAGCCTCTGCAAAAGAGCATTTAGTTCGTAAGTGATAATCCGGTAAAACTAGCATAAGAAGCATATTCATTATACATTGAACAAGCTGAAGAAACCTTTATCTTTGTCTAGAGCTACAACTTGACCAATTCCATCTATCTCGAGGACATAACGTATAGCTCTTAATCCTGAGGCAGCCAAAGCCTGTACATTCATCAAACAAATATATTTCGAGAAGAAGAAACAGTTCTTTAGACATAGAAAAAATTACTTCGATGAATGATGCCTATACCTCAAGAACTCTGGGCGCACAGAGTTCACTCTGCAGGTTCGGATCTTGAGTTGGTTCTTCATCTTCTGTGATGCTGGGTGTATCAATTGATGAAAAAGGAGTTTTACCTGGTGCTCTTTGTTCTAATTTAAACTTTTTCCTCAACCTTGCATTATGCTCTTCCTTGAGTTTCGAGATAAAAGTCCTCAAAACAGCAATGGACAAATCTCTGTTGTTTACCTGAATACAAACTAGAGAAACATAAATTTTTTCCATCAGGAAATAAAAGGGTAACCTTTTCTGGAGATGGCATTTATGCATAACATGATTCATATCCTTATATCTAGGCCCTGTTTGGGTATGGATGTAGGATAACCTGAGTTTATGTTCAAGTGGAGGTAGAGGGAACGCAAACTCTGGTTCGCAAGTCCCAAAATCCATTTAAAATAAACCTAGGTTATGTTATAACTTAGATCAGACTCTGGAGTTTAGATAACTGTAGATATCCCAACTCCATAATGAATGCCAAACAAGGTAAAGTTAGAATTTTGAAGTTAAGTTTTGCTTCTTTTTTTCTTTTGCCTTTTTTTTTTGGGAGAATTGAGCGGGGAAAACAGCCGTCTCACATAGAATTTGATTGAAAACTTACAAATATAGACAAAAGGAAGAAATTACAAAATTACATCTCTCACTACAAACACCACTGCCAATCAAGAAAAGGCCTACTAGAATATCTACATATCAGAGGAAACTAAACTGCAACTTTACATGGGAATTACGTTTCGGTAACTTTATGCAACTCCAGTTTAGAAAACTTAACTCCATTCCCAAACAGGGTAGCCAGGCATTCTAAACTAGTATATTATCAGTCTCAAACACACTCCAACAATTTATTGTTAATCTCCAAACACATTTTTAACAATATTGTCATCTCAAAACATAATTTGTATTTCTTTTAAGCTCGATTATTTCTCTTTACCATAATTTAAGTTTGGCAAAAAAAAAGATCCAATTTTGATACCTGCCCATCAATCAACAAACCGAAACAAGGCATGCGTATCTCTCATATGCTTCAAAAATCAATTGAATTTTTTTTTGAAATACTACTTAAAATAAGTAAATGACAACTCAATCATCACCTGAGCTCTGTTGTAAAAGACATTATTTGTAGTATTCATAAGAATCTTGGCTTTCCCTTCTTCGATCACTCTAAAATCTTCAATCTTTCCTTCAAGTTCTTTGCCCGATTCAATCGCCAAGCGATTAGAAGAAGAGGAAGCAAGTGTGAGGAAAAGATGAGATTTTGATGGCATGCGCTGCAAGCTCGCTGCTCCTCTCATCAGTGACCTCATCGAATTGAAAACAAAAATTTTCAATCTGTAATCAAAATCGCAGCTAGGGATTTTGGACTTGGGACTAGGAACCCTAACTGCGCGCCTAGGGCGTACGTTAGTTTTTACGCTAATGACATGCTAGAATACGCATAATATGAACATTAAAATTGATTGGTTTTTTCCCCCTCTTTTAAAGATTTTTAGGATATTTGATCTGTTTTCCAATATTTAATTATCAATGCATTTATTAAAAGTATTGGTTACGAAATGTTTGTGGTTGTAGATAACATGATGGAAATTCTTGGGTATTTTAGAAATAGAAATTTGGCAGAGGTATGGAATGCAACTTTTTTGATATTCTATGGTATACGTAGAGAAGAAAAACTTTTTTGCAATTTAGAGTTTTTATTAGGCTAAATCTATAAAACCGCCTAGCTTTTGTCCGATTAGCAAGAAATGAACTTCTATCTTGAAAACCTCCATTTCTTTGTCCGCTTGATTTATCATTTTTGTTGTGGTATGCTACAATAATCACAAAGATTAATGACGTTGGGATTCGGTGTCCGCGCCGTGGAAACCGCGGCCGAGACGGAAACGGAAACAAAATTTTTAGCGCACACCGAACACCCGTAAAACCCAAGATTCGATCCATAGATCTAAACTAGCTAACTGAAAGTGTAATGATTGAGAAAATACAACCTTTGTCGCGTGTCCACCCAATTGTGGAAGACCCCTCCAACCTCGTAGTCTCTGGGATTGCACTTAAGAATCGACCACCCTTGTCGAAGACGATCCACCCGAAGGAATCCGGAGGAGGCTCTAACCGATGATCCAGACTTGCTAGATTGGGATGGTCGGTGATGTAGGAACACTTCACTAAATTTTTCTCTCTAAAATCTATGCTCAAAATGAGAGCAAGAAGAAAAAGTAGAAGGAAAAGAGGAAGCAACCATGAAGCATGGGCTCAAGTAAGGAATGAAAAACATCAAGTCAAAGATGAAAAAGAGAATGGCTATATAGGCTTGCAACCATGATGCAATAATGCACAATAAATGCACATCACCATCCAAGCCATCCCTCATCACCATGCTTCATTAAAACCTCAATTTCCACCTAGTTTTCTTATTTGTTTTTCTAAAAAGAAAAACAAATATGAGGTGTCATTCTTCTAGAAGTATTCCCGTATAAATACGGAATACTTCACATGGTATATGTATCGTTACATATACGCGTATCCGTATAAAAATACGGACAGCACCAAAGAGAAAAAATGAATAGTGAACAATAATACTAAAATATATGTATCAAAATACATATATAAATTATTAAATCAAAACCCGATTTAATAATCCGGCTTAATTCTTAGCCGTCTAGTATTATCAATCTCCAGATTAAAGTCCGTGTATCACGTACACGTATTTAAACGGACCCTTACACGTACCAACGTACGGCTCCTACATCTGTCCCCTGAACCGGGAAAACCCTCTGTATGGGACTCTAAAAACTCGATAATACGCTGGCAGTGGGTTTAACCACAAGCACGTCAACGCACTAACTGTACGTAATAGCTACCCATGTACTTGTCGAAAGGGGGTCGATAATCAAGTGCGTTCTTACCCTACTGAGCCTGAATGTGACAATCTCCGTACATTCCAGTCTCTTCGTCAAAGAGTATCACATATCGGGTCTAGGGGGTGGATAACGTCAGACCCCTACTAACCCGATAAGTCATGTCTAAATCAAGCTCATCACCAATAGAGATACTACCGATCAACTATGAGTAAATCTCATCCACTGTGACCACGGATTTCCGGTGATAGCCAACTGAACACAACGCGATATCGACTCTTAATACCAGGAGAGACGAATCCCTGACACTCGACCACTGCCTCCATGTGGCTCGAGACTGTACCTAACTAAAACCTGTTTGCACGATTTCTTTGAGCCGTGGTAGGGTAGTAATTAAAGTACAGTGAGAACTCACACGAGACAAATGACGACATCAGGTCAAAGGACTGACCTGTACTCATGCCACTTAAGAACTTCCATCTGACGATAGATATAATACCATCTAGAAGTTTTCGGCGAGTCCGTCCAGTGTACTCATCTCCAGTGAGCACCTGTATGCTATTTTAGGCGACACAACACTAATGACTTATGAGACCGGCCATCGCCCCTCGTTGGGGTCTAGAAGCGTAGATACTAGTCTACTCTGGAATATCGATGCCCAATCTCGATATTCCCATGACTAGGGATATTTAAGGATGTGCTTATGGACAACCCAGCTCTCACATATATGATCGCCATCATAATGCTGGTCATCAAGCAGCAATCCTACGGGTTTCATCAATGATGAAGACAAATCAGATAGCATACTATCATTTCGAGTAAGACTGTTATACATGTATAAGTCCTTCCTCAATTATCATAATCATCTACTTGCAATCATAATAATTGCCTTGAGGGCACTATATCCAACAATCTCCCACTTGCACTTTAAGACCGATTATTGCGGTATCGTGTACTCACAGCTCGTGTGCTACCGAATACCCTACTTCTCTATTAATCGGTTTCGCAAATCATGTTTGTGAAACTTAATTTGTTTGAGAAATAGCCTCAGTGAGTAGATCCGCTACAATGTTCCAACTTCATCTCTCTATATCTCAACTTTGCGGAGATCAACAATCTCCCAAACTGAGCGATACCCCGCCTCAAGAATTTGTCTGGATACCTGATGGGACCAAGTTCATCAATGAATAACTCCATCTAACAAACTTCTTGGGCTGTATTCTCTGTTGAGTTATAACCAGTATCCTGCACCATGATTACCTCAGTATCCCTATTAGAACACTATCCAATATACTGCTCCTCAGAAGAGGCTAACTTAAAACTCTGACAACATCTCTGTCATCCAGGTCATTTTGGAAGCCTAAACTGATAACCGCCTCTCAGAGGAGGCCGCCGTTATCTTATACCAAGAACATCCACTTATGTTCATAATAGATTCCCTTTGTTTCTCGAGAATTGGATTAATATATGCTTATTGCAGCTAGTGCAAAAGCAATATCTGGTGTTGTACAAGACATTGCATGATTGACTCAACTGCCTAAGCAAATCTGGTGTTGTACAATATCTGATAACCAAAGTCCATACTTTGTTGGTGTATAAGGATTCCATCTCAGATCACTAAGCATCCAGCCATTCTTACAGAGTCCCTACTCTCGATGGCCTGCTCGAATCTAGTTGGGTCATCATCTCATGATGCAATCCTCGCTCCCACTGTCATCGAGAAACCGAGGTATCTCTCAGGCAGGCGAGGAACCCTACCAGATCGGCGGAGAGGCTGAGGTTCGTCGGGGACTATAGAATCCTTTTGGTTCTGTCAAATCATCAGCTTTTGATTGTATAAATGGAACCTTTCCAGTTCTACATAACTGATCTTGCCTCGAGCTTGTCCAGATTTTGCTTTTTAGACATAGACTGGACAACCCCAAATCTTAACTAACTTAAGAGATAGGCTCTTCCCATACCATATCTCATATGGAGTGGTAGGCACTGATTTGAATCGAACCTTATTCAATAGGTATGCAACTTCATAAGTGTATAACTCCCAAAAGGAAATAGGAAACTCAGTAGTACTCATCATAGAGCACACCATATCTAATATTGTGTGATTGCTCCGCCCTGATACACCATTGTGCTGTGGTGTATTCAGAGGAGTAATACGGAGAGAGAATCTCATTCTCCTTTAGAATGGTCCAGGAATGCCATGCACAAGTATTCTCCTCCCTGATCTCATCATAGGACATAATACTTATACACGTATTTTGGTTCTCTACTTCTAACTTATATTCTGTGAATACCTCAAAAGCTTCGGACTTATGTTTCAGCAGGAACATACGACTGAATCTTGAGAGATTATCAGAGAATATAATGAAGTATAAAGAACCAGTCCTGGCATGTGTAGACAGGAGACCTTACATACATCATCATGTATCAGTCCCAAGAGTTCATTAACTCTTTCTCTGTTTCCAGTAAACGGAGCTATGGTCATCTTATCTTTGTGACATGACTGGCAAGTTTCACAAGATGTAAATTCAAACTGATTTAAATATGCATCTAAAATGTAACTTCAGCCAGTCGGGTCGCATTGATGTGACCTAGTCTACAATACCTCAAGAAGAATTTGTTCATTTCTGAACTCTTCCTCTTGTGTGTGTTCAGTATACAAGGAACTGTAGTTTGATTTAGAACGTCAATGCTTTTAGATAACGTGCCTGAACCGATCAACTTTTGATATAGGAAATGTTCAAAGCATTATCCATCAATACAAAATTTTTATCATTTCTTTACTAATAAAGAGACTGATACGATTTTGTATATCAGGTTCGGTATCTAATAGCATTTGTTCAGTATCAATGTATTCGTAATACAGGGTGACAGTGACCAACAGACTTGGCTGCAACACTTGCCCCGTTATCTGCCTCATGAAACTTATCACCCGTTCTCAGTTTTTCTACCCTTTTGTAGCCCTATATAACAGATTACATATCTGGGATCCTGATCCGGTACCAGATACCCAGGATGCGGAGGATACTGAGAAACAGTTCTTTGTAATGAACACACCCGAAGATGATGCATCATATGCACTTTCTTCGTTTGGGCGGCATAGGAATTCTGGTATTCCCCTATTTTCTGCTCTGTCTTATAACAATTATAAGTTGGAGCGGGACCAACGTTCCCCAGCTCAGTATAACAAGCGGGTTCGGTCAATAAATCCATATTATTATCTTGATTAAGGCGTGATATGGTCGCTACCAGGAGAGAGAGAGAAGAAAACACTCAGCGTGCGCTCTTGCAAGATTAGATTGGTTATATACTTTATCTAATCAGGATGGCTCCCACTGTTTTTATCAAATTTTCCTTCAAACCTTAAAAGGAAAGACTAGCCGGGATTAATTACACTCTACAAGTTCGCCAATCTTTCAGCCAGGCCAGTGTCGGTACTTTGAGGGAGGTTCCCCGTGCTTTCGTACGGACCTAATTACAGTAAACCTCGTTTTCCCAGAGGCGTAACCCCGTTGACACCTTTCTAGACACCTACTTGATCGGCTAATTGCAAAGTGCAAAACTCTCCCAGGAGTAACAATTACTCGCAGTGGGTATCGGGATCCAACTATCACATAGAAGGTATGCAATCTCATTGCAAATTTCAACACTTGAAACTCCCGATAAAGGTTTTTACCCCTAGCACCTATGACCTTAACTATGGTCAACAAATCATAAGTACTAGTCAAGTTCTACCCGTCATTTCGTGATTAATTAGACCCACTCACATGACCCTTAACTAAGGTCAACAAAGTCACGCGACCGTCCTAACTAATCGCATCATATGCGGTGTAGGAAGACATCACTTAGCTACCGTACACTGTGCCTTGATTATGGTCAACAAACACAGCACGAATACTAAGTACTCTACTTCCTAAAATGACGGAGGGTTGCGAATGGTTTTTGTGAAAACCTTTAACGCTTTGAACTTGATCTCGTTGCGGAATCAAATGGTTTTTAAATGAAATGTTTTCGAGGCTTTTCTAGTTTTGCTAAAGGGGTCACTCCCGGTGAAGGGATCGTCGGCCTTTTCCTCGTCGAATGAGGTGCGGGATATATCATATATATCACTGTGCAAAGCGGAAACTATAGAAGCGATCAAAGACAAACCGAGGGTTGTAGCATCTGCCAGTTATTGCTAAAGGAGTCACTCCCGGTGAAGGGATCTCGGTCCTTTCCTCATCGAATAAGGTGCAGGATGTTCTATAATGAACACCGCGATGCAAAGCAAGAACTGTAGCTACCTGTTTTTATTTTGAAATTCGATTCCACAACATCAATTAGGTTTATTTTCTTTCATTAATCTCATTAATGAATATCCCATCATTTAAGTCCACCTAACCATCACAGATAAATATAACGTACGCTTATGCCATCCGCATTCGCCTCGATGTCCCGTCTGCACCGTTAGGTTAGGTAACTAACGGCAGAGCGGGGCAGGGCTAGCGCGGGTGTAAAACATAAGCAACGTTTATATAATATATCATATATACTATATATAATATCTGTCACAGAACATCACATGATCACATTACAGAAAAATCACAACAGAAGAAACATATGAAATATTGGATATACTAGGACGTCCGTGTTTTCAATACGAGCCAGTATAAAACACGGATTCCACGGTCGTGATGAATAGCCAATCCCACACCCCTAGACCCCTACGAGAGCGGCAAGCAACCCTACCAATTCTAGGGTTAGGAGACCCGGACTCGACTCCTCAAGTTGGTCTCCCACTGGACCCCAGAACCCGGTTACTTGTGCTCCCCTCCTTGGGTCTATCCTAGTGCAGAAAAGTAAATAATATACAACAACGGTGACAACTTCCGCAACCTGGAAGTGCCCCAATAAAAGAATATTACATACAAGTTTTTACATGAATAAAAAATGAAAAACACTCATCTCACATAAAACCCCCCCGGCTATTCGAACACGACGATCCAACATAACATATCCAGCAACACATAACATCACATGTCATCAACGTAAGTAAATATGCGCATCCCAATTGTCGTTGACATATAGCAACGAAACCGGCGATATCACATATTACACTTACGGTCAAAGAAAAGAAAGTGTAAAACTACAACAGTTGGAATCCGCAACCTCTTTAGACATCACATGCCTAATCAAATGAATTACTTAGACATCGCATGCCTAACAATTATAAACCCCGCATTTTAGTCTCAAAATCGAAAACACTTTTCAATATCAAGTCGGGCAATTCAACAGGATTCCCGACATTCTGATCGAATGCTCGTCGCAAACTTTAGTAGGCGGCCGCACCCCTAACGCCGTCGACAAAGTGCACCAAGGCGGAACACCGCTGCCGCGAGCACCCGAACGGATGCTTTCGGCGACGGGGTTCTCCTACAGTCACTTGGTCGGGGCTATGGAGTGAGGCTGTCTATTAAGTTTACCCGGCGAGTATCCGCGTACGCTACGTGATTGCGACGTACTTTTGATCACATCAAAACTCCGTGGCAACTGATCAAGTGAGACTAAACTGCTATGTTTATAACATTCATCCAGTCATCTCATAACTATTTGCGAATTCCAAGTATTGTATCACATTCCGGATAAATAGAAAATGCTAAACTTTTCGATCGAACAATCGAACACCCAAGTTTTCCCGATACAGCTCAACACATGAAATAAGTCTAACAACATTCAGTTCGTGCCTCAGTACCAACGGTCCAGCCGTAGAAGGGTCAAGCCAACGCCTCACATGTGGCACGCCGTACTGCCCCAAACCCGAAGGTTCAAAGGGCAGTTCAAGACGGTCACATAATCGAGTTAAGGTTTGTTGTCTTCTAGAGGGTCCATCGCGTTACTTGCACTACTTAGAACGTCGTTAAACTACGGAAAAATCCAACAATTGGAAATTTCCCGGCAGGGGAAAAAGTGGGTATTTATATCCGGTCGAACTTTTTAACATATTCTAAAATTTATCCGGAAAAACACACTGACAAAATTAGATAATCCGATCGATACACTGAGTCCCCAATACAACCCAGAAAATGAAACTCTGGAAAAAATTATTAAAAATCTCCAGGAAAACCAGCACAGACAACTAAGGATTACTGTGCAAAATTGGATGCATAAAACGACAAACTGACCGCGGAACCGCCGCATGAGCATGCTCATGCCGCGGATCCGCGACGCCTTTATGGAATCAGGTCCTCAAATTTTACTGTAATCCTTAGATCTTCCTGCTGATTTTTCTGAATATTTTTAATCTGCAAAAAACCACATTTTACAAAAAAGTCCAGAGAGCATTTCAAAGTCGGGGTTTTGGGTCGATCGGACTTCTAACTCCGTCGGGACTTCGCCTAAGGCTCTAGCTAGTCTCTGATACCACTGTAGGATTCCCAGGCACTCTAATGGAGTCTCACAAGTGATCAAACATGCACAAATTAAAAAATTCCTTGTGCCTACAAACCCTAATACGGATCGTTAACTAGATATATAGGCGAAGCAAGCATGTAATTGAATTAAATGCTAAGGGAAAGTGACTACAACTTTTGTAGATCCGGTCCACCACTTCCTAAGCTCCGCGATGATCTCCCTCCGCTGTCCAAATCGAACCCTTGACTCTAGCATTGGCATCATCGAAGAATGGGCGGGCTTGATCGTCGGTTCGATGCCGAAGATGATCTACGTCGAGGCATCACAAGAACAAGCTCCAACTTCACCAAGCCTTGAAAACTTGTGAAGGAAACACCCTATACAACTTTGCAAGAGGTAGAGGATGAAGAAATAGGAAGTGGGTAGACTTTAGATTTGGATTTCTCACTCATTTTGGCTAGTTGCCATTGATGGTGCAAGCTTTTTTCAAGTTGAAGATGAAGAAGAAGATGATAAAGAATTATGATAAGTATATTTGTAAATGATAAATAAATCAATACTTATCATTTACTAACCCTTGGTTAGTTGTAGAGAATGGACCATGGTTAACTTGAATGGTTAGGGTTAAGGATGAGACAAGAATGGTGACTTAGTCAAAGTTTCAAGAAACTTCAACTACAAACAAATCAAGCCACCATTCTATATTCTTTATCATTTTCTTTTTCCAAAATAAACAAAAAGAATAAATAAATGAATAAGTAAATAAAAAGAAAACCCTAATCATAAACTTAACCATGGTCTAATTCTTTACACTAACCCTAGCTTGCATGTATCATCAAACATGATACAATCATGTGCACAAAATATATCACATATACAATGTGCACAAACCAAGTGAGTAAATCCATTTAAAGTGAACCAATACTAGTTAATGCAAAGTAATATATCAAATATATAATTATACATTAAATCATTAAATCAACACTTGATTCAATGATCCGGTCATATCGCATATAACCGGCTAGTATCCAATGTATCGGCTTATCGAATCAATCCTTGATTCGATAACTAGGTTATATCGCATACAACCATTCGACACATTTATCGCGAGAATGAAATACGGTAACACATACACGCATTACTCTCGGTCCCGCACATATCTCATATGCGCTCCTATTTCGTTTCGCTTGAGCCAGGAAACCTCTGTGTAGGACTCTAAAGACTCGTCAATACGCCGGTAGCAGATGATGATCATATCAAACACCCACAAGCCGCAAGCGGTCTGCTAAACGTAACGTCCACCTGGGTATTGAGCGATCAGAAGATCGACGAGCAAGCCCGCTCACACTCCTGTGAATCCAACCAGTAACACTTACCGTACAGTCCGGTCTGTTCGTCTGATATGTCGCATATCTCGCCTAGGGGTGGTAAACGTCAGACCCCAGTAGCTCGATAAGTTATGCCGACTTGAGGTCCATAACATTCGTGAAACTACTGATAACTCTTACCAGTATATCACTGCAACCCTGGCCAGGGATTTCCTGTTATGGCCAGTCGAGCATAGCACAACATCAACCCCCAATACCGGGAGAGACGAATCCCCTCCTATCGCTCATTGCCTCCATGTGAATCGGGACTGTACCCAAAAACCACCTGCTTGCACGACTCAGTAGAGCCGTGGTAGGGTGGAAATCAAAGCACAGTGGGAGACACACAAGACTCTATGACGATCTCGGGTCAACAGACTAAGCTGTACCAGTGTCACCAGAGAACTGCCATCTGACGTGAGGTATAATACCATCTGGGAGTTCTCGGCGAGTCCGTTCAGTGTACCCAGTCTCCACTGAGCACCCGTATACCATCTCTGATGTCAAACACCAATGGATATGGGATCATCCATCGCCCATCACATGGGTCGAGAAGATATACGCTAGTCTACTCTGGAATATCGATGCCCCGTCTCGATATTCCCACGACTAGGAACAATGAAGGATGTACTCATTGACTACCCAGGCCCCACTAGTATGATCTGCATCATAGTCCTGGAAGTCGAGTACTCATCCTAAGGGCTTTATCAACATGTAATCAGAGAGACAGAAAGTATACATGTTAAGACAAAGAGCAACCAGATAGCGTATTATCATGTCGAGCAAGAAAGTCCTACCTATATATGTCCCAGCATCCACTACAATATACATCCAATGTACAGTAATGGCCTCTAGGGCATACATATAACTAACATGACGCGCCACGTGGCGCACTGTCAGAACACACTCTGTTCTGATAAATGCTATAAGACAAAAATGTCAGAGCCCAATGCCTAGCATTATTAAAAGGGCCGAGCCCAAACAAAGGCTTAACAGCCAGAACAAAAATAAAATGTTAAACATTTTTTTAATTGGACTTAGCCCAATTCTGCCCATAAGTACTCAACTTAAATTAAATTGAGCATATCTGCTCACAAATATTCAACAGATCTTAGTCCTAAACTGGACTACAGATCTTTCAAACAATTCACACCGGTTTGAGGCTACATCTCGTTACTCCTTTGATATTTGTCGTTGTAATTCCTCAACGTCTTCAAAGAGGTGACGGGTCCCGACAACCACACATTTCATGGACTGTGGGGTCCTTAAACTCATGGACTATGATGTCCTTAACCTTGACCGTGATGTCTTAAAACTAACGTTGGACTGTGGAGTCCTTAAACCCATGGACTATGATGTCCTTAACCTCGACCGTGATGTCTTAAAACTAACATTGGACTGTGAGGTCCTTAAACTCATGAACTATGATGTCCTTAACCTCGACCGTGATGTCTTAAAACTAACATTGGACTGTGAGGTCCTTAAACTCATGGACTATGACGTCTTTAAAACTAACAATGGACTGTGAGGTCTTTAAACTCACGGACTATGATGTCCTTAACCTCGACCGCAATGTCTTAAAACTAACATTGGACCGTAATGTCCTTAAACTAATTATCAACCGCAATGTCATTAAACTAAACAACAGAGCCCAATTGCTCTCTTGTCGGATCTAAATGATCCCGTTAAGTTGATCTTAGTCTAAAATTAGACTAATGTATCCTTAACAAACGTTTAAGTTGATCTTAGTTTTAAATGAGACTAACGTATCCTTAAACCAAACCCCCAAACCCAAATCTAAGAAGATAGGGATTTGGACTAATCCACGTCCTACGGGCGACAACATAAATTAGTCTCCGTATACAATCCACGGGCAACCAAAAACAAAACAAACACCCACGACACGAAGTGACCATCTGGAGAAGGAGAAAGTGGTTACCGCGATGCGGTAGCGTAATTAACTGCAGGGGCTTGCGCCTGCAGGGAAGAGCGTCCCCACAATAAAAAAACCCCTCAACGAGGGGGAATCTGACGAAGTCTGCTACATCGGCCGCATCCGTTTAAACCTTCGATGCATGGTGCCATAAATCAGCTTGGCATCTTCGGAGAGGTGGACAGATAGCATCAATTAGCATCTGCCCTCGAAATTCAGGCCCGGACGTCCCAATGTCCCGGTCGCGTCTTTTCGGTGGAGAACAGATTCTGGCACGTCCGGTAGGACCTTTTCCTCTTTCCACTCCACACTTCGTGTGTCGTGTTCGCGAACCAATCGCGGTTTGCTGATGATTGCCTTTGGGTACTAAGATTTGGCGTTTGCTTGGTGCAGAAAGTGAAGGATCAATGGCATCTACTTGCGTAAAGTGCTCCAACTGCAGCTGCAACTCGCGCTCCGCCTCATCTGGAGGCATAGTTTACGGGCCACAAGCGGCTTCTCTGTTCACGATGCCGGTGGAACAGGTCACTCAAGCCACCACAGGGTTGTTTTTCGGGACCATGCTCCCGCCAGCATGCTTCAGCACTCCTGTACCAACACCAGAAGCTCCCAAGAAGTCGGTCTTTGATCGGCTTGCTACTACCGCGGCCCCTCTCAATGGGTCGTCCAGCACCGGCACCTTGGTCTTCTCCAGATTGGGCCAAAATTCAGGTGGGCCCATGATGAAGCCTGCACCTCAAGAAAAGGTTATTCCGAAAAGAGTGACCAACCTTCCTCCCGAAGTCGTCAAGGCGGCTTCTCCAACCAAAAGGTCAGTTTTTACAAGACTGGCTGTTCCGGTTCCCACTATGGTTTCTGTCCCTGCTCAGAAGTCTATTTTTGACCGGTTGGATACCGCTTCTCAACGGACATCAGTCTTCAAGAGGCTGACGCCGGCAACAACCCCTCACCTGGAAAGGGGGCAGGACAAAGCCATTCCCATCGCTGAACCAACACCAATGGCTCGACATGCTCGACGTCGCTACTGGCACCGAGTAAGGAAGGCCGGGGGCAACTCCCCCTCCGGGCTAACTCCACTAGCTCCAACGGTGGAAGTTAATGCTGCTGTTCCAACCGGGAACAGTTTTGAGCTGCCGAACAAGGTACGCAGGAACTCGCCTACTGCCGTACTGAAAAGATCTCCGCCACCGGTGGAGACTGTCATAGAAATAAAGCCGGAGCAGTCCCCTCAACGGCTGTCTTTCAAAGTTTACAAAATCTGGCAACAAGTCCGAGAGTCAGTGGTGGATCAAGACTATCCCCGCCGGCAGAAGAAGCTGAAGGTCCGACAGGAAGAAAACCGTCCTGTTAAGCCACAGAAGGCGACGACTACTTGGGTGCCCACTGCAACGGCCCCCTAACTTCGACCGCTCATAAGAGAAGAAGGGCAGAGAAAATCCCCATGCCTGCGACAAATGTCAAAGGCACTAAGCCCAAACGCCCTAAGTCTGGGGGCATGGTGGTGCATACCGTCTACATGGCATCCGGGAAAGAGGATAGCCGTGCTTCTACGAGCTACCGACCACTCACCCGATCCATTACAAGAGCTCAGGAACAACAGCAGCAGAAGCTTCAGGAGATGCTGACTGCGATGGCTGCACTCACCGGACCAAAAGAAAGCCCGGAGGCGTCATCGGAGCAGTGTTATGAGCAAGAAACCGATGCTGAATTCCTTCGGAGAATGCTTGAGAGGAAGGACAAAGAGGCTGCAGAACAGGCTGCCAATATAAAGCAAATGACCCTTCTATTCCAAGATATGGTGGGCATGATGATCCAGCCGGATCCCCCAGCGGAAGATCCTCCAGTAGCAATTGAAGATGATAGAGGAGAAACGTTAAACCCTCTGCCGGCTCTGTCAACAGCCAAGGAGGAGACAATTTCCAAGGCCTCCCTGGACGATTATATTGCTCAGCAAATAAGAGTTCACCAGGCGAATGAAGCGGCTAGGCAAATTGTTAGAACTGGGCGACCGTATCCAGGCTGGTATGATCAGATAAAGTACCCGCCGGGCTACACGATCCTGAAATTCTATGTGTACAAGGGGACAGGCAATCCCCATCAACATGTCGCCCAGTTCAGGGCTCTTTGTGGCAACACCGGGGGTGATGATAAGCTTTTGCTCCTCCAATTCGTCGGCAGCTTATCGAAGACGGCGTTTGAGTGGTACTCCGAACTTCCAAATGACTCCGTCAAGACTTTCGCAGAAATGGAGTTATTGTTCACCCAGCGATTTGCAAGTGCTAGTGAACGCACCCCGATAACGGCATTGATCAATGCCAGGGTGAAACCGGGCGAGACGTGGGTTCAGTACGCAATCCGATGGCGGAATCTGTGGTCGAAATGCGAACAGCACATCGAAGAAGCACCAGCGGTGGGCATGTTCGTGGGCACCCTAGACCCTCATGCAACTATTTCACAGTTCATGATGTTCTTCAAACCGACCACATTCTAGGCTTTTATCGACAAGCTAGCCCAGATGGATCAGATGGGTCATAGACCGTCCCTTCCAAAGCCGGAGCCGCGGAACGAAAAAGGTAAGGGGAATACGACTTTCGTTGCAAATACCCAACAGTAGCTCAGTGCTCCAAGACTAACGGATCTGTCACGCCCCGCTTCCCAAAATACGGAATACGAGAGGTAGACAAGGCCAGCCATGCTCCTACAGTCAAGTAAATGTCCTGCCGTAGTCACACTTCTGCTTCTAGTTTTTCATGGTAAACAGTAAATGATGCGCAGGTAATGAGAAATGCAGTAACTGAAAGAAACGATGTAAAGACTGACCTGAAGTAGAACAAATGAATGTAACTCGGAATGGCAAGTCAAGAAGTCTGTGATGCACGTCTAGTTCTGGTCCAGGCTAAATCTTCTCCTCACACTGAGCATGCATACTCAGGTCGTCAGAGCGACACAATAGCAATATAATATATATAAAATCAAGTGACAGTTCTAACAGTGGTAATAGATATGAATAATAGTAAATCAATGACAGCATGAATATGAATGTGCAGTAATCAATGCAGCGGAGCAGTAAAGCAGTACAACGATATGTCACGTATGTCAACACAGTATAAAAGTAATATAAATGCCAGTATCCCTATCAGTCTCTAAGTCTCACTGTACAGGTCACTAAGCCTATCGTCAGTCCAAGTGTGAGAGTCAACCACTCGCGAGTGTTCTCTACCCAAGGGTAGAACCCAAGGGCAAGGGACCATGGGCCCAACATGTAACAAGTATATCACGGTGATTATCACATACCTTGTAAATCTCCATATATCTCCCTAAATATATAAGCTGGCATGGGACTCCCGAGATTCTGTTGAACTCGCACTTAAACTACCCCACACCCCGTGGTCTACATCAAACGCTAACCATAACCCTAAATACTAATCGATTCGTGACAAGTCTGCGCGAGAACTGGAGGCAGGACCTCCATCAAGCACGTCCCGACTAATACCTGAGATAGATGGCAGTGTTGGATGCCTTATCTGTGACACCCGTGCAAGCGCTTCCATAAGTGTCCCATACCACTTATAGTCACACGTACACGCATCCCACAGACGTCGACAATGCAATAGAATAATAGGGTCACTGATTGTGTACAAGTACGTATCACTTTCACTTATTCACGGATACACGAACGCTGACGTACTTGCCACAATCATCACAAAAATCTAACACTGGGTAAATGCACGATATCAATAGGTTATCACTATAATGATATGGGTATGATATGATACGTAAACAGTATATGAAGCATGATTAAGGTGTCATGAAAATAGTGTTCTATCACTTGCACGATTTATCATGAAACGTACGTATATAGTTTAGCGAAACAATAAACAGGTAATAATTAGTATGTTCAGTTGTCCATCCATCGAATTTGTTTCAAGCCAAACGGGTTTCAGGATCAATAATTATAACCATTTCATTTTAAGCGCTCGCGGCTGGAAATCCGGTTTCAGAATCAGAAGTCCGTTTCGCAATGCATTTTAATCCCAGTTGGGATCAGATTTTAGCGACGCTACAGTTGGATGAAATCTAGGGTTTTCAGTAAGGTTTTCAACGTAATAGACGGATCTTCAATCGCATCTGTACGTCAGGAGATATACATTGTTTAACACTAATATGTCAGTTCTGATTCTGCTGGGACTATTATGTGTCCCGATCTATTAAATTACAGATTAAATATCAAACGGTAACGAAACAGAATGAAACCAATTGTGTTGTCTAGATAACAGATTTACCTATAATAATCAGTGGAGTTCCGCAATCTACAAGTTAAGGAGATCTTGTGGTACCCATTACGGAACAACAAGCAACAACTGGAGTAGCTCTGGACTGCAGTCCAGAGTCGCACTCCGATCCGAATATCATCACAATTTAAGTACAGGAATGTCCGAAAACTGGTATAGGGTTAAATTTCGTCGAGTCGGATTCGAATTGAGCCCTCGAACGCACCATTCTAGTATGTATATGATTTATGGTGAATTTAACGATTTTCAGGTACAATAAAATTTCAGTTTTACGATTAAACTTGAGGGTAGTCGTTTTGGTCATTAACGATCAAATTATCCAACGAAATTCATGCACTAGGTTCTCAGCCATACGGGCCAAACAATACCGTTTAGTTCCGCCAAATTAGGAAAAGATTTTCATTGGGAACACACGTCGAACAGGTAAATAGTGTACGTTTTCAGGAATAGTAACATAGCAATTTATATGATTTGGATTTGTAACATAAATAGAATAGCATGAAGCAAGTAGAGAACTTGCCTGGAGGTGCACGGCAACGAGGTACAGTACGGGCGCGTGACGAGCTAGCACCGCGACGGCAACGGCTCCGGGTGAGCTCGGGCCTGTTCTCGGCCAGTGGGGGCTCGGGGCGTCGTCGGGGTGTCTGCGGTGGTCGCAGCTCCTGATGGTGGGGCTACAGTGGGTTGGGTGAGAAGAGGGATCAAGAGAGAGGGAGAGAGAGTAGTGGAAGAGAGAGTGAAAGAGAGTTAGAGAGAGAGAGAGAGAGAAGACTGAGAGAGAGTGTGTGAGTGAGAGAGAGAGAAGACGGAGAGAGAGAGCTGAGAGTTAGAGAGAGAAAGAGACAGTGAGTGAGAGAGAGTTAGAGAGAGAGAGAGAGACAGAGAGAGAGGGGAAGGCAGAGAGAGAGATAGAGTGTAAGCAGAGAGGGAGAGAGAGTGAGAGAGAGTGAGGGAGAGATGACGATGACGACAACGACGATGATGATGAGGTGACGGCGTAGGGTTCAGGGCGATGACGACGAGAGGATCGCCGGCGAGAGGCGCAAGATGGCCAGTGATGGTTGCAGGGGGTTTGGTGTGCAGGGGATGCTCGGTTGATGGAGGGTGAAGTCGTAGAGTGCGAGGAAGGGTGAACGGAGGGTTGCCGAGGGTTGTCGAGGGTTATCGACGTCGGAGGGGCGACGAGCGGAGTTGGGTTGATGTGGGTTTGTGAGTTTCGAGAGGGAGAGAGGGAGTGGGGAGCTCGGGTTTGATGGTGGTCGACGGTGGAGGTGATGGTGATGAAGTTGGGTTGGGACGGCGACGATGATGATGGTGCGGGGGAGAGAGAGCAAGGAAAGAGAGGAGGGCGAGGGAGTGTGGGAAGTGAGTGGAAAGAATGGGGAGACGAGGGGGTGAGCAACGCGGTTGTAACGCTCGCGGGCGTCGCGCGTGACGAGCGGTGACGTGGGCGCAGGCGTGGGTTGCGGCGGAAATCAAGGGGCACAGTAACGAGCGCGAAGGAAAGAAAGACGTTGGGGAAGAGGGAGTGGGCGAAGCGAGTCGGGTCAGGGGTGAGCGGGAGCGGGCCGAAAGGGAGTGGGCCAAGAGAAATTAAAAAATAAAAGGATTATAGGAAATGGAAACAGAGGGCCGGGCTGGGGTTGAAGCGGGCCAGGAATTGAAAATGGAATTTAATTTATGGGGAAAAGAATGGGCTAAGGGGTTTTCTTTTGGTTGGACTGTAGGAAATTTAATTAATTAATGGAGAAAGATTGGGCTGAGATCTGGGCAATGAAAATGGTGGAAAAAAGAAATGAGGGCCGGCTTGGGAGTTGGGTTAATTAAAAAGGAAAAATTCTTGGGAAAAAGAGTGTGGGCTCGGGCTGTTGGGGATAAAATTTTAGTTTAGGAAATAAATAAAGAAATGGGCTTGGGGAAATAAGGGAAGGAATAATGGAAAGAAAAGAGAAATTTGGGTTTTATTGTTAATAGAAAATGGAGGTATAAAAATTAATTGAAATTATAAATAATATAAATAAAATTAATAATGGAATTATAAAGTAACAAAATGCAGATTTTGACAAAAAGGGGATGGGTATTACAGGATCAATTGGAAGAGAGACGACGCTATTATAATGAGAAAATGAAGCGTCCTTACTCGTTCCCATGGGACAAAACGAAAAGACTCTTCGAACTAGCGATGCGCAACAGGCTTATCAATTTGCCGAATCCAAAGCGACCATTGCAATCTGGCGAAATGAATAATCCCAATTATTGCCCTTACCACTAGACGGTAAGCCATCCAATCGAAAATTGCTTCATCTTTAAGGGATAGATCGAGGATCAGTACCAACAAGGCAAGTTTGCATTGTCTGAGAAGTGGAAAGTAAGCCCACCACAACCGCACACTCCTAAGAAGACGGACACACCGGGGGCAACGTGCTCTTTTGTTGAAGAAGCCCCATGGGAGGTCGTTCTTTCAGCCAAAACCAAAAAAATGCTGAATGATCTCCAGACATGCCCGACGATCAGGTGGAAGAATCCGCTGGAACCCCAGATCATCGAAGGGATGCTGAAGCCGCGCCCAACTCCAAAAATTGGTGGTGATAGCCAAAGTGTTCATACCCAGCCGTCGAAATCTTCGAAAAAGAAGAAGAAATCCAAAAAGCTCGTGAAGCCTGGCGACAAGCACACAGACCTGCAAAAGCAGATTGATGCGCTGGAAGAATATAACCAGAAGGCGCGGACTCTAATCACGCTCCAAGAGTTCCTCGGCCACGTCCTTGAAAACGGAGATGATGGAGAAGACTCGTCAGATGAATCTGAGGATTATGTAGCAAGTTGCCATATGATCTCTCACTCGTCGATGAACGATGAAGAAGCTCCTTGCACTAAGAAACCGGGGGCAAATCCTGAACCGGAGCTTCCAGAGCCATCGGACGAGATGATCGACGCATTCCTAAACGAAGCTCTTCTAAAAAGCAAAGCTGATCGGGAACGTGAGATGGCCATATTTGAAAAGGCCAAACGACGGCGACTGGACGAAAGGGGTGAAATACCCCCGCCAGATCAAAGTATATCCGCCACGAATAAAAGCAAGGTCAAGACGAGGAAAAGGTTTGCCAAAGCCATATCAATGGGGATGAAGCTACCACCCTCCGGAGGAAACACTCTTGATGAAGCAGAGATGCATCCTAGCTACTGCCTATATTATCGAAAGATTGCGCACCCCACTGAGGAGTGCAACGCTTTCAAAAGATGGTGGCAGGGGTATGTTGCTCACCGGCAACATTTTAAGCGGATGAAACGCAAAACTCGTCAGGAGCAGAGAAGTACGACCGAGGAGTATAAAAGAACTACCGGCAACTGTCGCACAGTCAACGCCGGGGGATCGCAAGTTCTCACCTTCGGAAGCGACTCTGACGAGGAAATGGCTCTTGGTCCTCTCTTCAAAGAGTCCACCTTGGGAAAAGTGGAGGAACCAAAGACCTGTGAAAATATTCAGCTACGCAGTCGTAAGCTGTCCGAAAAGAATCTTGGGCCCTCGAACAGCGGGTCAAATAGAAAAGATAAAGGGAAAGAAAAGGTCTCAGAGGATATCGCCCTAGATGACCAAGTCATCAAAGAGCTTGCAGCCAAGGACCCGCTCAAGAAAAGTAAGGTGGACTACAACGTTCTGGCGCACTTGAGGAAGTTACCCTCGCAACTCAGCATTCTCGACGCCCTTTTACTATCAAAAGAAGCAAGAGATTCTTTAATCAAGGCGCTACAAGAGCCAGAGCAATTCCAAGCTTTTCTCGCCGAAGAAAAGATGAAAGACGAGCTGGAAGAAGTACATATAGCCGATATCACCTTCGGCGATGAAGATCTCCTCCTCGGGACGTGCGAGCACAACCGTCCCCTATATGTCTCCGGATACTGTTATGATGTCAAGATAGGCAAGATCCCGGTCGATAATGGGTCCTCCGTCAATCTCCTTAATGTACGGGTGTTAAAGGAAATCTGCATGAGCGTTCAACACCTCGCTCGCGACAAAATCACCATCTCCGGGTTCGACTCCCAGTCATCATGGACACTTGGGTCCGTAATACTGACGTTACGCTTTGGGCTGCTCGTCACGGATATCAAGTTCCATGTCATTGATGCCAAGACATGCTACAACGCTTTGCTCGGCCGGCCTTGGTTACACGAGTACAACATCATCCCTTCTACACAACATCAGTGTATGAAATACTTCAAGGATGGTCTTGAGTACACTGTGACAGGGGAGTTGAACCCATTTTCCGTGAACGAAGTCCGAAAGTACGAAGATGCAAAATACTTCTTACCAGATTTCGAGGACACGGAGAGATCTCACAAACCGGAGAACAAAGCTATCCCTACCATTCCGGTCTTCGGGAGTGATACCGAGGAGGAGGAAGAGATAGTTTATTCAGGTCTGCCCCAGTACAACAAGCTGGGATCCTCCGCTCCTATGCTTATCTTCGGCAGCGACTCAGAAGATGAAGTCAACGCCATATTCTATGCTCGGCCATCAATACAAACCATCGCTGGTGAAGATCAAAGTTTGCAGGTTGCCATGGTTCCGCCAAAGCATTATAAAGAACTAGACACACTTGAAACCTACAGTGTGGAAGAGCTGCAGACGTTCTATGTCCCTCCCAGGCGAGAAAGTGAAAAGGCGATCCTATTCTACCGATCCGGGGAAACCAAAGTAAACAAAGAAATCTGGCACGACGCGGATTCTACACTTGATAGGCTCCGGCCCATCCGTTTGCCCAGATATTACACGAACAGACTAAAAAGGCTGTTAAGACGCCAAGGCGTATCTTTCGAAAAGACCGCTCGGAAAGCTAAGTTCTATGACAGGATCTGGAATATCCCTGGAACTCAACGCAAGTTGCCCAACGGGAGAATGGAAACGCTCGGGCTTGGATATGTGAAATCCGGGAAACGGGAACGAGTCCATGGTAGCTACGTCATACATGACTTTGATGAAGAAGGAGATGCTCGGTGGGAAGATGCTAACCCTGAACCAGAACGAGCTCCCGCCATGAAAATGCCCAGTCCGTCGTTCGAAGAACAAATGGACAACCTTATAAGAGAAGTGGGTCAAAAGGTTCGAGACGACCATAATCGCGAAATGGCCATCTACGAGAAATCCAGGACGCAACGCCTTCTTCAACAGACTGCGAAAGATGAAAATGCTCCTCCTTGTCAACCCATTGAACAAAAAGCCCGACGCAGAGGCAAAAATAAACCAAAGAACGGGAAAAGCGTTCAACAGCAACAAAGCGGGACAAAGAAGCCCCGCGATCGAGAATCAAGCAACCAGGATTCATCTCTTATAAAGAAGAGGGTTCGAGCATACTCTTTTGCCCAAGACAAGACAAAGAAGATACTTGATCTTGCCATAAAATATCAAATGATTACCCTCCCGGAGTCCAAGCACCCCGAGCAAGCAGGCGAAGTCTCTCACCCAGACTATTGCTCTTATCACCGAGCAATAGGACACCCTCTCGAAGACTGCTTCACCTTCAAGAACTGGGTCGAAGATCAATATCAGCTTGGCAAATTCACTCTATCCAGCAGCTGGAAGGTAACCCCGCCGCAGAAGCATGAACCTAAAGCCGCGAGAGTAGAACCATATCAACATCGGTCTTGGAAGCGAGCTCGTACCTGTCACGTGATAGCGCTATCAGAAGAAGAGCCCGAGAATATGGATGACCTCCCTGGTGCTTCGAAAACAACGATGACGAGGTAATCTCAGAATTTCTACCGGTACCAAAAGAGCTGGAAGATGGAATACATACTACTGCTGATAACCTCAAGAAAATTGATTTGGGGACGGCAAGTGACCGCGGCCGACGTTCGTCAGTGAGCTGCTGTCTGAAGAAAGGGTGGCTATGCTAAAGGACGTACTCATGCAGCATAAAGATTGCTTCACATGGAACTATTCCGAGATGTCAGGATTAGATCCAGAGATTGCTGTGCACAAATTGGCGATATCCCCGGACGTCAAGCCAATCAAACAAGCGCCGAGGAGAATGCTGCTCGAGCTTGAGATGAGCATCAACGCCGAGGTCAAAAAGCTAATCGACTCCGGCTTCATCCAAGAGGTTCAATATCCTGATTGGATCTCCAACATCGTACCAGTGATGAAGAAAAATGGAACGGTGCGCATATGTGTGAACTTTCGGGATCTCAATAAAGCTTGCCCAAAGAACGACTTTCCAGTACCGGTCACCGAGCTAATGATAGACAATACGTCCACTCATGAGGTTTTCTCCTTTATGGACGGATCATCAGGATACAATCAGATAAAGATGCATCCCGAAGACCAGAAGCATACTACTTTCCGGACCCCTTTGGGTATATTCTGCTATAAGGTAATGCCTTTCGGTCTAAAGAACGCCGGTGCCACCTATCAGAGGGCCATGACGAAGATCTTCGATGACGTCATACATGAAATCGTCGAATGCTATATCGACGACCTCATGGTGAAAAGCAAATCATACGAGGAACATCTCGAGCATCTGAAGATCGTATTTCAACGCCTTCGGCAATACAACTTGAAGATGAACCCTCTCAAATGCGCGTTCGGAGTTTCCTCGGGCAAATTCTTAGGATTCATTGTTCGACACCGAGGCATCGAGATAGACCCGTCGAAGATTAAGGCGATCATGGAAATACCCCCGCCAAAGACACTCAAGCAGCTACGATCTCTCTAAGGGAAGCTTGCGTATATCCGGCGATTTATAGCCAATCTTTCAGGGAAATGCCGCCCTTATAGTCACCTGATGAAGAAGGGAACTCCTTTCGTCTGGGATCACAAATGCCGAAGCGCACTGGACGAAATCAAGCAGTACCTGCAGAATCCGCCAGTGCTGGCCGCTCCGGTCAAGGGAAAACCTCTCGTCCTGTACACAACAGCCCTCGAAGGTTCTTTAAACGCGCTATGGGCACAAGAGAACGACCAAGGAAAAGAAAGAGCTCTCTACTACTTGAGTCGAGTTCTACTAGGGGCAGAAAGCAATTACTCTCCCATCGAAAAACACTGCCTGGCGTTGATCTTCGCGATAATGAAGCTCAGACACTACGCGTTGGCGCATGAGGTCCATCTCATATCAAAAGTGGATCCTCTCAAGTATTTAATGTCAAAAGCCATATTAACGGGGCGACTTGCTAAATGGGCCCTGCTCTTGATGGAGTTCTCAATAACCTATCAACCTCTTAAGGCAGTAAAAGGCCAGGCCATCGCCGACTTCCTCGCCGAGCATCTGATACCTGCCGATTCTCCTTTGAATTGCGAACTGCCAGACGAACACGCGTTTGACACGATCGACGGAAGTGAAACCCGGTGGGAACTTTACTTCGATGGAGCATCTTCGATGAAGAAGCGCAAACAAGACATCCCCATAATCAAATCAGGGGTAGGCATCATCTTCATAACTCCACAAGAAGGGATAATGCGCTTTGCTTTCTCCTTAACAGAGCCGAGGACAAACAATGAAGCCGAATATGAAGCTTTAATAGCAGGTCTTGAGATCGCTATCGATATGGGAATTGAAGACCTTCTCATATACGGAGACTCCCAACTGGTTGTTAGTCAAGTAAACGGCGACTATCAAACGTGCAAACCAGAACTGGTGAAGTACGGCGAGAGAGTACAGCAACCGCCGACTCAAATTCTTTCCTACACCATGGAAAGCTTACCGCGCGCGGAAAATAGCAAGGCGGATGCATTAGCCAAGCTCGCTAAGGAACTGACTGATGGGAACCTCGATGACGTGAGGATCGTTGTGCAAAGCCGACGGGTTCTCGTACCGGCAGAAATACTTCCAAAGTCATCCGAGGAAAAGGGAACGATCGAGCGAATGACACTGCAGATAAAAGACCAGGAAAAGGTTACGGATTGGAGAGAAGTTTTCATAGACTACTTCAAATCCCGTCGAACGCCCGAAGATGCATCTTCAAGATATCAGCTTATAAAACGAGCTCTGTCTTTTGCTTTCGTCAATGATACTCTGTATAAGAGATCATTCGATTTTCTGTGGTTGAGATGCTTGGGACCTGAAGAAGCAAAAAGAGTCGTCCAAGAAACTCACGACGGACTCTGCGGTTCTCACCAAGCCGGGCCGAAGATGAAGTTGAAGATCAAACGGATGGGTTATTATTGGCCCACGATGATCCAGGACTGCCTCGAGTATGCGAAGCAATGCCACTCGTGCCAGATCCATGGGGATTTTATCCATCAGCATCCGAATCCGCTACATCCAACGGTGGCTAGCTGGCCATTTGAAATGTGGGGGACTGACATAATCGGCCCCATCAAACCAGCATCGTCCAGAGGACATCGATTCATTTTGGCGACAACTGATTACTTCTCCAAATGGGCAGAAGCAGTACCGCTGAGGGAAGTGAAGACGGAGAATATCCTCCATTTCTTCAAGACACACGTCATTTATCAATTTGGAACTCCGCGACGAATTATCTCCGATAATGGGCCAGCCTACAGAAGCCACAAGATCAGCCGCTTCACACAACAACATAACATAGACTGGAGATATTCATCAGTCTATAATCCCCGAGCTAACGGTCTAGCTGAGGCTTTCAACAAGACCTTGACAAAGATCGTGAAAAAGACGGTGTCCCGAAATAAGAAGGACTGGCACGAGAGACTGCATGAAGCTCTCTGGGCGTACCGGACTACGTTCAAAACGGCCACGAACACAACTCCATACGCATTGGTATTCGGCACAGAAGCAGTACTCCCCCTCGAGATAGAGTTACCCTCTCTATGAGTGGCAGTTCATTACGAGCTAACGGACGAAGAGAATGCTCATTTTCGGCTTGAGGAGCTCGATTCCCTCGATGAAACCCGGCTCATAGCGCAACAGAATCTGGAGGCTTATAAAGCAAAGATGACGCGCTCATACGAAAGATTGACTACGCCGAGGACATTCCGCCAAGGCGAACTCATGCTAGTGGTCAAAAGACCTATGATCCCCAATCGCGCCAAGCGGGGAAAATTCGAGCCGAACTATGAAGGCCCGTACATTATAGATAAGGTCTACCAGGATGGGGCCTATCTACTCATAGACATGCATGGTGAAAGACCTTTCAGGCCAATAAACGGTCGCTTCTTGAAGAAGTACTACGCTTGACGAGTCACGGCCTAGGTTAATGATAGATGACGACGACTATGTCCGCTCGCTATCTTCTTAAGCCCAAACTCTATAAGTAGTAGCCGGCTTTCTTTTCTCGGACCGAAATGTCCTAAAACTAACAACGGACCGAAACGTCCTTAAACTAACAACAGACCGAAATGTCCTTAAACTAACGATGGACCGAAAAGCCCTTAAACTAACGACGGATCGAAACGTCCTTAAAACTAACAACGGACCACTATGTCCTAAAACTAGCTGTTGACCGAGATGTCGATAAACTACGGTGGATTGTAGCATCCCAAAGCTGATAAAAAAAAGAATAAAAAAAAAGAAGAAGAAAGAAAAACGGTACGTCCGTAAGCAAAATGGGCACGGATGAAAACCCGAAAGGGCTCCGTGAGTAAAAACAGCAGGGCTACCGGCGAGTTTTGTGAAAACCCGAAAGGGCGCAACCTCGTTAGAATAAAAAATATAAAAACGGTATGTCCATAAGCAAAACGGGCACGGATGAAAACCCGAAAGGGCTCTGTGAGTAAAAATAGCAGGGCTACCGGCGAGTTTTGTGAAAACCCGAAAGGGCGCAATCTCATTAAAAGACACTTGCAAGGTCCTCTCGACTTTGTAAGGAGAATCCACCTGCGTGAGATCCTTACGACTCACAAAGAAGCAACACACTTAGAGATCCCCACGATTCCTAAGGAGAAATTACACTTGCGAGATCCTCACGACTCGTAAGAAGAATCCTCTTATGAGACCCTCATGGCTCATAAGATTCAAAAGTCTTAAGCTACAAGGATCTAAACTTGTTCTTAAGAAGCCCCCACAACCTCCAATACTGCCCTACAAGTGGCTCAATACTGACCATTGTATACAATCCACAGGCGTGAATAAACATTTCCCTAACAAAGTCCCATCCGTGACTAGGGATATGTCTACACGGTGAACAACCCTTGTAGGTCCTCTCGACTTATAAGGAGAAAACACTCTTGTAAGATCCTTACGACTTATAAGGGAACATGCACTTAGGAATCCTCACGATTCCTAGGGAGAAAACGCACCTACGAGATCCTCACGACTCGCAGGGAGAAATACCCTTATGAGACCCTTACGGCTCATGAAGTCAAAAGCCTTAGTCGACAGGATCTTAACCCTGTTTACTAAGCCACCTTTGTCTGACATCGACAGAGGAAAATGATGATTCGCTCCTGGCAATATTCCAGTTGTAGCGATGCTGATGCCGAAATCGGTTTCTAATCCCAAGCTTGCAGCGAAAAGCCAGCAAGCCCCACATGCGTACGAAATAGCCGAAATGATGGGGCAACTTGCAACAAAATCAGCAAGTAAAAAATGTATGCATGCAAAAGAGCCGAAATGATTGGGCAACTCGCAATAAAAAGCAGCGAGTAAAAATAAAACAAATAGCCGAAATGATTGGGCACCGCGAAAAATAGCCGAAATGATTGGGCAATCGCGACTTTCGCGATATGAAAGCTGAAATGATAGAGCATCGCAGAAAGAAAAATATAAAATGAAACTTATGCCCTACAGGTGAGATCACATCGATCCCTGTATACAATCCAGGGGCGCAAACAAAGAAGGAATCACACCTTTCCTCCCCAGGTTTCATCAAAAGAAGAAGCCAAATCTCAACGGTTCACAGACAGCCTGGAGATCATCTCAACATTCATCTCATCACAACAGACACAACATCAAGCAAATCGAAACAGCGACAACCCCCAGTTCCATGACTCGGCGGTGCACAGATAACCAAGAGTCAAACCCTGACTCCGTGAAATACGGATAAAGTCAAAATTCCTGGATACGTGGAACGCGGATTATGTCACTCCTGACCCCGTGGGAAACGTCCAGAGCGGATCCTAGTCCTCGCAGAGCACGGCAATGACCCCATGCGAAGTATCCAGAGCGGAGCCTGGTCTTCGCCGAACACGGCAGTGAACCCGTGGGAAGCATCCAGAGCAAAATTCCTGGTCATGTGGAACGCGGCTTATATCAATCCTGACCCCGTGGGAAATGTCCAGAGCGGATCCTGGTCCTTGCAGAACATGGCAATGAACCCGTGGAAAGCATCCAGAGCGGAGCCTGGTCCTCGTAGAACACGGCAATGACCCCGTGCGAAGCATCCAGAGCGGAGGCTAGTCCTCGCCGAACACAGCAGTGAACCCGTGGGAACCATCCAGAGCAAAATTCCTGGTTACGTGGAACGCGGCAATGACCCCGTGGGAAACGTCCAGAGCGGATCCTGGTTTTCGCAGAGCACAGCAGTGAACCCGTGTGAAGCATCCAGAGCGGAGCCTGGTCCTCGCCGAACACGGCAGTGAACCCGTGGGAAGCATCTAGAGCAAAATTCCTGGCTACGTGGAACGCGGCAATGACCCCGTGGGAAACGTCCAGAGCGGATCCTGGTCTTCACAGAGCATGGCAATGACCCCATGTGAAGCATCCAGAGCGGAGCCTGGTCCTCGCCGAACATGGCAGTGAACCCGTGGGAAGCATCCAGAGCAAAATTCCTGGCTACGTGGAACGCGTATTATGTCACTCCTGACCCCGTGGAAAACGTCCAGAGCGGATCCTGGTCCTCGCAGAGCATGGCAATGACCCCATGTGAAGCATCCAGAGCGGAGCCTGGTCCTCGCCGAACACGGCAGTGAATCCATGGGAAGCATCCAGAGCAAACATCGGACTGTGGGGTCCTTAAACCCATGGACTATGATGTCCTTAACCTCGACCGTGATGTCTTAAAACTAATATTGGACTGTGAGGTCCTTAAACTCATGGACTATGATGTCCTTAACCTCGACCGTGATGTCTTAAAACTAACAACGGACTGTGGAGTCCTTAAATCCACGGACTATGATGTCCTTAACCTCGACCGCGATGTATTTAAACTACAATATCCTGGAAAAACGTCGAGAGCGGAGCCTGGTCCTCGTAGAACACGGCAGTGAACCCGTGAGAAGCATCCAGAGCAACCCATGACTCCGTGAAATGCGGATAAGGGCAACTTCACCCATCACTTACGGGTCCTCACGACTCGTAAGGGAGTAAATTCTCTTATGAGATCCTTACGACTTTCAAGAGAAAACACACTTAGGAATCCTCACGATTCTTAAGGAGAAATTACACCTCCAGGATCCTCTCGACCGGTAGGGAGAAAATTCTTTATGAGACCCTCACGGCTCATAAAGTTGAAAAGTCTTAGGTGACAGATCTTAACCCCGTTTTCTAAGCCATCACCACCTCACAAAGAGCCCAAGACTGACAGCTACATACTATCTATAGACCGCGCTTGCTAAAATCACATGGCAACAACACAGAAAAGAGAAGAAAGTGACAAGGAGAACACTTGATTTGCATTTGATTAAGCGTTCGAAGCATACCAGTCCATGCATGTGCAAAAGATTTAGTACATAAAATAAAACACGCTGAAATGAGAAATTTATCATTCATACTTCAAAAAAAAAGTTCTTACAATCATAAAAACAATAAACAAAAACATCATAAAGATGGTTACAATGGCAAAACCTCAGATCCAGGACATGGATTGAGGAACTCAAAAGTGACTTTGTCCAGAATCTTCCAGGCATTTCGAACCATCCTAGTATACTTTCTTTCGCGATCACAAGCGTCGGGATTCTCACAGATGTCCTCCACCCTCCGATAGGCAGCAAGTATGGCCGATTGTTGAAAGGCCTGATGCAGGAGATCGATAAGATTGTCTCGCCTTCTCTTTGAGATTAGGCTTATCAGATACACCGAGTGCACCTTATCCTCGGCGGCATCCAATGCCCTAAGCGGCACGCCGGTGTAGAATAAAGGAAGCGCTTCCCAAATCGCTCCCACAATAAGCTTCAGAAGAGAGGAACGTCGAGGAAGCAGCCGACCATTGTATGCGTCAAAGCGACTTATGATTTCGGCACATTCGGCGTTTGTGAATTCTCGATTCTGAGAACGCCCGAGTGAGCAGATGTCTCCGTAAGAGATAATCTCGTCGAGGTCATACATATGAGCATCCATTACTCCTGAAAAAGAAAATCAACAAAAATTAGCGGACAGACTGATTAAGTGAATTCTTACTAAAAACAAGCACATGGAGTTAAACCCCTCGAGAGCAATGCTCTGCATACAGGAGTGACACCTGTCAAAATCGATTATAAGGGGAATTTAAAGAAATTCCCCGAGAATACTGAGAGCCTTGCTCTGAGAAGATGATATAATCCATCAAAAATAAAATTCCATTTTTAATCTTCAAGATCCATGAAGAACTCTTAAGAGTTCTTCTATATGATTTGAAAGGAGCAAAGCTCCATTAATGAATTAGGAAATCATAAGTAAAATCCTTTTAAAAGAGCAAAACTCTACTAATGAAACCCTAAAAGGGTTCTCTCCAGATCGAAGATCTATGAAGAGCAAGGCTCTGTTAATGGGTAAAAACCCTAATTTATTAAAAATTAAAAAAAACTTTACTTATGTTTGAGTAGAGTTCTGACACTTGAAAAGTTTTGAAGAGCAATGCTCTGAATAAAAATTCTTAAGAAGATGATAATCATATAAGGACCAAAGGTCCTATTTATAGGCGCTAAGCCGCCTCTTCAACTTCTGAGTCGATCCGAGGGCTCAGATGTTGCCACCGCTGCGCTCACGTGTGGGCCACGTAAGCGCAACGGTGGGGGGGCATTTGTTTCACCAATCAGAGCAAAACTCTGTTCAAATTCCAAGATTTGAAATGAAGCGACGCTTCTGTTTCCCCCAATTAGAGCAAAGCTTTGTTTCAAAATTCAAAATTTAAATTAAAGCAACGCTTCAGATTCTGTGCGCTGCGCGTCGCGTGTCAGACATAGGTTCGCTAGTGCAGTTGTGCTGCGCGCCACGTGTCAGACACAGGTGCGCTAGCGCAGTTGCGCTGCGCTTTGCGCTACGTGCCACGTGTCAAACACGGGTGCGCTAGCGCAGTTGCGCTGCGCTGTGCGCCACGTGTCGAACGTATGTGCGCTAGCGCAAGGTGCGCCAGCGCTGGAATTAAAAATCCCCCACCGTCAGATTTAAAGATCTACTAATAATAAATTATTAATTAATCAGAATTAAAATTCTGTTATGGAAAGATTTTTCAATCTTATTAAAACAAGAAGATTATCTTCTGTAAAGCAGAAGCCTTAGGATCAAAGATCCAACGGTGGGAAATATTCCCAAATCAATCAGAGGAAGATCTCTTAAAACTGATTTAATAAATCAATTGGCCCTATATAAAGGCCCCTAGACTTCAAGTCAAAAAGAGACAGAAAAAGAGAGAAAGATACAGAAAAAAGAGAAAGAAAAACCCTCTGCAAAAAAAGAGCAAGCTCTTAGAAAAAAGATTTTTTTCTTCATCTTCAAGGTAAAAAAAAAGAACTATGTTCTTGAACAATAGAGATGAAATCATCTCGTAAAAAGAAAAACCATCTTCTAAAAAGATCAGAGATCTAAGAAAAAGACCAAGGTTTTTAATAAAAAAGAAAATATCAAAAAGATCTAATCATAAAAAAACTAAAAGAAGTATTTTACTTCATTCACGGATCTTTTGATCTATAAAGGCAGAGACTTTTATAAAAACAAGAACTTTTGTTCTCGGATCTTGAGGCAAAGCCTCCTTTGAAGAACATAAATTTGTTCTTTGATCTTAAAATTGATAAGATGCGCTTTGCGCTACTGAAAAGTGCCTTGCACTCATGAACTGCGCCTTTGCGCTCCCTGGATCGGCGCTCAGCGCCAAAACGTGCCACGTGTCAACCATAGACACCACTTGCGCTTTGCGCTTTTAAAACAGAGCGCTGCGCTCATAGACTGGCGCTCAGCGCCAAACGCGCCACGTGTCGCTCGCTGGCGCGCCAACAGACTAGCGCAAAGCGCTCATAAATGGAAAGCGCAATGCGCTAATGAATCGACGCTTAGCGCTAAGTGCGACACGTGTCACCTTCGTGTGTGCTAGCACAATGCGCTCTTTAATTGGCGCAAAGCGCCTGACGCTCCCCGTGGCGCACTGTCAGAACACACTCTGTTCTGATAAATGCTATAAGACAAAAATGTCAGAGCCCAATGCCTAGCATTATTAAAAGGGCCGAGCCCAAACAAAGGCTTAACAGCCAGAACAAAAATAAAATGTTAAATATTTTTTTAATTGGACTTAGCCCAATTCTGGCCATAAGTCCTCAACTTAAATTGAACTGAGCATATCTGCTCACAAATATTCAACAGATCTTAGTCCTAAACTGGACTACAGATCTTTCAAACAATTCACACCGGTTTGAGGGTACATCTCGTTACTCTTTGGATATTTGTCGTTGTAATTCCTCAACGTCTTCAAAGAGGTGACGGGTCCCGACAACCACACATTTCATTTACTGTGGGGTCCTTAACCTCATGGACTATGATGTCCTTAACCTTGACCGTGATGTCTTAAAACTAACGTTGGACTGTGGAGTCCTTAAACCCATGGACTATGATGTCCTTAACCTCGATCGTGATATCTTAAAACTAGCATTGGACTGTGAGGTCCTTAAACTCATGGACTATAATGTCCTTAATCTCGACCGTGATGTCTTAAAACTAACATTGGACTGTGAGGTCCTTAAACTCATGGACTATGACGTCCTTAAAACTAACAATGGACGGTGAGGTCCTTAAACTCACGGACTATGATGTCCTTAACCTCGACCGCAATGTCTTAAAACTAACATTGGACCGTAATGTCCTTAAACTAATTATTGACCGCAATGTCATTAAACTAAACAACAGAGCCCGATTGCTCTCTTGTCGGATCTAAATGATCCCGTTATGTTGATCTTAGTCTAAAATTAGACTAACGTATCCTTAACAAGCGTTTAAGTTGATCTTAGTCTTAAATGAGACTAACGTATCCTTAAACCAAACCCCCAAACCCAAATCTAAGAAGATACGGATTTGGACTAATCCACGTCCTACGGACGACAACATAAACTAGTCTTCGTATACAATCCACGGACAACCAAAAACAAAACAAACACCCACGACACGAAGTGACCATCTGGAGAAGGAGAAAGTGGTTACTGTGATGCGGTAGCGTAATTAACTGCAGGGGCTTGCGCCTGCAGGGAAGAGCGTCCACACAATCAAAAAACCCCTCAACGAGGGGGAATCTGATGAAATTTGCTACATCGGCCGCATCCGTTTAAACCTTCAATGCATGGTGCCATAAATCAACTTGGCATCTTCGGAGAGGTGGACGGATAGCACCAATTAGCATCTGCCCTCGAAATTCAGGCCCGGACGTCCCAAGGTCCCGGTCGCGTCTTTTCGGCGGAGAACAAGGTGTATTTTGAAATTATGCCAAAACTATTTTTACATAAAACCCCTTCAAGTTATATTAAATTACAATAAGGACCCTAGTAAACATAGGTTTAAGCGGGACCAGTCTCTTGAGCATCAGGGAGCCGGAGATATGGGTGCTTGCCTATTTAAGGTAGATAACCTAACAAAAGGTGTTATCAGTACGGTAATTGTCTTGGAAAAAGACACAAATCCTGCCGTCCATGTGCATCAGTTACCGATAACATCAAAACCTAATTCAGGATTTCAATTTCTTTTCTACTTGTCTGACTCAGACTGAGTCTAAATATAATCAATCTGAGTTGAATGTGATTCAAGTATAAAACCACAATTCATTATGAATCCATATACTCAATCTATTCAATCTATACAACTTGACCGAACTGAACCATGGATATACTCCATTTACATGTTCATCTATTATATCCGTTTCATTACTGATATCATGGTTTCGGCAAGTCATCCATCTATACAATTATAATACAAGACAATACAATACAATCAATACAATCAATGCAATAAAGACATCGCGGGGTTTATCAAGGGGTATACTGGTACGGAATATGTTAAAGATGGCACGAGGTGGTCACTTAAGACGTAATTACATCTATGCCATTGTTCCGTGGTATTATCGACGAAGCCTTGTACTACGGGTTACCAAAGTCCACGGTGTAAGTTGGACTCCTCTCGTATATGCTGGCATCTTCTGTACCAAGTTACAAACAACTGCGCTAACATTATAATAAAATATTATAAAACTATACTCTCTTTCTCTCTGTCTATTCTACTTCTCCCTCATCTTTGGGACTTACCGACCGATTGTTTGCTGACGACATTCCTTTTCTTCTTTCTTTGGAATGTTTTCAGGTGGATCGGACCTTCTAGAGACAGAGCCCACCAGCGAGGATTTGGATCAGCTAGCCTTTGACCCGGAGCTCTAGTTTACTTGTACATTTCATTTTCATTTCTGTTATGCCATTGTTTAGGCATTGCTTTCAGTACATGTATTTTCATTTCAGTTGTATTGTAAAAAGAATGTTAATAAATAAAGTTGTTGTTCATTTACATCTTGTCTCTTGTGTACATTTTATTTTATATTACTTAGATACGCTTAGCGTATTTACTTCTGAGTAAATGCGTAGCGGAACTCGTCGCGCCTCCTTACCCGTATACTAGGAAGCGGGGCATGACAGGTTTTGTTGGTGGACCATGCAGGTCCGCTCTGTATGGACATACAGGTCAGCTCTGTATGGATATGCAGGTCAGCTCTGCGTGGACAACCTAAGCAATATAACACAAGAACCAGCAACTGAAAACATTCTTTACAATTCATATTCCTTGAATCTTCCAATTTCATATATTTTGAATCTGTCATAACCCAAATTTTCTTTCAAGGTTATGGATTCCCCAAACAACACCAGCACCAACTTCAACAACACTCCACCACCCCTACCAATTACACCGGCCGTAGCTTCTCCGATCAATGAGCAGACGGTATTGCTTGAGGCGATTCGTAGCCTCCTGGAGGGACAGCAGTAGCAGACTGCTATCTTGATGAATCGTCCCGAGGCAGAAGCACCTGGGGTGAAGCAATTTAGAGCCTTACACCCTAAGCAATTCTCAGGAAAAGAGAGCCCTTTAGAAGCTGAGGAATGGGCTCAGAGCATTGAAGATGACCTAGCAGCAGCACAAGTGCCAGAGGTCGCTTGGGTTTGTGTTGCAAAGTTGCAGCTCACGGAAAATACATAGGTTTGGTGGAAGGTAGAAGAAAGCCATCTCACCCAACCGATCGAATGGAAGACTTTTCGTGACATGTTCGACGCAAAGTACTTTCCCGAGACTGCCAGATTCGACATGAAACAGCAGTTCATCCACCTACAACAGGGTTCGATGTGGACCAAATCAGTGGATGGGTATGATACTGAGTTTACCATGCTCAGTCGGTTCATGGCACATTTGATACCGACGGATGAGATCAGAGCCCGACCATTTCAACAAGGGTTAGATCCGGAGATCCAGGCTGCATTAGCCACAGGAGATTTCCCGACTCATGAATTGGCTCTGAAAGCTGCCCTCCGATATGAGGCAGTGGTAAAGATGAGGGGCGGACCTCAGTCTGCCGGGATGAAGCGCCCTGCCACTCAGATGGCAGGAGGAGCCTCTTCAAGGCCAACAGTTGAACCGAGGAGACCGGAAGAAACCAATAACCAGCCGAGTCCAGATTTTTGCTTCTATTGCAAGAGGGAAGGACACTTGTGGAAGTACTGTAGGCGCGCAAAAGGCTTGTGCTTAGTTTGTGGCGCATCCAATCACGGAATTGGAAACTGTCATTATAGACGCAACCTAGCTCACACACCCACCAACTACCCGCAGCGGCCAGCTATCCAGGCTCCTGCACCTCGTCTTGCACTCCCAGCTCCACCACTTGCACAGCCTACTCGCTAATTCCATTAGGCACTGAGGAACATGCCTCGAAGGCAGAGAAATATGCCCCAAGGATAGAGCAATGTGCCTCCAGCTAGGAGGAATGGGCCATGGCGTCAGGCTTTCCTTTTAACACCCGAAGAAGCAGAGGCTGTAGACCAAGGTAACACTGGTAATTCTCTTCGACCTTTTCAAATCCTTTTACCACTTTGTTATTTTTCATACTCTATCAATACTTCTATCACCAAACTTTCCTTGAAACTGTTACACTTTCCTTCTACAAATTTCGAGAACGAAATTTTTATAAGGAGAGTAGAATGTAACAAACCTAATTTTCTGTACGATTTTTTTCCAAAATACAGAAAGGAACACTTAAGCCTGAACACGAGTTATAAGTTTCTTTTGCTTTTGAACAGCAAGAAAGAGCTTGTAGCTCACTGGTAAGACCTTGCACTGCTGAATCATAGCACCAGAGTTCAAATCCCATCAGCCACACATTCTTTTTACATATGCACTACACGTAAACTGAAGAGACACAGCCTAATCAAACATGTGCACAAGGGTAGACCAAAAGACAGGGACACGTGGCCAAAGAACCAAGCCCACCCGTCGGAATTTGGCCGGCGAAACCCATGGAAAAACCGGAACCATCAGGTAGAACCGTCCCAAATGCTCCCAAACTTTGCCCCCTGCACCCTTTCAGCTACCCCACTAACCCCACATTGCTTGTTTACTCTGAATTATTCCAGAGAGCAATAAAATTCACATTTAATCCTATTTTATTACAAATTTTAATACACCCATTCACTACACTAAACCCTAGCTTTTCCTATAAATACTACCCCTCATATCACCCCTACTCACTCACAAATCCCTGCCAAAACACTCAAGAATTCCTAAGTCTTTATATTGTGCAAGTGGAGTTAGCAAAGGGCGAAGCTCCGACGAAGTTCCGGTGACAATACGAGGAGTTTCCGGCAACGAAACGAAGCACCGACGAATCCTAGACCTTCTTCTACCTCCCCCCTCTCATCAAAGCCAGTAAGGCCCCTTTCTCTCTCTCGTTTGCTATTCTCAAACTTTTCATTCTCAAAACGTGTCGGAAGCGGAGTTATCCGGTTTCCGATTCTCTTTTCTTTTAAAAAAATACAACTTTTCTTAATAACAAACCTACAAATTTTGATATCTTGTTTACTAATCATTAACAAAGACAATAGAACAAGTTTGACATTAAAATAATAACCGTAGCAAGTTCTATTTCACTTTTACATTAAAATACCTTCATATTTCATTTCGACATGCTTATACCTTTTAACCGTATTATCTTAGAAAAACTCACGAGCTAATGACCTACCTCATCACAACACACATATTTATCATAACATAATGATTCTTGGGATAATAGAATACGGAAAATTTATGGGGGCCTCCCAGTAGGAGGCCTTCTATGCCAAAAGAATACGACCTTACAAATAAATACCCTAAACTTATAAAAACATTTTCTATAAAAAGATGTATTAACAATTTCCATGCAATTGCCCCTCTACAACCCATTTTGGGGACCCCGTTCGGGATGGAGCGGATTATCGCACATCTTCGGGCTAAGTAGAGCGAGATGCAGACCTCCGCAAGGAGCATTCGATCTCGTTGGAATTTTTTTACATTTTTCTTTAGAAAATGAGATTTCTACAAGAAAATAAATAAATTATTTTCATTAAATATCTATATAATTATTATCAAAATACCTATTTTAATTATATAAATATTCCAAGTTTTCCAAATCAAAGGAATCACTATTACATGAAAATACCATCCAAATATAACACAAGTACAACATTTCAAGAAAATACCATATACTATAGAAACTAGGTTCTATTTACTAGAAATTGCACAATTGTAAAATACACATCTATGAAAACTCTAAAGACGATAATTAAATACTTGAGGTGTATTTTGAAATTATGCCAAAACTATTTTTACATAAAACCCTCTCAAGTTATATTAAATTACAATAAGGACCCTAGTAAACATAGGTTTAAGCGGGACTATTGTCTTGAGCCTCAGGGAGCCGGAGATATGGGTGCTTGTCTATTTAAGGTAGATAACCTAACAAAAGGTGTTATCAATACGGTAATTGTCTTGGAAAAAGACACAAATCCTGCCGTCCATATGCAGCAGTTACCGATAACATCAAAACCTAATTCAGGACTTCAATTTCTTTTCTACTTGTCTGACTCAGACCGAGTCTAAATATAATCAATCTGAGTTGAATATGATTCAAGTATAAAACCATAATTCATTATGAATCCATATACTCAATCTATTCAATCTATACAATTTGACCGAACCGAACCATGGATATACTCCATTTACATGTTCATCCATTATATCCATTCCATTACTGATATCATGGTTTCGGCAAGTCATCCATCTATACAATTATAATACAAGTCAATACAATACAATCAATACAATCAATGCAATAAAGACATCGCGGGGTTTATCAAGAGGTAGACTGGTACGGAATATGTTAAAGGTGGCACGAGGTGGTCACTTAAGACGTAATTACATCCATGCCGTTGTTCCGTGGTATTATTGACGGAGCCTTGTACTACGGGTTATCAAAATCCACGGTGTAAGTTTGACTCCTCTCGTATACACTGGCATCTTCTGTACCAAGCTACAAACAACTGCGCTAACATTATAATAAAACATTATAAAACTATACTCTCTCTCTCTGTCTATTCTACTTCTCCCTCATCTTTGGGATTTACCGAACGATTGTTTGCTGATGACATTCATTTTCTTCTTTCTTTGGAATGTTATCAGGTGGATCGGACCTTCTGGAGACAGATCCCACCAGCGAGGATTTGGATCAGCTAGCCTTTGACCCGGAGCTCTAGTTTACTTGTACATTTCATTTTCATTTCTGTTATGCCATTGTTTAGGCATTGCTTTCAGTACATGTATTTTCATTTCAGTTGTATTGTAAAAAGAATGTTAATAAATAAAGTTGTTGTTCATTTACATCTTGTCTCTTGTGTACATTTTATTTTATATTGCTTAGATATGCTTAGCGTATTTACTTCTGAGTAAATGCGTAGCGGACCTCGTCGTGCCTCCTTGCCCATATACTGGGAAGCGGAGCGTAACAGAAGCCCTCTGGCAGTGTCATATATACGTTCTCTTCTAAATCACCATTTAGAAAAGCGGTCTTGACATCCGTCTGCCATATTTCGTAGTCATGGTATGCAGCAATGGTAAGTAGGATCCTGATGGACTTAAGCATAGCCACTGGAGAAAAGGTTTCATCAAAATCCACACCTGGTTATTGACGAAAACCTTTTGCTACAAGTCTAGCTTTGAAAGTCTCAACTTTTCCATCTATACCAAGAATCTTCTCTAGATCCACTTGCTCCCAATGGGTTTTACCCCTTCAAGAGCAACTACCAAAGTCCATACTTTGTTGGTGTATATAGATTCCATCTCAGATCGCATAGCATCCAGCCATTTCACAGAGTCCCTACTTGTGATGGCCTGCTCGAAACTACTTGGGTCATCATCTTCCATGATTCAATCATCGCTCCCACTGTCATTGAGAAAACTGTAGTATCTCTCAGACGGATGAGGAACCCTACTAGATCTGCGGAGAGGCTGAGGTTCGTCGGGAACTGTTGAATCCTCCAGTTCTACCAAATCATCAGCCGTTAGTTTGTCTAGCTGGAACTTCTTCCAGTTCTACCTCATGACCACTAATTTTTTCCATAAGAAATTCCTTTTCTAAAAAGGTGGCATTGAGAGAAACAAACACCTTTTGTTCCTCGGTGTGGTAGAAGATATACCCACGTGAGTTTTGGGATATCCTATAAACTTGCACAGAACAGATCTTGCCTCGAGCATGTCTAGATTTTGCTTTTTAACATAGGCCGGACAACCCCATATCTTAACTCGTTTAAGAGATGGTCTCTTCCCATTCCATATATCATATGGAGTGGTAGGCACTGATTTGTTTGGAACTCTATTTAATAGGTATGCGGCTGTCTCAAGTGCATAACCCCAAAAGGAAATAGGTAACTCAGTGTTACTCATCATAGAGCGCATCATATCTAATAGGGTGCGATTCCTCCGCTCCGATACACCGTTGTGATGTGGTGTATACGGAGGAGTAAGCTGAGAGAATCCCATTCTCTTTTAGATAATCCAGGAACTCTATGCTCAAGTATTCTCCTCCTCGATCAGATAGAAGGATTTTAATACTTTTACCCGTCTGGTTCTCAACTTCATGCTTATATTCTTTGAATTTCTCAAAAGTTTCAGACTTGTGTTTCAACAGGAACACATGTCCGAATCTTGAGAGATCGTCAGTGAATGTAATAAAGTATGAGGAACCATTCCTGGCATGTGTAGGCATGGAACCACATACATCACTATGTATTAGTCCCAAGAGTTCAGTAGCTCTTTCTCCGTGTCCAGTAAACGGAGTTTTGGTCATTTTGCCTTTGAGACATGATTGGCAAGTTTCATAAAATGTAAATTCAAACGGTTTTAAATATCCACCCTTATGTAACTTAGCTAGTCGTGTCGTATTGATATGATCTAGTCTACAATGCCACAAGAAGAACTCGTTCATTTCTGAATTTTTCCTCTTGTGTGTGTTCTATACGTTAAGAACTGTGGTTTGATTTAGAACGTATATGCCATTACTTAACGAGCCTGATCCAATCAACTTTTGATTTAGGAAAATGTTCATAATATTATCCTGCAATAAAAAATTATATCTTTCTTTACTTAATAAAGAAATTGATATAATATTGCATATCAGGTTCGGTATGTAATAACATTCGTTCAGAATCAATGTATTACCATTTGGTAATGTAAGATGATATTCACCAAATGCTTTGGCTGCAACATTTGCACCATTCCCTACCTTTAGAGAATGATCACCTTTTCCTAGTTCTCTACCTTTCTTTAGCCCATGTAACATATTACATATGTGGCATCCTGATCCGGTATTTAATACCCAGGACGTAGAGTGTACTGAGAAACAGTTCTCGGTAACGAATACACCCGAAGAAGATGCATCAACATTCACTTTCCTCATTCGGGTTGCGTGGGAATCCAGATATTACCTCATTTCCTGCTCAGACTTATAACAATTATAAGACAGAGAGGAACCAACATTCCCCAGCTCAGTATAACAAGCGGGTTCGGTCAATACATCCATATTATTATCTTGATTAAGGCATGTCATGGTCGCTACCTGGAGAGAGAGAAAAGAAAACACTTTAGCGTATACTCTTGCAAGATTAGATTGGTTATTATTTTATCTAATTATGATGGCTCCCACTGTTTTTATCAAATCTTTCTTCAAACCCTAAAATGTAAGACTAGCCGGGATTAATTACACCCTACAAGTTCGTCAATTTTTCAGCCAGGCCAGTGTCGATACTTTGAGCGAGGTTCCCCGTGCTTTCGCACAGACCTAATTAAAATAAACCTCGTTTTTCCTGGGGCGTAACCCCGTTAACACCTTTCTAGACGCCTACTTGATCGGCTAATTATAAAGTGCAAAAACTCTCCCAGGAGTAACTCTTACTCACAGTGAGTATTAGTATCCAACTATCTCATAGAAGGTATGCAATCTCATTGCAAATTTCAACACTTGAAATTCCTAATAATATTTTTCCCCTAGCAACTTATGACCTTGGTTATGATCAACAAATCATAAGCGCCAGTCAAGTTCAACCCGTCATTTCCTGATTGAATTAAATCCACCCGTAGGACCCTTGGCTATGGTCAACAAAGCCGTACGACTACCCTAACTCAATCGCATCATATGCTGCAGATAAACACTAATTAGCTACCGCACACTACGTCTTGACTATGGTCAACAAACGTAACATGAATACTAAATAGCACTTATCTGAAATGACGGAGGGCTATGACAGGTTTTTAAGAAAACCTTTTGCGTAATGAACTTGATATCGTTGTAGAATCGAGTTATTTTGAAAAACAATGTTTTTGAGGCTTTTTCCAGTTTTGCTAAAGAAGTCACTCCCGGTGAAGGGATCTCGGCTCTTTCATCATCGAATGACGTGCTGGATATTCATCAAGGAATACCACTATGCAAAGCAAGAACTAGAGAAGCAATCAAAAGACAAAACCGAGCGGGTTGTAGCATCTGCTAGCTTTTGCTAAAAAGGTCACTCCCGGTGAAGGAATCTCGGCTCTCTCCTCATCGAATGAGGTGCTGGATATTCATCAAGGAATACCACTATGCAAAACAAAAACTAGAGTTACCCTTTTTGAAAATTTGATTCTACAACATTTTTAGGTTTCTTTCCTTTCCATTAATCTCATTAATGAAGTTCCATCATTTATGCTTCCTAAGCATCACAGATAAAGAAACGAAAATACTTATATAATATATGCTTATGCCATCCGCATTCGTCACGGGGTTCCGTCATGCACCGTTAGGTTAGATAACTAACGACAGAGCAGGAGCAGGACTAGCGCGGATGCAAAACATAAGCAACATTTATTATATACCATATATATAATATTAAGCATTCGTCTCAGGCAGTCATACGATCTCATCACAGAACATTACAGCAGAAGTCAACATATGAAATATTGGATATAGTAGGAGGTCCGTGTTTTAAATTAAGCCAGTAAAAAACACGGATTCCACGGTCGTGATAAATAGCCAAACCCACATCCCTAGATCCCTACGAGAGCGGCAAGCAACCGTACCAATTCTAGAGTTAGGAGACCCGGTCTCGACTCCTCGAGATGGTCTCCCACTGGACTCTAGAAGCCGGTTACTTGGGCTCCCCGCCTTGGGTCTATCCTAATGCGGAAAAGTAAATAATATATATCAATGGTGACATCATCCTCAACCCAGAAGTGTCCCAATTAAAGAATATTACATACAAGTTTTTACATGAATGAAAATGAAAAAATCTTATCTCATGCAAAAAACCCTGTCTATTCAAATACGACGATCCAATATAACATATCACAGCAACACATAACATTGATTGCCAACAACGTAAGTAAATATGCATATCCCAATTGTCGTTGACGTATAGCAACAAAACCGGCAATAGACCACATATTACACTTACGGTCGCAGAAAAGAAAACGAAAACTACAATAATTAGAATCCGCAACATCCTTAGACGTCATAAACCCGGAATATCTCATACCCCGAATTTCATGCCTAACATATAACCTTGCATTTTAGTCCCATATTGAAAACACCTTTTCAATAACCTAGTCGGGTAATTCAACAAGATTCCTGACTACTTGATCGAATACTCATCGGAAACATTAGCAGATGGTCGTACCCCCGATGCCATCAACAAAGTGCACTTAGGTGGAACACCGTGGCCGCGAGCACCCGAAGGGATGCTTTTGACAACGGGGTTCTCCTACAGTCACTTGGTCGAGGCTATGGGGTATGGCTATCTAGTAGTATTACTCGGCGAATGTTCGCGTACTATAAGAGATTGCGACGGAGTTTTGATCCGAATCGAAACTCCGTGGCAATCTATCAAAAGAGACTAAATTGCTAGATTTACAGAACACTAACTAGTTTTCACAAAACTAATTATCATGGATTCTAAATGTTGTATCGTATTTCAATATCAAACCCGAAACGATGTTAAAATACGACTACGAAACACTTTGTATTGCCACTACAGAAAAATAACATCAAATGCAATCTTGGCAAAAGCAAACATAACCTGAAACCCTAAAACCATGAGATCAGAACACCACAAAAATTTCAAGGTTTTTTGCTACTGGAAAAAAGGTGAGGCCGGTTTTTTAGACAATATGGCCGACCAAAAATTTGGTGTTTTGCCTCAAATTTTTCTTGTGTTTTAGATACATCATAACTAGCTTTCTGCACTTGTTTAATAAATTTTTAGAGAACTTAAAAAATTCGACAGAAACTAAGGTTTCGGATTCTAGGTTTCGGAGTTGTATCGATTTCGTAATTCTAACACATCATATAATTCTCTAGCTTGGTTCTGATACCACTGCTGGGTTTCTTAGCACAACTACTAGGTTTAGGAAGACATCAAGCATGCAATTTTATAAATTCTAGGGTGCTAAGAAACCCATTACCGAGGATCTAACTAGAGAATAAGGGTTTAACTAAGCAAGTAAACAACTTTACTCTAAGTGAACAAGGAATACAACCTTTGTAGACCAGTCCTTCACTTCTAAAGCTCCGTGTAGTAGTCTCTTAGCTCCAAGTGGTGGTCTCCCTGACTCTCGTTAGGCTCCACTAGGCGAAAGGAACAAGCTTGCTTAAAGATCTTCGAGACTGAAGATGATCTACGTCGAAGAATCTTTAACTCAAGCTACCTCTTCACTAATTGATGAACTAGTGAAGAAACAATCTTTACTAAATGGCTAGTTTGGTATAGATTGGTGAAATATGAATTTTGCTCACTTTAGAATAATTTCTCTCTCTTTCTTTTCTTCACTCACTCATAGCTAGAGAGCAAGGAAGGAGATGAAGAAAATGATCTCTAGTGATCAAGTGTGAACCATGGGTGGGAAAATATCTCATATAACTCATATAAAGACTTAACCATGGCTAAAGATTAGAGTTGGGTTAATAAATATCTAGAGTAAAACAAAATAAGTGGACTAAGTCAAGGTTTCCACAAGCTTCTATAAGAATCTTCAACCATGATAATTTCCACCTAATTTTGTTTTCCCCCTTAATAATTAAATCCCCACATTATCTTAAGTATGATATGAGTCTCATATACCCAAGTCCAAAGTATCATCTAGCATGGCACATATATCACATATACATTTAAATGTATTTGGAGAAAACATTTTCTTAAGTGAGCTAAAATTAGTTAATGTATATTAATATATCAAATATATTTTCATACATTAAATTATTAAATTAACACTTGATTTAATAACCCGGCTGTATCACATACAACTGACTAATATCATTTATATGCATATCACATATACATATAACATATCATTGAATCAACACTTGATTCAACAATCCGGTTATATCACATATAACCTATATCGCGAGATTGGAATACGGTATCACATACACGTATTAATTTCGGTTCCGCACATATCACATATGTTCCCTATTTCATTTCGCATGAGCTAGGAAACCTCTGTGTAGGACTCTAAAGACTCGTCAATACGCCGGCAGTAGGTGATGATCATATCAGTCACCCACAAGCCGTCAGCGGTATTAGCTGGACGTAACGGCTACCCGGGTTTTGAGCGATCAGAAGATCAACAAGTAAGCTTGTCCATACTCCCGTGAATTCAATAAGTAACACTACTGTACAGTCTGGCCTCTTTGTCTGATATGTCGCATATTTAGTCTGGGGGTGGTAAATGTCGGACTCCAATAACTTGATAAGTCATGTCGATGTGAGCCTCATAATGGGTCAAGAAACTACTAATAACACCTACCAGTAAATCTCAGTATCAGCCCTGGCCAGGGACTTCCTGTTATAGCCAATCGAGCACAGCGCAACATCAACCTCCAATACCGGAAGAGACAAAACCCCTCCTATCGCTCATTGCCTCCATGTGACTCGGGACTGTACCCAAAAACCACCGTTTTGCACGTTCTCTTGAACGTGGTAAGGTAGAAATCAAAGCATAGTGGAAATCACACAAGACTCTATGACGATCTTGGGTCTATAGATTAACATATACCAGTGTCACCAGAGAACTGCTATCTGACGATAGGTATAATACCATCTAGGAGTTCTCGGCGAGTCCTGTTCAGTGTACCCAGTCTCTACTGACCACCCGTATACCATCTTTGATGTCAAACACCAATGGATATGAGATCATCCATCGCCCATCAAATTGGTCAAGAAGCGTATACGCTAGTCTACTCTGGAATATCGATGCCCTATCTCGATACACTCTCGACTAAGAACAATTAAAGGATGGACTTATGGACTACCCTGGCCCTACTAGTATGATCTCCATCATAGTCCTGGTAGTCAAGTCCACATCCTAAGAGCTTTATCAACATGTAACAGAGAGACAATACAAGTATACATGTTAAGATAAAGAGTAACCAGATAACATACTATCATGTCGAGCAAGAAAGTTCTTTCTATATATGTCTAAGCATCCACTATAATATACAATCATGTACAATAATTGCCTCTAGGGATATATAAAACTAACAAGGAGATCCAAGTTGCACTAGCTACAGAGGATTTCCCAACCCATGATCTCGCTCTGAAGGCTGCCCGACGCTATGAGGCAGTGGTGAAGAAGAAGGGTAGACCTCAGACTGCCGGTGTGAAACGCCTAGCCACTCAGATGGAAGGAGGAGCCTCTTCCAGGCCACCTTTTACACCCAGGAGAACGGGAGTAACTTTTAACCAGCCCAGTCCAGACTTTTGCTTTTACTACAAGAGGAATGGACACCTGGCGAAGAACTGCAGGCGTGCAAATGGCCTGTGCTTAGTCTGTGGCGCGTCCACTCACGCCATCGGAGCTTGTCCTTATCGTATCAACCCAGCTCCAGCACCCCGACCAGCAATCACCGTTCCATAGCGGCCAGCTATTCAGGCTCCTGCACCTCATCTTGCTCTACCTGCTCTACCTCCATATGGACCTCTGGCACAGCCTCCTCGTCAGTTTCATCAGGCCCAGAGGAACATGCCTCAAGGGCAGAGGAACATGCCGCAGGGACAGAGGAATGTGCCTTTAGCAAGGAGGAATGTACCTCGGCGTCAGGCTTTCACCATGACCGTTGAGGAAGCCGAGGCCATTGGCCAAGTTATTACTGGTAATTCCTAATCCTTTCATTTACAATCCTTGTATATCTCTATATTTTTCCCTGTATCTAAACAAACCTCACACAACTTAGGTACTATACTAGTAAGCATCCTTCTTGCACTAGCACCGTTCGACATTGGAGCGTCATACTTCTTCAAGTCGCAACGATTTGTGAGAACGCATGCGATTCCCGTGAAGCCACTTATTTCAAGCTGGAATGTCAGTTCCGGGAATGAAGTATTGAAGGCAACTATGGGATTGGATCGGTGTCTAGTTGTAGTTTACGGACGAGAATTCTACGCAAATTTCAAAGTACTGGACATCCCAAACTTCAATGTTGTGTTGGGAATGGACTGGCTGGGAGTTTTCTATGCTACGATTGACTGCCGTCAAAGGAGAGTAGTATTTGAGATACCAGATCATCCAGTCTTTTATTTCAAGAGTGGAGACAGAACTTTAGAGCCAGGAATCTTCCGTGCCAAGCCGAAGAATGCAGAAGTATTTACTCTACCAGCGGAAGAGGAAAAATCAGAGGTAGTTCGAGAGTTCGAGGATGTGTTTCCTGAAGATATAACAGGTTTGCCTCTCGATCGAGCTCTTGAATTCAGCATTGATTTAGTACCTGGTGCATAACCGGTTATCAAAGCTCCGTACTGGTTAAGTCCTGAAGGATTGGAAGAGATCCGTACACAGTTGGACGAACTTATGAAGAAAGGTTGGATTCGTCCCAGTACTTCAAGTTGGGGATTTTCAGTTTTGCTGGTAAAGAAGAAAGAAAGTTCATACAGAATGTGTATAGATTACTGATTGATCTGAGCTGAAAAGTGTATTTTGTAAGTAAAGTAACTGCAATCAATAACGGTGTCGCTTGTAGCTAGCCGAGATGAGTATGGGTCGTCCTCAAGGAAACGTCGAACCTTTATCTTACTTTAGACGAGTTGATTGAAAAAGGGGTAATTGGTTGTAGATCTACGATATACGGATGTAGAATTTATAAAGAAGAGACTTGTAGGGTTCATAGAATTTAGTAATAATGGATGATTAATTAAAGATGACTCCTTTTATGTTTTAATAGATTTAAAACTAGATCGATAGTGATGAATGAAGATTAGGGATTTTGGAGGGAATGGGATTCCCACTCTTAACCCTTATCTTTTCATTGACCTCTATTCATGTCAAACCTTTACCAAAACAAGTGTTAATCTAATATCAAATCGTGGTCGAGACTATCAATAAATTGGTAGCGCGCCCGATTAGGATGTTAGCATTTATTTTGCTAAAGTTTATAAACTTTAAAATGTATAAAAGGAGTTAAATGATTATATCAACCATTGATCTACCCTAATTCTATGAACCCTATCAAGCGTAGAATTACTTATGCATGGTTGAGATAGAATAGAAGATGGAGAAGGAGATCATAATGCAAGATGTAGAAATTAAATGCATAAAGTAAGTGCAGAAATTAATTGCGAAAAGACTAATAAAAACTCTACCTTTATTAATCAACTATATCATGTACAAATCCTTTTAAAGTAGAGTACAAGAACCCTAGTTTTTGCTCCCGATTTTTGTCTCGTAGGAAGTAGATGAACAGCTAATGATCAAGCTGGATGTGTGGATCATCTTGGACCTCTTGATCTCTTCGGTTTGATAATTTCCAAGTGTAGCTCTCGGCCTTTTAAATAGTCACAGAAGATACAAACCCTATATCCCATAAGTTAGGATATGCATCTATCATCTAATCACCAAAATATCAGATCCTACGGCCATGATCTTGGCGCGGATCCACGACATATATTGCATTTGGCCACTAAACCGTGGCGGTTTAGTGGATTCATGAGTTGAGATTTATTGTGGTCTCTGGTGTTGACATTTGGAGATTTCTTAGATGTCTACATTCTGCATATCTTATTCTGAATCTCTGTTACGCCCCGCTTTCCAAAATATGGAATACGAGGGGTTGATAAGGCCTGCCATGCTCCTACGGTCGAGGAAATATCCCTCCGTAGTCACATTTCGGCTTCTAGCTTTACATGGTAATCAGTAATCAATGCACCGGTAATGAGAAATGCAGTCACTAAATCAAAAGAACTAACCAGATGGAGATCAAGGAAGTATAGCTCCGGGTCACTGATCAAGATGTCCGCGATGTCCTCGAGGTACGTCGGGTCCTGGTCCAAGCTAGATCCACTTCTCACTCTGAGCATGCATACTCAGGTCGTCAGAGCGACACGATAGCAATATATATATATATATATATATATATATAGATACAAATGTGAACACGTGCAATAATGATGAATATGAAACAGTAAGCATGGAATAATGACGTGAGCATGAAGTATCCAATACAGGTAGCTAATAGAGCAGGTAAACAGTAAAGCAATAAACAGTATGGCAGGTATGTTGAAATCAGTAAGCAATGCATGTCAATGTCACTAACCCTATCAGTCTCTAAGTCTCACTGTACAGGTCGCTAAGCCTATTGTCAGTCCAAGTGTGAGAGTCAACCACTCGTGAGTATCCCCCACCCAAGGGTAGGACCCAAGGACAAGGGAACACGGACCCGAGTCGCTCGCTAATAATCAGTAATATTCCCATATATCTCCAGAGTCTCTGTATGTGCCGGCAATGGGACTCCCGAGATTCTGTTGAACTCACACTCAAACTACCCCACACCCCGTGGTCTACATCAAATGCCAACCATAAACTCAAATACCAGTCGGTCCATGACAAGTCTACGCGAGAACAGGAGACTGGATCTCCATCAAGCATATCTCGACTGATACCCAAGACAAATGGACAGTGTTTGGTGCCTTACCTATGACACCCATATAAGTGCTTCCATAATCGTCCCATACCAATTATAGTTACACTTATACATGTCCCACAGACGTCGACAATGCAATAAAATCAATAGGGTCCGCTGATTGTGTACAAGTACGTGTCACTTTCACTTATCCATTCATGCTTAACACTAACGTACTTGCCACAATCAAACACTAATACTTAACACTGGGTAATGCATACGATCACTAGGTTACCAATACAACGACAACTACACGATATGATGAGAAAACAAGATATGAATAGAATATCATCAGCCCACGCCCTACCACTTGCATAATTTACTATAAATCATACATGTAGAATTGAGCAAGACAATGAAAAAGGGGTAAGCAGTATGTTTAATTATCTATCCATAAAAATTGGTTTCACGTCAATCGGGTTTCAGGTTTGCTAGATATGACCATTTCATTTTAAGTGTTCACTGCTGGAAATCCGGTTTCAGAATCGAAAGTCCGTTTCGTAACACATTTTAATCCCAGTTGGGATCGTAATTAGGTGATGCTATAGTTGAACAATATTTAGGGTTATTAGTTAGGTTTCCATCGCAATTGGCGGATCAGTAATATCCTATATCAACGGGAAGTTATGATCATGTTATGTTCAATGTGTAAAATCTGTCGCTGCAGAATTCAGCAGAACATATTGACATTATAAAATGTGTTAAAAATATCATACAGTTGAGGAATCCAGTGAGACCAGTAGGATAAGGAAGCTAACTCAATTTTATTCATAACTATATAGGGTTCCACACAATTCCACATTTGAGCAAGGAAATACAGTAGGTTAAAAACATAGGTTATTTGGAATTACCGCTCTGGACTGCAGTCCCGAACCGTAATCCTCCGCAATTATCTCTATCATAATTTGTTAAAATTCAGTGATCAACTATAGAATACTGTAGGTTAAACAGTTAGCTTCGATGCGAGCCATCCAGCTGGCTTCAAAGTTCGGGTAGGCAATGGAACGCTAAAATCCGATTTATACATAATTTATTATAACTTTTATGGTTTAGCATGTACGGAAGTTTTCAGGTTTTACACAGAAATCGGGACACCATTTTACGTGAGCAAACGACATTGTTTTGTAACCAAAATCTTAAAGGATATTCATTATAACTCGGGCCATCAAATGTTATTTTTTGCCGTCAATTTAACGGGGTTTTCCATTTGGGTTTTGCATCGAACACTTGAATTATAACGATTCACATGAAAAGTATATGCGGAATTTAGTGGTAAATTGAATTGTAATCGATAAAATTAGCATGAAGCAAGTATTAAACTTGCCTGGTGACGTATTGACGACAGTACGGCAGCGGCACAGCAATGGCACGATCGTGATGCAAGCGCGGCTAGGGTTCGCGGCCTCGGCTCGAGCTCGAGTTCTCAGCAGCGACGGCGAGCTTGGACGGCGGCTGGAGGTGGTCGGTTGAGGTAGGCGAGGGTCACTCTGTTGGTGGTCACGGTGATGTTCAGGTGGCGATGGGAGAGAGAGAAGGAGCTGGAGGTTGCGGCTGCGGCGATGGAGACAGGGGCCGGAGCTGCGATGGGCACAGTAGTCGGGTGGCCGGTGGCGCGACAATAGGGAAAAGCTCGGGTACGGTCGGAAAGGAGGGGCTTGTGATGATGGCAGGAGGTTTGTGGCGGCGGTATGCACGCGAAGGTGCACGGGTGTTGAGACTCGGTGGTGTGCAGGGAAGGAGTCGTCGGAGATGGGTTGCAGTGGCGTGGGCGACAGGGATTGCAGGCACGGGTCGCAAGGGGAGGCGGAAGCACTCGTGGTGCAGGCGACGGTTGCCGGCGAGGAGCGGGCAGTGGCTGCTCGGGCGATGGAGTTGGTGATAGTGGTAGCATGGTCGGCGAGGGTCTCGGCTGAAGATGATGTGAGCGAGAGGGGTCTCGGCGAGAGGGAGATCACACTCGGGAGCGCAACAGCAGGAGGCGCGAGAGGTCGGAGGTGAAGGTGTCGTTGTCGTGGACGGTAGCGCCGGTGAGAAGGAAAGAGAATGGGAGGTTGAAGGAGGCGTTCGGGGAAGGCGATGGTAAGGGGTGGAGCTCCGACGAGGTGATCGAGGTGGGTCGTCAGGGAGATAAAGAGGGTGACGACAACGAGGTTACATGCGATCGACGGTGAGGGTGCAGGTGTTGGCGTCGAGGACGGGTGTGCAGGTGAGGATAGGTGGTGATGGTGCACTGGTGTCGAGGTAGACGTGGTGAGGAGGCGATGGGGGTCATGGGATAGCTGTAGAGAGGAGCGGGTCTCGGGGCGGGGAACGCGGAGGAGGATGTTGCGAGGGAGGGCGAGACGTGGGCGAGGGGGGCTATGGGTGCGAGAGAAGCGGGGCGAAGAGGAGAGAGAGGGGGCGAGAGTAAACAGGGAGAACGAGAGTGAAGGGGGAGGAGGAGAGAGAGAGCGCAGGCGAGGGGGCCGCGGCGGTTGCGACGACGTGGGGGCGCACGGCGGGGTCGTGGCGAGCGGGAGCCGTTGGAGAAAACGCGGGCGGGAAAAGAGAAGTGGGGAAGAGAAGATGAAGGAATAGGGAGCGGGTCGGGTAGGAGCGCGTTGGGTCGGTCCGGGGGAGAGAAGAAAGTGAGGTTGGGGTTTTAGGGAGTGGGCCTGGGCTGTGAGGGAAAATAAGAAATGAAAATGGAAGTATAGTTAGGGTTTGGGGAAAAAGAGAGAGAGGGTTTGGGTTTTGGGGTGAAGAATTGGGCCGGGCATGAATTTGGGAAGGGTTTAGGAGTTGAGTTTTTTTACAAGTGGGCTTTGGGCCGGGGTAAAATAGGATTTAGGGAAAATAGTTTTAGGATTTTAGTTTTAGATTAGTAGTTTAAGGAATTAGTTTAAATAAAAATTATATATATATATATATAAATTGAAATAAATTTGGATATTCTTCTGGAAAAATACGGAAAATCTGTAGAAAATTTGGGAAAATATCCGGAGACTTATTTATTAAAATACGCTAATTATTTATAGGGACTGGGTATTACATCATACCCCACTTATATAAAATTTCGATCTCGAAATTTAAAATAAACGATAAGCTATAAATAATATGCGAGAAGCCACAAAATCAAATACTACTATATAGTGATTTACTCAAAAACAGCTAGATAAAAATCGAAGGTCTTTATATGTATAAGAATAATGCAACCAAAAGGATAGGTCTAAGTAAGTACAAGGCAGAACCACCTATAAGGATAAACTATATGTACAAGAGGATAAAATAGCAATAACAACCAATAGTGAAGGGTTTGCCGATAGGCCAAAGCATTTTAGAATAAATGTATCGATCAAACAATTTTAAAATAACTTGAGGAGACCCACATGGTGAAAATAAGAAACATAGAACAAAGTAATACGCGCGATGTGTGTTTGCGCTATTGGAAATGTGAAGAATAGTAAAGCATTTAAAATGGGTAAAACGGAAGTAGTTAATAACACGCAATTTTTTGTAAACACAAAGTAGTGAAAGCTAAATTTTGAATACGATGTCACTGAATGTAATCATAGTAATAAGGAATGGCACTAATAATGCATAAGGGCTAGTCATGGTAGGGATTACAATTGGAGTATGGTCCAAAAAGTCGGGGTGCGGTACTTCAATCTGGATGTCGAAGAAGCTGGGATCGGGTCAGCACAGGGTGTAAGGGTGAACAATAATGAATCTCAGGAGGGAAAGAAATGTATTGGGGAGGGAGAACAGTCAATGCATCATGCGAATCAATACTCAAAAGATGTGCGCACTCAGGAACTGTATCATTATTTATTTTCCAGAAGAATTTCAAACAAGGCATACTCAAAAGATAAAAGGTGGCCCTAAACTATACATAGATTTATTTGGCCAGAGGCAACAAAAGATAAATCGCATCAGTCGCGGTTATGGAAGTGCAGCAGGTTACGGTAGGCTTGCGCGCTAAGATAGGGGCGTCCATTTCCAAAGCGCCTCACAGGGATCGCCACTGGAGGTTCTTCTGCCGTGGGGTCTTCTTCTTCTGGTCCTTCTTCTTCGGCTGGAGCTTCTTCATTGTGGTATACTTCCACGTGATTCACCTCTTCTGGATCTTCTTCCACGTGATTTCCTTCCACTGGATTCTCCTCCAAGTCTTCCTCTCCTGGATTTTCTTCTATCGGATCCTCCTCGGGATCTTTCTCTATCGGGTCCTCTTCAGGGTCCTCTTCTTCATTGTCAGAGTCGCTGATCATGTCGACTTCTGGGGCTGCGACTCCCTCATCCTCAGAATCGCTATTTCCGAAAATAATCTGTGGGCCGTTGATCTCTTCATCTGAGCTTACCAGCATGCAGTCCAAGGAAACGCACGACCGTGTGTCCTCATCTAGAGGCGGCGCTGCTCCAGGGTGGGCCATGGCCTGAAAAGAAAGAGTCATGATTAGACAGTGGAACATACCAAGAAAATAACCAAAGTTACAGAGCACAAGGAAAATATGCGGTAGGTAAGGACTGAAAAATCAAAATTTAGAATACTGATGCAAAAAGTAGTATAAGGAAAATGAGTGGCAAGGGGAAGATACATACATCACAACTCAGAATTTTATTGCATTCAACTAAAAGTTCAATGGATACAAGATTTTAAACGAAAGGAAATATTTACAAAAGAGTGACAATATTTTTATTGAAAGCAGAAAGGTGATGATTCTTCTTTGATATCTAGACCGCTGCATTCTCGTCAAGCGAGTTGAATCCTGCGCTGGGTCCGTACTATCCTCGAAGCTCGAACTACGAAATACCCATCACTTAGCAGGAGTGGAGAGTGTGGAAGAATCTCCTCCTTGTAGCTCCTTCCTTTTAGGGAAACCATTGACAAGATGTTCGTTGGATCCGCAAATCAGGTACTGCCCTTAGGTGCTGCGACAGTCTCTCTGAAAGTGTCCTGGCTTCTTGCAGTATCCACAACATTGAGTCTTCCGCTGCTTCCGTTGCTGGGGAACAAGTGGGCGCTTCATCTTCACCTCTTTTCCTTGTTTAACAAGGATTCCCTTACGATTGGAGGCTTCCACTGGTGCCTGAGTCATCTGCCTTCCCAATCCTTCAGCTAACAGGTCGTTCGTTCGCTCCTGGGCTTCCTTCAAACCTTGCAGTACATTCAAAATCTCGACGGTCTGATTCTGGGGAGTGGAGATAGAAGAAGAGTCGTTGGAAGACATGATCCTGAAACAACAATTTTAGGACGGCATAAGGTACAAGCTATAGGAATCAGAATACAATGTAGATTAGGCAAGGAAACAAGAATATCGGGTGAGGTGAAACTCAAGTGAGTGGAAATCAAATGTAGAACTCTAAGTCACTCAAATAGAGTACGGTATTGTAACTATACTGCAGTTCATAATTACAATCACGTAACTCTACTAAGTCACCCAAAACTCTAGCGAATGGATCAAAATATATATAGCAGAACACACTATATGAATCAAGATCAATGATAACAAGTTTACAATCTATACCGAAGGATGTCTTAGATTGTCAAGCCCTATACGGAACTGCAATCCTAATCGAAGAAAAACCTGGCTATGATACCAACAAAACCATGTCACGCCCCGCTTCCCAAAATACGGAATACGAGGGGTTGACAAGGCCTGCCATGCTCCTACGGTCGAGGAAATATCCCTCCGTAGTCACACTTCGGCTTCTATCTTTACGTGGTAATCAGTAATCAATGCACAAGTAATGAGAAATGCAGTCACTAAATCAAAAGAACTAACCAGATGGAGATCAAGGAAGTATAGCTCTGGGTCGCTGATCAAGATGTCCGCGATGTCCTCGAGGTACGTCGGGTCCTGGTCCAAGCTAGATCCACTTCTCACTCTGAGCATGCATCTCAGGTCGTCAGAGCGACACGATAGCAATATATATATATATATACAAATGTGAACACGTGCAATAATAATGAATATGAAACAGTAAGCATGGAATAATGACGTGAGCATGAAGTAGCCAATATAGGTAGCTAATAGAGCAGGTAAACAGTAAAGCAGTAAACAGTATGGCAGGTATGTTGAATCAGTAAGCAATGCATGTCAATGTCACTAACCCTATCAGTCTCTAAGTCTCACTGTACAGGTCGCTAAGCCTATCTTCAGTCCAAGTGTGAGAGTCAACCACTCGTGAGTATCCCCCACCCAAGGGTAGGACCCAAGGACAAGGGAACACGGACCCGAGTCGCTCGCTAATAATCAGTAATATCCCCATATATCTCCAGAGTCTCTGTATGTGCCGGCAATGGGACTCCCGAGATTCTGTTGAACTCACACTCAAACTACCCCACACCCCGTGGTCTACATCAAATGCCAACCATAAACTCAAATACCAGTCGGTCCATGACAAGTCTACGCGAGAACTGGAGACCGGATCTCCATCAAGCATGTCTCGACTGATACCCAAGACAAATGGACAGTGTTTGGTGCCTTACCTATGACACCCATATAAGCGCTTCCATAATCATCCCATACCAATTATAGTTACACTTATACATGTCCCACAGACGTCGACAATGCAATAAAATCAATAGGATCCGCTGATTGTGTACAAGTACGTGTCACTTTCACTTATCCATTCATGCTTAACACTAACGTACTTGCCACAATCAAACACTAATACTTAACACTGGGAAATGCATACGATCACTAGGTTACCAATGCAACGACAACTACACGATATGATGAGAAAACAAGATATGAATAGAATATCATCAGCCCGTGCCCTACCACTTGTATAATTTACTATAAATCATACATGCAGAATTGAGCAAGACAATGAAAAAGGGGTAAGCAGTATGTTTAATTATATATCCATCAAAATTGGTTTCACGTCAATCGGGTTTCAGGTTCGCTAGATATGACCATTTCATTTTAAGTGTTCACTGCTGGAAATCCGGTTTCAGAATTGGAAGTCCTTTTCGTAACACATTTTAATCCCAGTTGGGATCGTAATTAGGCGACACTATAGTTGAACAATATTTAGGGTTATCAGTTAGGTTTCCACCAAAATTGGAGGATCAGTAATATCCTATATAAACAGGAAGTTATGATCATGTTATGTTCAATGTGTAAAATCTATCGCTGCAGAATTCAGCAGAACATATTGACATTATAAAATGTGTTAAAAATATCATACAGTTGAGGAATCCAGTGAGACTAGTAGGATAAGGAAGACAACTCAATTTTATTCGTAACGATATAGGGTTCCACACAATTCCACATTTGAGCAAGGAAATACAGTAGGTTAAAAACATAGGTTATTTGGAATTACCGCTCTGGACTGCAGTCCCGAACCGTAATCCTCCGCAATTATCTTTATCATAATTTGTTAAAATTTAGTGATCAACTATAGAATACTGTAGGTTAAACAGTTAGCTTCGATGCGAGACATGGAACGCTAAAATCTGATTTATACATAATTTATTATAACTTTTACGGTTTAGCATGTATGGAAGTTTTCAGGTTTTACGACAGAAATCGGGACACCATTTTACGTGAGCAAACGACATTGTTTTGTAACCAAAATCTTAAGGGATATTCATTATAACTCGGGCCATCAAATGTTATTTGTTGCCGTCAATTTAACAGGGTTTTCAATTTGGGTTTTGCATCGAACACTTGAATTATAACGATTCACATGAAAAGTATATGCGGAATTTATTGGTAAATTGAATTGTAATCGATAAAATTAGCATGAAGCAAGTATTAAACTTGCCCGGTGACGTATTGACGATGGAACGGCAGCGGCACGGCAATGGCGAGATCGTGACGCAAGCGCGGCTAGGGTTCGCGGCCTCGGCTCGAACTCGAGTTCTCGACAGCGACAACAAGCTTGGACGGCGGCTGGAGGTGATCGGTTGAGGTAGGCGAGGGTCACTCTGGTGGTTGTCGCGGTGATTTTCAGGTGGCGATGGGAGAGAGAGAAGGAGCTGGAGGTTGCGGCTGCGGTGATGGAGACAGGGGCCGAAGCTGCGATGGGCACAGTAGTCGGGTGGCCGGTGGCACGACAATGGGGAAAAGCTCGGGTATGGTCGGAAAGGAGAGGCTTGTGATGATGGCAGGAGGTTTGTGGCGGCGGTGTGCACGCGAAGGTGCATGGGTGTTGAGACTCGGTGGTGTGCAGGGAAGGAGTCGTCGGAGATGGGTTGCAGTGACGTGGGCGACGGGGATTGCAGGCGCGGGTCGCAGGGGGAGGCGGAAGCACTCGTGGTGCAGGCGACGGTTGGCGGCGAGGAATGGGCAGTGGCTGCTCGGGTGATGGAGTTGGTGATGGTGGTAGCGTGGTCGGCAGGGGTCTCGGCTGAAGATGATGTAAGCGAGAGGGGTCTCGGTGAGAGGGAGATCGCATTCAGGAGCGCAACAGCAGGAGGCGCGAGAGGTCGGAGGCGAAGGTATGGTTGTCGTGGACGGTAGCGCCGGTGAGAAGGAGAGAGAACGGGAGGTTGAAGGAGGCATTCGAGGAAGGCATTGGTGAGGGGTGGAGCTCCGACGAGGTGATCGAGGTGGGTCGTCAGGGAGATGAAGAGGGTGACGACAACGAGGTCACATGCGATCGACGGTGAGGGTGCAGGCGTTGGCGTCGAGGACGGGTGTGCAGGTGAGGAGAGGTGGTGATGGTGTACTGGTGTCAAGGTAGACGGGGTGAGGAGGCGATGGGGGTCATGGGATAGCTGTAGAGAGGAGCGGGTCTCGGGGCGTGAGCACGAGGAGCGGGGAACGCGGGGGAGGACGTTGGAGGAAGTTGCGAGGGAGGGCGAGACGTGGGCGAGGGGGGCCATGGGTGCGAGAGAAGCGGGGCGAGGAGGAGAGAGAGAAGGCGAGAGTAAACAGGGAGAACGAGAGTGAAGGGGGAGGAGGAGAGAGAGAACGCAGGCGAGGGGGCCGCGGCGGTTGCGACGACGTGGGGGCGCGCGGCTGTTGCGACGACGTGGGGGCGCGCGGCGGGGTCGTGGCGAGCGGGAGCCGTTGGAGAAAACGCGGGCGGGAAAAGAGAAGTGGGGAAGAGAAGATAAAGGAATAGGGAGTGGGTCGGGTAGGAGCGCGTTGGGCCGGTTCGGGGGAGAGAAGAAAGTGAGGTTGGGGTTTTTGGGAGTGGGCCTGGGCTGTGAGGGAAAATAAGAAAAGAAAATGGAAGTATGGTTAGGGTTTAGGGAAAAAGAGAGAGAGGGTTTGGGTTTTGGGGTGAAGAATTGGGCCGGGCATGAATTTGGGAAGGGTTTAGGAGTTGAGTTTTTTTACAAGTGGGCTTTGGGCCGGGGTAAAATAGGATTTAGGGAAAATAGTTTTAGGATTTTAGTTTTAGATTAGTAGTTTAAGGAATTATTTTAAATAAAAATTATACATACATACATACATACATACATACAGACATGCATATATATATATATATATATATATATATATATATATATATATATATATATATATATATAAATTGAAATAAATCTGGATATTCTTCTGGAAAAATACGGAAAATCTGTAGAAAATTTGGGAAAATATCTGGAGACTTATTTATTAAAATACGCTAATTATTTATAGGGACTGGGTATTACAATCTCTGTCGCTGCTAGATCTTGTGATTTGCTTCAATATTTTGGCAGATTTGATTTGACATCTCGGATCTCCTTGATTCCATACCTGAGCTAACATCTGCACAATATCTCAAATCTTAGTGTTAGTAATATTTGTTATATTATTGTGATATTATCCTAACCATTTTATATGATGTGATATTTTAAGAATATTGATTAGGGATATTTGATATGATATCTAAATTTATATTACTAAAATATTATATAAATATTATATGCATATATTTTCCCTCATAATGGTAATTATAATGTAGAAATATATGATAAAGAATATTTTACAGATAAACCCACATATGTTCTAAATTTACGATAAACACCTTTAAGTACTTAACAAAAGTATGGAAATGTCCCATCAAATGTGCAATATTTTCGACTGAACAAATACCCCAAAACTTAGCTTTGATCATCCCGAGCAAACTAGTTATTCAAGAGAGGGAGAAGAAAAAGAAAAAGAAAAACCTAGCACACTTTCATGGGCAACATGATTGCACTTAGCATGTGCAACAAGCCGTTAAACCTTTAGGTGTCCCTAGTAGGAGGAGTGTTGTCTCCTGAGGGTTTTCAGCGAATTACACCCACAAAAACCCATAATAAAAGAAAGACGATGAAAGTTACATACAAAAATAAAGAACATATAAAAGAAAGAACTTGAAAAGAAGAGTTTCCAACTACACTAGCTTTTCAGTTGCCATGAGCCCTATCTTAATGGTCATGAAAAGATATCGGAAATCACATCACCCCTCAATAAAACATCGCCTTTAGTCTTCCTCCCTATCTTTCTTCCAAACATCAATTATATACCCCTACGTGTGTGTAAAAGACATCCCTACACTTAGAGAATTCAATTCAATCTATCATACTCTTGTCCATCTTTCTTAGTACTTTTTAGTCGGTGAAAATTATCAGATGGAATTTCTCACACATCCTTCATGCGACCGTTAATACTTCTTGAGCTACTAACTGACCGACTACCAAATGTGCTCGCTCATTTAGACATAATATTCTCGTCTTGCAACACTTAAGGCTTAGCAGTGACTCCTAAACCAGTTGGTCTAAGGTACTGGGTGATAAAGCACCCTCGCTATATTTTTTTTATGCTGTCTTAAGTAATTACAAAACCAGTGTTTATTTTTTTTTCTTCACCATTTTTTTCTTTATATTTTTATTTTTCTTCATACTAAGGCTTTTAGACAAGAGCATTTCAAGGTATCCTCTATTATCCCAAGTTTTAAGATGTGTTCAAATGCGTATAGTAGGGTATCAACGTTCAAAAGTTTGGACTCAAGAATATGGACTATTTTTCAGATTTATTTCTATCCTCAGATTAGTGATTTCCTTCATCTTACTAATCCTTGGGACAACGGCTCATGACTGCTTATTACTAGCTTCGTTTAAGAAAATATCCAACTTTCTTGCTTTTCTCAAACTATTCCTATCTTTCATATGTAATTTTTCACTTTCAAACTTTCATTATTAATAAAAAAAATTGTGCTTATATTTAGTATAATGCAAAAAAAATGATGCGTGAATAAGCACAAACCTCCCCCAAATCTGTTTGCAGCAGTGTCCTCACTGTTGTCATCTTTTAATCTCAAAAAATCTGTAAACTTGGGAGGAAAAGTTATTAAAGGGGACAAGAATTAATGACAGTTAAAATCCTCCCCCAAACTTATTTTTTGCTCACAATTTTGTAAAATTTTTATTTCAAGATCCAAAATATCCCCCCCCCCCAAAACTTGAGTAAAATAATATTAAACATTTAAAATTATGAGGGGGGTAAAGTTATTGGTCTATGCAAAGCTTTACAAAGACCAAAATTCAACACCAACTATTCAAAGATTTTATCAATGTAATGCCAAGGTTGGTAGAAGATTATAGATGTGAAGAAGTGAGGAGATAGGAGGCGGAATCGATCGGGTTTACGTCTTGAATGGTAGAGACGAAACGGTGGTGGTGCCATACTCGTATTCTTGTTCTTGATAAGAAGAGGGGGTGGTGGTTCAACTTCTTTAGGAGGGGGTTGATTTATCAAAACTCCCAAGTCTACTAGGAATGCGAGTTTTTTGGCAAAAATATCTTCAAAACTTCCATCGATATTCCGAATGCTAGTCTCATCGGAAAGGAAGTCATGATACTCAGATGGCTTGACTAAATCATTTGACAAGTCAAAGGGTTCAGACTTAGGTGTGGACTTGTCGACAGAAGGGTCTTCATGTGTATAATAAATAGTAGGATCGGTATCGTGAAGGTCCTCGAATTCACAACTGTTGGAAGCTATCTTTTCGACAGAGCACACATGAGCTTAGGGTTCGGAGGGTTCACTTCCCAACTTGTAAATGTTAAGCTCAATTGATATCTTCCTGAAAAATAGGTTCATAGAACCGTTACGACAATTGATTACTGCGTTGGAAGTCGCTAGAAAAGGCCGACCCAGAATCACCGGAATTTGGTTTCTTGGGTTTGCTACAGGCTGTGTATCAATAACTATGAAGTCCACATGGAATATAAATTCCCCGATTTTGATTAACACGTCATCTAGCTTACCCCTAGATTGGGTGATAGATCGATCGCCATCCGAAGAGTGCAGTGCGCCGGTTTAACTCTCCGATCCCTAATTGCTCATAAACAGAATACGGAAGTAAGTTAACACTCGCACCTAAATCGAGCAGAGTACGATTGATATTTTTACCCCCAATAGAAATAGATATTGTAGGACTCCCGGGGTCCTTTCGTTTCTTGGGTATTTGTTGGGTAAAAGCAGTGCTCACATTACTCACTAAGAAAACTTTTTCAGGCACTTGAATTTTCCTTTTCCTGGTGCACAAGTCCTTTAGAATTTTCGCATAGGATGGAACTTGTTGGATATCATCTAGGAGAGTAATGTTTATGTTAACTTGCTTAAAAATTTCCACAATCTTCTCCATTTGTAGACTTGGTTTGTTGGCCTTTAACCTGTGTGAAAAAGGAGCTTTATCAATAAGGGTTTGGTCCAACATTGGAGGAGAAGTTTGTGAGGATAGAATCGATCCCAAAATTAGAATTGGGATCGTTTTAGGTTGACTCGAGGAAGTGGGCTGATGGTTCGAGCCTAGAAAACGGAGAATAGGCTCGGAAGAAGTTGTTGAATTAAACGAAGGTGGAGTAAAAGTAGAAGCCGGGGTTTCAATTGATTCCTCATCATCAACCTGTTCACCGACTTGATTGTTAAGCACTCTTCCCGATCTCAACGTGGTTACGACACACACATTATGACTTTGTGAGTGGCCAGAATTCGGTAGAGGTTGAGATGGAAGTTTCCCTTTCTCTCTCTCACTCATCGCGACATTTATCTGTGCAAGTTGTGCTTCTATCGATTTTATGCTTTCACCATGGGAAGCGGTGTGCTGCACTAACGTTTGGATGGAAGACGTTAAATTAGTCGTCATTTGTGTAAATTGGTTAATGAATGTTTCTAAGTTACATTCAAGTGCAGATGATTTATTGGTACCGGCCGTTGAAATATTATAAGGATCAAAATTGTTGGCCCGGTTTTGAAAAGGTTGCGGTTGAAAGGGGTGCTGATTTTGTTATGGTGGCTGCTGTTGCTGTGGGGGAGGCGTTTGATAGTTGCTTGGGAACTGGTTTTGATTTTGAGTTTGGTTTTGGTTCGAAGCATAATTAAGATGATTCCTCCATCCCTGATTGTATGTGGAAGAATAAGAATCGTTTCTAGGTCGTTGCTGAAAAGCAGCATTTGTTTGTTCTTGACCTTGAAACGGAGGATTCAAAGGGCATTCTTCCGTTAAATGCGATGGGTTGGAACAGCAACCACATACGGTTTTGGAAAGCGTAACCTGGTTTAGGGAGGCTGATGAGAATTTGTTTTCCATAGCTTCGAGTTTCTTTTGCATCGCAGCCATTTCGGCTTTCACTGTGATGGAAATATCGAGCTGATGAATACCTGCTCTGGATGAAGGTGGTCTAACGCTTTCCCACGGTAAGGTTTGTTCAGTGAGATCTTCCAGGAATTTCCAAGCTTCCCCTTCGTCTTTAGACATGAAATGACATTGACAAATGGTTTCAAGCATCTGTTTTGTCGCTGGATTAACACCCTCATATATAATTCGGCAAAGGTCCCATCTATTGATTCCGTGATGAAAGCATTGGACAAGAAGATCTTTAAACCATTTAAAGAATTTCCAAAATGGTTTGTTGGGAAGTTGGGTAAACTGGTTAATCTCGCTTCGAACGCGGACGGTCTTATGATTGGGATACAATTTCTTAAGAAATGCTATAACGAATTCATACCATTTGGCGATAGAGTGTGTGACAGTGTTGTACTAGATCGCACAAGGTAAAAGGGAGAAGACGTAATCTCATAGCATCTACAAAAAGTTGTGTAGTGCCCATCATTGCGGATACGTTTTCGAATTTGGTTATAAAAACGTATGCGTCTTCGGATTCAAGCCCGTGAAATTTGGGCAACAAGTTGATGAAGTGGGGTTTAATTTCGAAATTATCCCTATTGGCCAGTGGAATGATAGACAAGTAGGAAGGGGACCGCGTATCGGGTAGTATCTTTCTTGAAGAGAGATGCGCGGTGGATTCTATGCACCTACGGGTAGCGGAAGGGGTGTGTTGGTAAAATCTGATGGAGAACCATCCATCTCGGTCGATGTGGTGGGTGGAGGGAAAAAAGAAGATGAAGAAGTACCGACTTAGAGTCAATAGCAGAAATGCGGACAAGACGGGCACTAGAAACCCGTGTCCAGCCGATCATGCACTAAGCGGGTTTAACGCACGTAGCAGCGTGTGTGAGAACGATTTTAAAATGGTTTGTTTTGAAAAAGTGTCGGACGTGAGGCTTGACTCAACAAATCACAAAATGCATAATCAACCCTATAACTGAGGTCACCTAGGTCAAGCACTAGACCGCTCCTAGAATTCCAAAGGACAAGCCATAGGATCAATCCTCTACCACCTCTTTATCACTCTTGTGGCCAGGTAAGTGTCAGGTAAGTGGGAGGTATCCGCTGTACGAATCACCGAAAATAGCAGGCCTAATTAAGTAACCACTTTTCTTAGTCACACTTGCCTAGACACCACAAGAGAAATGCGGATAAGCGATAGATTACCCACGACCTTCCTCTGTCCTAATTGAGCGCAACGGTCCTTAGAGGTTTGGTCTAGATTTTTTAATTAATGTAGGGTGAGAGTATACTCGTTTTGTGATTTGCGGGGCCTAGGAAAGGTGATGAAATCCCCACCTAATCTGAATTTGGGTTATTGCCCCTTAAAATCCGGTTAAAATATGCACAAACAAACCGATATAAAAACACGCAAAAAAAAATTTTGAGCGGCGATATTTTGCAAAGAATCCTGCAGAAAATTATATTATTGGATTTCTAGATGAGAGAGAAAGATATAAGGAATATACCAGAAAATTTTTGGGGGCACAATTCCCCAGAGTCGCCACCTAACCGCGGCCAAACTCACCTTATTGCCGCGGTTCCACTGCAGAAAGGAGGGTTCTTCTGCCGATTCTTCTTCAGTGCCCTCCTATTCTCCTCTGGGCTTTGATGGATGTCTCTGAATCTCCCTTTCCTCGCTCTAGTGACTCTAGATTTTCTCGCAAAAGTCACACAATAATCGTTAAATACACAAGATGCGGTTTTGGTTCTCTTTTATAATATGCTACTGGATTTTAGAAGAATTCAACCCGAATAATAAGAAAAAAAAATTACGACCGTTTCCCCGGTAACGGCGCCATTTGATTGATCTGATCTGAAAAAGTGTGTTTTGTAAGTAAAGTAACCACAATCAATAACGGTGTCGCTTGTAACTAGCCGAGATGAGTATGGGCCGTCCTCAGGAAAACGTCGAACCTTTATCTTACTTTAGACGGGTTGATTGAAAGAAGGGGTCATTGGTTGTAGATCTACGATATACGGATGTAGAATCTATAAAGAAGAGTTGTAGATCTACGATATACGGATGTAGAATCTATAAAGAAGAGCCTTGTAGGGTTCATAGAATTTAGTATTAATGGATGATTAATTAAAAATGACTCCTTTTATCTTTTAATAGATTTAAAAGTAGATCGATAGCGATGAATGAAGATTAGGGTTTTTGGAGGGAATAGGGTTCCCACTCTTAACCTTTATCTTTTCATTGACCTATATTCATGTCTAGCCTTTATCAAAACAAGTGTTAATCTAATATCAAATCGTGGTCGAGACTATCAATAAATTGGTAGCGCGCCTGATTAGGATGTTAGCATTTATTTTGCTAAATTTTATAAACTTTAAAATATATAAAATGAGTTAAATAATTTTATCATCTATTGATCTACTCTAATTTTACGAACACTATCAAGCGTAGAATTACTCACGCATGGTTGAGATAGAAGAGAAGATGGAGAAGGAGATCATAATGTAAGATGCAGAAATTAAATGCAGAAAGTAAGTGCAGAAATTAATTGAGAAAAGACTAATAAAAACTCTACCTTTATTAATCAACTATGTCATGTACAAATCATTTTAAAGTAGAGTACAAGAACCCTAGTTTTTGCTCCCGATATCTGTCTCGTAAGAAGCAGATGAACAGCTAATGATCAACCTGGATGCGTGGATCGTCTTGAACCTCTTGATCTCTTCAGTTTGATAATTTCCAAGTGTAGCTCTCGGTCTTTTAAATAGTCACAGAATGTTGGTTATATGTATGCCCTAGAGGCCATTATTTGTATAGTGGATGCTTGGACATGTATATATGTAGAGGAATTTCTTGCTCAAAATGATAGTATGCTATATGGTTTCTCTTTATCTTAACATGTTCACTTGATTGTATTGACTATTCATTTGATACATGTTGATAAAGCCCTTAGGATATTGGCTTGACTACCATGAATATGATGGAGATCATACTAGTGGGGCATGCATTGTCTATAAGCATATCTTTAAATGTTCCTAGTCGTGAGATTATCGATACGGGGCATCGATATTCCAGAGTAGACTAGTGTATACATTTCTTGACCCATTTGGGGGGTGATGGATGATCCCACATCCATTGGTGTTTGACACCAAATATTGTATATATGTGCTCATTGGAGACCGAGTACACCGAACAGACTCACCGAGAACTCCTATATGGTATTATATTCTATCGTCGGATAGCAGTTCTCAGGTGACACTTGTACAGGTTAGTCTGTAGACCCGAGATCGTCATAGAGTCTTATGTGTTTCCTACTGTGCTTTGATTTCCACCCTACCACGGCTCTACTGAGTCATGCAAACAGGTGGTTTTTGGGTACAGTCCCGAGACACATGGAGGCAATGAGCGATAGGAGGGATTTCGTCTCTCCCGGTATTGGGAGTTGATGTTGCACTATGCGCGACTGGCTATAACTGGAAGTCCCTGACCAGGGCTGATGAGATTTACTGATAAGTGTTATCAGTAGTTTCTCGACCTGTTATAGGCCACGTCGGCATGACTTATTGAGTTATTAGGGCTCGACGACACCATGCCTAGACTCAATATGCAATATATCAGACGAAGAGACCGGACTGTATGGTAAGTGTTGCCAATGGCTCTACGGGAGTTTTGACAGGTTCACTTGTTGTTCTTCTATTCGTACAATACCTAGGAGCCATTACGTACAGCTAGTACCGCTGACGGTTTGTGGGTATTTGATATGATCACTACTGCTGCTAGCATATTGACGAGTCTTAGAGTCCCACAAAGGGGTTCCGAGTTCAGGCGAAACGAAGTGGGGCACATATGGAAATATGTGTGGGAGCTTGATTAAATACAAGTATATGATATCGTATTTTAGTCGGGCGTTTTTTTATTAGTCGGGTTATATGTGATATGACCGGATTATTAAACTAAGTGTTGATTTAATATGATGACTAATTGCTCATTAGCAATTCTTTTCTTTATGTGTGCATATATGTATGTATATTTATATGGATTTAATACACATATACATGTGTGCATATGTCATGGTAGATGATACATTGGACATGGCTATGCTAGACTCACATGGAAATATATTAGATAATTATTGATTTTAAGTTAATGGAAATTAAATAATGATCTCATGGTTGATCTCATGGTTCTACACTCTTCTTTGAAATATCACACTAACCTTGGTTCATTAGTTAATCCTCCACTAACTCACTCTCAAAATATCTAAGATATTTTCATGGCTCATATTTATTAGATGGCGAGTGTTACTTTATCTAATAATTCATTTTCTTATTCTCTCAAGCTTATCCATTCCTCCATCTTCTTCCCCCTTGCTCTCTACCTTTTTCTAGTGAGCAAAAGAGAAAGAAAAGAAAGGATTTTTAGTAAGAAAATATCCACTTCATCAATCTATATTAGTCTAGCCCACTTGTATAGGTTGTTTGCCTCACTTCTACTTAGTTCAAGTGAAGCAAGAGCTTGAGTGTAAGGAACTCCGGATGGATCATCGTGGACAACGAAGGATACAAGCGGACGTGTTCCAAGCTTCGAGTGGAACCAAGGAGTCCAAGGACATCTACACGGAGCTATAGAAGAGAAGGAGAGGTCTACAAAGGTTGTAGTTCTTTTTCTCTTAGTGTTAGACACTCTTGTATATGATACTTACCCTAATCTCTAGTTCGATTCATGGCTTGTGTGATTTAGCTCTCTAGTTTTTTGAAAATACTTCACGTATTGTAGTTTAAACCATAGTAGTGATGCTAAAACACACCAACATGATATCAAAGCCAAACTAGAGGTTTAGGGTAGTTTAGACGACGTTAGTAGTGTTCGATCGAAATCAAAATCTGTATTTTTCATACTTTCTGTACATTTTTCCAAAAGTTGGTATTTTGCAAAATAAAAATATCCAAAAAATCGTGCAAGTAAAAATATGGAGCCCCAAAAATTTCGAACACCCAATTCTCTTAAACGGCCGCGGAACCTCGGCCAAACCGTAGGTTTAGCCGCGGTTCCACTGCTCTTTTGAGGAATTAGGGTTTCGTTTCTTCTGTGCTGCTCCATGTTGACATTTGTGGCTTTCTGGATATTTTTGTTGAGGCTCAAGGTGTTGAGATCTCTGTGGTTTGATGAAATCTTTGATATCGATCGAAATATTTAATATCGTCAATACAGTTGCTATGTATGATACAATATTTGGAATCTACACTAATTAGTTTTGAGAAAATTAATTGGTTATTTGTAAATCTGACATTCCAGTCTCAGTGAAAATCGGGAATCTTGTTGAATTACCCGTTTTCTTTTTGAAAAGGTGTTTTCATTTCGAGACTTAAATGTAAGATTTATGAGGTTAGGCATGAAGTCCGGGTTATGAGATAATCTGGGTTTATGATGTCTAAGGATAAGTGCGGATTCCAACTGTTGTAGTTTTACATTTCTTTTTTGCGACCGTAAGTGTAATATGTGTATCCCTAATTTCGTTACTATATGTCGACGATATTAGAAATACTCGTGTTTACTTACATTGATGGTCTGTGATGATTATTCTGTTGCGGTTATGATATGATGTATAGGATCGTCGTGATTGAATAGCCGGGGGTTTTATGTGAGATGAGTGTTTTCTTTCTCATTCATGTAAAATTCATTGTATATAATATTCTTTTATTGTGACACTTCCGGGTTGAGGATGATGTCACCATTGATGTATTTTATTTACTTTTCCGCATTAGGATAGACCCATAGTGGGGAGCACAAGTGACCGGGTTCTAGAGTCCAGTGGGAGGCCATCTTGAGGAGTCGAGACCGGATCTCCAAACTCTAGAATTGGCAGGGTCGCTTGCCGCTCTCATAGAGGTCTAGGGGTGTGGGCTTGGTTATTCATCACGACCGTGGAATCCATATTTTCTATCGTTGGCTAAATATAAAATACAGACCTCCTAGTATATCCTATATTTTCATATATGTGATTCTGCTGATGTTACTCTGTGAAGTGATCATTTTATATGCTGAGATGAATGGTATTTATATATATGATGCTTAGGAACTTAAATGATGGGACTACATTAATGAGATTAATGTAAATAAAAAGAAACCTAAAGATATTGTAGAATCGAATTTGAAACCCACTTGGCCTTTTTACGAGAAAACAAAGTTTCAAAATGCGGAGCATAACCCACTCCTTATAAAACTATTTTGGTTCTACAACGAGATCAAGTTCAAAGCGTTAAAGGTTTTTATAAAAACCATCCGCAACCCTCCGTCATTTTAGGAAGTAGAGTACTTAGTATTCGTGCTACGTTTATTGACCATAGTTAAAGCGTAGTGTACAGTAGCTAAGTGATGTCTTCCTACACAGTATATGATGCGATTAATTAGGACATTCATATGACTTTGTTGACCATAGTTAAGGGTCATGTGAATGGGTCTAATTAATCACGAAATGATGAGTAGAACTTTACTAATGTTTATGATTTGTTGACCATAGTTAAGGTCATAAGCTGCTAGGGGTAAAAACCATATCGGGAATTTCAAGAGTTGAAATTTGCAATGAGATTGCATACCTTCTATAATGATAGTTGGATTTCGATCCCACTGTGAGTAAAAGTTACTCGCAGGAGAGTTTTACACTTTACAATTAGCTAATCCAGTAGGTGTCTAGAAAAGTGTCTACGGGGTTATGCCTCTGGGAAAATGAGGTTTATTTTAATTAGGTCTATGCTAAAGCACGGGGAACCTCCCTCAAAGTACCGACACTGGCCTGGCTAACTGGTTAGCGAACTTATAGAATGTAATTAATCCTGGCTAATTTTCTTTTTAAGATTTGAAGGAAAATTTGATAAAAGCAATAGGAGACATCGATTAGCTAAGATAATAACCAATCTAATCATGCAAGAGCTTTCGCTGAGTGTATTCTTTTCTCTCTTCTAATGGCAGATACCCATGACTGGACTTAAGCTTCTACTGGAGAAAAATAAACTGACGGGACCTAATTATAAAGAATGGCTGAGGAACGTGAACATTGCCCTTACATATGATAAGGTTGCATATGTCCTTACTACTCCAGCCCCTCCCATCCCAGGCCCTGAATCTTCTATTGCGGATAAGGAGATCCGCAAAAAATGGGATATTGATTGTGCCACGGCCAAATACCTCACTTTAGTTTCGATGGACAGTGAACATCAGAAGCAACATGAGAAGATGGATGTCCAATCCATCTTTCTTCATACAAAGGAGTTGTATGGGGAGCAATCTCGTATACTTCGTTACGAGGCATCTAGAAAGTTGTTTCAGATGAGGATGGTTGCTGGCACATTAGTAGGTGATCTGTCTTGAAGATGATAGGAATTATTGAAGAACTAGAGGAACTGGGATGGACTATGGAGAATGAACAATATGTTGATATAGTTCTACAGTCTCTCCCCCTGCCTTTATTCAGTTTATAGTTAACTTCAATATGCACAACATGGAGAAGTCACTACCTGAACTTCTCAATATGTTAAGAAGTGCAGAGAGAACGCTTAAGACAGTGAAAACTCCCGCTCTGCTTGCTGGGCCATCTTCTTCTTCCATCCCAAAAGCCAAGGCGAAGGGAAAGAAGAAAAAGAAACCTACCAAACCGAGAAGTGGAGTTGAAAAGGCAAAGGGGAAAGACAAATCCGGGGCTGCGGGAACTGGAAAGGGAGAATTTTTTTTCTGCCACAAGTCGGGACACTGGAAACGCAATTTTGCTCTGTACCTTGCCGATCTCAAGAAGAAGAAGTATATTAATACTTCCGCTTTAGGTGTGTTCGTGACTGAAAACTGTTTTTCTGTAAACTCTGCTTCCTGGGTATTAGATACCGGTTCAGGTTCTCACATCTGCAATTGTGTACAGGAGCTGAGAAATAGCAAAGTTTTGAAGACAGGTGATCACACTCTCCGGGTTGGAAATAGTTCCAATATACATGCAGTATCAGTGGGAGAGTATCACCTAGGGTTGCCTTTGCGATGTATATTGGTTTTGAACCCTTGTTATTTGGTACCAAGCATGTTGTGTAATATAATATCAGTTTCTTTGTTAGACAATGAAGGATATCATTTTACATTGCAAAATAATGTTATGAATATTAACCTGAATCAACAGTTGATTGGGTATGGTACATTAAATAACGGTATTTACATCCTAAATCAACACACAGTTTTCAACATACAACACACAAACAAAAGAAAAATTTCAGATATAAATGAAGCTTTTCTTTGGCATTGTAGACTTGGTCATATTAATGAAACAAGACTAACCAAGTTACATAAAGATGGATATTTAAATCCTTTTGAATATAAATCTTATGCGACTTTTCAGTCTTGTATCAAGGGTAAAATGACCAAAACTCCATTTTCTGGATACGGAGAGAGAGCTACTGAACTCTTAGGCATCATACATAGTGATGTATGTGGACCAATGTCTACACATGCTAGAGGCGGTTATTCTTACTTCATAACTTTAACTGATGATTTCTCAAGGTTCGGACACATGTTCTTGTCGAAACACAAGTCTGAATCCTTCGAGAAATTCAAGGAGTATAAAATTGAAGTAGAAAAACAAACTGGTTTGAGCATCAAGAAATTTCGATCAGATCGAGGAGGAGAGTATTTGAGTACAGAGTTTCTAGAGTTCCTAAAAGAGAATGAGATTCTCTTTCATCTCACTCCCTCTTACACACCACAGCACAATGGTGTGACAGAATGGAAGAATCGTACCATATTAAATATGGTACGTTCCATGATGAGTGATGCTGAGTTACCACTTTCCTTTTGGGGGCATGCATTGGAGACAGCAATGTATCTATTGAACAGGGTTCCAACCAAGACCGTGTCTACCACCCCATATGAGATATGGTATGGGAATAGACCATCTCTTAAACGAGTTAAGATATAGGGTTGTCCTGCTTTTGTTAAAAAACAAAATCCAGAAAAACTTGAAACATGATCGGTTCTGTGTACATTTATGGGATATCCAAAACATTCGTTTGGATATCTTTTCTACCACAAGGAGGAACAAAGAGTGTTTGTTTCTCAGTAAACCATATTTTTAGAAAATGGATATTTTATAAATAATACTATGGCAATACGGTAGAACTAGAAGAGGTGCTAGAACCATAAATGACTAATGAAAATTTGGTTGAACTTGAAGTTGCAATAGAACCTCACGAGCCTCAGTCACTCTGTAGATCTAGTAGGACTTCTCGCCTACCGGAGAGATATTATGGGTTCCTCATTGATGGTGATAGAGAAGATTGCATCATGGATGATGATGACCCTACTAGTTTTCAGCAAGCTGTCACGAGTGGTGACTCAGTGAAGTGTGGATGCCATGAGATCCGAAATGGAGTCCATGTACACCAACAAATTATGGACTTTGGAAATTGCGCCTTCTAGGATAAAACCCATAGGGTGCAAATGGATCTTTAAGAAAAAGATCGGTGTAGATGGACATGTAGAGACCTATAAAGCAAGGCTTGTAGCAAAAGAATTTCGTCAAAGACTAGGTATGGACTATGACGAGACTTTCTCTCCAGTAGCAATACTTCAATCCATTCGGATCCTACTTGCTATTGCTGCTCACTATGACTATGAAATCTGGAAGATGGACGTTAAAACTGCATTTTTAAATGGTGATTTAGAAGAATGCGTTTTTATGAATCAGCTGAAGGGCATCATTGACAGTGGGAGCAGCGAAAAGGCATGTAGGTTGCTTAAATCCATTTATGGATTAAAGCAGGTATCACGAAATTGGAACATCTGCTTTGATGATACAATCAAAGAGTTTGATTTTATCAAAAATGTAGATGAACCTTGCATTTATAAGAAAATTGTAGGGAGTACTGTCACATTCCTCATATTGTACGTGGATGAAATTCTCTTAATAGGAAATGACATTCCTATGCTACAATCGGTCAAACTATTCTTATCACAAAGGTTCTCCATGAAAGATCTGGGTGATGCCTCATACATTTTGGGCATTAGGATCTATAGAGATAGATCCAAGAGACTATTGGGATTGCCCCAATCTAAGTACATCGACACCATCCTAAAGAGGTTTAATATGGAAGATTCCAAGCAAGTTACTTTACCCGCTTGTCACGAAATCACTCTCTCCAAGGACTTTTGTCCAAAGTCTGATGAAGAGAGAGCTCGCATGAGTGTGATACCCTACGCTTCTGCTGTAGGATCTATTATGTATGCGATATTATTTACTCGCCCTGATGTTGCTTATGCACTTGGAGTGGTAAGCAGGTATCAATCCAACCATGGGGAGAAACATTGGACAGCCGTGAAGAACATTCTTAAGTACTTGCGAAGGACTAAAGAAATGTTCTTGGTGTATGGTAATGGGGATCTCCAGATGGAGGCCTTTACCGATTCCAGCTTCCAGAGTGATAAGGATGACAGCAAATCTATCTCGGGGATTGTATTTACCCTCAATGGAGAGGTAGTTTATTGGAAGAGTTCCAAATAGGATGCCATTGCAGACTCGACGATGGAAGCTGAGTACATTGCTGCAAATGATGCTGCCAAGGAAGCCGTCTCGATGAGGAAGTTTATCTCGGAACTAGGAGTAGTTCCAACCATTATTGGTCCAATACCATTGTATTGTGGTGATAATATGACTATGGCGTTGGACAAAGAGCCCAGGTCCCATCAGCGGTCCAAACACATCCTGAGGAGATATCATCTGATTCGGGAGATAGTTGATCGCCGCGAGATCGAGATTAGGAGAGTAGACACAGAGAATAACACCACGGATCCACTCACCAATGCCCTTCCACAGCCGCAACATGAGCGACTTTTTGGAATGTTGGGTATGAGATACGCCAATAATTGGCCTTAGTGCAAGTGGGAGATTGTTGGATATATGTATTCCCTAGAGGCCATTATTTGTATAGTGGATGCTTGGACATGTATATATATAGAGGACTTTCTTACTCAAAATGATAGTATGCTATCTGGTTGTTCTTTATCTTAACATGTTCACTTGATTGTATTGACTATTCATTTGATACATGTTGATAAAGCCCTTAGGATATTGTCTTGACTACCATGAATATGATAGAGATCATACTAGTGGGGCATGCGTAGTCTATAAGCATATCCTTAAATGTTCCTAGTTGTGGGAGTATCGAAACGGGGTATCGATATTCCAGAGTAGACTAGTGTATACGTTTCTTAACCCATTTAAGGGGCGATGGATGATCCCACATCCATTGGTGTTTGACATCAAAGATTGTATACATGTGCTCATTGGAGACCGAGTTTACCGAACGGACTCACCGAGAACTCCTATATGGTATTTTATTTATCGTCGGATAGCAGTTCTCAGGTGACACTTGTACAGGTTAGTCTGTAACCCAAGATCGTCATAGAGTTTTGTGTGTTTCCCACTGTGCTTTGATTTCCATCCTACCACGGCTCTACTGAGTCGTGCAAATAGGTGGTTTTTGGGTACAGTCCCGAGACACATGGAGGCAATGAGCGATAGGAAGGGTTTCGTCTCTCCCGGTATTGGGAGTTGATATTACACTATGCGCGACTGGCTATAACTGGAAGTCCCTGACCAGGGCTGATGAGATTTACTGATAAATGTTATCAGTAGTTTCTTGACCTGTTATAGGCCACGTCGGCATGACTTATTGAGTTATTAGGACTCGACGACACCATGTCTAGACTCAATATGCAACATATCAGACGAAGAGACCGGACTGTATGGTAAGTGTTGCTAATGGCTCTACGGGAGTTTGACAGGTTCGCTTGTTGTTTTTTTGTTCGTACAATACCTGGGATCCATTACGTACAGCTAATACTGCTGACGGTTTGTGGGTATTTGATATGATCACTACTACTGCTAGCGTATTGACGAGTTTTAGAGTCCCACAAAGGGGTTTCCGAGCTCAGGCGAAACGAAGTGGGGCACATATGGAGATATGTGCGGGAGCTTGATTAAATACAAGTATATGATACCGTATTTTAATCGGACGTTTTTTTATTAGTCAGGTTATATGTGGTATGACCGGATTATTAAATCAAGTGTTGATTTAATATGATGACTAATTGCTCATTAGTAATTCCTTTCTTTATGTGTGCGTGTATGTATGTATTTTTATATGGATTTATATACACATAAACATATGTGCATGCGTCATGGTGGATGATACATTGGACATGGCTATACTAGACTCACATGGAAATATATTAGATAATTATTGATTTTAAGTTAATGGAAATTAAATAATGATCTCATGGTTGATCTCATGATTCTACACTTTTCTTTGAAATATCACTCTAACCATGGTTCATTATTTAATCCTCCACTAACTCACTCTCAAAATATCTAAGATATTTTCATGGCTCATATTTATTAGATGGTGAGTGTGACTCTCTCTCTAATAATTCATTTTCTCATTCTCTTAAGCTTAGCCATTCCTCCATCTTCTTCCCCCTTGTTCTCTACCTTTTTCTAGTGAGCAAAAAAGTAAGAAAAAGAAAGGATTTTTAGTGAGAAAATACTCACTTCATCAATCTATATTAGTCTAGCCCACATGTATAGGTTGTTTGCATCACTTTTACTTAGTTCAAGTGAAGTAAGAGCTTGAGTGTAAGGAACTCCGAGTGGATCATCGTGGACAACGAAGCCTACAAGCGGATGTGTTCCAAACTTCGAGTGGAACCAAGGAGTCCAAGGACATCTACACGGAGCTATATATGAGAAGGAGAGGTCTATAAAGGTTGTAGTTCTTTTTCTCTTAGTGTTAGACACTCTTGTATATAATACTTACCCTAATCTCTAGTTCGATTCGTGGCTTGTGTGATTTAGCTCTCTAGTTTTTTGAAAATACTTCACATATTGTAGTTTAAACCATAGTAGTGATGCTAAAAACACCAACGCAAAAGATACAAACCCTATATCTCATAAGTTGGGATATGCAGCTATCATCCAACCACCAAAATATCAGATCCTACGCCCATGATCTTATCGCGGATCCGCGGCATATATTGCATTTGGCCGCTAAACCGCGGCGGTTTAGTGGATTCATGAGTTGAGATTTATTGTGGTCTCTGGTGTTGATATTTGGAGATTTCTTAGATGTCTACATTCTGCATATCTTATTCTGAATCTCTGTCGTTGCTAGATCTTATGATTTGCTTCAATATTTCGGCAGATTTGATTCAACATCTCGGATCTCCTTGATTCCAGACCTGAGCTAACATCTGCACAATATCTCAAATCATAGTGTTATTAATATTTGTTATATTATTGAGATATTATCATAACCATTTTATATGATATGATATTTTAAGAATATTGACTAGGGATATTTGATATGATATGTATATTTATATTACTAAAATATTATATAAATATTTATGCATATATTTTCCTTCATAATGTTAATTATAATGTAGAAACATATGATAAAGAATATTTTACAGATAAACCCACATATGTTCTAAATTTACGATAAACACCTTTAAGTACTTAACAAAAGTAAGGAAAATGTTCCATTAAATGTGCAATATTTTTGACTGAACAATTACCAAGCTCTGAATGATTTGATTGTCAGCGGAATACGATACGTTTTATGATATGCGTTCTTCTCTGTTATCTACTTACCGTAATCAAGACGGTGTCATATTGCAGCTAGCCGGTTGAGCACGGGTTGATCCACGGGAAGATGGTTGCATATCCATTCTTGTCTTAGACGAGTCAATAAAGAATGTATATGTGTTTGTGCAAATCTATCCTAAGTGTTTGTATTTATGTTCAAGTAAGTTTGTTAGGGTTAAGGTTGGTTAGTAGAGTTAGGATCAGTCTTGTTTTTTTCTTTTGCCATTCTTAAAATGATGTTGGGATAATAGAACGTAGCGGGGATAGGAGGACATAGGAATGGAATTTGCGAGTTTAAGCAAGCTTTCCAACATTAAATCCATTCCTAGTGCCCCTTGTCCTTAAGCTACGTGCGCTTATTTCCAATCCTAGGCCAAACACCCGCAACCATGTATCCAATTAAGTTACAACTAAATGTCACGTTATAGTGCGTCCAAAAGACTTCCTAACTTAGGTTGCGGCTATATGTCACGTATAGCGCGCCTAAATGAGAGGGTTGCGTTTGTTTGGTCAAGATTCGTTTTAGGATGTTTGGCGAAGAGAAGAACAAGGGATTTTTCCGTCCCTCATACTAACCTTCCTTAGCCCCCAACAAGTATGGAAATTATTCACACATTTCAAAGGGAAACAAAAAAAGAAAGAAGAAAAGAAAGAAAGGTAAAAAAAATGGTTTTACAAATTGTAACAAGCTAACTACTTGGGTTCTCACCTAAGCTAGGAACTCCGTCGAGTATCATTGCTTGAAAATACGGATAAGAAGAGAAGGAAGAAGAACAAGAAATAACAACTACTTAACAACAAGAAATAAAAGTTAGACTAGGAATTAAAATTACAAGACAAGAAATAAAATTACAAGACAAGTAATAAAAGATACAAGATAATAAAAGCCCTCATCTTCATTGATTTTCCACTTAAGAGCCCTCACTACACTTTCATGGAGAATAGATGAAGAAGAAGAAGCTACAAACTAATCTACACTAAAATCTAACTGAAAAGAAGCATTCCTACAATGGCTCAAAACTGGAGTATTTATAGGCAGAGAGCTGAAACCCTAGGGCCAAATTCTGAGCCCAAACAAAGTTACAAAACTACCCCCAAAATATCTTCTGTCACCGAGTTGACTCGACCGCGGAACCGCCGTATAATGGCCACATTGGCTGTGGTTCCGCGGCTCTTTGGGGGAATTGTGTGGTGATTTTTCTAGGGCTTCTCCACGTTACTTTCTTTTATTGTTCTACATGTCCCAAATTGCAAAATACTTCCAAAATTTCTTCAGATTTGCAACAGTCCAAAATGGCTTCACTTTTAATTCATTTGACCTTTATCTCCCTCGAGCTCCGCGCATCCATTGAATCTTGTGCTGCCCCTCTCGTGCTTTGTGCTTGTCCGAGACACGAATGGCTACTGTTATTTGTCTTTTCTTTTGAACTGGTAAGCGGCACTGGACGGATACGGATGACCGGAACCCGGCTTTTATTTGTCTGTTGCAGATGTTCTGGATTTTGGCGTAACTGTGGAGATTTTGTATGATTTGCGTTATTTTGGACTAGGAACCCGTAACCTTTAAATATGTATTAAACACGGATTAAAAGCACATGCTAATAAACAAACGAGCAGAAGAATGGGTAGTATTAAATGCAATATTCTGGTATGAACAAATACCCCCAAACTTTACTTTTGCTTGTCCCGAGCAAAACCAATTATTCACAAAAAAGTCATCACCTCACTTTCGCAGGGAACGCGATTGCACTGAGCTCGTGCAATAAACCGTTAAACCTCTAGGTGTCCCTAATAGGAGGAGTGTTGTTTCCTGAGGGTTTTCAGCGGATACTACCCACAAAATCCCGTCAAGCTAGTTTCGTAAGTTAACGCCGCCTCTACTCATACGGTTTAGCATCTAAGTTAGAAATTCTATCATCCTAAGTAAGAAATATCCAACCCTTATTTTTCACACATCCTATTTATTCAACCTCAGATCCTATACGTTTTTACAGTTTAGAAAGATCTCGGTTTCTCCTAAGTTTTCGTTCTAAAGCGCAGTCTCCAATCAGGAATTTTTATCAACTTTACAGAAAACATAAGTCTTATTCTTTATTCCTGTCTTTCCTCCAAACATCGATCGCATACCCCCACGTGTGTGTAAATTTTCACCCCTACACTCAAGAATTCAATTCAAGCTATAGTACCCTTGCCTTAATATCTAATACTACTTCTTTTCATTAATGATGGACGGATTTGCTCACACACATTTCATGCGACAATTAATGCTTCTTGAGGCACTAACAGCTGATTACTAAATGTGTGAGCTTAAAGCGTAAATAACAATTTCCAGATCTTGTAATTTATTCTTTTTTTCTTTTTCTTTATTTTTCTTTTTCAAGACCGGATATATTTTTCAATGATGCTCTTTTGGTGGTTAGTTTTAAATACCGTTTTTTCTTTCATACTAGGTTTTCAGACAAGAGTATTTCTAGGCATTCTCTACCATCCCAAGTTTCAAGGTGCGTGTAAGTGCGATTTGTAGGGTATATACTTTCTGAATTTGGACTCAATAATAGAAACTATTTTTCAGACTTATCTTTCAATAAAGCTTTCAATACTTTCCCTTCATCTTGACTTAACTCAAGAACTGAACTCAAGATTACCTACTTCTAAAAAAACTGCAAGGACGTATAATTACCAAGGTTATACAGAAGGAGGGTTATTTTTAGGGTTTTCAATTGCTAAGCCTAGGATTTAGTTATTTATAACCTATCAAACTAAATTTTCGGAATAAAAATCTAAGTTATCCTACTAGCTAACTTGACGACAAAGTTTTTATATTTTTTTTGGAATTTTTTCCGATTTTTGTGGGATTTTAATAAGTATGCAAATGCAAAATTTACACATGAATGTAAAGGTAGAAAGCTTACCGAGCACACCCCCAAACTTAAACTTGACAGTACCCTCACTGTCAGGCTACACCAAGAGAGTCAAAATTGTCGGCGCTTCCCTGTTTTTTTATTATTATTTTTTACAAAAGAAAAAGCAAACCAAAAATATATATACACAAAAAGATCTCCCCAAACTTAAGTGAAATAGTGTTTCCACTATTTAAACGTTAAAGTTCAGAGTTAGGGGGGAAGAGAACAGTATTAATCTATACAAGGCCTTACACAGGCCGAAAGTTAACACCAACCATTCAAAACATTTATCGTGATAATGCAGCGGTTGGTGAAAGAATGCGGAAAGGAAAAAAATGGAGAATAAGCGAGACTGTGTAGGGATGGAAGCGGGATACGGTCTCGGTGGAGGAGAAGAATGGCGGAAGGGAGAAAGAAATAGAATACGAACTTGAGAGTGGAAATAGATTGAATAAATTAGTACAATTTGTAATGACCGACGTGTAAAAATCGACTGTACTAATCTATCAACCCGTTGAGAAATGGGGTCAAACCCCTCAAGATTCGTAAGAAAACATGGGCCGACCAGATTTGGTAAACCAGACACAGGAAATGAAGGTGATACAGTGTCTTGCAATGTGGGAACGATGGAAAGGATGGAGGGCAGTGATTGAGGAATGGTATTGGTTAAAGGTTCAGGAGAATGTGCACAGTCAATGGAAGGGACAGGATAAATTGGAAAATCCGACTCATCTAGTAAAACTGGTTCATCCTCGATTCTATCCTCAAAATTCAACTCATCCATGCATTTATCATCAATTTCTAGACGCATATGGGATTCGAGAAAAACAGTTAATGACTCGTGATGATGTCCACACGGAAGTGAAAGGACATGATGAATTGGTGAGAAAAACTCATCCAAAACTGTGGGTTCATCATCCAAAATATTCCCAGCGTCGATATCCTCAATCAAGTGAAAGTCAAATTTCTCATACATCTCATTAAAAGTATGGACTTCAATCAATTCAGGTTCTAGAGTGGAGATGTAGAGATCAAAAGGATTGGGGTTGGTTTCACTTGAAATGGACCCTTCACAATCGGGCAAATCAAACACTACAAAGTCGCACAACTCATCAAACGTTATATTTTCAATCGGTGGATCATTTGGGATACTTGATAGACTTTCGAAACCGGACTTGTGGAATTCAATTTGGAGCGGGAGGTTTGATTTGGAAGGGTGTACTGCTCACTCTCACCACGCAAATTCTTAATTTGTCCAAACGCCTCATCATACATTGGAAAATTCGGAGCTAGTTGGAAACTAGTTGCCAGTTCATTAAGTTGTATGAAGGCGGCCATGGATGCATTAAAATCCATCATCTATTCGCACGACGCTACCCGAAATTCTTCCAACGAATGTTCAAGACTAGACATGGGTTTTGGGGGGGTTTCAGTAAATAATTCAAACTCGTTTGGATATGTGAAACTCCCAAATGGCTGTTCAGAAACAATGTCTAGGGAAGGTGTAAAAGTAGGGTAGGATTGATAGGAATCGAATGGTTGGACAGGATTAGGATCAACATTATGATAAAAAGGTGATTGGAATCGTTGATCAAAAGAATTCGAAGTGGTGAAAGGAGTGAAAGATAGGTTACGGGATTGTTCAATTCTGTCAGCAATGGACATGGGTTTCGGAGTCGCAACATGACTCTAAAAAGGGGTATCAACGTAAGAAGGTAGGGGAGGTTGAAACGATTGATATGAAGTGAATTGCGGAGTCCAATTGTTTGTTCTAGACGCGTGTATCCGATCTTTCAAAGAAATTTTGGGCATGGATGGATCGTTCGATGTTCGTCCAAAGCAAGAACCGTAAGAAGAAATGTCCGGTTGTGCGTACCAAAGTTCAGCAAGAGTTGGTTGTTTTGGAGTACCCATGTTATGAAAAGGTAGAGAGGGAGGAAAGTGGTTGAATTTTTTAATGAATTTTTGAATTTTTTTTTTTGGAGTTTTCGAAATTGTTTGTAAGGTTTGAAAGAATACGAAATTATGGGACTAAACTTTACACAGGCACAATCACAATCACAATATGCACAAACAACACCTAGAGTTAGGGTCTTCAAAGTCCAACTAGACCGCTCCTAGACTTCCAAGCGACAAGTTGCAGGATAACTCTCGAATCGCCTCTTCACTGCCAATTGTGGCCAGGTAAGCACAAGTGAGGTAAGAAGGGTTCCGCTCACGAATAACCGTGAGACGGGCCTTTTAAAATTACCTCCTCACTTTTCTAACCTAAGCACCATAAAGTCAAGTTTAGATAAATGACCGATTCCCAGCAACCTTCAATTGTCCTAAATGAGCGCGACAAGTCCTTATAGGTTTGGTCTAGATATTTTTTATTAACTCAAGGTGATGCGTATGCCTTTAGTGATTTGTGGGGTCTTAGGAAGGGTGACTGGAACCCCCACCCAATCTTAATTGGTGTTATAGCCCCTTAATGTCCGTATTATTATATGCAAAGCGTTAAACAAACAAAATCTAAAACAAAAAAAAATTATTTGGCGGCGGCGCAATCTATGCAAAGAAACCTACAGAAAATACAATTCAGTGGAGTTCACAGAGGGGCTTAGAGTAAAGAGAAGGGGTGTAAAAAAATTGGGCTCTGAAGACACAATAGGACCACGGAATAGCCGCGAAACCCTACCTTTGACCACAGTTCCGCGGTCAAAATGTTGAGATTGGGCTTGAACTTTGGTCCTTGCACTCCTTTTGTTCCGTACACTAGAATAAAAACCTCTTTTTCTTAATTCGATTACTGTACTTGCTCCAGATAGCCTGCACACTTGCACACAAAAAATATCAAAAATAATAAAAAATGTTTTTTTATTATATTTTATATATATACAAAAAAATATTAACTTGAATAATAAGAAAGAAATACGTTACCGTCTCCCTGGCAATGGCGCCATTTGATTGTCAGCGGAACGCAATACGTTTTATGATATGCGTTCTACTCTGTTCTCTACTTACCGTAATCAAGACGGTGTCACTTTGCAGCTAGTCGGTTGAGCACGGGTCGATCCACAGGGAGATGGTTGTATGCCCGTTCTTGTATTAGACGAGTCAATAAAGAATACATATATATGTTTGTGCAAATCTATTCTAAGTGTTTGTATTTATGTTAAAGTAAGCTTGTTAAAGTTAAGGTTGGTTAGTAGAGTTAGGATTAGTCTTGTGCTTTTCTTTTACCATTCTTAAAACGATGTTGGGATAATCGAACGTAGCGGGGATTAGGAGGACATAGGAATGAGATTTGCGAGTTTAAGCAAGCTTTCCAACGCTAAATCCATTCCTAGTGCCCCTTGTCCTTCCGCTACGTGCACTTATTTCCAACCTTAGGCCAAACACCCGCAACCATGTATCCAATTAAGTTACAACTATATGTCACGTTGTAGTGTGCCCAAAGGACTTCTCGACTTAAGTCGCGGATATATGTCACGTATAGCGTGCCTAAGTGAGGAGGTTGAGTTTGTTTGGTCTAGGTTCGTTTTAGGATGTTTGGCGAAAAGAAGCACAAGGGATTTTTCCGTCCCTCATACTAACCTTCCTTAGCCCCTAACAAGTGTGGAAATTATTCACACATTTCAAAGGAAAACAAAACAAGAAAGAAGAAAAGAAAAAAAGGTAAAAAAACGGTTTTACAAATGGTAACAAGCTAACTACCTGGGTCCTCACCTAAGCAAGGAACTCCGTCGAGTATCATGGTTTGAAAATACGGATAAGAAGAGAAGGAAGAAGAACAAGAAATAACAGCAACTACTTAACAACGAGAAATAAAAGTTAGACTAGGAATTAAAATTACAAGACAAGAAATAAAAGATACAAGATAATAAAAACCCTCATCTTCATTGATTTTCCACTCAAGAGCTCTCACTACACTTTCATGGAGAATAGATGATGAAGAAGAAGCTACAAACTAATCTACACTAAAATCTAACTAAAAGGAAGCATTCTTACAATGACTCAAAACTGGAGTATTTATTGGCAGAAAGCTGAAACCCTAGGGCCAAATTCTGAGCCCAAACAAAGTTACAAAACTACCCCCAAAATATCTTCTGTCACTGAGTTGACTCGGCCGCGGAACCGCCGCATAATGACCATATTGGCCATGGTTCCGCGGCTCTTTGGGGGAATTGTGTGGTGATTTTTCTAGGGCTTCCCCACGTTTCTTTCTTCTGTTGTTCTACATGTCCCAAATTGCAAAATATTTCCAAAATTTCTTCATATTTGCAACAATCCAAAATGGCTTCACTTTTAATTCATTTGACCTTTATCTCCCTCGAGCTCCGCGCACCCATTGAATCTTGTGCTGCCCCTCTCGTGATTTGTGCTTGTCCAAGACACGAATGACTACTGTTATTTGTCTTGTCTCTTGAACTGGTAAGCAGCACTGGACTGATACGGATGACCAGAACCCGGCTTTTATCTGTCTGTGGCAGATGTTCTAGATTTTGGCGTAACTGTGGAGATTTTGTATGATTTGCATTATTTTGGACTAGGAACCTATAACCTGTAAATATGTAGCAAACAAAGATTAAAAGCACTTGCCTATAATCAAACGAGCAGAAGAATGGGCAGTATTAAATGCAATATTCTGGTATGAATAAATGACGATAAAAAACAAGTATCCACTACTGGGCATCGATGATCTTTTCGATCAGCTAAGTGGGTCTTGCGTATTTTCAAAGCTAGATCTTCATTCGGGTTATCAACATTTGAAGGTCAAAGAGTCTGATATTCCTAAAACGGCGTTCAGGACTCGCTATGGTCATTACGAATATCTTATGATGCCATTTGGAGTGACCGATGCACCTGCTATATTTATGAATCTAATGAACCAAGTTTTCCGAGAGTACTTAGACATGTTGGTTGTTATTTTCATTGACGACATCCTGGTGTATTCAAAGAATCGGAAAGAGCATGCTGAGCATTTACGGATTGTCCTGGATACATTGCGACAGCATCAACTCTATGCCAAGTACAACAAGTGTGGATTTTGGCTAGATCAAGTCGGATTTCTCGAACATATTGTTTCAGGCGAAGAAATCTCGGTAGATTCAGCTAAAATGTCAGCTGTCAGCGAATGGCCGACACCAAAGACGGTGAATGATATTCGAAGTTTCTTGGGTTTAGCAGGATACTACCGAAGATTCATTGAAGGTTTTTCAAAGATTGCAACACCTCTGACCAAGCTCACACGTAAAGATGAAGCGTTCGTGTGGTCAGAAGCATGTGAACAAGTTTTTGTAGAACTCAAGTCAAGATTGACATCATCTCCTATTCTCGTGATATCGGATCAATATGAAGGTTTCGTCGTACATTGTGATGCGTCCGGTAAGGGATTAGGATGTGTTCTACACCGGTATGGAAAAGTTGTAGCTTTTGCATCGAGAAAGCTAAAAGTTCATGAGCGCAACTATCCAACACATGATCTGGAGTTGGCAGCCGTTATCTTTGCACTTAAGATCTGGTGCCACTATCTTCTTGGAGAACGAATGGATATATACACAGACCATAAAAGTCTGAAGTATGTATTTACTCAGAAGGAGTTGAACATACGGTAGATAAGATGGCTAGAACTTATGGCGGACTTCGACATCAACCTACAATATCATCCTGGGAAGGTGAATGTAGTTCCTGATGCACTTAGCCGCCAGCCGTTATCAATAAATCTCATCGCTCAGTGGAAGCTTCAGCAGGAATTGCACAGATTGGCGATCGAAGTAGTTATGCCAGGTAACGTTTCGTATTTGATGAACTTACAAGTTCAGTCTACTATTGTCAATCAGATCAAAACAGCTCAAGCAGGTGATGCCAAGCTGCAAAAGATCTGAGAACATGTAGAACGTGGACTCCGAACAGACTTCATCATCCATGAAGATGGATCCTTGAGATATGAAAGTAGATTGTGTGTACCCCAAAGTCCTGTTTGAGAAGAGTTGATGAAAGAAGCTTACAGCTCTCCGTACTCAGTACACCCCGGTGGTACCAAAATATATAAGGATCTGCGACAACACTACTGGTGCCATGGAATGAAGCGTGAAGTAGCCAAAAGCGTAGCCAAGTGCTTGGTGTGTCAGCAAGTAAAGGCTGAACATCACAGAACTGCTGGTTTATTTCAACCGTTACCCATCCCAGAATGGAAATGGCAGCACATTACCATGGACTTCATGACTGCCCTTCCTCGCAGCACGAAGGGTAACGACGCAGTATGGGTTATTGTGGATCGACTCACTAAGTCAGCTCATTTTATTCTCTTTCGAGTTGGCCAATCTATCGAGACGTTAACAAAGAAGTACATGAAGGTAAGCATGAATCTAAAGTAAGATTTAACCTCAAAATATACTATTTTTGATACCCATGAACTCATGCAGTAGATCGTGAGATTGCATGGAGTACTCGTTTGCATCATCTCCGATTGTGACACCAGATTCCGATCACAGTTTTGGCAGAGTATGCAAGCTAGCCCGGGAATGAGTCTGAACTTCAGCATGGCTTACCATCCACAAACGGACGGACAGTTTGAGTGAACAATTCAGATTCCGGAGAACATGTTAAGAGCTTGTATGTTAGACTTCGAAGGTTCGTGGGAAGATCACCTACACCTTGTGGAGTTTTCATACAACAGCTATCGGGCGAGTATTGGAATGGCACCATCTGCAGCTCTTTATGGAAGGAAGTGTCGTTCACCACTAAGTTGGGACGGCATCGGAGATCGTGAACTCCTTAGACCAGAGATGATCGTGGCAACTGTAGACATAGTTCGCACGATCAGGGAAAGAATGCGTATAGCCCAAGACCGACAGAAGCACTGGGTTGATGCAAAGCGTCGATACCTGGAGTTCCAATCTGGAGACCTTTTTTCTGAAGATCTCTCCAAACCGAGGAGTAATCCGCTTTGGCAAGAGGGGTAAGCTCAGTCCGAGATATATAAGACCGTTCGACATTCTCGAACGAGTAGGAGAAGTGGTATATCATTTAGCACTACCACCCTCATTGGAAGGAGTGCACAATGTATTCCACATATCCCAGCTCCGAAGATATGTGAGTGACCCCAGCTACATCCTTGATCACTCTGAGTTCACTGTACAGACGGACCTAATTTGTTAGCAACAACTCATTGAGATCCTGGACAGAAAAGTGAAGACACTGCGGAATAAGAAAGTAAACTTGGTCCGAGTGATGTGGAGAAAAAATTCACCAGGAGAATCAATGTGGGAACGAGAGGATGACATGCGTGCAAGATACCCTTTCTTATTTGTAAACTAGTCCTTATGTAATTGTAAATTTCAAAAACGAAATTTTTAGAAGGAGGGTAGAATGTAACGACTTTGAATTTGCTGTACGAAATTTTTTAATTTAATGTACAGAAAGGAGTTTGCAAGCCTGAGTACACTTTATAAGTTAATTTTTGTGTAAGAACAACAAGAAACAACTTGTAGCTCACTGGTAAAGTCTTGCACTGCTGTGACGTAGCCCCTGTGTTTGAATCCCCTTAGATACATTATATTTTTTCTAAATTTTCTTTTAAACTTTTTGGAAGCCCAAAAGTTTACACGTGGATTGTACATAAAAATGAAAAGACAGAGAAAATAAACATGTGTACAATGTTGTAAACACAGAGGAGTATACGTGTCCAAGATCCACCGGCTCCCCCTCACAAGATGACCGGCGAGATGGGCTATATGGCCGGTGGGGACGGGCCCCCCATAGGCAATAGACCCCGGGTTTTGCATACTTGTCGTTTCCCCTACCCCCATTACCCCTTCACTGTTTGATTACTCTGCAATCAAACAGAGACTCTTCAATTCCCCAATTTATCACATTTTAATGCATTTTAATTCACTCTTTTAATTCCAAAACCCTAATTCCACACTATAAATACTATCCCATACCCTAGCCCCTCCTCATTCTTAAAATTCTAGCCAAAACCCTTAAATTTTCTTAAGTACAAGTGGAGTAGAAGAGGAGTTAGCCAACGACCAACTTCCGGCGAGGAATCGAGGCTTTTCCGGCGACCCTGCGATGCCACGAAGATCAACGCTCCCTTGTCTACTTTTCCTTAGGATTACTAGCTAGTAAGTCCCTACCCATCCTTATTCTCTTTCTCTAAAAATCTTTTTTTCAAAACATGTCGGTAAGTGGAGTTAACACCAACATTTGATTATAAAACCTGGAAATCACACTTTTTCTTAATCATTGTTCATCCAAATTCTTGCCCTATGTTTATAACCATAAAACTAATGTTTAGAACAAAAACCTGCACGTAATTTTAAGACAACCAGAACAATTTTTTGAACAACTTTAAAATTCGAACAACAAGCATGCAAATGGGAATGCGATCCGGGAAAAAAACCGTCGATCAAAACTCTAAACTTGTGCAAACTAGCTAGTTAAGGTTTATGGAGTGGCTCTGATACCATGTTGGGTTTCGGTGCCAACGCCGCAGAAACCGCGGCCGAGGCGGAAGCGAAAACAAAAATTTTAGCGAACACCTGTAAAACCCAAGATTCGATCCATAGACCTAAACTAGCTAACTAAAAGTGTATTGATTGAGAAAATACATTCTTTGTCGCGTGTCCACTCAATTGTAGAAGACCCCTCCAAGTCTGTAGCCGTCGGGATCACGCTTGAGAATTGACCACCCTTACCGAAGACGATCCGCCCGAAGGAATCCGGAGAAGGCTTTAACCGACGATCCAGACTTGCTAGGTTTGGATGGTCGGTGATGTAGGAATACTTCATAAAAAATTTCTCTCTAAAATCTATGCTCAAAATGAGAGCAAGAAGAATAAGAAGGAGAAGAAAAAGAGGAAGCAATCATGAAGCATGATCTCAAGTGAGGAATGAAAAACATCAAGTCAAAAATGAAAGAGAAAATAGCTACATAAGCTTGCAACCATGATGCAATAGTGCACAATAAATGCACATCACCATCCAAGCCATCCCTCGTCATGATACTTCATTAAAACCCCAATTTCCACCTCATTTCCTTATTTGTTTTTCTAAAAAGAAAAATAAATATGATGTGTCCTTCTTCTAGAAGCATTCCCGTATAAATACTGAATATTTCACCTGGTATATCTATCGCTACATATACGCGTATCCGTATAAAAATACGGATAGCACCAAAGAGAGAAAATGAATAGTGAACAATAATACTAAAATATATGTATCAAAATACATATATAAATTATTAAATCAAAACCTGATTTAATAATCCGGTTTAATCCTAAGCCGGCTAGTATTATCAATCGCCCGATTAAAGTCCGTGTATCATGTACACGTATTTAATCGGACCCCTGCACGTACCAATATATGGCTCCTACATCTGCCACCTGAACCGGGAAAACCCTCCGTGTGGGACTCTGAAGACTCAACAATACGTTGACAGTGGGTTTAACCACAAGCACGTCAGCAGCACTAACTGTACGTAACGGCTACCCAGATACTTATAGAAAGGGGGGTCGACAATCAAGTGCGTTCTTACCCTACTGAGCCTGAATGTGACAATCTCCGTACAGTCCGGTATCTTCGTCAAATAGTATCACATATCAGGTCTAGGGGTGGATAACGTTAGACCCCTATTAACCCGATAAGTAGTGTCTGAGTCAAGCTCATCACCAATAGAGATACTACCGATCAACCATTAGTAAATCTCATCCACCATGGCCACGGATTTCTGGTGATAGCCAACTGAACACAGCGCGACATCGACTCATAATATCAGGAGAGACGAATCCCTGACACTTGACCACTGCCTCCATGAGGCTCGGGACTGTACCCAACTAAAACCTGTTTGCACGACTCCTTTGAGCCGTGGTAGGATAGTAATCAAAGTACAGTGGGAACTCACACGAGACAAATGACGACTTCAGGTCAAAGGAATAACCTGTACTTATGCCACCTAAGAACTTCCATTTGACGATAGATATAATACCATCTAGAAGTTCTCGGCGAGTCCGTTCAGTGTACCCACCTCTAGTGAGCACCTGTATACTATCTTAGGCGACACAACACTAATGGCTTGAGAGACCGGCCACCGCCCCTCGTCGGGGTCTAGAAACGTATACACCAGTCTACTCTGGAATATCGTTCCCATTCTCGATATTCCCATGACTAGGGACATTTAAGGATGTACTTATGGACAGCCCAGCTCTCGCATATATGATCGCCATCATAATGCTGGTCGTCAAGAAACAATCCTACGGGCTTCATCAATGATGAAGACAAATCAGATAGCATACTATCATCTCGAGTAAGACTGTTATACCTGTATAGGTCCTCTCTCAATTATCATAATCACTTACTTGCAATCATAATAATTGCCTTGAGGGCACTATATCCAACATATAATACACGAAACAATGCTTATGATCAATCACGCAATCCACGCAAGACCAACGAAAGATAAAACAGACAATAAAAGTAAGAACAAGAGAATCACAAACAAACCAGAGAGACACAAGGATTTGTTAACGAGGTTCACCCACCGTACGGCTAGTTCCCGGCAGAGCGGAATCTGCAAAGTTTGCTAAATTCTTGAATCAAGTTTACACCAAGCAACTCTAGAAGATTTCTTTCAAATCTCTTTAGATCTTAGCCGTCACTCTCTCTATATATACAACAGTCTCTCAAATTGGCAGTACATATAATATATGAGAGATCCCTATATAGGCAAACCCTAATTCTACTTAAAATAAGAGATAAACCCAAATAACAAATATTCGGTTCGCACAGAAAATCCGTCGACAAACGTCTGATCAAGTAATAGTCAGACGTCTTCTTTCTCTCTATTAGGCTTCGTCTCCTTTGGGCAGACGTCTGCACTTTCTTGATCAGACGTCTGCTTGCGCTCTGGATTGGGCTTCATGCTTCTCCAAACGTCTGCCATAGATGTTTGGCCACGCTCTGTTCTTTGGCTAAGACTCTCTAGATGTCTGCATCCTTGCCTTCAGACATCTGCCGTTGCTTTATTTTTTCTGACATGATTTTGGTGCATGTCCAGACATCCGAAGACCCTTCATCAGACGTCTGAGGAAGTAATCTCCACATATTAACATTCTCCTACTTGGAGATTCTTCTGCCTTGACTCCAAAAATAGTAGACTTCACATGATTCCGCTATTTGCTCTCTCCTCATCAAATTTTCATGGAGAGGTTCACCAACCTGTAACAGAGATCCAGCTTATCTCTGTCTACGACCTTGGTGAACATGTCCGCAGGATTCTTTTCTCCGGCGATCTTTTGCAATGTCAACTCACCATCTTCCAACGCTATGCGTATGAAATGGTACCACACCTTAATGTGCTTCATCCGAGAGTGATATGCAGCATTCTTGGTCAAGGGTATCGCATTTTGGCTGTCGCTCTGCAAGATATTGAAATCTTGTTTCTTACCCAACTCTTCAAGTAACCTTCGTAACCATATCATCTCGTTGCCGGCTTCCGTGATGACCACATATTCGACCTCCGTCATTGAAAATGCGACATCATTTTGCAAATGGGAGACCCAACTGACTGTTGTTCTCCCAACCGTGAATACGTGCCCCGTTGTGCTTTTCCCACCATCTCGATCACCTGAATAGTCCGCATCAACGTAACCTTGCACATTGAGGGAGTCACCCCGAAGCATAAATAATGACTGGATATTCCCCTGTGATATCTCAATATCCACTTCATCACATTCCAATGCCCCTTCCCCGGGTTTTGCATGTACCTACTTACAACTCCCACTGTATGTGCAATATCTGGTCTCGTAAGCACCATTGCATACATCAAACTTCCCACCGCAGATGTATATGGTACTCGCGCCATTTCATCCTTCTACTCTTGAGTTGTCGGGCACAATTCCTTGCTGAATTTGAAGTGCTTCGCTAAATCCGTACTTTCCGGCTTTGACTTATCCATATTGAACCGTTTCAAAACCTTTTCTGTGTAGTCCTTTTGCGATAGTCATAACTTTTGTTGCTTTCTATCTCTCATGATCTTCATACCCAGAATTTACTTGGCTGCTCCTAAATCCTTCATGGAGAATTTTTCAGCCATCAGTTTCTTCAGACTTTGAATTTTCTCGAAATTCGGACTCGCTACCAACATGCCATCCACGTAAAGTGAAAAAATAATGTAGTCGCCATTCTTGAAAGTCTGAACGTAGACGCGGTGATCTGAATCACAGCGCACAAATCCTGTCTCTAACATGAACTGATCAAATTTGAGATACCACTGTCTTGGAGCTTGCTTGAGGCCACACAAGCTCTTTCGCGGTCTACACACCATGTTTCTTTCCTCTTCACCTCGTATCCCGATAGCTGCATCATATAGATCTCCTCCTCTAAATCTCTATGAAAGAATGCCGTTTTCACATCCAGTTGCTTTAAGTGCAAATTCTTCACCACCACGATACTGAGTATTACTCGAATTGAAGTCATTTTCACAACTGGGGAAAATATTTCTTGATAGTCTATACCATACTGTTGCGCATAACCCTTGACTACCAAATGAGCCTTATATCACTTTATGCCATCGGCCTCATTCTTGATCATGTACACCTACCTATTTAGCAACGCTTTCTGACTCTTGGATAGCTTCACTAGATTCTACGTACGGTTCTTCTTCAAAAAATCCATCTCTTCGTTCATAGCTTACTCTCACTACTTGTCAGTATTGTCTTGCGTCGCCTCTGCAAGGGATTCGGGCACTCCCGAATATGTGTACAAAATGAAGTCGGTAGCAAGCCTTTCAGGTAGCCTCCTTTCTCATGTAGATCTCTTCAGAACTGGTACATCTAGTTGCTGAACTTGGTCTTCAACATGTTCTTGAACCTGATCCTGCACTGCAGTGCTCGTCTCCTCCATATTCCGATTTCCACTTGTAGGCACCTGATTGCTCTTTTGAGTTCCATCTAACTTGACGAATTCAGATATTGCACCTTTCTTGGCTTGCTTTGCTTCCTTATACAAGTGTTGCTCATCAAAGAAGACATTCCGGTTTCGTATTACCTTCTTGCTTGTGTAATCCCACAGCCAATATCCGAGCTCATCTTCACCATAGCCGAAGAAAGCACACTTCCAAGACTTGGAGTCAAGATTACCCCTTTCCGCCTTATCAATCAAGGAATAATAAATACAACCAAACACTTTGAGGTGCGAGTAGTTTACTGGTTTACCTGACCAAATTTCTTCCGGAATACCTCCATCGAGCACACATACCGAATTTCTGTTGATTAGATACACAACAGTATCGATAGCTGCTGCCCATAGAAATTTTGGTACATCCGCATCGAAGGTCATGCTTCTCACCCACTCTAGGATTGTCATGTTCATCCTTTCAGTGATGCCGTTCTATTGCAGTGTTTACAGTACTGTCTTCAATCAACATATACCATTCTGTGAGCAAAACCGTTCGAACTCTTATGTGCAATATTCCTTGCCATTATCGGACTTTAGGCACTTAACCTTCAACCCCATTTGGTTCTCCACCTGTGCAATCCAGTATTTAAAGAGACCAAACATATCATACTTCTTCTTCATCGCATAAACTCAGGTCTTCCTGCTTGCATCATTTATGAAAGATACGAAGTACCGATTTCCTCCATAAGACTCCATCGAGGCCGGTCCCCATACATTTGTATGCACTATCTCTAGTTTCTTGGTCTTCTTTGCTATGCCTCTAATCTAAAATCTGAGTGCGATGTGCTTCCTACAAATGCAGCTCTCGCAAACTCCAAACTCCACCTTTTTCAGCCCAGAAAGAAGCCCCCTACCCTGAAAAATCTTCACATTCTTTTCGCTGAGGTGCCCCAATCTTTTGTGCCACAACAAACTCTCAGAATTTTCTTCTGAACCCGTCACCAATGCAATCGAATGCTCCCACTAAATGAGTACAATGACCGCTCAACTTACCCCTTACGACCATCAACGATCCTTTGGAAATTTTCCACTGAGAATTCCCAAACACCGTAATATACCTTTCGTTGTCTAATTGACTTGTAGAAATTAAGATTTTCTTCAGATCTGGAATATGTATGGCGTTCTTCAGTTTTATCTGACCTCCTCCTGACGGTTGGAATATAATCGTCTCTTTTTCAATGATCTTGCACGGACCGTCATATTTCCAAGATCCCCTTGAACATACTCACTAAAGTGATACCGGCCAGAAATACAATGAAAGGATGCCCCTGAATCTAGAAACCAGGTATCCGCATTTGTACTCTCGTTCGCCTATAGATAAAGCCTATGTTTTCCTTATTCATGTGTAGACACCACATTGGCTTCCTTTTAATCTGCCTTCCCATCTGAGTCTTTCTTCAAGAGTTTACATTCGCTTTTTTGTGATCTTTCTTTCCGCAATTCCAACAATTGCCTTGGATCCTCTCTTTCGATTTTTCTCGGCTCTTAGACTTACCTTTCTTCCATTTCCCCTTTCCATCGTTATGCCGTGATTCTTTACTGAAAGTGCAGAAATTCCTGAACTCCCACTCATAACCTTTCTCCGTATCTCATCGTTTAATATGCAACTCACCGCATCATTAAACGTGAGAGTCCCTGAGATCGAGTTGCTTACCACCATCACAATGTTTTCCCAACTCTCCGGCAACGAACAGAGATATAACATGGCTTGAATCTCATCTTCAAACACGATTGAAATCGAACCGAGTTGGCTTGTCACGTTGTTGAATTCGTTCAGGTGCTCTGTCACCGAACCGTTCTCTGCCATCTTCATTTTGAAAAGCTTCTTCATTAGGAATATCATATTTAATGTCGAAGGCTTCTCATACAACTTTGCTAATGTCGTCATTAAGCCCATGGTTGTTTTCTCCTTCGAGATATTAAAGGCCACTTACGGAGTCAATGATAGCCTGATCGTCGCCAAGGCTTTCCTATCAGTAAATTCCACACCCCATCGGACATCTTCTCGGGTTTTCTCCCAACAACAGAAGATACAAATCCTTCTGGTATAGATAGTTCTCTATCTGCATGCGCTACCAACTATAATTATGACAATTGAATTTCTCGATTCTTATCCTCCGCCATTTTTCTTCTACCGTAGCAGAAAACTCAACTTCTCATTCGGATCTGATCCAACGCCTTCAAAACTACAATCTAAGAAGATTGGAAAGATGACACAAGCGTCGTTATCTACCGTTAATCTAGATCATAGAATCGATAGAACCTTTGATTCCCTAACCACGCTCTGATACCGGTTGTTGTGGTATCAAGCGTCAATCCCTAGGCTCTGATTCCATTTGTTGTGGTATACTACGATAACCACGGAGAAAGATGATACACGGAACAATACTTACCACCAATCACGCAACAAAAACCCGATACCAATGAAAGATAAAAATAAAAAATAAAAGTGGGAGAATATAAGAATTTGTTAATAAGGTTCACCCACCGTATGACTAGTTCCTGGTAAAACAGAATCTGCAAAGTCTACTAAATTCTTGAATCAAGTTTACACTAAGCAACCCTAAAAGATTTCTCTCAAATATCTTTAGAACTTAGCCGTCACCCTTTCTCTATACAATAGTCTCTCAAATTGACAATATATATAACATAGGAAAGATCTCTCTATATAGAAAAACCCTAATCCTATTTAAAATAAAAGATAAACCCAAATAATAAATATTTGGTTCGCACAGAAAACCCATCGACAGACGTCTGACCAAGGAATAGTCACACGTCTGCCTCCTCTCTGTTAGGCTTCGTCTCTTTTAGGCAGACGTCTGCACCTTCTTAATTAGACGTCTTCATGCGCTTTGGAGTGGGCTTCATACTTCTCCAGAGACATCTGGTTATGCTCTATTCTTTGGTTAAGACTCTCTAGACGTCTGTCGTTGCTCTATTCTTCTAACATGATTCTGGTGCACGTTTAAACGTCTGAAGCCCCTTCATCAGATGTATGAAGAAGTAATTGTCACGACCCAAAATTTGGATGTGACTGGCACTTAGATTGTAAAATATCTAAAGATATTTACACAACCCGAGTAAGCCGAAACCAAGATCAAAATCCTTTTTGCGGAATTTTTTTATAAAATTTTAGTTTTTAAGTAAAAATCACAGTTTAATGTAATTAAGATCTTAGCAGTAACTTTCTAGTGAATTCATAATAAAAGCAATTATAAATTGTTAAGTTTGGTTGCATCCCTAGTTGAGATCAACAATATCCACAGCGGAAATAAATACTCAGAATATAGGATATCAATAAGAATCCCAGACATAAATAAATGAAATATCTTCTAACATAACAACTATCGCACCGGTCAAATAATATACATAACCATCTCTCATTCTAAGTCATAATATAAGGTCTGATGGAGATTTTCTAAATCCAAAAATACAATACCAAAAGAGAAGCTTACTACATATGTAACCAACCTACCATAAGATGCGATAAAAGCTGGAAAAAATGGATCTGCACTGCTGCTAATCGTCCACTCTACCCCTGCAAGGAACTGTGGCACAACGGGGATGAGTTTCCAACTCAGTAAATAAAACTAACATATAACGGATGATAATGTAAATATGACAAACTATCACTAACTGCAATAAGGATAATTATGATGCATGATAACATGTGGAAAACATGAATCTGTATTACCAATCACATAACAAAAACTGAAATCTCATCATTTATTTCCAAATAAAATTCATCTTTCCGTGTCCATCATCGACATAAATCTTCCATTCTCTCAGGCATCGTCTTTCGAACGATCCTGTAATCAATAACACCGGTCGATATCATATATAAATATCCGCCGTGTTTCACAACTATCTCCGGTATCGAGTATCCTTATTAGGCTCCCCGCCTATCATGCGGCTATCCCGCCCCTCGGTCTCGACCGGGTCCACCATGTATCCAACTGTATGCCCCCCGACTCAGTCTGGATAACTTATAATTCCGCAACCGTATAACCCCAACTCGGTTCGGAATAAAACCAAATCATAAAAACATCTCATGGTGAACATGTCATATCAATCATGAAAAATCACTGGATTTATGCAATAGTATAGGAAAGTTCAAAACCATAAATCCTCAATAAAAAAAATTTCTCTTATATCAACTTCGAACATTTAAATACGAAACATGATGTTATTTATGCAAAGTACTACTATTAATGATGTTTGAGATATGATAGAATCATATTTAACAAGATAATTATTTTGTGTAAAAGTGACATGTTAATATCGACGAGGTGTGGTGTAACATGTAAAGATGTGCACGTGCGGCATAACTCGTTGATGATTGTGCAGTGTTCTAACAACTATAAACATAGTGATGTATAGGTATATATGAATGCATGTTATTAACTTCGCATATAAAGTCAATCTTTCAATTTAACAAAATACGGGCGTATTACGCCATCTTTACACAATCCCCCGGTAGATATTTAGTCTACTCACCGGAATACGTCGTACTACTCAGGAATCGCCAATCCTTTTCCTTTCCTTGCGGCCTCCGAAGTTCCCGCACTCAAATCTAATATTGAATTAACTTGTATAAGAAAACGGCTACATTCCGATACGGAAAAATCAAGAAAACACAAGTTGTACATGCTAACTACACTACGTACGACTATTGCAAATAATCTAACACTTAACCTCACTGAAATTTAACCCAGCGCTGCATCGCGACAGAAAACAGAACGCGTTACGTTTTACCCGTGTCATATTTTAGAATTTTGATCTCTTTTTCTGATATTAGTTCCCAGATTTTATATACAGTTAAACTAACTTGATTAAACAATACTAAAATAACCAAACACCTACACAGAGACCTACCCAACAACCCAAATCACCAAATCTCCTTACAAATCCGGCGATGCCGGAATCCTCCTTCATGTCGCCGGCCCAAAACCGAGCCCCTTGGTTCGTGCTTCTATGGGTTGTTCTAGGTCCAACATACAACATTTTGGCACTGTTTGGTTATGTTGATTTTTATCTAAACTATAGCAGATTACTACAGGGTTCACTTTTGCTTAAAATACGATATCATAAACATTAGATTTCTAATTTAAACTAATTACAGAACTAAATCCTACTGTGAGTAAGGATTTTACCTATAAGGAATTGCTGGAAGAACACCCTCCAAGATGCACAAGCTCCTAGTCCTAGCTTGATGGTGAGGAAATCCTAGACTTAGCTCTTTTCTTCTTCTTTCTCTTGTTCTTCCTTATTTGCTTTATTTTTCTTTTTCTTTCTTTTAAATTTTCAGGTTTTAAACTAGTTAAATGATCTGAACACACTATATAAATGGTGAAGGGAAGGGTGAGGTGTAGGAGGAGGTGTCAATCCACAAGGTCTGCCATCCTCATGCAAGGAGGAGGTGTGGGTTGTCTGTTGTGCATGGGAGTAGGAGGTGTCAATACATTATCTCTTCCAAATTGTTTTAATTTGTAATTAAATTCTGAGCTAAAATATTTTCTACCCATTTTCCACTTACACCCTCACAAATCCAAATTTGCATAATTTCCTAAATTTTGCATAACAACCCCTCACTACCTATGTTATTGCATAACACTATTTTAATTAAAATGAAGCTAAATTTCTCATTAAAACCCTTATAATTTATTTATGTTACATATTAAGATTTTAATTTAATTTGTTTTACATACTACTTATGAAAATGTCTTATTTGGTTTTAATAACTTTTTAAATTAACATTTTATTATTTAATTAATTAATTTTATTTATTTCTAAATTTTCAGAATGTTACAATATTCCCCCTTTAAGAAAAATTCGGTCCCCGAATTTAAATTAACTAGACGTACCTTCGAAAAGCTGTGGAAATTTCTTTCTCATCGCATTCTCGGTCTCCCAAGTGATCTCCTCGCGATTCTTTCCTTACCAAAGAACCATTAAAGATGGAAGTACCCTTGATCTCAGTTTCTTTGCCTGCCGGTCTAAAATAGCTACAGGCTGCACTGTGTAGGATAAATCCGGCTCAAGCTGTAAGGTCTGATACTGGATCGCGTGAGAAGGATCGTGAAGATACATGCGAAGCATCGATACGTGAAACATCAGATGCACGTCGGGAAAACTCGGTGGAAGTGCTAAACAATAAGCTACAGCACCCACTCTCTCCAGAATCTCGTAAGGTCCGACATATCTGGGGCTGAGCTTCCTCTTTTTCCCGAAACGCATCACACCTTTCATCGGAGACACACGAAGGAACACATGATCTCCCACATCAAACTCGAGTCTACGACATTGTCGATCTGCATATGATTTCTGTCTGCACTGGGCCGCTCTCATTCTGTCTCGTATCAGCTGAATCTTTTTCGTAGTCTCATGTACTATCTGCGGTCCCAAAATGCTACTCTCGCTCAGTTCCGTCCAGCAAACAGGCGATCGACATTTCCTCCCATACAAAGTTTCAAAGGATGCCATCTGGATCGTTGTATGAAAATTCTATCAAAGGTAGGTGACGATCCCAACTACCACCGAAATCAAGGCTGCAAGCTCGAAGCATATCCTCTAAAGTCTGAATGGTCCGCTCTGACTGACCATCCGTCTGTGGGTGAAAAGCTGTACTAAAACTCAATCATGAACCAAGAGCTTCTTGAAGTTTCTGCCATAGCCTGCTAGTGAACTGGGTACCCCTATCTGAAACTATGCACGTCGGAACTCCATGTAATCGTACAATCTCATCGATATAAATCTGAGCATACTGTACAAATCCATACGTCGTCTTCACCGGAAGAAAATGAGCTGCCTTTGTCAATCTATCTATAATCACCCAAATTGAATCATACCCTCTGCTAGTCCTTGGTAGACCCACAACAAAATCCATGGAAATCTGTTCCCATTTCTACTCTGGAATGGGCAAGGGCTGCAACTCTCCTGCCGGTCTCTGGTGCTCGGCCTTGACTTGCTGACAAGTCAAGCATCTCGAAACAAACTCCGCAACATCCCTCTTCATTCCTTCCCACCAATAAACATCTCTCAAGTCATGATACATCTTGGTGGAACCAGGATGAATACTGTATGCTGATCTGTGGGCCTCCTCTAAGATCTCACGTCTCAGTCCATCCAAATCTGGCATACAAAGACGAGTCCCAAAACGTAATACTCCACGGTCATCTATCACAAACTCCGACTCCCTGCCCTGCCCAACCTGATCCATAATCTCCGATATACGAGCATCTGCGGACTGTGTCTCTCGAATACGGTCCAATAACTGAGGATGGGTGCGAACATATGCTAACTGTCCTCCTGCCGATGTGAACTCAAACTGTATATGGCTATCACATAAAATCTGCCAGTCTGTAGAAGACTTTCTCTGCAAGGTGCGCAAATGAGATAAGCTACCTTCAGGCCTCCGACTCAAAGCATCTGCTATAACATTCGCTTTGACTGGATGATATAAGATCTCACAATCGTAATCCTTCACGAGTTCCATCCATTGACGCTGCCTTAGATTCAGATCCCTTTGCTGAAAAATATACTTTAAGCTCTTATGATCTATGAAAATTTGGCACGACTCTCCATACAAGTAATGCCTCCAAATCTTCAGTGCGAAAACTACAGCAGCTATCTCCAAATCATGAGTGGGGTAGTTCTGCTCGTGCCTCTTCAACGGTCGAGAAGTATAAGCTACAACCCTGCCGTGTTGCATCAATACACAGCCTAAACCCACTCGAGATGCATCACAATACACAACAAAACCACCTGACCCAGAAGGTAAAGATAAGACTGGTGCAGTCGTCAAGCGCGTCTTCAACTGCTGAAAACTCTGTTCACATGCATCTGTCCAAAGAAAGGGAACCTCCTTCCTAGTCAATCCGGTCAACGGGGCAGCGATTCGAGAAAAATCCTGCACAAAACGTCTGTAATAACCCGCCAGACCTAAGAAACTCCGAACCTCAGTAACTGACACAGGTCTGGGCCAGTGTTGTACCGCTTCGATTTTCTTTGGGTCCACACGTATCCCATCTCTTGTAACTACATGACTCAAGAATTCCACACTATCCAACCAGAAAGCACACTTCGAGAATTTTGCGAACAATTGATGCTCCTTCAAGGTCTGTAACATGATACGCAAATGCTGCTCGTGCTCCTCTCGGCTCCGGGAATAAACGAGAATGTCATCAATGAATACCATAATAAACTGATCAAGGAAGGGCCTGAAGATACGGTTCATCATATCCATAAAAGCTGCTGGGGCGTTGGTTAGTCCGAACGACATCACCAGAAACTCATAATGCCCATATCGTGTGCGAAAAGCAGTCTTCGGAATATCATCTTTCCGAACCCTCAACTGGTGATAACCTGACCGCAAATCAATCTTTGAGAAGTAGCCAGCTCCCTACAACTGATCGAACAAGTCATCGATACGAGGTAGTGGATACCTGTTTCGCACAGTGACGCGATTCAGCTGTCGGTAGTCGATGCACGGTCTCATACTACCGTCCTTCTTCTTTACAAATAGGACAGGAGCTCCCCACGGCGATACACTGGGACGAATAAGTCCTCTATCTAACAACTCTTGCAACTGTCTTTTGAGTTCTTTCAACTCCGTCGGGGCCATCCGATAGGGTGGTATAGAAATAGGCCCCGTACCCGGAATCAAGTCAATGCAAAATTCAATATAGTGATCGGGAGGTAATCCTGGTAATTCAGCAGGAAACACATCCGGATATTCTCGTGCGATCGGAACCTGATCCAACGGAATCTCAACGGCTCCTAAATCCTGAACAAATGCTAAGAACCCATGACAACCCTTCTTCAAGAGTCGTCCCGCACAAAGAGCAGAAATCAGGTTGGCCGGAGTTATATTACGGTCCCCCTGCACAACAAAGATCGGTTCACCTGGAAAACAAAATCTAACCGCTTTCCCCCGACAATCTATATAGGCATGACAAGCGGCCAACCAATCCATACCGAGAAGTATATCAAAATCTAACATATCCAGGAGAATCAGATCAACAAGCGAATCTCTATCACCAATACGTACAGAACACGATCTGAATACGTGCCGAGCTATAAACGAATCTCCCACCGGAGTAATCACCACTAATGGTAACTCTAACAACGACGACTTTTTCCCCAAAGAAAGTGCAAAGCGTGAAGATACATAAGAATGTGTATAACCGGGATCAAATAAAATATGTGCCTCTAACGAATATACTGCAAGAGTACCTGTCACAACTGCATTTGATGCCTGGGCATTCTGTGGAGTCAGCGCAAAAACCCGTGCCTGGCCCCTGCTCGCATCCTGTTGTCCTCTACCTCTATCTCCTCGACCTCTCTAAAAGCGTCTTGCAGAACCTCGACCTCGTGGTGCAACTTTCTGGCGCATAATGCCAACTGGGGGAGGAAGTAAAGCCATCGACGTCGAAGGTGGAGGGGGTAAAGCAGCCTGTGGAGTAACGGTCCCGCTATGGCGTGTACATTCCCTTGCCATATGCCCTGAAAGTCCGCAATTATAATAGGTAAATAGGGTCCTCTGATCATCGGGGTATGAACTGAACATCTGTCCCTGGGTCCAACCTCGTCCGAAACTGTGGCCTGGAGTATATCTGCCTCTACCTCTGCCAAACTTCCTAGTCATTGGCCCAATCGGTCTACTCCTCTTTGGCTCCGGAACAACCACTGCCTCGCTCAAATGCTCCTCCACTCGTATTGCTGCATCCATAGCCTGCACATACGTATCAAAATGCTGGGAGCCTATAGCTAGATACAACTGTGTATCCAGACTCCTTAGAAACCTCTTCACCCGAAGCTCCTCCGTAGGAACTAAATATGAAGCATAGCGCGACAACTGGGTGAATCGTAAATCAAAATCTGCTACCGACATACTTACCGATTTCCGCAACGCTTCAAAACTGCTAGCTCTAGCGTCCCTCACACTCTGTGAAAGAAATCTGGCAAGAAAGACCTCGGAAAACTCGGTCCACGACATCGGAGGAAGACCCGTAGCTCGCCCTCTCTCCATCGACTCACACCACTCATGTGCAAGTCCCTCTAAACGAAAGCTAGTCAGCTCAACTGACCTCGCATCCGAACATCGCAATGATTTGCCAATCCTCGCCATCCTATCTAGAAAAGACTGAGGATCCTCCGCTATATCGGTCCCTGTAAATACCGGAGGTCTCAACCTCATAAACTCTGAAAGCGATACCTCCATCACCCTCGTGTCTACAAGTGCGACCGTCTGCGTGGGCTGTACCTCGGACTCTGCCATGGTCGGTGCCGGATTCTGTCTCAGTACTCGAGTGGCCTCAGCTAACTGTCCTATCACTCGCTGCAATCCTAACACGCCCTCCTCTATCCTAGTCATGTGATCTGGAGGAGGAGGATCAACATGCTCATGCACCGCCGGAACGTCCGGTGTACCAGTCGCCATCACAGGCGGACTCGCCCTAGCTGCATCTTTGGCTGCGGCTCGCCTAGCTCGCGTAGCCATAGCAACTGGAACAAGAAACGAGAGTTGATAAGGCTTACGAATAGGAACAATCAATAACAGAGAGTCAAAGGAAGGACAAATCAAGATATACATCCTAAGGTTAGTTGGGCTGAGTATGGTAACGTAAATATGCCGCGGAACATACGTACGGTACTGCACTCATCCTAAATCACCTACTCCATCAAACTAAAGGTCATCCTAAATCACGGACTCACGTCAACTTATCTTAACTCATTACTCGATTCCGTAAGATTAATCCTAAGCTCTAATACCAAATTTGTCATGACCCAAAGTTTGGATGTGACCGGCACTTAGATTGTAAAATATCTAAAGATATTTACACAACCCGAGTAAGCCGAAACCAAGATCAAAATCCTTTTTGCGGAATTTTTATAAAATTTTAGTTTTTAAGTAAAAATCACAGTTTTATGTAATTAAGATCTTAGCAGTAACTTACTAGTGAATTCATAATAAAAGCAATTACAAATTGTTAAGTTTTGTTGCATCTCTAGTTGAGATCAACAATATCCACAGCGGAAATAAATACTCAGTATATAGGATATCAATAAGAATCACAGACATAAATAAATGAAATATCTTCTAACATAACAATGATCTCACCTGTCAAATAATATACATAAGCATCTCTCATTCTAAGTCATAATATAAGGTCTGATGGAGTTTTTTTAGATCCAAAAATACAATACCAAAAGAGAAGGTTACTACATATGTAACCCACCTACCATAAGATGCGATAAAAGCTGAAAAATGGATCTGCACTGCTGCTAACCGTCCACTCTACCCATACAAGGAACTGCGGCACAACGGGGGTGAGTTTCCAACTCAGTGAATAAAACTAACATATAACGGCTGATAATGTAAATATGACAAACTATCACTAACTGCAATAAGGATAATTATGATGCATGATAACATGTGGAAAACATGAATCTGTACTACCAATCACATAACAAAAACTGAAATCTCATCATTTATTTCCAAATAAAATTCATCTTTCCGTGTCCATCATCGACATAAATCTTCCATTCTCTCAGGTATCGTCTCTCGAACGATCCTGTAATCAATAACACCGGTCGATATCATATATAAATATCCGCCGTGTTTCACAACTATCTCCGGTATCGAGTATCCTTGTTAGGCTCCCCGCCTATCATGCGGCTATCCTGCCCCTCGGTCTCGACCGGGTCCACCATGTATCCAACTGTATGCCCCCCGACTCAGTCTGGATAACTTATAATTCCGCAACCGTATAACCCCAACTCGGTTCGGAATAAAACCAAATCATAAAAATATCTCATGGTGGACATGTCATATCAATCATGAAAAATCATTGGATTTATGCAATAGTATAGGAAAGTTCAAAACCATAAATCCTCAATAAATTTTTTTTCTCTTATATCAAATTCGAACATTTAAATACGAAACATGATGTTATTTATGCAAAGTACTACCGTTAATGATGTTTGAGGTATGATAGAATCATATTTAACAAGATAATTATTTTGTGTAAAAGTGACGTGTTAATATCGACGAGGTGTAGTGTAACATGTAAAGATGTGCACGTACGGCATAACTCGTCGATGATTGTGCAGTGTTCTAACAACTATAAACATAGTGATGTATAGGTATATATGAATGCATGTTATTAACTTCGCATATAAAGTCAATCTTTCAATTTAACAAAATACGGGCATATTACGCCATCTTTACACAATCTCCCGGTAGATGTTTAGCCTACTCACCGGAATATGTCGTACTACTTAGGAATCGCCAATCTTTTTCCTTTCCTTGCGGCCTCTGAAGTTCCGGCACTCAAATCTAACATTGAATTAACTTGTATAAGAAAACGGCTACATTCCGATACGGAAAAATCAAGAAAACACAAGTTGTACGTGCTAACTACACTACGTACGACTATTGCAAACAATCTAACACTCAACCTCACTGAAATTTAACCCAGCGCTGCATCGTGACAGAAAACAGAACGCGTTACGTTTTACCCGTGTCATATTTTAGAATTTTGATCTCTTTTTCTGATATTAGTTCTCAGATTTTATATACAGTTAAACTAACTTGATTAAACAATACTAAAATAACCAAACACCTACACAGAGACCTACCCAACAACCCAAATCACCAAATCTCCTTACAAATCCGGCGACGCCGGAATCCTCCTTCATGTCGCCGGCCCAAAACCGAGCCCCTTGGTTCGTGCTTCTATAGGTTGTTCTAGGTCCAACATACAACATTTTGGCACTGTTTGGTTAAGTTGATTTTTATCTAAACTATAGCAGATTACTACAGGGTTCAGTTTTTCTTAAAATACGATAACATAAACATTGGATTTCTAATTTAAACTAATTACAGAACTAAATCCTACTGTGAGTAAGGATTTTACCTATAAGGAATTGCTGGAAGAACTCCCTCCAAGATGCACAAGCTCCCAGTCCTAGCTTGATGGTGAGGAAATCCTAGACTTAGCTCTTTTCTTCTTCTTTCTCTTGTTCTTCCTTATTTGCTTTATTTTTCTTTTTCTTTCTTTTAAATTTTCAGATTTTAAACTAGTTAAATGATCTGAACATGTTCAAACCATAATATTGTATTATTATATTCCCCATTCTTATTCGTTTTATAAATAAACATGTGCTTTTGACGCATGTCTGCTACATATTACAGGTTATAGGTTCTTGGACAGAAAACAGTGAAAACGATGAAAAGACGATGCAAAAGTGGACTTTGACCAACAAACAGAAGACTCTTGATCAAGCCTACATCAAAGATAAGATTCACAAAGTACAAGGCAATCCAAGGTCCAAGATTACAAAGGGATCGGTTAAAAGTCCACCGCAATTATTCACTAGAAATCTGGAAGAAACATAGAAGCTATTTTAATAAAAGAACTAAATAATAAGGAAGCCCAAAGATTCAAGGCCTAATACTTCCCTTTAAAGAAACAGAGACATAAAATCTTACTAAAGCTTGAAGTCTACTTTGACTAGGTCTTCCTAAGAATATTTTGGTAAATGTAGACATGCGAATCAATTGTAACCTAGGGTTTCTATCTCCTATAAATAGAAGCCCAAATCATTGTATTCTTTTCATGCCTCCCTATGCCTCTTTCTATGAATAAAATTTAGAATTCTTTTGGAGAGCATCGATGTCTCTTTTCATATCATCTATTTAGATCTGACAACCCTGCGTTGATGATTGGAGAGATGCATCTGTAAGTAGATTTAATTTCTTACTCTAGTTTAGATTTCAATTCTTGCCCTAGGTAATTTTTATTCTCTGCCCTAGATAAATGTATTTTAATTCCCTAATGAGTGAGTAGTCTCCTCGCTTGTTAGGGTTAGATCTGGGGAAGGTTTGAGAGATGAAGATCTCTCATCCCCTTTCTTGCCCGTCATATATTTTCATAGAACTCCATGCATACTTTCTTATTCCGCTCCCTACGGCACTCTACCCACGAGGTAGCGGTGATACCGTAGTCTAAAGGCCTGGATTTTAAAGTTTTCCATGAATGTTAGGGTAAAGATTAAGAAAGGAAGGACAAGGATCTAGAGGAAGAACAATCTTCCCAATCGTCCTTATCCCTTTTATTAATATTTACCATAACACCTAATTAAATCTTCATATGGGTATAGAAAACGGTGAGATTTATAGACTTTCCAAACTTAACCTAGACCTAACCCTAGCAAGATTTAGATATAGATTAATTCAGTTTTTAGATTTAATAATCAATCCGGCTCCCATCGGAATTAACCCGTTTGAACGAATAGGAAATTCACAACATCCCTGTGGACCGACCCGTACTCACCGGCTAGCTACCAAGCGACGTCGTTCTTGATTGCGGTTAATAGATAGTTTTTGAGATCAATCAAATGGCGCCGTTGCCGGGGATGGCGTGTCATTTCCTTTTTGCAATTTCGGGTTAATCTTAATAAAAAAAAATCATAAAAATCTGAAAAATCCAAAAAATATAAAAATATATCATCTGTTATTTTTGGAAAGGGTACTTTGTTGTTTGAATTTTGCAGGATCTACAATCGAAAGACGGATCTGGAAATCTACAGAAAGCGAAACAGAAAATAACAGATCAGAACAGAGGGAGATTTGGAGAACAGGAGAGCAAAAAAAAAAAAAAAGCGCCGGCGGCCCCATTCCGGCCGCGGAACCGCCGCGGGACACCCCTTCTGGCCGCGGAACCGTCGCGGCCTGGTCGATTCAGGGAAGAAGAAAAAAAAAAAAAGAAGCGCAGTTTAAAAAAAAACTGTAAGTATTCTGATCTTCTCCTCTGCAAATCTCTGATATCTCTTCTGAAAAATCTCCTGTAGGATTTCTTTACGCTTAAAAATCTTCCCCCTTCCAAATAACAAATCTTATGCAGGATTCTTTGCGCGCGCTTAAAATAATAATTGATTGCAAGTGATCTTTTCTGATTTGCATATCCTTAATCTTTTTGCTAAAAATATCTTTCCAAATAAAGAGCAAGCGGAAAAAGGAAAATTTTAATTAGAAAACTTACAAACCTTGAAATTCACAAAAAAGATTTGATTACAAGTGATTTACTGTTTTGCATATCTTTAATCGGATTTTAAGAGGTTTTTGACCAATTCAGATTGGGTGGGGATTTCATCACCCTTCCCAGGACCCCAGAAATCACATAAAGTATTTACATTGACCAATCTTTAATTAAAAAATACTAGACTCAGCCCTAAGGATTTCGAGCTCAATAGGACAAAGGACTAGTTATAGGCATCGACCGTTTATCCTAACCTGAATTTGCGGTGTCTAGGCAAGTGTGTCTAAGGCAAGTGGTTACTTAATTAGGACCGCTACTTGTAGCGGGGAGCCTCCCACTTACCTGGCACTTACCTGGCCGCAATTGGCGGTGAAGAGGCGGTTTGAGGTCCTATTTCTAGCCCTTTGGAACAGTTAGGAGCTGTCTAGCTGACCTAGGTGACCCTAGATCTAGAACTGATTGTGCATTTCTGGTTATTTGCATTTGTATTTTAGCCCTTTATCGAAAATTTTTGCAAAACAAATAAAAAAGAATAATAAGAGGAATTTTTTTTTATAAAAAGACTTGCAACTTTTGTCGCTGAGAAATCCTTGCACCACCTACCTTCTTCATCTTCTCTTTCTTCTATCATGGGCACCCCACATCATAAATCTCTAGCCGAACTTTGGTATCCCGAACCTAATTTTGCGTCGTACGTTAATGTGTTCGGTCAATTTAAAGACGATCCCTCCGTGCCAAAAATTTCGTTGAAAGATCAAATAGAAGCGTTTAGGAGAAACAGTTTTACTTTACAACCCACTTTGTGTCAACCAAGTCAACCTTTACCACCTTCATATGTTGATACCACTTTTTCGAGTCCAGCTGTAACTCCTAAACCAATGTCCATTGCTGAGCATATTGCTCAATCTCGTAGCCGATCTTTCACCCCTCTCCACACATCTAGTTCTAGGGATCAATAAGTCCATTCACCTTTTTATCCACATGTTGACCCTACTCCTGTCCAACCATCCAATTCCTACCAGTCCTACCCGACTTTTCCACCTTCATTAGACCCTGTTTCTACACAACCTTTTGGGAGTTTCACGTATCCAAACAATTTCGAATCTTTTACCGAAACCCCTTCACCACCCATGTCTAGTTTGGAACAGTCGTTGCAAGCTTATATTTTAGCAACAAAAAAAATGGTTAGGAATGTGGAAGCGTCCTTGGCCGCCCTTATGCAACCTAGTGAACCGGTAGCTAGTTTTCAACTAGCTCCAAATTTTCCAATGTATGAGGAGGCGGTTGGACAGAGTGAGAATTTGAGAGGATTTCCAAATCAAACCTACCCATACCCAATTCCAGCCCACAACTCCGGTTTTCCATCGATTGTCCAAAATAGTTCAACAGTTGAAAATAAAAACGAGTTGTGTGAATTTGTAGTGCTTGATTTTCCAAATTGTGAGGAACCCCTTTCGAGTGAAACCACACCTAATTCTTTTGGCCTTTACACCTCCACTTTAGAACCTAAATCGATAAATATCCATGCTTTTGATGAGGTGTCAGAAAAAATTGATTTTCACTTGATTGAGGATATAGACGCCGGGAATATTTTGGATGATGAACCAGTCGATTTGATTGAAATTTTATGTCACATTCATCATCCCGAGTCATTAGATGTTTCTCCCGAACTTCATATGCGTCTTGATTTTGATGATAATGGCATGAATGAGTTAACTATTGAGGAGACTTATGAGGATAGTATTGAAGAGAGTCTTGAAGATAATATTGAGGTTGAACCATTTTTGTTTGATGTGTCGAATTTTCCAATTCAACCTCTTGAACCTTTAACTAAATCACCCTCCCTCCTTTCCATCGTTCCGACCACACAAAAGATCACGCTTGAAGACTGTGAGCTTGAAAAATTTTCCTTTGAATCTGACACAGTTCTCACAGCCGATAACACTTATGAGTGTTTCAGTTTTTCGGATGATGTTGATGACTCACTGCCCGAGTTTGAGTCCTTTGAATTTTCAGATGAGTTAGTCGAACCATCAGACTCGGTTGCTTACAGTTGTTTCGAATCATTGATGGAATCTTTCAAGTTCGAAACAGTTTACTACGGTGAGAATGAGACTATCCCTAATTCACTCCCTTTCCTACCTTCCATTGTTCCGACCGTGCAAGTGGCCGTTACGTTTTCATTTCCAATACCAAGTTCGGCGTACCCATGTTTTCTTGCGAATCTTGAGGGATTTGACCCCATTTCTCGACGAGTTGATAGGTTAGCGCAATCGCTTTTAACACACCGGTCATCACAAATTGCGCTAATTTATTCACTCGATTTACACTCTCAAGATCGCGCGACCCTTCTTTCTCCTTTCCGCCATTCTTTTCTCCCACCGAGACCATATTCTATCATTCTTCTTTCCACACGGTCTCGCGTGTTTCTCATTTCTTTCCTCTACACCCCATTATTTCACCAACTCGGCCATTACCACGATAAGATCTTTGAATGGTTGGTGCTAACATTTGGCTTGTGTAAAGCCAAGCTTAAGTTTGGGGGGAAACTTGTTGTGTGTGTGTGTGTGTGTGTGTGTGTGTGTGTATTGTTTTCTTTTTCTATAAAAAATATAAAAAAATTTCAAAACATTAAAAAATATTTAAAAAAATTTATAAATAAATAAACAGGGGAGTACCGGCATTTTGACCCTCTTGGTTTAGCATGACAGTGAGGACACTGTCAAGTTTAAGTTTGGGGGTATACTCGGTACGTCTTCTTCCTTCGCATTCATTTGTACATATTTTGCATTTGCATACTTATTTGAAAACCCATAAAAAATTGAAAAATTTTCAAAAATTATAAAAATTAATGTATTCAATTTTGGTTAATTGACTTGAGTTTGGCAAATAGATTAACTGGCTAGGAATAACTAGATCTTAGACTTAGTAAATTAAAAACCCTAAAAATAACCTTTCTTAAAGTTTAACGGTAAAAAGTATATGCCTTGTAGTTTATTTAGAAATAGGCAAATTTTGGGTTCACTTCTTGGGCTAAGTCGAAACAAGGGAAGAGTATAGATGTTCTTATTAGAGTATAAGTTTGAAAAATAGCTCCTAGCTTAAGTCTAGATTCTGAAAATATATACTCTACAATTTGCACAATCACGCACCTTGAAACTTGGAATAGTAGAAGAGACCTTGAAATGCTCTTGTCTAAAGTCCTTAGTACAATGGAAAAAAAAATATATAAGTGTGAATAAAGAATAAAAAAAATGGACACTGGTTTTTGTGATTACTTAAGGCTGCAAAAATAGAAAAATATTTAGCGAGGGTGCTTCATCACCTAGTGCCTTAGACCAACTGGTTTGGGAGTCACTGCTAAAAAGCCTTGGGTGTTGCAAGACTAGGAATTACGCTTTATAGTGCAAACGCATCTTGTAATCGGTCGTTGGTATCTCAAGAAGTATTAACGGTCGCATGAAGGATGTGTAAGCAAAATTCAATTAAAAATTCACCAACTAATTAGTACTTTGGACAACGGACAAGGGTATGATTGCTTGATTTGAATTTCCAAGTGTAGGGGTGATTTATACACACACGTAGGGGTATGTGATTGGGATTTAGATAAGAGAAAGGAGTGAAGAATAGAACTTGTATCTTTAGTAAGGGTTGATAGAAATTCCTAAGTGGAGATGGAACCCTAGAAGGAAAACTTAGGAGATGCCGAAAGCTAAGTAAGTCTATAGAACATATATAATCTTAAGTTAGATTATGAGGAAGTGTGAAGAATATGGGTGGATAATTTATGAGTCGACGATAATAGAATTCCTTGTTAGAAAACCTAATTGGAGAATTAAAGTCGAAAAGCCAAATTGATAGGATTTTGTGGGTAGTATCCGCTGAAAACCCTCAGGAGACAACACTCCTCCTACTAGGGACACCTAGAGGTTTAACGGCTTGTTGCACGAGCTCAGTGCAATCGCGTTTCCCTGCGAAAGTGCGGTTAGGTTTTTATCGAGAATAAAAAAATAAGTTTGCTCGAGGACGAGTAAAAGATAAGTTTGGGGGTATTTGTTCACACCATAATATTGTATTATTATATTCCCCATTCTTATTCGTTTTATAAATAAACAGGTGTTTTTGACGCATGTCTGCTACATATTACAGGTTACAGGTTCTTGGATAGAAAACAGTGAAAACGATGAAAAGACGATGCAAAAGTGGACTTTGACCAACAAACAGAAGACTCTTGATCAAGCCTACATCAAATATAAGATTCACAAAGTACAAGGCAATCCAAGGTCCAAGATTACAAAGCGATCGGTTAAAAGTCCACCGCAATTATTCACTGGAAATCTGGAAGAAACATAGAAGCTATTTTAATAAAAGAACTAAATAATAAGGAAGCCCAAAGATTCAAGGCCTAATACTTCCCTTTAAAGAAACAGAGATATAAAATTTTACCAAAGCTTGACGTCTACTTTGACTAGGTCTTCCTAAGGATATTTTGGTAAATGTAGACATGCGAATCAATTGTAACCTAGGGTTTCTATCTCCTATAAATAGAAGCCCAAATCATTGTATTCTTTTCATGCCTTCCTATGCCTCTTTCTATGAATAAAATTTAGAATTCTTTTGGAGAGCATCGATGTCTCTTTTCATATCATCTATTTAGATCTGACAACCCTGCGTTGATGATTGGAGAGATGCATCTGTAAGTAGATTTAATTCCTTACTCTAGTTTAGATTTCAATTCTTGTCTTAGGTAATTTTTATTCTCTACCCTAGATAAATGTATTTTAATTCTCTAATGAGTGAGTAGTCTCTTCGCTTGTTAGGGTTAGATCTGGGGAAGGTTTGAGAGACGAAGATCTTTCATCCCCTTTCTTGCCCGTCATATATTTTCATAGAACTCCATGCATACCTTCTTATTCCGCTCCCTACGGCACTCTACCCATGAGGTAGCGGTGATACCGTGGTCTAAAGGCCCGGATTTTAAGGTTTTCCATGGAGGTTAGGGTAAAGATTAAGAAAGTAAGGACAAGGATCTAGAGGAAGAACAATCTTCACAATCATCCTGATCCCTTTTATTAATATTTACCATAACACCTAATTAGATCTTCATATGGGTATAGAAAGCGGTGAGATTTATAAACTTTCAAAACTTAACCTAGACCTAACCCTAGCAAGATTTAGATATAGATTAATTCAGTTTTTAGATTTAATAATCAATCCGGCTCCCATCGGAATTAACTCGTTTGAACGAATAGGAAATTCACAACATCCCTGTGGACCGACCCGTACTCACCGGCTAGCTACCAAGCGACGCCGTTCTTGATTGCGGTTAATAGATAGTTTTTGAGATCAATCAGAACACACTATATAAATGGTGAAGGGAAGGGTGAGGTGTAGGAGGAGGTGTCAATCCACAAGGTGTGCCATCCTCATGCAAGGAGGAGGTGTGGGTTGTCTGTTGTGCATGGGAGTAGGAGGTGTCAATACATTATCTCTTCCAAATTGTTTTAATTTGTAACTAAATTCTGAGCTAAAACATTTTCTACCCATTTTCCACTTACACCCTCACAAATCCAAATTTGCTTAATTTCCTAAATTTTGCATAACCACCCCTCACTACCTATGTTATTGCATAACACTATTTTAATTAAAATGAATCTAAATTTCTCATTAAAACCCTTATAATTTATTTATGTTACATATTAAGATTTTAATTTAATTTGTTTTACATACTACTTATGAAAATGTCTTATTTGATTTTAATAACTTTTTAAATCAACATTTTATTATTTAATTAATTAATTTTATTTATTTTTAAATTTTCAGAATGTTATAATAACATCCACATATAAAAAAAATTCTCTCTCTCCCTCCTCACCTTTTAGCTGGCTAGATAGTTATATGAAGTGGAGGCTTTATTTCAATAAGATCGCGAGGGAAGTTCATCTGTCTATATCATACCAAGACGACAAAAGTATAACCCCGACCATCTAATGAAGGTAACATATTTCTTTCCTGTGATAATTAAATTCACAGTCCGCTGCCTAGAAAAACAACGGAGAAAAACAACACTCATGAAAGACACTTTCAAACTTAAAATTAAAAGCGTTTACTATAGAATCCACATATAGAAACCACATACAAAGTGAAACTTTGTATGTAACAAAACACACAAACAAACAACCATAATTAATAAAAAACATAAAAGCAATAAGAAGAAAAAAGAAAAAGAAAAGAAAGAAATTAAGAAAGCCCAAAAGCCAAACTCCTCACTTTACAACTCCAAAGTTTGTGCTCCCATAGATAGGCAATTCACTTGAAATCTCACCAAACCCATAACTTTTCAACTCAAAGAGATCAGAGCTTGCATCACTCTCTTCACCTTCTTCAACCTTTTTAAATTTGAACTCATCCTTTAAACCTTCATAATTATAACTTCTCTTCTCATTCATAGAAGAACAATAACGAAATTTGGATGCACCACTATTAATGCTTTGTAAGTGATCGCTACCCTTGAATGATTTTGACAGCTCCATCTTCTTCTTCTTCGAAGTCGAGCAATGTTGAAAGAAAGAGTTGATAAAGCTAGCAAGCTTAGCACTTGGAGACCTTTGTTGCTTGATCTTCTCTTTCTTGTTTTGTGTGATTTTGGCTTCAATGCGCATGTCTAAGCTCTTCCTTTCTAATCTCATGTATTGATAAGGGTTGCTTTCGTCGGAGAAGTATCGTTTGGCCTCGAAGACATCGAGCTCGTCGTTGGAGAGTCTACGAAGGCGAGTTTGTGAGGGTGAATACATGGGTGTGTTGATCCTTTGCAAGGGGGGCTATAGGAGTTGTTGTTGTTGTTGGTGTTGGTGTTGGCGTTGAAGGACGTCCACAAATGCAAGTTGAGTGGCACCAAGTGTTGTGTGTGTATATTAGGATCATGAAAGGCTTCCCCTTAATTTATAGGAACATACATATATACTCATACTCATATATAGGCAAAAGAGGCAATATTGCTTGTTAAAGACTTGTTGGGCTTTTTGAGAGATGCCCACTAGTTATGGTTGCTAGTGATATTTATGGCTTTGGAGAATGTGATTGGGCGTGGAAAAGGTAGAATGCAATTATGCATGCATGGTGTGGGTGATTGTGGGGTCAAGGGATGGCCTGTGATCAAATGCATTGTCTCCCTTAATTCTAGGCGGCTAGCCTAAGAAACATTTTGGCTTTGCTTGGTTCATTATAAGAGGATGGAAATTAAGGAAGAAATATAAAATAATTGTTATATATCATCTTTTAATTGGAGGGAGGGGGGGGGGGGGGGGAGATGACCAACTTTGTGTGCTGAGGAAAAGAAATAATCGAGGCTTTAATTTTTGATATTCAAGGAAAAAATACTTTGGTTTTGAGTTATATAGGATATGACCGGTCATGTTCGGCACCCATGCTGGCGCTAATAAAATAGTTAGAATTGGTCTTTCTTTTACTAGTAGACGTACTCTTGTGGTTTTTTCGTTATCATAAATTTCAAGCTAAGATTTTCTTCCAAAACCTTATGCTTCAGTTTTCATGTCTTACTAGCCGCTCTTTCAATCTGCGAAAATAGAATCATAAATTAATGTTGCATTAAAAAATCTGGTTTGCACGCGTGTTGACGTGTTGCAACGGTCGGAGAACAAGGTTAAAAGCCAGTAAAGCAGATTGTTGCTCGCACTTTGATTGATGAAGATTAAACATATCTTTGTAACCGATGTCACATTTTAATGTATAATAAATCATAGCTATATCTATATCAATCATAATGTTATCATCTTGCAACCACAGCCTAACCTTTTGGATAGTATGGCTCTTGAAATAATATCCCGATGCATGTATAAGGTTTCAAAAGATCCTAATTCAAATCTCATCACCTATTCATCCTCTATTTATTGTGTCGTGCATAAACAAGCAAGATTTTCGGCCGAAGGCCTTTCTTCGTGACCCAAAGACCTGCTCGAGGGCGAGTGGCAATTGTTATGTTGGCTAACTGATATACATCGTTATTCCACAACCCAGGCCAGCTCAATTTCTTGGACAAAATGATTTCATTTCCTTCTTTTGTTTAAACAAAATAATTCTTAGACAAGCTATATAACTTGAGTAGGTCAAGGTCAAGATCTCCCTCTCACATGGATGGATGGATGGATGTATCCTGCATGGCACGCATGAATAATTGGTTTTCTATTCAACAAGATCCACACATTCTAACTAATAGTGATAGGTAACATTCATGTCATGCACTAAGATGGCAAAGAAACAGACTTGTTGTTCGTCTTGTCCCCTTGCTGGCATCATATATTTCCACCAAGTTGATCCAATCACTATCTTTAAGGAAGCCCATGCCCAAACCGACAACTTTTGATATTTATGCACTTCATATTATCATTCTCATTACTATATTTTTTTCCCGCCTAAAAAAAGGTAACATATAGATGAATGATTTTCATATAAGATTTGGGGCCAATCAGATAATTAGTATCAACTTTTCGGATCGAGAAAATCATAAATACAGGAGGAAATGTCTCGCGGATCCAAATCCTCGTAAGTTCTCTACACTAATTAATGTTGTAGGTCATTCGTGTTTTGTTTCAGCTGCATGTTGAGATCAAAATGCTGGATATCTTCAACTTCCACACCGAGGTTGATATCGTTATAGTTAGCCTACAAACCCGAACTTGAACAAGCTGAGCTTAGTTTGAGTTTGGCTTGTCCTTTTTTTTAGGTCGTCTCATGTTTGTTTGGAGTTGAACCTTCCGGAATCAAGTTCGGTTTGACTTATTAACTACCCTATTTCAAATGAGCCGAGATCATAAACAAACAAAAGCTTGGTTAAAAGCTTGTTAGCTAGTTCAGTTTGCTTAATTATATCTTGTTAACCAATATTATCAAAATATATCAATACATAGGAGGAAAAAATCAAAACATTTTGTGAATTAAATATAAATTTGGTAATTAAGTATGAGTTTAGTGAATACATGTATATCTAAATTGACTATTTGCATATTTGAAAATTAAATATTATTTTAAAAAATATAGAAATGTGATAAGTTACCTAAACGAGCCAAATTCGAACTCTAAACGTGCGAGCTTGGATAAGCTTGAGTTTGGCTCGCTCGCTAAACAAGCATAATTTTTTAAATCAAGTTTGGCTCATTTAATAATGAACCGAATTTGAAGGAGCTCTTACCAAACCGATCTGCAGCTAAACTCAAACCGGCTCGGCTGGATTAACACCCTTGGTTGGCTCCAAATGCAAGCTTTTCATTTCTAAATTAATGCCTTTTCATCTATATTGGGAGCGGCGAAAAAGAGACAAACTTTGTCCATTTGACATCCCTAATAATTTCTCAAAGCTTGAGTTTATATTCAAGTAAATAAAAGTTTTTGGGTCTATCGGGAAAAAAAAATCATTTCTAAGCAGATTCATAAATTTATGGTCAGCATAAAGAAACTAATAAATTCAGGGACATGATTGGTTATTAAGCAAAATAAAATGGAGAGGTAACTAAAATAGGAAGCAATTCTATAGAAAAGGTGAACGTGAATACAAATTGTAGTAGGGTATATATGCAATTTTATGTATAGCAAGTGGATGTGAATAAAATTGTAGAAGGGATATAAAAGCAATTTTTAGTTTTGGAAGATGAATATGTTAGTAAATTAGTGCGAAATGTCCGGACTATATGTGCCCGGATCATGAGATAGAAAATTGAATGGGTCAAACAAACTAGCTACCAGAAGGGTGCCCGAGAGAGAAAAATAGTACTATGGGGTCAAGCCAGCTACCTGAAGGGTGCTAGAAAAGTTCTACCACTTTCCTCTTCTATCCAGATGCATTTCATACGATATACTGAATAATTTTTCAAATTGTAGAAGAATACATATTTCTACTATTATAATACCAAAGAAAGGATGCAAGAAGCATGTGAGAAAACAATCCCCTAATTTGCTCTATCTAAGCAACGATTACATGTCCACTTATTATGGCACATGCGATGCACTGAATTAAATTAATATGATATAAAAAATAAAGTTATTGGTTAGTTACTTAATTTAAATCTTTATTTTTACTTAAGATAATAAATATTATTAAGGAATATTTAAAATAGCTAACTTATTAAAAAAAAATTTAAAAATAAAATGTCCTACTAAAAACATTTTAGAAACATATATTATTTTAAGTATTTCTTTTTAATAAAATCCTCTCAATCTTCGTCCCTGGTTCCTAAATATACAAATATGCATCACACGTGCTAAATACTAGTTTAATTAAATTTAATTAAATTTAGAAAGGGTTATGTAATTACAAATGTAAAAGGATGAACAATATACAAAGTATATCTATATCTATATCTATCATTAATTTAATATAAGGTTGGATTTGGTCAAGAAATCTTTTGCATGTCAAAACACTAATTTGACCTTCCTCAATTTGCCCTTTGCTTTCATGCAAATTCCTTAACCACATTTTTTAATGGTAATTTTGTAACGCTTTAGAAATCGTTTAGGCGAATTTTTCGATAATAGGTAAAAATAAATTGTGTTTTCCTTAAAAACCCAGGAGTGATCATTTTTCAGTATAGACTTAACTGCATCTAATTTAACTAGGAAATTGCTAGTTTGCGGTTTTTAGTTGTCGCTTGAAAATTTTAGTTCACTTTAATATTTTTTCCTTAATTAAAATATTATTATATACTTTTAATTATGCACTTAATTAGTGGTAATTAAAATTTTGATTGGGTTAATTATGCTAAAGTGAATCTATGCTAACTTAATCATAAAATTAAGCATTAAACCATCTTTGCAAAATATCCTTGAAAATATCTAGATATTTGTTGGAATTAAAGAAAAATTTTAAATAAAGATTAAGAGGTGGTATGGATGGCTTTAATGAGCATTAAGTGGTGTTTTAATCTAGAAACTTCCACACAACTCCACAATTTTTCCTTTTCCCTCATGATGGCCGAGCCCCCCTGCCGCCCTCTCTATTTTCTCACCCCATTTTCACTTCTAAAACCTTAAATAAATTATCAAAAATCATCAAATAATCCCAAAAACTCAAATACAAATCCATACACATTATTCCTTAAGCTTAACCAAGCTTGGATCTTCATGAAAGATAGCATTTTGAAGGTTATTTTGTTGATCTAGTTGCAAGTTTTTGGATCAAGTTTGAGATATAAATCCTAACCCTAAGCTCAAGTTATTGTTTTAATATCTTAATCTAGTTATTAGATATTTAAATAAATCTTTAATTAGCATGTTTTGGGAATTCTAAAAAGAGTTATGAAGATCAAGTTAGGGTTTTGATTTGTTGAAATGGTTAATGGAGAAGTGCAGACTTGGAAAACTTTACCTAGTTGTGAGAATGTTATTTGTTATTTTCCTAATTGTCTAATTAATCTTAATAGCAATCTAACTTTTACTAAATCTTATATGGGTGAGATTAAAATTGTAGTAAAGTTTTGTGTGATTTAGTTAAGCTACTTTGTGATGATTGTGATCGCTAGAATTGTTTAAACTTCTAGACTTGAGCTAAAATGATTAAAAGTGCTTACTAGGTTTTCGGTAAAATTAGGCGTGGGTTTCAATTGACGTTACGATAATATATATAGTATCTTCCACGATATATATTGTGTTGTGAATGTGCGATCGGTACGATCAGGGTCTAGGCTTGATGGTTGTGTAGTTTAGCGATCCTAGCTAGCGTTGTGTCGATGCCGTACGTGTTCTGTGCACTAGGTGCACAGTGTGTTTATCTCGTGGACGTTATCCATGCGTTTCGTTTTCTTTGTGTCGGCGCAGGATATTTAGCCTTATGTGCCGTGTTTGTGAAATTTTAGGATCACAAGCGGGGACTTCGGATGCTGCGAAAAAAGAAAAGTAGGTGGTCGGATTTTCTTAGCTCGAGATGATCGGTGAGTAGATTTAACATCTACGGGGAAATCGCCCGTATGGCGTTATGCGTCAGGGCTGGATATTGTAGGGTTCCTAGGCACTCTTGTGAAGGTTCATAAGGCATCAAACATGCCCGGATAAAATTTTAGACGTGCCGAACAACCCAAAGACGGGATCTTTGCTAGATTATTAGGGTTTAGCATGCAAGATGATATCTTTAAAGCTAAGTGTGAGGGATTACAACCTTTGTAGTCCGCTCCTTCGCTTCACAAGCTCCGAGTAGAAGTCCCTTCGCCGCGATCCACGATCTCCCGGACTCAAGAGAGGCTCCACGACTCGAACGATCCATGCTAGCTTGAAGTGTTCCGAATCTCCGATGATCTACGTCGAAGTTGCAAAAACCCAAGCTTTCTCACTCTAAAGAGATGAACACCCTAATCTCATGGGCTAGATGAGATGAGAATGAGGGAGTAGTATTTATGCTTTCTTTTTATTCACTTTCTCACTTGAAATCATCACTAAAGAATTAACTAGTAAGTATTTTCTTTTAGAACTCAAGAGAGAAGAAGATGATAATAGAAAAGATAATCCTTTTGTGATGAATAGAAAAGTAATCTATATGATTGATATATCAACCATGGTTAAGGATGATAGGCTAAGAAGTTGTAGAGAATAAACTAGGGTTAGGATTTGGTTAGGTTAAAGATAAAGATCAACCATAATATCTTAACCAAGACAAAATAGAATCCTTCTAGAATGAACTTGAAAGAGCTAACCCTAATCAAACCCTAATCCCTCATTATCATCCTTAAACATGTTTAATAATAAATCATATCACGTTACAATAATATATATCACATATATGTTATATATTTGCAACATAAAAAAATAATACATTTAACATATATCGCATATATATCAATGTATTAATCCAGTGAGAAAATGAAATAATAAAGTGAGCCAATATTAGATAATGTAATACAATATATCATATATATTATTATACATTAAATCATCGAATCAACACTTGATCCAACGATCCGGCTATATCGAATATAACCGGCTAATATATCATGTACCGATTCATCGAATCAACACTTGATCCGATGTCCCGATTCATATCAAAATATCGCGAGAATATAATACGGTATCTCATATCGTATTATCCTCGGTCCTGCACATATCTCATATGTGCCTCTACTCCGTTTCGCCTGAGCCAAGAAACCTCTGTGTAGGACTCTAAAGAATCGTCAATACGCCGGTAGCAGGTGATGATCATATCAAACACCCACAAGCTGCAAGCGGTCAGATAAACGTAACAGCCACCCAGATATTGAGTGATTAGAAGATCAACAAGCTAGCCTTTTCGTTCTCCTGTGAATCCAATCAGTAACACTCCCGTACAGTCCGGTCTGTTCGTCTGATATGTTGCATATCAAGTCTAGGGGTGGTAAACGTCAGACCCCAGTAACCGATAAGTCGTGTCGATGTGAGGCTCATAACAGGTCGAGAAACTACTAGTAACACTTACCAGTAAATCTCTATATCAGCCCTGGCCAGGGACTTCCAGTTATAGCCAATCGAACACAGCACGACATTAACTCCCTATACCGGGAGAAACGAATCCCCTCCTATCGCTCATTGCCTCCATGTGATTCGGGACTGTACCCAAAAGCCACCGTTTTGCACGCCCTCGTGGACGTGGTAAGGTGGAAATCAAAGCACAGTGGGAATCACACAAGACTCTATGACGATATCGGGTGTACAGACTACCCTGTACCAGTGTCACCGGAGAACTGCCATCTGACGTGTGGTATATCACCAACTGGGAGTTCTCGGCGAGTCCGTCCAGTGTACCCAGTCTCCACTGAGCACCCGTACACCATCCTTGATGTCAAACACCGATGGATATAGGATCATCCATCGCCCATCATATGGGTCAAGATGCGTATACGCTAGTCTATTCTGGTGTATCGATGCCCTGTCTCGATATACCCTCGACTAGGAATAGTTATAGGATGTACTCATCGACTACTATGGCCCCACTAGTATGATCTCATCATAATCCCAGTAGTCGAGTACATTTCCTAAGGGCTTTATCAACATGTGAGAGAAAGACAGTAAACCAATACAAGTCAACATGTTAAGATAAAGTGAAACCAAATAGCATACTATCATGACGAGCAAGAAAGTCCTCTCTGTATATATCTAAGCATCCATCATAATATACATCAAATGTACAACAATGGCCATTAGGGCATATACATAACTAACAATCTCCCACTTGCACTAAGGCCAGCTGCTGTAGTATCTCATACCTAGCATCCCGAATAATCTCTCAAACTGTATCTGGGGAATGGCCTTCGTGAGTGGATCCGCAGTGTTGTCCTTCGTATCTACTCTCCTGACCTCGATCTCCCGGCGATCAACTATCTCCCTGATCAGGTGATACCGCCTCAGAATATGTCTGGATTTCTGATGGGATCTGGGTTCCTTAGCCAAAGCCACAGCTCCATTGTTATCGCAATACAGAGGTATTGGATGTTCAATGGATGGAACCACACCAAGTTCAGTGATGAACTTCTTCATCCAGACAGCCTCTTTGGCAGCATCGTTGGCAGCGATGTATTCAGCCTCCATCGTCGAGTCTGCAACGGTATCCTGTTTGGAACTCTTCCAACATACCGCCCCTCCATTGAGGGTAAAGACAAAACCCGAATGCGACTTAAAGTCGTCCTTATCACTCTGGAAGCTGGAATCGGTAAAGGACTCCACCCGGAGTTCTCCGTTACCATACACCAAGAACATGTCTCTAGTCCTTCGCAAGTACTTGAGAATGTTCTTCACAGCTGTCCAGTGACTCTCTCCAGGATCTGCTTGATACCGACTCACTACACTTAGTGAGTATGCAACATCGGGTCTGGTACATAGCATCACATACATGATAGATCCTACTGCCGAAGCATAGGGTATCCCTTGCATGCGAGCTCTCTCCAAATCAGTCTTGGGAGACATCTCTTTGGAGAGAGTGAGTCCTGAGATCATGGGTTGGTTCCCACGTTTGGATTCTTCCATACTAAACCTTTTTAGTATGGTGTCAATGTACCTGGATTGGGACAATCCCAGTATCCGTTTGGATCTATCTCTATAGATCCTAATCCCCAATATGCATGAGGCATCACCTAGATCTTTCATTGAGAATCTTTGTGATAAGAAGAGCTTGACTGATTGCAGCATAGGAATATCATTTCCTATCAAGAGTATGTCATCCACGTACAATACGAGGAAGACAACCTTACTCTCTGCTACCTTCTTATAGATACAAGGTTCATCTATGTTTTTGATGAAGTCAAACTCTTTGACTACTACATCAAAACAGATGTTCCAACTCCACGATGCTTGCTTTAACCCATAAATGGATTTAAGCAGCTTGCACACCTTTCCGCTGCTCCCACTATCTACGAAGCCCTCTGGCTGAGTCATGTACACGCTCTCTTCTAAATCACCATTTAGAAAGGCGGTCTTAACATCCATTTGCCAGATTTCGTAGTCATGGTATGCAGCAATGGCAAGTAAGATCCGGATGGACTTAAGCATAGCCACTGGAGAAAAGGTTTCGTCATAATCCACACCTGGTCGTTGACGAAAACCCTTTGCTACAAGTCTAGCTTTGAAAGTCTCAACTTTTCCATCTACACCAAATTTCTTTTTAAAAATCCACTTGCTTCCAACGGGTTTTACCCCTTCAGGAGCATTTTCCAAAATCCATACTTTATTGGTGTACATGGATTCCATCTCAGATCGCATTGCATCCAGCCATTTCACAGAGTCACCACTCGTGATGGCCTGCTCAAAACTAGTCGGGTCATCATCTTCCATGATGCAATCCTCGCTTCCACCATCAATGAGAAAACCGTAGTATCTCTCAGGAGGATGAGAAACCCTGCTAGATCGTCGGAGAGGCTGGGGTTCGTCGGGTACTACCGAATCCTCTGGTTCCACTAAATCTTCAGTTACAGTTTGTGTTTCTGGAACTTCTTCCAGTTCTACCTTAGAGCCACTAATCTCTTTTGCAAGAAATTCCTTTTCTAAAAAGGTGGCATGTTGAGCAATAAACACTTTTTGTTGTTCACTGTGGTAGAAAAAATATCCATTTGAATGTTTAGGATATCCCACAAACTTACATAGAACTGACCGTGCCTCGAGTTTGTCTGGATTTTGCCTTTTGACATAGGCCAGACAACCCCATATCTTAACTCGTTTAAGACATGGTCTCTTCCCACTCCATATCTCATATGGTGTGGTAGGTACAGATTTAGTTGGAACTTGATTCAATAGGTATGCTGCCGTCTCAAGCGCATACCCCCAGAAGGAAATAGGTAACTCAGCTGTACTCATCATAGAGCGCACCATATCTAATAGGGTGCGATTCCTCCGCTCCGATACACCGTTGTGCTGTGGTGTATAAGGAGGAGTAAGCTGAGAGAGAATCCCATTCTCTTTTAGATAATCTAGGAACTCATTGCTTAAGTATTCTCCTCCTCGATCAGATCGAAGGATCTTAATACTTTTGCCCGTTTGTTTTTCTACTTCGTGCTTATATTCTCTGAATTTCTCAAAAGCTTCAGACTTGTGTTTCATCAGGAACACATGTCCGAATCTAGAGAGATCGTCAGTGAATGTAATGAAGTAGGAAGAACCGTTCCTGGCATGCGTAGACATGGGACCGCATACATCACTATGTATTAGTCCTACGAGTTCATTAACTCTTTCTCCGTGTCCACTAAACGGAGCTTTGGTCATTTTTCCTTTGAGACATGAATGGCAAGTATCATAAGATGATAATTCGAACGGATTCAAATAACCATCCTTATGTAACTTAGCCAGTCGTGTCGCATTGATATGACCAAGTCTACAATGCCACAAGAAGGATTCGTTCATTTCTGAACTTTTCCTCTTGTGTGTGTTTTGTATATTGAGGACTGTATTCTGATTTAAAATGAATATGCCATTATGTAACGAGCCTGATGCAATCAACTTTTGATCTTGGAATATGTTCATAACATTATCCTTTACTACAAAATTATATCCTTCTTTACTTAATAAAGAAACTGATATAATGTTGCACATCATGTTCGGTATATAATAGCACTCATTTAGAATCAGTGTATTACGACTTGGCAATACAAGGTGATATTCGCCAACTGCTTTGGCTGCAATACTTGCACCGTTCCCTACTTGAACGGAATGATCACCTTTTCCCAGTTCTCTACCTTTACGTAGCCCATGTAACTGTTTACATATGTGGGATCCTGATCCGGTATCTAATACCCAGGACGTAGGGTGAACTGAGAAACAATTCTCAATAACTAACATACCTGAAGAAGATGCATCAACATGCATGTTCTTTTGGGCGACTTGAGAATCTAGATATTCTTCTATTCCCTGTTCAGTCTTATAACTCTTATAAGAAAGAACGGGTCCAACGTTCCCCTGCTCAGTATAATAAGCGGGTTCAATCAATACATCCATATTATTATCTTGATTATGGCCTGACATGGTCGCTACCTGGAGAGAGAGAGAAGAAAACACTTTAGCGTATGCTCTTGCAAGATTATATTGGTTATTATCTTATCTAATCAGGATGTCTCCCACTGTTTTTATCAAATCTACCTTCAAACCCTAAAAGGTAAGATTAGCCGGGATTAATTACACCCTACAATTTCGTCAATCTTTCAGCCAGATCAGTGTCGGTACTTTGAGGGAGGTTCCCCGTGCTTTCGCACGGACCTAATTAAAGTAAACCTCGTTTTCCCAGAGGCGTAACCCCGTTAACACTTTTCTAGACACCTACTTGATCGACTAATTGTCCTGTGTAAAACTCTCCCAGGAGTAACTCTTACTCGCAGTGGGTATCGGGATCCAACTATCTCATAGGAGGTATGCAATCTCATTGCAAATTTCAACACTTGAAATTCCCGATAATATTTTTCCCCTAGTGTGCCATGACCTTGACAGAGGTCAACAAATCATAGTGCACTAGTCAAGTTCAACCCGTCATTTCTTGATTGAATCAAACCCACTCGCACGACCCTTGACAGAGGTCAACAGGGTCGTATGACTACCCTAATCCAATCACATCACATGCTTTACAGATAATTACTAGTTAGCTACCGCACACTACGCCTTGACAGAGGTCAACAAACGCAGCACGAATACTAAATAGTCTTTATCTGAAATGACGGAGGGCTACGACAGGTTTTTCTGAAAACCTATTGCGTAATGAACTTGAAATCGTCGTAGAATCAAGTGAAATTTTGAAATGGAGTGTTTTTGAGGCTTTTCTTAGTTTCGCTAAAGGGGTCACTCCCGGTGAAGGGATCGTCGGCCCTTTCCTCATCGAATAAGGTGCAGGATATATCATATATACCGCTGTGCAAAGCAAAACTCTAAAAGCAATAAAAAGACAAATCGCGTTTTGTAGCATCTGCCAGTTTTGCTAAAGAGGTCACTCCCGGTAAAGGGATCTCGGCTCTTTCCCCATCGAATAAGGTGCAGGATATATCATATATATCACTGTGCAAAGCAAAACTGTAGCTACCTTTTTTATAAAGTTTTGATTCTACAACATCTTTAGGTTTCTTTTCTTTTTATTAATCTCATTAATAAAATCCCATCAGCTTATGCTTCCTAAGCATCACAGATAAATACGACGTACACTTATGCCATCCGCATTCGCCTCGATGTCCCCTCGTGCACCGTTAGGTTAGATAACTAACGACAGAGCAGGGCAGGGCTAGTGCGGGTGTAAAACATAAGTAACGTCTATATAATATATCATATATACTATATACTGTATCCATCAGAATATATCAAATGATCACATCACAGATATCGCAGCAGAAACATAGATATACTGTGGGATATACTAGGACGTCCGTATTTAGTATTTAGCCAACAATAGAAAATACGGATTCCACAGTCGCGATGAATAGCCAAGCCCACACCCTGGACCCCTACGAGAGCGGCAAGCGACCCTACCAATTCTGGAGTTTAGGAGACCCGGTCTCGACTCCTCGAGATGGCCTCCCACTGAACCCCATAACCCGGTCACCTGTGCTCCCCTCCTTGGGTCCATCCTAATGCGGAAAAGTAAATAATATACAACACTGGTGGCATCAACCTCAACCTGGAAGTGCCCCAAATAAAAGAATATTACATTACAATTGAATTTACATGAATGAAAATATAAAACTCTCATCTCACATAAAACCCCCGGCTATTCAATCGCGACAATCCTGCACATCATATCTCAGCAACACATAATATCACATATCATCAACGTAAGTAAGTATGCATACACCGATCGTCGCCGATGTATAGCAACGAAGACTGGCAATACAACTACATACTACACTTACGGTCACAGAAAAGAAAGTGTAAAACTACAATATTTGGAATCCACAATCACTTTAGACATCATAAATCCGAAATATCACATACTTCGCATTTCATGCCTAACTCTATGAATTCCACATATTGTATCACTTTCCAGATAAATAGACAGTATTAAACTTTTCGAACAGATAATCAAATACCCAAAATTTCCCAAAGTGCTCAACACTTGAGCGTAGTTCAAATAATCCCAGAATATGTCATAGTACCAGTGATCCAGCCGTAGAAGGGTCAAGCCAACGCCTCACATGTGGCACGCCGTACTGCCCCAAACCCGAAGGTTCAAAAGGCAGTTCAAGACGGTCACATAATCGAGTTAAGGTTTGTTGTCTTCTAGAGGGTCCACCGCTTAACTTGTACAATTTTTCCGAAAGATTTAAACCCTATGAAAATTCAACACTTGAAAGTTTACCGTTCCGGGATAAAGTGGGTTAATGATATCTGTTCAAATAGTTTAACAGTTTCTAAATATCTGGAAAAATAACGAATTTAAATATTCCGATCGAATCTACGATTACAAAATAAACCCCAGAATACTCAACACTTGAGTCAGATTAAAAATATCCATAAAATAGTAAACACAGAGACAAGAATTACTGTGCACAAAACCGTGGCTAATTCACTTATATTGCCGCGGAACCGCCGCCAATGGGGGGTCGTTGCCGCGGTTCCGCGGCCACGTGGTCGAATTAGAGGCACGAATTTCACAATAATTCTTATCTTTGCTTGCTGTATTTTTCAGGTATTTTTAATTCAGAAAAACCCCAGATTTTGAAAAATTTCCAGAGAGGGGGTAAATTTCGTCGGTTCGGGTTCGATCGGAGTTTTAACTTCGTAAACACGTCGCCTAATGCTCTAGCTAGGCTCTGATACCACTGTAGGGTTCCTAGACACTCTTGTGAAGGTTCATAAGGCATCAAATATGCCCGGATAAAATTTTAGACGTGTCGAACAACCCAAAGACGGGATCTTTGCTAGATTATTAGGGTTTAGCATGCAAGATGATATCTTTAAAGCTAAGTGTGAGGGATTACAACCTTTGTAGTCTGCTCCTTCGCTTCACAAGCTCCGAGTAGAAGTCCCTTCGCCGCGATCCACGATCTTCCGGACTCAAGAGAGGCTCCACGACTCGAACGATCCATGCTAGCTTGAAGTGTTCCGAATCTCCGATGATCTACGTCGAAGTTGCAAAAACCCAAGCTTTCTCACTCTAAAGAGATGAACACCCTAATCTCATGGGCTAGATGAGATGAGGATGAGGGAGTAGTATTTATGCTTTCTTTTTATTCACTTTCTCACTTGAAATCATCACTAAAGAATTAACTAGTAAGTATTTTCTTTTAGAACTCAAGAGAGAAGAAGATGATAATAGAAAAGATAATCCTTTTGTGATGAATAGAAAAGTAATCTATATGATTGATATATCAACCATGGTCAAGGATGATAGGCTAAGAAGTTGTAGAGAATAAACTAGGGTTAGGATTTGGTTAGGTTAAAGATAAAGATCAACCATAATATCTTAACCAAGACAAAATAGAATCCTTCTAGAATGAACTTGAAAGAGCTAACCCTAATCAAACCCTAATCCCTCATTATCATCCTTAAACATGTTTAATAATAAATCATATCACGTTACAATAATATATATCACATATATGTTATATATTTGCAACATAAAAAAATAATACATTTAACATATATCGCATATATATCAATGTATTAATCCAGTGAGAAAATAAAATAATAAAGTGAGCCAATATTAGATAATATAATACAATATATCATATATATTATTATACATTAAATCATCGAATCAACACTTGATCCAACGATCCGGCTATATCGAATATAACCGGCTAATATATCATGTACCGATTCATCGAATCAACACTTGATCCGATGTCCCGATTCATATCAAAATATCGCGAGAATATAATACGGTATCTCATATCGTATTATCCTCGGTCCTGCACATATCTCATATGTGCCTCTACTCCGTTTCGCCTGAGCCAAGAAACCTCTGTGTAGGACTCTAAAGAATCGTCAATACGCCGGTAGCAGGTGATGATCATATCAAACACCCACAAGCTGCAAGCGGTCAGATAAACGTAACAGCCACCCAGATATTGAGTGATTAGAAGATCAACAAGCTAGCCTTTTCGTTCTCCTGTGAATCCAATCAGTAACACTCCCGTACAGTCCGGTCTGTTCGTCTGATATGTTGCATATCAAGTCTAGGGGTGGTAAACGTCAGACCCCAGTAACCGATAAGTCGTGTCGATGTGAGGCTCATAACAGGTCGAGAAACTACTAGTAACACTTACCAGTAAATCTCTATATCAGCCCTGGCCAGGGACTTCCAGTTATAGCCAATCGAACACAGCACGACATTAACTCCCTATACCGGGAGAAACGAATCCCCTCCTATCGCTCATTGCCTCCATGTGATTCGGGACTGTACCCAAAAGCCACCGTTTTGCACGCCCTCGTGGACGTGGTAAGGTGGAAATCAAAGCACAGTGGGAATCACACAAGACTCTATGACGATATCGGGTGTACAGACTACCCTGTACCAGTGTCACCGGAGAACTGCCATCTGACGTATGGTATATCACCAACTGGGAGTTCTCGGCGAGTCCGTCCAGTGTACCCAGTCTCCACTGAGCACCCGTACACCATCCTTGATGTCAAACACCGATGGATATGGGATCATCCATCACCCATCATATGGGTCAAGATGCGTATACGCTAGTCTACTCTGGTGTATCGATGCCCTGTCTCGATATACCCTCGACTAGGAACAGTTATAGGATGTACTCATCGACTACTATGGCCCCACTAGTATGATCTCATCATAATCCCAGTAGTCGAGTACATTTTCTAAGGGCTTTATCAACATGTGAGAGAAAGACAGTAAACCAATACAAGTCAACATGTTAAGATAAAGTGAAACCAAATAGCATACTATCATGACGAGCAAGAAAGTCCTCTCTGTATATATCTAAGCATCCATCATAATATACATCAAATGTACAACAATGGCCTCTAGGGCATATACATAACTAACATATATGATATTATAGCTGCATGTTTATACGCATATGAGTTGATTGCGCATGAGCGTCATTGCATATTATTACCTGTTGTGCCTTGACTTGGTACCTATTGGACACAACACCATTACGGACGGTTCATGTTGCACGAGCATAAATTGTATGCTACACACACACCGTCGGTAATTGCCATGACACGCACTACATATATACATATGTGATATTGTATCGATTATTGTCATTGAGACAGGGATTCTTATTCCGTTGCGTATATGAAATGTAGTATACAGGCTATACCTACATGCTTACATATATACCTTACTATAGCTACATGTACATCATGCAAACATACTTACATGTATACCCACATACCTTACTATAGCTACATATGCCCTAAGTGGTATTGTATTGTCATTTGACATTGAGACGTTGATTATTGTGCTATTGCGCTTATGAAATGCATCCTACATACTTGCTTACATGTAGATACATACATTTTGCTATAGTTACATGTACACCTCATATGATGCTGCACTTGATTTCGGAGGAATTGGGAACCGCATGGTATATTTTAAAACTGGATTCATTTAAAAGAACGGTTTTCCCTTAATATGCTCATATTGCTGTTTTATGTTGCATATATCAGTTTTCATGGATTTACGCATTGAGATATGGATTTCATGTGATTTATGGATTTGAGAACCGTGGGGGTATTTCAAGAAATTTATGAATTGTTTGAAAACCCGGTTTCTCGTGATATGATATTTCAGTGCATCCACCATGAGTTTTCTCGGTTCTGAGGCTTGTGTTAGAAACCCGATTCGAGGAGCGGTAGACACCGTCTGTGGGTACATGGTGGACCCGGTATGGTTCCCCGGGGCAAGAGGTGATTTTCGTAGTATAGACGATGGGCCTCGCAGGAGGGATAGTACCTACCGGTGATAGTATTTGGACTCGGCGGTTATCTGGGGGATACCGACCGGAGTCGAGAGATGGATATGGGCCGATCCGGACTGACGGAGCCTGATATATGAGGATTTACATGTCGACGCTGGACACGGATTTCATGATGTTTCGAGTGTCGATATTGGACACTCAGATTCCATGATTTCGATGTGTCGTTGAGGGACACACATACACACATATAGGCATATGTTTTCATGATATTTCGGGTGTCGGTGTTGGACACTCAGGTTCCATAAGATTTACAGGATATGAGGGCCGATCTGAGGATGCAGTGCCCGAGGTATTGGGATTTGGGGTGTCGTTTATGGACACCAGTTGTTTACCGCCGGAAACCCGGAAGACAGACGTCTTACCTGTATCTGGGGGCAGATGCTAATTGGTGCTATCCGTCCACCTCTCCGAAGATGCCAAATTGATTTATGGCACCATGTATCGAAGGTTTAAACGGATGCGGCCGATGTAGCAGACTTTGTCATATTCCCCCTCATTTGAGGGGTTTTTGATTATGGGGACGCTCTTCCCTGCAGGCGCAAGCCCATACAGTTAATTATGCTACCGCATCGCGGTAACCACTTTCTCCTTTTCCAGATGGTCACTTCGTGTCGTGGGTGTTTGTTATGTTTGTGGTTGCCCGTGGATTGTATACGGAGACTAATTTATGTTGTCGCCCATTGGGTGCGGATTAGTCCAAATCCGTATCTTCTTAGATTTGGGTTTTGGTTTGGGTTTAAGGATACGTTAGTCTCATTTGAGACTAAGATCAACTTAAATGTTTGTTAAGGATACGTTAGTCTAATTTTAGACTAAGATCAACTTAATGGGATCGTTTAGATCTGACAAAAGAGCATTTGAACTCTATTTTTTAGTTTAGAGACATTGCGGTCGATTACCAGTTTAAGGACATGGTGGTCCAATGTTAGTTTAAGGACATCTCGGTCCAGTGTTAGTTTAAGGACGTCTCGGTCCAGGTTAAGGATATCGTAGTCCATGAGTTTAAGGACCCCACAGTCCGGTTTAGAGACATCGTAGTCTATAAGGTTTAAGGACATCGTAGTCCATGAGTTTAAGGACCCCACAGTCCGATTTAGAGACATCGTAGTCTATAAAGTTTAAGGACATCGTAGTCCATAAGTTTAAGGACCCCACAGTCCGGTTTAGAGACATCGTATTCTATAAGGTTTAAGGACATCGTAGTCCATGAGTTTAAAGACCCCACAGTCTGGTTTAGAGACATCGTAGTCTATAAGGTTTAAGGACGTCGTAGTCCATGAGTTTTAAGGACCCCACAGTCCGGTTTAAAGACATCGTAGTCTATAAGGTTTAAGGACATCGTAGTCCATGAGTTTAAGGACCCCACAGTCCGTAGAAATGTGTGGTTGTCGGGACCCGTCACCTCTCTGAAGACGTTGAAGGATTACAACGACAGATATCAGAGGAGTAAAGAGATGTACCCTCGAACTGGTATGAGTTGGTTGAAAGATCTGTAGCCCAGTTTGGGACTGAGATCTGTTGAATATTCATGAGCAGATGGGCTCAATTAAATATAAGTTGAGGACTTATGGCCAAAATTGGGCTAAGTCCAATAAGATTAAAATGTTTAATATTTTATTGTTCTGGGCTGTTGAGCCTTTACTTGGGCTTGGCCCCTTTAATAATGCTGAGCATTAGGTCCTGAAAATTTTTGTCTTGCATTGAATGCATAGCATTCATCAGAACAATGTGTGTTCTGACAGCGCGCCACGTGGTATGCCAGGCGCTTTGCGCCAATTAAAGAGTGCATCGCGCTTCTTCCAAGTAGCGCATATGAAAAGGATACGTGTTGCGCTCGGCGCTAAGCACCAGTTTATAAGCGCATTGCGCTTTCAATTTGTAAGCACGTTGCACTAGTTTAGTGGTGCACCAGCGAGTGACACGTGGCACGCTTGGTGCTAAGCGTCAGCCCATGAGCGCAGTGCGCTATTTCAGAAGCGCAAAGCGCAAGTGCATACGTGGTTGATACGTGGCACGTTTTGGCGCTGAGCGCCGGTCCAAGGAGCGCAGAAGCGCAATTCAAGTGTGCAAGGCACTTTTCAATAGCGCAAAGCGCATTCGATCAAATTTATGATCAGAGAACAAGTTTATGTTCTTTTTTTAAAGGAGGCTTTGCCTTAAGATTCAAGAACAAAAGTTCTTATTTATAAAAAGGCGCTGCCTTTGTAGATCAATGATCTGTGAATGAAGTAAATACTTCTTTTTGTTTTTATGATGAGATCTTTTGATCTCTTTTCTTATCAAAGACCTTGGTCTTTTGTAGATTTATGATCTTATTTAGAAGATAGTTCTTCTTTTCATGAGATGATTTTATCTCTGTGTTCAAGAATCATGTTCTTTACCTTGAAGAAAATGATCTTCTTTTGCTAAGAGCTTGCTCTGTTTCTTTTGAGTTTTCTCAAAGTTTGTAGGGGGGTTTCTCTATATCAGACTTGAAGTCTTGGGGCCTTTATATAGGGCAAATTGATTTGTTAAATCAGTTGAAGAGATCTTTCTCTGATTGATTTAGGGATGTTTCCCACTGTTGGATCTTTGATCCTAGGGTTTCTGTTTTACAGAAAGCAATCTTCTTGTTTTTAACAAGATTGGAAAGATCTTTCCATAACAGAATTTTAATTCTGATTAATTAATAATTTATTCTTAGATCTTTTGATCTAACGGTGGGGAATTCTTAATTCCAGCGCTGGCGCACCTACGTTTGCCACGTGGCGCGCAGCGCAGGACGCAACACACCTTGCGCTAGCGCACCTATGTTTGACACGTGGCGCGCAGCGTAGCCTGCGCTAGCGCACCTTTGTTTGACACATGGCGCGCAGCGCAGAGCGCTGGATCTGAAGCGTTGCTTCAATTCTTTTGAATTTTGAATTTTTAAAACAGAGCTTTGCTCTGATTTGGGGTGCGCTGCCTAGGACGCAGCGCACCTGGCGCTAGCCCATCTGTGTTTGACACGTGGCGCGCAGTGCAGAGCGCTGGATCTGAAGCGTTGCTTCAATTCTTTTGAATTTTGAATTTTTAAAACAGAGCTTTGCTCTGATTGGGGGTGCGCTGCCTAGGGCTCAGCGCACTTGGCGTTAGCCCATCTGTGTTTGACACGTGGCGCGCAGCGCAGAGCGCTGGATCTGAAGCGTTGCTTTAATTCTTTTGAATTTTGAATTTCAAAATAGAGTTTTTCTCTGATTGGGGGAAACAAATTCCCCCCCACCGTTGCGCTCACATGGCGCACACGTGAGTGCAGCGGTGGCAGCATCTGAGCCCTTGGATCAACTCAGAAGTTGAAGAGGCGGTTCATGCCTATAAATAGGACCTTTGGTCCCTTAGATGATCATCATCTTCTTTCTTTGAGAACTTTTGTTCAGAGCACAGCTCTTCTGTTTAAGAACTTCTCAAGAGTAAAACTCTTTCCAAACTTAGGTGAAGTTTTAAATTTTTTAATAAATTAGGGTTTTACCCATTAACAGAGCCTTGCTCTTTATAGATCTTTGATCTACAGAAAACCCATTTAGGGTTTCATTAACAGAGCTTTGCTCTCATGAACCCATAGATCTAAAGAGATCTTTTCTTGGGTTTCTTAGCCCATGAACATAGCCTTGCTCTTTAGATTTCTTAATCTTTGATGAAGAACTCTTAAGAGTTTGTTCATGGATCTTGAGAATCCCAGAATTTTTTAATTCATAAAAATTAATTGATTTTAATTTTCTTGATGGATTTTTCCATCATCATTACAGAGCCAGGCTCTTAAGGAATTTTATTCCTTCATGATCAGAGTTTGACAAGTGTCACTCTGTCATAAAGCTTTGCTCTCACAGGGAGATTTTCTTCTTTTCCCGAGGGATCTCTCATTCAATGAGAATTTTCTTAAGGATTTCCTCATTAATTAACAGTCTCATCCAATGATGAGGCTGTTTTATTAATTGATGCATTGTCATCTAGATTTTGTAGGTCCCCCTTTGGTCCCCTTTCCACTGCATTGCAGTGTGGTACAAATTTTAAAGTACCGAGTGTCAGAATTTAAATTAAATTATATCACTGACAGTTGACTTTTGTCTCTTTTTGCACAGGAAACATGTCTTTCGATCCCTTTTTCCCATTCGTTCGTTCGGAAGGAGGATTCCTTGGAGCACCTGTAGACCGGGAAGTCCTAGCTTTGATCAAAGATCATGATCCAGAATATAAGAATTTTCATCTCTGGGGGACATGGTATAACCGGATTATTAAGGGTCGGCAAAGCTTTTCATGCGCGGTACCCTCGGAGCCCATCATGGCGATCCATTACGTCGACCCGCCCCGGTGAACTATACCGTGGAAGAAGCGAATTGGACTTCGGGTGGTCTTCTCCAGCCTGCTATGGCTTCGATACCCGTTCAGCCTCCCATGGCTTTGGATACCTTGGGACGACGTATTTGTCAAGGCGAGGCGCGACCGTAGGGGCAACCATATAATATAGGTCTGATTCCTCGTCATCCGACCGGTTATCTGCAATGGGCCCGCTACATTCTGTTAGCGAAGAAGTCACAGTTGCTGAGGCTTGGGTTGTATCCCGCCGTTTATGCTTCTCTCTTCCAGTATCCTACGCTTCCCACCTGGTGGGTTAAGGCCTTTTTGGAGCAGTGGAACATTCCTACCTACACCTTCCTCTCGCTGGACCGAGAAGTATCAATCTCCTTGAGGAATTTGCAGAAGTTTCTGGCTTACCGGTCATAGGGGAGCATTATGAGGAGCTGCTTCCCACGGACGAATATGTTTTTGGTGCCAAGCCAGTGATGACGGGCCTTAATCCGGTGAATGCCGTTCAACACCAATTTTCTAGTTTGATCAAAGTGTTGAATATCTACGAGGGCCTTTTTCTCGAATCTGGGAGCCGCGGGGTTATTTTCGAGGATTTCATCTCTCGCTTCCTTCACCAAAAAGTCTTCTCGAAGGAGGCCATTAAATTCGCCATGCTTGACGACCCTTTTGGCTTAGGTTTGGACAACCTGCCAACGACGGAGGTAGATCAGAAGAGTTTCTTCCTTCCCAACTCTCCAGTTGTTCCTTTCGCGGAGATTGCAGTCCCTGGGATTGATGAGGAAACATTCTTCTTGGGATTTCTTGGGCTATGGTTGAGCCGGTTCGCGCTCCCGATGCACCTTCGCCGTATGAGGCCATCTGCCTTTTATCCGGCTTACCGAATGACTATTGGGGTGAAAGTGACTGTCGGGGTCACCGGTTTAGCCCATTTGTATTACGGCCTTGGTCTAGTGGCGGATACCAATGAGCCCGGAGTGAAGCATGTGAACTTCTCGATACATTACTTCATGTCGTGGATCGAGCTACATACACTTGGCGTTTTTTGTATCCATAAAAGGCCTTCATTTTATGACAGGTGCGGCTTCCCCCGGATTATGCAATTAGTCGGCGCATCTATTGTAAACACATCACCGCGGGAAGGTAGAGGTTTGCTCATTCGCACTCGTATGGTCGGAGATGGCATTACTTTTACTGATAAGATCCTGACAATCGGCAAAGAGTACGCAACCGCGGTGCAGCCATTGCGGGACATTTTCAAGGACGGAACCTCTGTTTTGAAAGCTCGTGAGATCCTTCATTTATATTCCATCAGACCGGGCTTTCTAGTGTTTAGGCAAAATGATGTGGCGCTATTTATGAGATACAACCCACACCGTTTCGCCCAGCAGCTGAGTTACAATCAGGGAGTCCCGCTGGAGGCTTTCCTGCTAAAACCTGCTGCCACCAAAGAGGGAATACGAAACGCGCTACATCATTTTATGCGTTTGAACACGGGGTCCAACTTCTTTATCAGCGAACCGAGCTGTATCCCGAAGGCCCTTAATGTGTACGCGGCATGGTATCAACATTCAATGGGCGCCGTCATCAAGGAGGAGAAGCGATTGCTGCTGGATCGCAAGGGTGCACCCCCTGCCGGTGATCGAAACGTCCCTTTGAAGCGACGGGCCATTGTCCGTCCCCCCTTAAGAGAGGCTGCCGTGATTGAAGTCCTCCACGACAGGCCTGAGTTACCGGTGCCCCGTGCTCCCGTGGAGACGGTGGATGTACCATCGGTGCCCTGTGCTCCCGTGGAGACGGTAAACATATCTTCCCTTGAATCTGGCGTGGGCTCAGACATCGGGACTCGTCGCCCCAAAGTGCCCACCAAGCGTAAGCTTGTGTTGGCTACGACTGGAGCTCGTTCGCAGAAGAGGAAGAAGAAGTCGATCCTCTCTATAGACGCTGTACTCGGCCTAGAGCCTCATGCTCCTTATAACGAGGGCCTAAGCGAGTATGGGACCAACGAAGGTCTATTCATAGCGCCGGAAGACGCTGATCTTGAGGCCGCTATTGCAGCTTCTGTGCGATCCGCAACACACCAAGCGGAAATAGCCACCCTCATGCAATCAAGTAAACACCAGTCGCACCTTGTTATTACATTATATTTTTATTTTCATTATCATGTCTTGACTGACGTTTTTCTTTTTTATAATAGGCTTTACCACTGAAGAGGCTTTGGCGGCTTCCCTCAAGACCTTCGAGGAGGAGGAGAGGAATCGCGCTTTATTAGGAATTAGTATGTCTCGGCTCATTGCATCTTCACCCTCCTTTCTTATGGACAATCTAACCCTTTCTTTATCTTATTGCAGGGACCACAAAGCCAATCCCGCAAGGTGATGTGGAGATTCTTCCCAGGCTAGTCACCGAAGTCCCAGCCTCCTCAGGATTGCCAAAAGAGGCTTTACTCAAGCAACCGATGACGTACGCCATAACGGCTCCAGAGGTAGCTCCTGGCGTGGATGATGACGTCCCGTTGACGGAGGTATTGAAAAGATCGGCTCTCACGGCCCGGGCAGAAAGGAAGCGCAGAATGCGCGTGGCAAGGGAGCGTAGTGCTGCCTTAGCCGCGGGTGTGGGTTCGAGCACCGCTATCCCTGCCCCTACTCCCTCAGAGGAATCTCCGGCTGCCTTGTACACTGCCTACAGACGGGCAGCACGTGCGGCTCGGGAAGAAAACAGAAGATCAACTCAAGGTAATGTGACATGGGGTTTCGTTGTCAAAGTTTTAAATTACTAGTTATCACATATCTTATCTTGCTGGGCCGAGTCCTACCGAAGAAGCGACGGCGACCGCTGAGCCTGGGGCAGCGATAGAGGAGGTAGCCGTGATTGCCGAACCCGAGGCGGCGGTAGGTGAGGTGGCTGTAATTGCCGAGCTCGAGGCAGCGGCTGGTGAGACAGTCACGATTGCTGTGCCTGAGATGGCTGCCATTGCCGAACCCGAGATGGCGGTAGGTGAGATGACCACCATTGCCGAGCCCGAGGTGGCTGTGGGTGAGATAGCCACAATTGCTGAGCCCGAGGTGGCCGCTCCTTCTCAAGAGTCGGGCACCGCCCCAATCATCGCTCTTCCCGCTTACGGTTCTTGGCCATCTCCTGGCGTCGCAAGCGTTACAACGGCTCTTTTAGAGTCAGGGGATGAGGCGACGGGAGGTGAGACCATCCCGATGGAGGAGGAAGAAGTCGTCGCTGTATCAAGTGGCGCCCTCGTCACGGTTCCGACTGGCGTCTCATCAGGTAGATTTTGGGTCATTACTTTTCTTTTTATTCTGCAAATCTTTTCAATCTTTCATGACAGTATTTATCTTGTTTTTAATGCAGGTGTGGCGAGCGCTGAGGTCGTGTTACCCGAGGCAACGCCATCAGCTACCGTTTTAACGGTGACTCCTTCTTTACCCTCTCCTGCACCGTCTCAGATGTTGGGAGGTATGGATTTGTGACCCATCTGTCTTACTTCTAGGCTGTATAATTTACGTACTGACATTGCGTTACTGCGTCTTTGCAGGAGTCCTTTTTTACCACCTGTATCAGGTGCTGCATCCACACTTCTCCTTCCTGTCAGAGATTAGTTCGGCAGGTGGTGTCGGTGAGTATCTAAACGACGTCCTCTCTTTAATGGGCAGTCACATTATTGGTAATCCCTCTTTGTATTGCTTGTAGCCCTACAGATCGAAGGCGGGGACGCGGCTATCGTTGCGCCACCAGTACTCCCAGCTCTGCCTCTTGTTGCAACTGGTATAGTAGACTCTATGTATGTATATTTTTTTATTTCTCGAGCCGTGATCTGATTGTGATCTGTTTTTCAGCGGTCACATCGACTCCAGCCCCATTTGAGTCTCGCGTCATAATGCCGGCCGGACCCTTTTCCATACGTCCATCCTCGAAAGGTTCCACAAATAGTCTGCGCATGTTAAGCGACTATATTGAGGAGCTTGACGTGGAGACTCCCACATTTGCTGTGGACTTTTCTACGGAGGTTAATCTAATGCTGGCGACGCTTATGAACTTCCATAATGAAAGACTTGTCGAGTCTTGGGTTAACTACTGCCGGAAGATTGAGGCCCGCCTGTACGAGCTTGAGCTTATGCGTCCTGCCCCTGAGACTCAGGCTTTGAACTCCAAGCGGGCCGCATAGGTTGAGCAGAGCATTCCGTTCCTTCGCCATTTCGAATGAGAGGCAACCCTTAAGCGAAAGGAACGTGAGGCGACTTCTGCTGAATCTGTTCAATTGCGCGCTGAGGTTGCAGCAAATGTTGCCCAACTAAACTCCATCTTTGAAAACCTTCAGCGATGTATCTCTGATGGGTTGGTGTTGAGGAAGAAGCTTGATCTTAGTGAGCAGGTTGCACAGAGTCAGGAGGCTGCTCAGCAGGAAATTGATCTGAGACTTTCATCCTGTCTACAACAACGGGCCCAAATTGAAGAATAACTGGCCGCGATGGCTAATCGTGAGAAGGAGTTGAGAGGGGTGCGCGAGCAGCTAGCTGATTTATTGAAGACGCCTCCCTCCCAGTAGCTGTTTTTGTATAGATTGAACACTTGTAATCTTTGAATAACATGTATCCATTTTTATTCTTTTATATGATTTTCCTGGTACTCAATTGAATTCATGAATAAAAGATGCACATTTTTCTTTGTTCTACTGTTGCTTCCTTCTCCTTGCTGTGTTGTTGCCATGTGATTTTAGCAAGTGTGGCCTGCAGATAGTATATAACTGTCCATCTTAGACTCTTTGTAGGGTGGTGATGGCTTAGGAAACAGGGTTAGGATCTGTCACCTAAGAATTTTCAATTTTATGATCCGTGAGGGTCTCATAAAGACTTTTCTCCCTACAAGTTGTGAGGATCTCGTAGGTGTATTTTCTCCTCAGGAATCGTGAGGATTCCTAAGTGCATTTTCCCTTATAAGTCGTAAGGATCTTATAAGATAGTTTTCTTCCTTACGAATCGAGAGGACCCGTAAGTGTTTAGTGGGATTGACATGTAGATGACGTATTTCCGAAACGGGGTCACGTGGATGACGTATTTCCGAACGGCGTCATACGGATGACGTATTTCCGAATGGGGTCATGTGGATGACGTATTTCCGAACGGGGTCATGTGGATGACATGTTTCCGAACGGGGTCATGTGGATGACGTGTTTCCGAACGGGGTCATGTTGATGACGTGTTTCCGAACGGGGTCATGTTGATGACGTGTTTCCGAACGGGGTCATGTTGATGACATGTTTCCGAACGGGGTCATGTTGATGACCTATTTCTGAGCGGGGTAATATGGATGACGTATTTCCGAACGGGGTCATGTGGATGACGTATTTCCGAGACGGGGTCATGTGGATGACGTATTTCCGAACGGGTCATACGGATGACGCATTTCCGAACGGGGTCATGGGGATGACGTATTTCCGAGCGGGGTCATATGGATGACGTATTTCCGAACGGGGTCATGTGGATGATGTGTTTCCGAACGGGGTCATATGGATGACGTATTTCCGAACGGGGTCATATGGATGACGTATTTCCGAACGGGGTCATGTGGATGACGTATTTCCGAACGGGGTCATGTGGATGACGTGTTTCCGAACGGGGTCATATGGATGACGTAGCATCTGTTGTAATGAGACGAATATAGAAGTGGTCTCCAGGTTGTCTGGGAACCACTGAGATTTGGAGTAGGGGGATTTTCCGTAGCTCCAGGGTTGATTGCAGCGTCTGAATCCTGCTGGAATGGGGAAGAACGCTGTTGATGATCTCTAGGCTATCCCTGAACCGTCGAGATTTGGCTTCATTTTCTGATGGAGCCTGGGGAGAGAAGGTGCGATTCCTTCTTTGTTTGTGCCCCTAGATTGTATACAGGGATTGATGTGATATCACCTGTAGGGTATGAATTTCATTTTATTTTATTTCTTTCCGCGATGCTCTATCATTTCAGCTTTTATATCATGAAGGTCGCGATTGCCCAATCATTTTGGCTATTTTTCGTGGTGCCCAATCATTTCGGCTATTTATGTTATTTTTACTCGCTGATTTTTATTGCGAGTTGCCCAATCATTTCGGCTATTTTGCATGCATACATTTTTGCTTGCTGATTTTGTTGCAAGTTGCCCCATCATTTCGGCCATTTTGTATGCATGTGTGGCTCGCCGGCTTCTTGCTGCAAGCTTGGAATTAGACACCGATTTCGGCATCAGCACTGCTACAACTGGAATATTGCCAGGAGCGAATCATCATTTGCCTCTGTTGATGTCGAACAAAGGTGGCTTAGCGAACAGGGTTAGGGTCCTGTCGACTAAGGCTTTTGACTTCATGAGCCGTAAGGGTCTCATAAAGGTATTTCTCCCTGCGAGTCGTGAGGATCTCGTAGGTGCGTTTTCTCCTTAGGAGTCGTGAGGATTCCTAAGTCCATGGTCTCCTATAAGTCGTAAGGATCTTACAAGAGTATTTTCTCCTCATAAGTCGAGAGGGCTTACAAGGGGGTTCACCGTGCAAACATATCCCTAATCACGGATGGGACTTTGTTAGGGGAATGTTTATTCACGCCCGTGGATTGTATACAAGGGTCAATACTGAACCGCTTGTAGGGCAAAATCGGAGGTTGTGGTGGCCTCTTAAGAACAGGTTTAGATCCCTGTACCTTAAGACTTTTGAATCTTATGAGCCGTGAGGGTCCCATAAGAGGGTTCTCCTTACGAGTCGTGAGGATCTCGCAAGTGTAATTTCTCCTTAGGAATCGTGGGGATTGTTTCCCTCCGAAAGACGGCGCACAAGACTGCGAGGTCATGACGCTGAGATTCGGGGCAGATGCTATTTGGTTTTATCCGTCCACCTCTCCGAAGATGCCAAGTTGATTTATGGCACCGTGTATCGGAAGTTCAGACGGATGTGGCCGATGTAGCAGATTTCGTCAGATTCCCCCTCGCTTGAGGGGTTTTTGATTGTCGGGACGCTCTTCCCTGCAGGCGCAAGCCCCTGCAGTTAATTACGCTACTGCATCGCGGTAACAACTTTCTCCTTCTCCAGAATTTCATTTCGTATCGTGTGTGTTTGTTTTGTTTGTGGTTGCCCGTGGATCGTATACGGAGACTAAGCGATGTCGTCGCCCGTAGGACGTGGATTAGTCCAAATCCGTATTTACTTAGATTTGGGTTTGGTGTTTTGGTTTAAGGATACGTTAGCCGTATTTAGGCTAAGATCGAATTAAACATTTGTTAAGGATACGTTAGCCATATTTGAGACTAAGATCAAATTAGCGGGATCGTTTTGGATCCGGCAAAAGAGCGTTTGGGGACTCTATTGTTCCAGTTTAGGGACATAGTGGTCTAAATTCCAGTTTAGGGACGTGGTGGTCCATATTCCAGTTTAGAGACGTGGTGGTCCATTTAATATATATGGCCGTCAGGACTCATCACCTCTCTGACGTCGTTGAAGGATTACAACGATAGGTGTCAGAGGAGTTCAGAGATGTACCCTTGAACCAAAGTCGATTGGGAGTTTTATAGTCCATTTAAATGTTTAAGGATAGCTTAGCCGTATTTGGGGCTAAGATCAACTTAATCAGAACCGTTTAGATCCGGCAAAAGAGCATTTGGAGGCTCTATTGTTCCAGTTTAGGGACGTAGTGGTCCATGTTCCAGTTTAGGGACGTAGTGGTCCACCATTAGTTTAAAGACGTCTCGGTCCATTATTAGTTTAAGGACATTTCGGTCCAAAATTAGTTTAAGGATGTTTCGGTCCAATATTAGTTTAAGGACGTTTCGGTCCAATATTAGTGTAAGGTGTTTTTCGTCACCCCATTGAGATGGGAATACACGCGTGCTTGTCAGGCGTACTACAGATTCCCCCTGCTTGGGGTAGGCCGGGGTTTAATGATTGTGGGGATCCGAATCTCCGGCAGCCGTGGACTAAGCTGCCGTTAATTACCCCTCGCCTTTGGGGCGAGGGAACCTCCAATTGACGGGTTAAACTGGTCATGCGAACTCAATGTGCGGTGTACGTGTGTTGTGTTTTGAAAGGGGAGTTTTGGATATATCGGGAGCCACGCAGAGTTTATACGGGGGTCCCGCTACCCGGATAGCGGGCTGGGGGTCAAGGGGTCTAGCAGCCCTCTTGCGGGGTGCGGGGCAGTGCCCCGTTAGAAATTTTTTTCTAACAGGGACAGTGTCTTGGAGTATGTGTGTGTGTAAATATGCATGCATATGTACATATATATATGTATGTATACATGTATATATATATATAAAAGAAAGAGGGGAAAAAGACATCTAAAGGATGCGTGGGGCAGCACCTTGGGTGTTGTGCGCCTAGGTGCTGTGCGCTCAGGCGCTAGAGTGCCACGTGTCGGCACGTGGGCACTCTGCGCTTGAGCGCAAGTGCGCCTCGTGTCGGCACGGGGGCGATTTGCGCTCGAGCGCGCCACGTGTCGACATGGGGGCGACTTACGCTCGAGTGCTTGCGCTGGAGCGCAAGCGCGCCACGTGTCGGCACCGGGGTGACTTGCACTGGAGCGCTTGCGCTTGAGCGCAAGCGCGCCACGTGTCGGCACGGGGGCGACTTGCGCTCGAGCGCTTGCGCTGGAGCGCAAGCGCGCCACGTGTCGGCACATGGGCTGTTTGCGCTCGAGCGCTGAGTGCTGGAGCGCAAGCGCGCCACGTGTCGGCACGCGGGCGCTCTGCGCTTGAGCGCCGGCGAGAAAAAGAGGCTTTTAGCCTAAAAAAAGATTTCTCGAAAGAGAAATCAGAGAGGAGTTGGACTCCTGAGTGTGTTTTTGGGGTTAATGGAAGGGGTTCTTCTTCTTCCTCCTCTGTTAGCTGAATCTTGAAGATCAAGAGATGCGAGATCTCAAAATCTCTCCTTTTTGAGATCTGATGACAGATCCAAGTTCCCCTTTGTGGGTTTCGTGGTGAAAAACTATTTTGTTTTTGAAAAGAAAGAGTAAAACTCTTGATTTAATTCAAAAGAAAAAAGAAGGTTTGAGACTTTCAGAAAAGGGAAAGAGATACAAACCCTAGGTTTTTTGTGAGAATGAAAAGTAAATTGATTTATTCATCATCATGTTGCCTTATATAGCCTTACATATTTACATATAGCCCCTTGGGCTTTACAAAAATGGCATTTTAGCCATCCCATGGCTCATGTGCCATTTCATTTTTGCACATAAGCCATGGGCTTACAAAATATTGGCTTTATGCCCCTTTTGCATACATTCATGTATAAAAAATTACATAATAATTATTTATTACATGATTTTGTCGTTGCCATGGGGAGGCTGGCCGTGGGCTTGACTTGGGCATGGGTCCGCTTGACCTGGGCTTGGGCCCACCTGGCTTGGGGTTGACTTTGATTTTGACTTGGTCAACCGGGTTATAAATTTTTACCCCAACAATTAGTTTAAGGACGTTTCGGTCCATGTTGATGTGTGGTTGTCGAGACCCGTCACCTCTCTGACGTCGTTGAAGGATTACAACGACAGGTGTCAGAGGAGTTCGGAGATGTACCCTCGAACCGGAGGTAAATTGATTTAAGAGAGCAATCTTGCCCAGTCAATTTAATTTGAGGACTTACGGCCAAAATTGGGCTAAGTCCAGTTGAAAATGTTCAACATTTTATTTGCTTTTGCATTGCGTTTCTTTTTATTTTTATTTGGGCTCTACCCATAAAGGATGCAGAGCATCAATTTGTTTTGGGCTCTGTCCAGAGCATCAATTCTATTTGGGCTCTCCCCTTTTTATTGCGTTACAATTTAATTAGGCCTGCTTGGTCTTTTAGATTTGGGCCTGGCCCTTTAGGAAATGCATTGCATTTGTCAGGCGCTTTGCGCCAATCAGAGAGCGCAAGCGCTTGTGGTGTTTACACGTGTCACGCAAGCGCAGTGCGCTACGCCTGCGCTGCTGACACGTGGCGCGCTCTGGTGGCTTGCGCCAATCCAGGAGCGCAACAGCGCAGTTTGCAAGTGCAAGGCACTATAATTTGAGAATCTTTTAGAACCAATGGTTCATGATAAAGTGCAAAGCACTATTTGTTTTCTTCGATCTAATGAGAATCAAAGAAAACAAGTATTTCTTGTTTCTCTTATTTAAAGAACCAGTGGTTCATAAGAAGTGCAAAGCACTGTTTATTATGTAAAGATCATTGATCTTGTTCTTAGATCAATGATCTATTGGAAGAAATTTCTTCTATTTTATGAAGGTTTTTTACCTTTTTCTTCGAACTTTTTCAGAGTTCTCTCTGTTTGAAGCTCTTGATTTCTTAAAAAAAATGTTCTTTCCTCTGAATTGAGGTCTAGGGTCCTTTTTATAGTGCCAATAAATTAGTTAAAGAGATCTTTCTCTGAGTGATTTGGGGAATTTTTCCCACCGTTGGATCTTTGATCCAAGGGCTTCTGTTTTACAGAAGAAAATCTTCTTGTTTCAACAAGAACAGAAAGATTTATTTAGAATCTTGATTCTGTTTGGCGCAAATGCCCTAGCGCGTGACACGTGTCAAGCAGCGCACAGCGCAGCGCGACGCAAAGCGCAGCGCGACTGCGCTAGCGCATCTGCGCTGACACGTGTCGCGCAGCGTAAAGCGCTAGTGCAACTGCGCTAGCGCATCTGCGCTGACACGTGTCGCGCAGCGCAGTGCTTGCGCAACTGAAGCGTTGCTTCCTTTAATTTTGCTTTAAATAGAGCTTTGCTCTGATTGGGTGCGCTGCTTTGGGCACTGCGCAGATGTATCTGCGCCTGACACGTGGCGCATTGCGCCCAGCGCAAAGAATCTGAAGCGTTGCTTCATTTATTAAAATTTAGATTTTCAAAGTAGAGCTTTGCTCTGATTGGGCAAATCGGAAGCGTTGCTTCACTTGAGATGTCTTTTCATCTTCCCAAAAATTTCATTTCCCGGGTCTAAGAAATAATTCCATTGTGCACAGAATTCTCTGTGCTTGGGTCTATATATAACTCAAGGCCGAGCCTTTTCTTTTCTCATCTTCAGAGAACTTCTTCGATTATGGCTTGCAACCGCCCTCATGCTCGCCGACAACCATGAGAAGTGCCGATTCGGGACATCGTTCCCCGTTTTGCTGCGCGCCTGGTGGACTCTTCTCTTACGGATGAGCAATGCGATGCCGCAATGTACGGGCTTTTGACTCGTGTGGGGTCTCCTCTCCCCCCGCATTCTATTTGGCTTCGGATGATCCTTGCCTCGGTGCTCGCCGATATTCCCCCTCCTCCAGCAGAGATGTCCTCGGCAATGCTTAATGCCGTCGAGGATAAGATCGAGTGCTTTTTCGAAGCGCACTTGATCACCAAAGCCCTGAGGGACTGCTCTTTCCACTTGCTGAGCCAGATACGGGCTCGCCGGGTTGTCGTCACTACCTTTTCTGACGAATGTGGCGATGATCGTTGGACGTCTACTTCTCGGGAGGATCGCCGCTTCAACGTGGTGGAGAATACAGAAAGAGAACTGGGTAATCTTCTTCTTATCTTTGCGAACCCTTGTTTTTCCGATCCCATATTTGGTGATCTTTTTTAAATGTAATAATAATAATAATGAACAAGTATTTTTCTTTTTAATCAAGTACTTCATTATCTGTTAAGGGTTCTTTTATTTTAGTTCTCTGTTGTGCTTGCGCATCGTATGATTTAATTTGCTATTATTAAGTGCATATGATTCTTGCAAGGATAAATTGCCTTTGGTGTTTAGCCTCTTTCATGAAGCGGTGCTTTACTTTTCAGTCTTAGAAATAGAGTTTCGTTTTAATTGGGGGAAACAAATGCCCCCCCACCGTTGCACTTGCATGGTTCCAAATGCGAGCGCAACAGTGGCTGAATTCCAACCGTTATGGCAACCTTTGGAAGTTGAAAGGGCACTTGATGCCTATAAATAGGACCTTTGGTCCTGCATAGACGATTATCACCTTTAAAATTTTCATTTTCAGAAACTTCAGAGCTTTGCTCTTGCCTTCAAGAACTCTTCGAGTTATATTTTCCTAAACAACAACTATTTAAGTAAGAATTAGTCTTGAATTAACTCAATCTTAATTAATAGAGTTTTGCTCTTATAGATCTTTGATCTAATGAAAATCCTTTTGGGGTTTCACCAAATAGAGCCTTGCTCTCAGGAATCTGTTTCAGGGTTTCTTAACCCATGAACAGAACCTTGAATCTTTGGCAAAACATAGACCTCTTTGATCTAAAAAAAAAATGAACTCTTAAGAGTTCGAATATGGATAATGAAAACTAAAAATGGAGTTTTGTATTTAATGGATCATATCATCTTTTAATAGTAACGATCTCAGAGTTCTCGGGGGATTTCTTTAAATTCCCCTTATTAGGGTTTTGGTAGTCACTCATGTTTGCAGAGCATTGCTCTCGAGAAGTTTAACTCTCTGTGTATTTTTTATCGCTAATCTTCCTGTGATGTTTCCTCCAGGCATAATGGCGGTGCGTCTATACAGTTTGCACGAGTTCATCACCTACGAGGATATCCGCGCACAGGGCCATCATCAGAACCGGGAGTTTACGGATGCCCAGTGTGCGGAGGTCATGGGTCGTCTGAACGCACGTCTCAGTTGGTTTCTCCCCCGTCGCTCTGCTCTCTTGAAAGTCGTGTTGGGAATGATTTGGAGGGCACTCCCGGGGTTCCATGAGGCCCTACCGCTCGATGCGCTGGATGATGCCGAAGACAAGGTGCATTCAGTGTACCTGTCGGGGCTGATCTCGAAGAAACGGCGAGATAGCCTCATCGACATTCTGCATCAAATTTTCCAGCAGACGACGATAGTTGCTGCTTACCGAAGACCGGGTGGACTTGCCGAGGATCTTGACACACAGGAGTGCGAGAGGTTGCGCACGAGAATAATTCGGAAGGCCAGAAGGACTCTGAATGGCCTCACTTTTGAATTCCTCAATCCGTGCCCTGGATCTGAGGTTATTCCATTGTAATGATGTTTCTCTTTTATTGCTTTTATGTTTGTAAGAACTTTTTGGAGATATTAATGGAATTTTTTTTATCCCAGCTTGTCTTATTTTTCGTTCTGAGTCTTTTGCCTATGCATGAACGAGTGTGTCTCGAATGCTTGATCAAACGTAAATCGGATGCTCCTTCTGTTGCTTTCTTCTTTCTTTTATTCTCAGCATGCTGTCTTAATAAACAGGTTTGACCGATAATAGAGTAAGCATCTAGATTCCTCCGAGAGATAGCGATGGCTTAGACCGCAGGTTCAGATCTGCCGCCTAAGACTTTTCAACTCTATGAGCCGTGAGGGTCTCATAGAGACTTTTCTCCCTACGGATCGAGAGGATCTCGTAGGTGGGTTTTCTCCTTAGGAATCGTGAGGATTCCTAAGTGTGTTTTCTCTTGTAAGTCGTAAGGATCCTATAAGAGAATTTTTCTCTCTTACGAGTCAAGAGGACCCGTAAGCGGTTGTTTCCCTCCTTTTCGAAACTCGACTTTGGAGAGTGAGACCCGTGAATAGTATGCAAGATACCGTTTTAGATCGACTTGCAGGGTCCCATTGTTCAGGAAGCAAGTTTTTTAGTCCCTGCTTCCTGAGGCTTCATCTTGCAATTTGAGACGAATTGGGAATTTTCCCGCGGAGATACTGGTTTCTCTGCGAGCCGACGTGAATCAGGAGGCTTTCGTCAAGGATTTTTTGTTTCCCTGAGTTGAGGTTTTTGCCAAGGATTATATGTTTCCCTGGTGCCAAGGATTATTTGTTTCCCTGGTGTTGAAACGAGTCGAGAATTTCCCACGGAGACACTGGTTGCTCTGCGAGTCGACGCGGATCAGGAGGCTCTCATCAAGGATTGTTTGTTTCCCTGAGTTGAGGTATTTGCTAAGGATTATTTGTTTCCCTAGAACCAAGGATTATTTGTTTCCCTGGTGTTGAAATGAGTCGAGAATTTCCCACGGAGGCACTGGTTGCTCTGCGAGTCGACGCGGATTAGGAGGCTCTCGTCAAGGATTGTTTGTTTCCCTAAGTTGAGGTATTTGCCAAGGATTATTTGTTTCCCTAGCGCCAAGGATTATTTGTTTCCCTGGTGTTGAAACGGATCGATAATTTCCTACGGAGACACTGGTTGCTCTGCGAGTCGACGCGGATCAGGAGGCTCTCATCAAGGATTGTTTGTTTCTCTGAGTTGAGGTATTTGCCAAGGATTATTTGTTTCCCTAGCGCCAAGGATTATTTGTTTCCCTGGTGTTGAAACGGATCGAGAATTTCCCACGGAGACACTGGTTGCTCTGCGAGTCGACGCGGATCAGGAGGCTCTCATCAAGGATTGTTTGTTTCCCTGAGTTGAGGTATTTGCTAAGGATTATTTATTTCCTTAGCGCCAAGGATTATTTGTTTCCCTGGTGTTGAAACGAGTCGAGAATTTCCCACGGAGACACTGGTTGCTCTGCGAGTCGACACGGATCAGGAGGCTCTCGTCAAGGATTGTTTGTTTCCCTGAGTTGAGGTATTTGCTAAGGATTATTTGTTTCCCTAGCGCCAAGAATTATTTGTTTCCCTAGTGTTGAAACGAGTCGAGAATTTCCCACGGAGACACTGGTTGCTCTGCGAGTCGACGCGGATCAGGAGGCTCTCATCAAGGATTGTTTGTTTCCCTGAGTTGAGGTATTTGCCAAAGACACTGGTTTCTTCGGAGTTGGGATGAACCGTTGAGATTTGGCTTCGTTTTCTGGCGGAGCCTGTTGGGAGAGTATGGTTCCCTCTTCGTTTGCGCTCTTGGATTGTATACAGGGATCGATGTGATCTCAACTGCAGGGCCAAAGTTTTATCATCATTTTTTTTTTGTTTTATTTCCGCGATGCTCTATCATTTCAGCTTTTATATCACGAAGGTCGCGATTGCCTAATCATTTCGGCTATTTCTCGCGGTGCCCAGTCATTTCGGCTGTTTATTTTGTTTTCACTCGCTGCTTTTTATTGCGAGTTGCCCAATCATTTTGGCTATTTTGCATGTGTACATTTTACTTGCTGCTTTTTATTGCAAGTTGCCCCATCATTTCGGCTATTTCGCATGCATGTGCGGCCTACTGGCTTTTCGCCGTAAACCTGAAATTAGACACCGATTTCGGCATCAGTACCGCTACAACTGGGATATTGCCAGGAGCGAATCATCATCTGCCTCTGTCGATGTCAAAAAAAGGTGGCTTAGCGATCAGGGTTAAGGTCCTGTCGACTAAGGCTTTCGACTTCGTGAGCCGTAAGGGTTTCACAAAGGTATTTCTCCCTACAAGTCGTGAGGATCTTGTAGGTGTATTTTCTCCTTAGGAATCGTGAGGATTCCTAAGTGTTTGTTTCTCTGTAAGTCGTAAGGATCCTACAGGAGGGTTTTCTCTTTGTAAATCGAGAGGACTTACAAGGGTCATGCGAACATATCCCCAGTCACGGATGGATCTTAGTTAGGGAAATGTTTATTCACGCCCGTGGATTGTATACAAGAGCCAGTATTGGACCACTTGTAGGGCAGCATTGGAAGTTGTGGGGGTTGCTTAAGCACAGGTTTAGGTCTCTGTAACTTAAGACTTTCAAATCTTATGAGCCGTGAGGGTCCCATAAGAGAGTTCTCCTTACGAGTCGTGAGGATCTCGCAAGTGTATTTTCTCCTTAGGAATCGTGGGGATCCCTAAGTGTGTTGCTCCCTTGTGAGTCGTAAGGATCTCACGCGGGTAGTTTCTCTTTACAAGGTCGAGAGGACCTCGTAAGTGTCCTTTAACGAGGTTGCGCCTTTTCGGGTTTTCACAAACACTCGCCGGTAGTCCTGCTGTTTTTACTCACGGAGCCCTTTCGGGTTTTCATCCGTTCCCTTTTTGCTTATGGACATATCGTTTTTTTTATTCTTTTTATTTTCTTCTCTTTTTTTTACGAGGTCGCGCCCTTTCGGGTTTTCACGAACACTCGCCGGTAGCCCTGCTGTTTTTACTCACGGAGCCCTTTCGGGTTTTCATCTGTGCCCTTTTTTTCTTATGGACATACCGTTTTTATTTATTTATATCTTTTTTTTTATTTTGTCAGCCTACGGATGCTGCGGTACTAGTTTAAGGACGTTTCGGTCCGATTTGTGAAAGCTGGCTACTGCTTATAAAGCTCGAGCTGAGGAAGATAGCGAGCGGACATAGTCGTCGTCATCCATCATTGACCTAGGCCGTGACTCATTAAGCGTAGTATTTCTTTAGGAAGCGACCGTTTATTGGCCTGAAAGGCCTTTCACCGTGCATGTCCATAAGTAGATAGGCCCCACCTTGGTAAACTTTATCTATGATGTACGGGCCTTCATAGTTTGGCTTGAATTTTCCCCGCTTAGCGCGATTGGGGATCATAGGCCTTTTGACCACTAGCACGAGTTCGCCTTGGCGGAATGTCCTCTGCCGGGTCAATCTTTCATATGAGCGCGTCATCTTTGCTTTATAAGCTTCTAGATTTTGTTGCGCTATGAGCCGGGTTTCATCAAAGGCGTCAAGCTCCTCAAGCCGAAGGTGAGCATTTTCTTCGTCTGTCAGCTCGTAGTGGACCGCCACTCGTAGAGAGGGTAACTCTATCTCGAGGGGGAGTACTGCTTCTGTACCGAATACTAACGCATATGGCGTTGCGTTCTTGGCCATCTTGAACGTAGTTCGATACGCCCAAAGAGCCTCTTGCAGTCTATCGTGCCAGTCTATCTTATTTCGGGACACCGTCTTTTTCATGATCTTTGTCAAGGTCTTGTTGAAGGCCTCGGCTAGACCATTAGCTCGCGGATTATAAACCGATGAATATCTCCAGTCTATATTATATTGTTGCGCGAAGCGACTGATTTTATGGCTTCTATAAGCTGGCCCGTTATCGGAGATGATCCGTCGTGGAGTTCCAAACCGATAAATGACATGCGTTCTGAAAAAGTGGAGGATATTTTCCGTCTTAACTTCCCTCAGTGGTACTGACTCTGCCCATTTGGAGAAGTAGTCAGTTGTCGCCAGGATGAAACGATGTCCCCTGGACGATACTGGTTCGATAGGGCCGACTATATCGGTTCCCCACATTTCGAATAGCCAGCTAGCCACCGTTGGATGTAGTGGATTTGGATGCTGGTGGATGAAGTCCCCATGAATTTGGCATGAGTGGCATTGCTTCGCATATTCGAGACAGTCCTGAATCATTGTGGGCCAGTAGTAGCCCATCCGCTTGATCTTCAACTTCATCTTTGGGCCTGCTTGGTGAGAACCGCAGAGTCCTTCATGAACTTCCTGAACGACTCTTTTCGCTTCGTCAGGTCCTAAGCATCTCACCCACAGAGAATCGAACGACCTCTTGTATAGAGTATCATTGACGAAGGCGAAAGACAGAGCTCGTTTCATGAGCTGATGTCTTGTGGACGCATCTTCGGGCATTCGATGGGACTTAAAGTGGTCTATGAAGACTTCCCTCCAGTCCACAGCCTTTTCTCGTTCTTTTATTTGTAAGGTTGTCTGCTCAGTCGCTCCCTTTTCCTCGGATGATTCCGGAGGTATTTCTGCTGGGGCAAGCACCCGACGGCTTTGTACCATGATTCTAACGTCATCGAGGTTCTCGTCAGCCAGTTCTTTAGCAAGTTTGGCCAACGCGTCTGCTTTGCTGTTTTCCGCGTGCGGTATGCTTTCCAAAGTATATGAGGGAATTTGGGTCAACAGTTGTTGCACCTTTTCGCCGTACTTTACCAACTCCGGTTTGCACGTTTGGTAGTCGCCGTTTACTTGACTAACGACTAACTGGGAGTCTCCGTATATGAGGAGGTTTTCAATTCCCATGTCAATGGCGATCTCAAGGCCTGCTATCAAAGCTTCGTATTCAGCTTCGTTATTTGTCTTCGGCTCTGTTAAGGAGAAAGCGAAGCGCATTATCCCTCCTTGTGGAGTCACGAAGATGAGGCCTACCCCCGATTTGATTATAGGGGTACTTTTTTTGCGCTTTTTCATGGAAGATGCTCCATCGAAATAAAGTTCCCATTAGGTATCACCACCGTCGATCACGTCAAACGCATGTTCGTCTGGAAGATCACAATTCAGAGGAGAATCGGCAGGTATCGGGTGCTCAGCAAGGAAGTTGGCGATGGCCTGGCCTTTCACTGCCTTGAGAGGTTGATACGTTATCGAGAATTCCATCAAGAGCAGGGACCATTTAGCGAGTCGCCCCGTCAATATGGCCTTTGACATTAAATATTTAAGGGGGTCCACCTTTGAAATGAGGCGGACCTCATGCGCCAACGCATAGTGCCTGAGCTTTGTTATCGCGAAGATCAACGCCAGGCAATGTTTTTCAATGGGGGAGTAGTTGCTTTCTGCTCCCAGTAGAACTCGACTTAAGTAGTAGAGTGCTCTTTCCTTCCCTTGGTCGTTCTCTTCCGCCCATAATGCGCCTAAGGAACCTTCGAGGGCGGTTGTATAAAGAATGAGGGGTTTTCCCTTGACCGGAGCAGCCAACACTGGCGGGTTCTGCAGCTATTGCTTGATCTCATCTAGCGCGCTTTGGCATTTTTGGTCCCAGACGAACGGGGTTCCCTTCTTCATCAGGTGGCTATAAGGATGGCACTTGCCTGAAAGGTTGGCTATAAATCGCCGTATATACGCAGCTTCCCTTGGAGAGACCGCAGCTGTTTGAGAGTCCTTGGCGGAGGCATTTCCATGATCGCCTTGATCTTTGACGGATCTATCTCAATACCTCGGTGTCGGACGATGAATCCCAGGAATTTGCCCGAGAAAACTCCGAATGCACATTTGAGAGGGTTCATCTTCAAGTTGTATTGCCGAAGGCATTGAAATACGGTCTTCAAATGCTCGAGATGTTCCTCGTATGATTTGATTTTAACCACGAGATCGTCGATATAGCATTCGACGATTTCATGTATAAGGTCATCGAAGATCTTCGTCATGGCCCTCTGATAAGTAGCACCGGCGTTCTTCAAACCGAAGGGCATCACTTTATAACAGAATATTCCCAAAGGAGTTCGAAAAGCGGTGTGCTTCTGGTCTTCGGGATGCATCTTGATCTGATTATACCCTGACGAGCCGTCCATGAAGGAGAAAACCTCATGAGTAGACGTATTGTCTATCATCAGTTCGGTGACTGGCACTGGGAAATCGTCTTTCGGGCAAGCTTTATTGAGATCCCGGAAGTCCACGCATATGCGTACTGTCCCATTTTTCTTCATCACCGAGACGATGTTGGCGATCCACTCGGGATACTGGACTTCCTGGATGAAGCCAGAGTCGATCAGCTTCTTGACCTCGGCATTGATACTCATCTCAAGCTCGAACCGCATTCTTCTCGGCGCCTGTTTGACTGGCTTGACATCCGGAGATATCGCCAATCTGTGCATAGCAATTTCTGGATCTAGTCCCGGCATTTCGGAATAGTTCCACGCGAAGCAATCTTTGTGCTGTAGAAGTACGTCCTTTAACGCAGCCACCCTTTCTTCAGATAACAGCTCGCTGATGAATGTCGGTCGCGGGTCATTCGCCGTTCCCGACTCAATTTTCTTAAGGTTATTTACGGTGGTATGGATTCCATCTTCCAGCTCTTTTGGCGCTGGTGGGAATTCTGAGATTACCTCGTCGTTGCTGTTTTCGAAGCACCAGGGAAGGTCATCCATATTCTCGGGCTCTTCTTTTGATATCGTTATCACGTGACAAGTACGAATTCGCTTCCAATCCCAATGTGGAACTGGTTCTTCTTCCATGGCCTTGGGTTCGTGCTTCTGTGGCGGTGCTACCCTCCAGTTTTCGGACAGAGCGAATTTGCCAAGCTGATACTGATCTTCAACCCAATTCTTGAAGGTGAAGCAGTCCTCGAGAGGGTACTCTATCACTCGGTGATAAGGGCAATAGTCCGAGTGTGAGACTTCGCCATCTTGTTCGGGGTGTTTAGACTCCGGCAGTGTAAGCATCAGATGTTTTAAAGCGAGGCCGAGTATTTTCTTCGTCTTGTCTCGAGGAAAAGAGTACGCACGACCCATTTTTCTTATGAGGGATAGATCAGAACCGCTCGATTTTCGTTCGCGTGGCCTCTTAGCCCCGCTTCATTGCTGTTGAGCGCCTTTTTCGCATTTCGACTTGTTTTTGCCTCTGCATTGAGCCTTCTTTATAACAGGTTGACAAGGAGCGGCATTTTCATCTTTCACGGCCTGTTGGAGGAGGCGCTGCGTTTTGGCTTTCTCGTAGATGACCATTTCGCGGTTATGGTCGTCTCAGACTTTTTGACTAGCTTCCCTTATAAGCTTGTCCATTTATTCTTCGAACGACGGACTGGGCTCCTTTGCATCTGGAACTTTCACTGGCTCAGGATTAGCGTCCTCCCATTGAGCATCCGCTTCTTCATCGACGTCATACATGACATAGCAGCTGTTTAGTAGTTCTCATTTCTTTGACCGGATGTATCCAAGTCCTTTTGTCTCCATTCTCCCATTAGGCAGTTTGCGTTGAGTCCCGGGAACGTTCCAGACTTTGTCATAGAACTTGGCTTTTCGAATGGTCTGCTTGAAGGATATCCCCTGGCATTTTAGCAGCTTTTTCAAACCTTTCGTATAATATCTGGGAAGACAGATAGGCTGCAGCCTGTCGAGCGTAGGATCCGCTCCATGCCAGATTTCTTTCTCCACTTTGGTTTCTTCAGAGCGGTAGAATAGAATTGCTTTTTCGCTTTCTCGCCTGGGAGGGATATGGAACGTTTGTAGCTCTTCTACATTGTAAATATCAAGTGCATCCAGTTCTTTACGGTGTTTAAGCGGCACCACGGCGACTTGTAGACTTTGTTCTTCGTCAGCGGACGTTTGTATTGAAGGTCGAGCAGGGAATACAACATAGACTTCATCTTCCGAGTCGCTACCAAAGATTAACGTAGGAGTAGATGGCCCTGGCTTGTTGTGTTGGGGTGGCCCCGAATAAACTATCTCCTCTTCCTCCTCGGTATCACTGCCGAAGACAGGGATGGTGGCGTTAGCTTTGTTTTCCGGCTTGTGACACCTTTCCGTGTCTTCGAAATGCGGTAAGAAGTACTTGGCATCTTCATATTTGCAGACTTCGTTCATGGAAAACGGATTCAGTTCTCCCGCCACGGTATACTCGAGACCATCCTTAGCGTATTTCATACACTGATGTTGTGTAGAAGGGATGATGTTGTACTCGTGTAACCACGGTCGGCCGAGCAGAGCATTGTAGCATGTCTTGGCGTTTATGACGTGGAACTTAATGTCCGTGACGAGTAGCCTAAAGAGTAGCGTCAGTATCACAGACCCAAGAGTTCTTGATGACTGGGAGTCGAACCTGGAGATGGTGATCTTGTCCCGAGCAAGGTGCTGGACGCTCATGCAGATTTCTTTTAACACCCGCACATTGAGGAGGTTAACGGAGGATCCATTGTCGATCAGGATTTTGCCTATCTTTATATCGTGGCAGTATCCTGAGACATAAAGGGGGCGATTGTGTTCGCACGTTCCAAGGAGAAGGTCTTCATCACCAAAAGCGACATCGGCAGTGCGCACTTCCTCTAATTCATCATTCATCTTTTCTTCAGCCAAGAAAGCTTGGAATTATTCTGGATCTTGTAATGCCTTGATTAATGCATCTCTCGCCTCCTTTGATAGCAAAAGGGCGTCAAGAATGCTGAGCTGTGAGGGTAGCTTCCTCAGATGCGCTAAGATGTTGTAATCTACCTTATTTCTCTTCGTTGGGTCTTTGGCACTTAGTTCCTCCACCACTTGGTCATCTAAGACGATATCTTCAAAGACCTTTTCTTTCCCTTTATCTTTTCTGTTTGAGGGCCCGGGATTCTTTTCGGGGAGCGTGCGATTACGTAGCCGGATATTTTTGCAGACCTTCAGCTCTTCTTCTTTTCCCGAGGTGGACTCTTTAAAGAGGGGGCCAAGCTCCAGCTCCTTATCAGAATCACTCCCGAATGTAGGCACTTGTGATCCCCCGGTGTTAACCATGCGACAATCACCGGTAGTTCTTTTAAGCCCTTTGGTCGTATTTCTTTGCTCCCGACGAGTTTTGCTTTTCTCCCGCTTAAAATGTTGTTGATGAGCAACATATCCTTGCCACCATATATCGAAAGCTTTGCATTCTTCGGTGGGGTGCGAAATCTTCCGATGATATAAGCAATAGGAGGGGTGCATTTCTATTTCACCAGTAATTTTTCCTTCGGAGGATGGTAGCTTCATGCCCATTGATATGGCCTTAGCAAACCTTTTCCTCATCTTGAATTGGCTTTTGTTGGAAGTGGAGGTATCTTGCTCCAGCGGGTCGTCTCAGCTCTTTCATCAAGTCGCTGGCGCTTGGCCCTTTCAAATATAGCCGTCTCGCGTTCTCGATCAGCTTTACTTTTCAATCGAGCTTCGTTAAGGAATGCGTCAATTACTTCATCTGATGGCCCCAGAATTTTTGATTCAGGGTCTGCCCCCAGCGCTTCAGTACAAGGAGTCTCCTCATTGTCCATGAACGAATGGGAGATCATATGGCAGCTCGCCACGTATTCTTCAGATTCATCAGATGAACTTTCTCCCTCATCTTCCTCTTGAAAGACGTGATTGAGGAACTCTTGGAATGTAATGGGAGTCCGTGCCTTCTAGTTGTATTCCTCCAGCTCGTCAATTTGTTTTTGCAAGTCCGTGCGCTTGTCGCCAGGCTTCACGGGCTTCTTTGATTTCTTTTTCTTCTTCTTCGAAGATTTTGACGGCTGGTTGTGAATGCATGGGCCATCACCATCGCTCTTTGGAGTTGGATGCGGCTTCAACATCCCCTCAATGACTTGCGGTTCCAACGGGTTCTTCCACTTCATCACTGGACATGTCTGAAGATCGTTTAGCATCCTCTTTGTCTTGGCTGATAATACAACCTACCAAGGAGCTTCTTCAATGACGGAGCATGTTGCCCCCGGCGTATTCGTTCCCTTAGAGCTGTGGGGCTGCGGGGGATTCACCTTCCATTTGTCAGATAACGCGAATTTGCCCTGTCGGTACTGGTTTTCAAGCCAATTTTGAAAACGTAGCAATCTTCGATCGGATGGCCCAGTACTCGATGATAAGGACAGTAGTTGGGCTCATTGATATCACTTGGTTGCAACGGACGTTTTGGATCCGGCAGATTTATGAGTCGGTTGCGCAACGCCAGCTCGAATAACCTTCTCGTTTTATCACGGGGAAAGGAGTAAGAACATCCTAGCCTCTCCTCAAGGGCTACGTACGGACACATATTATTTTGAAGAACAACCGGCTTCGAGTCGCTCGGTTGTTGTTGAGCATTAGCGACAACGATCGCTTTTCCCTTCCCTTTGTCATTTCGGGAGTCCGACTTTGGAAGAGGGGGTTTATGGCCCATCTGATCCATTTGCGCTAGCTTGTCAATTAAGACCTGGAAGGTAGTCGGCTTGAAAAACATCATAAATTGCGAGATAGTTGCTTGCGGATCAAGGGTTCCCACAAACATACCCACTGCGGGAGCTTCTTCAATGCGCTGCTCGCACTTCGACCATAAGTTCCGCCACCGTATAGCATATTGAACCCATGTCTTGCCTGATTTTACCCTGGCGTTAATCAGTGCCGTCATCGGGGTGTGTTCACTGGCACTTGTAAAACGCTGAGTAAATAACAGCTCCATCTCCACGAAGGTCTTGATAGAGTCGTTCGGGAGCTCAGAGTACCACTCGAATGTCGTATCTGATAAACTTCCAACAAACTGGCGAAGCAAAAGCTTGTCATCACTGCCGGTGTTGCCGCAGAGTGCCCTGAACTGGGCAACATGCTGGTGAGGATTGCTCGTCCCCTTGTAGACATGGAACTTGGGAATTGTGTAACCTTGCGGGTATTTGATTTGGTCGTACCAACTTGGATATGGCCGCCCCGTTTTTACGACCTGGCCAGCTGCTTCAGCCGCATGATGAACCCGTATTTGTTGGGCTATGTACTCATCCAAATCAGCTTTGGAGATTGTATCCTCCTTAGCCGTCGACAGAGCTGGCGGAGGATTTGATGTCTCTCCCCTATCGTCTCTAAGGACGATCGGGGGATCTTCGGCCGGAGGATCTTGTTAGATCATCATCCCCACCATGTCTTGGAACAGGAGGCCCATACGCTGTATGTTGGCTACTTGTTCGGCAGCCTCTTTGTCCTTCTTTTCCAATATTCGACGACGGAATTCGGCATCGGTTTCTTCCTCCTGGCGTTCATCCGAGGACGTTTCAGGGTTTTCTTTTGGCCCGGTAAGTGCGGCCATAGCGTTCATCATCTCTTGGAGCTTCTGCTGGTGCTCCTGCGCTTTGGTCACTGATCGCGTAAGCGGTCGATGACCCGTAGATATGCGACTGTCCTCTTTACCAGATGCCACGTAGATGGTATGAACTACAATGTCCCTTGACTTAGGGCGTTTGGGTTCGCCACCTTTGATATTCGTCGTCAGCGTCGGCACTTTCTCCGGCCTTCTTCTTTTATGAGCCGTAGAAGTTGAGGGGGCCGTTGCTTTGGGCACCCAAGCGGTCGTCACCTTTCGTTGCTTGACCGGGGGATTTTCTTCTTGCCGACCTTTCGACTTCTTCTGTTGGCGAGAGGGGTTAGGATCAATGACAGATTCTCGGACTCATCGCCATGTCTTATAGATCCTAGAGGACAGCGATTGAGGAGACTGCTCCGGCTTTTTTGTTTCCACGACAGTCTCTAATGATGGAGGAGATCTTTTGAGCACCGCAGTTGGCGAGTTTCTGCGTACTTTGTTCAGTAGCTCGAAGCTATTCCCGGTTGGAACAACAGCGTTGACTTCCACCGTTGGAGCTGGCGGAGTCATCCCAGAAGGGGAGTTGCCCCCGGTCTTCCTTACCCGGCGCCAGTGACGTCGGCGGGCGCGGCGTGTCGTCGGTATTGGTTCAGAGACAGAAACAACTTCTTCCTGCCCCTTGTTCAGGTGTGGGGCTGTTGCCAGCGTCAGCCTATTGAAGACTGATGTCTTTTGAGCAGCAGGAGCAGGAGTGGGAGTTGGGACGGTCAGCCTCGTAAAGACCGATCTCTTAGCAGAAGAAGCCGCCTTGACGACTTCAGGAGAAGGTTTGGGTACTCCTTTTAGGGTAACCTTTTGCGGGACTGCAAACTTCATTGTGGGCCCGCAGGAGTTTTAGCCCAGTCTAGAGAAGACCGAGGCACTGGTGTTGGGCGACCCGTTGAGAGGGGTCGCATTAACTGTAATTCGATCGATGACCGACTTCTTATGAGCTTCTCGTACGGGCACGGGGGTGCTGAAGATTGTTGGCGGAAGCATAGTTCCGAAAAACAACCCCGTGGTGGTTTGAGTAATCTGCTCCACGGGCATGGTGAACAAAGAGGCCGCTTGGGGTCCGTAGGTTATGCCCCCAGTTGAGGCCGGACGCGAGCTGCAGCTGCAGTTAGAGCACTTCGAACAGGTAGAGGCCATCGATACTTGATTTCTTTCTGCGTCAAGCAAGAGACCAAATCTTAGTAAATTTGAAATCCAAAGGCAACCATTAACAAACCGCGATTCGTTCGCGAAGACGACACACGAAGTGTGGAGTGGAAAGAGGAAAAGGTCCCACCGGGCGTGCCAGAATCTGTTCCCCTCCGAAAGACGGCGCACAAGACCGCGAGGTCATGATGCTGAGATTCGGGGCAGATGCTATTTGGTTTTATCCGTCCACCTCTCCGAAGATGCCAAGTTGATTTATGGCACAGTGTATCGTTGGTTTAGACGGATGCGGCCGATATAGCAGATTTCGTCAGATTCCCCCTCGCTTAAGGGGTTTTTGATTGTGGGGACGCTTTTCCCTGCAGGAGCAAGCCCCTGCAGTTAATTACGCTACTGCATCGCGGTAACAACTTTCTCCTTCTTCAGAATTTCATTTCGTGTGTGTTTGTTTTGTTTGTGGTTGCCCGTGGATCGTATACGGAGACTAAGCGATGTCGTTGCCCGTAGGACGTGGATTAGTCCAAATACGTATTTACTTAGATTTGGGTTTGGTGTTTTGGTTTAAGGATACGTTAGCCGTATTTAGGCTAAGATCGACTTAAACATTTATTAAGGATACGTTAGCCATATTTGAGACTAAGATCAACTTAGCGGGATCGTTTTGGATCCGACAAAAGAGCGTTTGGGGACTCTATTGTTCCAGTTTAGGGACATAGTGGTCCAAATTCCAGTTTAGGGACGTAGTGGTCCATATTCCAGTTTAGGGACGTGGTGGTCTATTTAATATATATGGCCGTCAGAACTCATCACCTCTCTGACGTCGTTGAAGGATTACAACGATAGGTGTCAGAGGAGTTCAGAGATGTACCCTTGAACCAAAGTCGATTGGGAGTTTTATAGTCCATTTAAATGTTTAAGGATAGCTTAGCCGTATTTGGGGGCTAAGATCAACTTAATCAGGACCGTTTAGATCCGGCAAAAGAGCATTTGGAGGCTCTATTGTTCCAGTTTAGGGACGTAGTGGTCTATGTTCCAGTTTAGGGACGTAGTGGTCCACCATTAGTTTAAAGACGTCTCGGTCCATTATTAGTTTAAGGACGTTTCGGTCCAATATTAGTTTAAGGACGTTTCGGTCTAATATTAGTTTAAGGACGTTTCGGTCCATGTTGATGTGTGGTTGTCGGGACCCGTCACCTCTCTGACGTCATTGAAGGATTACAGCGACAGGTGTCAGAGGAGTTCGGAGATGTACCCTCGAACTGGAGGTAAATTGATTTAAGAGAGCAATCTTGCTCAGTCAATTTAATTTGAGGACTTACGGCCAAAATTGGGCTAAGTCCAGTTGAAAATGTTCAAAATTTTATTTGCTTTTGCATTGCGTTTCTTTTTATTTTTATTTGGGCTCTACCCATAAAGGATGCAGAGCATCAATTTGTTTTGGGCTCTGCCCAGAGCATCAATTCTGTTTGGGCTCTCCCCTTTTTATTGCGTTACAATTTAATTAGGCCTGCTTGGTCTTTTTGATTTGGGCCTGGCCCTTTAGGAAATGCATTGTATTTGTCAGGCGCTTTGCGCCAATCAGAGAGCGCAAGCGCTTGTGGTGTTTACACGTGTCACGCAAGCGCAGTGCGCTGCGCTAATGCGCTGCGCCTGCGCTGCTGACACGTGGCGCGCTCTGGTGGCTTGCGCCAATCCAGGAGCGCAACAGCGCAGTTTGCAAGTGCAAGGCACTATAATTTGAGAATCTTTTAGAACCAATGGTTCATGATAAAGTGCAAAGCACTATTTGTTTTCTTCGATCTAATGAGAATCAAAGAAAACAAGTATTTCTTGTTTCTTTTGTTTAAAGAACCAATGGTTCATAAGAAGTGCAAAGCACTGTTTATTATATAAAGATCATTGATCTTGTTCTTAGATCAATGATCTATTAGAAGAAATTTCTTCTATTTTATGAATGTTTTTTACCTTTTTCTTCGAACTTTTTCAGAGTTCTCTCTGTTTGAAGCTCTTGATTTCTTAAAAAAAATGTTCTTTCCTCTGAATTGAGGTCTAGGGTCCTTTTTATAGTGCCCATAAATTAGTTAAAGAGATCTTTCTCTGAGTGATTTGGAGAATTTTTCCTACCGTTGGATTTTTGATCCAAGGGCTTCTGTTTTACAGAAGAAAATCTTCTTGTTTTAACAAGAACAAAAAGATTTCTTTAGAATCTTGATTCTGTTTGGCGCAAATGCCCTAGCGCGTGACACGTGTCACGCAGCGCACAGCGCAGCGCGACTGCGCTAGCGCATCTGCGCTGACACGTGTCGCGCAGCGCGACTGCGCTAGCGCATCTGCGCTGACACGTGTCGCGCAGCGCAGTGCTTGCGCAACTGAAGCGTTGCTTCCTTTAATTTTTCTTTAAATAGAGCTTTGCTCTGATTGGGTGTGTTGCTTTGGGCGCTGCGCTGATGTATCTGCGCCTGACACATGGCGCATTGCGCCCAGCGCAAAGAATCTGAAGCATTGCTTCATTTATTAAAATTTAGATTTTCAAAGTAGAGCTTTGCTCTGATTGGGCGAATCGGAAGCGTTGCTTCACTTGAGATGTTTTTTCATCTTCCCAAAAATTTCATTTCCCGGGTCTTGGAAATAATTCCATTGTGCACAGAATTCTCTATGCTTGGGTCTATATATAACTCAAGGCTGAGCCTTTTCTTTTCTCATCTTCAGAGAACTTCTTCGATTATGGCTTGCAACCGCCCTCATGCTCCCCGACAACCATGGGAAGTGCCGATTCGGGACATCGTTCCCCGTTTTACTGCGCGCCTGGTGGACTCTTCTCTTACGGATGAGCAATGCGATGCCGCAATGTACGAGCTTTTGACTCGTGTGGGGTCTTCTCTCCCCCCGCATTCCATTTGGCTTCGGATGATCCTTGCCTCGGTGCTCGCCGATATTCCCCCTCCTCCAGCAGAGATGTCCTCGGCAATGCTTGATTCCGCCGAGGATAAGATCGAGTGCTTTTTCGAAGCGCACCTGATCACCAAAGCCCTGAGGGACTGCTCTTTCCACTTGCTGAGCCAGATACGGTCTCGCCGGGTTGTCGTCGCCACCTTTTCTGACGAATGTGGCGATGATCGTTGGACGTCCACTTCTCGGGAGGATCGCCGCTTCAACGTGGTGGAGAAGACAGAAAGGGAACTGGGGAATCTTCTTTTTATCTTTGCGAACCCTTGTCTTTCCGATCCCATATTTGGTGATTAGTCGAAAATATTGCATATTTTAGCTGGCAATTTCCTCATCATTTGCACTCATTTAGAAGTGTACGGTATTCATATTTCATATATTAGCAAAACTGTCGCAAAATATCAGATTGCATGTGTTAGACTTTAAAACCGGCACTTTAAAGGAAATTGACCGCATTTCATAGCATCGCATCATCCCTATATTGCGCAACACTTGTTTTGAGATCTATGCAGGAAAACCCAGAAGCAAAGCCAAAAGAGCTGATCAAACATTACGCCAACTCAATGATTTCAGTTCTGGTATCAATCCAAAGGGATAAATAAAATTCAACATATCAGATAAAGCTGCAAATGTCAACCCAAGACCACTGCAAAGAGACCAAGCCATGAAGCCACAACTTGGCTGCGGAACCGCGGTGCAAGCTGGCTTAGGCCGCGGTTCCGCGGCCGTCTTGCCACGTCATCCACCAAATTTTGCTGCACAATGCTTACCTCAGCTCCTACAGTTCAGAAATGTACTTCAAGTTCCAGAAGAATCCAGAGGCTTCTGCCAGATCAGCAAACTAGGGTTTTCTAAGCTTAATTAATCCTAGCTTAAAACCTAAGCTAGCTCCTAACAAACTCTTTCTAGAAACTCCTTAACAAACTTTTGGAGGGAATTTTAATTTCAAACCTAGGCTTAGGGTTTGGGAGATCTATAAATAAGACCCTAGACTCACTTGTAAAGGGATCCCCAATCTAATGATCTTTACCCAATTCTAGTATCAAACTAGAGCCATTCTATCTCTTTCTTCATCTTCTTCCACAAGTCTAGTGAGAGGACTTGTGTGAAACCCTAACCCTAATTCCAATCAAAAGCCAAGATCCCGAGTACCCCATCAAGCAAGAAGCCTTGCAACCTTTTAGGAGCCGAGCCGTTCTTCAACAGAGCAAGTAGTCCAAGCTGACCCGCGACTCACGGAGTCGAGCGAAGCCAAGTCGACAATTTAGTTCTTCCTCTTGTAGTTCTTGAGCGACTGTAATCAAATTGTTGATATAAGTAAAAGGTGATATTCTTTTATCTTGTTTTCTTTAAATTCTTGCATCATGATTCAATTTAAATTTCTAGTTGTAATTCTTGTTGTGATGTTTGAGTAATACTCCGCTCGTCGAGGAGTCGAGACGATCAATAGAATGATGATGTAATATATCTTAAATCGATTCTTGAGTCCTATGAGTTTTGTAAACCCTAGCAAGTTCAAGAATCGACAACCCAATTCGTTGTGATGCTTTCTTGATTGATATCGCTCGAGATTGGGGAGTTACGATCGTTTCTTGAAATTTCTAGAGGCTAGAATGTGAATGATATCAACGAAAGAACAAGGGTTAAATGATGAAACCCCAGTTTCATCAAGAAAACCCTAACTCTCGTCGATCATCATCAATCTAGTATCAATCCTTCGAAGGACAAGAACACGAAATCTTGAGCTTACATCACGTCTATAGATCCGATCGATTCCTACGAGCCTCATTTAGATTCTTGACATTTTGGTTGGAAATATCATCGAAACCCGATTCTCGATTGTTTATCATTTCTTGATTCTTGATTAGATTAGTGACACCTGAATCAATCGATAAAATCTTGAATCATGTTTTCTTTTCTTTTCGATTAACTTTTCAATTCAAACAAATTAAATATAAAAACGAATCGCACAATCCCTGTGGACGATCCGCACTCGCTTACGATCTACAACTGACACCGTAATTGATTGCGGTCAAATATAATTCTTTGATTGTGAATTTTATTCAATATTACCGACACATAGAAACTTATTCACTTTATTCGATTTACACAAACAAGAAAATATTACAATCAAATGAAACCGTTATGAGGGATCATTTGAGTTGATTTACTTACACAGTCTCGAATTTTATCATCAATCAAATGGCGCCGTTGCCGGGGATCATTTGATTTGATTTGATACTTTTACATCCAATCGGAAAATTATTAACAATCAAATGGCGCCGTTGCTGGGGATTACGCGCTAATTCGTTTCATATTATAGTTTGAATTGAAAGATTTATTCCATTGTTATTTTGAGATCAAAATTCGTGCAAACCCTAAACGATTTGTTGTGGTTCATTGCAAGGAAATCTGGAGCTGTTTGGCAATTGAAGAAATTTTTTGGAAAATACCAGAGAATTGAGGGAGTCTACAGAAGCTTCCTGGAAAATTTTGGTGGAGTGATCTCATCACGAGACCGCGGAAGCGCGGCATTAGAAGGCAATTGCGGCGGAACCGCGGCCCTTTGGAGGGTTCTCTGTACAATTTTTGTTTCAGGTGACTTCTTACCTTCTCCTCTCTCCTCTTTTTAGCTCCAACTAATAATTTTCTGCAGGATTCTTTGCAAATAATCGCAGCTCGCAAATTGCAAAATTAAATTTGTGCGTGATTTTATTTCTTGGTTGTTTGCATTCTAAATACGGATATTAAGGGGCACGGCCAAATCCAAATTAGGTGGGGATTTCATTACCCTTCCTAGGCCCCGAAAACCACAAAACTTGCATTCGCATTGACCCACATTAACTAAAAGAAATCTAGAGATGACTCTAAGGACCGTCGCGCTCACTTAGGACAAGAGAAGGCCGTGGGTAATTCATTGCTTATCCGCGTTTTCTTGTGGTGCCTAGGAAAGTGTGTCGAAGGCTAGTGGTTATTAATTAGGCCCACTACTTACGTAGTGGAGTACCTTCCCACTTACCTGGCACTTACCTGGCCACAGGGGGACAAAGAGGCAGTGGAAGATTCTATCCTGCGACTTGTCTTTTGGCAGTTAGGAGTGGTCTAGAGCCGGACCTAGGTGACCACTAGATTCTAGGGTTTGTGTGTTGCATTTGTTGTGTCGCATCATTTTTTTTTCAAAAATCCGTCCCTTTTTCAAAGCAAACACCGCATTCATTCATACCCCTAATTATAAGTCAACGCTGCCAGTTGTACTAACCCTTTTTAGTACAAGATAGGCTGGACACGGGATTCTAGTGCCCGTTTAGTCCGCGTACCCTTTATCGACTCCGAAGTCGATATTTCTCCATTTACCTTTCCTTTACCCACTACCACACCCACACCGATGGATCCGACTCCATCAGACTTCTTTAACCCTAATCTGCCACCGTCCGTTGGTGCGCAGAATCCACCCCGCATCTCTCTCCGGGAGAGGTGCTATCCACTTCGAGGTCCTCTTTCGACCTGCTTATCCACACCACCAGCCAATGGGGATAATTTTGAGATTAAACCCCAGTACATCAATCTTTTACCCAAATTCCACGGACTCGAGACTGAGGACGCTTACGTTTTCATTACCAAATTTGAAAACGTATGCGCAATGATGGGTACGTCACAACTTTCAGTGGATGCGATGCGTCTACGACTTCTTCCATTTACATTGTGCGATATAGCCGAGAAGTGGCTATATAACACTACCGCACACTCTATTACGAATTGGGAAGAATTCGTCGCTGCATTCCTTAAGAAATTTTACCCAATACAAAAGACAGCTCGAATCCGTAGCGAACTGAATCAATTTGCCCAGCTCCCTACTGAACCATTCTCTAAATGCTTTGAATGTTTCAAGGATCTTTTGGTTCAGTGTCCTCATCACGGCATCCCGAGATGGGAGCTTTGCCGAATCATTTATGAGGGCATTAACTCAAACACTAAACAGAGCCTTGAAAACATGTGTCAAGGTACTTTTATAACCAAGGATGATGGGGAAGCTTGGAAGTATTTAGAAGAGTTCGCTGAAAAATCACTACAGTGGGAGAGTGGAACCCAACCATTGAATAGGGGTGGCGTACACCAAATAGATGTGTCCATAGGTGTTCGAGCTGAGATGGCAGCAATGCAAAAGAAGCTCGACGCTATGGAACACAAATTTGCAGCAGCCTCCCTAAACCCAGTGTCGCTCCCCAAAACTGTTTGTGGGTGCTGTTCTGATCCGTCTCATTTAACGGAAGAATGTCCATTAAACTCTGCGTTTCAAGGTCACGAGCATTCTAATGCCGCATTTCAAAGACCTAGAAACGATCCATATTCTTCCACGTACAATTAGGGTTGGAGGAATCACCCAAATTTCGCTTGGAACCAAAACCAATCTCAAAACACGGTTCCAAACACGAATCAATTTCAAAGGGCTCTTCCTCCACCACAACAGCAACCCCTTCAACTCACTCAGCACCCCTACCAGTCACAAAATTTCCAAAACCAGGGCAACACTCCTGCACAGTCTAATCCTATGCAGTCGTCCTGTTCTGACGAATTCTCTCAATTCACTCAAACCATGAAATCACTTTTATCAAATTTCATAGAGATTTCGACTGAGGTTAGATCTTCCGTCAGTGAGATAAAGAAAAACTCAGCGTCCCAAGCTGAGAGTATCAGATTGATGGAAGCTGAAATCGCACGCCTTAAAGCCGAAATGAGTGCGAGAGAAAAAGGGGAACTTCCCTCTCAACCCCTACAGAATCCTGGGCATTACAATGTAAATGCCATCACAACGTTGAGATCGGGAAAAGTGCTGAACAATCATGTCGGGGAAGGTATTGATGATACTGAAAATCATGTCAACACCCCGGCTGAGACCTTTCCACACACACACACTTCTCCTTTTGATCCTTCTTCTTCTACCACACCATCTTCTCGAGAGCCTATTCTCCATTTCCCACTAGGCTCGACACCTGAATCCAACCCTTATAGTTCTCCACAGACGGTCCCCACACCTCTTTTGGGATCTCTTCTACCCCCTCTTCCTTCTCCTATGATGGACCCGGCGCTTATTGCGAAAGCTCCTTACCCGAATCGGTTAAGGGGTAATAGAAAGAGTCCTCATATGGAGAAAATTATGGAAATGTTCAAACAGGTTAACATCAATATCCCTCTCCTAAATGAAATTCAATAAGTCCTTGCTTATGCGAAAATTCTTAAGGACTTGTGCACTAGGAAGAGGAAGACCCAAGTGCCGAAGAAGGTCTTTATGGCTAATAATATCAGCACTGCTTTTATTCCCCAGCTACCAAAGAAACGAAAGGACCCAGGATGTCTTACAATATCGATTTCTATCGGGGGTAAAAACATAAATCGTGCTCTTTTAGACCTTGGCGCAAGTGTTAACCTACTTCCATATTCTGTTTATGAGCAATTAGGGATTGGAGAGCTGAAACCTGCTCACTGCACTCTCCAGATGGCAGACCGATCTATCACCAAACCAAGGGGTGAATTAGAGGATGTGTTGATAAAGGTCGGGGAATTTGTTTTCCCTGTAGACTTCATTGTGCTTGACATACAGCCTGTAGCAAACCCCCGGGGCCAAATTCCGGTGATTCTGGGTCGTCCTTTCCTTGCCACTTCCAACGCTGTTATAAACTGTAGAAACGGTTCAATGAACTTATCATTTGGAAATATGACCATTGAACTAAATATCTACAAAGTTGGAAGTCAGCCATCAGAACCCTCTGCTCATATTTTAGATGTGTGCTCTGTCCATGAGATCGCTCCCGATAGTTGTGGAGCTGAGGAACTTTGCTTTACTGATCTCGATGACATTACCACATCTCTGTTTGATTTCACACAAGATCTTAGTGAGGACACTTTTTCTACACTTGAGTCCTGCACTTCTGACTTTTCTCCACCCGAGTCTGTATCTGTCACAGGCTCTGAGCTTCTTTGTAAATCCAAAAATCACTCAATGATCCCTCCTTCTATCATTTCTCCGCCCGAATTAGATCTCAAAATTTTACCGTCTCATCTGAAATATGCTTATTTAGGTGAGAAGGAGTTTTTACCGGTTATAATTTCCGCTTCTCTAGCATTAGAGCAAGAGAATACACTTTTATCAGTATTGAGATCTAATAAAGAGACGTTTGGTTGGAGTATGGTGGACATTAAAGGGATTATTCCCTTGATAGTTGAACATCATATACATGTGATGGATGATGCCAGACCAACCCGAGAACCACAGAGACGATTGAATCCCGTCATGAAGGAAGCTGTAATGAAAGAGATCGTCAAATGCTTAGATAATTGTATTATATACCCCATCTCCGATAGCCAATGGGTGAGTCCTATACATGTCGTTCCTAAGAAATCTGGCATCACTGTTATAACCAATGAGGTAAATGAGTTGATTCAGACACGTGCCCAAACTGGGTGGCGTGTATGTATCGATTATAGAAAACTCAATGCTGCCACGAGGAAAGACCATTTTCCTCTACCATTCATTGATCAAATGCTGGAACGCTTAGCGGGACGAGAGTATTATTGTTTTATGGACGGATACTCAGGCTATAATCAGGTCCCCATCGCCAAAAAGGATCAAGATAAAACCACTTTTACTTGTCCTTTTGGTACCTTTGCTTACAGTCGCATGCCCTTTGGGCTATGCAATGCTCCCGCTACCTTTCAGCGGTGTATGATGGGGATATTCTCTGATATGGTAGAGAATTTTCTGGAGATCTTTATGGACGATTTCTCGATTTTTGGAGACTCTTTTTCTGATTGCCTATCGAATCTTGACGCTGTTCTTACTCGTTGCAAAGAGAAGAACTTAACATTGAACTGGGAAAAATGCCATTTTATGGTCCAAGAAGGAATTGTTCTTGGACATGTTATTTCACAGAAAGGCATTGAGGTTGACAGAGCTAAGATAGATGTCATTCAAAACCTCCCTCATCCCAAAAGCGTCAAAGATATTCGCTCTTTCCTTGGCCATGCGGGCTTTTATAGGAGATTCATTAAGGATTTTAGCAAAATTGCTAGACCTTTAACTCTTCTCCTGGCCAAGGATACGACCTTCCATTTTGACTCGGACTGCGAGACAGCTTTCGACTCACTTCAACACTCACTCACTTCAGCCCCCATTTTATCATCACCAAACCGGGACTACCCCTTTGAGCTGATGTGTGACGCATCTGATTTTGCAGTAGGTGCAGTCTTAGGACAGCACATCGAAAAGATGCCACACGTAATATACTATGCAAGTAAGACCCTGAATGATGCGCAAATCAATTATACAACCACAGAAAAAGAACTTTTAGCGGCTGTATTTGCATTAGAAAAATTCAGGCCTTACTTAATTGGCTCACCTATAGTTGTGTATACTGACCATTCCGCTTTAAAACATCTTCTGGCGAAGAAAGATGCAAAAGGTCGACTAATACGTTGGATCCTTCTGTTACAAGAATTCGATCTTGTTATCAAAGATAAGAAAGGATGTGAAAACGTAGTAGCTGACCATCTTTCACGCATCATTTCTTCTCCTGTGACCCTGCCGATCAATGACTCGTTTCCTGATGAGCAGCTCTTGAGCGTATCCAATGAACCATGGTTCAGGGATATTGTGAACTATCATGCCACGGGACTGATACCCAGCGATTGGTCGAAACAGGACAAATACCGTTTTCTATCCCAAGTAAAACACTTTTACTGGGACGAGCCCTATTTGTTTAAATATTGTCCTGATCAGATCATTCGCCGGTGTGTCCCGAATGAAGAGTTCAAGAGTGTTCTTTCTTTTTGTCATGATCAGGCCTGTGGGGGTCACTTCGGTCCTAGAAAAACGGCGGAGAATGTTTTGCAATGTGGATTTTATTGGCCGAGCTTATTCAAGGACGCATTTTACCATTGCAAAACCTATACACAATGTCAGTACACGGGTAGAATCTCCCAGAGGAATGAAATGCCTCAGCAACCTATCTTGGTTGTTGAAATATTCGATGTTTGGGGCATTGATTTTATGGGTCCTTTTCCCAACTCCTTTGGGAATTTGTACATACTGCTGGCGGTTGATTATGTCTCAAAGTGGGTAGAAGCTATTCCATATCGCACTAATGACAAGAAAGTTGTCATTAAGTTCTTAAAAGAAAATATCTTTTCGCGATTTGGACACCCACGCGTTATTATTAGCGATAATGGGACACATTTCTGCAACAAGTCTTTCGAGACTCTGATGCGGAAATACTCAATCAACCACCGACTTTCTACACCCTATCATCCCCAAACAAGCGGGCAGGTTGAAATCTCAAACAGACAAATCAAACTTATCCTGGAGAAAACTGTTGCTAAAAATAGAAAAGACTGGTCGACCAAATTGACGGATGCTCTTTGGGCATTCCGAACTGCATATAAGACCGACCTAGGGATGCCTCCATATAGGATAGTGTTTGTAAAAGCATGTCATTTACCCGTCGAGATAGAGCATAAAGCATTGTGGGCTATTAAAGAAATAAATTTTGATTTAAACCTTGCTTGCAACTTTCGGAAGCTGCAACTTAATGAGCTAAGCGAACTCCGTGATGAAGCTTATGATAATGTGGTAATCATAAAGAATAGGACTAAGGTTTTTCACGATAAAAACATTTTGAGGAAAATTTTTTCACCTGGTCAACAAGTTCTTCTTTACGATTCACGATTACACCTTCACGCGGGTAAGCTCCGATTTCGATGGAAGGGACCTTTTGTCGTGCGGTCTGTATACCCGCACGGGGCAGTAGAAGTAGAAAATGTTAAAAACGGTACCTTTTTCAAAGTGAATGGACATAGACTAAAGCCGTATTTTTCCACTGACCCCACGGAGGAGCACCTGTTCTTACAGGAGCTAGTTTATTTGGATTAAAATTCCTCCGTCTCACCTTCATATCCAGTATATCACTGCATCATTTTTTTTGAATGGAGGTGAGTGAAAAGAGTAAGTTTGGGGGAAGTTCTTCACTTATATATTTTGCCCCCACTAATAATTCCCCCCAGGCTTACAGGTTTTGTAGGTATAGCGGTTGGCAACAGTGAGGACACTGTTGAAAACAAGTTTGGGGGAGGTTTGTGCTTATTTTTGCATCATTTGCATATCATTTGCATAAGCACAAAACATTTTTTTTAAATCCATAAAAATTGAAAAATTTTCAAAACCCATAAAAATTTAAAATTTTTCAAAATATAAAAAATATTTTAATATTTACACTTTTTTGTATATAAATAAGATAATAAAAGTTTAGATAGTGAAAAATTACATCCATGAGATTGGAAAAATTTAAGAAAACTAAGAAAATTAGAAGTTTTCTTATACGAACAGGTAATAAGTAGTTATGAGCCGTTGTCCCAAGGGTTAGTAAGATGAAGCACGTCACTAATCTGAGGATAAAAATAAGTCTGAAAAATAGTTTCTATTCTGGAAGCCAAACATTTTGAATGTTGCTACCCTGCTATTCGCACTTACACACGTCTTGAAGCCTGGGATAGTAGAGGATACCTTGAAATGCTCTTGTCTTAAAGCCGATGTATGAAGAAAATAAAAAAAAGTGAATAAAGAAAATATAAAGTGGTGAGAAAAATGAACACTGGTTTTGTTATCACCAAGGGCAATAAAAATGTATAGCGAGGGTGCTTCTTCACCTTGTGCCCTAAGGCCAACTGGTCTGGGAGTCACTGCTATGCCTGAGGTGGTGCAAGACGAGGAAAATACACCAAGTAAGCAAGCACAAGAGTAATCGGTCGGTTAGTACCTCAAGAAGTATTAACGGTCGCATGAAAGTGTGTGAGCAACTCCGTCTAAATATTCATTAATTAAAAAGTACTGAGGTTGATGGGCAAGAGTATGATAGCTTGAATTGAATTCTCCGGGTGTAGGGATGTCTTTACACACACGCAGGGTTATATGATCGATGTTTGGAAGAAAGATAGGAATGAAGAATAAGACGATGTTTTATTGTGGGTGGACGTGATTTCTGACATCTTTTCATGACCATTAAGATATGGCTCATGACAACCGAAAAGCTAGCTTAGTTGGAAACCCTAATTTTCGAAGCTTCTCTTTTACAATTCTTTTCTTTAAATGTAATATTCATGATCTTTCTTTTATTATTGGATTTTGTGGGTGCAATCCGCTGAAAACCCTCAGGAGACAACACTCCTAGTAGGGACACCTAGAGGTTTAAAGGTTTGTTGCACGTGCTCAGTGCAATCGTGTTGCCTACAAAAGTGTGCTAGTTAGTTGTTTCTCTTTCTTTATTTTCTCCTTCTCTTTTTTTATAAAACAGTTCGCTCGAGACGATCGAAATTAAGTTTGGGGGAATTTGATTAGTCGAAAATATTGCATATTTTAGCCGGCAATTTCCTTATCATTTGCACTCATTTAGAAGTGTACGGTATTCATATTTCATATATTAGCAAAACTGTCGCAAAATATCAGATTGCATGTGTTAGACTTTAAAACCGGCACTTTAAAGGAAATTGACCGCATTTCATGGCATCCCATCATCCCTATATTGCGCAACACTTGTTTTGAGATCTATGCAGGAAAACCCAGAAGCAAAGCCAAAAGAGCTGATCAAACATTACGCCAACTCAATGATTTCAGTTCTGTTATCAATCCAAAGGGACAAATAAAATTCAACATATCAGATAAAGCTACAAATGTCAACCCAAGACCACTGCAAAGAGACCAAGCCATGAAGCCACAACTTGGCCGCGGAACCGCGGCGCAAGCCGGCTTAGGCCGCGGTTCCGCGGCCGGCTTAGGCCGCAGTTCCGCGGCTGTCTTGCCACGTCATCCACCAAATTTTGCTGCACAATGCTTACCTCAGCTCCTACAGTTCAGAAATGTACTTCAAGTTCCAGAAGAATCCAGAGGCTTCTGCCAGATCAGCAAACTAGGGTTTTCTAAGCTTAATTAATCCTAGCTTAAAACGTAAGCTAGCTCCTAACAAACTCTTTCTAGAAACTCCTCAACAAACTTTTGGAGGGAATTGTAATTTCAAACCTAGGCTTAGGGTTTGAGAGATCTATAAATAAGACCCTAGACTCACTTGTAAAGGGATCCCCAATCTAATGATCTTTACCCAATTCTAGTATCAAACTAGAGCCATTCTATCTCTTTCTTCATCTTCTTCCACAAGTCTAGTGAGAGGACTTGTGTGAAACCCTAACCCTAATTCCAATCAAAAGCCAAGATCCCGAGTACCCCATCAAGCAAGAAGCCTTGCAACCTTTTAGGAGCCGAGCCGTTCTTCAACAGAGCAAGTGGTCCAAGCCGACCCGCGACTCACGGAGCCGAGCGAAGCCAAGTCGACAATTTAGTTCTTCCTCTTGTAGTTCTTGAGCGACTGTAATCAAATTGTTGATATAAATAAAAGGTGATATTCTTTTATCTTGTTTTCTTTAAATTCTTGCATCATGATTCAATTTAAATTTCTAGTTGTAATTCTTGTTGTGATGTTTGAGTAATACTCCGCTCGTCGAGGAGTCGAGACGATCAATAGAATGATGATGTAATATATCTTAAATCGATTCTTGAGTCCTACGAGTTTTGTAAACCCTAGCAAGTTCAAGAATAGACAATCCAATTTGTTGCGATGCTTTCTTGATTGATATCACTCGAGATTGGGGAGTTACGATCGTTTCTTGAAATTGCTAAAGGCTAGAATGTGAATGATATCAACGAAAGAACAAGGGTTAAATGATGAAACCCTAGTTTCATCAAGAAAACCCTAACTCTCGTCGATCATCATCGATCTAGTATCAATCCTTCGAAGGACAAGAACATGAAATCTTGAGATTACATCACGTCTATAGATCCGATTGATTCCTACGAGCCTCATTTAGATTCTTGACATTTTGGTTGGAAATATCATCGAAACCCGATTCTCGATTGTTTATGATTTCTTGATTCTTGATTAGATTAGTGACACCTGAATCAATCGATAAAATATTGAATCATGTTTTCTTTTCTTTTCGATTAACTTTTCAATTCAAACAAATTAAATATAAAAACGAATCGCACAATCTCTGTGGACGATCCGCACTCGCTTACGATCTACAACTGACACCGTAATTGATTGCGGTCAAATATAATTCTTTGATTGTGAATTTTATTCAATATTACCGACACATAGAAACTTATTCGCTTTATTCGATTTACACAAACAAGAAAATATTACAATCAAATGAAACCGTTATGAGGGATCATTTGAGTTGATTTACTTACACAGTCTCGAATTTTACGATCAATCAAATGGCGCCGTTGCCGGGGATCATTTGATTTGATTTGATACTTTTACATCCAATCGGAAAATTATAAACAATCAGGAATCTTCTTCTTATCTTTGCGAACCCTTGTCTTTCCGATCCCATATTTGGTGATCTTTTTTAAATGTAATAATACTAATAATGAACAAGTATTTTTCTTTTTAATCGAGTACTTCATTATCTGTTAAGGGTTCTTTTATTTTTGTTCTCTGTTGTGCTTGTGCATCGTATGATTTAATTTGCTATTATTAAGTGCATGTGATTCTTGCAAGGATAAATTGCCTTTGGTGTTTAGCCTCTTTCATGAAGCGGTGCTTTATTTTTCAGTCTTAGAAATAGAGTTTTATTTTAATTGGGGGAAACAGGGATCCTTAAGTTTGTTGCTCCCTTGTGAGTCGTAAGGATCTCACGCAGGTGATTCCTCCTCACAAGGTCGAGGGGACCTTGCAAGTGTCTTTTAACGAGATTGCGCCCTTCCGGGTTTTCAGAAAACTCGCCGGTAGCCCTGCTGTTTTTACTCACGGAGCCCTTTCGGGTTTTCGTCCGTGCCCATTTTGCTTATGGACATACCGTTTTCTTTTTTTTATTCTAACGAGGTTGCGCCTTTTCGGGTTTTCACAAAACTCGCAGGTAGCCCTGCTGTTTTTACTCACGGAGCCCTTTCGGGTTTTCATCCGTGCCCATTTTGCTTATGGACATACCGCTTTCTCTCTTTTTTTCTTTTTCTTTTATCAGCTTTGGGACGCTGCAATCCACCGTAGTTTTATCGACATCTCGGTCAACAGCTAGTTTTAGGACATAGTGGGCCATCGTTAGTTTAAGGACGTTTCGGTCCGTTGTTAGTTTAAGGACGTTTCGGTCCGTCTTTAGTTTAAGGACGTTTCGGTCCGCTGTTAGTTTAAGGACGTTTCTGTCCGCTGTTGGCTACCACTTATAGGGTTTGGGCTTAGGAAGATAGCAAGCGGACATAGTCGTCGTCATCTATCATTGACCTAGGCCGTGACTCTTCAGGCGTAGTACTTCTTCAAGAAGCGGCCGTTTATTGGCCTGAAGGGTTTTTCACCATGCATGTCCATGAGTAGATAGGCCCTACCCTGGTAGACCTTGTCTATGATATATGGGCCTTCATAGTTCGGCTCGAATTTCCCCCGATTAGCACGATTGGGGATCATAGGTCTTTTGACCACTAGCACGAGTTCGCCTTGGCAGAATGTCCTCGGCCTAGTCAATCTTTCGTATGAGCGCGTCATCTTTGCTTTATAAGCCTCCAGACTTTGTTGCGCTGTGAGCCTGGTTTCATCAAGGGCATCGAGCTCCTCAAGCCGAAGGTGAGCATTATCTTCGTCCGTTAGCTCGTAATGAACTGCTACTCGTAGAGAGGGTAGCTCTATTTCGAGGGGGAGTACCGCCTCCGCACCAAATACCAATGCTTACGGCGTTATGTTAGTGTCTGTTTTGAACGTAGTTCGATACGCCCAGAGAGCTTCATGAAGTCTCTCATGCCAGTCCTTCTTATTTCGAGACACCGTCTTTTTCACAATCTTCGTCAACGTCTTGTTAAAAGCCTCAGCTAAACCGTTAGCTCGAGGATTATAAACTGTGGAGTATCTCCAGTCTATGTTATGCTGTTGTGCGATGCAGCTGATCTTGTGGCTTCTGTAGGCTGGTCCGTTATCGGAGATGATCCGTCGTGGAGTTCTAAACCGATAAATGACGTGTGTCTTGAAGAAATGGAGGATATTCTCTGTCTTCACTTCCCTCGGTGGTACTGCTTCTGCCCATTTGGAGAAGTAATCAGTTGTCGCCAAGATGAATCAATGTCCTCTAGACGATGTTGGTTCGATGGGGCCGATTATGTCAGTTCCCACATTTCGAACGGCCAGCTAGCCACTGTTGGATGTAGTGGATTTGGATGTTGATGGATGAAGTCTCCGTGAATTTGGCACGGGTGGCACTGCTTTGCATATTCGAGGCAGTCCTGAATCATCGTGGGCCAATAGTAGCCCATCCTTTTAATCTTCAGCTTCATCTTCAGCCCGGTTGGTGAGAACCGCAGAGTCTGTCGTGAGTTTCTTGGACGACTCTCTTTGCCTCTTCAGGTCCCAGGCATCTTAGCCACAGAGAATCAAATGACCTTTTATACAGAGTATCATTGACGAACGCGAAATACAGAGCTCGTTTCATAAGCTGATGTTTCGAGGATGCATCTTCAGGCGTTCGACGGGATTTGAAGTAGTCTATAAAGACTTCCCTCCAATCCTTAGCCTTTCCCCGATCTTTTATTTGTAGGGTCATTTTCTCGGTCGCTCCCTTTTCTTCGGACGACTCCGGAGATACTTCTGCCGGAGCAAGCACCCGACGGCTTTGCACAACGATCCTCACGTCATCGAGGTTCTCGTCGGCCAGTTCTTTAGCAAGCTTGGCTAATGCATCCGCCTTGCTATTTTCCTCACGCGGTATGCTTTCCAGGGTGTAGGAGGGAATTTGAGTGAGTAGTCGCTGTACTCTCTCGCCGTATTTCACCAACTCAGGTTTGCACTTCTGATAGTCGCCATTTACTTGACTGACGATCAGTTGTGAGTCTCCGTATATGAGAAGGTCTTCAATTCCCATGTCGATGGCGATCTCGAGACCTGCTATCACAGCTTCATACTCGGCTTCGTTGTTCGTCCTCGGCTCTGTTAAGGAGAAGGCAAAACTCATTATCCTTCCTTGCGGAGTCACGAAGATGAGGCCTACCCCTGCTTTGATTATAGGGATGCTTTGTTTACGCTTCTTCATGGAAGATGCTCCATCAAAATAAAGTTCCCACTGGGTATCACCACCATCTATCATGTCAAACGCATGTTCGTCTAGCAGTTCGCAATTCAAAGGAGAATCGGCAGGTATCGGATGCTCAGCGAGGAAGTCGGCGATGGCCTGACCTTTCACTGCCTTAAGAGGCCGATAAGTTATCGAGAACTCCATCAAGAGCAAGGCCCATTAGCGAGTCGTCCTATTAATATGGCCTTCGACATCAAATATTTGAGAGGATCCACTTTTGATATGAGATGGACCTCATGTGCCAATGCATAGTGTGTGAGCTTCGTTATTGCGAAGATCAACGCTAGGCAGTGTTTTTCGATGGGAGAATAGTTGTTTTCTGCCCCCAGGAGAACTCGACTCAAATAGTATAGGGCTCTCTCCTTCCCTTGGTCGTTCTCTTGTGCCCATAATACGCCTAGCGAACCTTCGAGGGCTGTTGTATACAAAATGAGAGGTTTTCCTTTGATTGGAGCAGTCAGCACCGGAGGATTCTGCAGGTATTGCTTGATTTCGTCTAGTGTGTTTTGGCATTTGCAATCCCAGATGAAAGGGGTTCCTTTCTTCATCAGGTGACTGTAGGGGCGGCACCTGCCCGAAAGATTGGCTATGATTCGCCGGATATATGCGAGCTTTCCATGGAGAGACCACAGCTGCTTGAGTGTCCTTGGCGGGGGCATCTCCATAATCGCCTTGATTTTTGACGGATCTATCTCGATGCCTCGGTGTCGGACGTCGAATCCCAGGAACTTACCCGAGGAAACTCCGAACGTGCATTTGAGAGGGTTCATCTTCAAGTTATATTTTCGAAGGCGATGAAATACGGTCTTCAGATGCTCTAAATGTTCCTCGTATGATTTGCTTTTAACCACGAGGTCGTCGATATAGCATTCGACGATTTCATGTATGAGGTCGTCGAAAACCTTCATCATGGTCCTCTGATAGGTAGCGCCGGCGTTCTTTAGACCGAAGGGCATCACCTTGTAGTAGAATATGCCCAAAGGGGTCTGGAAATCGGTGTGTTTCTGGTCCTCAGGATGCATCTTTATCTGATTGTATCCTGACGATCCGTCCATGAAGGAGAAGACTTTATGAGCGGACGTGTTATCTATCATCAGCTCGGTGACCGGTACTGGGAAGTCGTCCTTCGGGCAGGCTTTATTGAGATCTCGAAAGTCCACACATATGCGCACCATTCCATTTTTCTTTATCACCGGGACGATGTTAGCGATCCAGTCAGGATACTGAACCTCTTGGATGAAGCCAGAGTCGATTAGCTTTTTGACCTCGGCATTGATGCTCATCTCAAGCTCGAGCCGCATTCTTCTCGGTGCTTGTTTGATCGGCTTGACGTCCGGGGATATCGCCAATTTATGCACAGCAATTTCTAGATCTAATCCTGGCATTTCGGAATAGTTCCATGCGAAGCAATCTTTATGCTGCTTGAGCACGTCTTTTAGTGTAGCCACCCTTTCTTCAGACAACAGCTCGCTGACGAACGTCGGCCGCGGGTCACTTGTTGTCCCCAAATCGATTTTCTTGAGGTTATCTGCAGTAGTATGTATTCCATTTTCCAGCTCTTTTGGTGCCGGTGGAAATTCTGAGATTACCTCGTCATCATCGTTGTCGAAGCACCGGGGGAGGTCATCCATATTCTTCTGACAACATTATCATATGACAAGTACGAGCTCACTTTCAAGACCGATGTTGATCTGGTTCTACTCTCGCGGCTTTGGGTTCATGTTTCTGCTGCAGGGTTACCCTCCAGCTGCTGGATAGAGTGAACCTGCCTTGTTGATACTGGTCTTCTACCCAGTTTTTAAATGTGAAGCAGTCTTCGAGAGGATGTCCTATTGCCTTTTGATAGGAGCAATAGTCCGGATGAGAGACTTCGCCTGCTTTCTCGGGGTGCTTGGACTCCGGGAGGACAATCATTTGATGTTTTATGACAAGATCGAATATCTTCCTTGTCTTGTCTTGGGGAAAAAATATGTTCGACTCATCTTTTTTATAAGAGACGAATCCGGACTGCTCGATTCCTGATCGCGTCGCTTCTTGGACCCGCTTTGTTGCTGTTGAACGCCTTTCCCGTTCTTTGGTTTGTTTCTGCCTCTGCGTCGGGCCTTTTGTACAACGGGTTGGCAAGGAGGAGCATTTTCATTTTTCACAGTCTGTTGAAGGAGGCGTTGCGTCCTGGCTTTCTCGTAGATGGTCATTTCGCAATTATGGTCGTCTCGAACCTTTTGATCTGCTTCCCTTATAAGCTTGTCCATCTGTTCTTCGAACGACGGACTGGGCATTTTCACGGCGGGAGCTCTTTTTGGTTCAGGGTTAGTCTCTTCCCACATAGAATCTCCTTCTTCATCAAAGTCATGTATGACGTAGCAGTCGCGGAGTAGCTACCGTTTCTTAGATTGAACATATCCAAGCCCGGTCGTTTCCATTCTCCCATTGGGCAACTTTCGTTGAGTTCCGGGAACATTCCAGATCCTGTTATAGAACCGTGCTTGTCGCGCAGTTTGCTTAAGGGGTACACCTTGGTGTCTCAGGAGTCTCTTTAGTCCGTTCGTGTAATATCTGGGCAAACGGATGGGCTGGAGCCTGTCAAGTGTAGAATCCGCGCCATGCCAGATCTCTTTCTTCACTTTGGTTTCCCCAGATCGATAGAATAGGATCACCTTTTCACCTTCTCGCCTGGGAGGGACATAGAACGTCTGCAGTTCTTCCACAATGTAGGTATCAAGCGCGTCTAGTTCTTTATGATGCTTGGGCAGAACCAGGGCAACTTGCAAACTTTGATCTTCATCAGTGAAGGTTTGTATTGATGGCCGAGCAAAGAATATGGCATTGACCTCATCTTCCGAGTCACTGCCAAAGATCAACATAGGAGTGGACGGTCCCGGCTTGTTGTAATGGGGCGGCCCTGAATAGACTATCTCTTCTTCCTCCTCGGTGTCACTACCGAAGACCGGAATGGTGGTGATAGCTTTGTTCTCCGTGTCCTCAAAATTTGGTAAGAAGTATTTTGTATCTTCGTACTTGCGGACTTCGTTCACGGAGAATGGGTTTAGTTCCTCTGTCACAGTGTACTCGAGACTATCTTTGAAATACTTCATACACTGATGTTGTGTAGAAGGGATGATGTTTTACTCGTGTAACCAAGGCCGGCCGACCAAAGCGTTATAGCATGTCTTGGCGTCAATGACGTGGAACTTGATATCAGTGACGAGCAGCCCAAAGCGTAACGTCAATATTACGGACCCAAGCGTCCGTGACGACTGGGAGTCAAACCCGGAGATGGTGATCTTATCCCGATCGAGGTGTTGAACGCTCATGCAGATTTCTTTCAACACTCTTATGTTGAGGAGATTGACGGAGGACCCATTGTCTACTAGGATTTTACCTATCTTGATGTCATGACAGTATCCGGAGACATATAGGGACGGTTGTGCTCGCATGTCCCAAGGAGGAGATCTTCATCACTGAAGGTGATATCGGCTGTATGTACTTTTTCCAGCTCGTCTTTCATCTTTTCTTCGGTGAGGAAAGCTTAGAATTGCTCGGGCTCTTGCAGTGCCTTGATTAAAGAATCTCTCGCCTCTTTGGATAGCAGAAGGGCGTCGAGAATACTGAGCTGCGAGGGTATCTTCCTCAAGTGTGCGAGGATGTTGCAGTCCACGTTGTTTTTCTTTGGCGGGTCCTTGGCTGTCAATTCTTTGACGGCTTGGTCATCAAGGATGATATCTTTAGAGTTCTTTTCTTTTCCCTTATCTTTTCTATTTGACCCGCTATTCGAGGGCCCAAGATTCTTTTCAGGCAGCGTACGATTGCGCAGCTGAATATTTTCACAGGTCTTTGGTTCTTCCTCTTTTCTCGAGGTGGACTCCTTAAAGAGAGGGCCAAGAGTCATCTCTTCATCAGAGTCGCTCCCGAAGGTGAGAACTTGTGATCCCCCAGCGCTGACTATGCGACAGTCTCTGGTAGTTCTTTTACGCTCCTCGGCCGTGCTTCTTTTCTCCCGACGAGTATTGCGCATTATCCGCTTGAAATTTTGCCGGTGAGCAACATATCCTTGCCACCATCTTTTAAAAGCGTTGTACTCTTCGGTGGGGTGTGAAATATTTCGATGATATAAGCAGTAGCTAGGATGTGTTTCCGCTTCACCAAGAATATTTTCTTCGGAGGGTGGCAGCTTCATTCCCATCGATATGGATTTAGCGAACCTTTTCCTCGTCTTGAAGCTGTTTTTATTTGCAACGATGTATTTTGATCTGGCGGGAGTGTTCCAACTCTTTCGTCCACTCGCCGGCGTTTGGCTTTTTCAAATATGACCATCTCGCGCTCCTGATCAGCTTTACTTTTTGAAAGAGCTTCGTTGGGAATACGTCGATCATTTCGTCTGATGGCCCCGGAAGTTCTGGCTCAGGATCTGCCCCCAGTTTCTCGGTGCAAGGAGCTTCTTCATAGTCTATCGACGAGTGAGAGATCACATGGCAACTTGCCACGTAATCTTCAGATTCATCCGACGAGTCTTCTCCATCATTTCCGTCCTCAAGGACATGGCTGAGGAACTCTTGGAGCGTGATTGGAGTCTGCACCTTCTGGTTATACTCTTCCAGCGCGTCAATCTATTTTTGCAGGTCCGTGCGATTGTCGCCAGGCTTCACGGGCCTTTTGGTCTTCTTCTTCTTTTCGAAGACTTTGACGGCTGGATGTGAGCGCTTTGGCTATCACCACCGTGTAAGTCTACGGTAGCGCCCCGACCGTCAAACTGACGCCAAATGCGGAACAAAAACTTTTTAACTGGCGCTATCGTATACTATAACCCGGATATGCCATTATTGCTAAACTAACAAACTGTAAAGAGAGTAAAAAGGTTATACCGAACGATCCGAGTCCTTCGTTCTTTAATCATCATCCCACGCTCCGTTGCGACTGCTCCGATCTCGTCGATCTCCGATCTGCTCGTCCAGGTGGCACCACGTCAACGATTCTTTAGACGGGCTCCCGCCTCTGACTCGAGGCAACTCGGTCGTCAAGTTTTCTAAAAGAGATGACTAAGATTGATGTAAAGAATGAGTAGAATACTTTGTCTCGTTACGTCCAAAGCTATGGATGAACGGTTAATGAAGTTGCCTTTTGGATCGATATGAAAATAAGATATGAATATGTTAATTTCCATACATCCAAAACTCTATCTTTTTTTCAAGAACTATGATCTCTTTCAAATGAAGTGGCCGACCAATATATATAAAGAGGGAGGTGAGGGTAGGAGCAAAGAGGGTGACCACAAGGATAAATATCAAGAGGAAATATCCTAAGGTTAACAAGAATCATTAAAGCTAAAGTATGAGTCATATAAACCAAGTCATCATGCATTAATTGAATCATTAAATGCAACCATGAGTCACTAATCCTAGTCACCACCTTCTAGATGCTTCTAGAACCTTCCACACTCATCTCAAGAAAAGATAAATCCGTATTTAACCAAATGTTAAATACGGACGATAGAAAACTGGAAACTGGTAACTTCCAAAAGTGATCCTGAAACGAATTTCTGGATAACCACGTAACAGTATAAACATACCCTCATTTGTATTACGACCGAATACAAATGCAACTGAGACAAAAATATTATATCTACACAGTATAATACTCGGATCCGGCTTAAACCAAAGCCCACCAGTATTATCTGCCCGAAATACGACACGTGCGTAAATGCACGTGCATTTTCCGAACCCTGCCATAAAACCATACGGCCTCTACAACGTTTCGCCCGAACTTGGGAAACTGTCTGTGGGGGACTCTAATGACTCGTCAGTACCCTGGCAGTGGGTTTAACCACAAGCTGTCAGCGGTACTAGCTGTGCGTAACGGCTGCCCATGGACTGACCTCAAGGGAGGCCGATGAGCGAACTCATCCGGAAACCCTACTGAGCCTAACAGTGATAATGTATATACAGTCCGGTCCGTTCGTCTATGAGTATCGCATATCTGCCTAGGGGGCTAGTAACGTCAGACCCCCAATAGCAGTATAAGTCGTGTCGAAGTGTAGCCTAAAAACACCCTGAGATACTACTGGAGTACCTACCAGTAAATCTCCTGCCACGGCCGTGGGCTTTGTGTAATGGCTCTCCTAGACACAGCGCGATCTCACCCCCAATACCGGGAGAGACGAATCCCCTGCCGATCCGCTCACGTGCCTCCATGTGGCTTGGGACTGTACCCAAAAACTACCTGTTTGCACGACTCCTTTAAGCCGTGGTAGGGTAGAAATCAAAGCACAGTGGGAACTCACACGAGACAAATGACGACCTCAGGTCGATGAACTAACCTGTACACATGTTACCAGGGAACTGCTATCTGACGATATGTATAATACCAACTAGCAGGTTCCCGGCGAGTCATGTCCGGTGTACTCATAACCCAATGAGCACCTGTATACATCTTAGGTGATCCAACTGACACCAGTGGCTTGTGAGACCGGCCACCGCCCCTCGTCGGGGTCTCGACTGTATACACTAGTCTACTCTAGAGTATCGATGCCCTGTCTCGAAACTCCCACGACTAGGGACCACAATTAAGGATATGCTTATAAACCACCCAACTCTCACGTATATGATCACCATCATACTGTTGGTAGTAAAGCAAGATCCTAAGGGCTCTATCAAAGTGTAACAGTGATCAGTCACCTGAACCTGTACATGACTGATAAAGGCAAACCAGATAGCATACTATCATCTCGAGTAAGACTGTCCTACCGGTATAGGTCCTCCGCAATCATTGCAATCACGTACCTGTGATCCAATAATTGACTCTGAGGGCACTATCTCCAACAATCTCCCACTTGCACTTAACGCTAATTATTGCGACGTCGACTACTCACAGCCCGTGTGAAACCGAACATCCAACTCCTCTACTAATCAGTTTCTCAAAGCCCGTTTGTAAAACTATTGTGTTCGAGAAATAGCCTCAGTGAGTGGATCCGCCCTGATGTTTCTTTCTATATCTCTTTTAATCTCAAGTTCGCGGAGAAAGCCATCTCCCGAATCGCGTAATACCTGTCATAGAATATGTCTGGATATCTGATGGGACCTAGTTTATAAATGAACTCCAAATCCAAACTTCTTAGACTGTATCGATCACTGAACCTAATCAGTATCCGGCACCATGCCTCCCACAGTATCCTCTTGGACCACCTGTCCATAATACTTCCCCTTTCATCAGAGGGAAAACTATAACTCTGACAATCACTCTGTCATCCATGTCACCTTTGAAGCCTGGAATGATAACCGTCTCCCGAAGGAGGCTGCCGTCATCAAATCCGTAGAACATGCACTTATGTTCTAAAACAGCTTCCTTATGTTTCTCCAGGATTGGATTAATACAAACTTATTGCATCTAGTGCAAAAACAACATCTGGTGTGGTACTTGACATCTCACGATTGACTCAATTGCCTAAGCAAGTGATCTGTCAATCATGCACATCCCTCTCCCCTTTAGTATGTAAGACACCTTTAGAGAGGGTGACTCCATCACCTGCAGGTACACCACCATGCCAGGAGTCATGTATTCTAAATACCATTAGAATACTGTCAAAGTAACCACATTGGGAAACTACCCAAATCTAGATCTAAAACCATAGATCTAGAAACCAGAATGTCAGATATTATATCCATATCCTGTCTGGAGAAACAACTGTGTGACGACCATAGTACAATCGATCGTAGTGTAGGAATTGTACTTCCTACTCTATGTTATGTCATCTAGAAACCATGACATTACACCGTACTACCTTCTTAACAGATCCATCCCCTATTCTGATGAAGTCAAACCTATGATTGTCACATCAAAATTAGATGATCTATCTCCACTATAACTGCTCAAGTCTATAAATAGACATAAGCATCTTGCCCACTATGCTTCCGATGCTCCCACTGACCACAACAACCCTCTAGCAGAATAATATATACGTGCACCTCTAAAGCTAGTTTAGAACGACGCTATACTTAACCTCCTGCCGGGTCTCATAGTCTGGAACAACAGTAGTGTCAAGTCTGGGTAAGCAAGAACCTCCCTGTCACCGTCCTTGAGTCTACCGGAGTACCTCTTGGGCGTCTGAGGTTGCCCATCATATCTGCGGAGTGGCTAATGGAATGTCAAAACCTGATTGAATATATAGGTTCTATTAAATTTTCCGTAATCGTTCGCGGTTCTGGAATCACTTCCAGTTCTACCATACTCCCACTACTGTTTTATGAAAAAATCCATTTTACTAAAACTGTGGCGAGTCAAGAACAATATCACTATTGATCTTCCAAATGATAGAAAATCAACCCTCGTCATAGCCAGGGTCAACCCACAAACAGCCATTACAGAAACGTGCCCTGAGTTATCCAGAGTCTGGTTTTAAGCATAAGCTGGACAACTCCCCGTACCTTAACATCGTTAAGGTATAAACCATTCTATATCCAATAAACTTTGGCACTTATTTAATTGGAACCAGATTTAAATCATGCAACTGTCTCCAGTGCATATTAACTTAATGGAAAAGAGGCTAATCGGCATTACTCAACTTAGGAATCCATCCAATTATGAGTAACCTGAAAGAGAAACAAGTTTCTCAAAAACCATTACTATCATCTGAATACCAATCACAAGAATCAACATCTTCGATCTCTTTGAAGAATCCAGATACATGTGACACCTGGTTCTCTACTTTATTCTTATACCCACAACTTCTCAAAACTTAGACCTTGTATTTCTACGAAACACTTGTCTAAAAACTAGAGAAGTCATAAGTAAACAGAACATAGTACGAGGACCTACCCCTTTGTCCTGATGGACACTTGGACAGCATACGATACTCTGTATAAGTCCGCTGAGTTGAACAACTCAAAACCTGTGCGTCGTAGGTGGAAAATTGTACCCAGGCGATTTCCTCAAATATTACCAATTACAACGAATTCCGATATAATGAGGATGATCACCTAATTCCCAATAACTTACTCCCACTCATCATCTGTAAAACCATACAGATATATGAATGAAACCTGGTAAATACATACCCTGGAGTAAGTATCTAATCGGGAAAACAGTTTTGCTTCAACATTGTACTGAAACATGAAAATGTTTCGCAGGGGTATCCTGGTATTTATAGTAATGCCTCTTCCATAATCCAATTCATGACTATAACCGTATATTTCTTTGCCATCTCTCCAAATCCCTTTATTTGTCTTTAGTCGTTACCTTCTGTACACCATCGTTAGGCTAAATGGTTTTCTTCCTTCCCTACCGTTCGGCACAAGCCTATGGTTTGGAAGAAGACTATCCAGTAAGCATAATAGGTGTACCCTCATAAACCAAAGAGTACTCACATCTTGAGAGAAGGTGATGATAAAAGACAACTGAATAAAACCTTATTCTTTTAAAGGTGAAATAGGAGTGGCGATGAAGTACGCGGTTTGGTGGTGAATGATAACAGTCGCAATTTACTTTGCCCTCTTTCTAATCTCTTTATTTTGTCTTTACATATTACCTTCTGCACACCCTACTTAGGCTGATTGGTTTTCTTCCTTCCCTATCCTTCGGCACCAGCCTATGGTTTGGAAGAAGACTATCCAATAAGCGTAATAGGTGTACTCTCCTAAACCAAGGAGCCCTCGCAACCTGAGAGAAGGTGATAATAAAAGACAACTGAATAAACCAATTCTATTTCTCCTGAACCTGGATCCATTCTCGAAGAAGTCCTTTCGAGTTTGTATATAACCATACGATAGATCTATTCAATGGAAGTGGATATCCGTAGTAATACGGGGTGTTCTGAGAAATGCAAAGGGTAAAAGAAGGAGCGGCAATGACTTATGCAACTCGGACAATCCAAAAGCCAGCATTTCAAGAAGGTTCGGTCAACTTGGTCACTGAGTCATAGTCTAGGGTCGGTCAAAGGTCGCTGCCAAAGGATGAGAGAAAAGAAACAGTCTGCGTGCACTCTAACCTAGATCAGAATGGTTATCACTTTATCTAATCAGGAAACCTCCCACTGTCCTTTCAAATTCTCCTCCAAACCTGAAAGAAGAATCAATCGGGATCACCCGAAGAGTAAACCAACTCATCAGTGGGAATCGGGATCCAACTCTCATCGCATGATAACGTGACGGAATCCACTCACGTTACTCACACTCCAGAAGGTATGCGCATACTTGGCAAATTTCAGTTTCTTTAGAAACTCCCGATATGATTTTTGCCCCATGCTCTTATGACCTTGGCGTTAGGTCAAAATGTCATAAGTCACATGCCAAGTTCTACCCGTCACTATCTTGTTAATTTGAACCCATTCGCACATACCCTTGGCGTTAGGTCAAAATGACAGAACGACTGTACTAAACCAACTCATCTATCTATACAACAAATGAATACCCAGCAGCTACCAAACACTATGCCTTGGCGTTAGGTCAAAATACATAGCTTGAATACTACTGAATACCCAAAAGAAATGACGGAGGGCTACGGCTGGTTTTTAGCGAAAAACCGTTAACGTAATGAACTTGATCTCGTTGAAGGAACCTGATAGCTTTTTATAAAAATATAGTGGCGAAAACCTTTGCTAAAGAGGTCACTCCCGGTGAAGGGATCTCGGCTCTTTCCTCGTGGAATGAGGTGCAGGATATTCCGCTGAATACCGTGATGCAAAGCAACATGTAATCGACTATACTGAAGTTATTACCCTGACGCAAACTTCTGCCCAAGGGGTCAGTCCCGGTGAAGGGATATCGGCCCTTGCCCCGTCGAATGAGGTGCAGGATATTCCAACCGAATATCACTATGCAAAACAAAAGGAAACATCTTTGTAATAACACTTTTTAAATTTGTTCCAACAACATCCAAACAGGTTTGTTTTCCTTTGCATTGATCAGAATCAATGCAGTCCCATCAATCAATCACACCAGAAAAGAACGAAAATAAAATGTACGTATATGCCATCCGCATTCGTCACTGGGTCCCGTCATCACCCGTTAGGTTACTTAACTAACGACAGAGCGGGGACTAGACTAGCGCAGGTGTAAAACATATACAACATCTAATAGTATATATACCAATATACAATAATCGCTCCAGGTGTGATAATATGCAACATTACAGAAAAGTAATAAGCATCACAGAATAATACAGATAATCTGGGATCCCCGGGTTTCACAGAGCTGCTGCTGAAACCCGACGTTCCCTTGGTCGTGTGGATAGCCTGTGCAATGAAACCTAGACCCCTACGGGTGCGGCAAGTTACCCGCCAAAACCTGAAGCGAGGCAGCCCCTACAGCATAAGTGAATGGACCACCCTGCACTTCACGGAATCCGGTAGCTTGAGCACCCCTTCAAGGGTCAACCTGTACCCCCTACGAGTGCGGCGAACAGTCTGCCAATTCTAGAGTGAGGCCCCTCTGCCTCTCAAAGCCATGAGATGCGGACCCGTTGCCCTCCAGAACCCGGCTATCCGTGCACTCCGTCGCGGGGTAAAACCTAGTACAGAAATGAAAAATATGTACAACGGGTACATCGACCTCAACCCGGTCGTGCCCCAAAAGAATATTATACAACAGGCAGTGACGGCAGTCCACATGTTGGACGCTCGTCCCGCAATATCAAATGTACAAATAAATTCAAACTGCACTACCATTTCACACTGCTATCCACCACGACAAATTCGTAACATCATAACACAACATAGAACATCAACGCGAATGTCATGTTCGCAAACCCGTCTAAAAGAACTATAGCAATCAGACACGGTTTACCACTCGAATGACATTCACGGTCGGAGATATAATGTAAGCACTGTAAACTAACATGTTTAAATTTCGATCGACTAAATATCATGAAGTGGGCCCCACATACATCTGCTGTACAGTAACATAATCTGGGCCCAAAAGATATATACCAAAAACCACAATTTACCCTGAAGAAGCAACTGTACAAATTTGGATCAATGATCCCAAAGATTGGCCGCGGATACGCGGTCAAACCCCAGGTTTGACCGCGATTCCGCGGCGGTCTTGAAGGGTCACGTGACCAAATTTCTACCATGTGCTTAGAAAAGACTGCTGAATTTTCTGTGATGTGTAAAATTATTTTTAGAACCATTTTAAAATCGACAGAAACTCAGAACTGAAAATTTGTAGTTTTTGATATTCGGTCCGATTGATGTTTTAAATGCGTTAGCACAAGTTAGTAAAGCAAAATGGTGAGGCTCTGATACCACTGTAATTCTACGGTAGCGCCCCGGCCGTCAAACTGACGCCAAATGCGGAACAAAAACTTTTTAACTGGCGCTATCGTATACTATAACCCGGATATGCCATTATTGCTAAACTAACAAACTGTAAAGAGAGTAGAAAGGTTATACCGAACGATCCGAGTCCTTCATTCTTTAACCATCATCCCACGCTCTGTTGCGGCTGCTCCGATCTCGTCGATCTCCGATCTGCTCGTCCAGGTGGCACCACGTTAACGATTCTTTAGACGGGCTCCCGCCTCTGACTCGAGGCAACTCGGTCGTCAAGTTTGCTAAAAGAGATGACCAAGATTGATGTAGAGAATGAGTAGAATACTTTGTCTCGTTACATCCAAAGTTATGGACGAACGGTTAATGAAGTTGCCTTTTGGATCGATATGAAAATGAGATATGAATATGTTAATTTCCATACATCCAAAACTCTATCTTTTTTTCAACAACCATGATCTCTTTCAAATGAAGTGGCCGGCCAATATATATAAAGAGGGAGGTGAGGGTAGGAGCAAAGAGGGTGACCATAAGGATAAATATCAAGAGAAAATATCCTAAGGTTAACAAGAATCATTAAAGCTAAAGTATGAGTCATATAAACCTAGTCATCATGCATTAATTGAATCATTAAATGCAACCATGAGTCACTAATCCTAGTCACCACCTTCTAGATACTTCTAGAACCTTCCACACTCATCTCAAGAAAAGATAAATCCGTATTTAACCAAATGTTAAATACGGGCGATAGAAAACTGAAAACTGGCAACTTCCAAAAGTGATCCTGAAACGAATTTCTGGATAACCCCGTAACAGTATAAACATACCCGCATTTGTATTACGACCGAATACAAATGCAACTGAGACAAAGATATTATATCTACACAGTATAATACTCGGATCCGGCTTAAACCAAAGCTCACCAGTATTATCTGCCCGAAATACGACACGTGCGTAAACGCACGTGCATTTTCCGAACCCTGCCATAAAACCATACATCCTCTACAACGTTTCGTCCGAACTTGGAAAACTGTCTGTGGGGGACTCTAATGACTCGTCAGTACCCTGGCAGTGGGTTTAACCACAAGCCGTCAGCGGCACTAGCTGTGCGTAACGGCTGCCCATGGACTGACCTCAAGGGAGGCCGATGAGCGAACTCATCCGGAAACCCTACTGAGCCTAACAGTGACAATGTATATACAGTCCGGTCCGTTCGTCTATGAGTATCACATATCTTCCTAGGGGGCTAGTAACGTCAGACCCCCAATAGCAGTATAAGTCGTGTCGGAGTGTAGCCTAAAAACACCCTGAGATACTACTGGAGTACCTACCAGTAAATCTCTTGCCACGGCCGTGGGCTTTGTGTAATGGCTCTCCTAGACACAGCGCGATCTCACCCCCAATACCGGGAGAGACGAATCCCCTGCCGATCCGTTCACATGCCTCCATGTGGCTCGGGACTGTACCCAAAAACTACCTGTTTGCACGACTCCTTTGAGCCGTGGTAGGATAGAAATCAAAGCACAGTGGGAACTCACACGAGACAAATGACGACCTCAGGTCGATGAACTAACCTGTACACATGTCACCAGGGAACTGCTATCTGACGATATGTATAGTACCAACTAGCAGGTTCCCGACGAGTCCTGTCCGGTGTACTCATAACCCAATGAGCACCTGTATACATCTTAGGTGATCCAACTGACACCAGTGGCTTGTGAGACCGGCCACCGCCCCTCGTCGGGGTCTCGACTGTATACACTAGTCTACTCTGGAGTATCGATGCCCTGTCTCGAAACTCCCACGACTAGGGACCACAATTAAGGATATGCTTATAAACCACCCAACTCTCACATATATGATCGCCATCATACTGTTGGTAGTAAAGCAAGATCCTAAGAGCTCTATCAAAGTGTAACAGTGATCAGTCACCTGAACCTGTACACGACTGATAAAGGCAAACCAGATAGCATATTATCATCTCGAGTAAGACTGTCTTACCGGTATAGGTGCTCCGCAATCATTGCAATCACGTACCTGCGATCCAATAATTGACTCTGAGGGCACTATCTCCAACACACCGATCTTTAGAGTTGGGCGCGGCTTCAGCATCCCATCGATGATCTCAGGTTCCAGTGGATTCTTCCACCTAATTGCGGGACATGTGTGTAGATCCTTCAGCATTCTTTTTGTTTTGGCTGAAAGAGCAACCTCCCATGGAGCTTCTTCCACGAAAGAGCATGATGCCCCCGGTGTATCCGTCTTCTTGGGAGTGTGTGGCCGAGGCGGGTTCACCTTCCAATTTTCGGATACTATGAATTTGCCCTGCTGGTATTGATCTTCTATCCAGCTTTTGAAGATGTAACAATCCTCGATCGGATGGCCCAACATTCGGTGATAAGGGCAGTAGCTAGGATTGTCGATGTCGCCTAGTTGCGCTGGGCATCTTGGCTCTGGCAGAGTGATGAGCCTGTTGCGCAGTGCTAGCTCGAATAACCTCTTCGTCTTGTCTCGAGGGAATGAGTAAGGGCGCTTCATTTTATCTTCGAGAGATCGAGTTCTGTTATTTTGGCAATCAACTGGTCTCGGGTTACCGGGCTGCTGTTGAGCATTGGCGATGATGATCGCTTTCCCCTTTCCCTTCTCATTTCGAGAGTCCGGCTTTGGAGGAGACGGTCTATGACCCATCTGGTCCATTTGGGCCAGCTTGTAGATCAAGGCTTGGAATGTGGTCGTCTTAAAGAACATCATGAATTGTGAAATAGTTGCATGAGGGTCTAAGGTGCCCACGAACATGCCCACCGCCGGTGCTTCTTCGATGCGCTGTTCGCATTTCGACCACAGATTCCGCCATCGTATTGCATATTGAACCCACGTTTCACCGGGTTTCACCCTAGTATTAATCAATGCTGTAATCGGGGTGCGTTCACTGGTACTTGCGAATCGCTGGGTGAATAACAACTCCATTTCTGCAAAAGTCGTGACGGAGTCGTTTGGAAGTTCGGAGTACCACTCAAATGTCGTCTCCGACAAGCTGCCGACGAATTAGCGGAGCAAAAGCTTATCATCACCCCCGGTGTTGCCACATAGATCCCTGAACTGGGCGACATGCTGGTGGGGATTGCCCGTCCCTTTGTACACATGGAATTTAGGGATTGTGTATCCCGGCGGGTAATTTATTTGGTCATACCAGCCTGGATACAGTCGCCCAGTTTTTAACAACTTGGCCGGCCGCTTCATTCTCCCGGTGAGCTCGTATTTGTTGAGCAATATAGTCATCCAGAGCGGCCTTGGAAATAGTTTCCTCTTTGGCTGCTGAAAGAGCCGGAGGAGGGTTCGGTGTCTCCCCTTTGTCGTCTTCAATAATGATCGGAGGGTCTTCAGCTGGAGGATCCGGCTGTAACATCATCCCGACCATGTCTTGGAAGAGAAGTGCCATTTGTTTTATATTGGCAGCTTATTCTGCAGCTTCTCTGTCATTCTTTTCGAGGACTCTGCGTAGGAAGTCGGCATCGGTTTCCTGTTCATGACGCTGCTCTGATGATGCCTTCGGGCTTTCTTTTGGCCCGGTGAGTGTGGCCATTTGCGACACCATTTCTTGAAGCTTCTGTTGTTGCTCCTGGGCTTTGGTCATGGATCGGGTGAGTGGTCGGTGGCCCGTCGAAGCGCGGATTTCCTCTTTTCCGGAGGCCATGTAAACAGTATGCACCGTTATATCCCCAGACTTAGGGCGTTTGGGCTCTGCTTCTTTATGGCCTGCCACGTTCATAGGAGCTTTCTTTGGCCTCCTTCTCTTTCGAGCAGCTGACGTTGAGGGGACCGTTGCAGCGGGCACCCAGGTGGTTGTCGTCCTTTGTAGCTTGCCAGGAAGGTTCTTTTCCTGTTGAACCTTCAGCTTCTTCTATCGGCGGGGATAGTCTTGATCAATCACCGATTCTTGGACCCGTCACCAGACTTTGTAAACTTTGGAGGACGACCGTTGAGGGGGCTGATCCGGCATTATTTCTGTAACATTCTCCATCGGTGGAGGAGATCTTTTCAGTACGGCGGTAGAAGAGTTCCTGCGCACCTTGTTCAGCAGTTCAAACCTGTTCCTGGTTGGAATAGCAGCATTGGCTTCCGCCGTTGGGGCTGGTGGAGTTAGCCCAGAGGGGGAGTTGCCCCAGCCTTCTTTACTCGGTGCCAATGGCGACGTCGAGCGTGTCGAGCTGTTGGGATTGTTTCAGCTTGAGGGGTGACTTCGTCTTGCCCCCTGTTCAGGTGAGGCACCGCAGGTACCGGCCTCTTGAAGACCGACGTCCGTTGAGTAGCGGTATCCAATCTGTCAAAGACAGACTTTTGAGTAAGAACGGGAGCCAGAGTGGAAGCCGGAACAGTCAGTCTTGTGAAGACCGACCCTTTGGCAGAAAAAGCCGCCTTGACGACTTCAGGAGCGCGGCTGGCTATCCTCTTCGGAATAATCTTTTCTGGAATTGCAGGCTTCATCATGGGCCCACATGAACTTTGGCCCAATCTAGCGAAGACTGAGGCACTAGAGCTGGACGACCCGTTGAGGGGGGGCGCTGTAGTTGTAAGCCGATCGAAGACCGACTTCTTTGGAGCTTCTTGTGTTGGTATAGGGGTGTTGAAGCTCATTGGTGGGAGCATGGTCCCGAAAAACAATCCAGTGGTGGCCTGAGTGACCTGTTCCACCGGCACCGTGAACAGAGAGGCCGCTTTGGGCCCATAAGCTATGCCTCCAGATGAGGCGGAGCGTGAGTTGCAATTGCAGTTGGAACACTTCACGCAAGTAGACATCATTGTTTTCTACACCCAGCAAGACACCAAATCTTAGTATCTCGAACCCAAGGGCAACCATTAACAAACCACGATTCGTTCACGAACGCGACACACGAAGTGTGGAGTGGAAAGAGGAAAAGGTTCCACCGGGCGTGCCAGAATCTGTTTACCGCCGGAAACCGGGAAGACAAACGTCTTTCCTGTATCTGGGGGCAGATGCTAATTGATGCTATCCGTCCACCTCTCTGAAGATACCAAGTTGATTTATGGCACCATGTATCGAAGGTTTAAACGGATACGACCGATATAGCAGACTTCGTCAGATTCCCCCTCATTTGAGGGGTTTTTGATTGTGGGGACGCTCTTCTCTGCAGGCGCAAGCCCCTGCAGTTAATTACGCTACCGCATCGCGGTAACCACTTCCTCCTTCTCCAGATGGTCACTTCGTGTCATGGGTGTTTGTTTTGTTTGTGGTTGCCCGTGGATTGTATACGGAGACTAATTTATGTTGTCTCCCGTAGGGCGTGGATTATTCCAAATCCGTATCTTCTTAAATTTGGGTTTTGGTTTGGGTTTAAGGATACGTTAGTCTCATTTAAGACTAAGATCAACTTAAACGTTTGTTAAGGATACATTAGTCTAATTTTAGACTAAGATCAACTTAACGGGATCGTTTAGATCCGACAAAAGAGCATTTGAACTCTATTGTTTAGTTTAGAGACATTACGGTCGATTACCAGTTTAAGGACATGGTGGTCCAATGTTAGTTTAAGGACATCTCGGTCCAGTGTTAGTTTAAGGACGTCTCGGTCCAGGTTAAGGACATCGTAGTCCATGAGTTTAAAAACCCCACAGTCCGGTTTAGAGACATCGTAGTTTATAAGGTTTAAGGACATCGTAGTCCATGAGTTTAAGGACCCCACGGTCCGGTTTAGAGACATCGTAGTCTATAAGGTTTAAGGACATCGTAGTCCATGAGTTTAAGGACCCCACAGTCTGGTTTAGAGACATCATAGTCTATAAGGTTTAAGGACATCATTGTCCATGAGTTTAAGGACCCCACAGTCCGGTTTAGAGACATCGTAGTCTATAAGGTATAAGGACGTCATAGTCCATGAGTTTAAGGACCCCACAGTCCGTTTTAGAGACATCGTAGTCTATAAGGTTTAAGGACATCGTAGTCCATGAGTTTAAGGACCCCACGGTCCGTAGAAATGTGTGGTTGTCGGGACCCGTCACCTCTCTGAAGACGTTGAAGGATTACAACGACAGATATCAGAAGAGTAAAGAGATGTACCCTCGAACCGGTGTGAGTTGGTTAAAAGAGCTGTAGCCCAGTTTGGGACTGAGATCTGTTGAATATTCATGAGCAGATGGGCTTAATTAAATATAAGTTGAGGACTTATGTCCATAATTGGGCTAAGTCCAATAAGATTAAAATGTTTAACATTTTATTGTTCTAACCTTTACTTGGGCTTGGCCCCTTTAATAATGCTGAGCATTAGGTCCTGAAATTTTTTGTCTTGCATTGAATGCATAGCATTCATCAGAACAATGTGTATTCTAACAGCGCGCCATGTGGCGCGCCAGGCGCTTTGCGCCAATTAAAGAGCGTATTGCGCTTCTGCCAAGTAGCGCACACGAAAAGGACATGTGCCGCGCTCGGCGCTAAGCGCCAGTTTATAAGTGCATTACGCTTTCAATTTGTAAGCGCGTTGCCCTAGTTTAGTGGCGCACCAGCGAGTGATACGTGGCGCGGTTGGCGCTAAGCGCCAGCCCATGAGCGCAGTGCGCTATTTCAGAAGCGCAAAGCGCAAGTGCATACATGGTTGGCACGTGGCACGTTATGCGCTGAGCGCCGGTCCAAAGAGCGCAGAAGCGCAGTTCAAGAGTGCAAGGCACTTTTCAATAGCGCAAAGCGCATTTGATCAAATTTATGATCAGAGAACAAGTTTATGTTCTTTTTTTTAAAAGCGGCTTTGCCTCAAGATTCAAGAACAAAAGTTCTTATTTATAAAAAGGCGCTGCCTTTGTAGATCAATGATCTGTGAATGAAGTAAATACTTCTTTTTGTTTTTATGATGAGATCTTTTGATCTCTTTTCTTATCAAAGACCTTGGTCTTTTGTAGATCTATGATCTTATTTAGAAGATAATTCTTCTTTTCATGAGATGATTTCATCTCTGTATTCAAGAATCATGTTCTTTACCTTGATGAAAATGATCTTCTTTTGCTAAGAGCTTGCTCTCTTTCTTTTGAGTTTTCTCAAAGTTTGTAGGGGGGTTTCTCTATATCAGACTTGAAGTCTTGGGGCCTTTATATATGGCAAACTGATTTGTTAAATCAGTTGAAGAGATCTTTCTCTGATTGATTTGGGGATGTTTCCCCACAGTTGGATCTTTGATCCTAGGGTTTCTGTTTTACAGAAGGCAATCTTCTTGTTTTTAAGAAGATTGGAAAGATCTTTCCGTAACAGAATTTTAATTCTGATTAATTAATAATTTATTCTTAGATCTTTTGATCTAACGGTGGGGAATTCTTAATTCCAGCGCAGGCGCACCTACGTTTGCCACGTGGTGCGCAGCGCAGGGCGCATCGCACCATGCGCTAGCGCACCTACGTTTGCCACGTGGCGCGCAGCGCAGGGCGCAGCGCACCTACGTTTGACACGTGGCGCGCGCTGGATCTGAAGCGTTGCTTCAATTCTTTTGAATTTTGAATTTTTAAAACAGAGGTTTGCTCTTATTAGGGGTGCATTGCCTAGGGCGCAGCGCACTTGGCGCTAGCCCATCTGTGTTTGACATGTGGCGCGCAGCGCAGAGTGCTGGATCTGAAGCGTTGCTTCAATTCTTTTGAATTTTGAATTTTTTAAAACAGTGTTTTGCTCTGATTGGGGGTGCGCTGCCTAGGGCGCAGTGCACTTGGCGCTAGCCCATCTGTGTTTGACACGTAGCGCGCAGCGCAGAGCGCTGGATCTGAAGCGTTGCTTCAATTCTTTTGAATTTTGAATTTCAAAACAGAGCTTTGCTCTGATTGGGGGAAACACCAGTATTTTTCCACGATGATGATTCATTGATGATGTTATGTTGTATCTCATACCCAGCATTTATTTGATATGCATTTTTATTCATGTGGATGTATTACCCTGATGGTGTACCTTGATCATGATTGTTGCATATCTATATTGACATACTTATGCTATCAGATTACATGTGATAGGTTTATCGCTGTTCGTGCATACTTGCGATTATGGTATGATGTTATTTACTATTCATGAGTTGGTAACTCACCCCCGTTGTGCCACAGTGTTTTGCAGGATTTATCCTCAGAGTAGTCGCGGCAAGGCTTCTTATTATCTCTACTTTTGCGGATACTGCTACGGTTGGCTGTGAGGCCTTTTGTTATACGTGGGTTTTGCGGTTATCCGATAATGTTCATTATTTATCTTTTGTATCTAGTACTCTCCATCTACCACTTCATGTATTTGACTTAGAGACGAGTTGTGAGGATCGATGTTGTATATTTTTTTGACTCTGGGTGCTGTGCTCGTGGAAGCCGGCCTTGTTATAAAGTTTTACCTCCTTATGTTGTTTTCATTTATATTTCTTCGCTACGGCGTCGTATATATGCTTTTGGTGGTTGTTTCCGCCGTTGGTCGTGATTTTCTCCCTTTGGGATGCTTTATTTATAATTTATGTTGTACACGTTTTCGGGGCTAGTTTTTACAAAGGAGGTGCTGCCGAAATTTTTTAAGAAAGTAAACTTAAGTTTAAAGATTTTTAGTTGAGATTTCCGAAGGTTTTTATTTATGTTTTCTCCACTTATCCCTTTTTGGGGTGGTTTAGATTTCTGGGTTTCGGCTTACTTAAATTGCGTACGCCTGTTGACATCATGTGGTTTAAGTGCCAGTCACGTGCCTAAATTTGGGTCGTGACAAAGTTGGTATCAGAGCGCTAGGTTTTAACTTTCGGAGTGTAGGATGAACTTGGTATGATGGAGTAGGTAGCTTAAGCAGAGTGACGTAGCGTGTGTATGTTCCGCGGCAGACTTACGACACGGTACTCCGCCTAAGTGACCTTAGGAATTATTGCTTGAAAATTCCTTCCGCGATTTATATACATCCTTGCGATTCGATTTCTATGTTCTTATCGAATCCTATTTTCATTTATAGCCATTATGCTACCGAAGACTATAAGGGCGCAGAGAGCGGCCGCGAGGGCTGAGGTCAGAGTTGACTCGTCGGAGACGAGGACTGACAGGGCGGTACGCCTGTTGTACCGGAGCATATTGATCAACCGTCGATGGACCGTATTGCTAGACTTGAGGCCGGTATGCAGGATATACGCCAGATGATGGGGTCATTGGTTGAGGCCAGTCGGGCGTGGAGACAGGATGTCGTTCCACCTGTTGCGGGGACCGTGATGGTTCCTACTGTTCAGGCAGTTGTACCTGCAGCTACAGAGGTGATAACTGTATCGTTATCTGAGTTCATGAGGCTAAAGCCTCTTGTAACACACTAGTTCATTTATACCAGTTCTATTATGAGTATTTCTTTAATTATGGTATTTTCTTGATTTATTGTGTTTTGGGTGCGAATAGTGTTTTGACATTTGTATTGCACCCGACCCGCTTGCTGGAAACTCGTCTTGATTCCTATTTATGACTTATCCCGGCTTATTATGTGGATCCGTGCACTTTCATATTTTTATATACTGCATACTGGCATTATATCTGGCATCTGCATTTTTTTTAATATAACATTTAAAGTCAAATAAAATATTTTAAAAATATCTATCATGGCTTGCATGATACCCCTAACCCCGTCGTAGCATCCGCGTATCTTTTTCTCGTCCCGTTCAGCGAAACACACTCGTTTGGATGGCTACATGCACGTGCGTGCATCCGTTCTTGGGGGTATGCTTTTCGTGATCCGGATATCCCGTTTTGATCTTGGTCGACACGTATATTTTCCGTATTTTAAAACTGGATTTTTAGACCCGACCCGGGCGTGTTTTGGACTATTTTTGAATTAGCCAAAAAAATCAAATTCTTTAACTAATATTATATTTTATAATTCTAATGGTTATTATAATTATACATACTTTTAATAAAATTTATAGCTAAATTTTTTTTTAAAAATTTCAAAAGAAATCTTTTTACAACAGAACTCTCTCTCTCTCCCTTTCTCTCTCTCTCCCTTTCTCTCTCTTCTCTCGATCACTATTCATCGCGAGATCCCGTCACCTTCCTTCCGCTATGCTCACATCCCTTCTTCCTTTCTTCTTCTTTTTAAATCCCTTCCGCTTCGTCCACGAGAACCCTAACCCTAACCCACACCGCGCCTTGCCTCGTCGTCGCCTCCTCACCCCGCCATCCTCATCTTCTCCTCGACCTCGCCTCCACCACTTCCATAACCTCTCTCTCGTTCACCCGAGACCCATTACCGACCACCACAAAACCAACCCAAGAAACCCAACTCCTCGCCTGCCCTCGCCTCGTCGCCGCCACAACCACTGCCCCCTTCGCCTCCTCCTCAACCACCTCTACACCTTCCTCATCCCTCTCTCCCGACCTCCTGACACCACCACCTCTTCAAACCGAGCTTTCCCTGCACACTCCGACCCCCGCGATCCTAGATACTCCACCGTCTGCACCTTACTGTCGACGGCCCATCGTCGTCAACGACTCTCTCGTCTTCCTCTCTGATCCCTGAACACCAACCCTTCCTCGCTTCTTCTTTTTCTTCTTCTTCTCTTCTTACTTTTCTTGATTTCGCTTTTCCGGTGATCACTGGAGCCATGCTGCTGCCGACGATCCAAGTAATCCAGTGAACGTCCCCTACCTGCGTGGTTATCCTCTTGCCTTGCCTGGACCCGTCCCGCGTGCTGTGTGTGCGTTGCGACGTTTACCGACGTCGGACGTACCGAACGCACCCGTCGTGTGTTCCACTCAGGCAAGTTTATCTTGCTACATGCTATACTGCTATATTTTGCATTCATGCGAATAATAATATTACATATTGTTTAGTTATGCATCCAATGTTACAGTTTTACAGTTTTACAATATCCGTTCGCATCCGTACAGTTTATTACATATCTAGTCGCATGCAAGTTTATCTTGCTACATGCTATGATACATATTTTGCGTCCATATGAATAAAAATATCACATGTTTGCTGCATTGTACATCCATATTACTGTTTTACTGTTTTCGGATAGCCGTATGCATCTATATCATTAGTTACATATTTGGTTGCATGCAAGTTAGCTTGATACATGCTATATTATTATACTTGCATCTATATTAATAAAAATATTGCATATTTATTGTATTGTGCATCCATGTTACAGTTTTACCGTTTTTTCGATATCCGTTCGCATTCGTATCATTTATTGCATATCTAGCTGCATGACATATCATATTATATCATATTATTGTTACATTAGTACCCCATGCTTGATAATGTGCATCCTGCATAGTCATGATGTAACCCTTGATAGATATTTGTGCATCCATGTTTTTACCGTACATCCGTACTTCTACCGTGATTCAATACTTGCTACATCTTACTGTTGGACACCTATATGTTACACTGTGCACTACTTGGCATGATCTGATACACCACTACTTGACATGTTACCTGATCCTGTTTCTAATGCCGACAATCCTGACTTGTTGTCCCAATGGACATATCCTGTTGTCTGCATAGACAAACCTGTACCTGCTTGATTCTGTGTTGGCATTAGCTCCAGTTTATCAATACCTGACTTGAACACATAACCTTAGGGGTATGGGGAAATCAAAGGTGGAACCGAGTGTAACTTAAAAGGGTATTACTTGATCCGTGGTCTCGGGGGGTAACGGGACAGATTCATTCGTGATTTTTCTTGATCCGTGGTCCCGGGGGGTAACGGGACAGAACCATTCTTGGTTCACATATCCTGATCCGTGGTCCCGTGGGGGTAACGGGACATATTCTTTGAGTTACATGAGGAGTACATCAATTGATTTCGAATAAATTTGAAATAGAAAACCCAGTAGCATAGTTTAGATCATTTACCACACTTCACCCGCACATATACATTTCACTGTTCATACTCGTGTTACTGTTATACACTCATTACTGTTACTACTCATGCCTGCATATCTTGTTACCTCATGATTATATTTTATTGTTTGATATTATGACGTACTGACGTCTGAGTTTTGCATGGCCCAGATCCTCTATCTCTGTCGCAGGCCTTTCAGGAGTATTTCAGCCAACAGGCCGAGCAGTGAGGATCCTGTTAGTAGCTAGTTAGTTTAGTTTTATTTTCATACTTTCATTCTTGATATGAGCCCGTATTTTGGGACATACTTTCCAGATGTTATTGTTATTTGGATTTATTGCTTCCGAATATTATTTCTTGACTCGTTTATTATGGCATTTGGACATGTACTGGATAGTTTATTTTATTTCTACTGTTCTTAATATCTTATAGACAGCCGTAATGTGACTGTAGATGAATGTTTCCTAGCCACATGTAGTATGGTTGGCTCTGTCACGTGCCGATCTTAGCACACTCTGGGAAACAGGGCGTGACAGGATTTGTTTGGTATCAGAGCCATAGGATTTTGGTTAATCGGGTTTGATTCTTTTGTAGTTGGGTATTGGACCCAATACACGAATCAGAATACTCGTAACTAGGAACATGTCCTTCCACATTGTTCTCGTGATTCTTGAATCATATCTTTCTCTTGATCCTTTGTCTTGACGATATGCAAACAACTTTGCATCTCGGCTTGAAATCTTTTTGGTTCCCTATTGGTTATCCTTTCTTATTCCTTTGATTCTGATACTAGGATTTGGGCGACTTGAACGGAGTTATGTGATTGTAACTATGAACTGCAGCATGGTTACAATGCGGTACTCTATTTAAGTAACTTAGAGTCCTAGTCTTGATTCATTTCCTTATTTTATGGTTGTGATATTACCTTGCTTCTCTCAGTTTCATTGCTTACCAGTTCATGTTTTATCGCAAGCTTGAATCCTGTTTATCGTGCTAATCTTCTTCGGTATCTTGGCTTCGGATAAAGTTGTTTCAGGTATCCTACTTGTTCATGATTTTCCCGCATTAGCATTATTCGATTCTGGTGCATCCCATTGTTTTATGTCGTCCAAGTATATTGCCGCACATTCGATTTCTTGCATGACCCTGTCTAGTTGTTAGGACATACACACCGGGAATGAGAAGATCATATCTAATAGTGAGTGCAAGGATTGTTCTGTTGTTATTTGCGGACGAGAGTTATTTGCAGATTTGTTGGTGATCGATACCGGCAGTTATGAGGTTGTCTTGGGAATGGACTTTCTCGGCACTTTCCACGCTCACATTGATTGTAGGGCAAAGAAAGTGATTTTCCAGATTCTCGGACATCCGGAGTTTGTTTTTGTTGGAGGTAGCAGTTCTGTCGGGCCAGTCGAGTTTAGGGCTAGGCCGACAAACAGTGTTCTTTCGTCGATGGAAGTTGATAAGGAGGAGGCGCCAGCTGTAGTTCGAGAGTTCATGGACGTGTTCGAGGACATCTCGGGTTTACCGCCATGACGAGATATGGAGTTCGCGATCGATCTTGTTCCTAGTGCAGCGCCAATCTCAAAGGCGTACTATCCGATGGCACCAGTGGAGTTGGAAGCAGTAAAGAAGCAGGTTACCGAATTGCTTGAGAAGGGTTGGATTCGCAGCAGTAATTCACCTCGGGGAGCTCCAGTTCTTCTAGTCAAGAAGAAAGATGACACAAGGAGGATGTGCATCGATTATCGAGAATTAAATCGGGTGACTATTAAGAACAAGTACCCGATCCCTCGCAATGGCGAATTATTCAAACAACTTAGTGGCGCAAGAGTATTCTCGAAGCTGGATTTGCGATCCGGATATCATCAAGTTCGAGTTAAATCAGAGGATATTTGCAAGAATGCGTTCCGAACTCGGTATGGATATTACGAGTATTTAGTGATGCCATTCGGAGTCACGAATGCAACGGCGATATTTATGGACTTGATGAACCGAATCTTTTCACCGTTCTTGGACCAGTTTATAGTGGTGTTCATTGATGATGTTCTGGTCTACTCGAGGAGTGTTCATATCATAATATTGCATTATTATATTCCCCATTCTTATGCATTTTACAATAAAACAGGTGCTTTTGACCCATGTCTGCAACATAGTACAGGTTACAGGTTCTTGGAAGAAAAACAGTGAAAAAGACAAAAGACAATACAAAAGAGAGACTTTGACCAACAAATAGAAGGATCTTAATCAAGCCTACACAAAAGATCAGTACAAGGCAACACAAGGTCCAAGATCGCGAAGACACGGTTAAAGTCTACCACAATTATTCACTGGAAAATCTGGACGAAACCTAGAAGTCAATTTGAGAAAAGTACTAAAGCAGTAGGAAGAACAACATGACAGGAAGCAGTACAAGAAAATTCAGCAAACGAGCCCACATTTTGGCCACGGAACCGCGGCCAAACCCTGGCTGCGGCCGCGGTTCCGCGGCCGTGTTGCGCACGTAGGAGTTAAAAAATTTACCATAATTCGAGGTGGCGCTGAATAGTCTTCCTAGGGGTATTTTTGTAAAAGCACACATGTGGCAATTGTAAACCTAGGGTTTTCTATGTCTTATAAATAGAGACCCAATTCATTGTATTTTTTCATGCCTCTTTTCATCAATAAAAATTCAGATTTCTTTTAAAGATTTAGAGAGCATCAATTTGTAAGTAGGTTTGTTTTCTGCCCTAGTTCTAGTTTTAATTTCTGACCTAGATAATTTGTATTCTTGCCATAGTTTAATCTAGTTTAGAATTTTTATTAATTTGCAGTAGATCTTTCATCTCTTAAATCAAAACAAAATAAAAATTATGTCTTTCGTAGATCCCTCAATGAGCGAGTAGTTTCCTCGCCTGTTAGGGTTAGGAATAGGGAAGGGTTTGAGAGATGAAGATTTCTCATCTCTTTCTTTGCCAATCTCTTATGAAAAATTAGGACTCCATGCATACTTTCATCTTTCGCTCCCTACGGCACTCTACCCACGAGGTAACGGTGATCCGTAGTATAAAAGACCGGAGTTGAAGGTTTTCCATGGAGGTTAGGGTAATGATTAAGAAAGGACGGACAAGGATCTAGAGGAAGAAATATCTTCCTAATCATCATAATCCGCTTTATTAATAATTACCATAACTCCTAATATGATATCTAATTTAGGGCATTGAAAGAGGTGTAGATCTTTATTTACCAAACTTTACCTAAACCTAATCCTAGCAAGTTTCTTAATCCTAGTATAACACAACTTAGTTTTTAGATTTAATTAAAAGACCAAACACCATTTGGAATTAGCTCGTAAGAACATTTAGGAGATTTACAACATCCCTGTGGACCGACCCGTATTCACCGGCTAGCTGCAAAGCGACGCCGTTCTTGATTGCGGTAATATATTTTTGATCGATAAAATCTCTCTAAATCAAATGGCGCCGTTGCCGGGGATGGCGTAAAATTTCCTTTTTGTAATTTCGGGTTAATATAAAATATAAAAACCATAAAAATTGAAAAAATCAAAAATATAAAAATTCTATCATCTTTTATTATTTGAAGGGTTTCTTGCGTGAATCTTTGCAGGATCGACGGATCTGAACCAATACAGAGAGAGAAACAGAAATCAGGAGATCAAAACAGAAGGGAATTTCAACACCAGAGCAGCGGAGAATATCCGGAGACCTGAACCCACCATCGAACCGTGTTTCCGCCGCACAAGCGTCCTACAGCCGCGGATCCGCGGTCCCTCCTTGACATCAGCGCGCGAAAATTCTCTGTTTGTTTCCTCTTTCCCTCTTCTGCCAAATCCCCATATATCTTTTGCCAAATATTCTGCAGGATTTTTTGCGCTAAAAAATCTTCCCCCTTCCAATAATTGATTTTCTGCAGGATTCTTTACGCCACGCTTAAAAGAAAATTGATTGCAAGTGATTTACTGTTTTGCATATTTTAATCGGACTTTAAGGGGCTTTTGACCAATTCAGATTGGGTGGGGATTTCATCACCCTTCCCAGGACCCCAGAAATCACATAAAGCATTTACATTGACCATTCTTAATTAAAAAATACTAGACTCAGCTCTAAGGACGTCGCGCTCAATAGGACAGAAGACTAGTTATAGGCATCGGGCGTTAATCCTAACCTGACTTTACGGTGTCTAGGCAAGTGTGTCTAAGGCAAGTGGTTACTTAATTAGGACCACTACTTTCATAGTGGGGAGCCTCCCACTTACCTGGCACTTACCTGGCCGCAATTGGTGGTGAAGAGGCGGTTTGAGGTTCTATTTCTAGCCCTTTGGAATAGTTAGGAGCTGTCTAGCTGACCCTAGATCTAGGCCTTTTTGTGCATTTGTGGTTAATTGCATTTATGTCAAAAAGTCTCTTTTCAAAAATCTTTTTGCAAAAAGCTCACATAAAAAAAGGAAAAATCTTTTCAAAACTTGCAACTTGTCGCTAAAGAAATCTTTCCACCTCACTTACACCACTTCTTCTTATTGACGTTTTCGTACCTACACGGTCTATCTTTCACCCTTTTTGACTACACTACCTCTTTAGTGTATGTCCGGTTGGACTAGGGACACTAGCACCCGATTAGTCCGTGTTTCGTTGGTACCGACCGACGAACCTTTCGACTCCGAAGTCGAAATCCTTTCCACTTCTTCACTTTCACCTTCAAATTCTTCTTCCGAAGGTATGTCGGGATACAATCCTAACAACACCTTACCGACGGGAATGATTCCGCCTCCGTTAGGTGTGAATAACCCGAATCACCCGCCTGTTGAAGCGCCCCAACGAGTTGCGCTCCAGGATCTTTTCTACCCCATCCGCACCGCCCTACCTACTTGTCTTTCCCTTCCACCGGCAAATTGGGACAATTTCGAGCTCAAACCCCACTTCATCAATATGCTGCCAAAATTTCACGGATTGGAGTCCGAAGATGCTTATATCTTTATCAACAAATTCCAAAACGTTTGCGCTATGATGAAAACAACCCAATTAAGCGACGATGCTATAAGACTAAGGGTCATTCCTTTCACCTTATGTGACTTAGCGAGAAGTAGCTATACAGCACAGCGTCACATTCAATTAAGAATCGGGAAGAGTTTGTGAAAGCCTTTCTTAAAATGTTCTATCCTCATCACAAGACTTCTAGAATCCGTAATGAGATTATACAATTTTCTCAGGTTCCTTCTGAACCATTCTGGAAGTGTTTTGAAAGATTCAAAGACCTACTCGCTCAATGCCCTCACCATGGGATCGAAAATTGGCAACTTTGCCAAACATTATACGAGGGATTGAACCCGGCAACGAAGCAGTTGCTCGAAACCATTTGTCAAGGTCACTTTCTAACCAAATCTAGTGACAAAGCGTGGCAGTTTCTTGAGGATCTTAGTGAACAAACAATTCAGTGGGAGAGCACCAAGACTACATCATCTTTTTCTATTGGTCAGTCTAGGGCATGCATACATCAATTAGATATGTCGATTGCTATGAAGGCCGAGATGGCTGCTCTTACGAAAAAGCTAGAAGCGATTGAGACCAAAATCTCATCGCTTTCTCCTGCCCCTGTTGTGCCTCCACGAACTGTTTGTGCTTGTTGTTCGGATCCATCACATCTAACAGAAGAGTGTCCTTACAATTCATCTACTCACGGACATGATCAAGTCAATGCTGCCTTTCAGCAACGACAAAGAAATGATCCATACTCTTCGACATACAATCCAGGTTGAAAGAGTCACCCAAATTTCGCTTGGAACCAAAATCAACAATTCCAAGGAAACATCAATTTTCAAAGGCCTCCTCCTCCATAACAACAAGCACCACCACAAACACAATTTCAACAACCTTTTCAATAGCAACCTTACCCTAATCAAGTGAACAATTTTGTGCCTAACACTTCTTACCCGCCAAACATTTTTGTTCCACCTCAGAATGACAGGGTTAGCTCGCTCGAAAGAAGTCTAGATGCGTTCCTAAAGCAATCTACACAATCCGCAGCTAGGTTAGAGACTTCTATTCAATCTTTGGTGCAAAACAGTGCCTCACACGATCAAAGCATCAAATCTATTGAGGCACAAATCGCACAACTCAATACTGCGTTGAAAGAGCGAGAAAAAGGAAAGCTTCCATCTCAACCACTGGCAAATCCCTGTCACGCACATGTTGTATATGAACAGCAGAATCGTAACGTAAATGCTGTGACCACGTTGAGATCCGGAAAAGTGTTGCACACTAATGTGGGTATTAACCATGACACCCCTGCCGGTGGTCCTTCTTCATCTTCTTCACCTTCTTCTTCTTCTTCGTTAGAGCCTATTCTTCATCCTTCACACGGCTCTACTTCTTCTTGTAAGTTCACGTTGCCCACCCCGGTACTTACGGGGAGGCGGAAAACGGAATAAAAATCAAATTTTTGTCAACTTAGGCAACATAGACTAGACAAAGAAGGATCTTTGCTAAACAAAAACAAGCTAAAGCTAACTAGTAACTAGCTAAGTGTTAGAAAGGTTATACCTAGGGCTTTATGTCCTTCTCTCCTTGCTCCTTGGAGTAGTGGAAAAGGGTCACCTTGGTCGTCTTCTCTCGTTGAAGAAGGATCCACCCGAAAGCCTCAACCTTTGGCTTCAACTCCAAGCTAGAAGTAACTAGGGTGCAAGAAGTGCTAATCCTTGAACCCTAGATGTGAGTAGAGATTATCAAGAAAGGGTTTTTCTCAAGCTCAAGTGTTTCTCAACACATGAGAGGGGAGAGCTTGAGAGAGAGGAAGAACAAGAGAGAGAAAAGGAATGATAGAATGAGAATAAAATGGAACCATTCTCACATATATGTGTGAATTATTGTAATTAGATAATTAGCTAGATAATTGTCATGGTTAATCAAGACATGACCATTATCATTTCATTTTTAATGCAATTTGCAAGGATCAAAGAGCATCTTCCAAATGAAATGATGATGGTCAAAGTGTCAACCTAGGTCAACAAGTCAAGGAGGTCAAATGGTCAACAACCATAACCATGCACAATTATATTAAACTAATATCAATTAACAATAATACACACATGAGCATTAGGGTTAATAAAATGACAATAGTCATTAACCCTAATCAAAGTCCTCTCCCTCTGTCTCAAGCAACTGTGCATACGCACCCGTATTCGTGATCCGAGGAACACGAATACAATGAGAAAAACCAATCCCAAATCATATACTAGGATCTGGATTAAACCAAAGCCCGCTAGTATAAGCTGTCCGGACAGCAAACGTGCACAAGTGCGCGGATGTGAACGAACCCTGTCGCAAAACCATGCGACCTCTACTCATTTTTCCTAAAGGCGAATAGCTCTGTGTGTGGGACTCTAAAGACTCGACGCTACGCTGGCAGTGGGTTTAACCACAGACCGAAAGCGGCACTAGCTGTACGTAACGGTCCCTAGGTAGATGCCGATAAGAAGACTGACGAGGTGAACCCCATCTGAACTCCTACTGAGCCTGTATGTGACGGTCTCCGTACAGTCCGGTCTGTTCGTCTGATACATCGCATGGCGGGCCTAGGGGGGCCGGTGAACGTCAGTCCCCTAATAGCGGTACAAGTCGTGTCGGAGTGTAGCCCAGAACACCCTGAGATAACACTGGAAACCTACCAGTATATCTCGCTTGCCCTGGCCAGGGACTACTTGTGTAATGGCTCTCCTAGACACAGCGCGATGTCAACCCCCAATACCGGGAGAGACGGATCCTATCTAACCGTCACTGCCTCCAAGTGCTTCAGGACTGCACCCAAAAACTACCTGTTTGCATGACTCCTTTGAGCCGTGGTAGGGTAGTAATCAAAGTGCAGTGGGAACACACTCGAGGCGAAGTGACAGTGTCAAGTCAACGGACTAAGCTGTACTCATGTCACCTGGGAACTGATAACTGACGATAGGTATAATACCAACCAACAGTTCCCGATGAGTCCTGTCCAGTTTACTCGTAACCTAACGAGCACCCGTATACTATCTCAAGTACGACGTACTGACGGCTGTGGGACAGACCGTCTCCCACACTGGGATGAGAAGCGCATACGCTAGTCTACTCCGGAGTATCGATGCCCTGTCTCGATAGTCCAACGACCAGGGACCTGTATAAGGATGTGCTTATAGATTACCCAGCTCCCACGAGTGCGAGCGCCATCACAACGCTGGTAATCAAGCAAAGATCCTAAGGGCTCTACTAATATGTATATCAGCGATAGGCTAAAAGAAACAAATGCACATATTATAGTAGAGACAAACCAAGTAGCATACTACCATTTCGAGCAAGATTGTATATACAACTGTGAATATCCCAAGCTTCCATCAAGTAATATACAAACTAGTATGATACAGTAATGGCCTCTAGGACATATACACTAACAATCTCCCACTTGCACTAAGGCCATGTACTGGCGTATCGAAGACCTATCATCTCGATCAGCCGCTCGAACTGAGTCTGGGGCAAGGCCTTGGTGAATGGATCTGCTGTGTTATCTTCTGAAGCAACCCTCCGGACCTCGATCTCCTGGCGATCCACGATCTCCCTGATCAGGTGATACCGCCTTAAGATGTGTCTGGATTTCTGATGGGACCTGGGTTCCTTTGCTAAAGCTATAGCCCCGTTGTTGTCGCAATACAGAGGTATTGGGTCAACAATGGACGGAACCACCTGAAGTTCTTTCAAGAACTTCCTCATCCAGACAGCTTCTTTTGCGGCATCAGATGTAGCGATGTATTCCGCTTCCATAGTCGAGTCCACAACGGTTTCCTGTTTGGAACTCTTCCAACACACCGCCCCTCCATTGAGGGTGAAGACAAAACCCGACATGGACTTGGAATCATCCTTGTCACTCTGGAAGCTGGAGTCAGCAAAGGCCTCAATCTGCAGGTCTTTTCCACCATACACCAAGAACATCTCCTTAGTCCTTCTCAGGTACTTGAGAATGTTCTTTACTGCTATCCAATGTTTCTCCCCAGGGTTTGACTGATACCTGCTTACCACACTCAGTGCATAAGCCACATCCGGTCTGGTACACAACATCGCATACATTATAGAGCCTACCGCAGAAGCGTAGGGTATAATAGACATGCGATCCCTCTCTAAATCGGTCTTGGGAGACATCTCTTTGGAGAGGGTGATCCCGTGACAAGCCGGTAGATTACCGCGCTTGGAATCTTCCATACTGAATCTCTTCAGTATGGTGTCGATGTACCTGGACTTTGAAAGTCCTAATATCCTCTTGGATCTGTCACGGTAGATCCGGATACCCAGAATGTATGAGGCATCACCCAGGTCTTTCATGGAGAACCTGTGTGACAAGAACCCCTTGACAGATTGTAGCATAGGAATGTCATTTCCTATTAAGAGAATGTCATCCACGTATAAAACGAGGAATACTACAGTTCTCGCTACAAATCTACAATAGATGCATGGTTCATCTGGATTTTTGATAAAGCCAAATTCCTTGACCGTCTCATCAAAACAGATGTTCCAACTCCGCGATGCCTGCTTTAGTCCATAAATGGACTTGAGCAACTTGCACACCTTTCCGCTGCTCCCACTCTGAATGAAACCTTCTGGCTGGTCCATATAGACACACTCCTCTAAATGACCATTTAGAAAAGCTGTCTTTACGTCCATCTGCCAAATCTCATAATCGTGGAAGGCAACAATGGCAAGAAGGATCCGAATGGATTTCAGCATAGCTACTGGAGAAAAGGTTTCGTCATAGTCCAAACCAGGTCGCTGACGAAAACCCTTTGCTACCAGTCTAGCTTTATAGGTCTCAACCTGTCCATCTACACCAATCTTTCTTTTGAAGATCCACTTGCATCCTACGGGTTTTACCCCATCTGGAGCAATGTCCAACGTCCATACTTTGTTGGTGTACATGGACTCTATCTCGGTCCGCATTGCATCCAGCCATTTTACCGAGTCGACGTTCTGAATGGCTTGCTGGAAGCTAGTAGGCTCATCAAAATCTATGATGCAATCCTCTCTATCCCCGTCAATGAGAAAAAAGTAGTATCTCACGTGCGGATGAGACTGCCCACTACTCCTGCGGAGTGGCGTGGGAATGTCCTGATCTTTCGAACCTCTGGTCCTACAAAGCTTTCAGTAACAGCTTGTGGTTCTGGAATTTCTTCCAGTTCTATTGCGCTCCCACTTATTTCTTTTTCTAAGAACTGATGTTCCAGAAAATGGGCATTTCGAGAAACAAGGACTTTTTGTTCCTCTGCGTAATAGAAATGATACCCCCTGGAGTCTTTGGGTATCCCATAAACTTGCACAGTACTGAGCGTGCCTCTAGTTTGTCCGCATGCTGCTTTTTGACATAAGCCGGACATCCTCAAATCCTCAGGTATTGAAGATAGGGTTTCTTCCCACTCCATAATTCATATGGTGTGGTAGGCACAGTCTTGGTGGGAACTCGGTTCAAAAGGTATGCAGCTGATTCTAGCGCATATCCCCAGAACGATCGCGGCAACTCAGCGTTACTCATCATGGACCGTACCATATCCAATAGGGTTCGGTTCCGTCTCTCCGATACACCGTTATGCTGCGGAGTGTATGGAGGAGTAAGCTGAGAGAGAATTCCATTCTCTTTTAAGTAACCCAGGAACTCGGCACTCAAGTATTCACCACCTCGATCAGATCTTAGTGTCTTTATACTTTTGCCTGTTTTTTTTTCTACTTCATTCTTATATTCCTGGAACTTTTCAAAAGCTTCGGATTTATGCTTCATCAAGAAGACATGTCCGAACCTTGAGAAATCATCCATAAAAGTAATGAAGTAAGAATAACCGCTTCGTGCATATATAGACATTGGACCGCACACGTCGCTGTGTACGAGTCCCAAGAGCTCGCTCGCTCTTTCTCCGTGTCCAGTGAACGGAGTCTTTGTCATCTTTCATTTGAGACAGGATTGACAAGTTGCATACGATTGATATTCGAACGGGTCCAAATATCCTTCTGCATGTAACTTAGTCAACCTTCTCTCATTGATGTGACCCAGTCTACAATACCATAAGAAAGTTTTATTGATTTCTGGAGACTTTCTTTTGTGTGTATTCTGGACATTGAAAATCTGTGGTTGGTTTAATACGTATATACCGTTGTTCAATGTACCTGACCCAATCAAAACTTGATTAAGGTGAATGTTCACTATATTACTTACAAATGCAAATTCATAACCTTCTTTAGACAATAAAGATACAGGAATGATATTACAGGTTGCATTTGGTACATAATAACAACTACGCAAAACCAAAAAATGTCCATCCGACAATCCCAGGTGATAGTCCCCCATGGCCTCAGCATCCATGCTAGCACCGTTTGCAACTCTGAGGGTCATGTCACCTGCCTTCAAAACTCTACGCTTTCTCAACGCCTGCAAAGAATTACAGATATGAGATCCTGATCAGGTATCCAATACCCAGGATGTAGAGTTTATTGATAGACAGTTTTCAATAACATACACACCTGAAGCTGAAGCCGCAACTCGCTTCAAATCCTGTGTTCTGTCCTTCCAAGCCTTGCAATCCTGTTTCCAGTGACCACTTTTGTGACAATAGAAGCATTCTTCCTTCCCCACTAGCTTCCCCGCTATCTTTGTTGCTTTTCCTTTTCCCTTTGTATCCACTTTACTGACACCGCCTCTTGGTTTGGCGGGGGCTTTCTTCTTCTTACCCTTGGCTTTCGCCCTGGATCTAGAAGAGGAAGATCCTCCTACAAACAAAGTGGATGTCTCCCTATCTTTCTGTAGGGTGCCCTCAGCACTCCTCAACATGTTCAGAAGTTCGGAAAGTTCAACCTCCTTTCCTTGCATGTTGAAGTTAAGGATAAACTGGGCGTAAGTGGAAGGAAGGGACTGGAGAATTAAATCAGTATAGAGTTCATTCTCCAACGTGGTCCCAAGGTCCGCAAGCTCCTCAATGTAGCCAATCATCTTAAGCACGTGTTCCGCTACCGATGATCTGACGGCCAGTCTTGCCGAAAATAGCTTCTTCGACACTTCGTATCTTGCGATACGAGACTGCTCTCCATACAGTTCTTTTGTATGGAGAAATATGGACTCTAGGTCCATATTCTCGTGCCTCCTCTGATGTTCGTTGTCCATCGAGGCAAGTACGAGGCATTTGGCCTTTGCGCAATCTATCTCCCATGTCTTACGGATTTCCTTATCCGCGACGCTGGAGGTGGGACCTGGGACAGGGTGAGCTTTGGTGGTAAGTACATACCCCAACTTGTCGTAAGTGATTGCCATCTTGACATTCCTGAGCCAATCTTTGTAGTTTGGCCCTGTCAATATGTTTTTATCTAGTAGTAACTTAAGTCCGGTCATGTTGAATGGTCGCTGCAATTAGGAGAGAGAAAAGAAACACTTTAGCATGATGCTCTTGCAAATTTAGAGTGGTTTTTAGTTTGTCTAAACTGGATGGCTCCCACTGTCTCTCGAATCCCTTCTCAAACCGTAAAGAAAGGATTAGTCAGGATCAATCTCAATGTACAATACTTGCTTAACCGTTCAGCCAGGCCAGTGTCGGTACTTCGAGGGAGGTTTTCCAACGCTTTCGCGAAGTTCCTTAATTTAAGAACCTCTTTTCCCTGCGGGCGTAGCCCCGCTAACACCTTTCTAGACACCTACTAAGTTTATAGCATTGATTGTTAAGTGAGAGTTTTCCCGAGGAGTAGCATATACTCACAGTAGGATCGGGATCCAAATATCATCGCGTGATAAAACCGAAGGAATCCTACCAGAATCATCACACTCCAAATGGTATGCAGCGCTAGCAAGTTTCAGTACTTATGAAACTCCCGATGTGGATTTTTGCCCCATGCTCTTATGACCTTGGCGTGAGGTCAAAATGTCATAAGGCACATGTCAAGTTCTTCCCATCATTATCCCGGTTAATTTGAACCCACCCGTACCTACCCTTGACGTAGGCCAAAATGGCAGTACGATTGTCTCAAACCAACGCATTCTATCTATGCAACAGATAAATATCCGGCAGCTACCAATCACTATGCCTTGGCGTGGGTCAAAATACATAGCTTGAATACTACCGAATATTTAACTGAAACGATGGAGGGCTACGGATGGTTTTGGCGAAACCGTGAACATAGTGAACTTGATATAATCGATGGAACGAGATAGCTTTTAAAAGGAGTGGTTCAAGCTCCGCGTTTAAAAGTTTAGTTTTGAAAAGAACCGAGTGGTTTTCAAAGTGTTCCAATCGACTTTTACTTTGTTTATTTTCTTGCATTAGTTCTTTTAATGCGTCCCATCATTTAATCCTACCATTGCAGAAAACAACTAAAATATGACGTACGCTTATGCCATTCGCATTCGCCACGGGGCCCCGTCATCACCCGTTAGGTTACTTAACTAACGACAGAGCGGGGGCTGGGCTAGCGCGGCTGTAAAATATAAGCAACGCCTAAATAGTTATCATATATAAATATATAGCAATGATAGACATTACAGATCACAGATGAATACATTGGATATACTAGGAATCCGCAATCCGTTCGAGCCTGCAACGAAAAGCGGATTACACGGTCGCGGTGAATAGCCAATACCCCACCCAAGACCCCTACGGGTGCGGCAAACTACCCGCCAAGTACCTGAAGCGAAGTAACCTCCCTCAACACCGTGAGTAGGCCACTCGGCACTTCGAGATACCCGGTAGTTTATGCACCCCCTCCATGGGTCTATCCTAGGAGCAAAAACAGTAAAAAGAATTATAGAATGACGGCTACAACCCTGACCCGGTTGTGCAGCCATACAAATAATAATATTACATCAATTTACATGTTACAATGAATGAAAGAAAAAGCAACACTCATCTCACATCCACCCCGGCTATTCACCCGCGACAATCCAACCCATTCATATACACATACCAACATCAAACACAGATCACAGATATGTATAACCCCGACTAATCGACATATAGCGATTAGCCGACGTTCAATACATACAAACATCACAGATATAACCCTTATAGTCAAAGTGTAGTGAAGTTCGAAAAAAATACGGATTTATAGGCCCCCAAAAATAAATTTCTATTCTGGAAAATCTGGACACATATAAACCATCTTAAAAATCCCAAAACCAAGCCAGAAATACACTGCACCAAACCCGACCCAGAGACGAGCCAAGACGGCCGCGGTTGCGCGGCAATAGCTTGCTATTGCCGCGGTACCGCGGCTCTTTAGTCGAATCAGTGGATCATTTTTGGTGGCTTTCTTCACAAAACCCTAAGATGATTTTTGGAGTATGATATATTTTGTTTTGAACAAAAAAAAATTTAACAGAAAACTAGGGTTTTGATATTTTGGTTTTTCGATTTTTCCGTTTCGAACTTCGATACACTTCACTACCTAGCTAGTTTATGTTTAGTTAGGCTCTGATACCACTGTAAGTCCACGTTGCCCACCCCGGTACTTACGGAGAGGCGGAAAACGGAATATAAATCAAATTTTTGTCAACTTAGGCAACATGGACTAGACAAAGAAGGATCTTTGCTAAACAAAAACAAGCTAAAGCTAACTAGTAACTAGCTAACTGTTAGAAAGGTTATACCTAGGGCTTTATGTCCTTCTCTCCTTGCTCCTTGGAGTAGTGGAAAAGGGTCACCTTGGTCGTCTTCTCTCGTCGAAGAAGGATCCACCCGAAAGCCTCAACCTTTGGCTTCAACTCCAAGCTAGAAGTAACTAGGGTGCAAGAAGTGCTAATCCTTGAACCCTAGATGTGAGTAGAGATTATCAAGAAAGGGTTTTTCTCAAGCTCAAGTGTTTCTCAACACATGAGAGGGGAGAGCTTGAGAGAGAGGAAGAACAAGAGAGAGAAAGGGAATGATAGAATGAGAATAAAATGGAACCATTCTCACATATATGTGTGAATTATTGTAATTAGATAATTAGCTAGATAATTGTCATGGTTAATCAAGACATGACCATTATCATTTCATTTTTAATGCAATTTGCAAGGATCAAAGAGTATCTTCCAAATGAAATGATGATGGTCAAAGTGTCAACCTAGGTCAACAAGTCAAGGAGGTCAAATGGTCAACAACCATAACCATGCACAATTATATTAAACTAATATCAATTAACAATAATACACACTTGAGCATTAGGGTTAATAAAATGACAATAGTCATTAACCCTAATCAAAGTCCTCTCCCTCTGTTTCAAGCAACTGTGCATACGCACCCGTATTCGCGATCCGAGGAACACGAATACAATGAGAAAAACCAATCCCAAATCATATACTAGGATCTGGCTTAAACCAAAGCCCGCTAGTATAAGCTGTCCGGACAGCAAACGTGCACAAGTGCGCGGATGTGAACGAACCCTGTCGCAAAACCATGCGACCTCTACTCATTTTGCCTAAAGGCGAATAGCTCTGTTTGTGGGACTCTAAAGACTCGACACTACGCTGGCAGTGGGTTTAACCACAGACCGCAAGCGGCACTAGCTGTACGTAACGGTCCCCAGGTAGATGCCGATAAGAAGACTGACGAGGTGAACCCCATCTGAACTCCTACTGAGCCTGTATGTGACGGTCTCCGTACAGTCCGGTCTGTTCGTCTGATACATCGCAGGCGGGCCTAGGGGGGCCGGTGAACGTCAGTCCCCTAATAGCGGTACAAGTCGTGTCGGAGTGTAGCCCAGAACACCCTGAGATAACACTGGAAACCTACCAGTATATCTCGCTTGCCCTGGCCAGGGACAACTTGTGTAATGGCTCTCCTAGACACAGCGCGATGTCAACCCCCAATACCGGGAGAGACGAATCCTATCTAACCGTCACTGCCTCCAAGTGCTTCAGGACTGCACCCAAAAACTACCTGTTTGCACGACTCCTTTGAGCCGTGGTAGGGTAGTAATCAAAGTGCAGTGGGAACACACTCGAGGCGAAGTGACAGTGTCAAGTCAACGGACTAAGCTGTACTCATGTCACCTGGGAACTGATAACTGACGATAGGTATAATACCAACCAACAGTTCCCGACGAATCCTGTCCAGTGTACTCGTAACCTAACGAGCACCCGTATACTATCTCAAGTACGACGTACTGACGGCTGTGGGACAGACCGTCTCCCACACTGGGATGAGAAGCGCATACGCTAGTCTACTCCGGAGTATCGATGCCCTGTCTCGATAGTCCAACGACCAGGGACCTGTATAAGGATGTGCTTATAGATTACCCAGCTCCTACGAGTGCGAGCGCCATCACAACGCTGGTAATCAAGCAAAGATCCTAAGGGCTCTACTAATATGTATATCAGCGATATGCTAAAAGAAACACATGCATATATTAAAGTAGAGACAAACCAAGTAGCATACTACCATTTCGAGCAAGATTGTATATACAACTGTGAATATCCCAAGCTTCCATCAAGTAATATACAAACTAGTATGATACAGTAATGGCCTCTAGGACATATACACTAACACTTCTAGCTCGAACGGACCCACTTCTCACAACACGAACACATCTACACGGGGATCCGTTCCAACTCCACAATCTGATCCGCAAAAATCGGACTCAACAACTTTTCAAAACGTGCCTTTTCCAAACAGGTTGAGATCCAATAAACCAACTCAATAAATGGAGAAGATTGTAGAGTTGTTCAAACAGGTTAACATAAATATCCCTCTCTTGGATGCAATCCAACAAGTTCCTTCATATGTAAAAATCGTAAAGGACTTATGCACCAAAAAGAGGAAGTCACAAGTACCAAAGAAAGTTTTCGTCGCTAGTGCTGTTAGCGATGCTCTTATCCAATCTTTACCCCAAAAGCACAAGGACCCCGGTTGTCCTACTATTTCAATAACAATTGGGGACAAGAACATCAATAGAGCACTATTAGATCTTGGTGCCAGTGTCAATTTGCTACCTTATTCTGTGTACGAGCAATTAGGCGTTGGAGAGCTTAAGCCCACTCATTGTACTCTCCAAATGGCCGACCGATCAATCACCCATCATAGGGGAGAGTTGGAGGATGCGTTAATTAGATTAGGGGATTTCATTTTCCCCGTTGACTATATTGTTATGGATACACAACCTGTAGCTAACCTCCGGAGTCAAATTCCGGTGATACTTGGTCGACCTTTCCTTGCGACTTCTAATGCGGTGATCAATTATCGTAATGGTTCAATGAATCTATCTTTTGGCAATATGATAATTGAACTCAACATTTTTAAGTTGGGAAATCAGCCTACCGAGCCTAATTCTAGCGTATTTTATGTTTGCTCGATCAATGAGATCGCGGAGGAGGACCGTGGGTTCGAAAATTTTATGTTTAATCATAGCAGTGTTGACGCCACTAGTGCAATCCTCCTAGAATCCGACACAGCTTGCACGGCGGACAACGATTATGAGTGTTTCACCTTTGTAGACGATTTTGAAGACTCACCACCCGAATTTGAGTCTTTTTCTTTTTCGGATGAGTTAGTTGAACCATCCGACTCTGTTGAGTACACTCGATTTGAACCTTTAATGGAATCCTTCGAGTTTGAAAAAGTTACACCATTGTTACCATCTATTGTTTCACCTCCTAAACTCGAACTAAAGCTTTTGCCGTCGCACCTAAAATATGCTTATCTAGGTGAGAATGAGACCCTTCCCGTTATCATCTCGGCCTCTCTAGCTCTCGAGCAAGAGAATTCCCTTTTAATGGACTTACAAAATAATTGGTAAGCTTTTGGCTGGTCTATGGCGGACATCAAGGGGATTAGTCCCCTCATAGTTGAACAGCATATACACTTGATGGATGATGCCAAGCCGGTAAGGGATCTACAAAGACGCCTCAACCCCATAATGAAAGAGGCTGTCAAGAAGGAGATTGTTAAATGTCTTGATAGTGGTATCATTTACCCTATCTCGGATAGCCAATGGGTTAGCCCCATTCATGTTGTGCCAAAGAAATCGGGCATCACGGTCATTACCAATGAGGCAAATGAGTTAATTCCTACTCGCACCCAAACTGGGTGGCGAGTTTGCATCGACTATAGAAAACTCAATGCCGCGACAAGGAAAGACCACTTTCCTTTACCTTTCATCGACCAAATGCTAGAACGATTGGCTGGGCACGAGTTCTATTGCTTTTTGGATGGCTATTCCGGCTATAACCAAGTCCCCATCGTCAAAGAGGATCAAGACAAGACCACATTTACTTGTCCTTTGGGCACTTTTGCTTATCGTCGCATGCCTTTTGGGTTATGCAATGCAGCGGCTACATTTCAGCGGTGTATGATGGGGATCTTTTCAGACATGGTTGAAAAGTTTTTGGAGATCTTTATGGATGATTTCTCCATTTTTGGTGACTCCTTCGACGAGTGTTTACTACATCTTGACGACGTTCTTACCCGCTGTAGGGATAAGAACCTAACTTTAAATTGGGAGAAGTGCCACTTTATGGTATGAGAAGGCATTGTCTTAGGACATGTCATCTCGCAAAACGGCATAGAGGTTGACAAAGCCAAAATTGAGGTCATTTCTAATCTTCCTCCTCCTAAATGCGTCAAAGACATCTGAGCCTTCCTTGGCCATGCTGGTTTTTATAGACGGTTCATCAAGGATTTTAGCAAGATTGCTAGACCCTTGACTCTTTTATTGGCCAAGGACACAACATTTGATTTTGACTCAACTTGCATGGAAGCGTTCGAGTCATTGAAACACTCTCTCATTTCTGCGCCCATTCTTTCATCTCCAGACTGGACGCATCTCTTCGAAATTATGTGCGACGCATCAGATTTTGCCATTGGTGCTGTTCTTGGACAACACATTAATAAGTTGCACGTGATTTATTACGCTAGCCGTACACTAAATGAGGCCCAACTAAACTACACAACAACAGAAAAAGAGTTTTTAGCGGTTGTGTTTGCACTTGAGAAATTTCGGCCTTACTTAATCGGCTCTCCAGTTATGGTGTATACGAACCATTCAACTCTTCGCCGCCTTTTTGCGAAGAAGGATGCTAAATCGAGGCTAATACGTTGGATTCTCTTACTATAAGAGTTTGACCTTGTCATAAGGGACAAAAGTGGATGTGAAAACGTAGTGGCCGATCACCTTTCACGACTTCCTTCTTCGCCTACACTTGAAATTCCAATCACAGATGTCTTTCCCGATGAGCAACTCTTAACCGTGTCTTGCGAACCATGGTTCGCTGATATAGTAAACTACTTAGCCACCGGCTTGATACCTAAAGATTGGTCGAAACAGGATAAACTTCGATTCTTGTCCCAAGCAAAGCATTTTTACTGGGATGAACCTTATCTTTTTAAATACTGTTCTGACCAAATCATTCGTCGGTGTGTACCGGAAAACGAGTTTAAGAGTGTGCTGTCATTTTGCCACGATCAAGCGTGTGGCGGGCACTTTGGCCCAAAGAAGACAGCCGAGAAAATCTTGCAGTGTGGTTTCTATTGGCCACGACTCTTTATGGATGCATATGAATACTGCAAGATATGCTTCCGGTGCCAACACTTGGGCCAGATATCCCGGAGAAACGAAATACCGCTCCAACCAATTTTGGTTGTGGATGTTTTTGATGTTTGGGGAATTGACTTCATGGGACCATTTCCTAATTCTTTTGGGAATGTGTATATTCTTTTGGCTTTTGACTACGTATCAAAGTGGGTCGAGGCTGTGCCTAGCCGAACGAATGATAACAAGGTTGTCGTTCGATTTCTTAAAGAACATATCTTTTCTCGGTTTGGGCACCCTCGAGCGATTATAAGTGATAATGGTTCTCACTTTTGCAATAGGACTTTTGAGTCCTTAATGCGCAAATATTCTATCACCCACAAGCTGTCAACGCCATACCATCCCCAAACATGTAGGCAAGCCGAGGTCTCGAATCGGCAAATTAAGCAAATCTTGGAGAAAACGGTTTCTAAAAACCGTAAAGATTGGTCACTCAAACTGATCGATGGACTATGGGCTTTCCGTACTGCATACAAGACCGATCTTGGTATGTCTCTATACCGGCTTGTTTACGGGAAGGCTTGCCACCTCCCAGTAAAGATTGAGCATAAGGCATTTTGGGCTATCAAAGAGTTGAATTTATTATTAGGAGATGCGGACAGCAATCGAAAGCTGCATTAAATGAACTAGAAGAGCTGCAGGGTGAGGCTTATGATAATGCCGTGAAAAACCGAACTAAGGTGTTCCATGATAAACACCTTCTGCGAAAAACAATTAAACCTGGTCAACAGGTTTTACTCTATGACACTCGGTTACATTATCACCCCGGCAAGCTCCGTTCTAGGTGAAAAGGACCATTTGTAGTTCGCACCGTTTATCCGCACTGTGCGGTTGATCTTGAAAATCCGGAGGACGGTATTTTATTCAAAGTGAATGGACATCGATTGAAACCGTTCCTCACGGCGGACCCATCGGAGGAGCTCCTGTTTTTACAGGAGCCGCTCTACACCGATTAATTCTCCTCCACTTTCACCCCCGAATTTCCAATTTTTTCCAAAAGTTTATTTCAAATAAGTTTGGGGGTGTGTATCATTTGTAAATACATAAATACAACATACCATAAAAAAATTAAACATTTTTTTTGAAAAAATAAAAAAATATTTTTGGACCTTTTTGTAAAATTTCAGAATTAATATATAAATAAATTTTTTATTTACAGATAAATTCCTCCTTTTGGAGGGTTTTTCTGCAAATTTCCATTTTTCTCCCCCTTATATAAAGACCCGAGCCCTCTGTTCTGATAACCCTAAACATTTCCTCATCTAAAAACCCTAGCCGCCTCAAGCTCCATTCTTCAGAAAACTCTCAAAGAGCCGCCGCCGATCGACCGCCTTTCCGCCGCACAAGCCTGCTCGTGCCGCGCTTCCGCCGCGATTCTTTAGCTTCACCCCCTGAAACTTCAATGGAGGTACTCTCTGCTCCTTTACTCTCTGTTTTTCACATTTTAATATTCTGTAGAATACCATGTCACACAGAATGCAATTCGAGAGGGATTTCTTTCTAGTTTTCTCACACGAAATTTATGGTAGCTACTTCGCAAACGAAATTGAGCGGAGGGGTTGGAATTTTTTGATCTACAACCACCCCTCTGCATTTGCTTTACCAGATTTAGTTACCCATTTTTATGAATCCATGGAGGATAGATGTCTAGCTGACTTAGGTTATATTAAATTGAATTGGGGAGATCGCGTAATAAACATTGATAGGGATTTAATTCACGAGGTCACACTTATACCTCGCTTACCTGCGCACGGCCACCCCCTCCAATTCGAGGATTACATGCCTCTGATGATCACCGATTGCTCGAGGGCGCCGCGACAGGGTATTCAAGCTCGATCCCTTTGTGCGAATGTCTTGACCGTGCGTCGATGGGCACAAAATAACATTTTTGGCAGCTCTCACAACACAACTTTTTTCACCCCCTCCTTACATGTGGTGCACACACTTATGACAAAGAACCCACGTTTCGATATGTGCACCGTTTTGCTTAATTCTATAGGTGTGGGGAAAAGGGCTACAAACTACCCCTGTCCTATGCTTGTCACCCAGCTTTGCCGTTATTTCCTCCCCGTCGAGGAATTTGAGGTTTACATGATGGGAGGAATTCCGGTTCGATCACTTGTTGAGGGCGTTTTTTCGTCCTACTCTAGATTGACTGATATATGGTCGCGAACCGAACAGGCGGAAGATGTCCCCGCTCGCACCCCTAGCTCTAGCTCGACATCGAGCGAGGGCGAGATGACCCCTCAAGAGCATGCACGCTTAATGAGGAGAACTGTGAGGGGAATAGATGCTTTAAGGGAGGAGTTTAGGGCGACGGCTAGGGAGTACAGCCGTCGACTGGCGGAGGTTGAGAGGGGTATTCAAACCCTATTGGCTAGGGAGGAGCGATCACGTTCACGCTCGAGAGCGCGATGTGGGACCGGGCAGTAAGGGCACTGCTTTGCTTAAGTTTGGGGGAGATGGTGGTGTATATAGTTATCTTTTGCATTGCATTGCATATTTTAATTTTTGTATATATTTTTCTTTTTCTTTTGCATTGCATCCTTATATAGAAATCTAAAAAAATGAAAAAATAAAAAAAAAAATAGAAAAAGAAAAACCCATAAAAATTGAAAATTTCAAAAAATTAAAAAAATTAATGTATTCAATTTTGGCTGTATTTGACTTGAGTTTGACAAATAGGTCAACTGGTTAGGAACAACTAGATCTTAGACTTAGTAAATTAAAGACCCTAAAAATAACCTTTCTTAAAGTTTAACGGTAGAAAGTATATGTCTTTGTAGTTTATTTAGAAATAGGCAAATTTTGAGTTCACTTCTTGGGCTAAGTCGAAACAAACGAAAAGTATTGATATTTTTATTAGAGTATAAGTTTGAAAAATAATTCCTAACTTAAGTCTAGATTCTGAAAATGTATACCCTACAAATTGCACTAACACGCTCCTTGAAACTTGGAATAGTAGAGGAGACCTTGAAATGCTCTTGTCTAAAGTCCTTAGTACGAAGAAAATGAAATATATATATATATATATATATATATATATAAGTGTGAATAAAGAAAAAAATGAACACTGGTTTTTGTGATTACTTAAGGCTAAAAAATAGAAAAATTAGCGAGGGTGCTTCATCACCTAGTGTCTTAGACCAACCGGTTTGGAAGTCACTGCTAAAGCCTTGGGTGTTGCAGGACTAGGAATTACGTTTTAAAGTGCAAACGCATTTTGTAATCGGTCGTTGGTACCTCAAGAAGTATTAACGGTCGCATGAAAGATATGTAAGAAAAATTCATTTAAAAATTCATCAATTAATAAGTGCTTTGGACAACGGACAAGGGTATGATTGCTTGATTTGAATTTCTAAGTGTATGGGTGATATATACACACACGTAGGGGTATATGATTGGAGTTTAGATGAGAGAAAGGAGTGAAGAATAGAACTTGTATCTTTAGTAAAGTTGATAAAAATTCCTAAGTAGAGATGGAACCCTAGAAGGAAAACTTAAGAGATGCCGAAAGCTAAGTAGGTCTAAAGAACGTATATAAACTTAAGTTAAATGATGAGAAAGTGTGAAGAATATGGGTGGATAATTTACAAGTCGACGATAATAGAATTCCTTGTTAGAAAACCTAATTGGAGAACAAAAGTCGAAAATCCAAATTGATAGGATTTTATGGGAAGTATCCGCTGAAAACCCTCAGGAGACAACACTCCCCCTACTAGGGACACCTAGAGGTTTAACGGCTTATTGCACAAGCTCAGTGCAATCGCGTTTCCCTGCGATAGTGAGGTTAGGTTTTTTGTCGAGAATAAAACTAGGTTTGCTCGAGGACGAGCAAAAGATAAGTTTGGGGGTATTTGTTCATATCATAATATTGCATTATTATATTCCCCATTCTTATGCATTTTACAATAAAAGAGGTGCTTTTGACCCATGTCTGCTACATAGTACAGGTTACAGGTTCTTGGAAGAAAAACAGTGAAAAAGACAAAAGACAATACAAAAGAGAGACTTTGACCAACAAATAGAAGGATCTTAATCAAGCCTACACAAAAGATCAGTACAAGGCAACACAAGGTCCAAGATCGCGAAGACACGGTTAAAGTCTACCACAATTATTCACTGGAAAATCTGGAAGAAACCTAGAAGCCAATTTGAGAAAAGTACTAAAGCAGTAGGAAGACCAACATGACAGGAAGCAGTACAAGAAAATTCAGCAAACGAGCCCACATTTTGGCCGCGGAACCGCGGCCAAACCCTGGCTGCGGCCGCGGTTCCGCGGCCGTGTTGCGCAAGTAGGAGTTAAAAAATTTACCATAACTCGAGGCGGCGCTGAATAGTCTTCCTAGGGGTATTTTTGTAAAAGCACACATGCGGCAATTGTAAACCTAGGGTTTTCTATGTCTTATAAATAGAGACCCAATTCATTGTATTTTTTCATGCCTCTTTTCATCAATAAAAATTCAGATTTCTTTTGAAGATTTAGAGAGCATCAATTTGTAAGTAGGTTTGTTTTCTGCCCTAGTTCTAGTTTTAATTTCTGCCCTAGGTAATTTTTATTCTTGCCCTAGTTTCATCTAGTTTAGAATTTTTATTAATTTGCAGTAGATCTTTCATCTCTTAAATCAAAACAAAATAAAAATTATGTCTTTCGTAGATCACTCAATGAGCGAGTAGTTTCCTCGCTTGTTAGGGCTAGGAATAGGGAAGGGTTTGAGAGATGAAGATTTCTCATCTCTTTCTTTGCCAATCTCTTATGAACAATTAGGACTCCATGCATACTTTCATCTTCTGCTCCCTACGGCACTCTACCCATGAGGTAACGGGTAGTATAAAAGACCGGAGTTGAAGGTTTTCCATGGAGGTTAGGGTAAGGATTAAGAAAGGACGGATAAGGATCTAGAGGAAGAAACATCTTCCCAATCATCATAATCCCCTTTATTAATAATTACCATAACTCCTAATATGATATCTAATTTAGGGCATTGAAAGAGGTGTAGATCTTTATTTACCAAACTTTACCTAAACCTAATCCTAGCAAGTTTCTTAATCCTAGTATAACACAACTTAGTTTTTAGATTTAATTAAAAGACCAAACACCATTTGGAATTAGCTCGTAAGAACATTTAGGAGATTTACAACATCCCTGTGGACCGACCCGTATTCACCGGCTAGCTGTAAAGCGACGCCATACTTGATTGCGGTAATATATTTTTGATCGATAAAATCTCTCTAAATCAAATGGCGCCGTTGCCGGGGATGGCGTAAAATTTCCTTTTTATAATTTCGAGTTAATATAAAATATAAAAACCATAAAAATTGAAAAAAATTAAAAATATAAAAATTCTATCATCTTTTATTATTTGAAGGGTTTCTTGCGTGAATCTTTGCAGGATCGACGGATCTGAACCAATCCAGAGAGAGAAACAGAAATCAGGAGATCAAAACAGAAGGGAATTTCAAAACCAGTGCAGCGGAGAAAATCCGGAGACCTGAACCCACCATCGAACCGCGTTTCCGCCGCGCAAGCGTCCTACAGCCGCGGATCCACGGTCCTTCCTTGACATCAGCGCGCGAAAATTATCTGTTTGTTTCCTCTTTCCCTCTTCTGCCAAATCCCCATATATCTTTTGCCAAATATTCTTCAGGATTCTTTGCGCTAAAAAATCTTCCCCCTTCCAATAATTGATTTTCTGCAGGATTCTTTGCGCCGCGCTTAAAAGAAAATTGATTGCAAGTGATTTACTGTTTTGCATAATTTAATCGGACTTTAAGGGGCTTTTGACCAATTCAGATTGGGTGGGGATTTCATCACCCTTTCCAGGACCGCAGAAATCACATAAAACATTTGCATTGACCATTCTTAATTAAAAAAATACTAGACTCAGCCGTAAGGACGTCACACTCAATAGGACAGAAGACTAGTTATAGACATCGGCCGTTAATCCTAACCTGAATTTGCGGTGTCTAGAAAAGTGTGTCTAAGGCAAGTGGTTACTTAATTAGGACCACTACTTTCGTAGTAGGGAGCCTCCCACTTACCTGGCACTTACCTGGCCGCAATTGGCGGTGAAGAGGCGGTTTGAGGTTCTATTTCTAGCCCTTTGGAACAGTTAGGAGCTGTCTAGCTGACCTAGGTGACCCTAGATCTAGGCCTGATTGTGCATTTGTGGTTAATTGCATTTGTGTCAAAAAGTCTATTTTCAAAAATCTTTTTGCAAAAAGCTCACATAAAAAAAGGAAAAATCTTTTCAAAACTTGCAACTTGTCGCTAAAGAAATCTTTGCACCTCACTTACACCACTTCTTCTTATTGACGTTTTCGTACCTCCACAGTCTGTCTTTCACCCTTTTTGACTACACTACCTCTTTAGTGTATGTCCGGTTGGACTAGGGACACTAGCGCCCGATTAGTCCGTGTTTCGTTGGTACCGACCGACGAACCTTTCGACTCCGAAGTCGAAATCCTTTCCACTTCTTCACTTTCACCTTCAAATTCTTCTTCCGAAGCTATGTAGGGATACAATCCTAACAACACCTTACCGAAGGGAATGATTCCACCTCCGTTAGGTGCGAAGAACCCGCTTGTTGAAACGCCCCAACGAGTTGCGCTCCAGGATCTTTTCTACCCCATCCGCACCGCCCTACCTACTTGTCTTTCCCTCCCACCGGCAAATGGGGACAATTTCGAGATCAAACCCCACTTCATCAATATGCTGCCAAAATTTCACGGATTGGAATCCGAAGATGCTTATATCTTTATCAACAAATTCCAAAACGTTTGCGCTATGATGAAAACAACCCAATTAAGCGACGATGCTATAAGACTAAGGGTCATTCCTTTCACCTTATGTGACTTAGCCGAGAAGTGGCTATACAGCACAGCGTCGCATTCAATTAAGAATCGGGAAGAGTTTGTGAAAGTCTTTCTTAAAAAGTTCTATCTTCATCACAAGACTGCTAGAATCCGTAATGAGATTATACAATTTTCTCAGCTTCCTTCCGAACCATTCTGGAAGTATTTTGAAAGATTCAAAGACCTACTCGTTCAATGCCCTCACCATGGGATCGAAAATTGGCAACTTTTCCAAACATTATACGAGGGATTGAATCCGGCAACGAAGCAGTTGCTCGAAACCATTTGTCAAGGTCACTTTCTAACCAAATCTAGTGACGAAGCGTGGCAGTTTCTTGAGGATATTAATGAACAAACAATTCAGTGGGAGAGCACCAAGACTACATCATCTTCTTCTATTGGTCAGTCTAGGGCAGGCATACATCAATTAGATATGTCGATTGCTATGAAGGCCGAGATGGCCGCTCTTACGAAAAAGCTAGAAGCGATTGAGACCAAAATCTTATCGCCTTCTCCTGCCCCTGTTGTGCCTCCACGAACTGTTTGTGCTTGTTGTTCGGATCTATCACATCTAATAGAAGAGTGTCCTTACAATTCATCTACTCAAGGACATGATCAAGTCAATGCTGCCTTTCAGCAACGACAAAAAAATGATCCATACTCTTCGACATACAATCCGGGTTGGAAGAGTCACCCAAATTTCGCTTGGAACTAAAATCAACAATTCCAAGAAAACAACAATTTTCAAAGGCCTCCTCCTCCATAACAACAAGCACCACCACAAACACAATTTCAACAACCTTTTCAATAGCAACCTTACCCTAATCAAGTGAACAATTTTGTGCCTAACACTTCTTACCCGCCAAACATTTTTGTTCCACCTCAGAATGACAGGGTTAGCTCGCTCGAAAGAAGTCTAGATGCGTTCCTAAAGCAATCTATACAATCCGCAGCTAGGTTAGAGACTTCTATTCAATCTTTGGTGCAAAACAGTGTCTCACTCGATCAAAGCATCAAATCTATTGAGGCACAAATTGCACAACTCAATGATGCGTTGAAAGAGCGAGAAAAAGGAAAGCTTCCATCTCAATCACTGCCAAATCCCGGTCACGCACATGTTGTATATGAACAGCAGAATCGTAACGTAAATGCTGTGACCACGTTGAGATCCGGAAAAGTGTTGCACACTAATGTGGGTATTAACTATGACACCCCTGCCGGTGGTACTTCTTCATCTTCTTCACCTTCTTCTTCTTCTTCGTCAGAGCCTATTCTTCATCCTTCACACGGCACTACTTCTTCTAGCTCGAACGGACCCACTTCTCACAACACGAACACATCTACACGGGGATCCGTTCCAACTCCACAATCTGATCCGCAAAAATTGGACCCAACAAATTTTCAAAACGTGCCTTTTCCAAACAGGTTGAGATCCAATAAACCAACTCCACAAATGGAGAAGTGATTGGTACGAAAGAGTGTGTTTGTAGTTAACCGCAATCAGAACGGTGTCGCGTATAGCTAGACCGAGATGAGTACGGGTCGTCCTCTGGGAAACGTTGAACCTTTTACTTTTACTTTAGATGTGTTGAGAAAGAGAGGAGGGATAAAGAACTTTTATAGAATGGTTTCTAGATCTACGTTAAACAAGAATGTAAAATATAGATCTAGATTATTTTAAAGATGTAGTAAATATAATAAGAAGGCTTGTAGGGTTCGTTAGAATTTAGTAGTTATGGACGATTAATTAAAAGTTACCCTTTTTATCCATTAATAGATTTAGAACTAGAACGACGGTGATGCGTGTAGATTAGGGTTTCTGGAGGGAAAAGGAATCCCACTCTTAACCCTTATCTCGACACGGAACTCCGTTCATATCTAGCCTTTACCAAAACAATCATTAATCTAATCTCTAATCACGGTCGAAACTAGCAAAGAATTGCTAGCGCGCCTGATTAGGATGTTAATGATTCTTTTGATAAAGTTCCTAAACTTTATAGGACTTAAAAAGGGTTTAATTATTTTCATCGTCCATTAGCCTACCCTAATCCTACGAACCCTAACAATCGGAGAATTACTCGCGCATGTTGGGAGAAGAAGATGAAAAGACAGAGAGGGAAAACATAATGCAAAAAAAAAACCAATTAAAAAGAACTACCTTTATTAATCGACTTAAACAAACTACACTTTTAATCCATAGAAAATGATTACAACTAGTTGCTTCTCGATCTTTCCTAAGGAGGTAGTCGAACAGTCGATGATCAGCCTGGATGCGTGAGCGTCTGGGGCTTCGTGATCGCGTCGGCTTGATAGCTTTTCCAAGAGGCCCTCGGTGCCCTTTTATAGTGCAAAGCCAGAATCTTTTAGTTGGAAACTTGGTAAAATTCAGCAGTGATTGATCTCCAAAAATCTTTCCTTCTAACTCTATCATATTGCGGCGGATCCGCGGCAAATGGGGGCTAAGGCCGCGGATCCGCGGCCTACGGGTGAGATCTCTTGATCAATTTTCTTGGGCTCTCTGATTTTGACATTTGGCAATCCTAGGCACCTTTAGAATTCAGAAATCTTCTCTCGGTTGCTTCCAGACTTGGTCTCCAAGTTTTGCTTCTTAATTTGGTAAGTTTTCTTCAACAAATTGATTTGTTTGATAAATTCTGCATAACAACTTGGAAAATTCTGCACCATAATCTCAAATAATATTTAGTAGACTTAGTTCTACCAGAATTTGGTCAATAGATTTATTTGCATACATTTTCCTACCAAATACTAATTAAAATATATTAACACATGGAAAATGGTGCTTTTACACATAAACCCTCATATGTATAATATATTATAATAAAGTCCTTTTTTAATATGAAAATGGTCGGAAAAATGTAATACAAATATGCAGTTTTATCAACTGAACAAATACCTCCAAACTTATCTTTGATCGTCCCGAGCAAACTAGTTTATTTAAGAAGAGAAAAAGAAAGGAGAAAACTAAGCACACTTTCGTAGGTAAGACGATTGCACTGAGCACGTGCAACAAGCCGTTAAACCTCTAGGTGTCCCTAGTAGGAGGAGTGTTGTCTCCTGAGGGTTTTCAGCGGATTACACCCACAAAATCCAATAACAAAAGAAAGATGGTGAAATTTACATATAAAGACAAAAACCATAAAAGAAAGGCCTTGAAAAGAAGAGTTTCCAACCATACTAGCTTTTCAGTTGTCATGAGCCCTATCTTAATAGTCATGAAAATGTTAGAAATCATATCATCCCTCAATAAAACATCGTCTTTATTCTTCATTCCTACCTTTCATCCAAACATTGATCATATAACCCCACGTGTGTGTAAAGAACATCTCTATACACGGAGAATTCAATTCAAGCTATCATACTCTTGTCCATCTACCTTAGTACTTTTTAATTTGATGAATATTAAGATTCGCTCACACCTTTTCATGCGACCGTTAATACTTCTTGAGGTACTAACCGACCGATTACTCATGTGCTTGCTGATTAGGTGATAATATTTTCCTCGTCTTGCACCACCTAAGGCTTAGCAGTGACTCCCAGACCAGTTGGCCTTAGGGCACTAGGTGAAGAGGCACTCTCGCTATATTTTTTTATTGCTGCCTTGGCGATAACAAAACCAGTGTTCATTTTTTTTCTTTTCACCATTTTTATATTTTCCTCATTTTTTTTTTCATTTCCTTCATACTTTGGCTTTTAGACAAGAGCATTTCAAGGTATCCTCTACTATCCCGAGTTTCAAGACGTGTGTAAGTGCATGTAGTAGGGTATCAACATTCAAATGTTTGGCTTCCAGAATAGAAACTATTTTTCAGACTTATTTTTATCCTCAGATTAGTGACTTCCTTCATTTTACTAACCCTTGGGACAACAGCTCATAACTACTTATTACTAGTTCGTTTAAGAAAACTTCTAATTTTCTTGGTTTTCTTAAACTATTACTATCTTTTGGATGTAATTTTTCACTTTCTATTCTTTTGTTATATAAAAAAAAAATTTAATGCCCAGTGTCAAAGATAATTCAGTGAATACAAACCTCCCCCCCAAACCTGTTTTCAGCAGTGTCCTCACTGATGTAGCTTTTTTTGAGAACAAGGACTTGTAAACTAAGGGAGAGATACAAGGGGTAAAATAATAGTTAAATGAAAAATTCCCCCAAACTTATTCTTTGACACGCACAGATATTCAATCAAATCCATTTTTTTACTCACCTCCATTCTTAAATGAGAAAATGTTACAAAAGCATGGAGGTGAGGCAGAGGAAATTTAGTTTTGATAAAGCGGCTCCTGTAAAAACAGGAGCTCCTCCGTGGGGTCAGCAGAAAAATATGGTTTTAATCTATGCCCATTTACTTTAAAAATTGAACCGTTTTTCAAATTTTCGATTTCAACAGCCCCGTGCGGTGTACATACCGCACCACAAAAGGTCCTTTCCAACGAGATTTATGCTTACCCGGATGAAGATGGAGACGGGAATCGTAAAGAAGGACTTGTTGCCCCGATGTGAAGGTTTCTCTAGAAAGATTTTTATCGTGGAATACTTTAGTCCTATTCTTAACTATCACCGCATTATCGTAAACTTCATCGCGGAGTTCGCTTAGCTCATTCAATTGCAGCTTCCGATAGCTGCCTGCATGATCAAGATCAAAATTAAGCTCTTTAATAGCCCACATTGCCTTATGTTCAAACTCGACAGGGAGGTGGCATGCCTTCCCAAACACAAGGCGGTATGGAGACATACCAAGATCGGTCTTATAAGCAGTGCGGAATGCCCAAAGAGCATCTGTAAATTTGGTTGACCAATCCTTACGGTTTTTGGAAACCGTCCTCTCCAATATCTGTTTGATCTACCTATTTGAGATCTCAGCCTGCCCGCTTGTTTGGGGGTGATAGGGCATAGAAAGCTTGTGAGTGATTGAATATTTCCGCATCAAGGCCTCGAAAGACCTATTGCAGAAATGTGTCCCGTTGTCGCTAATTATAGCGCGAGGGTGTCCGAATCGCGAAAAGATATTTTCTTTAAGGAACTTAATGACAACTTTGTTGTCATTAGTGCGATACGGTATAGCTTCCACCCACTTCGAGACATAATCAACCGCTAACAAGATATATAGATTCCCAAAGGAGTTGGGAAAAGGGACCATAAAATCAATACCCCAAACATCAAATATTTCCACAACCAATATAGGTTGGAGCGGTATCTCATTCCTTCGTGAAATCCGACCCAAATGCTGACATCGCGGATAAGTTTTGCAGTGTTCAAATGCATCTTTAAATAATGTTGGCCAATAAAAGCCACATTGCAAAACTTTCTCCGCCGTTTTTCGAGGTCCAAAATGACCGCCGCATGCCTGATCATGACAAAATGATAACACGCTCTTGAATTCATCGTTAGGGACACACCTGCGAATGATTTGATCGGAACAATACTTGAATAGATATGGTTCATCCCAGTAAAAATATTTTACTTGGGATAAAAATCGAAGTTTGTCTTGTTTCGACCAATCGCTAGGTATAAGTCCCGTCGCAAGATAGTTCACGATATCCACAAACCAAGGTTCGTAGGATACATTCAAGAGCTGTTCGTCGGGAAATGAGTCATTTATCGGCACGGTCACAGTTGGCGAAGAAGTGATGTGTGAAAGATGGTCGGCTACAATGTTTTCACATCCACTCTTGTCTTTGATGACAAGATCAAATTCTTGTAACAATAGAATTCAACGTATTAGCCTGGCCTTCGCATCCTTCTTCGATAAAAGATGTCGTAGGGCGGAGTGATCTGTGTAAACCACAATAGGCGAGCCAATCAAGTAGGGCCTGAATTTCTCTAATGCAAATACAACTGCCAAGAGTTCTTTCTCGGTAGTTGTGTAATTTATTTGTGCATCATTCAAGGTCCTACTTGCATAGTAAATTACATGTGGCATCTTATCAATGTGCTGTCCTAAGACCGCACCAATGGCAAAATCTGATGCATCACACATAAGCTCGAACGGGTGGTTCCAATCCGGAGATGATAAAACGGGGGCTGTAGTGAGTGATTCTTTAAGCGATTCAAAAGCAGCCTCACAATCCGAATCGAAGTGAAAAGTAGTGTCCTTGGCCAATAGAAGGGTTAAGGGTCTTGCAATTTTGCTAAAGTCCTTAATAAATCTCCTATAAAATCCTGTATGGCCAAGGAAGGATCGTATATCTTTGACGCAATTGGGATGAGAGAGGTTTTGAATGACATCTATTTTAGCTCTGTCAACCTCAATGCCTTTATGTGAAATTATATTTCCAAGTACAATACCTTCTTGGACCATAAAATGACATTTTTCCCAATTCAAAGTCAAGTTCTTATCCTTACAGCGGGTAAGAACAGCGTCAAGATTACGAAGGCAGTCCTCAAAGGAGTCTCCAAAAATGGAGAAATCGTCCATAAAAATTTCCAGAAAATTTTCTACCATATCTGAAAATATCCCCATCATGCACCGCTGAAATGTAGCGGGAGCGTTGCATAACCCAAAGGGCATGCGTCTATAAGCAAAAGTTCCGAAAGGACAAGTAAAAGTGGTTTTATCTTGATCCTTTTCGGCGATGGGGACCTGGTTGTAACCAGAGTATCCGTCCAAGAAACAGTAGTATTCGTGTCCCGCTAATCGTTCTAACATCTGGTCAATAAAAGGTAGAGGGAAGTGATGTTTCCTCGTCGCGGCATTGAGTTTCCTGTAATCGATACATACGCGCCACCCAGTTTGGGTGCGTGTTTGGATTAACTCATTAGCCTCATTAGTGATGACCGTGATGCCAGACTTTTTAGGGACCACATGAATTGGACTTACCCATTGACTATCAGATATGGGGTAAATTATTCCACTATCAAGACACTTGATGATTTCTTTCTTTACCGCCTCCTTCATAACGGGATTTAACCGTCTTTGTGGGTTTCGGGTTGGTTTGGCTTCATCCATCAGATGTATGTAATGTTCAACAATTAAGGGACTAATCCCTTTGATGTCAGCCATTGTCCAACCAAATGCTTCCTGATTCGATCTCAACACTGCCAAAAGTGCATTCTCTTGCTCTAAGGCTAGAGAAGCGGAAATAATCACTGGCAAAGTCTCATTCTCTCCTAAATATGCATATTTAAGATGAGAAGGTAGCGGTTTGAGATCGAGAATTGGCGGAGAGACTATAGAAGGTGGGGTAAGCGAATGATATTCGGACTCCCTAAGAGGTTCAAAACTTGCATAAGATATTGACTCGGAAAGTGCTGCTGACTTTTGCAACGAGTCAACGGGTTCAATCTCAAGGTCGGACTCATTGAACATATCCTCACTGTAAAGTGGTGCAAGATCAAACGATGTCTCATTAGTGTTGTCGAGAACATCAAAACAAAGCTCCTCATCCATACAGCTTTCGGAAGCTATCTCGTGGATGGAACAAACATCCAGCAATTGAGCAGAAGGTTCTGATGGCTGACTTCCTAGCTTGTAAATATTAAGCTCAATTGTCATTTTCCCGAAGGATAAGTTCATAGAACCGTTACGACAATTAATTACAGCGTTAGAAGTTGCTAGGAAGGGTCGACCAAGTATCACCGGGATTTGATTGCGTGGGTTTGCCACAGGTTGTGTATCTAAAACAATAAAGTCCACAGGAAATATGAATTCCCCGACCTTAATTAACACATCCTCTAGTTCACCCCGAGGTTTGGTGATAGATCGGTCTGCCATTTGGAGAGTACAATGGGCGGGTTTTAACTCTCCAATTCCTAACTGCTCGTATACTGAATAAGGAAGCAAGTTGACGCTAGCGCCTAGATCGAGTAAAGCACGATTTATATTTTTACCCCCAATAGAAATAAAGATTGTAGGACAGCCGGGGTCCTTACGTTTCTTTGGTATTTGTTGGGTAAAAGCCGTGCTAACATTACTCGTCATGAAAATCTTTTTAGGCACTTGAGTTTTTCTCTTCCTAGTGCAGAAGTCTTTAAGGATTCTTGCATAAGATGGGACTTGTTGAATAGCATCTAGGAGAGGAATATTCACGCTCACTTGCTTAAACATTTCCACAATCTTCTCCATTTGCGGGTTAGGTCGGTTGGCCCTTAATCGGTTTGGAAATGGAGCTCGATCAAAAGTTTTGGGTCCAACGTTTGTAGAGAAGACTGTGGCGACGGATTCGATCCCAAAATTGGAGTGGGCATCGACTTAGATAGATTTGGCGAAATGTTTGAGCCTTGGGGAAAACGGAGAATAGGCTCGGACGAAGGTGGGAGACTAGACGAATTAGGGGAAGAAGAAGAAGAAGGGGTATCAAATGTGTTACTATCATCAAATTGCTCACCCACTCGGTTATTCAGCACTCTCCCCGATCTCAACGTAGTAATGGCATTCACATTATGACTTTGTGAATGGCCAGGATTCGGTAGGGGTTGAGATGGAAGTTTCCCTTTCTCTCTCGCACTCATTGCGGCGTTTAACTGTGCGATTTGGTTTTCTATTGATTTAATACTCTCACCATGGGAGGAGGAGTTTTTCGTTAGGGTATCAATAGAAGACCTTATCTCAGCCGAATTTTGCATGGATTGTTTCATGAACATATCCAAAGTTTGTGCAAGTGAGTTGTCAGTACCGGCCACTTGTGGTGTAGAAATGTTGGCCGGATTTTGAAAATTCTGTGACTGAAAGGGGGGCTGATTCTGTGGTTGTGGTTGCTGTGGAGGTCTTTGATAATTACTTTGTTGGTTCTGATTCCAAGCAAAGTTAGGATGATTCCTCCATCCTTGATTGTATGTGGAAGAATAAGGGTCGTTTCTAGGTCGCTGCTGAAAAGCAGCATTAGCTTAAAACGATGCGTTCATAGGACATTCTTCCGTTAAGTGTGAAGGATCCGAATAGCAACCACAGACAGTCTTGGGAAGCGTGACCTGATTTAGGGAGAATGATGAAAATTTGTTCTCAATAGCATCGAGTTTCTTCTGTATCGCTGCCATTTCGGCTTTTACTGCGATAGAAACATCGAGCTGGTGAATACCTCCCTTAGTTGAAGGTGGTCTTATGCTTTTCCACTGCAACGTGTGTTCAGCAAGGTCTTCCAGATATTTCCATGCTTCACCGTCATCTTTAGACATGAAATTGCATGACACATTGTTTCAAGCATTTGCTTTGTCGCTGGATTAATGCCCTCATATATAATCCGACATAAATCCCATCTTTGTATTCCGTGATGGGGGCATTGGACAAAAAGATTCTTGAAACGTTCAAAGCATTTCCAAAATGGTTCATTGGGAAGCTGGGTGAACTGGTTGATCTCGCTCCTAATGTGGGCAGTCTTATGATTTGGGTAAAACTTCTTAAGAAATGCTACGACGAATTCATCCCAATTAGTGATAGAGTGTGCGGCAGTATTGTAAAGCCATTTTTCTGCCAAGTCGCACAGTGTGAATGGGAGAAGACGTAGGCGCATAGCATCTAAAGTCAATTGTGAAGTACCCATCATTGCGCATACGTTTTCGAATTTGGTGATGAAAACGTACGCGTCTTCCGACTCAAGCCCGTGAAATTTGGGCAGCAGATTGATGTAGTGGGGTTTAATTTCGAAATTATCCCCGTTAGGTGGTGGAAGAGATAGACAAGTAGGAAGAGGACCACGAATAGGATAGCATCTCTCTTGGAGAGAGATGCGCGGTGGATTTTGCTCACCTGCGGGCGGTGGCAGCGTGGTGTTATAATTAGATGGAGTGCCGTCCATCACGGTTGATGTGGTGTGTGGTGGGGGAAAAGAAGATGAAGAAGTACCGACTTCGGCGTCGATAGCAGGAACGCGGACAAGACGGGCACTAGGATCCCGTGTCCAGCCGAGCATGCACTAAGCGGGTTTAGTGCAAGTGGCAGCGTGTGTGTGATTTTAAAATTGGCTTATTTTTGAAAAAGTGGGACTCAAGACAAATCTCCCTAAGATGCACAAGCAACCCTAAAACTAAGGTCACCTAGGTCAGTCTCTAGACCGCTCCTAGACTTCTAAAGGACAAGCCGCAGGATCAATCCTCTACCGCCTCCGTACTACCCTTGTAACCAGATAAGTGCCAGGTAAGTGGGAAGGAACCATGTCGTGGGCCTAATTAAAAACCACTAGCCTTTGTCACACTTGCCTAGGCACTACAAAAGTAATGCGGATAAACGATAGATTACCCACGACCTTCCTCTGTCCTTATTGAGCGCGACAGTCCTTAGAGTCTGGTCTAGATATTTTTTAAATTAATGAAGGGTTGATCTAGATGCTCGGTTTGTGATTTGTGGGGCTTAGGAAGGGTGATAAAATCCCCACCTAATCTTGATTTGGTCTTTGCCCTTTAAGGTCCGTATTAAAATATACAAAACAAAACCAATCACAAAACTTTTGCAAAAAGATTTTTTTAGCGGCGCAATTTTGCAAAGAATCCTGCAGAAAATAGATTTTATTGGATTTGGGGAGAGAGAGAAGGAGTTAAGAAAGATACCAGAGAAGATTGAAGCCCTAATTCCTCCAACCTGCCGCGATTCCGCCGCAGAAGTGGTGCTTTTGCCGCGGTTCCGCCGCGTGGCAGAAGAAACAGTTGATGAAAATTTTTGTATAGCCTTCTGTGCTCCTCTGGATCTCTAAAAATGTCTCTGTTTCCCGTTCTCTCCAGATCTCCTTGCAAAAATTCACGCACAAATCGTTAAATATGCAATTTGTAGTTTTGTTTTAATAATGATATGGCTCGTCTAAGAATTCAACACAAATAGTAAAAATAAAAAATTACGCACGTTTCCCCGGCAACGGCGCCATTTGGTTGGTACGAAAGAGTGTGTTTGTAGTTAACCGCAATCAGAACGGTGTCGCGTATAGCTAGACCGAGATGAGTACGGGTCGTTCTCTGGGAAACGTTGAACCTTTTACTTTTACTTTAGATGTGTTGAGAAAGAGAGGAGGGATAAAGAATTTTTATAGAATGGTTTCTAGATCTACGTTAAATAAGAATGTAAAATATAGATCTAGATTATTTTAAAGATGTAGTAAATATAATAAGAAGGCTTGTAGGGTTCGTTAGAATTTAGTAGTTATGGACGATTAATTAAAAATTACCCTTTTTATCCATTAATAAATTTAGAACTAGAACGACGGTGATGCGTGTAGATTAGGGTTTCTGGAGGGAAAAGGAATCCCACTCTTAACCCTTATCTCGACACAGAACTCCGTTCATATCTAGCCTTTACCAAAACAATCATTAATCTAATCTCTAATCGTGGTCGAAACTAGCAAAGAATTGCTAGCGCGCCTGATTAGGATGTTAATGATTCTTTTGATGAAGTTCCTAAACTTTATAGGGCTTAAAAAGGGTTTAATTATTTTCATCGTCCATTAGCCTACCCTAATCCTACGAACCCTAACAATCGGAGAATTACTCGCGCATGTTGGGAGAAGAAGATGAAAAGACAGAGAGGGAAAACATAATGCAAAAAAAACAATTAAAAAGAACTACCTTTATTAATCGACTTGAACAAACTACACTTTTAATCCATAGAAAATGATTACAACTAGTTGCTTCTCGATCTTTCCTAAGGAGGTAGTCGAACAGTCGATGATCAGCCTGGATGCGTGAGCGTCTGGGGCTTCGTGATCGCGTCGGCTTGATAGCTTTTCCAAGAGGCTCTCGGTGCCCTTTTATAGTGCAAAGCCGGAATCTTTTAGTTGGAAACTTGGTAAAATTCAGCAGTGATTGATCTCCAAAAATCTTGCCTTCTAACTCCATAATATTGCGGCGGATCCGCGGCAAATGGGGGCTAAGGTCGCGGATCCACGGCCTACGGGTGAGATCTCTTGATCAATTTTCTTGGGCTCTCTGATTTTGACATTTGGCAATCCTAGGCACCTTTAGAATTCAGAAATCTTCTCTCGGTTGCTTCCAGACTTGGTCTCCAAGTTTTGCTTCTTAATTTGGCAAGTTTTCTTCAACAAATTGATTTGTTTGATAAATTCTGCATAACAACTTGGAAAATTCTGCACCATAATCTCAAATAATATTTAGTAGACTTAGTTCTACCAGGATTTGGTCAATAGATTTATTTGCATACATTTTCCTACCAAATACTAATTAAAATTTATTAACACATGGAAAATGGTGCTTTTACACATAAACCCTCATATGTATAATATATTATAATAAAGTCCTTTTTTAATATGAAAATGGTAGGAAAAATGTAATACAAATATGCAGTTTTATCAACTGAACAAGAAGATTGTAGAGTTGTTCAAACAGGTTAGCATAAATATCCCTCTTTTGAATGCAATCCAACAAGTTCCTTCATATGCAAAAATCTTAAAGGACTTATGCACCAAAAAGAGGAAGCCACAAGTACCAAAGAAAGTTTTCGTAGCTAGTGCTGTTAGCGATGCTCTTATCCAATCTTTACCCCAAAAGCATAAGGACCCCGGTTGTCCTACTATTTCGATAACAATTGGGGACAAGAAAATTAATAGAGCACTATTAGATCTTGGTGCTAGTGTCAATTTGCTACCTTATTCTGTGTACAAGCAATTAGGCGTTGGAGAGCTTAAGCCCACTCATTGTACTCTCCAAATGGTCGACCGATCAATCACCCATCCTAGGGGAGAGTTGGAGGAAGTGTTAATTAGAGTAGGGGATTTCATTTTCCCCGTTGACTTTATTGTTATGGATACACAACCTGTAGCTAACCCCCGGAGTCAAATTCCGGTGATACTTGGTCGACCTTTCCTTGCGACTTCTAATGCGGTGATCAATTGTCGTAATGGTTCAATGAATCTATCTTTTGGCAATATGACAATTGAACTCGATATTTTTAAGTTGGGAAATCAGCCTGCCGAGCCTAATTCTAGCGTACTTGATGTTTGCTCGATCAATGAGATCGCGGAGGAGGACTGTGAGTTCGAAAATTTTATGTTTAACCACAGCAGTGTTGACGCCACTAGTGCGTTCCTCCTAGAATCTGACACAGCTTGCACGACGGACAACGGTTATGTGTGTTTCACCTTTGTAGACAATTTTGAAGACTCACCACCCAAGTTTGAGTCTTTTTCTTTTTCGAATGAGTTAGTTGAACCATCCGATTCGGTTGCGTATACTCGATTTGAACCTTTGATGGAATCCTTCGAGTTTGAAACAGTTACACCATTGTTACCATCTATTGTTTCACCTCCTAAACTCGAACTAAAGCTTTTGCTGTCGCACTTAAAATATGCTTATCTAGGTGAGAATGAGACCTTCCCGTTATTATCTCGGCCTTTCTAGCTCTCGAGCAAGAGAAGGCCCTTTTAATGGTCTTACAAAATAATCGGCAAGCTTTTGGCTGGTCTATGGCGGATATCAAGGGGATTAGTCCCCTCATAGTTGAACATCATTTACACTTGATGGATGATGCCAAGCCGGTAAGGGATCCACAAAGACGCCTCAACCCCATAATGAAAGAGGCTGTCAAGAAGGAGATTGTTAAATGTCTTGATAGTGGTATCATTTACTCTATCTCGGATAGCCAATGGGTTAGCTCCATTCATGTTGTGCCAAAGAAATCGGGCATCACGGTCATTACCAATATGGCAAATGAGTTAATTCCTACTCGCACCCAAACTGGGTGGCGAGTTTGCATCGACTATAGAAAACTCAATGCCGCGATAAGGAAAGACCACTTTCCTTTACCTTTCATTGACCAAATGCTAGAACGATTGGCTGGGCACGAGTTCAATTGCTTTTTGGATGGCTATTCCGGCTATAACCAAGTCCCCATCGCCAAAGAGGATCAAGACAAGACCATATTTACTTGTCCTTTTGGCACTTTTGCTTATCGTCGCATGCCTTTTGGGTTATGCAATGCACCAGCTACATTTCAGTGGTGTATGATGGGGATCTTTTCTGACATGGTTGAAAAGTTTTTGGAGATCTTTATGTATGATTTCTCCATTTTTGGTGACTCCTTCGACGAGTGTTTACTATATCTTGACGCCTTTCTTACCCGCTGTAGGGATAAGAACCTAATTTTAAATTGGGAGAAGTGCCACTTTATGGTACGAGAAGGCATTATCTTAGGACATGTCATCTCGCAAAACGGCATAGAGGTTGACAAAGCCAAAATTGAGGTCATTTCTAATCTTCCTCCTCCTAAATGCGTCAAAGACATCTGAGCCTTCCTTGGCCATGCTGGTTTTTATAGACGGTTCATCAAGGATTTTAGCAAGATTGCTAGACCCTTGACTCTCTTATTGGCCAAGGACACAACATTTGATTTTGACTCAACTTGCATGGAAGCGCTCGAGTCATTGAAGCACTCTCTCATTTCTGCTCCCATTCTTTCATCTCCAGACTGGACGCATCCCTTCGAAATTATGTGCGACGCATCAGATTTTTCCATTGGTGCTGTTCTTGGACAACACATTAATAAGTTGCCGCACGTGATTTATTACGCTAGCCGTATACTAAATGAGGCCCAACTAAACTACACAACAACAGAAAAAGAGTTTTTAGCAGTTGTGTTTGTACTTGAGATATTTCGTCCTTACTTAATCGGCTCTCCAGTTATCGTGTATACGGACATTCAGCTCTTCGCCACCTTTTTACGAAGAAGGATGCTAAATCGAGACTAATACGTTGGATCCTCTTACTACAAGAGTTTGACCTTATCATCAGGGACAAAAGAGGATGTGAAAACGTAGTGGCCGATCACCTTTCACGACTTCCTTCTTCGCCTGCACTTGAAATTCCAATCACAGATGTCTTTCCCGATGAGCAACTCTTAACCGTGTCTTGCAAACCATGGTTCGCTGATATAGTAAACTACTTAGCCACTGGCTTGATACCTAAAGATTGGTCGAAACAGGATAAACTTAGATTCTTGTCCCAAGCAAAGCATTTTTACTGGGATGAACCTTATCTTTTTAAATACTGTTCCGACCAAATCATTCGTCGGTGTGTACCGGAAAAGGAGTTTAAGAGTGTGTTGTCTTTTTGCCACGATCAAGCGTGTGGCGGGCACTTTGGCCCAAAGAAGACAGCCGAGAAAATCTTGCAGTGTGGTTTCTATTGGCCACGACTCTTTATGGATGCATATGAATACTGCAAGACATGCTCCCGGTGCCAACACTTGGGCCGGATATCGCGGAGAAACGAAATGCCGCTCCAACCAATTTTGGTTGTGGATGTTTTTGATGTTTGGGGAATTGACTTCATAGGACCATTTCCTAATTCTTTTGGGAATGTGTATATTCTTTTGGCTGTTGACTACGTATCAAAGTGGGTCGACGCTGTGCCTAGCCGAACGAATGATAACAAGGTTGTCGTTCGATTTCTTAAAGAACATATCTTTTCTCGGTTTGGGCACCCACGAGCGATTATAAGTGATAATGGTTCTCAATTTTACAATAGGTCTTTTGAGTTCTTAATGCGCAAATATTCTATCACCCACAAGCTGTCAATGCCATACCATTCCCAAACATGTGGGCAAGCCGGGGTCTCGAATCGGCAAATTAAGCAAATCTTGGAGAAAACGGTTTCTAAAAACCGTAAAGATTGGTCACTCAAACTGATCGATGCACTATGGGCTTTCCGTACTGCATACAAGACCGATCTTGGTATGTCTCCATACCGGCTTGTTTACGGGAAGGCTTGCCACCTCCCAGTAGAGATTGAGCATAAGGCATTTTAGGCTATCAAAGAGTTGAATTTATCATTAGGAGATGCGGGCAGCAATTGAAAGCTGCAATTAAATGAACTAGAAGAGCTGCGGGATGAGGCTTATGATAATGCCGTGAAAAACCGAACTAAGGTGTTCCATGATAAACATTTTCTGCGAAAAACATTTAAACCTGGTCAACAGGTTTTACTCTATGACACTCGGTTACATTATCACCCCGGAAAGCTCCGTTCTAGGTGAAAAGGACCATTTGTAGTTCGCACCGTTTATCCGCACGGTGCGGTTGATCTTGAAAATCCGGAGGACGGTACTTTATTCAAAGTGAATGGACATCGATTGAAACCGTTCCTCACGGCGGACCTATCGGAGGAGCTCCTGTTTTTACAGGAGCTGCTCTACACCGATTAATTCTCCTCCACTTTCACCCCCGAATTTCCAATTTTTTCCAAAAGTTTATTTCAAATAAGTTTGGGGGTGTGTATCATTTGTAAATACATAAATACAACATACCATAAAAAAATTAAATATTTTTTTTTGAAAAAATAAAAAAATATTTTTGGACCTTTTTGTAAAATTTCAGAATTAATATATAAATAAATTTTTTATATACAGATAAATTCCTCCTTTTGGAGGGTTTTTTCTGCAAATTTCCATTTTTCTCCCCCCTATATAAAGACCCGAGCCCTCTGTTCTGATAACCCTAAATATTTCCTCATCTAAAAACCCTAGCCGCCTCAAGCTCCATTCTTCAGAAAACTCTCGAAGAGTCGCCGCCGATCAACCGCCTTTCCGCCGCACAAGCCTGCTCGTGCCGCGATTCCGCCGCGATTCTTTAGCTTCACCCCCTGAAACTTCAGGGGAGGTACTCTCTGCTCCTTTACTCTCTGTTTTTCACATTTTAATATTCTGTAGAATACCATGTCACACAGAATGCAATTCGAGAGGGATTTCTCTCCAGTTTTCTCGCACGAAATTTATGGTAGCTACTTCGCAAATGAAATTGAGCGGAGGGGTTGGAATTTTTTGATCAACAACCACCCCTCTACATTTGCTTTACCAGATTTAGTTACCCATTTTTATGAATCCATGGAGGATAGATGTCTAGTTGACTTAGGTTATATTAAATTGAACTGGGGAGATCGCGTAATAAACATTGATAGGGATTTAATTCACGAGGTCACACTTATACCTCGCTTACCTATGCACGACCACCCCCTCTAATTCGAGGACTATATGCCCCTGATGAGCACCGATTGCTCGAGGGCGCCACGACAGGGTATTCAAGCTCGATCTTTTTGCGCGAATGTCTTGGCCGTGCGCCGATGGGCATAAAATAACATTTTTGGCAGCTCTCACAACACAACTTTTTTCACCCCCTCCTTACATGTGGTGCACAAACTTATGACAAAGAACCCACGTTTAGATATGTGCACTGTTTTGCTTAATTCTATAGGTGCGGGGAAAAGGGCTACAAACTACCCCTGTCCTATGCTTGTCACCCAGCTTTGCCGTTATTTCCTCCCCGTCGAGGAATTTGAGTTTTACTTGATGGGAGGAATTCCGGTTCGACCACTTGTTGAGGGCGTTTCTTCGTCCTAGTCTAGATCGACTGATATATGGTCGCGAACCGAACAGGCGGATGATGTCCCCGCTCGCACCCCTAGCTCTAGCTCGACATCGAGCGAGGGCGAGATGACCCCTCAAGAGCATGCACGCTTAATGAGGAGAACTGTGAGGGGAATAGATGCTTTAAGGGAAGAGTTTAGGGTGACGGCTAGGGAGCACAGCCGTCGACTGACGGAGGTTGAGAGGGGTATTCAAACCCTATTGGCTAGGGAGCAGCGATCACGTTCACGCTCGAGAGCGCGATGTGGGACCGAGCAGTGAGGGCACTGTTTTGCTTAAATTTGGGGGAGATGGTGGTGTATATAGTTATCTTTTGCATTGCATTGCATATTTTAATTTTTGTATATATTTTTCTTTTTCTTTTGCATATCGAAATTTTGCATTGCATCCTTATATAGAAATCAAAAAAATTGAAAAATTTGAAAAAAGTAAAAAAAAAAAATAGAAAAAGAAAAACCCATAAAAATTGAAAATTTCAAAAAATTATAAAAATTAATGTATTCAATTTTGGCTGTATTTGACTTGAGTTTGACAAATAGGTCAACTGGCTAGGAACAACTAGAACTTAGACTTAGTAAATTAAAACCCTAAAAATAACCTTTCTTAAAGTTTAACGGTAGAAAGTATATGTCTTTGTAGTTTATTTAGAAATAGGCAAATTTTGAGTTCACTTCTTCGGCTAAGTCGAAACAAAGGAAAAGTATTGATATTTTTATTAGAGTATAAGTTTGAAAAATAATTTCTAGCTTAACTCTAGATTCTGAAAATGTATACCCTACAAGTTGCACTAACACGCACCTTGAAACTTGGAATAGTAGAGGAGACCTTGAAATGCTCTTGTCTAAAGTCCTTAGTACGAAGAAAATGAAAAAAGAAATATATATATATATATAAGTGTGAATAAGGAAAAAAATGAACACTGGTTTTTGTGATTACTTAAGGCTAAAAAATAGAAAAATTATCAGTGTGCTTCATCACCTAGTGCCTTAGACCAACTGGTTTGGGAGTCACTGCTAAAGCCTTGGGTGTTGCAGGACTAGGAATTACGCTTTAAAGTGCAAACGCATTTTGTAATCGGTCGTTGGTACCTCAAGAAGTATTAACGGCAGCATGAAGAATGTGTAAGCAAAATTCATTTAAAAATTCACCAATTAATAAGTGCTTTGGACAACGGACAAGTGTATGATTGCTTGATTTGAATTTCCAAGTGTAGGGGTGATATATACACACATGTAGGGGTATGTGATTCGAGTTTAGATGAGAGAAAGGAGTGAAAAATAGAACTTGTATCTTTAGTAAAGTTGATAAAAATTCCTTAGTAGAGATGGAACCCTAGAAGGAAAACTTAAGAGATGCCGAAAGCAAAGTAGTTCTGCAGAACGTATATAATCTTAAGTTAAATAATGAGAAAGTGTGAAGAATATGGGTGGATAATTTACGAGTCGACGATAATAGAATTCCTTGTTAGAAAACCTAATTGGAGAACAAAAGTCGAAAAGCTAAATTGATAGGATTTTGTGGGTAGTATCCACTGAAAACCCTCAGGAGACAACACTCTTCCTACTAGGGACACCTAGAGGTTTAACGGCTTTTTGCACGAGCTCAGTGTAATCGCGTTTCCCTGTGAAAGTGAGGCTAGGTTTTTTGTCGAGAATAAAACTAGGTTTGCTCGAGAACGAGCAAAAGATAAGTTTGGGGGTATTTGTTCATATCATAATATTGCATTATTATATTCCCCATTCTTATGCATTTTACAATAAAACAGGTGCTTTTGACCCATGTCTGCTATATAGTGCAGGCTACAGGTTCTTGGAAGAAAAACAGTGAAAAAGACAAAAGAAAATACAAAAGAGGTACTTTGACCAACAAATAGAAGGATCTTAATCAAGCCTACACAAAATATCAGTACAAGGCAACACAAGGTCCAAGATCGCGAAGACACAGTTAAAGTCTACCACAATTATTCACTGGAAAATCTGGAAGAAACCTAGAAGCCAATTTGAGAAAAGTACTAAAGCAGTAGGAAGACAACATGACAGGAAGCAGTACAAGAAAATTCAGCAAACGAGCCCACATTTTGGCCACGGAGCCGCGGCCAAACCCTGGCTGCGGCCGCGGTTCCGCGGCCGTGTTGCGCACGTAGGAGTTAAAAATTTTACCATAACTCGAGGCGGCGCTGAATAGTCTTCCTAGGGGTATTTTTGTAAAAGCACACATGCGGCAATTGTAAACCTAGGGTTTTCTATGTCTTATAAATAGAGACCCAATTCATTGTATTTTTTCATGCCTCTTTTCATCAATAAAAATTCAGATTTCTTTTGAAGATTTAGAGAGCATCAATTTGTAAGTAGGTTTGTTTTCTGCCCTAGTTCTAGTTTTAATTTCTGTCCTAGGTAATTTTTATTCTTGCCCTAGTTTCATCTAGTTTAGAATTTTTATTAATTTGCAGTAGATCTTTCATCTCTTAAATCAAAACAAAATAAAAATTATGTCTTTCGTAGATCACTCAATGAGCGAGTAGTTTCCTCGCTTGTTAGGGCTAGGAATAGGGAAGGGTTTGAGAGATGAAGATTTCTCATCTCTTTCTTTGCCAATCTCTTATGAACAATTAGGACTCCATGCATACTTTCATCTTCCGCTCCCTACGGCACTCTACCCATGAGGTAACGGGTAGTATAAAAGACCGGAGTTGAAGGTTTTCCATGGAGGTTAGGGTAAGGATTAAGAAAGGACGGATAAGGATCTAGAGGAAGAAACATCTTCCCAATCATCATAATCCCCTTTATTAATAATTACCATAACTCCTAATATGATATCTAATTTAGGGCATTGAAAGAGGTGTAGATCTTTATTTACCAAACTTTACCTAAACCTAATCCTAGCAAGTTTCTTAATCCTAGTATAACACAACTTAGTTTTTAGATTTAATTGAAAGACCAAACACCATTTGGAATTAGCTCGTAAGAACATTTAGGAGATTTACAACATCCCTGTGGACCGACCCGTATTCACCGGCTAGCTGCAAAGCGACGCCATACTTGATTGCGGTAATATATTTTTGATCGATAAAATCTCTCTAAATCAAATGGCGCCGTTGCCGGGGATGGCGTAAAATTTCCTTTTTATAATTTCGAGTTAATATAAAATATAAAAACCATAAAAATTGAAAAAAATCAAAAATATAAAAATTCTATCATCTTTTATTATTTGAAGGGTTTCTTGCGTGAATCTTTGCAGGATCGACGGATCTGAACCAATCCAGAGAGAGAAACAGAAATCAGGAGATCAAAACAGAAGGGAATTTCAACACCAGTGCAGCGGAGAAAATCCGGAGACCTGAACCCACTATCGAACCGCGTTTCCGCCGCGCAAGCGTCCTACAGCCGCGGATCCACGGTCCTTCCTTGACATCAGCGCGCGAAAATTATCTGTTTGTTTCCTCTTTCCCTCTTCTGCCAAATCCCCATATATCTTTTGCCAAATATTCTGCAGGATTCTTTGCGCTAAAAAATCTTCCCCCTTCCAATAATTGATTTTCTGCAGGATTCTTTGCGGCGCGCTTAAAAGAAAATTGATTGCAAGTGATTTACTGTTTTGCATATTTTAGTCGGACTTTAAGGGGCTTTTGACCAATTCAGATTGGGTGGGGAATTCATCACCCTTCCCAGGACCGCAGAAATCACATAAAGCATTTGCATTGACCATTCTTAATTAAAAAATACTAGACTCAGCCGTAAGGACGTCACACTCAATAGGACAGAGGACTAGTTATAGGCATCGGCCGTTAATCCTAACCTGACTTTGCGGTGTCTAGGCAAGTGTGTCTAAGGCAAGTGGTTACTTAATTAGGACCACTACTTTCGTAGTAGGGAGCCTCCCACTTACCTGGCACTTACCTGGCCGCAATTGGCGGTGAAGAGGCGGTTTGAGGTTCTATTTCTAGCCCTTTGGAACAGTTAGGAGCTGTCTAGCTGACCTAGGTGACCCTAGATCTATGCCTGATTGTGTATTTGTGGTTAATTGCATTTTTGTCAAAAAGTCTCTTTTCAAAAATCTTTTTGCAAAAAGCTCACATAAAAAAAGGAAAAATCTTTTCAAAACTTGCAACTTGTCGCTAAAGAAATCTTTGCACCTCACTTACACCACTTTTTCTTATTGACGTTTTCGTACCTCCACAGTCTGTCTTTCACCCTTTTTGACTACACTACCTCTTTAGTGTATGTCCGGTTGGACTAGGGACACTAGCGCCAGATTAGTCCGTGTTTCGTTGGTACCGACCGACGAACCTTTCGACCCCGAAGTCGAAATCCTTTCCACTTCTTCACTTTCACCTTCAAATTCTTCTTCCGAAGGTATGTCGGGATACAATCCTAACAACACCTTACCGACGGGAATGATTCCACCTCCGTTAGGTGCGAATAACCCGCCTGTTGAAACGCCCCAACGAGTTGTGCTCCAGGATCTTTTCTACCCCATCCGCACCGCCCTACCTACTTGTCTTTCCCTCCCACCGGCAAATGGGGACAATTTCGAGATCAAACCCCACTTCATCAATATGCTGCCAAAATTTCACGGATTGGAGTCCGAAGATGCTTATATCTTTATCAACAAATTCCAAAATGTTTGCGCTATAATGAAAACAACCCAATTAAGCGACGATGCTATAAGACTAAGGGTCATTCCTTTCACCTTATGTGACTTAGCCGAGAAGTGGCTATACAGCACAGCGTCGCATTCAATTAAGAATCGGGAAGAGTTTATGAAAGCCTTTCTTAAAAAGTTCTATCATCATCATAAGACTGCTAGAATCCGTAATGAGATTATACAATTTTCTCAGCTTCCTTCCGAACCATTCTGGAAGTGTTTTGAAAGATTCAAGTACCTACTCGTTCAATGCCCTCACCATGGAATCGAAAATTGGCAACTTTGCCAAATATTATACGAGGGATTGAACCTAGCAACGAAGCAGTTGCTCGAAACCATTTGTCAATGTCACTTTCTAACCAAATCTAGTGACGAAGCGTGGCAGTTTCTTGAGGATCTTAGTGAACAAACAATTCAGTGGGAGAGCACCAAGACTACATCATCTTCTTCTATTGGTCAGTCTAGGGCATGTATATATCAATTAGATATGTCGATTGCTATGAAGACCGAGATAGCCGCTCTTACGAAAAAGCTAGAAGCGATTGAGACCAAAATCTCATCGCCTTCTCCTGCCCCTGTTGTGCCTCCACGAACAGTTTGTGCTTGTTGTTCGGATCCATCACATCTAACAGAAGAGTGTCCTTACAATTCATCTACTCAAGGACATGATCAAGTCAATGCTGCCTTTCAGCAACGACAAAGAAATGATCCATATTCTTCGACATATAATCCGGGTTGGAAGAGTCACCCAAATTTTGCTTGGAACCAAAATCAACAATTCCAAGGAAACAACAATTTTCAAAGGCCTCCTCCTCCACAACAACAAGCACCACCACAAACTCAATTTCAACAACCTTTTCAACAGCAACCTTACCCTAATCAAGTGAACAATTTTGTGCCTAATACTTCTTACCCGCCAAACAATTTTGTTCCACCTCAGAATGACAAGGTTAGCTCGCTCGCTCGAAAGAAGTCTAGATGCGTTCCTAAAGCAATCTACACAATCCGCAGCTAGGTTAGAGACTTCTATTCAATCTTTGGTGCAAAACAGTGCCTCACACGATCAAAGCATCAAATCTATTGAGGCATAAATTGCACAACTCAATGCTGCGTTGAAAGAGCGAGAAAATGGAAAGCTTCCATCTCAACCACTGCCAAATCCCGGTCATGCACATGTTGTATATGAACAGCAGAATCGTAACGTAAATGCTATGACCACGTTGAGATCCGGAAAAGTGTTGCACACTAATGTGGGTATTAACCATGACACCCCTGCCGGTGGTCCTTCTTCGTCTTTTTCACTTTCTTCTTCTTCTTCTTTGTTAGAGCCTATTCTTCATCCTTCACACGGCTCTACTTCTTCTAGCTCGAACGGACCCACTTCTCACAACACGAACACATCTACACGGGGATCCGTTCCAACTCCACAATCTGATCCGCAAAAATTGGACTCAACAACTTTTCAAAACGTGCCTTTTCCAAACAGGTTAAGATCCAATAAACCAACTCCAAAATGGAGAAGATTGTAGAGTTGTTCAAACAGGTTAGCATAAATATCCCTCTCTTGGATGCAATCCAACAAGTTCCTTCATATGCAAAAATCTTAAAGGACTTATGCACCAAAAAGAGGAAGTCACAAGTACCAAAGAAAGTTTTCATATCTAGTGCTGTTAGCGATGCTCTTATCCAATTTTTACCCCAAAAGCACAAGGACCCCGGTTGTCCTACTATTTCGATAACAATTGGGGACAAGATCATCAATAGAGCACTATTAGATCTTGGTGCTAGTGTCAATTTGCTACCTTATTCTGTGTACGAGCAATTAGGCGTTGGAGAGCTTAAGCCCACTCATTGTACTCTCCAAATGGCCGACCGATCAATCACCCATCCTAGGGGAGAGTTGGAGGATGTGTTAATTAGAGTAGGGGATTTCATTTTCCCCGTTGACTTTATTATTATGGATACACAACCTGTAGCTAACCCCCGGAGTCAAATTCTAGTGATACTTGGTCGACCTTTCCTTGCGACTTCTAATGCGGTGATCAATTGTCGTAATGGTTCAATGAATCTATCTTTTGGAAATATGATAATTGAACTCAACATTTTTAAGTTGGGAAATCAGCCTGCCGAGCCTAATTCTAGCGTACTTGATGTTTGCTCGATCAATGAGATCGCGGAGGAGGACTGTGAGTTCGAAAATTTTATGTTTAACCACAGCAGTGTTGACGCCACTAGTGCGTTCCTCCTAGAATCCGACACAGCTTGCACGGCGGACAACGATTATGAGTGTTTCACCTTTGTAGACGATTTTGAAGACTCACCACCCGAGTTTGAGTCTTTTGCTTTTTCGGATGAGTTAGTTGAACCATTTGACTCGGTTGCGTACACTCAATTTGAACCTTTGATGGAATCCTTCGAGTTTGAAACAGTTACACCATTGTTACCATCTATTGTTTCACCTCCTAAACTCGAACTAAAGCTTTTGCCGTCGCACCTAAAATATGCTTATCTAGGTGAGAATGAGACCCTTCCCGTTATCATTCAGACCTGACTGTAAGGGAGGATTTGACTTTTGAAGAACGACCGATGTCGATTGTGGATCGAAGATAAAAGGTCCTCAACAACAAGGTTATCCCCCTCGTACTTGTTTCTTGGGGGAATCGCTCGCATGGAGAATCGACTTGGGAACGAGATGACGAGATTCGACAGAAGTTTCCAGATCTCTTTTTGTAGTTTCATGGTTGTTTATCTTTTCTTGTTTTGGGAATTTTGAGGACGAAATTCTTTTTGCAACTATAAAAAGAATTTCGAGGAAAAAATTCTTTTTGTAGTTGGGTATAATGTAACACTCCAGTTCATTTATACCAGTTCTATTTTGAATATTTCTTTAATTATGGTATTTTCCTGATTTATTGTGTTTTGGGTGTGAATAGTGTTTTGACATTTGTATTGCACCCGACCCGCTTGCTGGAAACCCGTCTTGATTCCTGTTTATGACTTATCGCGGCTTGTTATGTGGATATGTACATTTTCATATTTTTATATACTGCAAACTGGCATTATATCTGGCATCTGCATTTTTTTAATATAACATTTAATGTCAAATAAAATATTTTAAGAATATCTAGCATGGCTTGCATGATACCCCTAACCATGTCGTAGCATCTGCGTATCTTGTTCTCGTCCCGTTCAGTGAAACAGACTCGTTTGGATGGCTACGTGCACGTGCGTGCATCCGTTCTTGGGGATAAGTTTTTTCGTGACCCAGATATCCCATTTTGATCTTGGTTGACACGTATATTTTTCGTATTTTAAAACTGGATTTTTAGACCCGACCGGGACGTATTTTGGACTATTTTTGTATTAGCCAAAATAATCAAATTCTTTAACTAATATTATATTTTATAATTCTAACGGTTATTATAATTATACCTACCTTTAAAAAAATTTATAACTAAAATTTTTTTTAAAATTTTTTTCAAAAGAAATCTTTTTACAACAGAACTCTCTCTCTCCCTTTCTCTCTCCTCTCGCGATCACTATTCATCGCGAGATCCCGCCACCTTCCTTCTGCTACACTCATCCCCTTCTTCCTTCTTCTTTTTAAATCCCTGCCGCTTCATCCACAAGAACCCTTACCCTAACCCACGCCGCGTCTTGCCTCGTCGTCGCCTCCTCATCCCGCCATCCTCATCTTCTCCTCGACCTCGCCTCCACCACTTCCATCACTTCTCTCTCGTTCACCCGAGACCCATTCCCGACCACCACAAAACCAACCCAAGAAACCCAACTCCTCGCCTGCCCCCGCCTCGTCGTCGCCACCACCACTGCCCCCTTCTCCTCCTCCTCAACCACCTCTGCACCTTCCTTATCCCTCTCTGCCGACCTCCTGACATCACAACCTCCTCAAACCTAGCTTTCCCTGCACACTCCGACCCCATCGATCCCAGAAACTCCACCGCCTGCACCTCACCATCGACGGCCCATCGTCGTCGACGACTCTCTCTTCTTCCTCTCTGATCCCTGAACACCAGCCCTTCCTATCTTCTTCTCTTTCTTCTTCTACTTGTTCTTCTCTTCTTGCTTTTCTTGATTTCTCTTTACCGGTGATCATCGGAGCCGTGCCGCTACTGACGATCCGAGTAATCCAGTGAACGTCCCCTACCTGCGTGGTTATCCTCTTGCGTTGCCTGGACCCGTCCCGTATGCCGTGTGTGCGTTGCGACGTTTACCGACGTCTGACGTACCATACGCACCCGTCGTGTGTTCCGCTCAGGCAAGTTTATCTTGCTACATGCTATACTGCTATATTTTGCATTCATGCGAATAATAATATTACATATTGTTTAGTTATGCATCCAATGTTATAGTTTTACGGTTTTACAATATCCGTTCGCATCCGTACAGTTTATTACATATCTAGTCGCATGCAAGTTTATCTTGCTAAGTGCTATGATATATATTTTGCATCCATATGAATAAAAATATCACATGTTTACTGCATTGTATATCCATATTACTATTTTACTGTTTTCGGATAGCCGTACGCATCCATATCATTAATTACATATCTGGTTGCATGCAAGTTAGCTTGATACATGCTATATTCTTATACTTGCATCTATATTAATAAAAATATTGCATATTTGTTGTATTGTGCATCCATGTTACAGTTTTACCATTTTTCCGATATTCGTTCGCATTCATATCATTTATTGCATATCTAGCTGCATGCCATATCATATTATTTCATATTATTGTTACATTAGTACCGCATACTTGATAATGTGCATCCTACCTAGTCATGATGTAACCTCTGATTGATATTTGTGCATCCATGTTTTTACCGTACATCCGTACTTCTACCGTGATTCAATACTTGCTACATTTTACTGTTGGACACCTATATGTTACACTATGCACTACTTGACATGACCTGATACACCACTACTTGACATGTTACCTGATCCTGTTCCTAATGCGGACAATCCTGACATGTTGTCCCAATGGACATATTCTGTTATCTGCATAGACCAACCTGTACCTGTGTTGGCATTAGCTTCAGTTTATCAATACCTGACTTAAACACATAACCTTGGGGGTATGGGGAAATCAAAGGTGGAACCGAGTGTAACTTAAAAGGGTATTACTTGATCCGTGGTCCCGGAGGGTAACATGACAGAATCATTCGTGATTCTTCTTGATCCGTGGTCCCGGGGGGTAACGGGAAAGAACCATTCTTGGTTCACATATCCTGATCCATGGTCCCGGGGGGTAACGGGACATATTCTTTGAGTTACATGAGGATTACATCAATTGATTTCGAATAAATTTAGAATAGGAAACCTAGTAGCACAGTTTAGATTATTTACTGCACTTCACCAGCACATATACACTTCACTGTTCATACCCGTGTTACTGTTATACACTCATTACTGTTACTACTCATGCCTTCATATCTTGTTACCTCCTGATTATATTTTATTGTTTGATATTATGACGCACTGACGTCTGGGTTTTGCATGGCCCAGATCCTCTATCTCTGTCGCAGGCCGTTCAGTAGTATTTCAGCCAACATGCCGAGCAGTGAGGATCCTGTTAGTAGCTAGTTAGTTTAGTTTTATTTTCGTACTTTTATTCCTGATGTGAGCCCGTATTTTGGGACGTACTTTCCACAAGTTATTGTTATTTGGATTTATTGCTTCCGCATATTATTTCTTGACTCGTTTATTCTGGCATATGGACATGTACTGGATAGTTTATTTTATTTCTACTGTTCTTGATATCTTATAGACAGCCGTAATATGACCGTGGAGGGATATTTCCTAGCCACAGGTAGCATGGTTGGCTCTGTCACGTGCCGATCTTAGCGCACTCTAGGAAGCGGGGCGTGACACCTCCGGTTTTCACAGGCACTGATGCAGCTGAGAATCCGTAGTCGTTTATCTACCGGATGGCCAGGATATGTCGTTCACTGAGATGCTCCGACGCGAGATGGGTAGAGTTCGCGAGTTTTCGTCTGGAGGGTCTGGCCCAGAAGTGGTGTGAGTCGTTAGAGAAGGGCAGAGCCGCAGGTCTTGCTTCTATGACCTAGGCAAAGTTCGTGACGGTGTTTCTTACCCGTTTTCTTCCGCAGAGTGTCAGGGATGCTCGAGCGCGCAGTTTCGAGTCGTTACGCCGGACTCCGGGTATGACAATGGCTGAGTATGATGTGCAGTTTACAGAGCTGTCTGTGTATGCTCCGTATTTGGTAGCTACTGAGGAGATGCGGGTAAAGAGGTTCGTTCGAGGCCTGCTTACCCAGTTGTTCCTCGCTATCAGCTTTCAGCATTGTGACACGTATGCAGCAGCGGTGGACACAGCCCTATTGGTTGAGGAGCGTCTTTCCGAGACGTCGGTTGTTCCGGAACCGAAGAGGGTTTGTACTGGTGTGCCAGTACGGAGACAGACGTTTAGACGCCGCGACAGCGTTCGTTCAGGAACGGGGAGTAGCAGAGACGTGGGACAAGACCAGTTATTCCGTACTTATCCCCAGAAGGGTCAGCAGTCGACGTCTGGGTGCTTTAGGTGTGGCAGTCTACATCACCTTGTTAGGGATTGTACCGTGATACGCCAGAATGAGGCAGTCGTACCACATGTTATCTTACCACCTTCTCCACCTCAGAGAGCGTTGCCTCTTGCGCCTGTTGTTGCTCCGCGTCAGACTTATGCTCAGAAAGGTCGTGGTCGCGGAGGGTTTGTTCAGAGAGGACAACCAGTTGCCGGTAGAGGGCAGGCTCGAGTGTTTGCCTTAACTCATCAGGACACGCAGGCGTCCAATGCAGTGGTTTCAGGTACTCTTTCTGAATGTTCTTTTGATGCAAACGTTTTATTTGATCCGGGATCTACGCATTCGTATGTTTCTACGCACTTCGTGCCGAGGTTAGGCCGAGAGTCGTGCTTGCTAGGTCATCCGCTTGTCGTGACTACTCCTGTTGGCGAGTTGTTTGTTGCGCGACACGTGTTTCGGTCGTGTGCCGTTCGTATAGGAGATAGAGATTTGTCCGTCGACTTGATCCTTCTTGAGATGTTGGACTTCGACGTTCTCCTGGGCATGGACTGGTTAGCTACTTACTACGCGTCCGTGGACTGCCGTGAGAAGAAAGTTAGGTTTTGTTTTCCCGACGAGTCAGTTCTTGTTGTGCAGGGGGACCGTGGTGCCGCCCCTCACAGTTTGATTTCAACCCTTTGCGCTAGTCGGCTTTTGAGGAGGGCATGTCGGGGATTCTTGGCTTCCATTCATGATACTAGAGCCACAGTAGAGTCGTTGGACCGGGTTCCTATCGTGCGAGAGTTTCCCGATATTTTTCCTGATGAGTTACCTGGTTTGCCGCCAGAGCGCGATATTGAGTTTTGCATTGATTTGATTCCCAGCACGGGGCCTATTTCTATACCGCCTTACCGGAAGGCCCCGACGGAGCTTAGAGAGCTTAAAGATCAATTGCAAGAGTTTCTTGATAGGGGACTTGTGTGTCTGAGTGTTTCGTCTTGGGGAACTCCTGTTCTGTTCGTCAAGAAGAAGGACGGAAGTTTGGGGTTGTGTATGGATTATCGTCAATTGAACCGGGTTACGGTGCGGAATAGGTATCCTTTATCTCGCATTGACGATTTGTTTGATCAGCTCCAAGGTGCGAAACATTTTTCTAAGATTGATTTACGATCGGGTTATCATCAGTTGCGGGTTCGGAATGATGACATTCCGAAGACTACTTTTCGTACACGCTACGGGCATTATGAGTTTTTGGTGATGTCGTTCGGACTCACCAATGCCCCAGCAGCGTTCATGAATTTGATGAACCAGATTGTCAGGGTGTTCCTCGACTAGTTTATTATTATGTTTATTGATGACATTCTGGTTTATTCCAAGAGTCGAGAGGAGTATGAGCAGCACTTGAGAATTGCTTTGCAGACATTGAGAGAGCACCAGCTGTATGCTAAATTCTCAAAGTGCACATTTTGGCTTGATAGAGTTGACTTCTTGGGTCATGTGGTGACGGGAAATGGTATTCTTATGGACCCGAGGAAGATCGAGGCTGTACAGCTTTGGCCCAGACCTGTATCTGTGACAGAGGTCCGCAGCTTTTTGGGCTTAGCTGGTTATTACCGACGTTTCGTGCTGGATTTCTCGAGTATCGCTGCACCGCTGACCGGACTGATCAGGAAGGGAGTTGCTTTTCTTTGGACTAAGGCATGCGAGCAGAGTTTTCAGCAGTTGAAGACTCAGTTGATGACTGCACCAATTCTATCTTTACTTTCTAGATCGGGCGGCTATGTTGTTTAATGTGATGCTTCTCGAGTGGGGCTCGGTTGTGTATTGATGCAGCATGATAGAGTTATCGCTTACGCTTCACGGTAGCTGAAGAAGCACGAGCAGAATTATCCCACTCATGATCTTGAGATGGCCGCGGTGGTCTTTGCGCTGAAGATTTGGAGACACTACTTGTAGGGGGAGTCGTGTCAGATTTTCACGGACCACAGGAGCTTGAAGTACATCTTCCAGCAGCGGGATTTGAATCTGAGACAGCGCTATTGGATGGAGCTTGTAAAGGATTATGATTGTGAGATCCTTTATCACCAGGGTAAGGCGAATATGGTAGCTGATGCCTTGAGTCGTAGGCCCGAGGGTAGTTTGTCCCAGTTGAGCGCAGTTCAGCGACAGTTTTCTGCAGATTGGCAGATTTTGTACGACAGTAGAGTACAGTTTGAGTTCACTTCCACTGGGGGACAGCTTGCTCACGTCCGTGCCCGTCCACTTCTACTTGATCGTATCCGTGAGGCGCAGCCCAGTGATGCCCGTTTGTCTGAGATTCTTGAGCTTGTTCGGCAGGGTACAGATTTAGAGTTCATGATTGATGACCAGGGTGTGCTACGTTACGGGACTCGCTTGTGTGTACCAGATACCGATGGGTTGAGATACGAGATCCTAGAGTAGGCATATCAGTCAGCCTTTAGCATTCATCCAGGTTCCACCAAGATGTACCGTGACTTGAGAGACATTTACTGGTGGGCAGGGATGAAGAGTGATGTTTCGGACTTTGTTTCGAGGTTCCTGACTTGTCAGCAAGTCAAGGCTGAGCATCAGAGGCCGGCAGGAGAGTTGCAGCCTTTACTCGTTACGGAGTGGAAATGGGAGCAGATATCCATGGACTTCGTTGTGGGTCTTCCCAGGGCCAGTCGTGGATATGATTCCATTTGGGTGATTGTTGACCGGTTGACGAAAGCGGCTCACTTCTTTCTAGTGAAGACCACTTTCGGTTATGCTCAGTATGCTCAGTTGTATATAGATGAGATTGTGCGTTTGCACGGCGTTCCCACATGCATCGTATCCGACAGGGGCACCCAGTTTACTAGCCGTCTTTGGCAGAAGCTTCAGGATGTTTTGGGTACCCGGTTGAGTTTTAGCACCGCTTTCCATCCACAGACTGATGGTCAGTCAGAGCGGACTATACAGACTCTGGAGGATATGCTTCATGCGTGTGTGCTTGATTTTGGTGGCAGTTGGGATCGTCACTTGCCGTTGATTGAGTTCTCCTATAACAATAGCTTTTAGGAGACTATTCAGATGGCACGTTTTGTGGCTTTGTATGGTAGGAAGTGTCGATCGCCAGTCCCTTGGACCGAACTCAGCGAGAGTAGGGTTTTGGGACCCCGGCTAGTTCAGGAGACTACGGAGAAGATCCAGCTGATTCAGGACAGGATGAGAGAAGCCCAGTGCAGGCAGAAGTCTTTTGCCGACCTTCGTCGTCGCAGACTTGAGTTCGCAGTGGGGGATCATGTATTCCTGTGGATTTCTCCGATGAAGGGCGTTATGAGATTTAGGAAAAAGGGGAAGCTCAGTCCCAGATTTGTAGGTCCTTTCGAGATCCTTGAGCAAGTTGGTGCTGTTGGCTATAGTGCCCTCAAAGAAATTATCATAGTCGCGGAATTGTGATTATGATGATTGAGCAAGGACCTATACCGATAAAACAGTCTTACTCAAGATGATAGTATGCTATCTGGTTTGTCTTTATCATCATGTACTTATTGATAGAGCCCATAGGATTCATGCTTGACTGCCAGCATTATGATGGCGATCATATATATGGGAGCTGGAGTCTATAAGCACATCCTTAAATGTCCCTAGTCATAGGAGTATCGAGAACGGGCATCGATACTCCAGTGTAGACTAGTGTATACTGATCGAGACCCCGACGAGGGATGGTGGCCAGGTCTCACAAGCCATTGGTGTTAGTTTGTTCACCTAAGATAGTATACAGGTGCTCATTGAGTTATGAGTACACTGGACGGACTCGCTGGGAATCTGCTAGTTGGTATTATACCTATTGTCAGATAGCAGTTCCCGGGTGATATGTGTACAGGTTAGTCTGTCGACCTGAGATCGTCATTTGTCTCGTGTGAGTTCCCACTGTGCTTTGATTACTACCCAACCACGGATCAAAGGAGTCGTGCAAACAGGTTTTAGTTGGGTATAATCCCGAGCCACATCGAGGCAGTGATCGGATCGTCAGGGATTCATCTCTCCCGGTATTGGGGGTTGATATTGCGTTGTGTACGGATGGCAATCACCCGGAATCCGTGGCCACGGTGGACGAGAACTATCAATCCAGGATCGATAGTTTCTCAGGTGGTGATGGGGTTTCATACCGACACTAAATATCGCGTTGTTGGGGGTCTGACTTTATCCACCCCCTAGACTCGATATGCGATACTCTTAGATGAACAGACCGGAATGTACGGATATTGTCACTGTCAGTCTCAGTAGGGGTTCACGATGAGTTTGCTCGTCGGCCTTCCTTTCGCTCAATACCTGGGTAGCCGTTACGTACAGCCAGTGCCGCTGACGTGCTTGTGGTTAAACCCACTGCCAGCGTATTGACGAGTCTTTAGAGTCCCACACAGAGGGTTTTCACGGTTCAGGCGATATGGTGTACATGAGGTATGTTGATACATATAGGTGTCCGATTAAATATGTGCATGTGCGGCACAGACTTTAATCGGACAGTTGATAATACTAGCGGCTTAGGATTAAGCCAGATTATTAAATCACATTTTGATTTAATAATTTACATATGTGTTTATATATATGTATTCTAGTATTATTGTTCGCTATTTATTTTCTCTCTTGGCTATTCGTATTTTTGTACGAATACGCGTATATGTATTTCGATACATGTACCGGGAAGTATTCCGTATTTTGTACGGAATAGATTCTAGAAGATGCCACCTCATTTATGGAAATTCATTTGTTTTATAAATGAGGTGGAGGGTGTGAGGTGGCATGAACATGGAACAAGGCATGTAGCAAAGTATGGTTTGCATTGTTTATTGTTTTAATTGTTTAAATGAAATTGGTAAGTTTTTTTTTGATGGGCATGAGAGAGGGGGGCGTCCACTTTGATAAGGGGAGATCATTTCATTTGGTTCAATTTACATTACACATTTTGCTCTCCACTCTCTCATGCTCACAAAACACTTAGCCAATTCTTTGCTCATGCCAAAAGCTTCATCACCTCTTTCATCTTCTTCTTGAGTTGCTCCCTGGAGCACATGGATGAGAGAAAAATTATAGTGACACTTTCATACACTCCCACTCTCCATCGCTAGCGACTTTGGAGCGTCGGTTTTCTCGTTCAACGAGGTTGGAGCTTGCGTCGTTTCTCTCGGGTGGATTATCGGAGATGGAGGAAGACCGACAACCAAACCACATCAAGGAGCCGCTAGGAGCTTGGAATGAAGACCGAAGGACACGGATCAACTCGGTATAATGATTCTAATTCTTAGTTAGCATGCTAGATTAGGGTTTAAGGTCGATCAGGGAATCGGGTAACGGTAGCGCCGGTTTTAGAAATTTTTGTTCCGCATTTTGGCCGCGTTTTGACGGCCGGGGAGCTGTCGTAACCCTTCATGGTATCAGAGTCACCCTTTAAACCCTTAGCTATCTATTTTAGACAATGTTAATGCATCGAAATCGAAACAAACCCGAATCAGTGCACTGCAGATTTGTGTTCTCTGTCGATTTTCAAAGTGTACAAATTTTTTTTCAAACAAGTGCATAAGACCCCTTGAGTGACCAGAAGACCAGACCCCAAAAATGAGACCACCTCGACAAATTTGGACCGGCCGCAGGTAGGAAAATTCCGGCGAGGCCGGTTTTATGGTAAGGTTTGGGGATTGTTTTTGGGGTGTGGTTTGATCTCTGGAAACTTGATGCAGTGGTATTGTTTATTTTTCCCATTTTTGATATTTTGTTATAAGTTGTTCGGGGGCTATTCGGGGTGTTTCGAAGTCGTTGTTTTAACACTGTTTAAATGTTTATATCAGTACATACATTATTATCTGCGACCGTGAATGTCATTTGATCGGTACAACTCGTCTAATTGCTATATGTCTTTTAGACGGGTTTGCGAACGTGACATTCATGTTGATGTTCTGTGTTATGCTATGATGTTGGTTGGATCGTCGTGGTGGATAGGTATGGTGCAATGTTAGTACAGTTTTATTTCATTTGTACATTTGATATTGTGGGGCGAGCTTCCGACATGTGGACTGTCATCACTGCCAGTTTGTATATTATTCTTTTGGGGCACGACCGGGTTGAGGTCGATGTCACCTTTGTATATTATTTTCTTTTCTGTACTAGGATTACCTCGCGGTAGAGTGCACGAATAGCCGGATTCTAGAGGGAAACGGGTCCGCATCTCATGGCGTTGGAACGGAGGGGACCTTACTTTAGAATTGGCGGGCTATTCGCCGTACTCGTAGGGGGTATAGGCTGACCCAGGAGGGGTGCTCAAGTTACCGGATTCCGTGAAGTGCTGGGTGGCCCATTCACGTTGTTGAAAGGGGCTGCCTCGTTTTTGGTTTTGCGGGTAACTTGCCGCGCTCGTAGGGGTCTAGGTTTTCATTGTACAGGTTATCCACATGATAGTGAACGCCAGGTCTCACTTGCGGCTCAAGTGAAACCCGTGGCTCCAGATTATCCACCATTCTATGTTGCTTCTGTGATGTTTCTGTGATGTTGCTTTATATCATGCCTTGGACGATTGTTATATATATTTATATATATACTAGTAGATGTTGTATATGTTTTGCACCCGCGCTAGTCCAGTCCCTGCTCTGTCGTTAGTTAAGTAACCTAACGGGTGATGACGGGACCCAGTGGCGAATGCGGATGGCATATACATACATTTTATTTTCGTTCTTTTCTGGTATGATTAATTGATGGGACTGCATTGATTCTTATCAATGCAAGGATAAAACAAACCTATGTATGATGTTGTTGGAACCAAGTTTTTAAAAACTGACATTACAGATGTTCTCTTTTGCTTTGTACAGTGGTATTCGATTGGGAATATCCTGCACCTCATTCGACGAGGAAAGGGCCAAGATCCCTTCATCGGGAGTGACCCCTTGGGTAAAAGTTTGCGTCAACGTAATAACTTTACTATTATTTTTGCTTTGCATCGTGGTATTCAGTTTAGAATATCCTGCACCTCATTCTACGAGGAAAGAGCCGAGATCCCTTCACCGGGAGTGACCTCTTTACCAAACGTTTTCGCCACTATATATTTATAAAACTACTTGGATTCCTTCAATGATATCAAGTTCATTACGTTAATGGATTTTCTCCAAAAACCAGCCGTAGCCCTCCGTCATTTCAGATTAGTATTGCTTAATATTCGTACTACGTATGTTGACCGTGTCAAGGCGTGGTGTGCGGTAGCTCTGTAATACTTTTCTATCGCATGGATATGTTGATTGGTTAGGACAGTCGTACGGTCATGTTGACTGTGTCAAGGACTCGTACGGGTGGGTTTAATGCAATCAAGAAAATGACGGGTTGAACTTGACTAGGACCCTTTGATATGTTGACTGTGTCAAGGTCACTTGGGTCCTAGGGGTAAAAATCATATCGGGAGTTTCAAACGTACCTGAAACTTGCCAGGCCTACGCATACCTTCTGGAGTGTGGTGACTTGAGTGGCTTCCATCAGGTTATCATGCGATGATAGTTATATCCCGATTCCCACTGATGAGTAGGATTACTCCTCGGGTGATTCCGACTAATTCTCCTTTTGGGTTGGAGGAGAATTCGAGGAAACAGTGGGAGCCATCCAGATTAGATAAAATAATTAACCATTCTGATCTAGGTTAGAGTGCACGCTGAGTGTTTCTTCTATCTCTCTTTCTGGCTGCGAATATGACCCGACTTTTGACTAAAACTCATGAACCAAGTTAACCGAACCTTCTTAAAACACTCTGGCTTTTGGAATGTCACGGTGTCTCATATAACATTGCCACTCTTTCTTTTACCCTTGAGTTTCTCCAGAACACCCCGTATTACTACGAACATCCATTTCCATTGGATAAATCCATCATATAGTTACATACGAACTCGAAGGAACTTTTTCGAGGATGTATTCTGGTTCTGGAGAGATTGAATAGGATTATTCGGTTGTCTTTTCTCTTTACCTTCTCTCAGGTTGTGAGGGCTTCTAGGATTAAGAGAGGTTACACCTATTGAACTTATTAGACAGTCTTCCTCCAGACCATAGATAGGTGCCGAACGGTAGGAAAGGAAGAAAACCAACAAGCTTAACTGTGGTGTACAGAAGGTAATAAGTAAAGACATATAAAGGGATTAGAATAATGGCAAAGGAAATTGCGATCACCATCATTCACGACAAAGACCGTGTATACCTCTGCCACTCCTACATCCATTTTGCTTTTCTCTTGAACACTCCGTATCACTACGGATATCCACTTCCATTGGATATGCCATCGTATAGTTACATACGAACTCGAAGGAATTCGTTCCAGATTCGAGGATGATTTCCGGTTCAAGAGAAATTGGATAGGATTATTCAGGTGTCTTTTCCCTTTACCTTCTCTCAGGTTGCGAGGGCTCCTAGGATTAGGTGAGTACACCTATTATGCTTATTGGATAGTCTTCTTCCAACCCTTAGGCTGGTGCCGAAGGGTAGGGAAGGAAGAAAACCAATTAGCCTAAAGAAGGTGTACAGAAGGTAATAAGTAAAGACATAATAAAGGGATTGGAGTGAGGGAAGGTAAGTATATGGTTACTGTCATGAATCGGGATAATGGATGAGGCATTGCTAGGAATACCAGATTACCTATTTTGAAACATTTTCATGTTTCAGTTTCACTGTGCAATGTTAATTGAAAAAACTGTTTTTCCAATTGGAATCTAACTCCGGGGTATGTATTTACCAGATCCGTTTCTCACATCTGTATGTTATTACAGATGGTGAGTGGGAGTAAGATATTGGGAATTGGGTGATTAGATCCTCATTATATCAGAATTCGTTGTAATTGGTGATATTTGAGGAAATCATCTGGGTTTTGCCGGATGGCAAATATTTGGTTTTGAATATCCGTTGTTATGCACCAATTTCAAACTGATATATCTGTATATTTATTTTATAAAGTGAGATATAACTTTTTGATATTATGTCTGTGACATTTACCTATATCAGTTGGTGATTAGGTAATGTGCATTCAATAGCGGTGTAATTCTTCTTAATCATAGTACAGTTTTTCAACCTACGACGCATAGGGTTTGAGTTGTTGAACTCAGGAGACTTATACAAAGTATTGTATGTTTTCCAGTGTCCATTAGGAAAATGTGGTTGGTACTCGTACTATATTATGTTTACTTGTGACTTCTCCAGTTCTGGACAAGTATTTTGTTGAAATGCAAGGTCCAGATAGTGAGAAGGTATAGGTATAAGAATAAAGTAGAGAACCATTTGTTGGAAGTATCGGGATTCTTCGATGAAATCGAAGATGTAGATACTTGTGTTTGGTATTCCATTCATAGTAATGGTTTTGAGTACTTTCTTATCTTTCGGGTTACTCATATATGGATGCACTCCTAGATGAGTAATGCTGATTGACCTCCTTCCATTTGGTTGATATGCACTGGAGACAGCTGCATGATTTTGAATTTAGTTCCAATTAAATTAGTGCTTTTATTTCTATATTAGATATATATAGAATCAATTTATATCTTAACGATGTTAAGGTATAGGGAGTTGTCCGGCTGATGCTTAAAACCAGAATCCGGATAAACTCGAGGCACGTTTCAGTAATGGCTATTTGTGGGTTATCCCGGGCTTTAACGAGGGTTAAATTTCTACCATCTAGAAGTTCAATATTTATATTGTTCTTGACTCGCCACATTTTATTAAAATGGATTTTTTCAGAAAACAGAAGTGGGAGTATGGTAGAACTGGAAATGATTCCAGAACCACAAACGGTCATTGAAGATTTAATAGAACCTAAGGATTCAATTAGTTTCGACATTCTATTAGCCACTCTGCAGATTTGGTGGGTAACCTCAGGCACCTGAGATGTACTTCGGTCTTCTCAGAGACGGTGACAGGGAGGTTCTTGTTTACCCAGACTTGTCATTGCTGCTGTTCTGGACTATAAGACCCGGTAGGAGGATGAGTATAGCGTCGTTCTAAACTAGCTTTGGAAGTGAGCGTGTATATGACTCTGCCAGAGGGTTGTTGTAGTCAGTAGGAGCAGCGGAAGCATAGAGGACAAGTAGCTTATGTCTATTTATAGACTAAAGCAAGTATAGCGGAAATAGATCTATTTTTGATGTGACAGTCATAGGCCTTGACCTCATCAGAATAGAAGATGGATCTGGTAAGAAGGTAGTAGAGAGTGATGTCCAGGTATTGGGATGACATGCACTTGGTAGGAAGAGTTATTCCTGTACCACGATCGGTTATACTGTGGTTGTCACAAAGTTGTTTCTCCATATAGGATATGGATATAATATCAGGTTTTCTGGTTACTAGATCTATGGTTTTAGATCTAGATTTGGGAAGTATCCTAATCTGGGTACTTTGATATTAAATGGATGACTCCTGGCATGGTGGTCTACCTGTAGGTGATGGAGTCAACCTCTCTAAAGGTGTCTTACAGACTAAAGGGGAGAGAGATCTACATGATTAGTATATCACTTGCTTAGGCAATTGAGTTAATCATGAAATGTCAAGTACCACACCAGATATTGTTTTTGCACTAGCTGCAATAAACATATATTAATCCAATCCTGGAAAAACATTGGGAAGCAGTTATTGAACATAAATGGATGTTCTTGGGAAATGATTACGGCAGCCTCCTTCGGGAGACGGTTATCATTTCAGGCATCCAAGGTGACCTGGATGACAGAGTGACTGTCAGAGTTATAGTTTTTCTCTCTTTTAAGGGACAATATGTTGGACAGGTGGTCCAAGCGAATACTGAGGAAAGGCATGGCGCATGATACTGATTAAATTCAGTGGACGATACAGTCTAAGAAGTTTGCTGAATTTTGAGTTCATTTGTGAACTGGGTTCCATCAGATATCCAGACAAATTCTAAGATAGGTATTGCTCATTTTGGGAGATAGTTTTCTCCGCGAAGTTGAGATTAAGAGAGATACAGAAAGAAACATTGGAGCGGATCCACTCATTGAGGCTATTTCTCAAACGCAATCATTTTCGCAAACGGGCTTTGCGAAACTGATTAGTAGAGAAGTTGGGTGTTCGGTATCACACGGGCTGTGAGTATACGACATCGCAATAATTGGCCTTAAGTGCAACTGGGAGATTGTTGGCTATAGTGCCCTCAAGGAAATTATCATAGTCGTGGACTTATGATTATGATGATTGAGTGAGGACCTATACCGATAAAACAGTCTTACTCAAAATGATAGCATGCAATCTGGTTTGTCTTTATCATCATGTACGTGTTGATAGAGCCCATAAGATTCATGCTTGATTGCCAACATTATGATGGCGATCATATATGTGGCAGCTGGGGTCTATAAGCACACCCTTAAATGTCCCTAGTCGTAGGAGTATCGAGACCGGGCATCGATACTCCAGTGTAGACTAGTGTATACTGATCAAGACTCCGATGAGGGGCGGTGGCCAGGTATCACAAGCCATTGGTGTTAGTTTGTTCACCTAAGATAGTATACAGGTGCTCATGGAGTTATGAGTACAATGAACAGACTCCTCGGGAACCTGCTAGTTGGTATTATACCTATTGTCTGATAGCAGTTCCTAGGTGACATGTGTATAGGTTAGTCTGTCGACCTGAGATCGTCATTTATCTCGTGTGAGTTCCCACTGTGCTTTGATTACTACCCTACCACGGCTCAAAGGAGTTGTGCAAACAGGTTTTAGTTGGGTACAGTCCCGAGCCACATGGAGGCAGTGATCGGATTGTCGGAGATTCGTCTCTCCTGGTATTGGGGGTTGATATCGCGTTGTGTACGGATGGCCATCACCCGAAATCCGTGGCCACGGTGAACGAGAACTACCGATCCAGGATCGATAGTTTCTCAGGTAGTGATGGGGTTTCATACCGACACTAAATATCGCGTTGTTGGGGGTCTGACTTTATCCAACCCCCTAGACTCGATATGCGATACTCTTAGACGAACAGACCGGACTGTACGGATATTGTCACTGTCAGGCTCAGTAGGGGTTCAGGATGAGTTTGCTCGTCGTCCTCCCTTTCGCTCAATACCTGGGTAGCCGTTACGTACAGCTAGTGCCGCTGACGTGCTTGTGGTTAAACCCACTGCCAGTGTATTGACGAGTCTTTAAAGTTCCACACAGAGGGTTTTCACGGTTCAGGCGATATGGTGTACATGAGGTATGTTGATACATACATGTGTCCGATTAAATATGTGCATGTGCGGCACAGACTTTAATCGGACGGTTGATAATACTAACGGCTTAGGATTAAGCCAGATTATTAAATCAGGTTTTGATTTAATAATTTACATATGTGTTTATATATATGTATTCTAGTATTATTGTTCACTATTTATTTCTCTCTTGGCTATTCGTATTTTTGTACGAATACGCATATATGTATTTCGATACATGTACCGGGAAGTATTCCGTATTTTGTACGGAATAGCTTCTAGAAGATGCCACCTCATTTATATGATTTTCCATTTATGGAAATTCATTTGTTTTATAAATGAGGTGGAGGGTGTGAGGTGGCATGAACATGGAACAAGGCATGTAGCAAAGTATGGTTGGCATTGTTTATTGTTTTAATTGTTTAAATGAAATTGGTAAGTTTTTTTTATGGGCATGAGAGAGGGGGGTCCGGCCACTTTGATAAGGGGAGCTCATTTCATTTGGTTCAATTTACATTACACATTTTGCTCTCCACTCTCTCATGCTCACAAAATACTTAGCCAATTCTTTGCTCATGCCAAAAGCTTCATCACCTCTTTCATCTTCTTCTTGAGTTGTTCCATGGAGCACATGGATGAGAGAAAAATTATAGTGACACTTTCATACACTCCCACTCTCCATCGCTAGCGACTTTGGAGCGTCGGTTGCCTCGTTCGACGAGGTTGGAGCTTGCGCCGTTTCCCTTGGGTGGATCATCGGAGATGGAGGAAGACCGGCAACCAAACCACATCAAGGAGCCGCTAGGAGCTTGGAATGAAGACCGAAGGACACGGATCAACTCGGTATAACGATTCTGACTCTTATTTAGCATGCTAGATTAGGGTTTAAGGTCGATCCGGGAATTAGGTAACGGTAGCGCCGGTTTTAGAAATTTTTGATCCGCATTTTGGCCGCGTTTTGACGGCCGGGGCGCTGCCGTAACCCTTCAGGTGCCGTTAACTATCGTTTGGCACTTCCGCCCAGTTTTCAGATGTTCACCCCGTTTTCCATGTGTCGATACTTCGTAGATACCTTCATGATCCTTCTCACATGATTCAGCACCAGACCGTTCAGTTAGAGCACGATCTTTCGTTCACCGAGCAGCCGGTAGTTATATTGGATCGGCAGGTGAAGAAACTTCGGTCAACGGTCTTGCCATCTGTGAATGTTCTTTGGCATAGCCCTACTAGCGAAGAGATCACTTGGGAGGCCGAGAGCGAGATGCGGAAGAAATTCCCTCATCTCTTTGAAGGTACGCGTAGTTAAAATTTTAAATTCGCGGACCGAATTTCTTTAAGGGGGAAGATTGTAACGTTTTAGAAATAGTTTAGGCGAATTTTCCGATAATAGGTAAAAATAAATTATGTTTTCCGTAAAAACCCATAAGTGATCATTTTTCAGTATAGACTTAACTGCACCTAGTTTAACTAGGAAATTGCTAGTTTGCGGTTTTTAGTTGTCGCTTGAAAATTTTAGTTCATTTTAATATTTTTTCCTTAATTAAAATATTATTATAAACTTTTAATTATGCACTTAATTAGTGGTAATATAATTTTGATTGGGTTAATTATGCTAAAGTGAATTTATGCTAACTTAACCACAAGATTAAGTATTAAACCATCTTTGCAAAATATCCTTGAAAATATCTAGATATTTGTTGGAATTAAAGAAAAATTTTAAATAAAGATTAAGAGGTGGCCTGGATGGGAGGTGCTTTAATGAGCATTAAGTGGTGTTTTAACCTAGAAACATCCACTCAACTCTATAATTTTCCCTTTTCCCTCATGATGGCCGAGCCCCCCTGCTGCCCTCTCTCTTTTCTTACCCCATTTTCACTTCTAAAAGCTCAAATAAATCATCAAAAATCATCAAATAATCCCACAAACTCAAATACAAATCCATACCCATTATTCCTTAAGCTTAACCAAGCTTGGATCTTCATGAAAGATTGCATTTTGGAGGTTATTTTGTTGATCTAGTTGCAAGTTTTTGAATCAGGTTTGAGGTATAAATCCTAACCCAAAACTCAAGTTCTTGTTTTAATATCTTAATCCAGTTATTAGATGTTTAAATAAAGCTTTAATTTGCATGTTTTGAGAATTCTAAAAAGAGTTATGAAGATCAAGTTAGGGTTTTGATTGGTTGAAATGGTTAATGGAGAAGTGTAGACTTGGAAAACTTTACCTAGTTGTGAGAATGTTATTTGTTATTTTCCTAATTGTCTAATTAAGCTTAATATCAATTTAACTTTTACTAAATCTTATATGGGTGAGATTAAAATTATAGTAAAGATTTGTGTGACTTAGTTAAACTACTTTGTGATGACTGTGATCGCTAGAATTGTTTAAACTTCTAGACTTGAGCTAAAATGATTAAAAGTGCTTACTAGGTTTTCGATAAAATTAGGCGTGTGTTTCAATTGACGTTGCGATAATATATATAGTATCTTCCACGATATATATTGTGTTGCGATCGCGGGTCTAGGCTTGATGGTTGTGTAGTTGAGCGATTCTAGTTAGGGTTGTACCGATGTCGTACGTGTTCTGTGCACTAGGTGCACAGTGTGTTTATCTTATGGACGTTATCCTTGCGTTTCGTTATCTTTGTGTCGGCACAGAATATTTATCTTTATGTGCTGTGTTTGTGAAATTTTAGTATCGCAAGTGGAGACTTCGGATGCAGCGAAGAAAGGGAAGCAGGTGGTCCGATTTTCTTAGCTCGAGATTATCGGTGAGTAGATTTAACATCTAAGAGTAAATCGCCCGTATGGCGTTATGCGTCAGGGCTGGATATGATATTATAGCTGCATGTTTATACGCATATGAGTTGATTGCGCATGAGCGTCATTGCATATTATTACCTGTTGTGCCTTGACTTGGTACCTATTGGACACAACACCATTACGGACGGTTCATGTTGCACGAGCATAAATTGTATGCTACACACACCGTCGATAATTGCCATCACACGCACTACATATATACAAATGTGATATTGTATCGGTTATTGTCATTGAGACAGGGATTCTTATTCCGTTGCGTATATGAAATGTAGTATACAGGCTATACCTACATGCTTACACATATAGCTTGCTATAGCTATATGTACATCATACAAACATACTTACATATATACCCACATACCTTGATATAGCTACTTATACCCCTAAGTGGTATTGTATTGTCATTTGACATTGAGATGTTGATTATTGTGCTATTGCGCTTATGAAATGTATCATACATACTTGCATACATGTAGATACATATATCTTGCTATAGTTACATATACACCTCATATGATACTGCACTTGATTTCGGAGGAATTGGGAACCGCATGATATATTTTAAAACTGGATTTATTTAAAAGAGCGGCTTTTCCTTAATATGCTCATATTGCTTTTTTATATTGCATATATCAGTTTTCATGGATTTACACATTGAGATATGGATTTCATGTGATTTATGGATTTGAGAACTGTGGGGGTATTTCAAGAAATTTATGTATTTTTTGAAAATCCGATTTCTCGTGATATGAAATTTCAGTGCGTCAACCATGAGTTTTCTCGGTTTTGAGGTTTGTGTTAGAAACCCGATTCGAGGAGCGGTAGGTACCGTCTGCGGGTACATGTAATATCCCTAAACTTTCTGTACGACTTTCTGTACAAATTTTTTTCAAAAATACAGAAAGGGGTACTTTTGCCTAAGCACAAGATATAAGTTTGTTTTATTTTTTAACAGCAAGAATGAGCTTGTAGCTCATTGGAAAGACCTTGCACTGCTGTTACAAAGCATCAGAGTTCAAATCCCATCACCTACATTATTTTTTAATATTATTTTCTTTTAGATTTTTAGAAGTCTAAGGGTTTACACGTGCATAACTCGTAAAAACCCCACCACACATATAAAACTAACTGACCCAAGGGCTACACCAAGCGACGGGGAACACTTTGCACCCCGGACTCGGCCGGATCGGCCGGCGACTCGGCCGGACCGCCGAGTCCCCAACATGAAAATCGTGGATTTTGGTCTTCCCAGTACCCCCGTATACTTTAATTGTTCTGCACTGTAACAGAGCCCCTTTAAAACTATATTTACTCCATTTTAATACATTTTTAAAACGTTTTAATACAATTTTCAATTCACCCTTTCACCTACCCTAAACCCTAGCCTTACCCTATAAATACAACACCTAAACATACACCCCCTCACTCCAAAATTCTGATCAAAACTCTTACATAATCTTTAGAAATTTTAGTGTGCAATTGAAGTTAGCAAAGGGGCGAAACTTCGGCGATCTTCCGACGACGACCCTAGGAGCTTCCGGCGGCGAAACGACGCACCGGCAAATCCTACGTCTTCCTATCCCTCTTCTTTAACCTCTAAGCCTGTACGTCCCACCTCCCTCTTCTCTAGTCTTTTCTAAAAACTCATATTACTAAAACCCGGCGGAATCGGAGTTAATCCGATTTCCGATTCGATTCTTCCTAAAAATCCAATATTTTCTTAAATACAAATATACCAAACCCTTACATGTTGACTATTAATCATTAACAAACATGTTGAGCACGTTTCATAGCAATATATTTCATTTTGTAATTTTTACCGCTCTTTTTCACTAAAATACCATGTAGTTTACTTTCTACTTTAAAACATCATTAAATTTGTTATACCAATAGATCACGAGGTAATGAACTACCTCCTCACAACACTCATATGAAACATAGCACAATACCTTTCGAGAATATAGAATACGGGAAAACAAAACTTTACATATAAATACAACTACCTATTACAACCGTTTTCTATAAGATTACGTATTTTTATAAATCTTTGCAAAGCGCCGCTACAACCCATTTTGGAAAATCCAACTGGGATAGTGCGGATTATCGTGCATCTCTGGGCTTAGTAGTGCGAGATTCAGACCTCCGTAAGGAGCATTCGGTCTCGAGAGATTTGAAATACAAATATCTTAAGAAAATGTGATTTCTAGAAAATAATAAATTAGAAATTATTTTTATAAATATATAAATATATATGTATTATCAAAATATATTTTTTATAATATCAATAGTCAAACTTTTCTAAGTCAAAAGAATCACTTTACATGAAAATACCATGAAATTCCATACAAGTTCAATATTACAATTAAATACCCTATATTATGAAAAATAGGTTTATTCACTAGAAATATCATAAATATAAAATCTACATCTATGATAAGTCTAAAGACGATAATTAAATACTTGGGGTGTATTTTAAAAATTTTACAAAATTATTTTTACATAAAACCCCCTCAAGTTCTATAAATTACCCTGAGGACCCTAGTAAATATAGGTTTAAGCGGGACCAATCTCTTGAGCCTCAGGGAGCCGGAGAAGTGGGTAGTTGCCTATTTAAGATAGACAACTTAACAAACGGTGTTATCAACACGGTAATCGTCTTTGAAAAAGACACAAATCCTGCCGCCTATGTGCAGCGGTTACCGATAACATCAAAACCTAATTCAGGACTTCAATTTCTCTTTTCTAATTGTTCTGACTCAGTCTGAGTCTCATTATAATAATCTGACTTGAATATGATTCAAGTACAATCTACAATACTACAATTCAATATGAATCCATGAATCCATATATTCAATCTGTTCAAACTATTCAATCTATATTGACTGAACCGAACCATGGATATATTTTCATTTACATGATTCTCCAGTTACATCCATTTACTGATATCATGGTTTCGGCAAGTCATCCCATTATACAATCTATATTACAATACAATACAAGTTGCAATACAATACAAACAATACAATCAAGATATCGCGGGGTTTAAGGGGTAGATTGGTACGGAAGGTGTTAGAAGTGGCATAAGACAGCAACCATAAGACGTAATTACATCCTTGCCATTGTTCCGTGGTATTATCGACGGAGCCTTGTACTTCCATTTGCATTAGTCTCTGGCATATAGAGACTCCTCTCGTATACACTGGCATCCTTCTGTAGCAAACTACAAATAACAGCGTTAATATTAAATACAAAATTATAATAATATAATACAACTTAAAAAGTTACACTCTCTCTCACTTTCCGTCTTTTCTATTTCTTCCTTATCTTTGGGACTTACCGAGCGATTGTTCGCTGGCGATATTCCTTCTCTTTCTTCTTTGAAATGTTGTCAGGTGATCTGGACACCCAGGAGATCGAGCCTACTAGTGAGGACTTGGATCAGCTTGCCTACGACCCAGAGCTCTAGCTTCATCGTACACATTTTTATTTCAGTACTTTTCATTTCTGTTATGCCACCGTTTAGGAATTACTTTCTTTCAGATGTATTTACTTTTCCATGTATTGTACAAACGAATGTTAATAAATAATGTTGATGTTCATTTATATCTACTGTCTTTGTCTTTTGTGCATTTTTATTTATATTTCTTAGATACGCTTAGCGTATTTACTTCAGAGTAAATACATAATGGCCTCGTCGCGTCCCCTGCCCGTACACCGGAAAGCAGGGCATGACAGATTTTGATGGCGGCCCATGCAGGTTAGAGCTGTATGGAACCATACCATGCAGTTCAATCTGCTTGAACAACCTAAGCAATATAACACAAGAACCAACAACTAAAATATTCTTTACAATTCATATTCCTTGAATCTTATCATTTCATATACTTTGAATCTGTCCTAACCAATTTTTTTTCATTCAAGGTTATGAATTCCCCAAACAACACCAGCACCAACTTCAACAACACTCTACCTCCACTACCAATCACACCTGCCGTCTCTGCTTCGCTCAACGAGCAGACGGTTTTGCTTGAGGCGATCCGCAGCCTCCTGGAAGGACAGTGTAACACCATAGTTCATGTATACCAGTTCTTTTATGTATTTCTTTATTTATGGCTATTTCTTGATTTATTGTTGTTTGGGTGTGAATAGTATAATTGGCATCTGTATTTGCATTCGACCCGACCCGCTTGCTTGAAACTCGTCTTAATTCCTGTTTATGTTTTATCCCAGCTATTTATGAGAATCCGTATACTTTCATATTGTTTATACTGCATACTGGCATTATATCTGGCATCTGCATTTTTTTAATAAAACAAGTAAAGTCAAATAAAATATTTTAAAAATATCTAGTATGGTCTGCATCATACCCCTGACCCTGTGGTAGCATCCGTGTATCGTATTCCCATTCCGTTCAGTGAAACGGACTCGTTTGGATAGCTACGTGAACGCTACGTGCATCCGTTCTTGGGGGTATGCATTTTTGTTACCCGGATATCATATTTTAGTTTTGGTTGACACGTATATTAATCATATTTTCAAACCATAATTTTAGACCCGACCCGGAAGTGTTTTGGACTATTTTTTGTATTAGTCAAAAACTTAGATTTATTAATATTTTAAATCCTAATATATTTAAACTGATTCTATACGAATATATATATATATATATATATATATATATATATATATATATATATATAATTTAACTAAATATATTTTTATATATTTTTCCCCAACCAAAAAGATTGCATTGCTTGACCTGTTACTTGATCCTATTACTAATGCCGACAATCCTGACTTGTTGTCTCGACGGACATATTCTGTTGTCTATTCAGACAAAACCTGTACATGCTTGATCCTGTGTTGGCATTAGCTCCAGATTTATCAATACCTGACTTGAACACATAACCTTGGGGGTAAGGGGAAATCAATGATGAAACCTGACTTGTAACTCAACAGTTCGACGCTTATACTGATCAGTTATACGGGCTAGGCCAGCCCCGGGATGCTGCTGTTGACATCATTCATCTGTACATGTTTCCTGTTTAATGCCTAGCGGCATGTCTCGGATTTCAGCCCGAGAATCTGGACCGTGGTCCCGGGCATGCACGAGATACTATTGAGTTACATCGACGATTCATTAAATTGATTTCAAAGAGTTGAGAGTAATTAATCCAGTAGCATAGATTACTCACCGCATGCACATACACTTCATTGTTTCATATTCATGTTACTGTTATACACTCATTACTGTTCATACTCATGCCTGCATATCTTATGTATCCTGTTCATTTATTATTGTTTGATATTATGACGCACTGTCGTCTGGGTTTTGCATGGCTCAAATCCTTTATCTCTTTCACAGGCCGACCATGAGTACTTCAGCCGACAGGCCGAACAACAAGGAGCATGTTGGTGTTTAGATTAGTTTAGTTTTCTTTCAGCATTTTCATTTCCTGATGTGAGCCCGTATTTGGGACGTACTTTCCTGATATTATTGCTTATTGGATTTATTGCTTCCGCACATTTATATTTCTTGACTCGTTTATTTTGGCAGATGGACATATATTAGATAGTTTATTTTATTTCTACTGTTCTTGATATCTTATAGACAGCCGTAATGTTACTGTGGAGAGATGTTTCCTAGCCACAGGCAGCATGGTTGGCTCTGTCACGTGCCGATCTTAGCGCACTTTGGGAAGCGGGGCGTGACAGGGTTTGTTTGGTATCAGAGCCATATGATTTAGGTTAATCAGGTTTGATTCTTTTGTAGTTGGGTATTAGACCCAATACATGAATTCGAAAGCCCGTAATTAGGAGCATGTCCTGCCACATTGTTGTCGTGATCCTTGAATCTTATCTTTCTCTTGACCCTTGTCTTGACGATATGCAAACAACTTTGAATCTCGACTTGAAACCTTCTGGTTCCCTATTGTTTCTTTCTATTCTGATACTAGGATTTGGGTGACTTGAACGGAGTTATGTGATTGTAACTATGAACTGCAGCATGGTTACAATGCGGTACTCTATTTAAGTAACTTGGAGTTCTAGTCTAGATTCATTTCCTTATTTTATGGTCTTTATATTACCTTCCTTCTCTCGGTTTCATTACTTACCAGTTCATGTTTTATCGCAAGCTTGAATCATGTTTACCGTGCTTATTTTCTTCAGTGTTTGGCTTCAAGTAAAGTCATTTTGGGTATCCTACTTGTTCATGGTTTTTCTGCATTAGTATTATTCGATTCTGGTGCATCCCATTGTTTTATGTCTTCCAAGTTTGTTGTTGCACATTCGATTTCTTGCACGACCCTGTCTAGTTGTTGGGACATATATACTGGGAACGGGAAGATTATATCTAATAGTGAGTGCAAGAATTGTTCAGTCGTTATCTGTGGACGAGAGTTATTTGCAGATTTCTTGGTGATCGACACTAGCAGTTATGGTGTTGTCTTGGGAATGGATTTTCTTGGCACTTTCCATGCCCACATTGATTGTAGGGTAAAGAAAGTGATTTTCCAGATTCCCGGACATCCGGAGTTTGTATTCGCTGGAGGTAGCTGTTCTGTTGGGCCAGTCGAGTTTAGGGCTAGGCCGACAAGTGCCATTCTTTCGTCGATGGAAGTTAATAAGGAGGAAGCGCCAGCTGTAATTCAAGAGTTCATGGACGTGTTCGAGTCAGGTTTACCAATAAAACGAGATGTGGGGTTCGCGATCGATCTTGTTCCTGGCGCAGAGCCAATTTCAAAGGCATATTATCCAATGGCACCTGTGGAGTTGGAGGAAGTCAAGAAGCAGGTTACTGAATTGTTAGAAAAAGATTGGATTCGCAGCAGTAATTCACCCTGGGGAGCTCCAGTTCTTCTAGTTAAGAAGAAAGATGGCACAAATAGGATGTGCATCGATTATCGAGAATTGAACCGGGTGACTATTAAGAACAAGTACCCGATCCCTTGCATTGGCGAATTATTCGAGCAACTCAGTGGCGCGAGGGTATTCTCGAAGCTAGATTTGCGATCCGGATATCATCAAGTTCGAGTTAAATCAGAAGATATTTGCAAGACCGCGTTCCTAACTCGATATGGACATTACGAGTATTTAGTGATGCCATTCGGAGTCACGAATGCACCGACGATATTTATGGACTTGATGAACCGAATCTTTTCATCGTTCTTAGATCAGTTTATAGTGGTGTTCATCGATGATATTATGGTCTACTCGAGGAGCCTAGAAGAGCATGCTGAACACTTGAAAATCACATTGCAAACATTGAGGCAAGAAAGATTATATGCGAAGATGAGCAAGTGCAAGTTTTGGCTTGAAGAAGTGACGTTTTTTGGGGCATGTCGTATCCGGAGATGGAATCGCTGTTGACCCTGAGAAGATTGCAGCCGTTCAAGATTGGCCGATTCCAAAGAACGTAGAAGAGATCAGAAGTTTTCTTGGACTTGCAGGATATTACAGAAGATTCGTAGAAAATTTTGCAAGCTTAGCTGAGCCTTTGACCAAGCTTACGCGAAAGGAGGTGCCGTTCGTATCGACAGATAGTTGTGTGTCAGCTTTTGAGGTGTTGAAGCAAAGATTGATAACCACTCATATTTTGACCGTACCAGATGGTTTCGGAGGATTGGTGATTCACAGTGACGCATCTGGGAAATGTTTGGGATGTGTTTTGATGCAGCATAGGAAGGTTATAGCCTACGCATCGAGACAGTTGAAGACACATGAGAAGAATTACCCAACTCATGATTTGGAGCTTGCAGCGGTGATTTTCGCTTTGAAAATTTGGAGACACTAATTATTAGGCGAAAGGGTCGAAGTATTCACCAATCACAAAAGCCTAAACTACATGTTCACACAGAAAGAGCTCAACATGAGACAGCGTAGATGGTTGGAGCTGATGGCTGACTATGATCTTGATCTTAAGTAATATCCGGGGAAAGTTAATGTAGTGACGGATGCGCTTAGTCGGTTGCCAGCAATTCGGATGTTGACTGCACAGAAGGAGCTTATCGAAGACTTTCGGAGATTCGAGTTGGAGATTGTGCTACCGCAATCTTCAGGACAGTTGATGCAGCTGCAAGTACAGTCTTCATTGATTAATAATATTAAGGCAGCGCAGTCGCACGATCCAAGATTGCAGAAGTTTTGAGAACATGTTGAAGCGGGACTTCGAACGGACTTGTTGATTCATGAAGATGGTTCGTTGCGATATAGTAGCCGTTTGTGTGTGCCGAAAGGAGACATTCATGAAGAAGTTTTGAAGGAGGCGCACAGTTCCACATATTCCGTACATCCAGGAGGCACGAAGATGTACCGTGATCCACGACAGCATTTCTGGCGGGAAGGCATGAAAAGGGAGATTGCTCGTTTTGTAGCGAAGTGCTTGGTGTGTCAGAAAATTAAGGCTGAACATCAAAGACTAGCTGGTTTATTACAACCACTTTCGATTCCTCAATGGAAGTGGGACATATAACCATGGATTTCATGACAGCTTTACCGCGGAGTCCGAAGGGCAACAATGCAGTTTGGGTGATTGTTGACCGATTGACCAAGGCAGCTCATTTCATACCATTTCGAGTTGGTCAGTCAACGGAAGCATTACCAGAACGGTACATGCAGGAGATTGTGAGATTGCATGGAGAACCTGTGAGCATCGTTTCTGATCGTGATACCCGATTCTTATCACACTTCTGGAGGAGTTTACAGGAAAGTTTGGGGACTCGATTGAAATTTAGCACCGCTTATCATCCTCAGACAGATGGCCAGTCAGAAAGAATGATCCAAACTCTTGAAGATATGTTGAGATCTTGCATGTTAGAATTCAAGGGTTCATGGGAGGATCATTTACACTTGGTGGAGTTTTTGTACAATAAGAATTTTCAGGCGACTATTCAGATGGCTCCATTCGAAGCATTGTATGGTCGCAAGTGTCACTCACCCGTTTGTTGGGAAGATGTTGGAGAACGAAGATTGTTGGGACCAGATTTGATCGTGCAAACAGTAGAGAAGGTTAGTACTATCCAGAATCACATGAAGGCAGCGCAGGATCGGCAGAAGCGTTGGGCCGATACATCGAGAAGACCTCTAGAGTTCGCTGTTGGTGATCTTGTATTCTTGAAGATACCACCGACTAGAGGAGTGATTCGTTTTGGGAGTCGAGGCAAGCTTAGTGCTCGATTCGTGGGGCCTTTTGAGATTGTTGAGCGTGTTGGAGAAGTGGCTTATCGATTGGCGTTACCACTATCTTTGGCGAATGTTTATGACGTGATTCATGTATCTCAACTCCGTAAGTATGTTCGAGATGAAACACACGTGCTAGATCATTCGGAGCTGACTGTAAGGAAGGATTTGACATATGAAGAACGACCGATGTCTATTGTCGATCGAAGAGAAAAGGTCCTCAAGAACAAGATTATCCCTCTCGTACTTGTTTCATGGGGGAATCGCTCGCACGGAGAATCGACTTGGGAATGAGAAAACGAGATTCGGCAGAAGTTTCCACACCTCTTTTCTTAGATTCATGTTTGTTTTCCTTTTCTTGTTACATGAATTTCGAGGACGAAATTCTTTTTGTAGTTGGGTATAATGTGACACCCTTGTTCATGTATACCAGTTCTTTTGGGTATTTCTTTATTTATGACTATTTCTTGATTTATTGTTGTTTGGGTGTGAATAGTATATTTGGCATCTGTATTTGCATTCGACCCGACCCGCTTGCTTGAAACCCGTCTTGATTCCTGTTTATGTTTTATCCCAGCTAGTTATGAGAATCTGTGCACTTTCATATTGTTTATACTGTATACTGGTATTATATCTGGCATCTGCATTTTTTTAATAAAACAAGTAAAGTCAAATAAAATATTTTAAAAATATCTAGTATGGCCTGCATCATACTCCTGACCCTGTGGTAGCATCCGTGTATCGTGTTCTCGTTCCATTCAGTGAAACGGACTCGTTTGGATAGCTACGTGCACGCTACGTGCATCTGTTCTTAGGGGTATGCATTTTTGTTACCCGGATATCATATTTTAGTTTTGGTTGACACGTATATTAACCGTAATTTCAAATCATAATTTTAGACCCAACCCGGTCGTGTTTTGGACTATTTTTTGTATTAGCCAAAAACTCAGATTTATTAATATTTTAAATCCTAATATATTTAAACTGATTCTATACAAATATATATATATATATATATATATATATATATATAATTTAACTAAATATATTTTTATATATTTTTCCCCAACCAAAAGGATTGCACAGCTCTCTCTCTCTCTCTTCTAAATTTTTTCTTTAAAACCCCACTGCGAATCCCGTCACCTCCCTCCTCTCACTACACTCACCTTCTTCTTTTCTTTTTCATTTTTCTTCCTGCCTCCTCGCCTAAGAGGAAACCCACGAGCACGCCCATCGCCTCTCCTGCACCGCCGGCGACCACGCCCGTCGTCGCCTCACCCTCTTCCACCTCACCTCCTCTCCTTCCCCGACCAACCCCGAGCCTGCACACCCTCGAACCCAAAACCGCCGTAACCCAACACCCTCGCTCTGCACCTCGTCGGCGCCGTCCCATCCTCGCCGTCGCCACCGCCCTCATCCTCAACCACCTTCTCCTCACCTCCCCCTCTCTCCCTCGCTGCAACCTTAGAACCCTCGCTGCAAGAACCCATCACCTCACCGCCGATCGCCCTCATGCCTTCGTCGTCCGCACCCATCACCTCACCGTCGACCACCCTACTTCACCTTCCCTTTTCTCCCCTCTCCCCAACACCAGAGCCCTCACCCGAGCACAACCCTGCACACCCGACTTCATGAACCCGGAACCCTCACTGCCATCACCATGAAACCTTGCTGGAAAACCCACAACCCATCGTCTTCCTCCCCTCGCCCTCACCTCTGACCCCATAGCACCAAAACCACAGAAGCAATCCTCCTCCTCCTTCTTCTTCTTCTCTCTCCTCTTGCTTTCTTGATTCTTGATTCCGGTGATCGCCTGTGCCGTGGCCGTCACCGACGATCCGAGCAACTCAGTAGACGTTTCCAGCCAGCGTGGTCATGTTCTTGTTTTGCCTGGTCCTGTCTCGTGCGCGCGTGTGGTTATTGCAACGTTTACCCGACGTCGGACGCTACGTACGCACTCGTATTGAGATCTGATCAGGAAAGTTTATCTTGATACATGCTATGTTATGATATTTGCATCATTATTAATAATAATAATACATGTTCATTGCATTGTGCATCCCTGCTACCGTTTTACCGTTTTACGATACCAGTTTACATCCGTATCATTTATTACATATCTAGTCGCATGCAAGTTTATCTTGCTACATGCTATGTTATGATATTTGCATCTATATTAATAATAATATTACATATTCATTGCATTGGCATCCTATGTTACAATTTTACAGTTTTACAATATCTGTTCATATCCGTACTGTATATTACATATTTAGTTGCATGCCGGAACCTGATTTCTTCATGTTACTGCTAGATTCATATATCATGCTTGCTAGTATGCATCATACGACTCATGAACTCATTATATGTTATCACTGATTACTATTCATGCATCCGTACTTTTACCATGTTTCGATACTTGTTACATTTTACTGTTGGGCATTCACTTGATACATATGCACCACATGACACGACCTGATACATCACTGCTTAACCTGTTACTTGATCCTGTTACTAATGCCGACAATCCTGACTTGTTGTCTCGACGGACATATCCTATTTTCTATTCAGACAAAACCTATACCTGCTTGATCCTGTGTTAGCATTAGCTCCAGATTTATCAATACCTGACTTGAACATATAACCTTAGGGGTAAGGGGAAATCAATGATGAAACCTGACTTGTAACTCAACAGTTCGACACTTATACTGATCAGTTATACGGGCTAGGCCAGCCCCGAGATGCTGCTGCTGACATCATTCATCTGCACATGTTTCCTGTTTAATGCCTAGCAGCATGTCTCGGATTTCAGCCCGAGAATCTGGACCGTGGTCTCAGGCATGCACGGGATACTATTGAGTCACATCGACGATTCATTAAATTGATTTCAAAGACTTGAGAGTAATTAACCCAGTAGCATAGATTACTCACCGCATGCACATACACTTCACTGTTCCATATTCATGTTACTGTTATACCCTCATTACTGTTCATACTCATGCCTGCATATCTCCTGTATCCTGTTCATTTATTATTGTTTGATATTATGACGCACTGACGTCTGGGTTTTGCATGGCCCAGATCCTTTATCTCTTTCACAGGCCGACCAGGAGTACTTCAGCCGACAGGCCGAACAGTGAGGAGCATGTTGGTGTTTAGTTTAGTTTAGTTTTCTTTCAGCATTTTCATTTCCTGATGTGAGCCCGTATTTGGGACGTACTTTCCTGATGTTATTGCTTATTGGATTTATTACTTCCGCACATTTATATTTCTTGACTCGTTTATTTTGGCAGATGGACATGTATTAGATAGTTTATTTTATTTCTACTGTTCTTGATATCTTATAGACAGCCGTAATATGACCGTGGAGGGATGTTTCCTATCCACAGTCCTGGTTTTTGATATTCATGAGTTTTCCTAATTCTATCATCTAGACAGCCAAAATTGTGACATTTTTAGCATGGTTGGCTTTGTCACGTGCCGATCTTAGCGCACTCTGGGAAGCGGGGCATGACAGAAAGCAACATCAGATTTCTATTCTTTTGAACCGTCCAGAAGCGGAAGCACCCGGAGTGAAGCAATTACGGGCACTGCACCTTATGAACTTTTCAGGAAAAGAGAGCCCACTGGAAGTTAAGGAATTGGCTCAGAGCATTGAAGATGATCTGGCAGCGGCACAAGTGCCAGAGATAGCTTGGGTCCGTGTTGCGAAACTACAGCTCACGGACAATGCACGGATCTGGTGGAAGGCGGAAGAAAGCCATCTTGATCAATCCTTTGAATGGAAGACTTTCTAAGGCATGTTCGACGCTAAGTACTTCCCTGAGACTGTCAGGTTCGACATGGAACAATAATTCATCCATCTGCAACAAGGTTCGATGTGGACCAAGTCAGTAGATGAGTATGACACTGAGTTCACCATGCTCAGTCGGTAAGATATGTCTCAATAATTCAACTCTTCACATACTACACAGCTAACACAAGACTGTAACAGGTTTGCGGCCCATCTCATACCAACTGTTGAGATCAGAGCTGGAAGATTTCAGCAAGTGTTGGACCCAGAAATCCAAGCTGCTTTAGCTACAGGGGATTTCCTAACCCATGATTTAGCTTTGAAAGCTCCTCGAAGATACGAGGCAATGGTAAAGAGGAAGGGCCGACCTCAATCTTCCGGTTTGAAACGACCTGCCACTCAAATGGCAGGAGGAGCCTCTTCAAGGCCAGCTGCTGAACTCAGAAGACTGAAAGAAGACAATGATCAGCCAAGTCCTGATTTTTGCTTTTATTACAAGAGGGAAGGACACTTGTGGAAGGAATGTAGGCGCGCAAAAGGCCTATGCTTGGTTTGTGGCGCATCCAATCACGGAATTGGAAACTGTCCTTATAGACGCAACCCAGCTCACACACCCATCAACCACCCGCAGCGACCAGCTATCCAGGCTCCTGCAACTCATCCTGCACTCCCAGCACCACCTCCACGTGAATTTCCTGCACAGCCAAATCGCCAATTCCATCAGGCAATGAGGAACATGCCTCGAGGATAGAGGAATGTGCCTCCAACTAGGAGGAATGTGCCATGGCGATAGGCTTACACCTTAGCAGCCATAGAAGCCGAGACAGTTGACTAAGGTAACACTATTAAGTCTCTTTTATATTTTTAAAACCCTTGTATCACTTTGTTATTTTTCATACATAATCAGAACTTCAGTCACCAAAATTTCCTTGAAACTGTTACACTTTCCTTTTACAAATTTCGAGGACGAAATTTTTATAAGGAGGGTAGAATGTAACATCCCTAAACTTTCTGTACAATTTTTTTCAAAAATACAGAAAGGGGTACTTTTTCCTGAGCACAAGATATAAGTTTGTTTTGCTTTTTAATAGCTAGAAGGAGCTTGTAGCTCATTGGTAAGACCTTGCACTGCTGTTACAATGCACCAGAGTTCAAATCCCATCACCCATATTATTTTCTTTTAGATTTTTAGAAGTTCAAGGGTTTACACGTGCATAACTCGTAAAAACCCCACTACACATATGAAACTAACTGACCCAGGGGCTACACTAAGCGACGGGGAACACTTTGCACCCCGGAATCGGCCGATTCGGCCGGCGACTCGGCCGACTCGGGCCACCGCCGCAGACCGGACTCGGCCGGATCGCCGAGTCCCCAACATGAAAGTCATGGCTTTTGGTCTTCCCAGCACCCCTGTATACTTTAATTGTCCTGCACAGCACAGTAACAGAGCCTCTTTAAAACCCTATTTACTCCATTTTAATACATTTTTAATACATTTTAATACAATTTTCAATTCACCTTTTCATCTACCCTAAACCCTAGCCTTAACCTATAAATACAACCCCTAAACACACACCCCCTCACTCTAAAATTTTGATCAAAACTCTCAAGAAATCCCTAGAAATTTTAGTGTGCAATTGAAGTTAGCAAAGGGGCGAAACTTCGGCTATCTTCCGGCGACGACCCTGGGAGCTTCCAGCGACGAAACGACGCACCGGCAAATCCTACGTCTTCCTCTCTCTCTTCTCTAATATCTAAGCCAGTAATTCCCACCTCTATCTTCTCTATTCTTTTCTAAAAACTCATATTACTAAAACCCGACGGAATAGGAGTTAATCCGATTTCCAATTCGGTTCTTCTTAAAAATCCAACATTTTCTTAAATAAAAACATGCCGAACCCTTAAATATTGACTATTAATCATTAACAAACATGTTGAGCAAGTTTCATGGCAATATATTTCATTTTGTAACTTTTACCGCTCTTTTAACTAAAATACCATGCAGTTTACTTTTTACTTTAAAACATAATTAAATTTGCTATACCTTTAGATAGATCACGAGGTAATGACCTACCTCCCCACAACACTCATATGCAATATAACACAATACCTTTCGGGAATATAGAATACGGAAAAACGAAAGTTTACATATAAATACCACTAACTATTAAAACCGTTTTCTATAAGATTACGTATTTTTATAAATCTTTGCAAAGCGTCGCTACAACCCATTTTGGGGAACCCAACTGGGATGGTGTGGATTATCGCACATCCCTAGGCTTAGTAGTGCGAGATTCAGACCTCCGCAAGGAGCATTCGGTCTCGAGAGATTTAAAATACAAATATCTTAAGAAAACGAGATTTCTAGAAAATAATAAATTAGAAATTATTTTTATAAATATATAAATATATATGTATTATCAAAATATCTATTTTTTTATAATATCGATAATCAAACATTTCTAAGTCAAAAGAATCACTTTACATGAAAATACCATGAAATTCCATACAAGTTCAATATTACAATTAAATACCCTATATTATGAAAAATAGGTTTATTCACTAGAAATATCACAAATATAAAATCTACATCTGTGATAACTCTAAAGACGATAATTAAATACTTGGGGTGTATTTTAAAAATTTTACAAAATTATTTTTACATAAAAACCCCTTAAGTTCTATAAAGTACCCTAAGGACCCTAGTAAATATAGGTTTAAGCGAGACCAATCTCCTGAGCCTTAGAGAGTCGGAGAAGTGGATTCTTGCCTATTACGGTAGACAACTTAATAAACTGTGTTATCAACACGGTAATCGTCTTTGAAAAAACACAAATCCTGCCGCCCATGTGCAGCGGTTACCGATAACATCAAAACCTAATTCAGGACTTCAATTTCTCTTTTCTAATTGTTCTAACTCAGTCTAAGTCTCATTATAATAATCTGACTTAAATATGATTCAAGTACAATCTACAATACTAAAATTCAATATGAATCCATGAATTCATAAATTCAATCTGTTCAAACGATTCAATCTATATTGACCGAACCGAACCATGGATATACTTCTATTTACATGATTCTCCAGTTACATCCATGATTCTCCAGTTACATCCATTTACTGATATCATGGTTTCGGCAAGTCATCACATTATACAATCTATATTACAAGACAATACAAGTTGCAATACAATACAAACAATACAATCAAGACATCGCGGGGTTTAAGGGGTAGATTGGTACGGAAGGTGTTAGAAGTGGCACGAGACAGCAACCATAAGACGTAATTACATCCCTCACATATCTCATATGCGCTCCTATTTCGTTTCGCTTGAGCCAGGAAACCTCTGTGTAGGACTCTAAAGACTCGTCAATACGCCGGCAGCAGATGATGATCATATCAAGCACCCACAAGCCGCAAGCGGTCTGCTAAACATAACGGCCACCCGGGTATTGAGCGATCAGAAGATCGACGAGCAAGCCCGCTCACACTCCTGTGAATCCAACCAGTAACACTTACCGTACAGTCCGGTCTGTTCGTCTGATATGTCGCACATCTCGCCTAGGGGTGGTAAACGTCAGACCCCAGTAGCTCGATAAGTCATACCGACGTGAAGTCCATGACATGTGTGAAACTACTGATAACACTTACCAGTAGGTCACTGCAACCCTGGCCAGGGATTTCCTGTTATGGCCAGTCGAGCATAGCGCAACATCAACCCCCAATACCGGGAGAGACGAATCCCCTCCTATCTCTCATTGCCTCCATGTGAATCGGGACTGTACCCAAAAACCACCTGTTTGCATGACTCAGTAGAGCCGTGGTGGGGTGGAAATCAAAGCACAGTGGGAGACACACAAGACTCTATGACGATCTCGGGTCAACAGACTAAGCTGTACCAGTGTCACCAGAGAACTGCCATCTGACGTGAGGTATAATACCATCTGGGAGTTCTCGGCGAGTCCGTTCAGTGTACCCAGTCTCCACTGAGCACCCGCATACCATCTTCGATGTCAAACACCAATGGATATGGGATCATCCATCGCCCATCGCATGGGTCAAGAAGATATACGCTAGTCTACTCTGGAATATCGATGCCCCGTCTCGATATTCCCTCGACTAGGAACATTTCAAGGATGTACTCATGGACTATCCAGGCCCCACTAGTATGATCTGCATCACAGTCCTGGAAGTCGAGTACACATCCTAAGGGCTTTATCAACATGTAACAGAGAGACAGAAAGTATACACGTTAAGATAAAGAGCAACCAGATAGCGTACTATCATGTCGAGCAAGAAAGTCCTACCTATATATGTCCCAGCATCCACTACAATATACATCCAATGTACAGTAATGGCCCCTAGGGCATACATATAACTAACACTCAATTATATTAGTTTAAGTACATCACGACCCATTATCGCCGTATTTAGGATGGATATTAATTTAAGGATATTTCGGTCCATTGTTAGTTTAGGGACATTTCGGTCCATCATTTGTCTTACGCACACATGTATTTGTTACGTGGCGTAGTGAACGATGATGACATGGAATGCGTCTAATTTGGGGTGTGATCCGATTTGAGGCGTGTACGTTAATTTGGAAGTGCATCATTGTGGGATCTATCATTCCCTGTCTTGATGAAATTTTATATCAAGTTGGGATGGGAAATGAGTTGTTGGTTTTCAGGACCCGCCACTTCTCTAAAAACGTTGAGAAATTACAACGGCATATATCAGAGGTGTGGAAAAATGTACCCTTAAACCAAATTCCGTATTTGAAGGAAAAGGTCGTGGTGGCCCTAAGAATCGTTAGTCATATTTGAGACTAAGATTACCTTAGGTGATATAGAATGAATACCATTTTGGATAATATCAATGAGAATTCATTAGTCATGTTGAAGACTAAGATCAGTTTGGAAATCACGAGTATATGGGCTCGCTTGATTTAAAATCAAAGAGAAAGCTTAAACTTCAAAGAATTAACCAATTTAGGTTAAGATTGGGTTTCTGTACTACCCAGCAATGTTAAGCACTTCTGACATATAGCGCTCACGTGTGTTTCACGTGAGGCGCTGAAATAGTGCTGAGCACTAGTATTTTCTGGCACTCGCGTGTATTTCACGTGAAGCGTTGGGCTTTGGACGCTCACGTGTGTTTCACGTGAGGCGCTGAGCGTTTGGCGCTCACATGTGTTTCACGTGTGGCGTTAAGTTTTTTTGGAGACTTATTTTCTATTGATATTTTTATAGGACTTAAAGTTCTGTTAATGGTATTTAACGATCATTAAGATCACTATTTTGAGGATCTTAGATCGGGTTCTTTAATAACTAAATTCTTGATTTGAAAAAACTAAGTTGATCCAATCCCTATCTTTAAGGAAGCCCGTGTCCAAACCGACTACTTTTGATATTTGGGCACTTCATGTTATCCTTCTCATTACTATATTTTTTCCCCCACCAAAAAATTGGGTAACATATAAATGGATGATTTCATATAAGATTTGTGGCCAATTAGATAATTAGCATCAATTTTTCGGATAGAGAAAATAAAAAATATAGGGCAAAATGTCCCGTGGCGATTGTTGGTTCTAAGGACGTAAACGAGCTTGTTGTACTTGGGCCTGGTAACCCGCGCAATAAAGTGAGCAGGTGGAGTGAGGGTCAAGGACCCGACACACCTTAGCAAATCGAGCCCGAGTTTGGCTTGTGTCACGCCCCGCTTCCCGGTGTACGGCGAAGGGGATGCGGCGAGGTCCGCTATATATTTACTGTGAAGTAAATACGCTAAGCGTATCTAAGCAATATAAAGGTAATTCACAAAAGAAAAGAGATATAAGAATAACAACAACTTTATTAATAACATTCTTTTGTACAATGCATGAAAAGAAAATACATCTGAAATAAAAGCGATGCCTAAACAATGGCATAACAGGAAATGAAAAATACTGAATAGAACAAGGTACAATGTCTAGAGCTCGGGGTCTTCGTGGAACTGATCCAAGTCTTCACCGGTGGGCTCGATCTCTGACGGGTCCAAAACACCTGACGACATTCAAAGAAGAAAGAAATAGAATGTCGTCAGCGAACAGGTCGTTCGGTAAGTCCCAAAGATTAGAAAAAGACAGAATAAGAAGTATCTTCTAAAGTTGTATAATATTGTAGAATATTGAGTTTACGCTGTTGTTTGTAGTTTGGTACAGAAGGGTGCCAGTGTATACGAGAGGGGTCTCAGTATGCTAGAGACCAGGGCAAACGGAATGTACAAGGAACCGTTAAGCTACGGTACAACAGCAACGGAATATAGGTTAGGTGTCGAATGTACAAGGAACCGTTAAGCCACGGTACAACAACAACGGAATATAGGTTAGGTGTCTTAATCTTACTGACTCATGCCACTTCTAACACCTTCCGCACCAATCTACCCCTTAAACCCCATAGTGTTTTGATTGTATTGTTGTATTGTATTGTATAAGTTGGATGACTGACCAAAACCATGATATCAGTAAACAGATTGTAACTGCATAATCAGGTAAATGGAATAACGGGATAATGGATGTATATTCATGCTTTGATTCAGTCAAGTTGTATAGATTGATAACTGGATTCTGGGATTCATGTGTTCATATTGAGTTGGAATATTATAGATTTATATAGTACATGAATCATATTCAAGTCGGATTATGATCAGACTCAAACCCGAGTCGGACAGAAGAAATGCAAATCGAAGTCCTATATTTACTAGGGTCCTTATTGTAATTTATAAAACTTGAGGGGGTTTTATGTAAAAAATACTTTTGTATAGTTTTCAAGATACACCCCAAGTATTTATTATTCGTATTTATAGTTATAATGGGTGTAATTTTATTTTGTGATATTTCTAGTGAAAATATCCTAATTACATAAATAAAGGTATTTATCGGTAATATTGATTTATTTGAAATTCATGGTATTTTACTGTAAAATTTATTCTTGTGATTTTAGAAAAAGTGGAATATTTATATTATAACAAAATAGATCTTTTAATGATAAATATACAAATATTTATACAAAAATAATTTCAATAAATATTTTATATTTTAAAAGTCTCATTTTCTTAAGATGTCGTATTTTAAACCTTTCGAGACCGAATGCTCCTTGCGGATGTCTGAATCTCGCACTATTAAGCCCGAGGGGGCACGATAAACCGTACTATTCCTAACGGGTTCCCCAAAGGTGGGTTGTAGTGGCGCTTTGCAAAGATTTTATAAATACTAATCCTTTAGAATACGGTTTTATTAAAGTAAAAGGTATTTATTTGCAAAAGTCGATTTTCCGTATTTTAGATTTTAGGGTTTTCTATTTCAACTAGACTATTTCTAAATGATCTAAACAACAAGTTGTTAGAAGCCTCAAATCGCCTCTTCACCGTCAATTGTGGCTAGGTAAGTACAAGTACTATTTCTAAATGATACCGCTTAAACCTCTATTAATGTAGAGTTCTTAGATATTTATTATTGTTGTTTATATTGTATTTATATTGTTTGCATTTCTCGAGGGTTTTTTATGAATAATACTTTAATATTGTTTAAAAATAAAAACTCGAGGGTGATTTATATTATTAAGAGTTTCCATGAACATGTATTTTAATTTTAGTGGTATTTTAGCGATGAAACCTAGTTTTTAAAAGTTTATGGTATTTTAACGAAAACTACTCCTTTTGTAAATTTGGCGGTATTTTATTAAAAATTTAATCTTTCCTCTAAAAATATATATATTTTTTTCAATTTATTTTTATTGAAAATATAGATTCATAATTTTATATAATTTTTCAAAGTTTTAATTTGATTTAGAAAAAAATCAAATTCTTTAAATCGTATTTTCATTTCTTTTCGAGACCAAATTTTCGGTGAGAAGTTCTGTATCTCACTCTACTATCCTAAGAACGTGCGATAACCCACACCATCCATAGTTGGGCTCCCCTAAAAGGGTTGTAGAGACGCAATTGCAAAGGATCCAAAAATATCGATTAAAAAACATTTATTTGTAAAAGCGATGGTATATTATTGAAAAACCGTATTCTTTAAAATAACCATACATCCAAAAACTTCTTGCTATAAAACCATAGTGTATGTGATGGGGTAGGTCATTACCCCATGAGTTTTCTAGAGGTATATATGCTAGTTATCGAAAAGGGTTATATTAAAGTTCATCGTATTTATGTGAAAAAGTTCGTTATATGATTATTCATCATAGAATGTTAGTTATGCTAAAAGATAAACGATGTAAATAAGGTTAAGAGTGGTGTTGGGATGTTAGTGTGACCTAATTTGCTTATTATGTGGATTAAAATGTTGAAAAAGCAATTATCGGAGCTAACCTCACTTGTCGATATGTTTCAAGAAAGGTGTAGAGATGTAATGAAAGGGGGGGAAGGGACTTACTTGTTTTGTGTTAGGAGAAGAGAGGAAGAAGGAGAAGGTCTTGTAGCATCGTCGTATCGTCCGTGTTCCCTTATTAATTAAACAAAATAATAAGAGCTAAGAACTGTTAAATCTATTAAGGCAGCGCCTCACGTGCTCCCCACGTGAGCGCCAACGCCGACCTCTTATAAGATTAAATCCTATAGTAGCGCCGCACGTGAAGTTCACGTGAGCGCCAATGTGCAAAGCATATAAGCGCCTGTTATATATAAGAATTTAATTCTTAAGTGGCGTCCACGTGCATAACACGTGAGCGCCAACGCCCAAATTAAGAGCAGGCAGAATTAAATTCTATATGGAAATTATTTCCCTAAAATTTAGGATATTCTCTGAACAGAGACGTTTGATCAAAAATCCAATGGTGATGATAAATTATCAAACGATAGAATTAAATTCTATTAGGAGAAAATATCTCCCTAATCTTTCTAAAAGTGAAAGATATTCTCGGTTGGATCAAACATCCAATGATAGAATTAAATTCTATTTTGGGAATATATTTCACCATTCTTTCTAAATAAAGAAAGATTGTGCTATATTAAACAGAGCACCCTTAGATTAAAATCCAATGGCGATTAAAAATTACCGTTTGACAGAATTAAATTCTGTATATGGAAAAATATATCCCTAATCTTGTTAAAAACAAGAATAAATATTCTGTAAAACAGAAATCCACTGGATCAAAGATCCAACGGTGGATAAAATCCCCCGAACGAATTTTGAGGCCAATTAAATCAATTGGTATCTTTCAAATGAGAGATTTTCTTAAACTAGTCAACAAATTTGACTCTTCTATATAAAGGATAGGAGACTTAAAAAAAAAGATAGAGAGAACCCCCCATAAGCTTCTACAAATAAAAAGATAGAAGCTGCAACTGAGAATTCAATTCTCTTTCAAGGAAGATCTACTTGTTCTTTCAAATCCTAGGTAAAGAAAAAGTAGAGATAAAATGTATCTCTTTTGCTAAGCATAAAGAAAATAAGAGTTCAACCCTTCATAAAAAGAATTTAGTTCTTCCTCTGATATGAGATTTGCAAAGCAAATCTCCTCACAAGTTGAGAATTTAATTCTTATCGAGGAGATTTTGTTCTTCAAACTCAAAATTTAGGAGAAAAAACTAGATTAAAAGAAAAGGAGAGAAGAAAACTTATGCTTCTAGAAATTTAATTTCTCTGCAAGCAGGTTCTAACCCTACATAAAAGAACTTAATATAAAAAGAAAGTTAGTTCTCCAATAAAAAAAGAAGATCCCAGATCTTCAAAAACAAAGATATTGGTGATCATTAATGGCCAAAATACCATTAATAGAGATTCAATCTCTAAAAAGAAAAGGACTTGGTGCCTCATGTCTAACACATGTGAGCGCCCAAACAAAAGATCTGGCGCTGCACGCGCTTCCCACGTGAGCACCATACCAAGTGCTTAGCACTCCATATTCAGTCAAAATGACTAAGTGGTTAGGACTGATTGGGCAGCGCTTCACGTGCTTCCCACATGAGCGCCATACCAAGTGCTTAGCACTCCATATTCAGTCAAAATGACTAGGTGCTTAGCACTGACACTACTACAATATGGGGTTGCCCTTACGGACTCAGGAATCCATAGGGGCAACTATTTCTTGCCCCTACGGACTCAGGAATCCGTAGGGGCAACTATTTCTTGCCCCTACGGATTTATCCGTAGGGCCACATCGTTTTCCCTATGGTGCCTTACGTTCTAATTTGTTGTTTGACCCTACGGACCCGCAAACGGTGGACCTACGATTATGTCCGTAGGGGCATATAAATAGGTTATTAATAAAAAAAAGCACAGAAAAGTCATTCATCGTTCCAAAAAATTCTCTCTCACACTCTCCCGCGCCTCATCGCCTGTTCCAGCACCTCGTCGCCACCGCGCTCCGCGCCTCGTCTCCACCTTCGTCGGTCGTTCCCACACCTTCGTCGACTTCCCGCGCCTCGTCACCACCTTCGCCGATCGTCATCGACCACTGATTTCTGTCGTCTCCTCCACCGCCCGGTTAGTAATTAAATCTCAAATTATTTTTAATTTTGATGATGTTAGGTCTAGGGTTCAGGCTAGGTTCGGGTAGGGGTGAGGGTTTGGCATCGCCATCGGCATCGGGTTCGGTTAGGGTTAGGGTTCAGTTGGGGTTGGGGTTCGGTTGAGGCTGGGGCTGGGCTAAGGCTGGGGCTAGGGTTCGGTTGGGGTTGGGGCTGGGCTGGGGCTGGGGCTGGGGCTGGGCTGGGGCTAGAGCTGGGCTGGGGTTGGGGCTGGGGCTAGGGTTCGGTTGGGGTTGGGGCTGGGGCTAGGGTTCGGTTGGGGTGGGGCTGGGGCTAGCTAGGGCTTGGGCTTCATCACCTGATATAGCGAAATACAAAGCGTACTTCAGTACACCCGACCTCATTGAGTTTCCTATTGAAGTTCCCGGTCAAACGGTATATGCATATTTTTATTCGCCATGAAATCCCAATTATCAAGCTACCGAGGACGAAAAGCCACCTTTGTTAGTCGAGAGTCATGGTAATAGACTTGTCATTATAGATCATAGTCAATTGTTTTTTCTATCATTTTCTTGATCCAGATGCTAATCACCTTGTTAATTAGTTACTATTTTTATGACGTATTTGTCTATATTTGTTGACAGTGGCCTTTCTTTTGGATGAACATGTTTTTTTGATGCATGTTTCAGTCATGTGAATTCATATGTTACGTATAACGCTTTATGATATCAGTATCTTACATTTGTAGTTTTAATTGTTGATTGTTATAGATGAATGCCATTGCAATAACAGTTTTTGGTTGATATATTAATTTTTCAAATATTTGCATGTATGTATCCATGCCTGCCTGCATATATGTATATATGAGGATAATGGATATATTATTAGGTTGCCGTAGGAGAAAATTTTCCTTCATATGGCTGTCAAAAGTCAATCCTTAATCTCTTTGTGGATGATCAGTTCTATCAATCTTGATCTCAATGGTTTAAAATCATGTTACACATACAACACGAATGCACAACAAACGCATCATTAGAGAGTGATTCAAGATATTCAAGTTAAAACCAATATATGATACTCGATGATAATATGAAACCTTCATATTCTCATCGATACTCATATATGAAACTAAAAGCGCCACTTAGTCCCCGTCTATCGGTTAACATACGTTCGATGTTCGTCGTGACATAGAACTATACGAAGGTTGTTAAATATCAGACGGTATAGCTCGATACTAACAACCGTCGTATAGTCTAAATGACGAGAAGATTCAATCGTATGGTAACCGATAGATTTGTCCCGTGTGGACAAGGTAGGAATGTATAAAGCAAACACCTTCATTCACTTGTGTTTTCATCCGTTTAGAGATATTTCGTCGGTACCTTTCTGCTGGTTCTCCGTATATAAAGATAGATTAGATGTTCATATCAACGTTGTTTCACAGCTTTGAAATGATTATCTATTCTATTACAGTGTACTCGGAGAACGGCGGGGAGGTGCTGCCGAAATTTACTCGAAACGGTTGAAAACACAAGTGAATGGGTGTTCGCTCTATACATTCTTAATAGAATAGAAGCCTTACCCCCGACAACCGGAACACACACATACAACAAGAATACACAACAAATGCATAATTAGAGAGTGATTCAAGATGTTCAAGTTAAAACTAATATATGATACTCGATGATAATATGAAACCTTATATTCTCATCGATACTCATATATGAAACTAAAAGCGCCACTTAGTCCCCGTCTATCGGTTAACATACGTTCGATGTTCGCCGTGACATAGAACTATACGAAGGTTGTTAAATATCGGACGGTATAGCTCGATACTAACAACCGTCTTATAGTCTATGTGACGAGAAGATTCAATTGTATGGTAACCGATAGATTTGTCCCGTGTGGACAAGTTAGGAATGTATAAAGCAAACACCTTCATTCACTTGTGTTTTCATCCGTTTCGAGATATTTCGTCGGTACCTTTCCGTTGGTTCTCCGTGTACAAAGATAGATTAGATTTTCATTTCAACGTTGTTTCACAGCTTTGAAATGATTATCTATTCTATTACAGTGTACTCGGAGAACAGCGGGGAGGTGCTGCCGAAATTTACTCGAAACGGTTGAAAACACAAGTGAATGGGTGTTCGCTCTATACATTCTTAATGGGATAGAAGCCTTACCCCCGACAGCCGGAACACACACATACAACAAGAATACACAACAGACGCATAATTAGAGAGTGATTCAAGATGTTCAAGTTAAAACCAATATATGGTACTCGATGATAATATGAAACCTTCATATTCTCATCGATACTCATATATGAAACTAAAAGCGCCACTTAGTCCCCGTCTATCGGTTAACATACGTTCGATAATTTATTCTTTTCAACGACAAACGCACACACAAAGCATATACACGGATTTTCTCCTTTGTCAGTAACTATCCCGTTCTTATATTTCTCAATATAGTCACCATAACCTATAATTTATATGTTATAAGTCTAACATGGCCCATGAGTACGTCAAAGTTAAGGACTGGATGTATGTAGATTGGCAACAACGTATGCAACCTAAGTTTGTCGCAGGAGTTGCTGCTTTTATTGAATTTGCACGCGCACATAATAAGATCATAATAGAGAAGATTCTCTGTCTGTGCGATAGATGTGGCAATAAGTACTGGCAGAAGGTAGAATTGGCAAAGCTTCATATTGTAAAATATGGGTTTACTAGGCTTTATACAACTTGGAAATATCATGGGGAAGGCGAAGAATGCAGTAATGCGACAGAAGAAGAAGGAGAACACGATAATGCGGCAGGAGAAGAAGGAGAATTCGATAATGCGGCAGAAGGAGAAGACGATAATTTATTTCCATCAGAAGAAATGGAGGATATGGTAGAGGCTGCCCTAGGTGAATCTATTCGTACCGAAAATGACATTCCTTCCGGTCAAGGACCGCGTGCGGATAAATATGAAAATTTCATGAATGATGCTAGAAAACCAATTTATGAGAATGCGAAGTATTCCACCCTCTCATGGTTCGTCCAACTTTTCCAGATTAAGTGCTTAAATGGATGGAGCAACAAGTCATTCACAATGCTTCTTTCGTTTTTGAAAGATTCTATGCCCCCGGAAAATAACGTGCCCGACAGCTGGTACGGAGCCCAGAAAATGATGTCTGATTTGGGTCTAAAGTGTGAGAAAATTCAAGCATGTCCTAAAAATTGCGTGTTGTACCGGAAAGAGAGTTCAGATTTGAAAGAGTGTCCAACATGCGGAGAGGCCAGGTATAAGCCGAAAGATTCTGATAAGAAGCCTGATATACCTGTCAAGATAGCACGATACTTTCCCATAACACAGAGGCTACAGAAGCTATTCAGGTGCAAGAAAACAGCCGAGGCAATGATTTGGCATCACCGTGCTCTTCCAAGTGAAGATGGAAAAATGAGCCATCCAAGAGATTCACCAGCATGGAAGGATTTCAATAGGAGGCACGCAATATTCAGTAGCGATCCTCGCAATGTCCGGCTCGGACTGGCTAGTGAGGGCTTCTGCCCATTCAACTATATGGCTGAAAGTCACAGCACATGGCCCGTTGTAATGATAATTTATAATCTTTCGCCTTGGTTGGCTATGGACCAATCATACTTTATGATGCCTCTTCTTATCGACGGACCAAACTCACCGGGGAACAATATTGACGTCTATCTCCGACCTCTGATCGAGGGAGTTGAAATCTTTGTTCATTGATGGCATAGAGACATATGATGCAAACACAAATACAACCTTCATACTGCGTGCGGCTCTAATGTGGACAATTAATGACTTTTCTGCGTATGGAATGCTATCAGGTTGGTCCGTATATGGTCACAAAGCATGTCCTCATTGCCATGAACACACAACATCGAAATTCTTGAATTTTAGCAGGAAGGTTTGTTATTGCGGCCATCGACGTTTCCTGCCTCCAGACCACCCCTATAGGTTAGACACGGTTCACTTTGATGGTCATCAAGAGTTTCTTAGACCTCCATCCCCATTGTCCGGAGAGGACATGACTGCTAAATGGGATGGTTACAATAATGTGACCTTCGGGATGGATCCGACGAAACAGGTCAAACCACCATTTTGGAACAAGTTAAGCATTTTCTTCGAGCTTCCGTACTGGTCTAAAAATTCAGTGTGTCATTGTCTGGACGTCATGCATATAGAGAAGGGAGTATCAGTGCACATACTTAACTTGCTTCTTTGTAAAGACGGGAAATCGAAAGACAACCTGAATACTCGGATGGATCTACAAGAGTGGGGAATAAGAAGTGAATTGCACCCTAGACCAGTAGCGGGTAAACCGGGCAAGTTTGTACTTCCCAATACCACTTATCATATGTCACAACCGGAGAAGAAAAAATTCCTGCAGGTGTTGCATGATTTGAAAGTTCCCACAGATTTCTCAGGATCATTCAGCAAGAAAATATAAATTGTGAAGGGCAAGATCGATGGGCTGAAAAGTCATGATCACCATGTTATCGTGGAGCACCTTCTTCCATTAGCCCTCAGGACTTCGCTCCCCGAATCGGTTGGTCTCGTAATCAACGACCTATGTTGTTTTTTCATGGAGTTGTGTGCTAAAACACTGGAGGTTGTGACGCTGGATAAACTAGAAAATTCTATTGCGTTGATACTTTGCAAGTTTGAGCGTATTTTCCCACCGTCATTCTTCGATACCATAATACACTTGACGGTTCATCTTGCAACTGAGGCGAAGTTAGCCGGACCGGTACAATATCGATGGATGTATCTCGTCAAGAGCTACGTGTAATTTTTCGTTTCGCGCAATTTATAAATTTATTGTTGTCCTGTATACCCGTATTTATTTATTCAACATATTTTCATTAGGTACCTCTACACTCTTAAGAAGTATATACGCAATAAAAATCGACCAGAGGGTTCTATCATGCAAGGTTATCTTCTTGATGAGGCAACCACATTTTGTTCCCGCTATCTGGACGAGAACATTGAGACAAGACTTAACCGGCCTCGAAGAATTCAAGATGGGCCATATGGTAAAACTGATTATAAGAGGGTAGACACTATGTTTATCAACAAGATATACCGGTTTATCTTGCTTAATTGCGCATGTCTTGAACAAATTAGAGAGTAAGTTTTTTTGGATTAATTGTTATATTTGTGTTTGTGTGTGTATGAAATGATATAATATTAATGTCACCATTATTTTTCGAAAACTGAATTCATTTTAACGAGGTACGTGAGGGGCATCCTGATTGGAACGAAGAACGATTGGAAAAATATCATCAGGATAATTTTTGTGATTGGGTCACAGATCATGTAAGTTATTCGAATAACATTTTATTGCTATCAGTTTTAATCTAAACTTGTATCGTTATGTATTTTTCGTAAAATTTGTTTTGTTAGATCCACGATCCGAACTTGTCTGCATCATTTGAGAGTGATTCAAGATGTTTAGCTCAATTTCCTAGTATGGAGGTTGCATATTACAAAGGATTTGGTGTCCTTGGATACAAATTCGAAGTTAAGGACATAGAAACATCTAGAACCACTCAGAATAGTAGGATTGCGACGGTAGGATCGGACGGTGTGATTTATTATGGGTACTTAAATTGTATACTCGGCATCCACTATACCAGACGATCAGAACCCTTTTATATATTCCAGTGTACTTGGTACGATACGCGAACCGATACGGATAAGTGGAGAAGCAATCTTGGGACTTGGAAAGATGAACATGGATTGACCAGTGTGAACACACTTCGATTTTACGGTCAGGAAGATCCGTTTATCTTTCCGAACCAAGCGTTCCAAGTATACTACTCACAGTGTTTGAAGCATCTGGGATGGAGTGTTGTATGCCGATGGAAACCCAGGGATGTCTACGATGTCCCAGAATTCGAGGACAGCAATGAGGATGAAGAAGAGAGAAGGTTTAGAGTGCTCCGACCGTCTGTTTTGAAGGACGGGTTGTCTTCGGCCGATCATGAAGTTACGTGGGTTAGAAATGACATCGACGAAGAAATCCAAGTAGATATGTATAATGTGCCCACGAAACGAAAAAGGTTATCAGTAATGTTATATTATCACTTCACATTTTATGATCTATACATATACAGTCAATACTTTTAATGATTGTCTAATGCGTCCACGAACCGTTTATCTAGATTTGATGACGATGACGGGAGTGAGGGGCGGCAGGAGCTCCAGCCGCGGCACCGGCAGAGGCAGAGCGGTTCTGCCGCCCGGAGAGCTGCGTAGGGAGCTTCAGAGGGCCGGTCTTGCACCCAGATCGGAGACCCCTTCGGATGCCTCCTTCCGTGTGGATTTTGCCACACCTCCAAGTATATTGCACGCATATCCATTTTGAATGCAATATTATAGATATTCATGCCTGTTTATATCAAAATTACTTATATTGTCAATGTTTGATTGTCTAGTTGTTGGTGATGTGTCCACGTCAGGGACAGAGGCCACTCCCGCTCCTCCAGGTATGTTTATATATCATATAGTGCATGTATATTGATTTAGAATGCTATATCATAAATATACACATATTCCTTTTGCTCTTACTTAGATAATAATTTTTATTATTGTCTAGCTGTAGGTGGTGACACCATCGCATCTGCGGGTATGTTTATATATCCTATAATGCATGCATATTGATTTAGAATGTTATAATATTGATCTACACATTCTTTTTGCAATTACTTATATAATCTATTTTTAATTGTCTAATTATAGGTGGTGCGTCCACATCTGACGCAGGGGCCACTCCTGCCACTTCCGTACCCTCCGCATCGTCTGTAGGTTAGTATGAATAAATATAAAATATTTATTCATTTTACATATGCTCTATAGAATAAATATGAACTTCATGGAAATTTAGCGTCAATGTTTATTTTCTAGTTGGAGGGGATGCGTCCGCATCCTGGACACCGGCTGTTCCTCACCGGAGGAACTATCGTCCCGCTCGTGCTGCTGCCCGGGCCCAGGCTCGTGCTTTAGTCACCGGAGGTATATATCACACTTCAATTTTCGTTTAACCTTGATTTCTTAATACAACTTTGTCTTAATATTGATTGTCTTGATATTTCTTGCAGACGCAGGGCTTCCCCATCCCTAGAGGGGGACTCGAGGTACGAATCAGTCCCATAGGCTGAGGCCTGACAGAGCTAGGGGGAGGCAGCATTCCCCCTCTTTTTTACCCTTGATTATCGCTATACCGGTCCTCATGCCGAGAGGTTCGGCCGGTATATGGGGGATGAGATCCGGCTCGTGAAGAACTATCCACTTCACGTTGAGCGGGGCGAGCAGCACCGGCGCTCATTCGCCCTCTTCTTTGATCAGGCTCGGGTATTAATATATATTTTCATTTGATTTATCCAATATATTTATTATTAACACTCGCAATCTAATAACAATGTTTTTTTTTGTATTTTCAGTTGGATTACGATTTTCAGCCTGTACCCGACCCTGATCACCCTGGGAGGGTGCTCGACCTTCATGCTCTGTACAATGGCCTGATGAAGAACATGCAGACCAAGGTCCGATACAACAGGAATTAGCTGAAGGCCGACTGCTACTCCCTGTGGATGGCAACCCCCGAGGCAGAGAGAGCGGCCCTCCTATCTACTCCGGCCTTTGCGAGAGTCGACGTAGAGACATGGGCTCTATTGTTCGAATATTTCGGCTCTCAACGCAAACAGGTATGTATTTTAAATGTAATTCATTGTTTAGGATATAATTTATTTTTTTGTGTTGCTTAATTAGAAAACTAAATGTGAATGTGTTGTGCAGAAACAGGCCGCTCAAAATATAGAGAATAGGAAGTCGGGGAAGAGAGGTCGCCCCACTTATACAGGTGGCTCGGGGAATATTACTCGAGCCATGGAGTTATCGGTAAATTACAATAGACCGGCCTTTGTGATATAATGCAATATTAAGAGTTATTTTCTAATATATCTAATATTAAGAGTTATTTTCTAATATTGCAGACAGCTCAGACCCTGGCGCAAGGTGGTACACCGAGCGTGCTGTCCGCATATCTTGCCGTCCACGGCACCTCGACAGATCCCGCCACGGGCGAGCTTCGATATCCCGACGTCGCTACCCAGGAGTATTGCGTAAGTGTTAATATTTATTCAACCCCTATTTGAAATTTTAGTTTTGGAAGGTTCAAATTTAAATTTTATACTTATATTTTACTGCTTAATGTGTGTGTAGGAACGGGTGGTTGAGCAGGTCGAGGCATCAGGGATCGATTTTACCGGACAGAGTGATCGGAGAATGCTGACCCCAGTCCTGGACGACGCACACGGAGGGCACCACGGAGGTTGGGAGAGAGGCCGGGGACTGGGTCCTAGCAGGGACCATATGAGGTTGGACTCCACCACGGCGGTTACTTCCTCCGTCTCCAGTGAGCGACGTGTCCAGCAAGAACTGGAGAGCTTGAAAGCCACCGTTCAGGAGTTGAAAGAGATGCTGGTATGTATACTACTTAATAGTAAAATATCATATCATATTATAGATATCAACATATCCAATATTAGTACGTAGCCTGAGCTTATTTGGTTGTAGACTTAGCTTTGATTAATCATACATACATATCTAATTAAAATAAACTACGGTTTTCCAAACTAGATATCCAAATGGGGTTTCGAAATAACTTGATAATGATACGAATTCGAATAATACACAGTTCTTACTCGCTTATTACACACGTTAGGTCCATACGCGACAGGGTACATCGGCCGAGCCTCCACATGCATCTCCTTCGGCTGCGGTTCAGCAAGCCACTACATCGGTTGCGGTTCCGCAGACAGCTCCTATAGCTCCACCGCCCGCTCAGACTCCCGCATCCGTGGCTCCGCAAGCTACTACCTCAACGGCGGCTGCGCAGACCACATCACCAGCTCCACAGCCCGCTCAGACTCCCGTACGCTCCGCATTGCATGATTTATTGACCGAGGAGCAGGCGCGCCAGATTCTGGCGTTTATCAGAGGTGGAGCTGGACCGAGCTAGGGTAGCTTTTTGATTCTTATTTTTTGAAACATGTATTTATTTATATGATACATATTGTACTACATTTTGGACGATATTGATATTGGTGGTGTTTGTGTGTTTATATTTATATCATATTCTGCTTTTTGGTTTCTTTTGTATATTATATGCGTGAGATGTAATAATGAACACTGCGATATATGTTCTGTGTTATGATTAATTTTATATTTGATCGATATATATATTATTGTGCACAGGGCGAGAAAAAAATAGGCATCCCTTTTTATAAAAAAAAACCCTGATAATATGTACCTACGGATTAATCCGTATGGCCCAACGTTGCCCCTACGGATTAATCCGTAGGGGCAAAATATCAAGATAAATGATATTTTCCCCTTTGATCTCAGTATCAGGGGGTTAAGCTTGCCCCTACGGATATATTTGTAAGGGCAAACAAATGCCCCTACCCAGTTATCCGTAGGGACAAAATATCAGGAATCCTAATATTTTGCCCCTACGGATATGTACCTACGCTTGTATCCGTAGGGGCTACTGCTTGGCCCTATGGATTCATCCGTAGGTACACCTAATCTATTTTATAAAACCGTAAATAAAATAAATTTTTTGCCTCTCCGGCCTATTCCCTAGGGCAAACTGGACCTACACAGAACTTCGTAGGGGCAAATTTTTGTCTGTAGGGGCAAGTTTAAGGCTTCGAATTGCACCTACGGCGTTTGTACCTACAGGGTATTTTCTTGTCCCTACGGATATAGCCGTAGGGGCATTGGTTTGCTCCTACGGATAAATCCGTAGGGGCAACTCTTATTTGTAGTAGTGTGATTGGGCAGCGCCCATATCTCAGCGCCTCACGTGCTTCCCACGTGAGCGCCATACTAAGTGCTTAGCACCCCATATTCATTCAAAATGACTAAGTGCTTAGCACTGATTGGGCAGCGCCCATATCTCAGTACCTCACATGCTCTTCACATGAGCGCCATACAAAAGTTCTTAGCACTATATATTCAGTCAAAATGACTAAAGTGCTTAGCACTGATTGGGCAGCGTCCATGTTTGAGCGCCTCACATGATACACATATGAGCACCAGAGCCCCAAATAAGTGTTTAGCACTTCTGAATAAAGGGATACAACCTAAGGTGAGCAAACAGAACCACAAATAAGTGTTTAGCACTTTTAAATAAAAAAACTGAGCAGACCAAGCCCAAATTGGTTAAGTCTTTCTGAAAAATTTCTTGCAGCTGAGCCCAAATGCTCTGTTGGTGGATCTCAACTAAAATTTAATGATCCTAAAAATATACTTAAGTTGATCTTAGTCTCAAATAAGAATAACATATGCTTAGTTAAAATAAATTGAGCCCAAATGCTCATATACTTAAGTTGATCTTAATCTCAAACTAGATTAACAGTACTTAAATAAAAAAAATATTTTTGAACTAAAGGAACATACAACCCAAGTTCAAAACCCAAATTTATAAATATACGGATTTGGACTAATCCGCGCCCTACGGGCGACGGCATAAACCAGTCTCCGTATACAATCCATGGGCAAGCTTAACAAACAAAATAACACACGACATGAAGTGAACTGCTGGAGCAGGAGAAAGTGGTTATCGCAACGTGATAACGTAATTAACCGTAGGGGCTTGCGCCTGTATGGAAGAGCATCCCCACAATAAAATCCCCCCTCACAAATGAGGGGGAATCTGATGAAATCTGGTACAACGGTCGCATTTATCCAAACCTCAGATATATGGTGCCATAAATCAACTTAGTATCTTCGGAGAAGTAGATGGATATTTCCAAATAGTATCTGCTCCCAAATTCTGGCTAGACGTCCGAACGTCTCAGTCCGGTCTTCGGCAGTAAACAGATTCAGGCACGTCCGGTGGGACCTTTTTCTCTTTCCACTCTACACTTCGTGTGTCGTGTTTTGCAAACAAAATTGCGGTTCTCTATGGTTGCCATTGGATTCGAGGTACCGAAACTTGGTGTCTTGCTCCTGTGCAGAAAATCAATGGCTCTCAACTGCACCTCATGCAACAGCAACTCCCGCTCCACCCTAACTGGAGGAGTGACCAATAGGCCTAACGCGGTCTCTATTTTCTCAATGCCTGTGGGGGAGATCACATAAGCCACTTCCATACTGTTCTTCGGGACCATGCTCCCACCTGTGAGTTTCGGTACCTCAACGCCACGAGAAGAAGCTCCTTGAAAGTCGGTCTTTGATCGGTTGTCAACCACGACGGCTGCCATCAGTAAGCCATCAAACTCTAAAACTTCAGTCTTCAACAGGCTGAGCAAAAGCTCGAGCGAGACCGTAAAAAAGTTCGTGATACCTGAAGGGGCTTGTTCACTGCCGAAAACAGAGACGGATCCGGGATAGATCGTCTTGCCTGAATTTGGGGGAAGATACTATTTGGATTTATCTGTCCACCCCTCCGAAGATTCCAAATTGATTTATGGCACCGTGTATCGGAGGTTTGGACGGATGCGGCCGTTGCAGCAGACTTCGTCAGATTCCCCCTTATTTGCGAGGGGTTTTTGATTGTGGGGACACTCTTCCCTGCAGGCGCAAGCCCCTGCAGTTAATTATGTTACCGCATCGCGGTGACCATTTTCTCCTGCTCCAGAAGGTCACTTCGTGTCGTGTGTGTTTGTTTTATTTTTGGTTGCCCGTGGATTGTATACGGAGACTAATTTATGTTGTCGCCCATAGGGCGTGGATTAGTCCAAATCCGTATATTCTTAGATTTGGGTTTGGGTTGATTTAAGGATCGTTAATCTCATTTGAGATTAAGATCAACTTAAATGTTTGTTAAGGATACATTAGTCCGATCTTGGATAAGATCTACTTAACGGGGGTTTAGGATCATTTTTTATCCAACCAAAGAGCATTTGGGCTATATTTTTTTAGTTTAGGGACGTTACGGTTCGTAGATCATTATTTTTGGGGTGAGGGTTCAGTTTAAGGACGTTGCGGTCCACAGCTAGTTTAAGGATGTTGCGGTCCATAGCCAGTTTAAGGACGTTGCGGTCCATTGGGATGTGCCCGTCAATTTGGGAGTGCACCAAAGAGTTATTGGTTATCTGAAGACGCTGAAGAATTACAACGACATGTATCAGAGGTGTGATGAGATGTACCCTTGAACCAATGTTCGTCGGAAGATCAGTAGTCATGTTTGGGATTAAGACCAATTTGGAAAATGGTGAGCACATGGGCTCGGCTGATCTGAATTAGGGATTTTTGGTCAACTTGGACTCAGCCCACTCAGTTATTGAATAAAGTGTTAAACACTTGCTTGGGCTCAGTCCCTTTTCTGTGCAAACAATGAGTGTAGCGGTGGACGTCTTTCCACCGTTGGATTTTCTTGGATATGGGTTCTGGCGCTCACCCTTTACTTTACTTTATTTCCCTTTTTTTCGTTTTTTATGGAGTGTTAAACACTCTTTATGGCGCTCATGTGAGGGGCACGCGAGGTCCTTGGCGCTGAGCGCCAACCATTGAGTACTAGACACTCTTTATTAAGCAGCGCCGATGTGAGGGGCACATGAGGCGCTTGGCGCTGAGCGCCAACCATTGAGTGCTAGGCACTCTTTATTGAGCAGCGCCCACATGAGAGGCACGTGAGGCGCTTGGCGCTGGGTTTTCTTCGTGTATTTTGTTCTGAAGAGTTCAATTCTCTGTTCTTTTCTGGATCTTTGATCCTCAAGAACAAGTTCATCCACATGAGAATTAAATTCTCATTTTTAGGAGACTTGTCTCATGGATCTCAGATCCAGGGAAAGAACTAAGTTCTTTTATAAGGGTTGAACCCTTGGATGTGCAGATAAGATGCTTTGATCTCTATTATTTTTATTTATCTCGAAGAGAGGTGTTCTTCTTTCTTCCCTTTTCAAGCTTTCTGCTTTGTTTTTTTTCGAAGCTTATGGGGGGGTCTCTATCTGAGACTTGAAGTCTTAGGTCCTTTATATAGTAGAGGAGAGATTGCTGATTTAGTTAAGGAAATCTCTCGTTGAGAGATCCTGATTGATTTGGAGATTTTATCCACTGTTGGATGTTTGATCCAAGGACTTCCGTTTTACAGAAGATAGTTTTCTTGTTTTTAACAAGATTAGGGAAATATTTTCCCATACAGAATTTTCTGTATATGGGTGATTTTTAATTACCATTGGATTTTTTAATCCTACGGTGCTCTGTTTTACAGAGAGTAATCTTTCTTGTTTAGAAAGATTTGAGAAATATTTCCTCAACAGAATTTAATTCTGTATTTTGATGATTTATTATCTCTGTTGGATCTTTGATCCAATGGCTCTGTTTAACAGAGAGATTTTAGTTCTGGCACTGGCGCCCTCGTGCGAGGCACGTGAGGCGCTGCCTCAGAGTTTTTAACTCTGGGCGCCGGCGCCCTCGTGCAAGGCACGTGAGGCACTGCCTTTCAAATTTTGAAGAGAGCTTTGCTCTTTTATTGGGGAAACAAATGCCCCCACACTAGTGCGCTCACGTGGCTCACACATGAGTGCAGCGGTGGACGTCTTTCCACCGTTGGATTTTCTTGGATGTTGGATCGACTTCCTGTGCCTGTAAGTAGAGCCTTTGGCCCTTGAGATGACTGCTGTTCATCTTCTCTTGTTCTTCTTTCTTCTGAGAATTTAATTCTCCTTTTTGAGCTTAGATCTCTGCCCAAAGAAATCCCTTCTAGAGTTAAAACTCTGCCCAAAAATTTGCTAAGGATCATAATCGAACCCCTTAACAGAGCTTTGCTCTTCTTACATCATAGATCTTAAAATGTATTTTAGGGTTTCTTAACCCATTAATCAGAGCTTTGCTCATTTTCCATGAAGAACTCTTAGAGTTTGTTTTGCAGATCTTAAAGATCTTGGGGTCTTACCCTGTTGAAAAGCTTTGCTTTTGATGGTTCTGTTAGATTACCCCATCGTCTTTACAGAGCATAGCTCTTTAGAAAAAAATTTATTTGGGGAATTTTATTCCCTCTTAATTAGAGTTGATAGATGTGAAATCTGTTTGCAGAGCACAGCTCTCGAGGGGAGTTTAACTCCTTAGCCCAATGAGGTTTCTCATTAAATGAAAATCCTCTCAGGATTTCATCCTTAATGAGTGACTGCCCTATCAATGATGGGACATCATCTTGATTTTGTGGGTCCCCTTTTGTCCCTTTATTCTGCATTGTATTGCGGTACAATTTTTAAGTATCAAGTGTCAGAGTTGATAACTAACTCTCATCTCTTTTTGTGTAGGTATTATGGCTTCCGAATCTTCTTTCCCTTTTGTACGTTCCGAGAGAGCCTTTGCCGACGCGCCCATGGATCGGGAAGTCTTCGCTCTTATTAAAGATCATGACCCGGAGCAGAAATCTCTTCACCTATTGTGGTCGTGGTATAATCAGATTATCCAGGGTCGGCGCAGTTTTTCTTGTGCAGTACCCTCAGAGCCCATTTCAGCAATTCACTATGCCGACTCGCCTCAAGTGAATTATGCTATAGAGGAGGTCAACTGGACCTCAGAAGGTCTCCTTCAGCCTTCTATGGCATCAATACCCATACAGCCGCCGATGGCCTTGGATATTTTGGTGCGACGCATATGTCAAGGCGAGTCACACCTTTGTGGGCAAGTATATATGATAGGTTTGACTCCCCGCCATTCAGCCGGCTACTTACAGTGGGCTCGGTATATTCTGTCGGCCAGGAAGTCACTGCTGTTGAAGCTCGGATTGTATCCCGCGATTTATGCGTCTCTCTTTCAATATCCCGCTCTTCATGTATGGTGGGTCAAGGCTTTTCTGGAACAATGGAATATCCCGACCCACACATTTCTTCTGTCGGACCAGGAGGTCTCTATTTCCTTGGAGGAATTTGCAGAAATTTCAGGCCTACCCGTCAGAGGGGAACATTACGAGGAGATACTTCCCCCTGATGAGTACATCTTTGCCACCAAATCAGTGGTAATGGCCTCACTCCAGAGAATGCCATTCAACACCGGTTCCCGAGCCTAATCAAAGTTTTGAACATTTATGAGAGTTTGTTTTTGGAGTCTGGAGGGCACGGAGTTGGCTTCGAAGATTTCATCGCCCGCTTTCTTCGCCCTGAGGTCTTGTCAAAACATGTCGCAAAATTTGCTAAGATTGACGACCCATTTGGCTTTGGTTTGGATAGCCAGCCAACGGCGGAAGCAGATCTAAAAAATTTCTTTATTCCAGACACTCCGGTCGTCCCTTTTGCAGAACTTACTGCTTCAGACGTCGATGAAGAAACGTTCTTTCTGGGGTTCATCGGCCTGTGGTTGAGCTGGTTTGTGCTTCTGATACACTGTCTCTACATGAGGCCGTCTGTCTTTTATCCAGCCCACGCCATGGTTGTATGGACGCGTGTAGCCGTTGGGATTGCAGGGCTAGCTCATCTATATCACGACCTGAGCTTAGCAGCATATACTATTCAGCCAGGGGTAAAACCTGTACATCTTCCGTTGCACTACTTCACGTCCTGGACCGAGATGTACGTGCTGGGTGATTTCGGTGTCCACAAATGACCCCGCTTCTATGACAGCTGTTCAGTCGATAAAACTGCACATTTGTAGTACATTTTTCCTACCATTTTTTATATTAAAAAAGGACTTTAATATGATATATTATACATATGAGGGTTTATGTGTAAAAACATTATTTTCCACGTGTTAATATATTTTTATTATCATTTGGTAGGAAAATGTATGCAAATAATATTATTGACCTAATCCTAGTAGAACAAAGTCTACTAAAATCTTATTTGAGTTGTTGTGCAGAATATTTCCAAGTTGTGCAGAATTTTCCAAGGCTAGAATCAAGCAAATCAAGTTGTTGAAGAAATCTTGCCAAATTGAGAAGCAAACTTGGAGACCAAGTCTGGAAGCAACCGAGAGAAGATTTCAAAGATACAAAGATTCCAGAGGAGCCCACATGTCACAAGAACAGAGCCCCTGAAGTTTGATGAACGACAGAGATTAAATGGCCGCGGATCCGCGGCCTTACCCATCTTGTGCCGCGGATCCGCGGCAAGATTGAGGACTTAAATGCTGAGGATTTTTGGGGTGAATCTATGATGAATTTTACCAACTTTTGAAGAAAAATATTCTGGCTTTGCACTATAAAAAGGCACCGAGAGCCTCTTGGAAAAGCCATCAAGCCGAAGAGATCACGAAGCTCCCGACGCTCACGCATCCAGGCTGATCATCGACTGTTCGACTACCTCCTTAGGAAAGATCGAGAAGCAACTAGTTGTAATCAATTTCTATGGATTAAAAGTGTAGTTTGAAGAAGTCGATTAATAAAGGTAGTTATTTTTATTTAATTGTCTTTGCACTTTACATTATGTTTTCCCTCGATTTCTTTTCATCTTCTTCTCCCAACATGCGCGAGTAATTCTCCGCTTGTTAGGGTTCGTAGGATTAGGGTAGGCTAATGGACGATGAAAATAATTAAACCCTTTTTAAGTCCTATAAAGTTTAGGAACTTTATCAAAAGAATCATTAACATCCTAATCGGGCGCGCTAGCAATTCTTTGCTAGTTCCGACCGCGATTAGAAATTAGATCAATGATTGTTTTGGTAAAGGCTAGATATGAACGGAGTTCCGTGTCGAGATAAGGGTTAAGAGTGGGATTCCTTTTCCCTCCGGAAACCCTAATCTACACGCATCATCGTCGTTCTAGTTCTAAATCTATTAATGGATAAAAAGGGTAACTTTTAATTAATCGTCCATAACTACTAAATCCTAACGAACCCTACAAGCCCTATTATTATATTATTTAAATCTCTAAAATAATCTAGATCTATATTTTACATTCTTGTTTAAAGTAGATCTAGAAACTTTTCACAAAATTCTTTATTCCTCCTCTCTTTCTCAACACATCTAAAGTAAAAATAAAAGGTTCCACGTTTCCTAGAGGATGACCCGTACTCATCTCGGTATAGCTACGTGCGACACCGTTCTGATTGCGGTTAACTACAAACACACTTTTTTCGTAACAATCAAATGGCGCCGTTGCTGGGGAAACGTGCGTAATTTTTTATTTTTGCTATTTGTGTTGAATTCTTAGACGATTCATATCATTATTAAAACAAAACCGCAAATTGCATATTTAACGATTTGTGTGTGATTTTTTTTGCGAGGGAATCTGGAGTCGCGGATTTGAGGAAACAGGAGATCTAGGGTTTCACACTTCTCTGGTATCTTTCTTAACTCCTTCTCTCTCCTCTCAAATCCAATAAAATCTATTTTCTGCAGGATTCTTTGCAAAATCGCGCCGCTCAAAAATCTTTTTGCAAAAGTTTTGTGATTGGTTTTGTTTTGCATATTTTAAGACGGACTCTAAGGGGCAAAGACCAAATCAAGATTAGGTGGGGATTTCATCACCCTTCCTAAGCCCCACAAATCACAAACCGAGCATCTGCATCAACCCTACAATAATTTAAAAAATATCTAGACCAGACTCTAAGGACTGTCGCGCTCAATAAGGACAGAGGAAGGTCGTGGGTAATCTATCGTTTATCCGCATTACCTTTGTAGTGCCTAGGCAAGTGTGACAAAGGCTAGTGGTTTTTAATTAGGCCCACGACGTGGTTCCTTCCCACTTACCTGGCACTTATCTGGCTACAAGGGTAGTACGAAGGCGACAGAGGATTGATCCTGCGGCTTGTCCTTTGGAAGTCTAGGAGCGGTCTAGAGACTGGACCTAGGTAACCTTAGTTCTAGGGTTGCTTGTGCATCTTAGGGAGATTTGTCTTGAGTCCCACTTTTTCAAAACAAGCCAATTTTAAAATCACACACACGCTGCCACTTGCACTAAACCCGCTTAGTGCATGCTCGGCTGGACACGGGATCCTAGCGCCCGTCTTGTCCGCGTTCCTGCTATCGACGCCGAAGTCGATACTTCTTCATCTTCTTTTCTCCCACCACACACCACATCGACCGTGATGGACGGCACTCCATCTAATTATAACACCACGCTGCCACCGCCCGCAGGTGAGCAGAATCCACCGCGCATCTCTCTCCAAGAGAGGTGTTATCCTATTCGTGGTCCTCTTCCTACTTGTCTATCTCTTCCACCACCTAATGGGGATAATTTCGAAATTAAACCCCACTACATCAATCTGCTGCCCAAATTTCACGGGCTTGAGTCGGAAGACGCGTACGTTTTCATCACCAAATTCGAAAACGTATGCACAATGATGGGTACTTCACAATTGACTTTAGATGCTATGCGCTTACGTCTTCTCCCATTCACATTGTGCGACTTGGCAGAAAAATGGCTTTATAATACTGCCGCACACTCTATCACTAATTGGGATGAATTCGTAATAGCATTTCTTAAGAAGTTTTACCCAAACCATAAGACCGCCCGTGTTAGGAGCGAGGTCAACCAGTTCACCCAGCTTCCCAATGAACCATTTTGGAAGTGCTTTGAACGTTTCAAGGATCTGCTTGTCCAATGTCCTCATCACGGAATACAAAGATGGGATTTATGTCGGATTATATATGAGGGCATTAATCCAGCGACAAAGCAGATGCTTGAAACAATGTGTCAATGCAATTTCATGTCTAAAGATGATGGTGAAGCGTGGAAATATCTGGAAGACCTTGCTGAACACACGTTGCAGTGGGAAAGCGTAAGACCACCTTCAACTAAGGGAGGTATTCACCAGCTCGATATTTCTATCGTAGTAAAAGCCGAAATGACAGCGATACAAAAGAAACTCGACGCTATTGAAAACAAGTTCTCATCATTCTCCCTAAATCAGGTCACGCTTCCTAAGACCGTCTGTGGTTGCTGTTCGGATCCTTCACACTTAACGGAAGAATGTCCTTTGAATGTTTCGTTTCAAGCTAATGCTGCTTTTCAGCAGCGACCTAGAAACGACCATTATTCTTCCACGTACAATCAAGGATGGAGAAATCATCCTAACTTTGCTTGGAATCAAAACCAACAAAGCAATTATCAAAGACCTCCTCCACAGCAACCACAACCACAGAATCAGCCCCTCTTTCAGTCACAGAATTTCCAATATCCGGCCAACATTTCTACACCACAAGTGGCCGGTACTGACAACTCACTTGCACAAACTTTGGATATGTTCATGAAACAATCCATGCAAATTTCGGCTGAGATGAGGTCTTCTATTGATGCCCTAACGAAAAACTCCTCCTCCCATGGTGAGAGTATTAAATCAATAGAAAACCAAATCGCACAGTTAAACGCCACAATGAGTGCGAGAGAGAAAGGGAAACTCCCATCTCAACCCCTACCGAATCCTGGCCATTCATAAAGTTATAATGTGAGTGTTGTTACCACGTTGAGATCGGGAAGAGTGCTGAATAACCGAGTGGGTGAGCAATGTGATGATAGTGACACCAATGATACCCCAGCTTTTTCTTCTTCCCCTAATTCGTCTAGTCTCCCACCTTCACCCGAGCCTATTCTCTGTCTTCCCCAAGGCTCGAACCCTTCGCCCATTTCGCCAAATCTATCTAAGTCGATTCCCACTCCAGTTTTGGGATCGAATCCATCCCCACAGTCTTCTCCACAAATGTTGGACCAAACACTTATTGATCAAGCACCTTATCCAAATAGGTTAAGGGGCAACAGACCTAGTCCACAAATGGAGAAGATTGTGGAAATTTTTAAGCAAGTTAACATAAACATTCCTCTCCTAAATGCTATTCAACAAGTTCCGTCATATGCGAAAATCCTAAAGGACTTGTGCACTAGGAAGAGAAAAGTTCAAGTACCTAAAAAAGTTTTCCTTGCGAGTAATGTGAGCACTGCTTTTACACAACAACTACCCAAGAAACGAAAGGACCCCGGAAGTCCTATAATTTCAATTTCTATTGGGGGTAAAAATATTAATCGTGCTCTACTCGATCTAGGTGCTAGTGTTAACTTGCTTCCGTATTCGGTTTATGAGCAATTAGGGATCGGAGAGTTAAAACCTGCGCATTGCACTCTTCAGATGGCCGATCGATCTATCACCCAACCAAGGGGTGAGCTAGAGGATGTGTTAATCAAAGTCGGGGAATTCATATTCCCTGTGGACTTTATCGTTATAGATACACAACCTGTAGCAAACCCACGCAATCAAATCCCGGTGATACTCGGTCGACCCTTTTTGGCCACTTCCAACGCTGTAATCAATTGTAGAAACGGCTCTATGACCCTATCTTTTGGAAAGAAATCAATTGAGCTTAACATTTACAAGTTGGGAAGTGAACCCTCCGAACCCTATGCTCATGTGTGTTCTGTCGAATTAATGGATGTCGACAGCAGCGAATTTGATCAATCTCATGATACTGACTCTTTTCATATGTTGTTGCTTGATACGGACTCCTCCACCGAGTTGTCCGGGTCAACATCCAACACTGATGAGGAACTTTTTATAGAGTCTGACGATCGCCCCATTTTTTCTGATGATATTATTCTTCGGGGTATCGATGAAAGATTTGAGGAAATTTTCGCTGATGAACTCGCATTTTTAAAAGATACGGGTGTTGAGATAAATCAACTCCAAGATGAAGAAATTGGACCTCCACCCCCTCTTTTGGATAATCATGATAGTGCGAGCAGTCCATCATTACTATCACTGTGTCGTCTCTCCAAATTGAGACGCAATCTTTTTCCATTACACCTCTTGTCACCTCCCCACTTCTTCACGTCAATAGGTGACATGTTCTTCCACCAACCTTGGTGCTTCATTGATAAAATTTTTGAATGGTTGGTGTTGACCTTCGGTCTTTGCAAAGCTTGGCATTGACCAATAACCTTGACCCCCTCGCGTGATTTTAAAAGATTAAAATTGTTTAACTCAAGTTTGGGGGGTGGTATATTTTGGGCTCTTGAAAGAAAATGATTCTTACAAAATTGTGAGCCTAAAATAAGTTTGGGGGAGGATTTTCACTTTCATTTATTCTTGCCCCCATTAATAATTTCCTCCCAAGTCTACAGGTTTTTGAGCTTAACGGATGACATCAGTGAGGACACTGCTGTAAACAGGTTTGGGGGAGGTTTGTGCTTATGTACACATCAATTTGCATCATATTTTGCATAAGCACAACATTTTCAAAAATTAAAAAAAAAATTTATAACAAACGAGTAGAATTACATCCAAAAGATAGGAATAATTTAAGAAAACCAAGAAAATTAGAAGTTTTCTTAAACGAACTGGTAATAAGTAGTTATGAGCTGTTGTCCCAAGGGTTAGTAAAATGAAGGAAGTCACTAATCTGAGGATAAAAATAAGTCTGAAAAATAATTTCTATTCTGGAAGCCAAACATTTGAATGTTGATACCCTACTATATGCACTTATACACGTCTTGAAACTCGGGATAGTAGAGGATACCTTGAAATGCTCTTGTCTAAAAGCCAAAGTATGAAGAAGAAAAAATGAAGAAAATATAAATGGTGAAAAGAAAAAAAAAATGAACACTGGTTTTGTTATCGCCAAGGCAGCAATAAAAAAATATAGCGAGGGTGCCTCTTCACCTAGTGCCCTAAGGCCAACTGGTCTGGGAGTCACTGCTAAGCCTTAGGTGGTGCAAGACGAGAAAAATATTATCACCTAATTAGCAAGCATATGAGTAATCGGTTGGTTAGTACCTCAAGAAGTATTAACGGTCGCATGAAAATGTGTGAGCAAATCTTTAATATTCATTAAATTAAAAAGTACTAAGGTAGATGGACAAGAGTATGATAGCTTGAATTTAATTCTCCGAGTGTAGGGATGTCCATTTCACACACGTGGGGTTATATGATCAATGTTTGGAAGAAAGGTAGGAATGAAGAATAAAGACGATGTTTTATTGAGGGGTAATGTGATTTTTAACATTTTTTCATGACTATTAAGATAGGGCTCATGACAACTGAAAAGCTAGCATAGTTGGAAACTCTTCTTTTCAAAGTATTTCTTTTATGGTTCTTATCTTTATATGTAAATTTCACCCTCTCTCTTTTGTTATAGGATTTTGTGGGTGTAATCCGCTGAAAACCCTCAGGAGACAACACTCCTCCTACTAGGGACACCTAGAGGTTTAACGGCTTGTTGCACGTGCTCAGTGCAATCGTGTTTGCCTACGAAAGTGTGCTTAGTTTTCTCCTTTCTTTTTCTCCTTCTCTTTAATAAACTAGTTTGCTCGGGACGATCAAAGATAAGTTTGGGGTTATTTGTTCAGTCGATAAAACTGCACATTTGTAGTACATTTTTCCTACCATTTTTTATATTAAAAAAGGACTTTAATATGATATATTATACATATGAGGGTTTATGTGTAAAAACATTATTTTCCATGTGTTAATATATTTTTATTATCATTTGGTAGGAAAATGTATGCAAATAATATTATTGACCTAATCCTAGTAGAACAAAGTCTACTAAAATCTTATTTGAGTTGTTGTGCAGAATATTTCCAAGTTGTGCAGAATTTTCCAAGGCTAGAATCAAGCAAATCAAGTTGTTGAAGAAATCTTGCCAAATTGAGAAGCAAACTTGGAGACCAAGTCTGGAAGCAACCGAGAGAAGATTTCAAAGATATAAAGATTCCAGAGGAGCCCACATGTCACAAGAACAGAGCCCCTGAAGTTTGATGAACGGCAGAGATTAAATGGCCGCGGATCCGCGGCCTTACCCACCTTGTGCCGCGGATCCGCGGCAAGATTGAGGACTTAAATGCTGAGGATTTTTGGGGTGAATCTATGATGAATTTTACCAACTTTTGAAGAAAAATATTCTGGCTTTGCACTATAAAAAGGAACCGAGAGCCTCTTGGAAAAGCCATCAAGCCGAAGAGATCACGAAGCTCCCGACGCTCACGCATCCAGGCTGATCATCGACTGTTCGACTACCTCCTTAGGAAAGATCGAGAAGCAACTAGTTGTAATCAATTTCTATAGATTAAAAGTGTAGTTTGAAGAAGTCGATTAATAAAGGTAGTTATTTTTATTTAATTGTCTTTGCACTTTACATTATGTTTTCCCTCGATTTCTTTTCATCTTCTTCTCCCAACATGCGCGAGTAATTCTCCGCTTGTTAGGGTTCGTAGGATTAGGGTAGGCTAATGGACGATGAAAATAATTAAACCCTTTTTAAGTCCTATAAAGTTTAGGAACTTTATCAAAAGAATCATTAACATCCTAATCGGGCGCGCTAGCAATTCTTTGCTAGTTCCGACCGCGATTAGAGATTAGATTAATGATTGTTTTGGTAAAGGCTAGATATGAACGGAGTTCCGTGTCGAGATAAGGGTTAAGAGTGGGATTCCTTTTCCCTCCGGAAACCCTAATCTACACGCATCACCGTCGTTCTAGTTCTAAATCTATTAATGGATAAAAAGGGTAACTTTTAATTAATCGTCCATAACTACTAAATCCTAACGAACCCTACAAGCCCTATTATTATATTATTTAAATCTCTAAAATAATCTAGATCTATATTTTACATTCTTGTTTAAAGTAGATCTAGAAACTTTTCACAAAATTCTTTATTCCTCCTCTCTTTCTCAACACATCTAAAGTAAAAATAAAAGGTTCCATGTTTCCCAGAGGACGACCCGTACTCATCTCGGTATAGCTACGTGCGACACCGTTCTGATTGCGGTTAACTACAAACACACTTTTTTCGTAACAATCAACAGCTACAACTTTCCCCGGGTCATGTTTCTAGTTGACGCTTCTGCATTAGATCCGTCGCAGCGAGAGGCTCGACGTTTGGTCCTTCGCCCGTGTATGGTCGGGGATAGTATGACTTTTGTCGATAGAGTCTTAACTATCGGCAAGGAATCTACCAAGGCAGTGCAACCGCTGTGTGATACTTTCAAAGACGGGGCTCCTACATTGAAGGCTTGGGAGATTCTGCACTTGTATTCAATTAGGCCAGGCTTTTTAGTGTTCAGACAAAATGCCTCGGCACTGTTCATGAGGTATAACCCGCACCGTTTCGCTTAACAGTCGGGTTACAATCAAAGTGTTCCCCTCGAGGCATTCTTAGCGGAGCCAATTTCTACGGAAGATGGTATTCACAGCGCGCTGCACCACTTTATACGACTGAATACAGGGTCCAACTTTCTCATCAGCGAGCCGAGATACGTGCCAAAAGCTTCGAACGCTTACGTGGCGTGGTACCATCATGCGACGGGTGCTGTTATCAGGGAAGAAAGGCGGCTATTACTTGATCATAAGGATGTTGTCCCGGCTGGTAACCCAGCAGTCCCTTTAAAGCGACGGACCGCCGTTCGTATCTCCTTAAGATAAGTCACTACGGTTGTAGTCCCACGCGCTTTCCCTGAGAAGCCTCAACCCAGTGTTCCCGTAGATGCAGTAGCCGTGGCATCCCCAGAATCTAGCGTTGGTACGGAAATCGGGACCCGTCACCCGAAAATGCCTGTCAAGCGTAAGCTCTTGTCATCGGCCGATGGCGTCCACTCGCAGAAAAAGAAGAAGTCTCTATTTTCTGCCTATGTCATATTCGGCCAAGAGATACATGCTCCCTACAGCGAGGGCTTATGCGAATACGGGACCAATGAGGTTTGTTCGACATGCCTGGGACTGACACTGATCTACAGGCTGCCCTTACGGCTTCCAAGCGACTGGCTCGCGAGGAAGCGGCGCTGGTCACTATCGCGGAGTTAGGTATACTTCAGTTATATTCTTCTGCGGCTATTTCTTTTCTCTTTATTATGCTTCTATTGAAGCTTTCTTCTTCAACAGGTATTTCTATCGAAGAGGCTCTCGCGGCTTCCCTTAGGACGTTCGAGGAGGAAGAGAGGCTCCGTGTTTCTATGGGTCTTGGTATAAGTTGCTTCATTACACCTTTATTCTTTTTATTCGTATTCTGACCCTCTATTTCACTATATTGCAGGGACTACCACAACTCAGGTTATTCCAAGTGCAGTGTCGATCCCAAGTGGCGATGCGGAAAAACTTCTAGAGTCAGCTACTGTGGCCATGACCCTCCCAAAGTCACTGCAAGAGGCTTTACTAAAGCAGCCGATGATGGATGCCGTAGCGGCTCCGGAGGCAGAGCTCGGTTCGGACGACGACGTCCTCTTGTCAGAAGTCTTGAGGAGGTCGTCTCTCACTGTCCAGACCGAAAGGAAGTGCAGGAAGCACGCAGTGAAGGAACGCGATGCCGTTTTAGCCGTAGGTGCAGGCTTAAGCAATATTTCGCTTGCTGATACTCCTTCAGTGGATGTTCCCTCTGCCCTGTCTACCGCCCGTAGACAGGTTGCACGCGCAGCTCGGGGAGAAACTGAAAAGCTACTCCAAAGTAACGTAACGCCCAGTATTTTATTAGAACTTGGTCCTCGAATTCTGACATACTCATTTTCTTTCATGCATGGCCGAGTCCTGGCGACGGTATGTGTAAATCCCCGTTCTCCTTCTACAAGAATTTTCTTTGTATTTTCCAAATTTCCGAGATTTTCTTTTCCTCGTAACTATTCTGTAGAAGGTAGTAGCTTGAATTCCAGTATTTATAATTTTTCCAACAACCTAAAAGCCAAATTTAAACTAACAAACTAATTTCTTAAACCAACCCAGCCCACTAAAATTTTAAATAAATTCCCTATAATTTTTCCTGGCCCATTCCCTTTTATTATTCCCTCAGCCCAAATAAAAAAAAAATCCTTAATAAAATCCTTATAAACAAACCCAACCCGTTCCTTATCTCAGCCCACTTCTTTTTGGGAATTATTTGTTTTTGTTTTTGTTTTTTTTTAAACCGGCCCGTTTCTCTTCTGAAGCCCACGAAGTTTATAAAGGAAAAATGAATTCTTTTTCGCGGCCCACTCCCTGCGGCCCGTGCCCAATTCCCCGCTTCAGACCCGACCCCTGTTCATCTTCCATTCAAATACCCAACGGTAACCTCCTTTTAACTCGCGCGCAACCCGCCTCCTCCGCTGTCGCCCACGCCCTCGCCCTGCCGTTGCCCCCACGTTGTCAACATCGTCGCCCTCATCTCTCTCTTACTCACCTCGCCTCCAACTTACTCCTCATCTCTCTCCTCTACTTTCACCGAGCCCAAAAACGCGAGCACCCAAAAACCTCCATCGAAACCACTGCACCTCACCGACGGCGATCACCCATCTCTTCGACAACCCCGCTCACTCCTCCTCTGCCAACCTTCTCCCCTACGACTTCACCCTTCTTCAACCCGAGCCCCTCTCAAATATCCCCGCACACCCAAACCCACTTGCACCCAACCTCTGTCACGTCGCAACCGGCGCCGAAGAGCCACCCCACTTCACCTGAACCACATCTGTAGCCCTCAACGTCCTCAGCACCTTTCCCCACCACTCCAAACCGACCCCACTGCTCCCCATCTATCTCTCTCCAAAACCCTTTTTCCAAACAATTTTTCCCACTGTGAAACTGCTCTGTACACCGTCAACCGTCGGCAGCCCCAATACACTCGCAGTGGATCACCAAACATCCATCAACGTCCAGTGACTGTGCAAACGACTCCGGACAATTCCGACGTGAAATTCGTGTTTCGAACTAGGCTCGCGGGAATCCGGTACGTGGCGTATATCGCGCGTTCGTGGCGACACTGTGGCCGTACGACCCCGAGGGGTTCTCCAGGCAAGTATTTACTTGCTTCATGCTATAATAATAGTGTTACCCACCTAGATCATGTAGTTTACAAACTTTCCTATTTCCTATACGTGTCAAGACCTAAGTGCTCGATGTTCGTTACCAATAGAAATAATTGTCTAATTTGACGGTAACCTATACGTTCTGATTGGCCCTTTTAATGATGTATAACGTGTGTGAAATTCGCTGGAAAACACGATTGTTAGTAACAAAAATCGATACCCCCAAACATGTCGTTAAAACTAGAATCCTCTCGTAGCTGAAAACGAATAAAAATACCATAAATCATACACATATTGGAAAGATGCGTTCAAGGGCTTAAATCGAAGCCGACTTGACGAACTTTAATCCTACATAAATTTCTGATCATTTCTGTTTTGTAAGCATGAAGATAATTGGATCAGAACACGACTCTGGACTGCAGTCCAGAGCGTTTCTGATTAGTGTGTTCTGTCTAAAGTCCTGCGTCCCCGTGTTTCCTGAAATCGTGTGATACGGAACCTTACAGTAGTTATAAGATATTCCTGTTAGTGAAAGAAAACAAGTGGTTTCATTCCGATTCATTGCAGTTTGTTATTTTAAACTTATTTTAAAAGGGCAGAACGTAAAGCTGTTCAGAACACTTTCTGAAATGACATTTGAGATTGAACCGTGTATAACTTTCAACGTACAGATGCGATTGAGGATCCGTCTGTTGCGTTGAATACTTTATCGAAAACCCTAATTTCATTTAACTGTGACATCTCTAAATTCTGAGCCCAACTAGGCGCAATTCGTGTCGCGAAACAGACGTTCAGTTCTGAAATTGAAATTCCAGCCGCGAACACTTAAACTGAAACAGTTATATCTTGAAAACCGAAACTCCGATTGAACTGAAACAAATTTTGATGAACTACTGACTGATTGTTCTATATATCTTACCTACATCATTTTTGCTAATTCATAACATACAGAGCTTATTGGTAGCATACAATACATATATCATACCCTTGTCATATACACAGTGTTAGTGCGTGTGGACATTGCATTATCGTGCGTGATAGATGTTGGTTTAGGAGTGACGAGTACACCAATGGAAAGTGAACATTCGTGACAGTGATTGATACAGTGGATAGTGATGAAACCGTGTCATTGGTATACTTGTACACAACTAGATCAATATCATAAATAGTGTAACCTGGGGAAAAAGGGGAAATCAAAGTGGAAAGAGTATCGTATTTAGCAGGACCGTGTTTAGAGGATGATCATTCGAACCGTGATACTTATACGTGTAGGACAGGATCTAGCGATCCGGCTGACAGGGTTATGTCCCGGGCATGTGGGCCGTTGTCTCGGGTATGTACGAGACTCCTGTTAAACATGATCCTCCTTCCACTATGTGATTTCAAACATGACCTAGAGACCGATAGAGACACATAACATACTCTGCATCATATCGTGACATAGTGATTACTTGCATTATTCTCATACTAGTATTACCTCATTTACCTGTTTCATCTGATTGTAATAATATTATTATTTGTGTCGCTCTGACGACCTGCGTATGCATGCTCAGATTCCGCGAGAGGACCAGTACAGGAGACGAATCTATCCTTTGAGTTCACGGAGATATAGTTTGGTGTACCTTCTTCATTTACTGCTCTCCATAAAAGAGATTGTGAGATTGAACTTGGTTAGTTATCGTTCTTATTATCTGTAATCTGTGAACAATGGAATTTTAATGTAATAAATTAATGTTGTGATTCCTTTAAATACTGTGCTTATTTACTGATTACCATGTAGCGCTAGAAGCCGAAGTGTGACTACGGCGGGATGATTCCTTGACCGTAGGAGCATGGCTGGCCTGGTCATCCCTCGTTTTCCGTATTTTGGGAAGCGGGGCGTGACATGGTTTAGTTGGTATCAGAGCCAGGTTTAGTATCAAGGGATAACATTAACTATGTTGTATTACGTTATTCTTGTTTCACTATTCTTGATTTCTATCCTTGAATCTGAACCTATTCTTTTGAATCTTCCAGTGATATGACGTCCCCGAACGACCCCTCCTCGGACTCCAGCTCTCAGGACCGCACGGAAAGAATGCTCAGTGCACTGACCACTCTCGCGGAAGCTCAGGAGAGGAAGACAGATTTGCTTACTGAGGGACTCAGGGCGATTACCGCTGCAGGAGGACCCTCCGCACTTATTACCGCCCCCGAGGGCGCTACTCCACCAGCTTATCAGACTAGGACTGGTACGGTGTCAGACTTCCGACGGTTACACCCAGCTGCGTTCACAGGGCTAGCTGAACCCCTTGAGGCTGAACAATGGCTAGTAAACATGGAAAATTTATTGGCAGCTGCCAGGGTTCCAGAGGAAGACAGAGTGGATGTGATAAAGATACAATTAGAAGGCGAGGCCCGTACATGGTGGTCGGTAGAAGAAAGCAGACTTGAAGGGCCGATCGAATGGAGCAAGTTTAAGGAGTGCTTCTTAGATCATTATTTTCCTCCCACAGCCAAGGCAGAAATGGAGGAAAAGTTTATTCTGTTAAAGCAGAATGGAAGCCCAGTGGACGTTTATGCGGCAGAGTTCAACCGTTTGAGCCGCTTTGCTCCATACATGGTCAAATCAGAAGTCACCAGGGCCAGACGTTTCCTTCAGGGGTTAGATTTTGAGTTGCAGCAGCTGATTGCATCATTGGATCTACAGACTTTCGCACAGGTACTCAACGCGGCGAGAGTTCAGGAGCAATTGATTAACAAGTTCAGGAGACCCCCAGTCGTTCCAGCACGTACCCACGCGCCTTCTCGAGGAGCTATACCGGTTCACAGAGCAGGGACGACGCAAATAAAACGCCCGTTTGTACCACAGCATCGCCCCCAGAGACAAGGCGTAACTTGCGGCTATTACGGTAGAGGAGGACATACTCAGAAGGACTGTCGCCGTGCCAAGGGACAGTGCCTGATTTGCGGTTCCAGTTAACACAGGATTAACAGTTGTCCTGAGCGAGCAGAAATACAGGGAGGTTCTGGACCGTCACAGCAGAGGCCGCAGGAACAGAGACAACCATTTACAGGTCGCGGTCAGGGACGGGCTTTCACCTTGACCGCAGAGCAGGCAGAAGCGTCAGGAGATGTGGTTACAGGTACTCTACTTGTACATTCCTTGCCAGCTAGAGTACTTTTTGATTCAGGAGCATCGCATTGTTTCTTGTCTGAGCATTTCACAAATACACACTCAATACCACATGAACCACTAACCAAGGGATGGGAAATTCATACGGGTAATGGCATCATAATATCTAGTCGAGAATGTAGATTATGCCCGGTTGTAGTGTGTGGCAGGGAATTCTATGCGAATTTCCTCCTAATTGGGACAGGCAGTTACGACGCAATTCTCGGGATGGATTGGATGAGCACTTTCCATGCAGTTATCGATTGTCGTGCAAGGAAGGTGATCTTCCGCATCCCTAATCACCCGGAGTTCATTTTCGAGGGCGGAAGCGAATCTTTGGAGCCAGCTAAGTATAGAGCAAAGCCTAAGGAGCTGACAGCTATGGAGATTGATAAGAGCCCAGCCCCAGAAATTGTTCGGGACTTCCTAGACGTATTTCCTGAAGATCTACCAGGCCTACCACCTCCTCGAATTTTGGAGTTCTCAATCGACTTGACTCCAGGTACAGCCCCAGTATCCAGAGCTCCATACAGAATGGCACCAGTTGAATTGGCGGAATTGAAGAAGCAGGTTGAAGAACTATTGGAGAAAGGATTCATTCGGCCAAGCGCTTCACCGTGGGGTGCACCAGTTCTATTGGTAAAGAAGAAGGATGGATCGTTGCGAATGTGCATAGATTACCGGGAGCTGAACAAGGTCACAATAAAGAACAAGTACCCAATCCCGCGTATCGATGACCTATTCGATCAGCTAAGTGGAGCCAAGGTTTTCTCGAAGTTGGATCTCCGTTCTGGATATCATCAAATCAGAGTAGCAGCCGAGGATGTATGCAAGACGGCTTTCAGGACCCGATACGGACATTACGAGTTCCTTGTAATGCCGTTCGGTGTTACCAATGCCCCAGCAATATTCATGGATTTAATGAACAGGGTGTTCGCAAAATACTTGGACACGTTTTTCGTTGTGTTTATCGACGACATACTTGTCTATTCGAAGACCCGGGAAGAGCATACTGAGCATTTGCGCACGGTACTGCAGGTTCTTCGGGAAGAGAAGCTGTACGCGAAGCTAAGCAAGTGTGAATTCTGGCTTGACAAGGTTCAGTTTTTGGGACATATCGTTTCGGGCGAAGGCATCTCGGTGGACCCGGCAAAGATAGAATCTGTCAGAGATTGGCCGACGCCAAAATCAGTAGCAGAGATCAGGAGCTTTCTGGGATTGGCAGGTTATTATCGGAGATTCGTCCAAGATTTCTCAAGAATCGCGGAACCATTGACACGGCTGACACGGAAGGACGTGCCGTTTACATGGACAGAGGAGTGCACTCAGGCATTCGACACACTAAAGCAGAAGTTAACCACAGCACCTATACTTACAGTACCAGATAATTCAGGTGGTTTGGTGATACACAGTGATGCCTCAGGAAAGGGTTTAGGCTGTGTTTTGATGCAGCACGGCCGTGTGGTTGCTTACGCCTCTCGACAACTGAGGAACCACGAGAAGAACTACCCCACGCATGACTTGGAGTTAGCCGCTGTAGTCTTTGCGTTGAAGATTTGGAGGCACTATCTATTGGGTGAGAAAGTGGAGGTATACACGGATCATAAAAGTCTGAAGTATGTTTTCACTCAGAAGGAACTGAACATGAGGCAGCGCCGATGGCTAGAGCTGATGGCAGATTATGACTTGGACCTTCAGTATCACCCGGGGAAGGTCAATGTTGTACCAGACGCACTCAGTCGCAAACCAGCGGTCATGATGTTGACCGATCAGAGGAGTATTATTGAGGATTTCCAGAGACTTGAACTTGAGGTCGTTACGCCGAACGCACTCAGTCAATTTTGGCAACTACAGGTGCAATCTTCCCTGGTGGATCGCATCAAGATTGCACAAGCGGATGATCCCCGATTGCAAAAGTTCAGAGAGCAAGTGGAAGCTGGATTGAGAACGGATTTGATTATACATGAAGATGGCTCTCTGAGATTCGGTAGCAGACTCTGCGTACCTAAAGGTGATGTACGAGAAGAAGTGTTGGCTGAAGCACACAGTTCAGCTTATTCTGTGCATCCAGGAGGTACAAAAATGTATCAGGACCTAAAGCATCACTTTTGGTGGAACGGAATGAAGCGGGAAATTGCGAGGTTCGTATCCAGATGCTTGGTATGTCAGCAGGTGAAGGCGGAACATCAGAGAACAGCAGGATTATTACAACCATTGCCGATACCTGAATGGAAGTGGGAGCACATTACTATGGATTTTGTGACGGCCTTACCACGGAGCCCTAGAGGCAATAACGCTATTTGGGTTATCGTCGATCGCCTCAAAAAAGCTGCACACTTTCTACCTTTCCGAGTGGGACAGTCGACAGAATCACTGGCAGAAAGATATATGCAGGAGATTGTGCGACTTCACGGTGTTCCAGTCAGCATTGTGTCAGACCGGGACACGAGATTCTTGTCACACTTTTGGAAGAGCTTACAGGAGAGTTTGGGAACCCGCCTCAAATTCAGCACAGCTTATCACCCACAGACGGATGGACAATCCGAGCGTACAATTCAGACGCTCGAGGATATGTTGAGAGCCTGTATGTTGGACTTTCAGGGTTCCTGGGAGGACCATCTGCACCTAGTCGAGTTTTCTTACAACAATAGTTATCAGGCTAGTATTCAGATGGCTCCTTTTGAAGCGCTATATGGACGGAAGTGTCGATCCCCAGTATGTTGGGATGATGTGGGAGAACGAAGATTACTGGGCCCCGAACTCATCGTTCAGACAGTTGACAAGGTCCAAATGATCAGGCAGCGTATTAAGACGGCTCAGGATCGACAAAAGAGTTGGGCTGATACCAGCAGAAGGGCACTTGAGTTCGAAGTCGGAGATCATGTGTTCTTGAAGATTTCCCCTACTCGTGGAGTTATCAGATTCGGAAGTCGGGGAAAACTTAGTCCCCGTTTTATCGGACCTTTTGAGGTGCTAGAGCGAGTAGGAGAGATGGCCTATCGACTTGCCTTGCCTCCATCGCTAGCTGGTGTGCACAATACCTTCCACGTGTCACAGTTGCGGCGTTACGTTCGAGATGAGAGCCATGTTCTGGACCATTCAGAGTTAGTTTTGGGGACAGATCTGTCATACGAGGAGCAGCCTACTACCATTCTCGACCGCAGAGAGAAAGTGCTGAAGAATAAGGTTATTCCGTTAGTCCGAGTGTCTTGGGGCGGCCGTTCCCCAGGAGAATCCACCTGGGAGCGGGAGGAAGATATCCGTGATCGTTATCCACATCTCTTTGTTTAGTACATTTTCTTGTATCTTTGTAAAATTTCGAGGACGAAATTTTTGTTAAGGGGGGTATGATGTAAATCCCCGTTCTCCTTCTACAAGAATTTTCTTTGTATTTTCCAAATTTCCGAGATTTTCTTTTCCTCGTAACTATTCTGTAGAAGGTAGTAGCTTGAATTCCAGTATTTATAATTTTTCCAACAACCTAAAAGCCAAATTTAAACTAACAAACTAATTTCTTAAACCAACCCAGCCCACTAAAATTTTAAATAAATTCCCTATAATTTTCCCTGGCCCATTCCCTTTTATTATTCCCTCAGCCCAAATAAAAAAAAATTCCTTAATAAATTCCTTATAAACAAACCCAACCCGTTCCTTATCTCAGCCCACTTCTTTTTGGGAATTATTTGTTTTTGTTTTTGTTTTTTTTTAAACCGGCCCGTTTCTCTTCTGAAGCCCACGAAGTTTATAAAGGAAAAATGAATTCTTTTTCGCGGCCCACTCCCTGCGGCCCGTGCCCAATTCCCCGCTTCAGACCCGACCCCTTTTCATCTTCCATTCAAATACCCAACGGTAACCTCCTTTTAACTCGCGCGCGACCCGCCTCCTCCGCCGTCGCCCATGCCCTCGCCCTGCCGTTGCCCCCACGTTGTCAACATCGTCGCCCTCATCTCTCTCTTACTCACCTCGTCTCCAACTTACTCCTCATCTCTCTCCTCTACTTTCACCGAGCCCAAAAACGCGAGCACCCAAAAACCTCCATCGAAACCACTGCACCTCACCGACGGCGATCACCCATCTCTTCGACAACCCCGCTCACTCCTCCTCTGCCAACCTTCTCCCCTACGACTTCACCCTTCTTCAACCCGAGCCCCTCTCAAATATCCCCGCACACCTAAACCCACTTGCACCCAACCTCTGTCATGTCGCAACCGGCGCCGAAGAGCCACCCCACTTCACCTGAACCACATCTGTAGCCCTCAACGTCCTCAGCACCTTTTCCCACCACTCCAAACCGACCCCACTGCTCCCCATCTATCTCTCTCCAAAACCCTTTTTCCAAACAATTTTTCCCACTGTGAAACTGCTCTGTACACGCTGCCGGAGAGACGCCGTCGACCGTCGGCAACCCCAATACACTCGCAGTGGATCATCAAACATCCATCAACGTCCAGTGACTGTTCAAACGACTCCGGACAATTCCGACGTGAAATTCGTGTTTCGAACTAGGCTCGCGGGAATCCGGTACGTGGCGTATATCGCGCGTTCGTGGCGACACTGTGGCCGTATGACCCCGAGGCGTTCTCCAGGCAAGTATTTACTTGCTTCATGCTATAATAATAGTGTTACCCACCTAGATCATGTAGTTTACAAACTTTCCGATTTCCTATACGTGTCAAGACCTAAGTGCTCGATGTTCGTTACCAATAGAAATAATTGTCTAATTTGACGGTAACCTATACGTTCTGATTGGCCCTTTTAATGATGTATAACGTGTGTGAAATTCGCTGGAAAACACGATTGTTAGTAACAAAAATCGATACCCCCAAACATGTCGTTAAAACTAGAATCCTCTCGTAGCTGAAAACGAATAAAAATACCATAAATCATACACATATTGGAAAGATACGTTCAAGGGCTTAAATCGAAGCCGACTTGACGAAATTTAATCCTACATAAATTTCTGATCATTTCTGTTTTGTAAGCATGAAGATAATTGGATCAGAACACGACTCTGGACTGCAGTCCAGAGCGTTTCTGATTAGTGTGTTCTGTCTAAAGTCCTGCGTCCCCGTGTTTCCTGAAATCGTGTGATACGGAACCTTACAGTAGTTATAAGATATTCCTGTTAGTGAAAGAAAACAAGTGGTTTCATTCCGATTCATCGCAGTTTGTTATTTTAAACTTATTTTAAAAGGGCAGAACGTAAAGCTGTTCAGAACACTTTCTGAAATGACATTTGAGATTGAACTGTGTATAACTTTCAACGTACAGATGCGATTGAGGATCCGTCTGTTGCGTTGAATACTTTATCGAAAACCCTAAATTTCATTTAACTGTGATATCGCTAAATTCTGAGCCCAACTGGGGGCAATTCGTGTCGCGAAACAGACGTTCAGTTCTGAAATTGAAATTCCAGCCGCGAACACTTAAACTGAAACAGTTATATCTTGAAAACCGAAACTCCGATTGAACTGAAACAAATTTTGATGAACTACTGACTGATTGTTCTATATATCTTACCTACATCATTTTTGCTAATTCATAACATACAGAGCTTATTGGTAGCATACAATACATATATCATACCCTTGTCATATACACAGTGTTAGTGCGTGTGGACATTGCATTATCGTGCGTGATAGATGTTGGTTTAGGAGTGACGAGTACACCAATGGAAAGTGAACATTCGTGACAGTGATTGATACAGTGGATAGTGATGAAACCGTGTCATTGGTATACTTGTACACAACTAGATCAATATCATAAATAGTGTAACCTGGGGAAAAAGGGGAAATCAAAGTGGAAAGAGTATCGTATTTAGCAGGACCGTGTTTAGAGGATGATCATTCGAACCGTGATACTTATACGTGTAGGACAGGATCTAGCGATCCGGCTGACAGGGTTATGTCCCGGGCATGTGGGCCGTTGTCTCGGGTATGTACGAGACTCCTGTTAAACATGATCCTCCTTCCACTATGTGATTTCAAACATGACCTAGAGACCGATAGGGACACATAACATACTCTGCATCATATCGTGACATAGTGATTACTTGCATTATTCTCATACTAGTATTACCTCATTTACCTGTTTCATCTGATTGTAATAATATTATTATTTGTGTCGCTCTGACGACCTGAGTATGCATGCTCAGATTCCGCGAGAGGACCAGCACAGGAGACGAATCTATCCTTTGAGTTCACGGAGATATAGTTTGGTGTACCTTCTTCATTTACTGCTCTCTATAAAAGAGATTGTGAGATTGAACTTGGTTAGTTATCGTTCTTATTATCTGTAATCTGTGAACAATGGAATTTTAATGTAATAAATTAGTGTTGTGATTCCTTTAAATACTGTGCTTATTTACTGATTACCATGTAGCGCTAGAAGTCGAAGTGTGACTACGGCGGGATGATTCCTTGACCGTAGGAGCATGGCTGGCCTGGTCATCCCTCATTTTCCGTATTTTGGGAAGCGGGGCGTGACAGTATGGCAGGTGGAACATTGACGATTATAGAGTCCAAAGTGGCTGCTCTTTCTCGGGAATCTAGTACTGTCCAGACTGCTGCTCTTTCTCCCTATGGCTCCTTGGTATTGGTGGGAGTCGCACGTGTTACTACGGCCCTCGTTGAGTCAGGGGATGAAGCTATGGACGCGGAATCTATTCCCCCGAGAGAGAGTGGAGAAGCCGTTACACCTGGTGACGCCTCCGTCGCGGTTTTGGTCGATGATCCATCAGGTAGTCCTTGGGTTGTTGTTTTCGAGTTTTTCAATCCCGTTCAGCTCTTCTGATGATATCTCGTTTATCTTGAGCATGGGCGCGGTGAACCCTAAGGCTATGCTGTTTGAAGAAGTGTCGCTGGTCGCTGCTCCGATGGTCGCTGTCCTCTCGCCTTCTTCTGTGTCCCCTCAAATCTTAGAAGGTATGGGTCTCTTATTTATTTGTTTCATTGTAGATACAATTCTCCTTATATTGACAGTATATCGTCGCAACCCTGCAGGAGTCCTTTTCGACCATTTATACCAGGTGTTGAACCCGCATTTTTCCTTTCAGTCAGAAATCGTTCCACTTTCTGGTATTGATTAGTATATTCTTTAGTTAATGTCTCGCCCTTTTTTTATGGATAGATGTATTGTTGCTAAGTCTTCTTCATATTGATTGTAGCGTTACAGGTTGGAGGAGGAGACGAGAGAATGGCCGTGCCTCTAGTACTCCCCATCCTGCCGCCTGTCACAGCCGATATAATAGACTCCATTCCTCATGTGTTTTCTTTATCTCCTGAGTCGACATTTGACCATAATTTATTTTGCAGCAATTGCTTCAGCTCCAGCTCCTTTTGAGTCTCGCATTCCAATGCCCGCAGGCCCTTCGCTAAACGCGTATCTTCCAGGGGCGCCGCAAATAGCCGGCGAATGTTGAGAGAATTTATCGAAGATCTCGATACCAAGGCCCTCAGTTCTGCTACGGATTTTTCTATTGAGGTCAATCCAATGTTGGCGACACTCGTAAACTACCATGATGAAGATCTCATCGGCTCTTGGGTTGATTACTGCAGAAAGATCGAGGCTTTCCTGCACAAGATTGAGCTCAAGCGTCTCGCTCCTGAGGTGTTGGTTTCGAACTTCCAAAAGGCTGCATGGGTCGAGCGTAGCGTTCCTTTCATTCGCCATTTTGAACAAGAGGCAACCTTGAGACAAAAGGAACATGAGGTGGCTTCCAGCGAATTTTTTCGATTGCGTGCTTAGGTTGAAGCGAATATTGCGCAGTTAAAAGCTATTTTCGACAACCTCTAGCGATGTATCTCGGATAGGTTGACGCTTAGGCGGACGCTTGACTTCACCGAGCGGGTCATGCAGGACAGCGAAGCTGCCATGCTAGAAACCGATGAAAAGCTTTTGTCCTGTTTGCGGCAACGGACTCAAGTTGAAGCGGAGTTGGCCGCGGTAGCTGACCATGAGAAAGGATTGAGAGGAGCGCGTGAGCGCTTGCTAATTTTCTGAAGATGCCTCCTCCTTAATAACCGTCTTTGTACCTTTTCGTACCGACTGTAAACTTGTGATTCATGAATAACATGTATTCATTTTGATTCTTTTATGAAATGTATCTTGTATTCACTTGAATTCATAAATAAAAGACATATTTTTATTTCATATTGGCATGTATCTTTGGAGAATGTAGCCCGTAGATAGTCCATCTTGCCTTCTTTGCACGGCAGCGATGGCTTAGGAAACAGGTTCAGATCTGCCGCCTAAGAATTTTCAACTTTATGAGCCGTGAGGGTCCCATAAAGACTTTTCTCCCTATGAGTCGAGAGGATCCCGTAGGTGTATTTTCTCCTTAGGAGTCGTGAGTACTCCTAAGTGCGTTTTCTCTTGAGAGTCTTACGGATCTCACAAGAGAATTTCCCCCCTTTAGAAGTCGAGAGGACTCATAAGTGGTTTTTTCCCTCCTTGTCGATATTCGACTTTGGAGAGTTTGGCCCGTGGATAGTACACAATAATCCATCTTGGACTTACTTGCAGGGCCCCTGTGCTTAGAAAACATGTTGATATCCCCGCTGTCTAAGGCTTTTTCCCTATAAGTCGAGACGAGTCGAGAAGTTCTCGCAGGAGCATTATTTTCCCTACGAGTCAAGACGAAAAGAGAAGTTCTCGCAAGAATTTCCTAACATCACAGTTAACCTTTGCTGATAGAATTCCGTTAGGGTCTGTGGTACTATGGTTTTTGTCCATCGTACCGTCACGTTGGCCGATGTATTCCCCGATATGCAATCTTGCTATTCGAGTAGCCCCACGATTGTCGTGTCTCCGATCCCTTAGGGGGCTGGACAAGACGTCTTCAAGTAATCTCCCAGGTCATATTACCGTCGGAAGAGCAAGCGTTAGGGATTTTCCATGCCGCTTTTTTTACTTGAGCTTAGGCTCAATTTGGGAGCCCCGATGAGTCATGACCCCTCCTTGCTGGTGTTGGATGATCTCCGATAGTCTTTTAAGTTTTATTGGAGTTGCCGTCAAGACCCTGAAGCTAGGGATCTTCCTTTGCTTCGTTTGTTGATATTGTGTCTGCAATATTGTGACGAATGTCGAGGCTGTCTCTAGGTTTTCTGTGAACCGTCGAGTCTTGGAACTAGGGACTTTGTCATGACTCTATTGTTTTGACCCTGGGGTCGGTTGTTGACGTTGCATCTGCGTCCTGTTGGAGTGAGAAGGAACGCCGTGGTGATCTCTAGGCTGTAGATGTTGCCGTTGAGACTTTGAAGTTAGGGATCTTCCTTCGCTTCGTTTGTTGACATTGTGTCTGCAATATTGCGACGGATGTCGAGGTTGTCTCTAGGTTGTCAGTGAACCGCCAAGTCTTGGTACTAGGGATTTTGCCATGGCTCCATTGTTTTGACCCTGGGGTCGGTTGTTGGCGTTGTGTCTGCATCCTGCTGGAGTGGAGAAGAAATGCCGTTGTTGATCTATAGGTTGTAGATGTTGCCGTCGAGATTTGGCTCTCTTTCTGATGGAGCCTGGTGGGAAAATGTGGTTCCCTTTTTTGTTTGTGCTCATGGATTGTATACAGGAGTCGATGTGGACTTACCCGCTTTTCAATTTTTTTGTTTCTTTCCACGATACTCTATCATTTCAGCTTTTTATATCGCGAAAGTCGCGATTGCCCAATCATTTCGGTTATTTTTCACGGTGCCCAATCATTTCGGCTGTTTTTTCTTTTTACTTGCTGCTTTTATTACGAGTTGCCCAAACATTTCGGCTATTTTTGTATGCATATATTTTGCTCGCTGGTTTTATTGCGAGTTGCCCCATCATTTTGGCTATTTTACGTGCATTTTTTTGCTCCCTGGCTTTTGCGAGTATGGAACTTGAAATTTGACACCAATCTTAGGATCAACATCGCTGCGACTGGAATATGGCCAAGAGCGAATCATCATTTGCTTTGAGAAGACTTGGAATTTGCTACCAATTTAGGCATCAGCATCGCTGCCACTGGAATGTTGCCAGGAGCGAATCATCATGTGCCTTTGTCGATTTGAACAAAGGGGGATTAGCAAACAGGGTTGGGATCCTGTTGACTAAGGCTTTTTGACTTTACGAGCAGTAAGGGTCCCATAAAGGTATTTCTCCCCATGAGTCGTGAGGATTTCGTAGGGTATAGGTTCTCCCTTGAAGTCGTGAGGACTCCTAAGTGATATTTTCTCTTGCAAGTCGTAAGTATCTTACACGAGTGTTTTCTTCTTACAAGTCGAGAGGAATTATAAGTATCGTTCACCACATGAGGAAATTCTTTGTCATTGGTGGGACTTGGTGATAGAAAGTTTGTTTGTGCCCGTGGATTGTATATAAGGGTCAATATTGAACCGCTATAGGGCAACTTGGGGAGTGTGATGGCTTAAGAACTGGTTTAGGTCCTTGTATCTTATGTCTTTTGAATCCTATGAGCCATGAGGGTCTCGTAGGGGGCAATTCTCCTTACGTGTCTTGAGGATCTCGTAAGTGTAATTTCTCCTAAGGAATCGTGGGGATCCCTAAGTGTGTTGCTCCTATATGAGTCGTAAGGATCTCACGCAGGTATTTTCTCCTTACAAGGTCGAGAGGACCTTACATGTGTTTTTATTTTAACGAGATTGCACCCTTTAGGGTTTTCACAAACTCGCCGGTAGTCCTGCTGTTTTTACTCACGGCGCCCTTTCGGGTTTTCATCTGTGCCCATTTCGCTTGTGGACGTACCCTTTTTTTGTCTTCGCCGTGGGAGCTTTGATTGCAACACAGATCCCAGAAAAAGATATCGCCATGTTTGGGGCAAAGAGTACTAGTTTAGGGACATTTCGGTCCAAGCAGCTTCTAGGCGAAGTTTTGCCGGATACTAGAGTTTGGACTCAGAAAGACAGCGAGCGAACATGAGCGTCTTCATCTATCATTAACCTGAGCCGTGACTTGTCAAGCGTAGTATTTCTTAAGAAACCGGCCGTTTATTGGCCGGAAGGTTCTTTCGCCATGCATATCATGAGCAAGTAGGCCCCACCATAGTAGACTTTGTCTATGATGTACGGGCCCTCATAGTTTGGCTCGAATTTCCCCCGTTTTGCACGATTGGGAATCATAGGACTTCTGACAACTAGTACAAGTTCGCCTTGGCGGAATGTTCTCGGCCTAATTAGTCTTTCGTATGAGTGCGTCATCCTTGTTTTGTAAGCTTCTAGGTTTTGTTGCACCATGAGACGCGTTTCATCGAGGGCATCGAGCTCCTCAAGCCGAAGATGGGCATTTTCTTCATCTGTTAGCTCGTATCGAACTGCTACTCATAGAGAGGGTAGCTCTATTTCCAAGGGGAGTACCACTTCCGCGACGAATGCCAATGCGTATGGCATTGTATTCGTGGACGTTTTGAACGTGGTTTGATACGCCCAAAGAGCTTCATGCAGTCTCTCGTGCCAGTCCTTTCTGTTTCTGGACACCGTTTTCTTTATGATTTTCGTCAAGGTCTTGTTGAAAGCCTCAGCAAGACCGTTAGCTCGGGGATTATAGACCGAAGAGTATCTCCAATCTATTTTATGTTGCCGTGCGAAGCGGCTGATCTTATGGCTTCTGCAGGCTGGCCCGTTATCGGAGATAATCCGTCGCGGAGTGCCGAACCGGTAGATGACGTGTGTTCTGAAGAAATGGAGGATGTTCTCCATCTTCACCTCCCTTAGCGGTACCGTTTTTGGCCACTTGGAGAAGTAATCGGTCGTTGCCAATATGAACCGATGTCCCTTGGATGATGCCGGCTCAATGGGGCCAATTATGTCAGTTCCCCACATTTCGAAGGGCCAACTAGCCAATGTTGGATGTAGCGGATTCGGATGCTGGTGAATGAAGTCCCCATGAATCTGGCATGAGCAACACTGCTTCGCATATTCAAGGCAGTCCTGGATCATCGTGGGCCAATAGTAATCCATTCTCTTGATCTTCAGCTTCATTTTTGGCCCAGGTTGGTGGGAACCGCAGAGTCCGTCGTGAGTTTCTTGGACGACCCTTTTTGCTTCTTCTGGTCCCAGGCATCTCAGCCACAGTCAGTCGAATGATCTCTTATAAAGAGTATCATTGACGAAGGCAAACGACAGAGCTCGTTTCATGAGTTGATATCTTGATGACGCATATTTGGGCGTTTGATGAGATTTGAAGTAGTCTATGAAGACTTCTCTCCAATCTACAGCCTTTTCTTCGTCTTCTATTCGGCAGGTTGCTTGCTTGGTCGCTTCCTTTCCTTCAGACGGCTCCGGAGATATTTCTGCTGGCGCGAGAATCCGGCGGCTTTGCATAATGATCCTTACGTCATCGAGGTTTTCGTCGGCCAGTTCCTTAGCAAGCTTGGCTAATGCATTCGCCTTGCTATTTTCCACCCGCGGTATGCTTTCCAGGATGTAGGAGGGAGTTTGAGTCAGCAGTTACCGTACTCTTTCGCCATATTTTACCAATTCCGGCTTGCATGTTTGATAGTCGCCATTCACTTAGCTAACGACTAGCTAGGAGTCTCCATATATGAGGAGGTTTTCGATGCCCATGTCAACAGAAATTTCAAGACCTGCTATCAAATCTTCATATTCCACTTCATTGTTTTTCCTTGGATCTGTTAAGGAAATGGCAAAACGCATTATCCCTCCTTGCAGAGTTACAAAGATAAGACCTACCCCAGCTTTGATTATGGGGATGTTGTGCTTTCGCTTCTTCATGGAAGACGCTCCATCGAAGTAGAGTTCCCATTGGACATTATTTTCCTCTGTCTTCCCTTCGATTGTGTCAAACGCGTGTTCGTCTGGCAATTCGCAATTTAAGGGAGAATCAGCTGGTATCGAATGCTCAGCGAGAAAGTCAGCGATGGCCTGGCCTTTTACTGCCTTGAGGGGTCGATACTTTTTTGAGAATTCCATTAAGAGGAGTGCCCATTTAGCAAGACTTCCTGTTAATATGGTTCTTGACATCAAATACTTGAGAGGATCCACCTTTGATATGAGATGGACCTCATGTGCCAAGGCATAATGCCGAAGCTTTGTTATCGTGAAGATTAATGCCAGGCAATTCTTTTCGATGGGGGAGTAGTTGTTTTCTGCCCCCAGGAGGACTCGACTCAAATAGTAGAGAGCTCTCTCCTTTCCCTAATCGTTCTCCTGTGCCCATAGCGCGCCTAGAGAACCTTCAAGGGCTGTTGTGTACAGGATGATAAGCTTTCCCTTGACCGGAGCGGTTAGTACCGGTGGGTTCTGCAGATATTGCTTGATTTCGTCCAATGCACTTTGGCATTTACGGTCCCACACAAACGGAGTCCCCTTCTTCATTAAATGGTTGTAGGGGCGGCATTTGCCAGAGAGGTTAGCTATGAACCGTCGGATATAGACGAGCTTTCCTTGGAGAGACCGCAGTTGCTTGAGAGTTCTTGGTGAGGGCATTTCCATAATCGTCTTGATCTTTGATGGGTCTATTTCGATGTCTCGGTGTTGTACGATGAATCCTAGGAATTTTCCTGAGGAGACTCCAAACACGCATTTCAGAGGGTTCATCTTCAGGTTATATTTCCAAAGACGCTGGAACACTATCTTCAAATGCTCCCAGTGCTCCTCATACGATTTGCTTTTCACCACGAGGTCGTCGATATAACATTTGACATTCTCGTGTATGAGGTCATCAAAGATCTTCATCATGGCCCTCTGGTAGGTAGCACCAGCATTCTTCAGACTGAAGGGCATCCATTTATAGAAAAATATGCCCAGCGGAGTCCGGAAGGCGGTATGCTTTTGTTCTTCAGGATGCATCTTTATTTGATTATAACCTGAAGATCCATCCATGAAGGAGAATACCTCATGAGTGGGGATTTGGATCCTGAATTAGGTTTGGGAGTTATCGGTAACTGCTGCACATGGATGGCAGGATTTGTGTTTTTTTCCAGGACAATTACCATTGATAACACCGTTAAGTTTTTCTACCTTAAATAGACAAGCAATCACTTTCTCCGTCTCTCTGAGGCTCAAGAGAATTGATCCCGCTTAAACCTATATTTACTAAAGTCCTTAATTGTAATTTTATATAACTCGATAGGGTTTTATGAAAAATATTTTATATACTTTCCAAATAAACCTAGAGTATTTATTTATATTATTTAGAGTTTTCATGGATGTAACTTTTAAGATTTGAGGTATTTTAGTGAATATTTAGTTTGAATAGTTCATGGTATTTAAGTGTAAAACTTGTCTTTTGGGTAACTTGAGGGTATTTTGGTGAAACTTGTCATTCTTTTATCTTTTAAGAAAACATGGAATTTTATTATATCTTGAAAATATGTGTTTTGATAATATCTATATATTTATAAAAATAAATTTTATTATTAAATAGAAAATCTCATTTTTCTTAAAAAAATCATATTAAAAATCATTCGAGGCCGAATGTTTCGTGAGCAGGTCTGCATCTCGCTCTACTAGCCCATGGATGTGCGGTAATCCGCACCATCCAATAGCGGGTCCCCTAAAAAGGGTTGTAGAGGCATAATCACAAAGAATTTTGATAATACAATTCAAAGAAAACCGGGCTTTTATAGTTCATGGTATTTTGATGAAATGTTGTAATCGCCACAAAAATAGGTTTCCAAGAGTATCGTGCTATGTGCAATATGTGTGCATGTGAGGGGTAGGTCATTACCCCGTGAAGTTTTCTAGAGGTAATAGTTATCAAAAGAACTAAAAGATGAATATATGAAGTTCATGGTATTTTCATGTTGAAACTAGCTTAAAGTTATATAACATGACGTTTTAAGGTGAAAATTGTTTTTAATTATTAGTTTTCATGATTAATAAGTATGGTGTAGAAATATACATGAAGAAAATGTAAGAATAATGGAATTTATAAGGTTTTTAAAGAAGATGTCGGTGTTAACTTCACTTCCGACATGTTTTATAAAAAGAGACTTTTTATGTAGAAAGAGAAGATGGGGGTGAGACTTACTAGCTAGAAAGATGGAGGAGATGTAGAAGAAAAGGTGGTAGCCTTCGTGGCGTCGTAGGGTCGCCGGAACTTGCGTAGATCCTCGCCGGAAGTTGACCTTGTGCTAACTCCACTTCTATTTAGAAAAATTTGATAATTTTGGTTAGGGATTTCAGGATGAGGAGGGGCTAGGGAATGGGATTGTATTTATAGTGTGGAATTAGGGTTTTGGAATTGAAAAAATGAATTAAAATGCATTTAAAATTGGATTAATTAGGAAATTGAATTCTCTGTGAAATTGCAGAGAAAACAAACAGTGCATGGGTAATGAGGGTAGGTCAAGGGTCTTGTGTGCAGAGCACATGGGTTATTGGCTACGGGGGGCCCGATGCTGCCGGCCCAAAACAACATCTCGTCGGCCAAACAATGTAGGAGAGCCATCGGAAGCTTGCCACGTGTTATAATCGCTGTTAATATAATTTTGCACATGTTAGATTTCTCTGACTTTTCATTTTTGTGTGCAGTGCACGTGTACATTTGGGGTTCCGAAAAGTTTTAAAGAAAAATCAGAAAAATAATATATGGCTAACGGGATTCAAACACACTATGTCACATCAGTGCAAGATTTTACCAATGAGCTACACGTGCTTTCTAGCTGTTCTTAAACAAATTCAATTTATAACTTGTACTCAGGCTAAGGAACTCCTTTCTGTACATTAACTTAAAAATTTTCGTACAGTAAAATCAGAGTCGTTACATTCTACCCTCCTTATAAAAATTTCGTCCTCGAAATTTACAATCACATATGGACTAATTTACAAATAAGTAAGGGTATCTTGCACGCATGTTATCTTCTCGTTCCTACATTGATTCTCCTGGTGAATCTTTTCTCCACATCACTCGGACCAAGTTTACTTTCTTGTTTTTCAGTGACTTTACCTTTTGGTCTAGAATCTCAACGGGTTGTTGCTCACAAGATAGATCTGTTTGTACAGTAAGCTCGGAGTGATCAAGGATGTGGCTGGGGTCGCTCACATATCTTCGAAGCTAGGATATGTGGAACACGTTGTGCACTCCTTCCAATGAGGATGGTAGTGCTAAACGATATGCCACTTCTCCAACTCATTCGAGAATGTCGAACGTTCCTATATATCTCGGACTGAGCTTACCCCTCTTTCCAAAGAGGATTACTCCTCGGTTTGGAAAGATCTTTAAGAAGACATGATCTCCAGGTGATGGCGCTTTGCATTAGCCCAGTGCTTCTGCCTGTCTTAGGCTATGCTCATTGTTTCCCTGATTGTGCGAACTACATCCACAGTTGCCACAATCATCTCTGGTCTAAAGAGTTCCCGATCTTCGATGTCGTCCCAACTTAGTGGTGAATAACACTTCCTGCCATAGAAAGCTGCAAATGGTGCCATTCCAATACTCGCCTGGTACCTGTTTTTGTATGAAAACTCCACAAGATGTAGGTGATCTTTCCACGATCCTCCGAAGTCTAACATACAATCTCTTAGCATGTCTTCTAGAATCTGAATTGTTCGCTCACACTGTCCATCTGTTTGTGGATGGTAAGCTGTGCTGATGTTCAGACTCGTTCCCAGGCTAGCTTGCAGACTCTGCTAAAACTGCGATCGGAATCTAGTATCACGATCGGAGACAATGCAAACTGGTACTCCATGTTATCTCACGATCTCCTGCATGAGTTCATGGGTATCAGAAATAGTACATCTTAAGGTTAAATATTACATTAGATTCATTTTTACCTCCATGTACTTCTTTGCTAGTGTCTCGATAGATTGGCCAACTCAAAATGGGATGAAGTGAGCCGACATGGTGAGTCAATCCGCAATAACCCATACTGTGTCGTTACCTTTCATGCTGCGAGGAAGGGTAGTCATGAAGTCCATGGTGATGTGTTGCCATTTCCATTCCGGGATAGGTAATGGTTGAAGTAAACCAGCAGTTCTGTGATGTTCAGCCTTCACTTGCTGACACACTAAGCACTTGGCTACGCTTCTGGCTACTTCACGCTTTATTCCATGCCACCAGTAATGTTGCCGTAGATCTTTGTACATCTTTGTACCACCAGAGTGTACTGAGTAAGGAGAGATGTGAGCTTCTTTCATCAACTCTTCCCGAACAGAACCTTATGGTACAAACAACCTACTTCCATATCTCAAAGATTCGTCTTCGTGGATGATGAAGTCTGTTCGCAGTCCACTTTCTACTTGTTCTTGAATCTTTTGCAGCTTGGCATCACTTGCTTGAGCTGCCTTGATCTGATTGACAATAGTAGACTGAACTTATAAGTTCATCAAATATGAAGCGTTACCTGGCATAACCACTTCTATATCCATCCCGTGTAATTCCTGCTGTAGCTTCCACTGTGCGGTGAGATTCATTGATAACGGTTGGCGACTAAGTGCATCAGGAAGTACATTCACCTTCCCTGGATGATATTGTAGGTTAATGTCGAAGTCCGCCATAAGTTCTAGCCATCTTCTCTGCCGCATATTCAATTCTTTCTAAGTAAATACATACTTCAGACACTTGTGGTCAGTGTATATATCCACTCGCTCTCCCAGAAGATAATGGCGCCAAATTTTAAGTGCAAAGATAACGTCTGCCAACTTCAAGTTATGTATTGGATAGTTGCTCTCATGAACCTTCAGCTGTCTTGATGCAAAGGCTACAACTTTTCCATGCTGGTGTAGAACGCGTCCTAATCTTTTACCGGATGCATCGCAATGCACAACAAATCCTTCAGATTGGTCCGGTATTATGAGAATAGGAGCTGATGTCAATCTTGACTTGAGTTCTACAGAAGCTTGTTCACATGCTTCTGACCACACGAATGCTTCATCTTTACATGTGAGCTTGGTCAGAGGTGCTGCAATATTCGAAAATCCTTCTATGAATCTTCGGTAGTATCCTACTAATCCCAAGAAATATCGAATATCCTTCACCTTCTTTGGTGACGGCCATTCGCTGACAGCTGGCACCTTAGCTGGATCTACTGAGATTCCTTCGCCCGAAACAATGTGTCTGAGAAATTCGACTTGATCTAGCCAAAATTCGCACTTGCTGTACTTGGCATAGAGTTGATGCTATCGCAATGTCTCCAGGAAAATTTGCATATGCTCAGCGTGTTCTTTCCGATTCTTTGAATACACTAGGATGCCATCGATGAAAATAACAACAAACCTGTCTAGGTACTCTCGGAAAACTTGGTTCATCAGATTCATAAATATAGCAGGTGCATTGGTCACTCCAAATGGCATCACGAGAAACTCATAATGACCATAGCAAGTCCTGAATGCCGTCTTCAGAATATCAGACTCTTTGACCTTCACCTGATGATAACCCGAACGAAGATCTAGTTTTGAGAAACCACAAGACCCACTTAGCTGATCGAACAGATCATCGATGTGTGGAAGTGGATACTTGTTCTTTATCGTCACTTCGTTCAGAGCACGGTAATCTATACACATTATATATGAAACTTCTTTCTTCTTCACGAGTAAAACTGGAGATCCCCAACTTGAACTACTGGGACGAATCCAACCTTTCTTCAGAAGTTCGTCCAACTGAATACGGATCTTTTTTAATCCTTCTGGACTTAATCGGTACGGAGCTTTGATCACTAGTTGCGCACCAGGTATTATGTCAATGCTGAATTCAAGAGCTCGATCGGGAGGCAAACCTGAGATGTCTTCAGGGAATACGTTCTCGAACTCTCGAACTACCTCTGGTTTGTCTTCTTCCGCCTGTAATGTTGCAATCACTGCCTTCTTTGGTTTATCCTTGTAGGTGCTAGGTTCCAGGGTACGGTCTCCACTCTTGAAATAAAAAATCGGATGATCTGGTATCTCGAGCACTACCCTCTTTTGACGACAGTCAATAGTAGCGAAGAAAGTACCTAGCCAGTCCATTCCCAAGACTACGTCGAAGTTCGGTATGTCCAGCACCTTGAAGTCCGCATAAAATTCTCTGCTGCAGACGACCACTGGACACAGATCGTATCCCATAGTTGCGTTTAGAACGTTGTTCCCTGAACTGACATTCCAGCTAGATACGAGTGGTTTAACTGGAATCGCATGAGTTCGGATGAACCGTTGCGACATAAAGCAATCTGATGCTCCAGTATCGAAGAATGGTAAAGCAGGTAGGGAGGCTACTAAGATTGTACCTAAGTTATGTGGGGTATTTTTAGGTATATGAAAAGAATATATTGATGTATAAGGATTGAAAAGGTTTGAAATATGGGGAGTTACCAGTGATGGCTTGGCCGGTGGCTTCAGCTTCTTCCACAGTCATTGTGAAAGCCTGACGCCGGGTACATTACTCCTTGCTGGAGGCACATTTCTATGTCTGTTTCTTTTTCCTTAACGCATGTTCCTCTGTGCCTGATAGAACTGATGAGGAGGCTGTGCAGGTGGTCCATGAGGAGGTGGAGTAGGTAGGGCTAAGCGAGGTGCAGGAGCCTGAATAGTTGGCCACTGCGGAAAGGTGATAGCTAGTCTGGGGGCTAGATTTGGATTGATTTTATAAGGATATGCTACAATGTCGTGAGTGGATGCGACACAAAATAAGCACAGGCTGTTTGCACGCCTGAAGTCCTTTACCAGGTGTCCATTCCTCTTGCAGTAGTAGCAAAAATCTGGACTGGGCCGGTTAAATGGTACTCCTGGTCTCCTTGGTATAAAAGTAGGCCTGGAAGAGGCTCCTCCTGCCATCTGAGTAGCAGGGCGTTTCACACAGGCAGTCTGAGGTCTGCCCTTCTTCTTCACTACTACCTCATATCGTCGGGCAGCTTTCAGCACAAGATCATGGGTTGGGAAATCCTCTGTAGCTAGTGCAGCTTGGATCTCCGAGTCCAACCCTTGTTGGAATCTCCGTGCCCTGATCTCAGCGGTCGGGATAAGGTATGCCTCGAACCTGTTACGGTCTTGTGTTAGTAGTGTAATATGTGATATTAGTAAATTAAATATTGAGACATATCTTACCTACTAAGCATGGTAAACTCAGCATCGTATTCATCCACAGATTTGTTTCATATTGAATCTTACTGTAAGTGGATGAACTGCTGTTCCATATCGAAATGGGCAGTCTTGGTGAAATATTTCGAGTCGAACATATCACGAAAAGTCCTCCATTCAATCAGTTGGGCGAGTCGGCTTTCTTCAGCCTTCCACCATACTCTGGCATTGTCTGTGAGTTGCAGCTTCACAACTCTCACCCAAGCAATCTCTGGCACTTGTGCTGCTGCCGGGTCATCTTATATAGACTGAGCCCGTTCCTCTGCCTCAAGTGGTCTCTCTTTCCCAGAGAAATGCTTCGGATGCAGTGCCCGGAATTGCTTGACTCCGAGTGCCTTAGCTTCAGGGCGGTGCATGAAGATAGCAGTCTGCTGCTGCTGACTCTCCAAGACGCTCTTTATTGCCGCAAGCAGTACCGTCTGCTCGTTGATGGGAGCTGTAACGGTAGGTGGTGGTGGTAGAGGAAGTGGTGGGGTATTGCTATTGACATTGGTACTAGTGTTGTTCGGTAAATTCATAACCTTGAAAGAAAAGGAAGAGTTACGATAGATTCAAGAGATTAAAAATGTAAAGGATGTATAGTTGCTGATTCTTATAGTTCTTGTGATATATTGCTTAGTATTCCATGCAGCACTGACCTGCATGGGCCGCTAACAAAACCTTTCACGCCCTGCTTCCCAGTGTACGGGGAAGTAGACGTGATGGGCCGTAACATATTTACTCAGAAATAAATACGTTAAGCGTAAATAAGCAATATAAATGAATACACAAGAATAACAAGAGATGTAATAATTAAACAACAACTTTTATTAACATTCTTTCTTTACATTACAACTGATTTGAAAAGGAAATGTACAATGATAAAAGAAATGCCTAAACAGTGGCATACAAATGAAAAGGTAAGTACAAGTAAAAGTTAAAAGTCTGGCTCCTCTGTAAACAGATCCAAGTCCTCCTAGCTGGGCTCGGTCTCCTGAGAGTCGGGTCCTTCTGACAAAGATTCCAAAGAAAGAAAGAAATAGGAATGTCGTCACGGGATTAGCGCTCGATAAGTCCCAAAAGAGAGATAAGAATAGTTCAAAAAAATGGAACATAACTGGAAATTGGTACAAGTATATGTTTTTTATGCTAACGTAGTTATTTTGTAGCTTTGTACAAAATGTATCAGTGTATACGAGAGGAGTCCAACTTGCTCCATCGACTATGGTAATCGGTAGTACACGGCCCCATCAAAACCTATGGGACAATGACATGGATGTTCAGGTAGGTGTCTTTTAGTGGTCATCTCATTCCATTTCTAATACATTCCGTACCAGTCTATCCCGTTAAACCCTGCAATGTATATTGTATAAATTGTAGTTATCAGACTTGCCGAGACAATAAATACAAGTTGTTCATGTAATTAGGTTCATGATGTAAAAAAGTAGGCATGTAATCAAGTCAAGATATAGCCATGGTTCGGTCAAGTCAAGTCATGTTTGCATGTTGATCTTGTTCTGGTATTCAGGTTCAGGTTCAAGTATACATGTTGATATATTGAATTCATGTTGAATTGGATTCTGATTTGGATTAGACTTAGATTGATTTAGACTCAGACTTGAGTCAGACACTTAGTACTGATTTGGATCCTGAATTAGGTTTGGGAGTTATCGGTAACCGCTGCACATGGACGACAGGATTTGTGTCTTTTTCCAGGACAATTACCATTGATAACATCGTTAAGTTTTTTTACCTTCAATAGGGAAGCACTCACTTTCTCCGGCTCCCTGAGGCTCAAGAGAGTTGATCCCGCTTAAACCTATATTTACTAAAGTCCTTAATTGTAATTTTATATAACTCGAGGGAGTTTTATCAAAAATATTTTATATACTTTCAAATAAATCTTGAGTGTTTATTTTATATTATTTAGGGTTTTCTTGGATGTAACTTTTAAGATTTGAGGTATTTTTAGTGAATATTTAACTTAGTTTGAATAGTTCACGGTATTTAAGTGTAAAACTTGTCTTTTGGATAACTTGAGAGTACTTTGGTGAAACATGACATTCTTTTATCTTTTTAGGAAACATGGAATTTTATTATATCTTGAAAATATGTGTTTTGATAATATTTATATATTTATAAAAATAAATTTTATTATTAAATAGAAAATCTCGTTTTTCTTAAAAAATCGTATTAAAAATCTTTCGAGACCGAATGTTCCGTGAGGAGGTCTGCATCTCACTCTACTAGCCCAAGGATGTGTGATAATCCGCACCATCCAATAGCAGATCCCCTAAAAAGGGTTGTAGAGGTATAATCGCAAAGAATTTTGATAATACAATTCAAAGAAAACCAGGTTTTTATAGTTCATGGTATTTTGATGAAATGTTGTAATCGCCACAAAAATAGGTTTCCAAGAGTATCGTGCTACATCAATATATGTGTATGTGAGGGGTAGGTCATTACCCCGTGAAGTTTTCTAGAGATAATAGTTATCAAAAGAACTAAAAGATGAATATATGAAGTTCATGGTATTTTCATGTAGAAACTAGGTTAAAGTTATATAATATGATGTTTTACGATGAAAATTGTTTTTAATTATTAGTTTTCATGATTAATAAGTATGGTGTAGGAATATACATGAAGAAAATGTAAGAAAAGTGTAATTTATAAGGTTTTTAAAGAAGATGTCGGTGTTAACTCCACTTCCGACATGTTTTCTAAAACGAGACTTTTTATGTAGAAAGAGAAGAAGGGGGTGGTACATACTAGCTAGAAAGAGGAAGGAGAGGTAGAAGAAAAGGTGGTAGCCTTCGTGGCGTCGTCGGAACTTGTGTAGATCCTCCCCGGAAGTTGACCTTGGGCTAACTCCACTTCTACTCCACTTGTACTTTGAAAAATTTGATAATTTTCGCTAGGGATTTCAGAATGAGGAGGGACTAGGGTATGGAGTTGTATTTATAGTGTGGAATTAGGGTTTTGTAATTGAAAGAATGAATTAAAATTGGATTAATTGGGAAATTGAATTCTCCGTTAAATTGCAGAAAAAACAAACAGTGCATGGGTAATGGGGGTAGGCCAAGGGTCTTGTATGCGGGGGTTATTGGCTACAGGGGGCCCGATGCCACCGGCCCAAAACATCTCGCCGGCCAAACAATGTAGGAGAGCCGTCGGATGCTTGCCACATGTTCTACTCGCTGCTAATATGATTTTGCACATGTTGGATTTCTCTGACTTTTCATTTTTGTGTGGAGTGCACTTGTAAACCCTTGGGCTTCCAAAAATTTTAAAGAAAAATCAGAAAAATAATATGTGGCTGATGGGATTCGAACACAGGGGCTATGTCACAGCAGTGGAAGGTTTTACCAATAAAATATAAGTGCTTTCATGATGTTCTTAAACAAATTCAATTTATAATTTATACTCAGGCTAAGAAACTCCTTTCTGTAAATTAACTTAAAAATTTTCGTACAGTAAAATTAGAGTCATTACACAAAGCCCGGTGACTTTTAGACACGGGGGCCCGTCCCCGCCGGCCCAAAATGAATTCTCGCCGATCATCTTGTGTCACGCCCCGCTTCCCAAAATACGGAATACGAGGCATTGACAAGGCCAGCTATGCTCCTACGGTCGAGGAAATTTCTCTCCGTAGTCACACTTCGGCTTCTAGCTTTACGTGGTAATCAGTAATCAGTGCACAGGTAAAGAGAGATGTAGTCCCAAAATCAAAACAAATACAAAAGAACTAACCAGATGGAGATTAGGAGAGTATAACCCTGGGTCACTGATCAAGATGTCTGCGATATCCTCGAGGTACGTCAGGTCCTGGTCCAAACTAGATCCACTTCTCACTCTGAGCATGCATACAGTAACTCTGAACACTGGGTAATGTACATGATCACTAGGTTACCAATGCAATGACATCTATATAATGTGATTAGAATACAGTAATTAAGGCATGATTAAGATATCATCGGTCGGTGTCCTACCACTTGCATAATTTATCATAAATCATACATGAAAAATTTAGCAAAATAATGACAAGGAGTTAAGCAGTAGGTTTAATTATCTATCCATAAAAATTGATTTCACGTTAATCGGGTTTCAGGATCGTTAGATATGGTCATTTCATTTTAAGCGTTCACTGCTGGAAATCCGGTTTCAGACTCGGAAGTCCTTTTTGTAACGCATTTTAATCCCAGTTCGGATAGTAATTAGGCAACGCTATAGTTGAAAAATATTTAGGGATATCAGTTAGGTTTCCATTTCAATTGCCGGATCGGTAATATACTATGTCTACAGGGAGTTATGGACAGGTTATGTTCGATGTGTAAAATCTGCCTCTGCAGAATTCAGCAAGACGTACCGACATTGTAAAATAAATTAAAAATATCAAACGGTTGAGGAATACAGTGATACAAGTCATGTAAGAAAGATAATTCAATTTCCTACGTAACGATATAGGGTTCCGTGCATTCTCTTAGTTGAACAGGAAATTACAGGTGTATAGAAACAGGGGTTAACTGGGATTTCCGTTCTGGACTGCAGTCCAGAATCGTAATCCTCCGCAAGTATCACTATTATAATTATATAGAATTCAGAGACCAACTATAGTATACTGTAGTTTAAACAGTTAGCTTCGATACGAGCCATCGAACGCTAAAATCCGGTTTGTACATAATTTAATATGAATTTAACGGTCTAGCATGTTCAGGAAATTCAGAATTCGAAATGATACTTGATATTAACGTTTCATAGGTGAAACGACCGTGTTTTACCACTAAATTTCTACAGCACATGGGTAAATAGCAGACGGGTCTAAAGATCATAAGTTCCAATGTTTAATGACAGGTTCTCACACATAGTTTCGCATCAAACACTTGTTTATACGTATGGTGATCGAAACTTCGGCTGTGCAAAGATATAGTAAGCATGCGTATAACATAAATAGCATGTAAAGCAAATAGAGATCATTTGCCTTGATCGCTTGATATGGAAGCGACACCGCTGCAGGGTTTGTCCCGACACACGGGACGGCGCGATGCTGGATACAGCGCACGGCGCGAGCGCGGTGACCCGGTACTAGACGCGGTGGCGACGCGGGCGTGATACGGCAGTGGGCGTGGTCCTAGCTCGATGCGTGGCACTGCACGACACATGACCAGGCCTGATGACGACGCGGGCGCGACGCGGTGCTAGGCCTAGTGATGACACGGAGGTAGGCACGGTGCGGCACGGGACCTCGTCCGGAGGTGGGCACGACACGATACAGGCGTGACACGGGAACTGGGCATGGGGCGCGACACGGGAGTGGGTCTGCGGTGGCACGGTGTTGGTGCAGTAGCGGTTACGAAGCCGCACAGTGTGGCATGGGACCCGACTTAGCTCGGGCTCGAGTTCTTCGACAACGACGGCTTGGCTGCGGTCGGCGGTGAGCGCTGCTGGGAAGGAGTCGGAAGCACTCGTGGTGCAGGCGACGGTCGCCGGCGAGGAGAGGGCAGTGGCTGCTCGGCGGAGGTGGTGGCCGGCGTCGGGTCCAGTGTGCAGGCGATGGGTCCGGCGATGCTATGGTGACGATGACGACGATGGGTCGAGCTCCGACGACGAGAGCATGCAGGAGAGTGTCGCAGGGAGGTCGGGGTGATGGGTTTCCGATGGCGGTTAAGCGAAGGAGGATGGGGAGGTAGTGGAGGAGGGTACGTTGGGGTTTGGTTGGTGATGGGTGGATGGCGAGATGCTCGGACGAGGTAGGAGAGGCTGATGCTCGAAGTGTCCGGAGCTCGGGTGCAAGGACTGTGGGGAGCTCGGGTGTCTGGTGGTGTTGGGTCGCGAGGCTCAGTGTAGACGATGGAGGGAGTTGTACGGTGGTCGTGGTGGTTGTGAGGTCGCGGGCTCATCGGAGGAGGGCTCGCCGGCGAGTTAGCAGTTGGGGTCGATAGGTTTCGGTGGTTGGGTGTTCAAGTGGTGGTGGGTTCGTGTGGGGAGCTCGGGGAGAGGAGGGCAACGAGAGGGGAGAAGGGAGGGAGCGGGTGTGAGAATAGGGAGAGAGAGAGGGAGACGTGAAGAGAGAGGGGCGAGAGAGATGGAGGCGCGATCGAAGGGAGTTGCACGACTTGGGGACATGGGGGCGAGCGCGAGAACGGGGGGGGGGGGGAAGGGGGGCGAGTGAGCGGGAAAGAGCACGAAGGAAGAAGAAAGGGGATGGAGCAGGCAAGGTTGGGGAGTGGTCCGGGTTTGGGCTTGGGTAATTTAAAATTAAATGGGAAAGAAGAGAGGGATGGGCCGGCCCAGAGGATAAAAGAAAAAGAGAGTTAGGGTTTGGGCTGGGTTAAGGGAATGGAGTAAAATAAATGGAAAAAATATGGAGAGTAGGCTAATGGGTTGGGTAAAATCTGAGAAAATAAATATAAAGGGTTAGGGTTTTAAAATAAATAAAATACTTGAAATATAAATAAGCAATTTTGCAAGTAACAAAATACGGGTATTGGTGTATAAAGGACTGGGTATTACATCTTACCACCCTTACAAAAATTTCGTCCTCGAAATTTAAAATAAAACTTATAAAATGATATGCAAAAGCCACAAAATCAAGTACTAACCTATAGTGATTTACTTAAAGCTGTTAGGAAGATCCAAGATCCATATAAGTATGAGAAATACGCAACTAACAGAATACGCCTACGCAAGCACAAGACGGGACCATCTATAAGGGTAAATTATATGTACAATGCCAGAAAGTAAAATAGCGATAATAAACAATGGTGAAGGTTTGCTAATAGGCCAAAGTATTTTAGAATAAATGTATCGATCAAACAATATTAAAATAACTTAGAAAACACACATAGTGGAAATGAGAAACATAGCACAAAATAATATGCGCAATATATGTTTGCGCTATTGAAAATGGGAAGAATAGTAAAGTACTTAAAATGCATAAAACGGAAATAGTTAATAACACGCAATTTTCGGTAAATACAAAATAAGGGAAACCAAATTTTCGAATAACGATGTCCCTAAATGTAATTATGGTAATAGGAGATAGTAAAAAGGTATAGGGCTGGCCAGGGTAGGGATTACAATGGAGTACGGCCCACTCAAAAGTCGGACTGTAGTACTTCAAATTGAATTGTCGAAGAGACTGGGGTCAGGTCATCACAGGGTGAAAGGGTGGACAGTCACGAATCTCAGGAGGAAAAGCAATGTATAGGGGAAACAGTCAAAGCATCAAGCGAACCAACAATCCAACAGGTTAGCGAACTCAGAAATTTTATTTCATTCCAGAAAATTTCAAACAAGGTACACACGAAAGATAAAGAGTGGCCCCAAACTATACATAGATTTATTTGGTCAGAGGAGACAAAAACTAGATCACATCAGTCGCGGTTATGGGAGTTCAGCAGGTTACGGTAGGCTCGTGCGCTCAGATAAGGGCGTCCATTTCCATATCGCCTCGCAGGGATCGCCAATGGAGGTTCTTCTGCCATGGGGTCTTCTTCTTCTGGCCCTTCTTCCTCGGCTGGAGCTTCTTCATCAAGGTCTGATTCTACGTAATTCTTTTCTGCTGTGTCACGCCCCGCTTCCCGGTATACAGCGAAGGGGACGCGACTGGTCCGCTACGTATTTACTGTGAAGTAAATAAGCTAAGCGTATCTAAGCAATATAAAAGTAATCACAAGAGACAAGAGATATAAAAATAACAGCAACTTTATTTATTAACATTCTTTTGTACAATGCATGAAAAGGAAATACAACTGAAGTAAAAACGATACCTAAACAATGGCATAATAGGAAATTAAAGGTACTGAATGGAAATGTACAATGTCTAGAGCTCGGGGTCTTCGAGTAACTGATCCAAGTCTTCACTGGTGGGCTCGATCTCTGCTGTGTCCAGATCACCTGACGATATTCAAAGAAGAAAGAAATAGAATGTCGTCAGCGAACAGGTCGCTCGGTAAGTCCTAAAGTTAAGGGAGAAATAGAAAAGACGGAATAAGAATGTATCTTTTAAATTTGTATAATATTATAGAATATTGTGTTAACGCTGTTGTTTGTAACTTGGTACAGAAGGATGCCAGTGTATACGAAAGGGGTTTCTATATGCTAGAGACCAGGGCAAACTGAAATTACAAGGAACCGTTATGCCACGGTACAACAGCAACATAATTCATGTTAGGTGTCTTAATCTTACTGTCTCGTGCCACTTTTAACACCTTCCGTACCAATCTACCCCTTAAACCCCGTAGTATTTTATTTGTATTGTTTTGTACTGTAAATTGTATTGAATGTATAATTGAAAGACTGACCGAAACCATGATATCAGTAAACGGATGTAATCGTAGAATCATGTAAATGGAATAACTGGAGAACCATGTAAATGGAATGTATATCCATGGTTCGATTCAGTCAAGTTGTATAGATTGATAATTGGATTCATGGATTCATGTTGAATTGTAATATTGAAGATTGTAGATTGTACTTGAATCATATTCAACTCAAATTATACTGAGACTCAAACTGAGTCAGAAAATTAGTAAAGTAAATTGAAGTTCTGGTTATTTTTATTAATTTTTCTACCTTAGATAGGCAAGCACCCACTTCTCCAACTCCCTGAGGCTCAAGAGATTGTTTCCGCTTAAACCTATATTTACTAGGGTCCTTATTGTAATTTATATAATTTGAGAGGGTTTTATGTAAAAATAATTTTGTAAAGTTTTCAAAATACACCTCAAGTATTTAATTATCGTCTTTATGTACATACAATAATTTAAAAATCAAGATAAATATGTATACATGTTCGAAGAGCATGAAACGAGTCAAGTATATTATTCGAGTAACTACCATAAAAAATGCTGTAAAGAAATATTAAGTACGTCTACTTAATCAAGTCGAACGAATGCGGAATATAAACAGAAATATGGCTCTAAGTGTTTTTCATGCGTGAGTTCCAGTTTCACCTAAATACGACTACCGGTTTGGGAAATATATCTGTTTTCGTATCGTCGCGCAACACAGATCAGAATCTATTCGGCACCGTCATATATTTTTTAAATATAGTTTCAGTCGATTTCCATCAAGTTTTAGGTTAAGAAAATTATTAGAAAATTGTAGGTATTTCGATATACTTATCCAAAACATCAAGATTCATATGATTTGGATTTCTTAAGCTCTAGTTATGATCATTTTAATATCAGCGTTTAAAACAGAAATTCAGATTTCTGGACAGCAATTATATGTTATATTGCAAAACCTATATCGGGTTGTTTCATGCATTTCTAAGTAATCTATTATACAGAAAATTATAGTTCTATCAATTGTGCATCTACACATCTAAATTTTGTCATAAACGGACATTGGGTGTTCGAGTTATGTCCAATTTAAAAACAGTGTGCGAATCGGAACAGATTCTGTCTAGATCCATCACTTAATATTGTAACGCAGTTTTCTTTATCTTACATTGGTTTTCAGCAAAAACTTAAAACTAATAAAATATATATTATTCGATGTAGATATCTAAAACACCTGAGTTTGCTCAATTTGGATATCTTTATACCAAGTTATGTGTCCTATAAGTTGACCAATAACTTTTACGAACAGTGAATACAAACAATATAATTCCTAAACCGTTAAGTGATTCTATCTAAAAATTTTACAGCATGAAAAAAAAATATATTCCATCATATGTAAATTTCATGTAATTTCCAGAAGTAAAAATTAATTTCTAAAAATTATTTTAAAAGTAAAGATATTGATATGTATACTAAAATCGACAAAAAGATTAACTAGTATTTTTATGCAAGCTTCATCTTTTCTTTTAATAACCAAACCGATTCCATGAGATATCGTAAATATATTGTGGCATGAAATCTATGTTCTCACTACTCATAATAAACATTTATAGTCATGAACAAAGAATTGAAAACACTTTAATTTGAACAAGAGGCAATAAGGTATTATTAAACCATATATAACCATATGTATCTAGACTTATATATATGTATATGTTTATGTTTATTTTTCTCTTAAGGATTACGATATGGAAGAAAAACGGGTTCACGAGATATGAAAAGAGAAGAATAAAGAGATGGAGGGAGGGAGAGAGAAGGGACTTACATGCACAAGCCGGTATTGTCACCGGGCTTGTCTATCCGCCGATAGCCTCGCGTTACTAGCGAGACCTTCTTGAAGACTTCTTCATGTTTTTCTTCTTGGACTCTAGGTGAAGAGGGAGAAGTGAGAGATAGAAAAATGCGAAGAAGGAAAAAATAGAGGAGGACAATAAAGATGGTGTAATGATGAATTATGTATAATAATATATGTATTCAACATAAGAATTAAAAGAGAAATGAAAGGTCACCATTCACTTTGGAAATGAAAGGTCTCATTTGTTGGTTATGAGAAAAATAAAAAATGATAAAAAATAATTGCAAGAATGGGGATTTGAATATGTGACTTATGGAATAACAATGCAAAGACTTAACCAATGAGCTACAAGGTTATTCATGCACATATTTAATTAGAATTAAATATATAATGTTGCTTAAAAAGAAAGTGGGCTTTTTAGATGGGCTGTAGAGAATAAAAATAATAGATTTGGGTTAAATATTTATGAAAGGAAAAATAAGAATGAAAAGTTAAAAACTTAAATATAAGAAAAAGAAATTGTACCTAGAAAAATATACATAATATATTGAGGAATAAAATAATAATAAATTTAGGAGAAAACGGAAAATACCAAGTACAAATAAATACGGTATATTATTGAAGAGGGATAATACAAATGTATAAAGATTTTGGGGTCGTTACATGCTGGATCTTCCTCCATGGGATTTTCTTCCACTGGGTTCTCCCTAAGGTCTTCCTCCCCTGGATTTTCTTCTATCGGGTCCTCCTCGGGATCTTCCTCTATCGGGTTCTCTTCGGGGTCTTTCTCTATTGGGTTTTCTTCGAGGTCTTCTTCCTCCTCGTCGGAATCACTGATCATGTCAACTTCTGGGGCTTCGGCTCCCTCGTCCTCGGAATCGCTGTTTCCGAAAATAACCTGTGGGCCGTTGATCTCGTCATCTGAACTTACCAGTATGTAGTTCAAGGAAACGCACGATCGTGAGTCCTCATCTAGAGGCGGCGCTGCTCCAGGGTGGGCCATGGCCTGAAAGGATCGAGTCATGATTAGACAGTGGGACACACTAAGCAAATAACTAAGGATGCGGTAGCACAGGGAAAATATACGGTAGGTAAGGACTGAAAAAATCAAGATTTAGAATACTGATGCAATGAATAGTATAAGTAAAGTGAGTGGGAAGGGGACAATACATACATCACAACTCAGAATTTTATTACATTCAACTAAAAGTTCAACGGATACAAGATCTCGAACGAAAAGAAAAAGAGTGACAACATTTTTATTGAAAGCGGAAAGGCGATAATTCTTCTTTGATTTCCAGGCCGCTGCATTCTCATCACGTAAGTTGAATCCTGCGCTGGGTCCGGACTATCCTCGAAACTCGAACTACGAAATAACCATCACTTTGCAGGAGTGGAGAGTGTGGACGAGTCTCCTCCTTGTAGCTCCTTTCTTTTAGGGCAACCATTGACAAGATGTTCGTTGGATCCGCACATCAGGCACTGCCCTTTAGCGCTGCGACAATCTCTCTGAAAGTGTCCTGGCTTCTTACAGTACCCACAATGTTGGGTCTTCCGCTGCTTCCGCTACTAGGGAACAAGTGGGCGCTTCATCTTCACCTCTTTTCCTCGTCTAACAAGGATCCCTTTGCGATTGGATACTTCCGCTGGTACCTGAGTCTCCTGCCTTCTTAATCCTTCAGCTAACAGCTCGTTTGTTCGCTCCTGGGCTTCCTTCAGACTTTGCAGTACATTCAAAATCTCGACGGTCTGATCCTGGGGGATGGAGATGGAAGAAGAGTCGTTGGAAGACATTGTCCTGAAACAACAATTTTAGGACGGCATAAGGTACAAGGAGTGAAAATCAGAATACAATGTAGATTAAGCAAGGAAACAAGAATATCGGGTGAGGTGAAATTCAACGAGTGGAAATCAAATGTAGAACTTCAAGTCACTCAAACAGAGTACAGTATTGTAACTATGCTGCAGTTCACAATTACAACCACATAACTCTACTAAGTCACCCAAAACTCTAGCGGATAGATCAGTGTGTATAGCAGCATACACTATGTGAATCGATATTAAGAATAACAAATTTACAATCTAGACCGAAGGATGTCGTAGATTTCCAAGCACGACACGGAAACTGCAATCCCGATCGAAACAAAACCTGGCTCTGATACCAACAAAACCATGTCACGTCCCGCTTCCCAAAATACAGAATACGAGGGGTTGACAAGGCCAGCCATGCTCTTACGGTCGAGGAAATATCTCTCCGTAGTCACACTTCGGCTTCTAGCTTTACGTGGTAATCAGTAATCAATGCACAGGTAAAGAAAGATGCGGTCCTAAAATCAAAACAAATAAAAAAGAACTAACCAGATAGAGATCAGGAGAGTATAGCCCTGGGTCACTGATCAAGATGTCCGTGATATTCTCGTGGTACGTCAGGTCTTGGTCCAAGCTAGATCCACTTCTCACTCTGAGTATGCATACTCAGGTCGTCAGAGCGACACGATAGCAATATATATATAGACACAAATGGGAACTCGTGCAATAGTGATGAATATGTAACAGTAATTAAAGAATAAAGGCGTGAACATGAAGTAGCCAATGCAGGTAACTAATAGAGCGGGTAACAGTAGAGCAATAAACAGTATAGAAGGTATGTTGAATCAGTAAGCAATGCATATCAATATCACTAACTCTACCAGTCTCTAAGTCTCACTGTACAGGTCGCTAAGCCTATCGTCAGTCCAAGTGTGAGAGTCAACCACGCAGGAGTATCCCCCACCCAAGGGTAGGACCCAAGGGCAAAGGAACACGGGTCCGAAACACGCACGATAATAATTAGTAATATCCCCATATATCTCCATATATCTCCATATGTGCCGGCATGGGACTCCCGAGATCCTGTTGAACTCACCCTCAAACTACCCACACCCCGTGGTCTACATCAAACGCCAACCATAAACTCAAATACCAGTCGGTCCATGACAAGTCTACGCGAGAACTGAAGACATGGTCTCCATCAAGCATGTCTCGACTGATACCTAAAATGAATGGAAAGTGTTTGGTGCCTTACCTGTGCCACCCATACAAGTGCTTCCATAATTGCCCCATACCAATTACAGTCACATTTATACACGTCCTACAGACGTCGACAATGCAATAAATCAATAGGGTCCACTGATTGTGTACAAGTACGCGTCACTTTCACTTATCCATTCAAACTTAAACATTAACGTACTTGCCACAATAAAACACTAATACCTAACATTGAGTAATGCACATGATCACTAGGTTACCAATGCAATGACATCTATATAATGTGATGAGAATACAGTAATTAAGGCATGATTAAGATATCATCGGTCGGTGTCCTACCACTTGCATAATTTATCATAAATAATAAATGGAAAATTTAGTGAAACAATGACAAGGGGGTAAGAAGTAGGTTTAATTATCTATCCATAAAAATTGGTTTCACGTTAATCGGGTTTCAGGATCGTTAGATATGGTCATTTCATTTTAAGCGTTCACTGCTGGAAATCCGGTTTCAGAATCGGAAGTCCGTTTCGTAATGCATTTAAATCCCAGTTGGGATTGTAATTAGGCGACGCTATAGTTGAATAATATTTAGGGCTATCAGTTATATTTCCACCTCAATTGGCGGATCATTAATATACTATGACGACAGGGAGTTATGGACAAGTTATGTTCGATGTGTAAAATCTGCCTCTGCAGAATTCAGCAAGACGTACCAACATTGTAAAATAAATTAAAAATATCAAACGGTTGAGGAATCCAGTGAGACTAGTCAAGTAAGAAATCTAATTCAATTTCCTACGTAACGACATAGGGTTCCGTGCATTCTCTTATTTGAACAGGAAATTACAGGGTTTAGAAACAGGGGTTAACTGGGATTTCCGTTCTGGACTGCAGTCCAGAATCGTAATCCTCCGCAATTATCACTATTATAATTAGTTAGAATTCAGAGAACAATTAGATGATACTGTAGGTTAAACAGTTATCTTCGATACGAGCCATCTAACGCTAAAATCCGGTTTGTACATAATTTAATATGAATTTAACGGTCTAGCATGTTCAGAAAATTCAGAATTCGAAATGATACTTGATATTAACGTTTCATAGGTGAAACGACCGTGTTTTACCACTAAATTTCTACAGCACATGGGTAAATAGTATACGGGTCTAAAGATCATAAGTTCCAATGTTTAACGACAGGTTCTCACACATAGTTTCGCATCAAACACTTGTTTATACATATGGTGATCGAAACTTCGGTTGTGCAAAGATATAGTAAGCATGCGTATAACATAAATAGCATGTAAAGAAAGTGGAGATCACTTGTCTCGGTCGCTTGATATGGAAGCGATGCCGCTGCAGGGTTTGTCCCGACACACGTGACAGCGCGATGCTGGATACGGCGCGCGGCGCGAGCGCGGTGACCCGGTACTGGACACGGTGGCGACGCGGGCGTGATACGGCAGTGGGTGTGGTCCTGGCTCGGTGCGTGGCACGGCGCGACATGGGACTAGGCCTGATGACGACGCGGGCGCGACGCGGTGCTGGGCCTGGTGATGACATGGAGGTAGGCACGGTGCGGCACGGGACCTGGTCCGGAGGTGGACACGACACGATACAGGCGCGACACGGGAACTGGGCACGGGGCGCGACACGGGAGTGGGTCTGCGGTGGCATGGTGTTGGTGCAGTAGCGGTTACGAAGCGGCACGGTATGGCACGGGACCCGACTTGGCTCGGGCTCGAGTTCTTCGACAACGACGGCTTGGCTACGGTCGACGGTGAGGGCTGCTGGGAAGGAGTCGGAAGCACTCGTGGTGCAGGCGACGGTCGCCGGCGAGGAGAGGGCAGTGGCTGCTCGATGGAGGTGCTGGCTGGCGTCGGGTCCGGTGTGCATGCGATGGTTCCGGCGATGCTATGGTGACGATGACGACGATGGGTCGAGCTCCGACGATGAGAGCATGCAGAAGAGTGTCGCAGGGAGGTCGGGGTGATGGGTTTCCGATGGGGGTTAAGCGAGGGAGGATGGGAAGTTAGAGGAGGAGGGGACGTTGGGGTTTGGTTGGCGATGGATGACTGAAGAGATGCTCGGACGAGGTAGGAGAGGCCAGAGCTCGAAGTGGACGGAGCTCGGGTGCAAGGACTGTGGGGAGCTCAGGTGTCTGGTGGTGTTGGGCCGCGAGGCTCGGTGCAGACGATGGAGGGAGCTGTACGGTGGTCGTAGTGGTTGTGAGGTGGCGGGCTCGTCGGAGGAGGGTTCGCCGGCGAATTAGCAGTTGGGGTCGATGGGTTTCGGTGGTTGGGTGTTCAAGTGGTAGTGGGTTCGTATGGGGAGCTCGGGGAGAGGAGGGCAACAAGAGGGGAGAAGGGAGGGAGAGGGTGTGAGAATAGGGAGAGAGAGAGGGAGACGTGAGAAGAGAGGGGTGAGAGAGATGGAGGCGTGATCGAAAGGAGTTGCACGACGTGGGGACGTGGGGGTGAGCGTAAGAACGGGGGGAGGCAAGTGAGCGGGAAAGAGCACGAAGGAAGAAGAAAGGGGATGGAGCGGGTAGGGTTAGGGAGTGGGCCGGGTTTGGACTTGGGGAATTTAAAATTAAATGGGAAAGAAGAGAAGGATGGGCCGGCCCGAAGGATAAAAGAAAAAGAGAGTTAGGGTTTGGGCTGGGTTAAGGGAATGGAGTAAAATAAATGGAAAAATATGGAGAGTGGGCTAATGGGTTGGGTAAAATCGGAGAAAATAAATATAAGGGGTTAGTGTTTTAAAATAAATAAAATACTTGAAATATAAATAAGCAATTTTGCAAGTAACAAAATACGGGTATTGGTGTATAAAGGACTGGGTATTACATCTTGTGAGGGGAAGCCGGTGGATTCACGCCACATGTACTCCTCTGTGTTTATATTATTTTGCACATGTTTGTTTTTCTCAGTCTTTTCATTTTTATGTGCATTGCACGTATAAACTTTTGGGCTTCCAAAAAGTTTAAAAGAAAAAATCTGAAAAAAATATAATGTGTCTGATGGGGTTCGAACACAGGGGCTACGTCACAACAGTACAAGGCTTTACCAGTGAGCCACAAGTTGTTTCTTGCTGTTCTTAAACAAAAATCAACTTTTAAAGTGTACTCAGGCTTGCAAACTCCTTTCTGTACATTAAACTGAAAATTTTCGTACAGTAAATTCAGAGTCGTTACATTCTACCTCCTTATAAAAATTTCGTCATCGAAATTTACAATTACATAAGGAATAGTTTACAAATAAGAAAGGGTATCTTGCACGCATGTCATCTTCTCGTTACCACGTTGATTCTCCTGGTGAATCTTTGCTCCACATCACTCGGCCCAAGTTTACTTCCTTGTTCCGAAGTGTCTTTACCTTTCTGTCCAGGATTTCAACGGGTTGTTGCTCGCAAGTCAGGTCAGTCTGTACTGTGAGCTCGGAGTGATCAAGGATATGGCCGGGGTCTCTCACATATCTCCGGAGCTGGGATATATGGAACAAGTTGTGCACTCCTTCCAATGAGGGTGGTAGTGCTAAACGATATGCCACTTCTCCGAGTCATTCGAGAATGTCGAACAAACCTATATATCTCGGACTGAGCTTACCCCTCTTGACAAAATGGATTACTCCTTGGTTTGGAGATATCTTTAAGAAAACATGATCTCCAGGTTGGAACTCCAGGTGTCGGCGCTTTGCATCAGCCCAATGCTTCTGTCGGTCTTGGGCTATATGCATTCTTTCCCTGATCGTGCGAACTACGTCCACAGTTGCCACGATCATCTCTAGTCCAAGGAGTTAACGATCTCCGATGTCATTCCAACTTAGTGATGAATGGCACTTTCTTCCATAAAGAGCTGCAAATGGTGCCATTCTAATGCTCTCCTGATTGTTTTTGTTGTATGAAAACTCCACAAGGTGTAGGTGATCTTCCCACGAACCTCCGAAGTCTAACATACAAGCTCTTAGCATGTCTTCCAAAATCTGAATTGTTCGCTCGGACTGTTTGTCCGTTTATGGATGGTAAGCCGTGTTGAAGTTCAGACTCGTTCTCAGGCTAGCTTGCAGACTCTGCCAAAACTGCAATCGGAATCTGGTGTCACGATCGGAGACGATGCAAATTGGTACTCCAAGTAATCTCACAATCTTCTCCATGTACTTCTTTGCTAACATCTCGGTTGATTGGCCAACTCGAAAGGGAATAAAGAGCCAACTTTATGAGTCGATCCACAATAAATCTCACTGCATCATTGCCTTTCGTGCTGTGAGGAGGGCAGCCACAAAGTCCATAGTTATGTGCTGCCATTTCCATTCTGGGATAGGTAACGGTTGAAGTAAACCAGCAGTCCTGTGATGTTCAGCCTTTACTTGCTAACACACCAAGCACTTGGCTACGCTTCTTGCTAATTCACGCTTCATTCCATGCCACCAGTAGTATTGTCGTAGATCCTTGTGGTACCACCGGGGTGTACTGAGTATTTCATCAACTCTTCTCGAACAAGACCTTGTGGTATACATAATCTACTTCCATATCTCAAAGATCCGTCTTCGTGGATGATGAAGTCTGATCGAAATCCACTTTCTATCTGTTCTCGGATCTTTTCCAGCTTGGCATCACTTGCTTGAGCTGCTTTGATCTGATTGATAATAGTAGACTGAACTTGTAAGTTCGTCAGCTCTGAAGCATTACCTGGCATAACTACCTCGATCTCCATCCCGTGCAATTCCTGCTGAAACTTCCACTGTGCGGTGAGATTTATTGATAATGGCTGACGGCTAAGTGCATCAGTAACTACTTTCACCTTCCCTGGATGATACTATAGGTTGATGTCGAAGTCCGCCATAAGTTCTAGCCATCTTCTTCGCCGCATGTTTAATTCCTTTTGAGTAAATACATACTTCAGATTTTTGTGGTGCGTGTATATATCCACTCGTTCTCCCAAAAGATAGTGGTGCAAAATTTAAGTGCAAAAATAACGGCTGCCAACTCCAAGTCATGTGTTGCATAGTTGTGCTCATGAATTTTCAGTTGTCTTGATGCAAAAGCTACAACCTTTCCATGCTGGTGCAGAACACATCCTAATCTCTTACTGGACGCATCACGATGCACGACAAAACCTCCAGATTGATCCGGTATTATGAGAATAGGAGCTGATGTCAATCTTGACTTGATTTCTACAAAAGCTTGTTCACATGCTTCTGACCACACGAATGCTTCATCTTTACGAGTGAGTTTAGTCAGGGGTACTGCAATCTTCGAAAAAACTTCAATGAATCTTCGGTGGTATCCTTCTAAACCCAAGAAACTTCGAATATCCTTCACCGTCTTTAGTGTGGGCCATTCGCTGACAGCTGATACTTTAGCTGGATCTACTGAGATTCCTTCTCCTGAAATCATGTGTCCGAGAAATCCGACTTGATCTAGCCAAAATTCATACTTTCTGTACTTGGCATAGAGTTGATGTTGTCGTAATATCACCAGGACAATCCGCAAAGAGAGAAAACAGTTCTGCATCCTTCGGTTTAGCACGGTACTCCCGCTTCCACGTTCTATCTCCACTCTTGAATTAGAAGACTGGATGATCTGGTGCCTCGAATACTACCCTCCTTTGACGGCAGTCAATTGTAGCATAGAAAACTCCCAGCCAGTCTATCCCCAACACAACATCAAAATTTGGAATGTCCAGTACTTTGAAATTCGCATAAAATTCTCGTCTTCAAACTACAACTGGACACTGATCCAACCCTATAGTTTCCTTCAAAACTCCATTCTCGGAACTGACATTCGAGCTTGAAATGAGTGGATTCATAGGAATCGCATGTGTTCTCAGAAAACGTTAGGACATGAAGCAGTGTGACGCTCCAGTGTCGAACAGTGCTAGTGCGGGAAAGGTGGCTACTAGTATAGTACTTTAGTTGTGTGAGGTTGGTTTTAGATATAGGGAGAAAATATAGAAGTATATAAGGATTGAAAAAATGAAAAGTTTGGGAATTACCAGTAATAACTTTGACAGTGGCTTCGGCTTCTCCAACCGGCATCGTGAATGTCTGGCCTCTTGGCACTTTTCTCTGTGCCTGTTGGTACATTTCGGACTGACGAGATAAAGGCGGTCCTGAAGGTGGTGCAGTTACAGCTAAGAGGGTAGTAGTAGCTTGTATAGTCAGTCTTAGTGTAGGGTTTGCGTCTGCTCTGTACTTTGAGCATGCCCTTAGAGGGTGTTTAGGCGATACACAAATTATACAAAGACCATTAGAGCATCTGCAGTCCTTTACCACATGTCCGAGTTTCTTACAATAATTGCAAGTTCTTGCTGGCGGTGTCCTTTCCTTCTTCTTGATATAATAATGAGCTGCCCTCAAAACTGCCTCAGTGTGAACAAGTCCTTGGTGAAGGAGAGCGGCTTGCTCATGCCATCCTTCAACTAGACTCCTGGTTGCTTTAAGAAACACCATTGATCTTATCAGTAGGTCAGCAACGGTAATTGGTGGTGGTAGTGTATGTGGTGGAGTATTGCCATTGATGTTCGTGCTTGTGTTATTGGTGTTGGGATTCTTTTGCACCACAGCAAGGGTTTGGTAGCATCACACATGCCATAATTTAAAAATTAGAGGGTGCTAAACAATCTAACCTAGGAATCGAACTAGAAAAGCTAGGGTAACAATAAGTTGTATCACTTACAACATGTAATAAAGCACTGAGTTGAGAGATTACAACCTTTGTAGCTTTCTTTTGTTGACTCCTTGGATCGTTGAGAGGTTGGAACGGCTTGCTAGTAAGCTTCCTTATCCATGATGATCCATCCGAAGTCCCTTTGCCCAAAGCTCCTTGCTTTACTTGGTCTTTTAAACAAAGTGTAGCAACCACCCAACACAAATGGGCTAGATAGGTGTAGAATGAAAAGGTGGTTTATATTCTCTAATCAAATCCTTTTTTTTTGTCAACCTCACTCACAATAAATATCAAGAGAGCTTGAGGAAGAAGAAGGAAATGGCAAAAGTTTTTGTCAAGAGATAATGATCAAAGTTAAAGGAAAAAATGAGAAAAGAAAATATATATATATATATATATATATATATATATATATTTTCATTCTCTCATCACTAACCATGGTACAATAATATCTAGATATTTATCATTTGGGTTAAAGTCCAAAAGAAAATAAACCATGGGTTAAAGCTAGATTAAAGCAAAGAAGAGTGTAGAAAAAACTTATTATGATTTAATTTTATTTTCCTTTTCTTTAATCCAAATGCTAATATATATATATATATATATATATATATATATATATATATTATTGAACCATGTAAGTCTTATATTGCCATCTCCTTTGTATCAACAACCATGATACAATGTATGTATGTATGTGTCCATGCACATCAACATGTGCATACATGCATGCATACACCTTTAAAGAAAAAGAGTTTAAATAAAGAATAATTCTAAAAGTCAAATATTAAATCAACACTTGATTTAATAAACCGGTCATATCTCATACGACCCGACCAATAGAAAAACGCCCGATTAAAATATAGTATCACATACTCGCATTTAATCGGGGCCCCGCGCATATCTCATATGCACACCACCTCGTTTCGCCTAAGCTAGGAAACTCCTGTGTGGGACTCTAAGACTCGTCAATACGCCGGCAATCGGTGATGATCACATCAAACACCCACAAGCGGTCAGCTAAACGTAACGGCCACCTGAGTATTGAGCGATCAGAAGAAAAAACCAGCAAAGCTGTAAAAATTCCCGTCGAGCCAACCGGCAACACTTTCCGTACAGTCTGGTCTCTTCATCAGACATGTTCCATATCGAGTCTAGGGATGGTAACATCGACCCCAATAACTCAATAAGTCGTGCCGATGAATGGTCTATAACAGATCGAGAAACTACTGATAACATTTATCAGTAAATCTCAACAGCCCTGGCCAGGAACTTATTGATATAGACAATCGAGCACAGCACAACATTAAACCCCAATACCGGGAGAGACGAAACTCCTCTTATCGCTCATTGTCTTCATGTGTCTCGAGACTATACCCAAAGACCACCTGTTTGCACGCCTCAGTAGAGCCGTAGTTGGGTGGAAATCAAAGTACAGTAGGAGAACACATGAGACTCTATGACGATCTCGGGTCTACAGACTAACCTGTACCAGTGTCACCTGAGAACTGCTATTCGACGATAGATATAATACCATATATGAGTTCTCGGCGAGTCCGTCCAGTATACCCAGTCTCCACTGAGCACCGGTATACTATTTAGATGTCAAACATCAATGGATGTGGGAACAACCATCGCCCATCATATGGGCGCTAGTCTACTTTAGAATATCGATGCCTCGTCTCGATATACCCACGACTAGGGACATTTCAGGATACACTTATAAACTACAAATGTCCCACTAGTATGATCTACATCATAATCACAGTAGTCAAGCAAATATCCTCAGGGCTTTATCAACACGTGCAAATGAATAAAAGCATGATCAAGTGAACATGTCAGATAAAGAGTAACCAGATAGCATACCATCATGTCGAGCAAGAATATACACTGAATATATATACATGTATAAATACATCCACTATCATATAATGGCATCTAGGGCATACATATATCCAACAATCTCCCACTTGCAGTAAGGCCAGTTATTGGCGTATCTCATACCCAACATCTCAAAATGTCACTCATGCTGCGGCTGAGGGAGGGCCTTGGTGAGTGGATCCGTGGTGTTATTCTTTGTGTCTACTCTCCTAATCTCGATCTCGCGGCGATCTACAATCTCCCGGATCAAATGAAAGCGCCTCAGGATGTGTCTGGACCGCTGATGGGACTTGGGCTCCTTGGCTAACGCCATAGCCCCATTATTATCACAATACAATGGTATTGGATCAATAATAGTTGGAACTACACCTAGCTCCGAGACGAACTTCCTCATCCAGACGGCTTCCTTGGCGGCATCATTCGCAGCAATGTACTCAGCTTCCATCGTAGAGTCTGCAACGGTATCCTTTTTGGAACTCTTCCAACTCACTGCCCCTCCATTGAGGGTAAATACAAACCCAGAGATAGATTTGCTATCGTCCTTATCACTCTGGAAGCTCGAATCGGTAAAGGCCTCCATTTGGAGATCTCCGTTACCATACACCAAGAACAGTTCTTTAGTCCTTCGCAAGTACTTAAGAATGTTCTTCACAGCTACCCAGTGATTCTCCCCTGGGTTGGATTGATACCTGCTTACTACACTAAGTGCATAAGCTACATCAGGGCACGTACATAACATCGCATACATTATAGATCCTACGGCCGAGCATAGGGTATAATGCTCATGCGAGCTCTCTCTTCATCGGTCTTTGGGCAAAAGTCCTTTGAGAGAGTGACTCCATGGCAAGCGGGTAAGGCACCCTGCTTGGAGTCTTCCATACTAAATCTTTTTAGTATGGTGTTGATGTACCTGGTTTGGGACAATCCCAATAATCTTTTGGATCTATCCCTATAGATCCGAATGCCTAAGATGTACGTGGCATCACCCAGGTCTTTCATGGAGAACCTTTGTGATAAGAATGATTTGACCGACTGTAGCTTAAGAATATCATTTCCTATCAGAAGAATGTCATCCACATACAATACGAGGAATGTGACAGCTCTCCCTATAGCCTTCTTATAAACACAAGGTTCATCTGGATTTTTGATGAAATCAAACTCTTTGATAACATCATCAAAATAGATATTCCAACTCCGTGATGCCTGATTTAATCCATAAATGGATTTAAGCAATCTACATGATTTCCCGCTGCTACCACTGTGAATGAAGCCTTCTGGCTGATCCATATAAACGCATTCATCTAAATCTCCATTTAGAAATGCAGTTTTAACATCCATCTGCCGGATTTCATAGTAGCAGTGAGCAGCAATAGCAAGTAAGATCCGAATGGATTTAAGCATGGCTACGGGAGAAAAGGTTTCGTCATAGTCCAGACCTGTTCTTTGATGAAATCCTTTCGCCACAAGTCTTGCCTTATAGGTCTCCACCTGCTCATCTACACCAATCTTTCTTTTAAAGATCCATTTGCACCCTAAGGGTTTTACCCCAGGGGGTACAACGTCCAAAGTCCATACTTTGTTGGTGTACATAGACTCCATTTCAGATCTCATGGCATCCAGCCACTTCACATGGTCTCCACTCGTGATAGCTTGCTGAAAACTGGTAGGATCATCATCCTCCATGATGCAATCTTCTCTATCACTATCAATGAGAAAACCGTAGTATCTTTCAGGTGGGCGAGAAGTCCTACCAGATCTACGGTGTGGTTGAGATTCATTAATTTCTGTTGCAACAGCCGGTTCAACCAAGTCGTTATTTGTAACTTGTGTTTCTAGAACCTCTTCTAGGTCTACCATGCTACCATCAGTATCATTTGTAAAAAATTATTTTTCTAAAAATGTGGCATACTGAGAAACAAACATCTTTTGTTCCTCCTTGTGGTAGAAAAGATATCCATAAGAATTCTTTGGATATCCCACAAAATTACACATGACTGACCATGCCTCGAGTTTGTCCGGATTCTGCTTTTTGACATAGGTCGGACAACCCCAAATCTTAACTCGTTTAAGAGATGGTCTCTTCCCATGCCATATCTCATATGGCGTGGTAGACACGGTTTTGGTTGGAACCCTGTTCAATAGAAATGATGCAGTCTCCAATGCATGCCCCCAAAATGAGACAGGTAACTCAGCATCACTCATCATGGAACGAACCATATCTAATAGGGTCCGATTCCGACGTTCTGACACACCGTTGTGCTGTGGTGTGTAAGGAGAAGTGAGCTGAGAGAGAATCCCATTCTCTTTTAGAAAGTCTGCAAACTCTATACTGAGATACTCCCCACCTCGATCTGATCGAAGCATTTTGATACTCAATCCGGTTTGTTTTTCTACTTCAAGTTTTTACTCAGTGAATTTCTCGAAAGCTTCAGACTTATGCTTTAACAAAAACACATGACCGAATCTTGAGAAATCATCAGTAAAAGTTATGAAGTAAGAAAAACCATCTCTAGCCTGTGTAGACATTGGCCCGCATACATCACTATGTATGAGGCCTAAGAGCTCAGTAGCACTTTCTCCGTGTCCGGTAAACGGAGTTTTGGTCATTTTACCCTTGATACAAGACTGACAAGTCGCATAAGATTTATATTCAAAAGGGTTTAAATATCCATCTTTATGTAGCTTGTTTAGTCTTGTTTCGTTAATATGACCAAGTCTACAATGCCAAAGAAAAGCTTCATTTATATCTGAAAATTTTCTTTTAGCAGTGTGTTGTATGCTGAAAACTGTGTGTTGATTTAGGACGTATATCCCGTTATTAAGTGTACCATACCCAACCAACATTTGATTCAGATTAATGTTCATAACATTATTCTGCAATAAAAAATTATATCCTTCATTGTCTAACAAAGAAACGGATATTATATTACAAAGCATACTAGGTACATAATAACATGGGTTCAAAACCAATATACACCCTGACGGCAACCCCAGGTGATACTCTCCCACTGAAACTGCATGTATATTGGAACCATTTCCAACCCAGAGAGTATGGTCACCTGTCTTCAAAACTTTGCTATTTCTAAGCCCCTGCATATAATTGCAAATGTGAGAAACTGAACCTGTATCTAATACCCAGGAAGCAGAGTTTATAGAGAAACAGTTTTCTGTCACAAACACACCTGAAGCGGAAGCATCACCATGCTTCTTCTTCTTGAGATCTAGGTACTCAGCACAGTTGCGCTTCCAGTATCCTGTTTTGTGGCAGTGATAACATTCCCCTTTTCCCGATTCCCCAGCTTTGGACTTGTCTTTCCCCTTAACCTTTTTAACTTCACCTTTAGGTTTGGTGGATTTCTTCTTCATCTTTCCCTTGGCCTTGGCCTTCGAGCGAGATGAGAAAGATGACCCAGCAATCAAAGCAGGAGTCTTCACTGACTTGAGCGTGCTCTCTGCACTCCTTAACATATTAAGGAGTTCAGGTAGTTCCTTCTCCATATTGTGCATGTTGAAATTTACTACAAATTGAGCAAAGGTAGAGGGGAGAGACTGCAAAATAATATCAGTATATTGTTCGTTGTCTATTGTCCACCCGAGGTCCTCAAGCTCTTCTATGAGCTATCATCTTTAGAACATGGTCACCTACTGGTTACCAGGAGCCATCCGCATCTGAAACAGCTTTCTAGATGCGGCGTATCGTAGGACACGAGATTGCTCCCCATACAACTCTTTTGTATGGAGAAAAATGGATTGGACATCCATCTGCTCATGCTGTTTTTGATGTGTGTTATCCATCGATGCAAGCGCGAGGCATTTGGCCATGTCACAGCCATCGTCCCATGTCTTGCGGACTTCCTTATCCGCAACTGAAGATTTAGGACCCGGGATGGGCGGGGCTGGAGCCGTGAGGACATATCATACCTTATCATAAGTCAAGGCAATGTTAATGTTTCTCAGCCAATCTTTATAATTGGTCCCTTTCAGTTTATTTTTATCTAGTAGAAGCTTGAGTCCTGTCATTGGTATCTGCCATTAAGAGAGAGAAAAGAATACACTCAGCGAAAGCTCTTGCAAAGATCAGATTGGTTATTATCTTATCTAATCGATGTCTCCCACTGCTTTAATTAAGTTTTTCCTTCAAACCTTAAAAAGAAAACTGGCAAGGATTAATTACAGTCTACAACTTCGCTAACTGTTCAGCTAGGCCAGTGTCGATACTTGAGGGAGGTTCCCCGTGCTTTCGCACGGACATAATTAATATAAACCTCGTCTTCCCAGAGGCGTAGCCCCGTTAACACATTTCTAGACACCTAATAAGTTAGCTAATTCTAAAGTGTAAAACTCTTCTAGGAACAACTTTTGCTCACAGTGAGAACTGGATCCAACCATCATATGGAAGGTATGCAATCTCATTGCAAATTTCAACTCTTGAAACTCCCGATATGGTTTTACCCCTAGCACTTATGACCTTAACTATGGTCAACAAATCACAAGCACTAGTCAAGTTCTACCCATCATTTCTTGATTAGTTAGACCCACCCATATGACCCTTAACTATGGTCAACAAAGTCATATGAATGTCCTAATTAATTTGCATCATATGCGGTGTAGGAAGACATCACTTAGCTACCGTACACTACGCCTTAACTAAAGTCAACAAAAATAGCACGAATACTAAGTACTCTACTTCCTAAAATGATGGAGGGTTGCGGTTGGTTTTTAAGAAAACCTTTAATGCTTTGAACTTGATATCGTCGTAGAATCAAATGGTTTTCAAAAGGAGTGGCTTAAGCTCCACAATTTTGAAATGTAGCTTTTTCTCAAAAAGCCGAGTGGTTTTCAAATCCGATTCTACAACATCCTTTTAGGTTTATTTTCCTTTACATTAATCTTATTAATGCAGTCCCATCATTTAATTCCTTAAGCCAAACACAGAAAAGAAACGAAAATACAATGTACACTTATACCATCCGCATTTGCCACAATGTTCCGTTATGCATCGTTAGGTTATTTAACTAACGACATACCGGAATGGGACTAGCGTGGGTGCAAAACATAAGCAACGTCTACTATATATCTTATATATAATATTGCATTTGTCTTAGATATATCAAGCGATCACGTCACTGAATATAAGCAGCAGAAACACATATATGAAAATATAGGATATGCTAGGATGTCCGTATTTTGTATTTAGCCAACAATAATAAATACTGATTCCACCGTCATGATGAATAGACAATCCCACACTCCTAGACCCTTATGAGAGCAGTAAAGGACCCTACCTATTCTGGAGTTAGGAAACCCGGTCTCGACACCTCGAGATGGTCTCCCACTGGACCCTAGAACCCGGTCACTTGTGCTCCCCACCTTGGGTCTATCCTAATGCGAAAAAGTAAATAATATACAACAATGGTGACATCATCCTCAACCCGGAAGTGCCCCAAATAAAAGAATATTACATACAATTGAATTTTACATGAATGAAAAGAAAAACTCTCATCTCACATAAAACCCCCGGACATTCATTCATGACGATCATATACATCATATCACAGCAACACATAACATCACATGTCATCAACGTAAGCAAGTATGCGTACCCCAATTGTCGTTGATGTATAGCAACGAAACCGGCGATACACCACATACTACGCTTATGGTCACAGAAAAGAAAATGAAAAACTACAACAATTGGAATCACCTCTGCCCTTAGACATCATAAACCCGGGATATCTCATATCCAAGATTTCATGCCTAACATGTAAGTCTCGCATTTATGTCTCATCCATGAAAACACCTTTTCAAAATAAGTCGGATAATTCAACAAGATTACCGATTACTACTGAGACCGAAATGCTAGATTTACACGCAATATATAAATGTAGATTCCAATTATTGTATCACAATATACTAGACTATGTTAAACATTTCGATCGAATCAACCAACACCCTCATCACCCGATAAGCTCAACACTTAAGCGAAGTTAAAGTACCCAAAAACGTGCTACAGTACCTATGGTCCAGCCGTAGAAGGGTCAAACCAATGCCTCACCTATGACACCATGAAACTATGGCAAACCTTAGGGTTCAAGTCGCGGTTCCGAAGGCATAGAGTCGAGTTAAGATTTTTGTTCTTCTAGAGGGTCCATAGAGTTACTTGCACGGCTATTGAATATAATTAACTAAATAAAATTCCAACCATTGAAAATTTCAATGGGGTTCTTGACGAGGTGTTTGAAGTTCGATCGAACTATTAAACATCGTCTAGGTTACCATTACAATGCTTAAAAATACGACTACGAAATACTCCGCAATTAGCCCATAACACAATTATCATCACATGAAAATCTGGACAAAACAAAAAATACCAGAAACCCTAAATCCTATAGAATAGAGCACTGGTGCAATACGGGGGGTGGGGGGGTGGAGTTAATACGGCCGGCGACACCGGAAATAGTGGCTTAGTGCTCGGCCAAAATCCGAGCACCCCTCCCCCCCCGTATTTCACCTGTGTTCTAATAGTATCTCATAATACACTCTGCAGTTGCTAAATTAATTTTTAAACGTTTTTTCAAAAAATTTCCAGAGAGCAAGAATTAGGGTTTCTAAAATTGTATTTTGCGGAGTTTCTCGGTTTTGTATTATCTTAACACCGTTTAGGTTTCTAGTTTGGATCTGATACCACTGTTGGGATCTTTAGCACCACAGCAAGGGTTTGGTAGTATCACACATGCCATAATTTAAAAATTAGTGGGTGCTAAACAATCTAACCTAGGAATCGAACTAGAAAAGCTAGGGTAACAATAAGTTGTATCATATACAACATGTAATAAATCACTAAGTTGAGAGATTACAACCTTTGTAGCTTTCTTTTGTTGATTTCTTGGATCATTGAGAGGTTGGAATGGCTTGCTATTAAGCTTCGTTGTCCATGATGATCCACCCGAAGTCCTTTTGCCCAAAGCTCCTTATTTTACTTGGTCTTTTAAACAAAGTGTAGCGAACACCCTACACAAATGGGCTAGATAGGTGTAGAATGAAGAGGTGGTTTATATTCTCTAATCAAAACCCTTTTGTCAACCACACTCACAAGAAATATCAAGAGAGCTTGAGGAAGAAGAAGGAAATGGTAAAAGCTTTTGTCAAGAGATAATGATCAAAGTTAAAGGAAAAATGAGAAAAGAAAAAATATATATATATATATTTTCATTCTCTCATCACTAACCATGGTACAATAATATCTAGATATTTATCATTTGGGTTAAAGTCCAAAAGAAAATAAACCATGGGTTAAAGCTAGGTTAAAGCAAAGAAGAGTGTAGAAAAAACCCATTATGATTTAATTTTCTTTTCCTTTTCTTTAATCCAAATGCTAATATATATATATATATATATATATATATATATATATATATATATATATATATATATATATATTATTGAACTATGTAAGTTTTATATTGCTATCTCCTTTGTATCAACAACCATAATACAATGTATGTATGTATGTGTCCATGCACATCAACATGTGTATACATGCATGCATACACCTTTAAAGAAAAAGGGTTTAAATAAAGAATAATTCTAAAAGTCAAATATTAAATCAGCACTTGATTTAATAAACCGGGCATATCTCATACGACCCGACCAATAGAAAAACGCCCGATTAAAATATACTATCACATACTTGCATTTAATCGGGTCCCCGCGCATATCTCATATGCACACCACTTCGTTTCTCCTGAGCTAGGAAACTCCTGTGTGAGATTCTAAGACTCGTCAATACGCCGGCAGTAGGTGATGATCATATCAAACACCCACAAGCCGCAAGCGGTCATCTAAACGTAACGGCCACCCGGGTATTGAGCGATCAGAAGAAAAAACCAGCAAAGCTGTCAAAAACTCCCATCGAGCCAACCGTCAACACTTTCCGTACAATCCGGTCTCTTCGTCAGATATGTTGCATATAGAGTCTAAGGATGGTAACGTTGACCCCAATAAATCAATAAGTTGTGCCGATGAATGGTCTATAACAGATCGAGAAACTACTGATAACATTTATCAGTAAATCTCAACAGCCATGGCCAGGAACTTACTGATATAGCCAATCGAGCACAGCACAACATCAACCTCCAATACCGGGAGAAACGAAACCCCTCCTATCGCTCATTGTCTCCATGTGTCTCGGGACTATACCCAAAGACCACATGTTTGCATGCCTCAGTAGAGCCGTGGTAGGGTGGAAATCAAAGTACAGTCGGAGAACACATGAGACTCTATGACGATCTCGGGTCTACAGACTAACCTGTACCAGTTTCACCTGAGAACTGCTATCCGATGATAGATATAATACCATATAGGAGTTCTCGGTGAGTCCGTACAGTATACCCAGCCTCCACTGAGCACCCGTATACTATCTAGATGTCAAACATCAATGGATGTGGGAACATCCATCGCTCATCATATGGGTCTAGTATCATATACGCTAGTCTACTCTGGAATATCGATGCCCCGTCTCGATATACCCACGACCAGGGACATTTCAGGATACGCTTATAAACTACAAATGTCCCACTAGTATGATCTACATCATAATCACAGTAGTCAAGCAAATATCCTCAGGGCTTTATCAACATGTGCAAATGAATAAAAGCATGATCAAGTGAACATGTCAGATAAAGAGTAACCAGATAGCATACTATCATGTCGAGCAAGAATGTACACTAAATATATATACATGTATAAATACATCCACTATCATATAATGGCCTCTAGGGCATACATATATCCAGCAATTGGTAGAATCCATGACCTTGATAGAAAAAGAAAGGTTTGCATAGATTCAAGGAATTTGAAATGTAAAGAATGTACAGTTGCTAATTCTTATAATTCTTGTGGATTCCATGAAGAAATGACCTTCATAGGCCGCTAACAAAACCTGTCACGCCCTGTTTCCCAGTGTACAGAGAAGGAGACGTGACGGACACACGACGTATTTACTCAGAAGTAAACACGTTAAGCGCTAATAAGCAATATATATATATATATATATATAATGCATAAGAAATGACAAGAGATATAAAATGAACAACAACATTTATTAACATTCATCTTTACAATACAACTGATTTGAAAAGAAAATGTACAATGACAAAAGCAATGCCTAAACAATGGCATACAAACTTGAAGGTAAGTACAAGTAAGCTAGTAGTCTGGCTGTGCCTCAATCTGCTCCAAGTACTCCTGGTTGGGCTCAGTCTCCTGAGGGTCCGGTCCTCTTGATGAACATTCCTAAGAAAGAATGAGACAGGAATGTCGTCAGCGAACTAGCGTTCGGTAAGTCCCAAAAGAAAGGAAGGAATACAACATATGTGGAAGGAAACTGTTAAGTTATACAGGTATCGGTTTATTATTCAAACGTAATTGTTTATAGCTTAGTACAGAAGGTATCAGTGTATACGAGAGGAGTCCAACTATCCCGTGGAGTATAGTAACATGTAAGTACAAGGCCCTGTCAAAACCCATGGGACAACGGCACGAGAGTTCGTATAGGTGTTTTTTAGTATCCATCATCATGCCACTTTTAATACATTCCGTACCAATCTACCCCGTTAACCTCATAAAGTATTTTATATATATTATAATTATTAGACTTGCCGAGACCATGGATACAAGTTGTTTCTTGTAATCAGGTTCAAGATGTAAAAAAGTAGGCATGCAATTAAGTCAAGTTATAGCCATGATTTGGTCAAGTCAAGTCATGTTTGCATGTTGATCTTGTTCTGATATTCAGGTTCAGGTTCAAGTATACATGTTAGAGTTTGGATTCATGTTTGAATTGGATTCTGATTTGAGTTGAATTCAAGCTTGATTTAGACTCAGACTTGTGTCAGACACTTAGAACTGATTTGGATCCTGAATTAGCTTCGGGAGTTATCGGTAACTACTGCATATGGATGGCAGGATTTGAGTCTTTTTCCAAGACAATTACCATTGATAACACCGTTAAGTTTTTCTACCTTAAATAGGCAAGCACTCACTTTCTCCGGCTTCCTGAGGCTCAAGAGAATTGATCCCGCTTAAACCCATATTTACTAAAATCCTTAAATGTAATTTTATATAACTCGAGGGGTTTTTATGAAAAAATATTTTTTTAAGATATAGTTCAAAATAACCTCGAGAAATTTATTTATGTTCTTTAGTGTTTCCATGGATGTGTATTTTAAGAATTGAGGTATTTTAGTGATAATTATCTTAACTTGAATAGTTCATGGTATTTTACTGTAAACTTGTCATGTATTGATATCTTGATGGTATTTTGATGAAACTTGTAATTCTTTTATTTGAAAAAAATATAAAGTTATTATATTTTGAAAATATATGGATTTTGTAATATTTATATAATTAAAAATTAATTTTGATTATTAAGTAGAAAATCTAGTTTTTTTTTCTTTAAAATCGTATTAAAAACCTTTCGAGACCGAATGCTCCGTGAAAAGCTCCGCATCTCGCTCTACTAGCCCAAGAATGTGCGATAATCCGCACCATCCAATAGCGAGTCCCCTAGAAAGGGTTGTAGAAGCTTATTTGCAAAGAGTTTTGAAATACAATTCAAAGAAAACCGTTTTTTTATAGTTGCTGGTATTTTAATGTAATATGGTAACAAAAATATGCTCAAGGTACATAGTGCTATGGAAACATGTGTGTATGTGAGGGGTAGCTCATTATCCCGTGAAGTTTTCTAAAGGTATAGTATTAACAACATACTAAAAGGTGATATATAAAGTTCATAGTATTTTAACGAAAAAGTTAAATTAAAGTTATTTTGCATGGAATTCTAGATTACAATTTATTCTAAACATTTATAATAATGTTACAAGTATTGTGTAAAAGTTGTATGAACAATATGTAAGAAAAAGGATGAGTTTTTAGGGTTTAGAAGATCGATATCAGTATTAACTCCACTTATCGATATTCGTTTTAAAAAGAATTTTTAAAGAAGAGGGAAGTAGATTGGAAGGGACTTACAATTGGATTAGGGTAAGGAAAGGTTGAAAAAGATAGCTTGGTCATCGCGGGGTCGCCGGAATAGCCTTGATTCCTTACCGGAAGTTGGTCGTTGGATAACTCCTCTTCTACTCCACTTGTACTTGAGAAAATTTGAGGGTATTGGATAGAATTTTCAGAATAGGGAGGGACTGGGGCATAGGATAGTATTCATAGTGTGGAATTAAGGTTTTGGGATTAAAAGAGTGAATTAAAATGTATTAAAAAGTGATTAATTAGGGAAATGAGGGGTCTCTGTTTGATTGCAGAGCAATCAAACAGTGTAGTGGTAATGGGGGTAGGGGAAACGACAAGTGTGCAAACCCCGATGAGTTTTACCCATGGGGGCCCATCCTTGCCGGGCCAAAATAAATTCTCGCCGGTCATCTTGTGATGGGAAGCCGGTGGATTCACGCCACGTGTACTCCTCTGTGTTTATATCATTTTGCACATCTTTGTTTTTCTCAGACTTTTCATTTTTATGTGCATTGCACGTATAAACTTTTGGGCTTCCAAAAAGTTTAAAAGAAAAAATCTGAAAAAAATATAATGTGTCTGATGGGGTTCGAACACAGGGGCTATATCACAGTAGTGCAAGGCTTTACCAGTGAGCTATAAGTTGTTTCTTACTATTCTTAAACAAAAATTAACTTTTAAAGTGTACTCAGGCTTGCAAACTCCTTTCTGTACATTAAACTGAAAATTTTCATACAGTAAATTCAGAGTCGTGACATATATGCTATTTGGAACATATCCATCCACATCTCCGAAGATACCAACTTGATTTATGGCACCGTATATCGGAGGTTTGGATAGATGTGACCAATGTAGCAGACTTTATCAGATTCTCTCTCATTTGTGAAGGGTTTTTGATTGTGGGGACGCTTTTCCCTGCAGGCGCAAGCCCCTGCAGTTAATTACGTTATCGCGTTGCGATAACCACTTTCTCCTGCTCTGGAAGTTCACTTCGTGTCGTGGGTTATTTTGTTTGTTTAGGTTGCTCGTGGATTGTATATGGAGACTAATTTATGTTGTCGCCCGTAGGGCGCGGATCAGTCCAAATCTGTATATTTTAGATTTGGGTTTGGGTTTTGAACTTAGGTTCTATGTTCCTTTAGTTCAAAAATGATTTGTTTGGTTTAAGAATCGTTAATCTAGTTTGAGATTAAGGTTAACTTAAATATATAAATGAGCATTTGGGCTCAATTTGTTTTGCTAAGAATACGTTAGTCTTATTTGAGACTAAGATCAACATAACAATATTTTTAGGATCATTTTTACTTAAGATCCAGCAAAAGAGCATTTGGGCTCAGCTGCAAGAAAACTTCAGAGACTTAGCCAATTTGGGCTTAGTCTACTTATTCTTTCTTTTTCATTCAAAAGTGCTAAGCACTTATTTGGGCTCTATTTGTTCAGCCCTTTTATTTTTTATGTAAAAGTGCTAAGCACTTATTTGAACTCTGATCCTCACATATATAACATGTGAAGCTTTCAGTCATGGGCACTGTTGAACACTTTAGTCCTTTTGACTAAATATGAAGTGCTAAGCACTTTCTATGACGTCTACATGAGGGGCACGTGCAGCGCTGGGCGCTGCCCAATTAGTGCTAACCACTCAGCCGTTTCGGCTGTATATGGAGTGCCGAGCACTTTTATTATGGCGCCCACGTGAGGAGCATGCGAGGCACTGGGCGCTGCCCTATCAGTGCTAGGCACTTAGCTATCTTCGGCTGTATATGGAGCGCTGAGCACTTTTATTCAACGCCTATGTGTGTTTCACGTGAGGCGCTGGTCTTCTGTTTTTGGCGCCTGCGTGTTTTTCATGTGAGGCGCTAGGCACTGTTAAAAAAGGGGGCGCCCATGTGGGAAGCACGTGAGGCGCTAGTTTTTTTATATGGAGATTTAATCTCTGTTGATGTTTTCAGAGAGATTAAACCTCTGTCAATGGCATTTTGACCATTAACGCTCACCAAAATCACTATTTTTTGGGATTTCAGGTTGAGTTTTTAGAGAACTAAGTTCTTGATTTGAAGGAACTAAGTTCCTGGAGTATTATGGACTCTATTTTTTTCCTTTTTGAATTTGTTCTTCCCTGAATGTTTGATTCTCAAGAACAAGATCTTCCCGATGAGAATTAAATTCTTAACTTATGGAAGACTTGTCTTGTGGATCTCAGATTCAGAGAAAGAGCTAAGTTCTTTTAAAACGGTTAAACCCTTAGATGTGATAGAGATATTTTGGTTTCTTTTCTTTACCTAGGATTTCGAGAAGGAAGGTTTTCTTCTTTGAGAATTGAATTCTCTGTTCTCTCAAGAGCTCACTGTAATTATGGCAGAAGCTTATAGGGGGTTTCTTCCATATGAGACTTGAAGTCTCGGGTCCTTTATATAGTGGAGGCAGATTGTTAATTAGTTTTGAGAAAATCTTTCATTGAGAGATTCCAATTGATTAAATTGGTCTCAAAATTGATTTGGGAAATTTTACCCATCGTTGGATGTTTGATCTAAGGACTTCTGTTTTACAAAATATGTTGTTCTTGTTTTTGACAAGATCGGAGAAATATTTTCCTATATACAGAATTTATTTTGTCAAGTGGTGATTTTTAATCACCATTGGATTTTTTATCCAAAGGCTCTCTGTTATACAGAGAACAATCATTTTGTTTGGAAAGATTGAGGGAATATATTCCCAAAATAGAATTTTATTTTATTATTGGATCATTGATCCAACCGAGAATATCTTTCTTATTTAGAAAGATATAGGAGATATTTTCTCCTGATAGAATTTGATTCTATATTTTGATGGTTTATCATCTCCGTTGGATTTTTGATCCAACGGCTCTGTTTAACAGAGAATATCCCAACTTTTGTTAGGGAAATGTAGAATTTAATTCTACCGATATGAACTTGGGCGCTGGCGCTCACGTATTATGCACGTGGGCGACACTTAAGAATTTAATTCTTATGATAGGTATTTATGTGCTTTGTACATTGGCGCCCGTGTGAGGAGCACGTGAGGTGCCGCCATAAGATTTAATTTTATAAGATTGGCTCGGGCGCTGGCGCCTTCGTGGAGAGCACGTGAGGTGCTGTCTCATTAAATTCCAACAGAGATTTGCTCTTTTTATTAGGTAATATATTGGGGGAACAAGCCCTTGGATTAAAAATTCAATAGTGATTAAAAATCACCGTTTGATAGAATAAAATTCTGTATATGGGAAAAATATTTGCCTAATCCTATTAAAAACAAGAAGACATATTTTGTAAAACAGAAATCCTTGGATCAAAGATCCAACGGTGGGTAAAATTTCCCAAACAAATTTTGAGACTAATTAAATCAATTGGAATCTCTTGATAAGAGATTTTCTCGAAAACTAATTAACAATTTGTCTCCACTATATAAAGGATCCGAGACTTCAGGTCTAAACACAGAGACATATAGAGAGAACCCCCATAAGCTTCTACAAAAAATACAGAAGACTCTCAAAAGTAACAGAGAATTTAATTCTCAATAGAGAAGAATATCTTTTTTATCTCAAACCCTACGTAAAGAAACCACAGAGATCAAACAACCCCTTTACATATCATAGCATACCCAAGGGTTCAACCCTTCTCAAGAACTTAGTTCTTTCTCTGGATCTGAGATCCACAAGATAAGTCTCCCACAAGTTGAGAATTTAATTCTTATCGGGAAGATCTTGTTCTTGAGAATCAAAGATTCAGAAAAGAACTAGGTTAAAAAGAAAGAAAGAAAAGAAAAAGAACCTATCCTATAAGAATTTAATTCCTCTGAATATAGGGTTTAACCCTAAAAGAAACTTAGTTCTTATAAGAGAAAAAAACATAAGAACTTAGTTCTTAAAGAAAACCCGATCCCAGATCTTCAAAACAAAGATCTTGGTGAACATTAATGGTCAAAATGCCATTAACAGAGATTCAATCTCTAAAAAAGAAAAGAGATTGGTTCCTCACGTGCTTCCCACATGGGTGCCTTCAACAGATTCCCAAAACAAAAGGAAATCAGTGCCTCATGCGAAAAACACGTAGGCGCCTAAAATAGAAAGCAAGCGCCTTATGTGAAATACACATGAGCGCTGAGTAAAGTTCTTAGCACTTCATACGTAGCTAAAACAGATGAGTGCTTAGCATTGATTGGGCAGCACCCATCGCCTCACGTAAAAAACACGTGGGCGCCCAAAATAGAAGGCCAGCGCCTCACGTGAAATACACGTGAGCGCTGAGTAAACTGTTTAGCACTTCATATACAGCCAAAACGGCTGAGTGCTTAGCACCAATTGGGCAGCGCCCAGCGCCTGACGTGCTCCTTATGTGGACGCCATACAAATGTGCTTAGAATTTCATATACAGCCAAAACGGCTGAGTGCTCAGCACTGATTAGGTAGCGCCCAGCGTCGCACGTGCTCCTCACGTGGACGCCATATAAAAAAAGTGTTTGGCACTATATATATATATATATATATATATATATATATATATTCAGTCAAAATAACCGAGTGCTTAGCACTGATTGAGCAGCACCCATAACAGAAGGCTTCACATGATACCCATGTCAGCGCCAGAGCTTCAAACAAGTGCTTAGCACTTTTGCATAAAAAAGGGTAGGGCTGAACAAGCAGAGCCCAAATAAGTGCTTGACACTTTTGAACAAAAAAAGACTGAGCAGATTAAGCCCAAATTGGCTAAGTCTCTCTAAAAAGTTTTCTTAAGGCTAAGCCCAAATGCTCTGTTGTTGGATCTGAAATAAAAATGATCCTTAAAATTTTGCTAAGTTGATCTTAGTCTCAAATTAGACCAACGTATCCTTAGTTAAAATAAATTAAGCCCAAATGCTCATATATTTAAGTTGGTCATAATCTTAAACTAGATTAACGGTCCTTAGATGAAACAAACCCAAATCTAAAATATACGGATTTGGACTAATCCGCGCCCTTAGGGCGACGACATAAACTAGTCTTCGTATACAATCTACGACCAACCCAAACAAACAAAAATATAACACGACACGAAGTGAACTGCTGGAGCAGGAGAAAGTGGTTATCGCAATGCGGCAACGTAATTAACTGCAGGGGCTTATGCCTGCAGGGAAGAGCGTCCCCACAATCAAAAACCCTTCACAAACGAGGGGGAATCTGATGAAGTCTGCTACAACGGTCGCATCTGTCCAAACCTCTGATATATGGCGTCATAAATCAACTTGGTATCTTCGGAAATGTGGATGGATAAGTCCAAATAGCATCTGCCCCTAAATTCAGGCAAGAAGTTCAATCCCAGTTCGTCTCCGGTCCTTCGGCGATAAACAGATTCTGGCACGCCCGGTGGAACTTTTCCTCTTCCCACTCCACACTTTGTGTGTCATGTTTCGCGAACAAAATCGCAGTTTGCTATAGTTGCTCTTGGATTCGAGATATTAAAACTTGGTGTATTTCTCCTGTGCAGAGAAATCAATGGCTTCCTAATGCACTTCATGCAACCGCAACTCTCGCTCCAACCCAATTGGAGGAGTGACCTATGAGCCTAACGCCGCCTCTATTTTTTCAATGCCAGTAGGGAAACTCACACAAGCCACTACTGGATTGTTCTTTGGGACCATGCTCCCACCTGTGAGTTTCGGTGCCTCAGTGCCACAAGAAGAAGCTCCCAAAAGGTCGGTCTTCAATCAACTGGCAACCATAACGGCCCCTCTCAACGGGCTGTCCAAATCTGGCGTCTCAGTCTTCAACAGGCTGAGCAAAAGCACAAACGGGCCCGGAAAGAAGCTCGTGATACCTGAAGGGGATACCCCAAAACGAATAGCTCTCCTAACTCCTACTACAGGCAAAGCCATCAAAAGTGCTTCCCCATCAGAAAGTCGGTCTTCGAAAGATTGGCCAGCCCTCCCCAAACTTTAATAAGGACGTCGGTCTTCAACAGGCTGACACCAATTGCAGCTCCTCAGCAAAACCAGGGGCGTGATGAAGCCGCTTCCAAAACTAAGACGGTCTCTTCAACAAGGCACGTTCGACGTCGCCACTGTCGCCGAGTGAGAGAAGCTGGGGGCAACTCCTCCTCTGGACTCACCCTACCAGCTCCAATAGTGGAAGTCGACGCTGCTGTTCCAACCGGGAACAACTTTGATCCGCTTAAGAGGGTGCGAAAAAACTCTCCAACGACGATGCTAAAGAAATCACCCATGCCTGCAGAAGTTACAGTGCAGGCAAAGCCAGAGCAGCCTGATTGGTAGGGATTTTACGATCAAAAATATAATTACCGCAATCAAGAAACGGCGTCGCTTTGCAGCTAGCCGGTGAGTGCGGGTCGATCCACAGAGACGGGTAAATTCCTTTAGTGTGTCTTAACGAGTTGATTCTATTTGTCGTTTTGGTTTTATAAAAATCTAGATCTAAAACTTAATTAATCTAATTTAAATTCTTGCTAGGGTTAGGCTTAGAGGAAGTTTTGGAGATTGATGTTTCCTTCACCGCTTTCAATGCCGTGTTATAGATCCATTAGGTGTTATTGTAATTATCGATAAAGTGGATACGACCCTTTTGGGAAGATGTTTTCTTCCTCTAGATTCGTATCCTTCCTTTATCGTTAATTACCCTAACCCCCATGGAAAACGCGCGCAACCGGCCCTTTATACTGCGGTTCACCGTTACCTCGAGGGGTAGGGTGCCGCAGGGAGCGGTTGTGCGCGCATGCATGGAGTTCTTAATGGGTTAGGCATTGAAAGGGGTGAGAGATCTCATCTCTCAACCCTTTCCCTAAGGCTAACCCTAACAAGCGAGGAGACTACTCGCTCATTAGGGGATGAAATAACATTATAATTAAAAGAAATAAAAGACTTACTAATGGTGATGGCTCCCTCCAAGCGATAAAGAACAGATCTGAATGTCACTTCCAGAAATTCTGATTTTTTATTGATTAAAAAGAGGCATACAATTTTTAGATCTAAGATTACAATTTATAGGAAAATAGAAACCTAGGGTTACAGACTCTCGCGCACGCGCAATTACTGATTTGCCCACTTAAAATCCTAACACTCATAACAACGCACCGTCACAGAAAAACTGCGCCGACACGTGTATTATACGGCCGCGGATCCGCGGCGTCAGCATGGGTTTGGCCGCGGATCCGCGGCCAAACAGTGGATTTGGGCTGTGTTATTTTTGTGGGCTTCTGCTTGGATCTTTGGGCTTCTGTTTCTACACATTACTTCTCTGTTTGGCTTCTGATTATTCTCCAGATGTTCAGTGAAGACTTGTACGTATCTTTTAACCGTTCACTTGACTTTTTGGACCTTTGCACTGTTCTTCATCTCGGCTTGAGTAAGGTCTGTCTACTTGTTGGTCAAAAGTCGCTTTTCCTATTGTTTTGTGTCTTTTTCACTGTACTTGCTCCAGAAACCTGTAACCTGTAATATGCAACAAACGTGCGTCAAGAGTACCTGTTTATTTATAAAAAAGGGTAAGAATAGGGGAATGATAAATGCAATATTATGGTCTGAACAAATACCCCCAAACTTACCTTTTGTTCGTCCTCGAGCAAACTTATTATTTTATTTTCTAAAATCCTAACCGCACTTTCACAGGGAAACGCGATTGCACTGAGCACGTGCAACAAGCCGTTAAACCTCTAGGTGTCCCTAGTAGGAGGAGTGTTGTCTCCTGAGGGTTTTCAGCGGATTACACCCACAAAATCCTATCAATTTGGCTCATTGACTTTTGTTCTCCAATTAGGTTTTCTAACAAGGAATTCTATTATCTTATACTTGTAAATTATCCACCCATATTCTTCACACTTCCTCATTATTTAACTTAAGATTATATATGTTATGTAGATCTACTTAGCTTTCAGCATCTCTTAAGTCTTCCTTCTAGGGTTTCATCTCTACTTAGGAATTTTCTATCAACTCCATTAAAGATACAAATTCTATCTTTCATTCCTCTCTTTTATCTAAATTCCAATCACATACCCCCACGTGTGTGTATAGATCACCCCTACACTTGGAAATTCAATTCAAGCAATCATGCCCTAGTCCATTGTCCAAAGTACTTATTAATTGGTGAATGAAATTTTGCTTACACATCCTTCATGCGACCGTTAATACTTCTTGAGGTACCAACGACCGATTACAAAATGCGTTTGCACTTTAAAGCGTACTTCTTAGTCTTTGCAACACCCAAGGCTTTAGCAGTGACTCCCAAACCAGTTGGTCTAAGGCACTAGGTGATGAAGCACCCTCGCTAAATATTTTTCTATTTTTGCAGCCTTAAGTAATCACAAAAACCAGTGTCCATTTTTTTATTCTTTATTCACATTTTTTTTATTTTTTTATTTTCTTCGTACTAAGGACTTTAGACAAGAGCATTTCAAGGTCTCTTCTACTATTCCAAGTTTCAAGGTGCGTGAATGTGCAATTTGTAGGGTATACATTTTCAGAATCTAGACTTAAGTTAGGAACTATTTTTCAAACTTGTACTCTAATAAGAACATCAATACTCTTCCCTCATTTTGACTTAACCCAAGAAGTGAACCCAAAATTTGCCTATTTCTAAATAAACTACAAGGCATATACTTTCTACCGTTAAACTTCAAGGAAGGTTATTTTTAGGGTTTTTAATTCACTAAGTCTAAGATCTAGTTGTTCCTAACCAGTTAACCTATCTGTCAAACTCAAGTCAATTAGCCGATATTGAATACAATTATTTTTATAATTTTTGAAAATTTTCAATTTTTTATGGATTTTCAAATAAATATGCAATTGCAAAAATATATACAAATGAATGCGAAGGAAGAAGACGTACCGAGCATACCCCCAAACTTGAACTTGACAGTGTCCTCACTGTCATGCTAAACCAAGAGGGTCTAAATCACGGCACTTCCCTGTTTATTTATTTACAAATATATATATATTTTTTTTGTTTAAGAAAAACAAAAATATGTACAAAAAGGTCCTCCCCCAAACTTCTTTTAAACTATGTTAGACATTACTGCCAAACTTTGCCTAGACCAAACTTCAACACCAACCAGTTGAAAAATTTATCAGTAAAGAATATTGGGTGGTTGAAAAATAAGTTGTGGTGGTCCGCAAAGAATTGGGAAAGATAGAAGTAGTGGTATGGGAGGTGTGGAGGTAAATATACAGGTGATGGTGATGCATCGATACGAGAATGTAAGTGATCAGCAATCAGTGGAGTGATGGCATTCTCGTACCTTATTAAAAGAAATGGGGGTATTTCAACTTCTAAGGGAGGAAGTTGGCTCACCACAATACCCCCAAGATGTTCCTGTGGGTCCTCTATTGACATGGCATCATCCATCAATTGTGTATGATATTCAGTTATGAGGGAACTTATCTCCTCGATGTCCGCCATAGTCCTACCGAAAACTTGCCGTCTATCTTGTAAGACCGTTAAGAGGGCATTCTCTTGCTCGAGGGCTAGAGAGGCCGATATGATAATGGGAAAGGTCTCATTCTCACCTATGTAAGCATATCTAAGGTGAGACGGCAAGGGCGTGAGTTCGAGTTTCGGAGGCGAAAGAATCATTGCGGAATCTACCTCGAACTCAAAGGACTCTAACACAGGTTCGAAATCACTGCAAACAACCGATTCGGATGGTTCGACTGACTCATCCAAAAATTCAAACGACTCATATTCGGGCTGTGAGTCATCATCATCCAAAAAAGTGAAGCGTTCATAATCAACATCGGTTGTATCAACGGTAGTAAGCTCAAGGAGGGACGCACTAGTGGCGTCAAAACTGTTTTCATCAAATAGAAATCCTTCAAGCTCGCAGTCCTCCTGCGTGATTTCGTGAATAGAGCAAACTTCTCGTGTACTAGTTTTAGACACGGGGGGCAGACTTCCCATCTTATAAATATTGAACTCACTAGACCTCTTTCCGAAGGATAGGGTCATGGAGCCATTGCGACAATTTATTACGGCATTGGAAGTGGCCAAAAATGGTCGACCAAGAATCACCGGAATTTGGTTTATTGGGTTAGCAACAGGTTGTGTATCCATAACGATAAAATCAACGGGGAATATGAACTCCCCAACTTTGATCAACACATCCTCTAGTTGACCCCTTGGATAGGTGATTGATCGATCAGCCATTTGGAGAGTGCAACGAGTGGGTTTCAACTCTCCAACCCCTAATTGTTCGTACACGGAGTAGGGAATCAGGTTAACACTAGCCCCAAGATCTAAAAGTGCTTGATTAATTTTCTTATCCCCAATTGTAATTGAAATCGTAGGACAGCCGGGGTCCTTTCATTTTTGGGGTAAGGTTTGATGGTGGTTAATTGCATTGCTCACTGCACTAGCCACTAGCACTTTCTTGGGTACTTGAGATGCCTTTCTCTTCGAGGTGCACAAGCCCTTTAAGATTTTCGCGTATGAAGGGACTTGTTGGATAGCATCCAAGAGAGGTATATTAATGCTAACCTGCTTAAAGATCTCCACAATCTTCTCCACTTGTGTATTTGGTTTATTAGGACTCAACCTGTTTGGGAATGGAGCGTTCTGAAAATTTGTTGAGTCAAAAGTCTGTGGAGTAGAATGTGGAGTAGGAACGGATCCCGGTGTAGATGTGTTCGTGTTGTGCGAGATGGGTCCGTTCGAGTCAGGAGAAGTAGAGCCGTGTGAAGGGTGGAGAATAGGCTCTAAAGAAAAAGGTGAAGAAGGAAGTGAAGAAAATGAAGAAGGGGAAGAAGGAGAAGAACCACCGGCGGGGATGTCATCACTAGTTTCCACATTATTTTGCAACTCTCTTCCGGATCTCAACGTGGTTACCGCATTAACATTGTGATTGGGATATGCGTTTTGTGGGTGACCGGGATTGGGCAATGGTTGAGATGGAAGCTTTCCCTTTTCTCTCTCGCTCAACGCAGCAGTTAATTGTGCAATTTGTGCCTCAATAGATTTGATACTTTGATCGTGTGAGGCATTGTTATTCATTAAAGATTGCACATAACTTTCAAATCTTGCTGCGGATTCTGTGGTTTGCTTGAGAAATGCTTCAAGACTTTTCTCGAGCGAGCTAACCCTATCATTATTAGGTTGAACCAAATTGTTCGTTTGATTTGTATAAGGTTGTTGTTGGAAAGGTTGCTGGTTTTGAGTTTGTAAGGGTGCTTGTTGTTGTTGTGGAGGAGGTCTTTGAAAATTATTGTTCCCTTGGACTTGTTGATTTTGGTTCCAAGCGAAATTCGGGTGACTTCTCCACCCCTGATTGTATGTCGAAGAGTAAGGATCATTTCTTTGTCGTTGCTGAAATGCAGCATTGACTTGATCCTGTCCTTGAATAGGTGCATTATAAGGACACTCTTCGGTTAAATGCGATGGGTTCGAACAACAAGCACAAACAGTTCGTGTGGGTAGAGTAGGGGCAGGAGAAGACGATGAGATTTTGGTCTCAATGGCTTCTAGCTTTTTCATAAGTGAGGCCATCTCGGCCTTCATAGCAATCGACATATCTATTTGATGTACGCCTGCCCTAGATTGACCAGCTGAAGAAGATGATGTGGTCTTGGTACTCTCCCATTAAATTGTTTGCTCACTTAGGTCCTCAAGAAACTGCCAAGCTTCGTCGCTAGACTTGGAGAGAAAATGACCTTGACATATTGTTTCTAGCAACTGCTTCGTTGCTGCGTTCAATCCCTCGTATAATGTTTGACAAAGTTGCCAATTTTCTATCCCATGATGAGGACATTGAACGAGTAAGTCCTTAAATCTCTCGAAGCACTTCCAAAATGGTTCGGAAGGAAGCTGTGAAAATTGTATGATTTCGTTTCTGATTTTAGCAGTTTTGTGGTGAGGATAGAACTTTTTCAGAAAAGCTCTCACAAACTCGTCCCAATTTCTAATGGAGTGTGATGCGGTGCTGTATAGCCACTTCTCGGCTAGGTCACATAAGGTGAAAGGCATGACCCTTAGCCTTATTGCGTCATCACTTAATTGGGTTGTCTTCATCATGGCGCAAACGTTTTGGAATTTATTAATGAAAATATATGCATCTTCGGATTCCAAACCATGAAACTTAGGCAGCATATTGATGAAGTGTGGTTTTATTTCAAAATTATCCCCATTCGCCGGTGGGGGTGAAAGACATGTGGGTAAAGAAGTGCGAACGGGATAGAAGAGATCCTGGAGCGCAACTCGTGCGGGCGCTACAACAGGCGGTAGATTCGGGTTATTCGCACCTGGCGGAGGTGGAATCATTCCCGTCGGCAAGGTATAGTTGGGGTCGTGTCCCGACATACCTTCGAAAGAATTTGAGGGTGGAGGTAAGAAAGTGGAAGGAGTTTCGACTTCGGTGTCGAAAAGTTCGTTGGTCGGTACCAACGAAACACGGACTAATCGGGCGTTAGTATCCCTAGTCCAAAATGACATACACTAAAGGGTAGTGCAGTCAGAAAAAAGAGAAAAACAGAATGTGGGGGTAAGATAACGTCAGTGAGAAGAAGTGGTGGAAGTGAGTTTGCAAGTTTTCTTTAGCGGCAAGTTGCAAGTTTTTTTAAAAGATTTTTCTTTTTCTTTTTCTTTTTCTTTTATTTATGTGACGGTTTTGCAAAAAAGGTTTTTGAAAACGGACTCGTGACACTAATGTGTCAACCACACATGCACAATCAGGCCTAGATCTAGGGTCGCCTAGGTCTGCTAGACAGCTCCTAACTAGGGCTAGAAATAGACCTCAAACCGCCTCTTCACGGACAAATACGGCCAGGTAAGTGGGAAGGAACCACCACTACAGTGGGCCTAATTAAAAACCACTAGCCTAGACACCGCAATGTCGGTTAGGATAAACGGCCGATGCCTACCCTAGTCCTTTTCTTATTGAGCTCGCTGTCCTTAGGTCTGAGTCTAGTCTTTTTTAATTAAAGGTGGTTGATGCAAAATGCTTAGGTGTTTTCTGGGGTCCTGGGAAGGGTGATGAAATCCCCACCCAATCTGGATTTGGTCAAATAGCCCCTTAGAGTCCGGTTAAATTATGCAAAACAAATAAAAATTCACTTGCAATCAGAATTTTTTTAGCGCGGCGCAAAGAAACCTGCAGAGATCTGTTATTTAGAAGGGGGAGAAAGACTCTTTACGCAAAGAACCCTGCGGAAAATTTTCACAGACAGAGATATGGAGGTTGCAGAGGGGAGAAGGAGAAATCAAACCAGCAATTTTTAGATGATGACGTGTCCAGAGCGCGGCGGAAGCGCGGTCAGGGACCTTGTTTTGCGGCAGAAGCGCGGCAAGGAGATGGGTTTCAGGTTCTGCAAAATTTTGTGCTGCTCTGTTGGACAATTTCTTCTCTGTTCCTATATACCAATTTCTGTTTTGGCCTCTGTAAAATTCCAGATCCACGATTCGTTGCTGTTCCTGCAAGATTCAAAAGATACACCCTTCAAACAGATCAAATTTGATAATTTTTATATTTTTTTTACTTTTTCAGATTTTTATGATTTTTCAAAATTTATATCAACCCGAAAATTCACAAAAAGAAAAATTACGCCGTCCCCGGCAACGGCGCCATTTGATTGGTAGGGATTTTACGATCAAAAATATAATTACCGCAATCAAGAAACGGCGTCGCTTTGCAGCTAGCCGGTGAGTGCGGGTCGATCCACAGAGACGGGTAAATTCCTTTAGTGTGTCTTAAGGAGTTGATTCTATTTGTCTTTTTGGTTTTATAAAAATCTAGATCTAAAACTTAATTAATCTAATTTAAATTCTTGCTAGGGTTAGGTTTAGAGGAAGTTTTGGAGATTGATGTTTCCTTCACCGCTTTCAATGCCGTATTATAGATCCATTAGGTGTTATTGTAATTATCGATAAAGTGGATACTACTCTTTTGGGAAAATGTTTTCTTCCTCTAGATTCGTATCCTTCCTTTATCGTTAATTACCCTAACCCCCATGGAAAACGCGCGCAACCGGCCCTTTATACTGCGGTTCACCGTTACCTCGAGGGGTAGGGTGCCGCAGGGAGCGGTTGTGCGCGCATGCATGGAGTTCTTAATGGGTTAGGCATTGAAAGGGGTGAGAGATCTCATCTCTCAACCCTTTCCCTAAGGCTAACCCTAACAAGCGAGGAGACTACTCGCTCATTAGGGGATGAAATAACATTATAATTAAAAGAAATAAAAGACTTACTAATGGTGATGGTTCCCTCCAAGCGATAAAGAACAGATCTGAATGTCACTTCCAGAAATTCTGATTTTTTATTGATTAAAAAGAGGCATACAATTTTTAGATCTAAGATTACAATTTATAGGAAAATAAAAACCTAGGGTTACAGACTCTCGCGCACGCGCAATTACTGATTTGCCCACTTAAAATCCTAACACTCATAACAACGCACCGTCACAGAAAAACTGCGCCGACACGTGTATTATACGGCCGCGGATCCGCGGCGTCAGCATGGGTTTGGCCGCGGATCCGCGGCCAAACAGTGGATTTGGGCTGTGTTATTTTTGTGGGCTTCTGCTTGGATCTTTGGGCTTCTGTTTCTACACATTACTTCTCTGTTTGGCTTCTGATTATTCTCCAGATGTTCAGTGAAGACTTGTACGTATCTTTTAACCGTTCACTTGACTTTTTGGACCTTTGCACTGTTCTTCATCTCGGCTTGAGTAAGGTCTGTCTACTTGTTGGTCAAAAGTCGCTTTTCCTGTTGTTTTGTGTCTTTTTCACTGTACTTGCTCCAGAAACCTGTAACCTGTAATATGCAACAAACGTGCGTCAAGAGTACCTGTTTATTTATAAAAAAGGGTAAGAATAGGGGAATGATAAATGCAATATTATGGTCTGAACACAGCCTCATTAGCAGCTCTCCTCGCAAATTCATAAGGTCTGGCAAAAAATCCAGGACTCTGTGATTGACCAGAACTACTCTCGTCGACCGAAGAAAACGAAGGCTCGACAAGAAAAGGACAGAGGACTTCTCCTACATACAACGGAGGACTTCTCCTAAGCAGATGCCTGTCATAACGGCTCCTTCAACTCCAACCTCCCATAAAAGAACACGGCTGGAAAAAACTCCATCGCCCATGTAAAATTCCAAAGGCGATAGATCTAAACGCCTCAAGACCGGGGGCATAACAATACATACGGTCTACATGGCTTCGGGAAAATAAGAAAGTCGTGCTTCGGTGAGTCACCGACCGCAAACTCGGTTGCTGACCAAGGATCAGGAGAACCAACAGAAGCTCCAGGAAATGTTGACCAAAATGGCAGCACTTACTGGACAGAAAGAAAGTCCGGACAAAGTGTTGGCTATAGTGCCCTCAAGTCAATTATTGTAATCGCAAGCACGCGATTAGATGATTGAGGGATGACCTATACGGGTAGAACAGTCTTACTCAAAATGATAGTATGCTATCTGGTTTGTCTTTATCATCATGTACATGCTTTAGGTGGAAATACAATTCACTATTACATGTTGATAGAGCCAATAGGATTCTTTCTTAACTACCAACGTTATGATGGTGATCATATACGTGGGAGCTGGGTAGTCTATGAGCATATCCTTAAATGTCCTTAGTCGTGGGAATATTGAGACTGGGCATCGATGCTCCAGAGTAGACTAGTGTGTACTGATCGAGACCCAGACGAGGGGCGGTGGCCGGTCTCAGAAGCCATTGGTGTTAGTTTGTTCACCTAAGATAGTATACAGGTGCTCATTGGGTTATGAGTACACTGGATGGACTCGCCGGGAACCTGCTAGTTGGTATTATACCTATTGTCAGATAGCAGTTCCTAGGTGACATATATACAGATTAGTCTGTAGACCTGAGATCATCACTTGTCTCATGTGAGTTCCTACTGTGCTTTGATTACTACCCTACCACGGCTCAAAGGAGTCGTGCAAACAGGTTTTAGTTGGGTACAGTCCCGAGCCACATGGAGGCAGTGAGCGGATTGTCGGGAATTCGTCTCTCCCGGTATTGGAGGTTGATGCCGCGCAGTGCACCGGTGGCCATCACCAGAAATTCTTGATCAAGGTAGTCGAGAATTACTGATTTAGATCAGTAGTTTCTTAGTTTATGACGGGCTTCATACCGACACGAAATGTCGTGTTATTAAGGGTATGACTTTATCCACCCCTATACTCGATATGCGATACTCTTAGACGAACAGACCGTACTGTATGGAGATTGTCACCGACAGGCTCAGTAAGGGTCAGGATGCGTTTGCTCGTCGTCCTTCCTTTCGCTTAATACCTGGGTAGCCGTTACGTACAGTTAGTGCCGCTGACGTGCTTATGGTTAAACCCACTGCCAGCGTATTGACAAGTCTTTAGAGTCCTACACATAGGGTTTCCCTGCTTCGGGGAAAATGATGTAGAGGCCGTATAGTTTTACGGTAAGGTTCGATCATATACGTGCACTTGTGCATGTATCATTATTCGGAAGGATAATACTAGTGGACTTTGGTTTAAGCTGGATCCTAGTATTATATTGTTGGATTATTTTCGTCTCATTGTATTCGTATTTTTCGAATACGGATACGGGTATGTATATACGGATGATGGGCGTTATTGTAATTTATTACAAGATTGTTTCTAGAAGAAAACACCTCATTTTGTTTATTAACCATTTTAGTTTAAATGGTTAATTAAGGTGAGAGATGAGCGTGCTTAGCTTAATTCAAGCATGCCCACTTGGTGACTCATATGATGACTCATAGGATGACTCATGGTGATGACTCATGGTGTGACTCTTGAAACACTATTGTGGCATGCTTGATATTTTATTTGTAGTGTGAGATATTTTGTGAACTTGAGAGATATTTTCTTGAGTTGCTTTTAATATTCCACTTTGACATGCTCACAAGACTTGACTTTTCTTTTCTTGAGTTGTGCTCAAGCTTCACACTCTCATCTCTCATGGCTTCTTCTTCTTCCTCCACCCCAACCCTCTCAAGTGTTGAGAAACCTAGGGTGTTTAGAGACAAATTAATCTCTCATTAGACTCTACATGTTCTAGGCTATTAAGTTTGGCAAACTAGATACCCCAGTTACTTCGGTTATAAAGTAGGAGCTCGATTCATAGACTCTCGGGTGGATCATCTTTGATGGAGGGAGACCGGTGACCAAACTTGATTATGGTGGCCACTAGGAGCTTGGGAAGCTTGTTAACGACCGAAGGACACGGATCATTCGGTATAACATTCCAAACTCTTTTCCATATTCGAGGGTTGTGGTAGCGCCGGTTTAGAAAAATTTTGTTCCGCATTCGGTCACGGTTTGATTTTAAGGGCGCTGCCATAACCGAACATGGTATCAGAGCCAACCCTTTAACCCTAATCTAGCTTGTTCTTACGTGCTTAAAAGATCGATCGAGCAAAATTCCCGAAATCACGATTTCCATTTACCTTGTTTCTGCCGATTTTTCAAAGTGGTCAAAAAATTATTTCCAGAGTCTCAAAAATTCGTGTAGGGTTTTCTAGGAAGCCAGAAGAAATTTGGGGACACAATCCTTAATACGGCCACAGAACCGCGGTAGAACAACCTCGTTTTCCGTGGTTGTGCGGCGGAATTTGGGTATTTATGCACCAAAATTCTACTGGAGTTCTATTGTTTGGAATTGTGGTTTCTAGGATATTTTGTTTTTGGCCCAGATTTGTTTGAGTACTGGTTTGCACTTGGGGCAAATATGGAAGGTTTTTTGTCGATCAAAATTTGAAATACGTAAGTTTACAGTACATGCATTACTATCTGCGGCCGTGAATGTCATTAGAGCAGTACAAATCGTCTAATTGCTATATGTATTTTAGACGGGTTTGCGAACATGACATTCACGTTGATGTTCTGTGTTTTGCTGTGGTTGTGGTTGGATATTCGTGGTGGATAGCCAAGTGGTGCAATGATAGTACAGTTTAGATTCAGTTTGTACATTTGATATTCCGGGGAAAGCGACCGACTTGTAGACCGTCGTCATTGCCTGTTTGTATATTATTTGTTTGGGGCACGACCGGATTGAGGTCGATGTCACCGTTGTATATATATTTTCTTTTCTATACTAGGATTACCCCACGGTGGAGTGCACGGATAGCTGGGTTCTAGAGGACAATGGGCCCGCATCTCATGGCGTTGAGACGGAGGGGGGCCTCATTCTAGAATTGGTGGGCTATTCTCCGCACTCGTATAGGGTACAGGTTGACCCAAGATGGGGTGCACAAGTTACCGGATTCCGTGAAGTGCTGGGTGGCCCACTCACTTTGCTGATTGGGGTTTCCTCACTTCTGGGATTGGTGGGTAACTTGCCGCACTCGTTGGGATCTAGGTTTTCATTGCACAGGCTATCCATACGACAGGGAACATCGGGTCTCATTTGCGGCTCAAGTGAAACCCGAGGCTCCAAGTTTATCCACTACTCTGTGTTGCTTGGATAAGATTTTGTGTTGCTTCTGTGATGTTGCTTTATATCATCCCTGGGATGAATGTTATATATATTTATATATATACTAGTAGATGCTGTATATGTTTTGCACCCACGCTAGTCCAGTCCCCGCTCTGCCGTTAGTTATGTAACCTAACGGGTGATGATGGGACCCAGTGGCGAATGCTGATGGCATATACGTACATTTTATTTTCGTTCCTTTATCTGGCGTGATATGTTTAATTGATGGGACCACATTGATTCTGATCAATGTAAGGATAAAATAAACCTATTTGATATTGTTGGAACCAAGTTTTTAAAAACAGACATTACAGACGTTTTCTTTTGCTTTGCACCGTGGTATTCAGTTAGGAATATCTTGCACCTCATTCGATGATGCAAGGGCCAATATCCCTTCATCGGGAGTGACCCCTTGGACATAAGTTTGTGTCAATGTAATAACTTCACTATAGTCTATTATTTTTCTTTGCACCGTAGTATTCGATTGGGAATATCCTGCACCTCATTCGATGAAGAAAGAGCCGAGATCCCTTCACCGGGAGTGATCTCTTTAGCAAAAGTTTGCGCCACTATATTTTTGTAAAACCATTTGGATTCCTTCAACGAGATCAAGTTCAGTACGTTAAAGGTTTTTCGCCAAAAACCAGCCGTAGCCCTCCGTCATTTCAGATTATGATTGCTTAGTATTCGTTCTACGTATCTCGTGCTTAGCCGAGACTTAGTGTGCGGTAGCTCTGCAATGCTTTTCTGTTGCATGGATGTGCGATTAGTTAGGACAGTAGTACGATCAATTTGGCTCAGTCAAGGACTCGTACGGGTGGGTCTAATGCAATCAAGATAATGGCGGGTTGAACTTGACTAGGATCCTTTGATATGTTGGCTCAGTCAAGGTCACTTGGGTCTTAGGGGTAAAAATCACATCAGGAGTTTCAAACATACAGGAAACTTGCCAGGCATGCACATACCTTCTGGAGTGTGGTGACATGAGTGGATTCCATCAAGTTATCATGCAATGATAGTTGGATCCGGATTCCTACTGATGAGTAGGTGCTACTCCTATGGTGATTTTAGATGATCCCGACTAATTCTCTTTTGGTTTTGGAGGAGAATTTAAGGAAACAGTGGGAGAAATACTGATTAGATAAATAAATAACCAATCTGATCAAGTTTAGAGTGCAGACTGAGTGTTTCTTTTCTCTCTCTCTCTCTCTGGCAGCTACCATGACCCAACCTAAACTAAAACCCATGAACCAAGTTAACTGAACCTTCTTAAAACACTTTAGCTTTTAGATTGTCATAGTCGCGCATATTTCGTTGCCGCTCCTATATTACCCATTGTATTTCTCCGGAACATTTCTTATCACTACGAAGATCCACATTTATTGGATATGCCATCGTATAATTACATACGAACTCAAAGAAACTTGTTTCAGATCGAGGATGGTTTCCGGTTCTGGAGAAATAGAATAGGACTATTCAGTTGTCTTTTCTCTTTACCTTCTCTCAGGTTGCGAGGGCTCCTTGGATTAGGAGGGTACACCTATTGAGCTTATTGGATAGTCTTTTTCCAAACCATAGGCTGATGCCGAAAGGTAGGGAAGAAAGAAAACCAATTAGCCTAATTGTGGTGTACAGAAGGTAATAAGTAAAGGTATATAAAGGGACTAGAAAGAGGGCAAAAGAAATTGCGACTGCTATCATTCACGACGAAACCGCGTATATCATCGCCACTCCTGCTTCACTTTTGCATTTCTCCGGAACATTCCGTATCACTACGAAGATCCATGTTTACCCCAATTAGAGCAATGCTCTGTTCAAATTCCAAGGCGGGAGATGAAGCAACGCTTCATCTTCCCCCAATCAGAGCAAAGCTCTACTTTGAAAATCTAAATTTTAATAAATGAAGCAACGCTTAAGATTCTTCGCGCTGCGCGCAACGCACCACGTGTCACGTGCTGATACATCAGCGCAGCGCCCGAGGCAGTGCACCCAATCAGAGCAAGGCTCTTTTAAAAAAAACAAAACGTAAAGGAAGCAACGTTTCAGTTGCGCAAACGCTGCGCTGCGTGACACGTGTATGCGCAGTTGCGCAAGCACAGCTGCGCTAGCGCTACGCTGCATGACACGTGTCTGCGCAGTTGCGCAAGCACAGCTGCGCAAGCGCTACGCTGCGCGACACGTGTCTGCGCAGTTGTGCAAGCACAACTGCGCAAGCATAGCTGCGCAAGCGCTGCGCTGCACGACACATGTCTGCGCAGTTGCGCAAGCACAGCTGCGCAAGCGCTGCGCTGCGCGACGCGTGTCACGCGCTGAGGCGTTTGCGCAAAATAGAATTAAGATTTTAAAGATATCTTTTCTGTTCTTGTTAAAACAAGAAGATTTTCTTCTGTAAAACAGAAGCCCTTGGATCAAAGATCCAACGGTGGGGAAAATTCCCCAAATCACTCAGAGAAAGATCTCTTTAACAACTTTAACAAATTTATGGGCACTATATAAAGACCCCTAGACCTCAATTCAAAGAGAGGAACATTCTTTAAAAAAAAATCAAGAGCTTCAAACAGAGAGAACTCTGAGAAAAATTTCAAGAAAAAGGTAAAAACCTTCATAAGAGAGAAGAAATTTCTTCTAATAGATCATTGATCTAGAAACCAGATCAATGATCTTCATATAATAAACAGTGCTTTGCACTTCTTATGAACCACTGGTTCTTTAAAATAGAAAAAAAAATACAAAAAATAGTGCTTTGCACTTTTATGAACCTTTGGTTCTCGAAATAAAAAGAAAAACTTGTTTTTCTTTGATCTAAATTAGATCAAGGAAACGAATAAGTGCTTTCCACTTCTTTTATGAACCATTGGTTCTTGAATCTAAAAGATTCTTAAATCATAGTGCTTTGCACTTGCAAACTGCGTTGTTGCGCTCTTGGATTGGCGCAAGCCACCAGAGCGCGCCACGTGTCAGCAGCACAGGCGCAGTGCATTAGCGCAGCGCACTGCGCTTGCGCGATACGTGTCAGCACTACAAGCGCTTGCGCTCTCTGATTGGCGCAAAGCGCCTGATAAATGCAAGACATTTCATAAAGGGCCAAGCCCAAATCAAAAAGACCAAGCAGGCCTAATTAAATCGATGCTCTGCATCATTTGTAAATGGGCAGAGACCAAACGAAATAATAAAAATGCTATGCATTCTGAAAGGGGCAGAGCCCAAACAAAGTAGATGCCTTGCATCATTCATAAATGAGCAGAGCCCAGAATAAATTGATGCTCTGCATCTTTTATGGGCAGAGCCAAAACAAAAAAAAAATAGAAGCAATGCAATGCATTATCTAAGTGTGGGCAAAGCCCTAGCACAGGTCTAATAGACCAAAAATAAATAAAAGTGTTGAACATTTTCAACTGGACTTAGCCCAATTTTGGCCGTAAGTCCTCAAATTAAATTGACTGAGCACAGCTGCTCTCTTAAATCAATTTATATCCGGTTTGAGGGTACATCTCCGAACTCCTCTGACACATGTCGTTGTAATCATTCAACGTCGTCAGAGAGGTGACGGGTCCCGACGACCACACCAATCAATATGGACTGCGGAGTCCTTAAACTCGTGGACTGAGACGTCCTTAAACTAATATTGGACCGAAACGTCCTTAAACTAATATTGGACCACCACGTCCTTAAACTGGAACATGGACCACCACGTCCCTAAACTGGAAAATGGACCACCACGTCCGTAAACTGGAGCATGGACCATCACGTCCGTAAACTGGAACATGGACTATCACGTCCGTAAACTGGCGATGGACCACTACGTCCCTAAACTGGAACAATAGAGCTCCCAAATGCTCTTTTGTTGGATCTAAACGATCCCGTTTAAGTTGATCTTAGCCTCAAATATGGCTAACGCATCCTTAAACATTCAAACAGACTTTAGTCCCAAATTGGACTATAGATCCCCCAATCAACTTTGGTTCAAGGGTACATCTCTGAACTCCTCTGACATCTGTCGTTGTACTCCTTCAACGTCGTCAGAGAGGTGACGGGTCCCGATGGCCATACATGCAATGGACCACTATGTCCCTAAACTGGAACAATAGAGCCCAAACGCTCTTTTGTCGGATCTAAACGATCCCGTTAAGTTGATCTTAGTCTCAAACTAGACTAACGTATCCTTAACAAATGTTTGAGTTGATCTTAGCCTCAAATATGGCTAACGTATCCTCAAACCAAAAACCTAAAACCAAATCTAAGAAAATATGGATTTGGACTAATCCACGTCCTACGGGCAACGACATAAATTAGTCTTCGTATACAATCCACGGGCAACCACAAACAAAACAAACACCCACGACATGGAGTGAAATTCTGGAGAAGGAGAAAGTTGTTACCGCGATGCGGTAGCGTAGTTAACTGCAGGGGCTTACGCCTGCAGGGAAGAGCGTCCCCATAATCAAAAACCCCTCAAGCGAGGGGGAATCTGACGAAGTCTGCTACATCGGTCGCATCCGTCTAAACCTCCGATACACGGTGCCATAAATCAACTTGGCATCTTCGCAGAGGTGGACGGATAAAACCAAATAGTATCTGCCCCGAATCTCAGGCAAGACAGTCCACTGTCTTGGCCGCCATTCGGAGGGGAACAGATTCTGGCACGCCCGGTGGGACCTTTTCCTCTTTCCACTCCACACTTTATGTGTCGTGTTCGTGAACAAATCACGGTTTGTTGTGGTTGCCTGTGGATTCGAGGTACTAAGATTTGGTGTCTTGCTCCGTGCAGAGAACTAAAGATCATTGGCTTCAAACTGCACTGCCTGCAATTGCAACTCTCGCTCCGTCCTCACTGGAGGGGTGACTTATGGGCCCCAAGCGGCCTCCCTTTTCAAGATGCCAGTGGAGCAGGTAACTCAGGACACCACTAGACTATTCTTCGGGACCATGCTCCCACCGATGAGCTTCAATGCCCTAATGACATCGCAAGAAGCTCCAAAGAAGCCGGTCTTTGATCGACTTACCACTGCCGTGACCCCTCTCAACGGGTCGCCCAGTTTCAATACCTCAGTTTTCAACAGACTGAGCCAGAACATCCGCAAACCTGCAATACCCGAAGCTGCCATCCCAAAGCGGATAGCCATCCCGACTCAAATGGACGAAATCATTGGAAAGGTTCCTCCTTCCGAGAAGTCAGTTTTTACAAGGCTGGCCATTCCGGTTACTGCTCCAGGCGAGATCCTCAAAGCTGCTTCCCCTACTCAGAGCAGGGGGCATGAAGAAGCTTATCCAACAACGGAGGTGTCTCCATCCGCAAGACACGCTCGACGTCACCACTGGCGTCGAGTAAGAAAGGCTGGGGGAAACTCCCCCTCTGGATTTATGCCACCAGCTCCGATGGTGAGGATCGATGCTGCTGTTCCAATCGAGAACAGCTTTGAATTGCTGAATACGGTGCGCAGAAACTCTCCTACTGCGATGCTGAAACGAGCTCCTTCACCTGTAGAAAATACTCCAGAGAAGAAGCTAGAGCAACCCCCCAACGGCTGTCCTCTAAAATTTACAAAGTCTGGCGGCAGGTCCAAGAGTCGGTGATTGATAAAAACTATCTTCGCCGACAGAAAAAGATGAAGGTGCGGAAGGAGAAGGATTACTCTGTCAAGCCACAAAAGGTAAAAGCTACTTGGGTGCCCACTACAACGGCCCCCTCAACTCCAATCACTCAAAAAAGGAGGCCGCAAAAACCCGTGTCTTTGGCAAATCGCAAAAACACCGAACACAAACGCCCCAAGTCTGGGGGCATGGTGGTGCACACCGTTTATATGGCTTTCGGAAAGGAGGAAAGCCGTGCTTCGACGGGTCACCGACCGCTCACCCGATCTGTGACGAAAGCCCAGGAGCAGCAACAGAAGCTTCAGGAAATGATGACTGTGATAGCTGCACTTACCGAACCAAAAGAAAGTTCGGAAGTATCACCAGAGCAGCGTCACGAACAAGAAACTGTTGCTGACTTCTTACGTAGAATCCTCAAAAAGAAGGACAGAGAGGCCGCAGAACAAGCGGCTAACATAAAAAAAATGGCACTCCTCTTCCAAGACATGGTAGGGATGATGTTACAGCCGGACCCTCCAGCTGAAGAGCCTCCGATCATTGTTGGAGACGACAGAGGGGAGATACTTAATCCTCCTCCGGCTCTTTCAGCGGCCAAAGATGAGACCATTTCCAAGGCCGCGCTGGATGACTATATAGCTCAGCAAATACGAGCTCATCAGGCGAGTGAAGCGGCTGGGCAAACTGTTAGAACTGGACGACCCTATCCAGGCTGGTATGACCAAATCAGTTACCCGCCGGGATACACGATCCCTAAATTCCACGTATATAAAGGGACAGGAAATCCACATCAGCACGTCGCTCAATTCAGGGCCTTGTGCGGCAATACTGGAGGCAATGACAAATTGTTGCTTCGCCAATTCGTTGGCAGCTTAAAAGAAACAGCCTTTGAATAGTATTCAGAGCTACCTAACGACTATGTCAAAACATTTGCGGAGATGGAGCTACTGTTTACATAAAGATTCGCGAGTGCTAGTGGACGCACCCCGATAACAGCACTGATAAATGCCAGGATAAGGCCCGGCGAGACGTAGGTCCAATACGCAACACGATGGAGAAACCTATGGTCAAAATGCGAACAATGCATAGAAGAGGCACCTGCAGTAGGCATGTTCATGGGCACTCTCAATCCGCAAGCGACCATCTCACAATTCATGATGTTCTTTAGGCCGACCACCTTCCAAGCATTGATCGACAAATTAGCCCAAATGGACCAGATGGGCCATGGACCGTCTCCTCCAAAACCAGACTCTCGAAATGAGAAAGGAAAAGGAAAAGCGACTGTCGTTGCCAATGCTCAACAATGGCCGAGCAACTCAAAGCCGGTCGTTCGCCAAAATAACGCGCATCCACGCCCGTCCCTCCAGGAGAGACTAGGACGTCCTTACTCGTTTCTTCAGAATAAGACGAGAAGACTGTTTGAACTGGCAGTACGCAACAAACTCATCAATCTGCCAAATCCAAAACGTCCGTTACAGCCAGACGATCTCAATAATCCTGATTACTGCCCTTACCACCAAACGGTAAGTCACCCAATCGAGGATTGTTTCGTCTTCAAGGGATGGATCGAGGATCAGTACCTATAAGGCAAGTTTGCGCTGTCTGAAAAGTGGAAGGTAAACCCACCACAGCCGCATACTCCAAAGAAAACGGACACGCCGGGGGCAACTTGTCATGTGATCTCTCACTCATTGGCGGATAATAAAGAGAATCCTTGCGCCGAGAAACCGAGGGCGGATCCTGAACCAGAAATTCCGCGGCCATCAGACGAGTTGATCGATGCCTTCCTGAATGAGATTCTTCTGAAAGTTAAAGCCGATCAAGAGCGTGAGATGGCCATACTGGAAGGAGCCAAACGCCGACTACTAGATCAAAGAGTTGAAGCACTTCCATCAAATCAAAAGCCATCTGCTGCGGATAAAAACAAATTCAAGACGAGGAAAAGGTTCGCTAAAGCCCTGTCAGCAGGAATGAAGCTACCTCCCTCTAAAGAGAATACTCTCGCTGAGGTAGAGATGCACCCTAGCTTCTGTTTATATCATCAGAAGATCATACATCCTACCGAAGACTGCGAATCCTTTAACTGTTGGTGGCAAGGGTATGTCCCTCAAAAGCAACACTTTGATAGGAAAAAATGTGAAGCTCGTAGACGTCAAAAAAATGGGATAGATGAGCGCAAAAGAGCCGCCGACGGTTGTCATATAACCGACTCCAAGGGATCGCAAATTGTCACCTTTGGAAGCGACTCTGACGAAGAAGCTACCCTCAACCTTTCCTTCGGGGAACCTATTTCAAAAATGAAGGAATTGAGGAGCTGCGAGAACGTTCAGCTGTGCAATCGCATGCTATTCGAAAAAATCTCGGCCCCGCAAACAAAGGATCAAGCAAAAAGGATAAAGAGAAGGGAAAAACAGCCCTCGTAGCCAATACTCAACAGCAATCGAGTGGCCCTAAACCGGTTGTTTGCCGAAACAACAAGCAGCAACCCTTCAGGAAAAGTTGAAACTTCCTTACTCGTTTCTTCAAAATAAAACAAGAAGACTGTTCGAGCTGGCAGTGTGCGACAGACTCATCAATTTGTCAAGTCCAAAATGTCCGTTCCGGCCGGGCGATGTTAATAATCCTAATTATTTCCCTTACCACCAAACAGTAGGTCACATGATCGAGGACTGCTACGTCTTCAAAAACTGGGTTGAAGATCAATACCAACAGGGCGAGTTAGCGTTGTCTGAAAACTGGAAGGTGAGTTCGCCACAACTGCACGCTCCGAGAAAGATGGATATGCCGGGGGCATCATGCTCGTTCATGGAGAAAGACTCATAGACCGAAAAGTCAGTAAACTAGAGATTCGCCTCAAATATGGCGACAATAGACCGAAAAGTCAGTAAACTAGAGATTCGCCTCAAATATGGCGACAATAGACCGAAAAGTCAGTACACTAGAGATTCGGCTCAAATACGGCGACGTCGGACCGAAATGTCCTTAAACTAATATCGGACCGAAATGTCTTTAAACTAATAGCTGACCGAAACGTCTTTAAACTAACGACGGACCGAAATGTCCTTAAAACTAATGATGGACCGCAATGTCCTAAAACTTGCAAACGACCGAAACGTCTTTAAACTACTACCGCAGCATCCTTAGGCTGACAAGATGAATAAAAAAAATATATAAGAAAAAAAAATATAAATTTTTTTTTATGATAAACGGTATGTCCATAAGCAAAATGGGCATGGATGAAAACCCGAAAGGGCTCCATGAGTAAAAACAGCAGGGCTACCGGCGAGTTTCCGTGAAAACCCGAAAGGGCGCGACCTCGTAAAAAAAAGAGAGAATAAAAAGAATAAAACGAGAAATGGTATGTCCATAAGAAAAAGGGGCACGGATGAAAACCCGAAAGGGCTCCGTGAGTAAAAACAGCAGGGCTACCGGCGAGTGTTTGTGAAAACCCAAAAGGGCGCAACCTCGTTAAAAGACACTTATAAGGTCCCCTCGACCTTGTAAGGAGAAACCACCCGCGTGAGATCCTTACGACTCACAAGGGAGCAGCACACTTAGGGATCCCTATGATTCCTAAGGAGAAAATACACTTGCGAGATCCTCACGACTCGTAAGGAGAACTCTCTTATGGGACTCTCACGGCTCATAAGATTTGAAAGTATTAAGTTACAGAGACCTAAACGTGTGCTTAAGCAACCCCCACAACTTTCGTTATTGCCCTACAAGTGGTCCAATACTGACCCTTGTATACAATCCACGGGCGCGAATAAACATTTCCCTAACCAAGTCCCGTCCGTGACTGGGGATATATGCACATGATGAACAGCCCTTATAAATCCTCTCGATTTACAAGGAGAAAACCCTCCTGTAGGATCCTTATGACTTACAGAGGAACATTCACTTAGGAATCCTTACGATTCCCAAGGAGAAAATACACCTACAAGATCCTCACGACTTGTAGGGAGAAATACCTTTGTGAGACCCTTACGGCTCATGAAGTTAAAAGCCTTAGTCGACAGGACCTTAACCCTGTTCGCTAAGCCACCTTTGTTCAACATCGACGGAGGCAAATGATGATTCGCTCCTGGTAATATCCCAGTTGTAGCGGTGCTGATGCCGAAATCGGTGTCTAATTTCAGGTTTACGGTGAAAAGCCGGTAGGCCGCACATGCATATGAAATAGCCGAAATGATAGGGCAACTTGCAATAAAAAAGTAGCAAGTAAAAACGTATGCATACAAAATAGCCGAAATGATTGGGCAACTCGCAATAAAAAGCAGCGAGTGAAAATAAAATAAATAGCCGAAATGATTGGGCACCGCGAAAAATAGCCGAAATGATTGGGCAATCGCGACCTTCGCGTTATAAAAGCTGAAATGATAGAGCATCGCGGAAATAAAATAATAATAATAATAAAAATGAATGAAACTTCTGCCCTACAGCTTAGATCACATCGATTCCTGTATACAATCTAGGGGCACAAACAAAGAGGGAACTATACTTTCCCAACAGGCTCCATAAAAAAGCGAAGCCAAATCTCGACGGTTCACAGACAACCTAGAGACCATCTAAGCATTCGTCTCGTTACAGCAGATGAGATGTTAATAAAGACGTTCCTTCACAGTCCATCAAGATGCAGATACAACGCCAACAAAAAGACCTGCGGTCGAAACAAAGCGAAGCGACGGCAAAATCCCAGCTTCATTTTGACGTTCGTCTCGATACAGTAGACGCAATGTCAACCCCAGCGTTCTTCCTCCAACAGGATTTGGACACACCAAAGCAAGCGAAGCGAAGGCCACATTCCTAGCTTCAATGTCTTGACGGTAACTCATATAAAACTGGAAAGACAATCGAAGATCATCTCGCACCAGCACAGGGTGGTCACCACCTTAACGTCCATCTCGATACAGCAGACGAGATGTCACCCCAACGTTCGTCTCGACACAGCAGACGCGACATCATCAAACAAATGGAGCCATGGCAAAATCCCTAGTTCCAAACCTCGACAGTTCACCAGCAACCTAGAGACAACTATGATGATCGTCTCGACACAGTAGACGCAACATAATCAAACAAGTGGAGTAACGGCAAAATCCCAGCTCCACCGCGACGTTCGTCTCGATACAGCAGACGTGATGTCATCCCAACGTTCGTCTCGACACAGCAGACGCAACATCATCAAACAAATGGAGCCACAGCAAAATCCCTAGTTCCAAACCTCGACGGTTCACCAGCAACCTAGAGACAACTACGACATTCGTCTCGATACAGCAGAGGAGATGTCACTCTAGCGTTCTTCCTCCAGCAGGGTTCAGACGCAACAATCAAACAAATGGAGCCACGGCAAAATTCCAGCTCCACCCCGACGTTCGTTTCGATACAGCAGACGAGTTGTCACCCCAGCGTTCTCCCTCCAGCAGGATTCAGACGCGACAATCAAACAAGCGGAGTAACTGCAAAATCCCAGCTCCACCGCGACGTTCGTCTCGATACAGCATACGAGATGTCACCCCAACGTTCGTCTCGACACAACAGACGCAACATCATCAAACAAATGGAGCCACGGCAAAATCCCTAGTTCCAAACCTCGACGGTTCACCAGCAACCTAGAGACAACTACGACGTTCGTCTCGATATAGCAGATGAGATGTCACTCCAGCGTTCTTTCTCCAGCAGGGTTCAGACGCGACAATCAAACAGGCGGAGTAACGGCAAAATCCCAGCTCCACCACGACGTTCGTCTCGATACAGCAGACGAGATGTCACCCCAACGTTCATCTCGACACAACAGACGCAACATCATCAAACAAATGGAGCCACGGCAAAATCCCTAGTTCCAAACCTCAACGGTTCACCAGTAACCTAGAGACAACTACGACGTTCGTCTCGATACAGCAGACGAAATGTCACTCCAGCGTTCTTCCTCCAGCAGGGTTCAGACGCGACAATCAAACAAATGGAGCCATGGCAAAATCCCTAGTTCCCACCGCGACATTCGTCTCGGTACACCAGACGCGATGCCAGCAAACGAAGCAAAGGCCAAATTCCTAGCTTCAGGGTCTTGACGAAAACTCACATAAAGCCCGAAAGACTATCGGAGATCATCCCACACCAGCGCGGAGTGGTTATGACTCATCGGGGCTCGCCAAAATGAGCCTAACCTCAAGTAAAAAGCGACATGGATAATTCCTAATGCTTGCTCTTCCGACGGTTAAACTGCCTAGGAAGATTGCTTGAAGACGTCTTGTCCAGCCCCCAAAGGGATCAGAGACACGGCAGTCGCAGGGCTACTCGAACAGCACGATTGCCTAACGAGGAATATATCAGCTTATGCAACGGAACGACGGCCAAAACCCTAAGAACCACAGACCCTAACAGACTTCTGTCGTAAAGTGCAGAGATTAACTGTGACGTTAGGAGATTCTTGCGAGAAATGCTCGATTCGTCTCGACTTGTGAAGAAACTGATGTCTTTGCGAAAAATTCTCGATGCGGATCGACTCGTGAGATGAAGCCTTAGGCAGTAGGCATAAAAGGAGCCTGTTTCCTAAGCACTGGGACCCTGCAAGTTGGCCCAAAACGGCCTCTTGCACACTATCCACGGGTCTCACTCTCCAAACTCGAAACTCGACAAGGAGGGAAACAACCGTTTACGGGTCCTCTCGACTCGTAAGAGGGAAAAATTCTCTTATAGGATCCTTACGACTTATAAGAGAAAACACACTTAGGAATCTTCTCGATTCCTAAGGAGAAAATCCACCTACGAGATCCTCTCGATCCGTAGGGAGAAAAGTCTTTATGAGACCCTCACGGCTCATAAAGTTGGAAAGTCTTAGGCAGCAGATCTGAACCTGCGGCTTAAGCCATCGCTATCTCGTGAAGAAACCAAGATGCTTACTTTATTATCTGTCTACCGTGTTTATCAAGACGACATGCTGATAATAAGGGAAAGAAGAAAGCAACAGAAAGAGTATCCGATTTACATTTGATCAAGAGTTTGAGGCACATTCAGTCATGCATAAGCAAAAGACTCAGAACAAAAGATAAGACAGGCTAGGAAAAACAAAAATTTCCATTAATATTGCCAGAAGTTCTTACAATCATAAAAGCAATAAACGAAAAAATATTATTACAAAGGTATAACCTCGAACCCAGGACATGGATTGAGGAACTCGAAAGCAACCCTATCTATGACTTTCCAAGCCTCACGGACCATCCGAGTGTGCGTTCTTTCGCGAGCACAAGCGTCAGGGTCCCCCTGATGTCTTCCACCCTCCGATAAGCAGCAAGTATGGAAGATTGATGAAAGACCTCGTGCAAGAGATCGATATGACTGTCTCGCCGTCTCTTTGAGATAAAGTTCAACAGGTACACCGAGTGCACCATATCCTCAGCGGCATCCAACGCCCTAAGCGGCACACCGGAATAGAATAGGGGAAGCGCTTCACAGATGGCTCCCACGATAAGATTAAGGAGGGAGGAACGTTGGGGAAGCAGTGGACCATTATATGCGTCGAAGCAGCTCATGATTTTAGCACACTCCGCGTTTGTGAACTCCCGATTTTGAGAACGGCCAAGTCGACGGATGTCCCCGTAAGAGATGATTTCGTCAAGATTGTACATGTGGGCGTTCATTGTTTCTGTAAAAGAAAATCAACAAAAATTATCAGAAAGACTGATTAAGCAAAATGATATAATGCACTGAGGAATAAAATGTCATCTTTAACTTCCAAGATCCATGAAGAATTCTTAAGAGTTCTTCTATATGATTTGGGAGGAGCAAAGCTCTATTAATGAAATGAGAAAATACAGGGAAGATCTTTTAGAGAGCAAAGCTCTATTAATGGAACCCTAATAGGTCTCTCCTTAGTCTTCTATAGACCCCCTTAGAATAAAGCTCTGCTAAGTGAAACCCTAAATGGGTCTTCTTTAGATATGGGATCTATTGAGAGCAAAGCTCTTAAAATTGATTTGATTTAATCAAAATTAATATTTTTACCTAAAATTATCTAAAGTTTAAATTTTTAAAAGTGTTTAAACAAGAGAGCAAGGCTCTGAGTTCTGAAAGTAAAATTGTGAAGATGAAAATCATCTAAGGGACCAAAGGTCCTATTTATAGGCATCAAATGCCCTTTCAACTTCCAAAAGTTGCCGCGACGGTTGGAATTCTGCCACCGTTGCGCTCACGTTTGGGCCACGTAAGTGCAACGGTCGGGGGGGCATTTGTTTACCCCAATCAGAGCAAAGCTCTGTTTAAATTCCAAGGCGGGAGATGAAGCAACGCTTCATCTTCCCCCAATCAGAGCAAAGCTCTACTTTGAAAATCTAAATTTTAATAAATGAAGCAACGCTTCAGATTCTTCGCGCTGCGCGCAACGCACCACGTGTCAGGTGCTGATACATCAGCGCAGCGCCTGAGGCAGCGCACCCAATCAGAGCAAGGCTCTTTTAAAAAAAAACAAAACGTAAAGGAAGCAACGTTTCAGTTGCGCTGCGTGACACGTGTCTGCCCAGTTGCGCACGCACAGCTACGCAAGCGCTATGCTGCGCGACACGTGTCTGCGCAGTTGCGCAAGCACAGCTGCGTAAGCGCTGCGCTGTGCGACACGTGTCTACGCAGTTGCGCAAGCACACCTGCGCAAGCACAGCTGCGCAGGCGCTGCGCTGCACGACACGTGTCTGCGCAGTTGCGCAAGCACAGCTGCACTGCGCTGCGCGACACGTGTCACGCGCTGAGGCATTTGCGCAAAATAGAATTGAGATTTTAAAGAAATCTTTTCTGTTCTTCTTAAAACAAGAAGATTTTCTTCTGTAAAACAGAAGCCCTTGGATCAAAGATCCAACGGTGGGGAAAATTCCCCAAATCACTTAGAGAAAGATCTCTTTAACAACTTTAACAAATTTATGGGCACTATATAAAGGCCCATAGACCTCAATTCAAAGAGAGGAACATTCTTAAAAAAAAATCAAGAGCTTCAAACAGAGAGAACTCTAAGAAAAATTTCAAGAAAAAGGTAAAAACCTTCATAAGAGAGAAGAAATTTCTTCTAATAGATCATTGATCTAGAAACCAGATCAATGATCTTCATATAATAAACAGTGCTTTGCACTTCTTATGAACCACTGGTTCTTTAAAACAGAAAAAAATACAAAAAATAGTGCTTTGCACTTTTATGAACCTTTGGTTCTCGAAATAAAAAGAAAAACTTGTTTTTCTTTGATCTAAATTAGATCAAGGAAACGAATAAGTGCTTTGCACTTCTTTTATAAACCATTGGTTCTTGAATCTAAAAGATTCTTAAATCATAGTGCTTTGCACTTGCAAACTGGGTTGTTGCACTCTTGGATTGGCGCAAGCCACCAGAGCGCGCCACGTGTCAGCAGCGCAGGCGCATCGCATTAGCGCAGCGCACTGCGCTTGCGCGATACGTGTCAGCACTCCAAGCGCTTGCGCTCTCTGATTGGCGCAAAGCGCCTGATAAATGCAAGACATTTCATAAAGGGCCAAGCCCAAATCAAAAAGACCAAGCAGGCCTAATTAAATCGATGCTCTGCATCATTTGTAAATGGGCAGAGACCAAACGAAATAATAAAAATGCTATGCATTCTGAAAGGGGCAGAGCCCAAACAAAGTAGATGCCTTGCATCATTCATAAATGAGCAGAGCCCAGAATAAATTGATGCTCTGCATCTTTTATGGGCAGAGCCCAAACAAAAAAAAATAGAAGCAATGCAATGCATTATCTAAGTGTGGGCAAAGCCCTAGCACAGGCCTAATAGACCAAAAATAAATAAAAGTGTTGAACATTTTCAACTGGACTTAGCCCAATTTTGGCCGTAAGTCCTCAAATTAAATTGACCGAGCACAGCTGCTCTCTTAAATTAATTTATATCCGGTTCGAGGGTACATCTCCGAACTCCTCTGACACATGTCGTTGTAATCATTCAACGTCGTCAGAGAGGTGACGGGTCCCGACGACCACACCCATCAATATGGACTGCGGGGTCCTTAAACTCGTGGACCGAGACGTCCTTAAACTAATATTGGACCGAAACGTCCTTAAACTAATATTGGACCGAAACCTCCTTAAACTAATATTAGACCACCACGTCCTTAAACTGGAACATGGACCACCACGTCCCTAAACTGGAAATTTGACCACCGCGTCCGTAAAATGGAACATGGACCATCACGTCCGTAAATTGGAACATGGACCATCACGTCCGTAAACTGGCGATGGACCACTACGTCCCTAAACTGGAACAATAGAGCTCCCAAATGCTCTTTTGTCGGATCTAAACGATCCCGTTTAAGTTGATCTTAGCCTCAAATATGGCTAACGCATCCTTAAACATTCAAACAGACTTTAGTCCCAAATTGGACTATAGATCCCCCAATCAACTTTGGTTCAAGGGTACATCTCTGAACTCCTCTAACATCTGTCGTTGTAATCCTTCAACGTCGTCAGAGAGGTGACGGGTCCCGATAGACATACATGCAATGGACCACTATTGTTGGAGATGGTGCCCTCATAGTCAATTATTGGATCGCAGGTACTTGATTGCAATGATTGCGGAGGACCTATCCCGGTAGCACAGTCTTACTCGAGATAATAGTATACTATCTGGTTTGCCTTTATCAGTCGTGTACATGTTCAGGTGACTGATTGCATGTTACACTTTGATAGAGCCCTTAGGATCTTGCTTTAGTACCAACTGTATGATGGCGATCATATACGTGAGAGTTGGGTAGTTTATATGCATATCCTTAATTGTGGTCCCTAGTCGTGGGAGTTTCGAGACAGGGCATCGATACTCCGGAGTAGACTAGTGTATACAGTCGAGACCCCGACGAGGGGCGGTGGCCGGTCTCACAAGCCACTGGTGTCAGTTGGATCACCTAAGATGTATACAGGTGCTCATTGGGTTATGAGTACACCGGACAGGACTCGCCGGGAATCTGCTAGTTAGTACTATACCTATCGTCAGATAGCAGTTCCCTGGTGACATGTGTACAGGTTAGTTCATCGACCTGAGGTCGTCATTTGTCTCGTGTGAGTTCCCACTGTGCTTTGATTTCTACCCTACCACGGCTCTAAGGAGTCATGCAAACAGGTAGCTGTTGGGTACAGTCCCGAGCCATATGGAGGCACGTGAGCGGATCGGCAGGGGATTCGTCTCTCCCGGTATTGGGGGCGAGATCGTGCTGTGTCTAGGAGAGCCATTACACATAGCCCACGGCCGTGGCAGGAGATTTACTGGTAGGTACTCCAGTAGTATCTCAGGGTGTTTTTGGGCTACACTCCGACACGACTTATACTGCTTCTGGGGGTCTGACGTTACTAGCCCCCTAGGCGGATATGCGATACTCTATGACGAACGGACCGGACTGTATATACATTGTCGCTGTTAGACTCAGTAGGGTTTCTGGATGTGTTAGCTCATCGGCCACCCTTGAGTGCGCTCATCAGTCTCCCTTAAGTTCAGTCCGTAGGCAACCGTTACGCATAGCTAGTGCTGCTGACGGTTTGTGGTTAAACCCACTGCCAGGGTACTGAAGAGTCATTAGAGTTCCCCACAGACAGTTTCCCAAGTTCGGGCGAAACGTTGTAGAGGCCGTATGGTTTTATGGCAGGGTTCGGAAAATGCACGTGCGTTTACGCACGTGTTATTTTTCGGGCAGATGATACTGGTCGGCTTTGGTTTAAGCCGGATCCGAGTATTATATTGAGTAGGTATAATATCTTTGTCTCAGTTGCATTTGTATTCGGTCGTAATACAAATGCGGGTATATTCATACTGTTACGGGGTTGTCCTGAAATTCGTTTCAGGATCACTTTTGGAAGTTGCCAGTTTCCAGTTTTCTATCAGCCGTCTTTTAACATTCGGTTAAAGACGGATTTATCTTTTCTTGGATGAGGGTGAGTCATGCTTCTAGAAGGTTCTAGAAGGTTCTAGAATTTGGTGACAAGGTTAATGACTCATGCTTTGATTTCAAAGAGGTTTTGTCTTCCTTAAGATATTTTAGTTTGTGTTCACATATGATATTTTGCTTAAGGTTACTCTCTTTCTCCTACGGTCACCTCCTCCTCTTCTATAAGAATGGCCGGCCCTCTCTCTCCTCCACACTCTCTCACTTGATAGTTTTTCATGGTTGTAAAAAGATATGATAGTATTTGGGGTGCATGGAATTTTACAGTTCATTTCATTCCATCACCCAATTCCCACGGCAACTTCATTAACCGATCGTCCACGGATTTGGACGAAGTGAGACAAAGTCATCCACTCATTCTCTACATCAATTCTTGGTCGTCTCTTTTAGCAAACTTGACGATCGAGTTGCCTCAAGTCAGAGGCGGGAGCCCGTTTAAAGAACCGGTGATGTGGTGTCACCTCGACGAGGATATCGCAGATCGACGAGATCGGAGCAGCCGCAACGGAGTGTGGGATGATGGTTAAAGAACGAAGGACTCGGATCGTTCGGTATAACCTTTCTACACTCTTTACAGTTTGTTAGTTTAGCAATAATGGCAGATCCGGGTTAAAGTATACGATAGCGCCAGTTTAAAAGTTTTTATTCCGCATTTGGCGTCTGTAGACGGCCGGGGCGCTAGCGTAGACTTACAGTGGTATCAGAGCCTAACCATTTTGCTATACTAACTTGTGCTAACGCGTTTAAAACATCGATCGAACCGGAAATCGAAAATTGCAAAATCCTAGCTCGACAGTTTCTGTTGATTTTAAATGGTCTCAAAAATTATTTCTGGATGTCTTAAAAATCTGTGCAGGCGTTTTTAAGATCCACGACGAAATTTGGGGTCGTGATTCCTCCAAGCTGCCGCGGAAACGCGGCCAAACCCATGGTTTGGACGCGCATCCGCGGCCACGTGGGGAGCACGTGCTCCCAAATTTTGTCAGTGGGTTCTCTGTTGGATTTTGGGGTTTTTGGTAAATATCGTTTTGGCCCAGGTTTTGTTACTGTTCACCAGTAAGCAGTAGGGCCCACTTTTTGATATTTGGTCGATCGAAATTTAAACACGTTAGTTTACAGTGCTTACATTATATCTCCGACCGGGAATGTCATTTGATCGGTAAACTGCGTCTGATTGCTATAGTTCTTTTAGACGGGTTTGCGAACATGACATTCGCGTTGATGTTCTGTGTTGTGCTGTGATGTTGCGGATTTGTCGTGGTGGATAGCAGTGTGCAATGGTAGTACAGTTTGAGTTTATTTGTACATTTGATATTGCGGGACGAGCGTCCAACATGTGGACTGCCGTCACTGCCTGTTGTATAATATTCTTTTGGGGCACGACCAGATTGCGGTCGATGTACCTATTGTACTATTTTTCATTACTGTACTAGGTTTTACCTCGCGACGGAGTGCACGGATAGCCGGGTTCTGGAGAGCAACGGGTCCGCATCTCATGGCTTTGGGAGGCAGAGGGGCCCCACTCTAAAATTGGCAGACTATTCGCCGCACTCGTAGGGGGTACAGGTTGACCCAAGGAGGGGTGCTCAATTTACCGGATTCCGTGAAGTGCCGGGTGTTCCATTCACTATGCTGTGGGGACTACCTCGCTTCAGGTTTTTGGCGGGTAACTTGCCGCACCCGTAGGGGTCTAGGTTTCATTGCACAGGCTATCCACACGACAGGGGAACGTCGGGTTTCAGCAGCGGCTCTGTGAAACCCGGGGATCCCAGATTATCTGTATTGTTCTGTGATGCTTATTACTTTTCTGTAATGTTGCATATTATCACGCCTGGAGCGATTATGTATATTGGTTTATATACTATGAGATGTTATATATGTTTTACACCCGCGCTAGTCCAGTCCCCGCTCTGTCGTTAGTTAAGTAACCTAACGGGTGATGACGGGACCCAGTGACGAATGCGGATGGCATATACGTATATTTTATTTTTCGTTCTTTTCTGGTGTGATTGATTGATGGGACTGCATTGATTCTGATCAATGCAAAGTAAAAACAAACCTGTTTTAGTTGTTGGAACAAATTTAAAAAGTGTTATTGCTAAGACGTTTCCTTTTGTTTTGCATAGCGGTATTCAGTGGAATATCCTGCACCTCATTCGACGGGGCAAGGGCCGATATCCCTTCACCGGGACTGACCCCTTGGGCAGAAGTTTGCGTCAGGGTAATAACTTCACTATAGTCGATTACATGTTGCTTTGCATAGCGGTATTCAGTGGAATATCCTGCACCTCATTCCACGAGGAAAGAGCCGAGATCCCTTCACCGGGAGTGACCTCTTTAGCAAAAGGTTTTCGCCACTATATTTTAAAAAGCTATCAGGTTCCTTCAGCGATATCAAGTTCACTACGCTAAAGGTTTTTCGCCAAAAACCAGCCGTAGCCCTCCGTCATTTCATATGAATGGTCAGTAGTATTCAAGCTATGTTGGTCTGGCCCTTAGCCAGGACATAGTGATTGGTAGCTGCTGGGGTATTCACATGTTGCATAGATAGATGCGTTGGTTTGGAACAGTCGTACAGCCTTGTTGGCCCTTAGTCAAGGGCGAGTACGGGTGGGTTCAAATTAACAAGATAATGATGGGAAGAACTTGACATGTGACTTATGATGGGCTGGCCCTTAGTCACGATCATAAGAGCATGGGGCAAAAAAAAAATAAAAAAAAAATCAGATCGGGAGTTTCTAAAGAAACTGAAACTTGCCAAGTATGGCATACCTTCTGGAGTATGAGTAACATGGATGCATTCCATCACGTTATCATGCGATGAGAGTTGGATCCCAATTCCCACTGATGAGTTGGTTTACTCTTCGGGTGATCCCGATTGATTCTTCTTTTAGGTTTGGAGGAGAATTTGACAGGACAGTGGGAGGTTTACGGATTAGATAAAGTTATGACCATTCTGATCTAGGTTAGAGTGCACGCAGAGTGTTTCTTTTCTCTCTCTCTCTTTGGCAGCGACCTTTGACCGACCCTAGACTATGACTCAGTTGACCGAACCTTCTTAAAATACTGGCTTTTGGATTGTCTTTGTTGCATAAGTCATTGCCACTCCTTCTTTTACCCTTTGAATTTCTCAGAACACCCGTATCACTACGGATATCCACTTCCATTGGATAGATCCATCGTATGGTTATATACGAACTCGAAGGGACTTCTTCGAGGATGGATCCAGGTTCAGGAGAAATAAGAATTGGTTTATTCAGTTGTCTTTTATTATCACCTTCTCTCAGGTTGCGAGAGCTCCTTGGTTTAGGAGAGTACACCTATTACGCTTATTGGATAGTCTTATTCCAAACCATAGGCAGGTGCCGAAAGGTAGGGAATGAAGAAAACCAATTAGCCTAAGTAGGGTGTACAGAAGGCAATATGTAAAGACAAAATGAAGGGATTAGAAAGAGGGCAAAGTAAATTGCGACTGATATCATTCACGACCAAAACCGTGCACTTCATCGCCACTCCTATTTCACCTTTAAAAGAATAAGGTATTATTCAGTTGTCTTTTATCATCACCTTCTCTCAGTTGCGAGTACTCCTTGGTTTAGGAGGGTACACCTATTATGCTTACTGGATATTCTTCTTCCAAACCATAGGCTGGTGCCGAACGGTAGGGAAGGAAGAAAACCATTTAGCCTAACGATGGTGTACAGAAGGTAACGACTAAAGACAAATAAAGGGATTTGGAGAGATGGCAATAAAATATACGGTTGAAGTCATGAATTGGATTATGGAAGAGGCATTGCTATGAATACCAGAATACCCCTACGAAACATTTTCATGTTTCAGTGCATTGTTAAAGAAAACCTGTTTTCCGGATTAAACACTTATTCCAAGGGTATGTATTTACCAGGTTTCATTCTCATATTTGTATGGTTTTACAGATGATGAGTGGGAGTAAGTTATTGGGAATTAGGTGATTATCCTCATTATATCGGAATTCGTTGTAATTGGTGATATTTGAGGAAATTGCCAGGGTACAGTTTTCAACCTACAACGCACAGGTTTTGAGTTGTTTAACTCAGCGGACTTATACAGAGTATTGTATGTTGTCCAGTGTCCATCAGGACAAAGGGGTAGGTCCTCGTACTATGTTCTGTTTACTTATAACTTCTCTAGTATTTAGACAAGTGTTTCGTAGAAATACAAGGTCTAAGTTTTAAGAAGTTGTGGGTATAAGAATAAAGTAGAGAACCAGGTATCACAAGTATCGGGATTCTTCAAAGAGATCGAAGATGTAGATTCTTGTGATTGGTATTCAGATAATAGTGATGGTTTTGAGAAACGTATTTCTCTTTCAGGTTACTCATAATTGGATGGATTCCTAAGTTGAGTAATGCTGATTAGCCTCTTTCCATTAAGTTAATATGCACTGAAGACAGCTGCATGATTTGAATATGGTTCCAATTAAATAAGTGCCAAAGTTTCTGTATTGGATATAGAATGGATCGTACCTTAAAAGAAATTAAGGTACGGGGAGTTGTCCAGCTTATGCTTAAAACCAGACTCTGGATAACTCAGGGCACGTTTCTGTAATGGCTGTTTGTGGGTTGACCCTGGCTATGACGAGGGTTGATATTCTACCATTTGGAAGATCAATAGTGATATTGTTCTTAACTCGCCACAGTTTTAGTAAAATGGATCTTTTTCAGAAAACAGTAGTGGGAGTATGGTAGAACTGGAAGTGATTCCAGAACCGCGAACGATTACGGAAAATTTAATAGGACCTATATATTCAATCAGGTTTGACATTCAAATAGCCACTCCGCAGATATGGTGGGTAACCTCAGACACCCGAGAGGTACTTCGGTAGCCTCAAGGACGGTGACAGGGAGGTTCTTATCTACCCAGACTTGACACTACTGTTGTTCCAGGTTATGAGACCCGGTAGGAGGGTTGTCGTATTCAGTGGGAGCAGCGGAAGCATGGTGGGCAAGTAGCTTATGTCTATTTATAGACTTGAGCAGTTATAGCGGAGATAGATCATCTAATTTTGATGTGACAGTCATAGGTTTGACTTCAATCAGAATAGGGGATGGATCTGTTAAGAAGGTAGTAGGGTGTGATGTCATGGTATTTGGATGACATACACAAAGTAGGAAGTAAAATTCCTATACTGCGATCGGTTGTACTCTGTTCGTCACACAGTTGTTTCTCCAGATAGGACATGGATATAATATTAGACATTCTGGTTTCTGGATCTATGGTTTTAGATCTAGATTTGGGTGGTTTCCCAATGTGGGTACTTTGACAGATATTCTAATGGTTTTTAGAATAGTTGACTCCTAGCATGGTAGTGTACCTGCAGGTGATGGAGTCACCCTCTCTAAAGGTGTCGTATAGACTAAAGGGGAGAGGGAGGTGCATGATTGGCAGATCACTTGCTTAGGCAATTGAGTCAATCATGAGATGTCAAGTACCGCACCATATGTTGTTTTTGCACTAGATGCAATAAATTTGTATTAATCCAATCCTGGAGAAACATAAGGAAGCAGTTTTAGAACATTAGTACATGTTCTACGGATTTGATAACGGCAGCCTCTTTCGGGAGACGGTTATCATTCCAGGCTTCAAAGGTGACATGGATGACAGAGTGATTGTCAGAGTTTTAGTTTTCCTTCTGACGAGGGACAGTATTATGGACAGGTGGTTCCAGAGGATACTGTGGGTGGCATGGTGCCGGATACTGATTAGGTTCAGTGATCCATACAGTCTAGAGAAGTTTGGATATGGAGTTCATTTATGAACTAAGGTCCCATCAGATATCCAGACATATTCTAAGACAGGTACTACTCAATTCGGGAGATGGCTTTCTCCGCGAACTTGAGATTAAGAGAGATATAGAAAGATACTTCTAGGCGGATCCACTCTCTGAGGCTATTTCTCGAACACAATAGTTTTACAAACGGGCTTTGTGAAACTGATTAGTAGAGGAGTTGGATGTTCGGTTTCACACGGGCTGTGAGTAGTCGACGTTACAATAATTAGCCTTGAGTACAAGTGGGAGATTGTTGGAGATGGTGCCCTCATAGTCAATTATTGGATCGCAGGTACGTGATTGCAATGATTGCGGAGGACCTATCCCGGTAGCACAGTCTTACTCGAGATAATAGTATACTATCTGGTTTGCCTTTATCAGTCGTGTACATGTTCAGGTGACTGATTGCATGTTACACTTTGATAGAGCCCTTAGGATCTTGCTTTACTACCAACTGTATGATGGCGATCATATACGTGAGAGTTGGGTAGTTTATATGCATATCCTTAATTGTGGTCCCTAGTCGTGGGAGTTTCGAGACAGGGCATCGATACTCCGGAGTAGACTAGTGTATACAGTCGAGACCCCGACGAGGGGCGGTGGCCTGTCTCACAAGCCACTGGTGTCAGTTGGATCACCTAAGATGTATACAGGTGCTCATTGGGTTATGAGTACACCGGACAGGACTCGCCGGGAATCTGCTAGTTAGTACTATACCTATCGTCAGATAGCAGTTCCCTGGTGACATGTGTACAGGTTAGTTCATCGACCTGAGGTCGTCATTTATCTCGTGTGAGTTCCCACTGTGCTTTGATTTCTACCCTACCACGGCTCTAAGGAGTCGTGCAAACAGGTAGCTGTTGGGTGCAGTCCCGAGCCATATGGAGGCACGTGAGCGGATCGGCAGGGGATTCGTCTCTCCCGGTATTGGGGGCGAGATCGTGCTGTGTCTAGGAGAGCCATTACACATAGCCTACGGCCGTGGCAGGAGATTTACTGGTAGGTACTCCAGTAGTATCTCAGGGTGTTTTTGGGCTACACTCCGACACGACTTATACTGCTTCTGGGGGTCTGACGTTACTAGCCCCCTAGGCGGATATGCGATACTCTATGACGAACGGACCGGACTGTATATACATTGTCGCTGTTAGACTCAGTAGGGTTTCTGGATGTGTTAGCTCATCGGCCACCCTTGAGTGCGCTCATCAGTCTCCCTTAAGTTCAGTCTGTGGGCAACCGTTACGCATAGCTAGTGCTGCTGACGGTTTGTGGTTAAACCCACTGCCAGGGTACTGAAGAGTCATTAGAGTTCCCCACAGACAGTTTCCCAAGTTCGGGCGAAACGTTGTAGAGGCCGTATGGTTTTATGGCAGGGTTCGGAAAATGCACGTGCGTTTACGCACGTGTTATTTTTCGGGCAGATGATACTGGTCGGCTTTGGTTTAAGCCGGATCCGAGTATTATATTGAGTAGGTATAATATCTTTGTCTCAGTTGCATTTGTATTCGGTCGTAATACAAATGCGGGTATATTCATACTGTTACGGGGTTGTCCTGAAATTCGTTTCAGGATCACTTTTGGAAGTTGCCAGTTTCCAGTTTTCTATCAGCCGTCTTTTAACATTCGGTTAAAGACGGATTTATCTTTTCTTGGATGAGGGCGAGTCATGCTTCTAGAAGGTTCTAGAAGGTTCTAGAATTTGGTGACAAGGTTAATGACTCATGCTTTGATTTCAAAGAGGTTTTGTCTTCCTTAAGATATTTTAGTTTGTGTTCACATATGATATTTTGCTTAAGGTTACTCTCTTTCTCCTACGGTCACCTCCTCCTCTTCTATAAGAATGGCCGGCCCTCTCTCTCCTCCACACTCTCTCACTTGATAGTTTTTCATGGTTGTAAAAAGATATGATAGTATTTGGGGTGCATGGAATTTTACAGTTCATTTCATTCCATCACCCAATTCCCACGGCAACTTCATTAACCGATCGTCCACGGATTTGGACGAAGTGAGACAAAGTCATCCACTCATTCTCTACATCAATTCTTGGTCGTCTCTTTTAGCAAACTTGACGATCGAGTTGCCTCAAGTCAGAGGCGGGAGCCCGTTTAAAGAACCGGTGATGTGGTGTCACCTCGACGAGGATATCGCAGATCGACGAGATCGGAGCAGCCGCAACGGAGCGTGGGATGATGGTTAAAGAACGAAGGACTCGGATCGTTCGGTATAACCTTTCTACACTCTTTACAGTTTGTTAGTTTAGCAATAATGGCAGATCCGGGTTAAAGTATACGATAGCGCCAGTTTAAAAGTTTTTATTCCGCATTTGGCGTCTGTAGACGGCCGGGGCGCTAGCGTAGACTTACAACTATGTCCCTAAACTGGAACAATAGAGCCCAAACGCTCTTTTGTCGGATCTAAACGATCCCGTTAAGTTGATCTTAGTCTCAAACTATACTAACGTATCCTTAACAAACGTTTGAGTTGATCTTAGCCTCCAATATGGCTAACGTATCCTCAAACCAAAACCCCAAAACCAATCTAAGAAAATACGGATTTGGACAAATCCACGTCCTACGGGCGACGACATAAATTAGTCTCCGTATACAATCCACGGGCAACCACAAACAAAACAAACACCCACGACACGAAGTGAAATTCTGGAGAAGGAGAAAGTTGTTACCGCGATACGGTAGCGTTATTAACTGCAGGGGCTTGCGTCTGCAGGGAAGAGCGTCCCCACAATAAAAAAAAAACCCTCAAGCGAGGGGGAATCTGACAAAGTCTGCTACATCGGCCGCATCCGTCTAAACCTCCGATACACGGTGCCATAAATCAACATGGCATCTTCGGAGAGGTGGACGGATAAATCCAAATAGCATCTGCCCCGAATCTCAGGCAAGACAGTCCGCTGTCTTGGCCGCCATTCGGAGGGGAACAATCCACATTTATTGGATACGCCATCGTATAGTTACATACGAACTCAACGGAACTTGTTCCAGTTCGAGAATGGTTTCTGGTTCAGGAGAAATCGAATAGGATTATCCAGGTTGTCTTTTATCTTTATCTTCTCTCAGGTTACGAGGGCTCCTAGTATTAGGAGGGTACACCTATTACGCTTATTGGATAGTCTTCTTCCAAACATTAGGCTGGTGTCGAATGATCTGGAAGGAAGAAAACCATTTAGCCTAAGTGCAGTGTACAGAAGGTAATGGGTAAAGACATACAAAAGGGAATGGAGTGAGGGTAAAGAAAATACACGGTTACAGTCATGAATAAGGATAGTGGAAGAGGCAATACTAGGAATACTCGAATACCCCTTCGAAACATTTAAATGTTTCAGTTTTTCTGTGCGGTGTTAATTGAAAACTGTTTTTCCCATTTAGATTCTGACTCCAGGGTATGTATTTACCAGATTTGATTCCTACATCTGTATAGTGTTACAGATGATGAGTAGGAGTAGAATATTGGGAATTAGGTGATTATATCCTCATTATATCGGAATTCTTTGCAATTGGTGATATTTGAGGAAATCACCTGGGTTTTTTTCTGACGGCAAATTTTTGGTTTTGAATATCCGATGTTATGCGCCAATTTCAAACTGATATATCTGTACATTTATTTTATAAAGTGAGTTATAACTTTTTGAAATTATGTCTATGACATTTACCTATATCAGTTGATGATTAGGTAAGTTGCATTCAACAGCGGTATAATTCTTCTTAACCATAGTACAGTTTTCAACCTACGACGCACAGGGTTTAAGTTATTAAACTCAGGGGACTTATACAAAGTATTTTATGTTGTACAGTGTCCATTAGGACAAAGGGGATGGTACTCATACTATAATCTATATACTTATGACTTCTCTATTTTTAGACAGGTGTTTCGTTGAAATGTAAGGTCTAAGTTTTGAGAAGTTAAAGGTATAAGAATAAAGTAGAGAACCATATGTTGCAAAGTATCAGGATTCTTCAAGGCGATCGAAGATGTAGATACTTGTGCTAGGTATTCCGTTGATAGTAATGGTTTTGAGAACTTTCTTCTCTTTCAGGTTACTTATATGTGGATGTACTCCTAGATGAGTAATGTTGATTGACCTCTTTCCATTTAGTTGATATGCACTGGAGACAGCTGCATGATTTTGAATCCGGTTCCAATTAAATTAGTGCCCTTGTTTCTATAGTAGATATAGAATGGATCATATCTTAACTATGTTAAGGTATATGGAATTGTCCGGCTTATGCTTAAAACCAGAATCCGAATAAACTCAAGGCACATTTCAGTAATGGAAGTTTGTGAGTTATCCCCGGCTTTGACGAGGGTTAACATTCTACCATCTGCAAGATCAATAGTAATATTGTTCTTGACTCGCCACCAGTTTTAGTAAAATGGATTCTTTTCAGAAAGCATTAGTGGGAGTACGGTAGAACTAGAAGCGATTCCAGAACCACAAACGATTATTGAAAACTTAGTAGGACCTAAATAGTCAATTGGATTCGACATTCCATTAGCCACTCTACAGATTTGGTGGGTAACCTTAGGCACCCGAGAGGTACATCGGTCTTCTCAGAGACGGTGACAGGGAGGTTCTTGTTTACCCAAACTTGCCGCTGCTGCTGTTCTAGACTACGAAATCCGGTAGGAGGATGAGTATAACGTCGTTCTAAACTAGCTTTAGAAGTGCACATATATATGGCTCTTCCAGAGGGTTGTTGTAGTCAGTGAGAAAAGTGGAAGCATAGTGGGTAAGTAGCTTATGTCTATTTATAGACTAAAGTAGGTATAACAGAGAAAGATCATCTATTTTTGATGTGATAGTCATAGAGTTTAATTTCATCAGAATAAGAGATGGATCTGGTAAGATGGTAGTAGGGAGTGATGTCCTGGTATTTGGATGACATGCACTTCATAGGAAGTGAAGTTCCTATACTACGGTCGGTTATATACCGTGGTTGTCTCAAAGTGTTTCTCCACATAAGATCTGGATAAAATATCAGCATTCTAGTCACTAGATATATGGTTTTAGATTTAGATTTGAGAAGTGTCCCAATCTGGGTACTTTGACATTATTCAAAGGTGTTTTAGAATGGTTGACTCCTGGCGTGGATGTGTACCCGCAGGTGATGGAGTCACCCTCGCTAAAGGATGTCTTATAGACTAAAGGGGAGAGAGATTTGCATGATTATCATATTAATTGCTTAGGCAATTGAGTTAATCATGTAATGTCAAGTACTACACTAGATATTGTTTTTGCACTAGCTGCAATAAGTATATATATTTATCCAATCCTGGAGAAACGGTAGGAAGCAGTTATGAACATAAGTGGATGTTCTTTAGTAATTGGTAACGGCAGCCTCCTTCGAGAGGCGGTTATCAGTTCAGGCTTCCAAGGTGACCTGGATGACAGAGAGACTGTATGATTTATAGTTTTCCCTATTTTGAGGGACAGTATGTTTGGACAGGTGGTCCAAGCGGATACTGAGGAGGGCATGGCACAGGATACTGATTAAATTCAGTGGATGATACAATCTAAGAAGTTTGTTAGATTGGGTGTTCACTTGTGAACTAGGTCCCATCAGATATCCAGACAAATTCTAAGACATGTATTGCTCATTTCAGGAGATTGTGGTTCTCCGCGAAGTTGAGATATAGAGAGATACAGAAAGAAACATTGGAGCGATTCTACTCACTGAGGCTATTTCTCGAACGCAATAGTTTCACAAACAGGCTTTGTGAAACTGATTAGCATAGGAGTTGGGTGTTCGGTATCACACGGGCTGGAGTTAGATGTTCGGTATCACAGGGGCTGTGAGTATGCGACACCGCAATAATTAGCCTGAAGTGCAAGTGGGAGATTGTTAGCTATAGTGCCCTCAAGTCAATTATTGTAATCGCAGGAACGCAATTAGATGATTGAGGGAGGACCTATACGGGTAGAACAGTCTTACTCAAAATGATAGTATGCTATCTAGTTTGTATTTATCATAATGTACATGCTTTAGGTGGCATTACGGTTCATTATTACACGTTGATAGAGCTCATAGGATTCTTGCTTGACTACCAGTATTATGATGGCGATCATATACGTGGGAGCTGGGTAATCTATGAGCATATTCTTAAATGTCCCTAGTCGTGGGAGTATCGAGACTGGGCATCGATGCTCCAGAGTAGACTAGTGTATACTGATCGAGACTCCGATGAGGGGTGATGACTGGCCTCACAAGCCATTGGTTTTAGTTTGTTCACCTAAGATAGTATACAGGTGCTCATTGGGTTATGAGTACACTGGAAGGACTCGCTGGGAACCTGCTAGTTGGTATTATACCTATTGTCAGATAGCAGTTTCCAGGTGACGTGTGTACAGATTAGTCTGTCGACCTGAGATCGTCATTTTTCTCGTGTGAGTTCCCACTGTGCTTTGATTACTACCCAACCACAGCTCAAAGGAGTCGTGCAAACAGGTTTTACTTGGGTAAAGTCCTGAGCCACATGGAGGCAGTAATCGGATTGTCGTGGATTCGTCTCTCCTGGTATTGGGGGTTGATGTCGCGCAGTGCACGGATGGCCATCACTAGAAATCCTTGATCAAGGTCGTCAAGAATTACTGATTTGGATCAGTACTTTCTTATTTTATGACGAGCTTCATACCGACATGAAATGTTGTGTTATTAAGGGTCTGACTTTATCCACCCCTATACTAAATATGCGATACTCTTAGACGAACAGACCGTACTGTATGGAGATTGTCACCGACATGCTCGGTAGGGGTCAGGATGAGTTTGCTCGTGGGCTTTCCTTTCGCTCAATACATGGGTAGCCGTTACGTACAGTTAGTGCCGCTAACGTGCTTGTGGTTAAACCCACTGCCAGCCTATTGACGAGTCTTTAGAGTCCCACACAGAGGGTTTCCCTGCTTCGGGCAAAATGATGTAGAGACCGTATGGTTTTACGGCAAGGTTCGATCATATACATGTACTTGTGCACATATCATGATTCAGACGGATAATACTAGTGGGCTCTGGTTTAAGCCGGATCCTAGTATTATATTGTTGGATTATTTTCGTCTCATTGTATTCATATCTTTTGGAATACGGATACGGGTATGTATATACGGATGAAGGGCGTTCTTGTAATTTATTACAAGATTGTTTCTAGAAGAAAACACCTCATTTTGTTTATTAACCATTTTAGTTTAAATGGTTAATTGAGGCGAGAGATTAGTGTTCTTAGCTTAATTCAAACATTCCCACTTGGTGACTCATGGGATGACTCATGGTGTGACTCTTGAAACACTATTGTGGCGTGCTTGATATTTTGTTTGTAGGTTGAGATATTTTGTGAACTTGAGAGATATTTTCTTGAGTTTCTTTTAATATTCCACTCTCACATGCTCACAAGACTTGACTTTTCTTTTCTTGAGTTGAGCACAAGCTTCACACTCTCATCTCTCATTGCTTCTTCTTCCTCCTCCACCCCAACCCTCTCATGTGTTGAGAAGCCTAGGATGTTTAGAGACAAATTAATCCCTCATTAGACTCTATATTTTCTAGGCTATCAAGTTTGACAAACTAGATACCCTAGTTACTTCGGTAATGAAGTAGGAGCTCGATTCATAGACTCTCGGGTGGATCATCTTCGATGGAGGGAGACCGGCGACCAAACTTGATCATGGTGGCCATTAGGAGCTTGGGAAGCTTGTTAAAGACTGAATGACACGGATCATTCGGTATAACATTCCAAACTCTTTTAGATAGCTTGCTAGATTCAGGGTTAATGGTCGATCCGTATTCGGGGGTTGTGGTAGCGCCGGTTTAGAAAAATTTTGTTCCGCATTCGACCACGGTATGATGGCCAGGGCATTGCAATAACCCAACACAAAGAAGCTGAACAGCGCCAAGAGCAGGAAACCGATACAGAGTTTCTGCGATGGGTGCTCGAGAGAAAGGACAAAGAAGCCACTGAGCAAGCTGCTAACATAAAGTAGATGGCTCTCTTGTTTCAAGACATGGTTGGAATGATGATCCAGCTAGAACCCCAGGCCAAAGATCCACCGATAATCGTCGAAGATGACAGGGGGAAACATCAAACCCTCCTCTGGCCTTATCAGCAGCCAAGGAGGAAACGATCTCCAAGGCCGCCATTGATGATTATTTTGCTCAAAAAATAAGAACTCATCAACCTATTGAAGCTACTGGCCAAATCGTCAGAACTGGGAGACCGTATCCAGGCTGGTATGATCAAATCAAGTTCCCGCCAGGGTATACGATCCCTAAATTCCATGTATACAAAGGGATATGCAACCCTCATCTGCACATCGCGCAATTCAAAGCTCCATGCAGTAACACTAGAGGCGACGACAAACTGTTGCTTCGCCAGTTCGTTGGCAGCCTGTCAGAAATAGCCTTTGAATGGTACTCAGAGCTCCCAAATGACTCCAGAAAAACATTCACAGAGATGGAACTTTTGTTCATACAGCATTTCGCCAGCGCGAGCGAGCGCACTCCAATTACGGAATTAATCAATTCCAGGGTAAAGCCGAGATAAACCTGGGTCCAATACGCGATCCGGTGGCGAAACCTATGGTCTAAGTGCGAACAGCGTATTAAAGAATCTCCCGCCGTGGGCATGTTCATCGGGACCCTTGATCTTCAAACGACTGCTTCCCAGTTTAAGATATTCTTCAAACCAACAACCTTTCAGGCTATGATAGATAAATTGGCCCAAATAGACCAGATGGGCCATGGGCCTTCCTCCTCAAATAAAGACCCTCGAAATGCCAAGGGTAAAGGGAAAGCGGCCTTCGTTGTCGATACGCAACAACAACCGAGTGGCCCAAAACCGGCTGCTCGCTAAAACAACGTGCGTCCACGCCCATCCTTAGAGGAAAGACCAGGACGCGCTTACTCGTTTCCCCATGACAAGACGATGAGACTGTTCGAATTGGCAATGCGTAATAAACTCATCACATTACCAGACCCACGGCGTCCACCGCAACCCGGCGACTTCAGTAACCCTAACTACTGCTCCTATCACAGAATGGTAAGCCGCCCAATTGAAGATTGCTACGTCTTCAAAAATTGGGTCGATGACTAGTATCAACAGGGGAAATTCACGCTGTCTGATAACTGGAGGGTAAAACCACCCCAAAAGCACACTCTAAAAAAGATGGACACGCAGGGGGCATCATGCTCACCCGTGGAAGAAACTCCATGAAAAGTCATTCTTTCTGCAAAACCAAAAGAATGTTGAAGGATGTACAGGCATGTCTAGCAGTCAGGTGGAAAAGCCCACTTAAACCTGAAATCATTGAAGGGATGCTGAAACCACGTCCCGCATCGAAAATTGTTGACGAGGGTAAAAACCCCCAAGTCGAGCCTTCGAAGTCTTCAAAGAAAAAGAAGAAGACCAAGAAGCCTGTGCAACCTGTCGAGTATGACGACAAGCGCGCAGACCAAAAAAATACATTGACGTGCTGGAGGAGTACAACCAGAAGGCGCGGACACCAGTCACGCTCGAAGAGTTCCTCAAGCATATTCTTGAGGACGAAGATAGTGATTACGATGAGGGAAATGACTCATCAAAAGACACCGAAGACCGTATAGAAAGTTGCCATATGGTCTCCCATTCGTCGTTATATGACGAAGAAACTCTCTCAGCGTCAGAAAACAACACATAGGAACTGGGGGAAGAATTGGTGCTAAAATCTCCGGAACTGCCAGAAGACCCAATCGATAGGCTGTTAAACGAAGCCTTTTAAAAAAAAAGTTGACCAAGAACGCGAGACAGACATATATGAAAAGGCTAAGAGTCATCATCAGGACAAAGAAGCTGCGGTAAGGATGAGTCGTAAAGTATTCCAACCCAACCGAACCGCTTCTCTGTTTCGATCCTGCTGGCGTGCTTTGGTTGGGTTGGAGTACTTTAACCCAAAGTAGAAAAAGAAGTTTGGCATGGTGCCGATTTTGCACTCGATAGGATTCAACCCTTCCGTCTGCCAAAATATTACGCGGAAGGATTGAAAAGGTTGTTAAGATGCCAATGTGTACCCCTCTAAAAAACTGTTCGACAAGCCCAATTCTACAAAAAGATTTGAGATATTCTCGGGACTCAGCGAAAGATGCCTAATGGGAAGATGGAGAAAACTGGGCTCGGATACGTTCGGTCTAAGAAACGGGAGCAGATCCACAGTTGCTATGTCATAAACAGCTCCAGTGAAGTGGAAGACACTCTTCCAAATAGTCGTGACGTCAAACCGGAGCGAGATTCGGCTCTAAAAACTTTAAGTTCGTCGCTAGAAGAACAAATTGACAGGATAATAAAAGAAGCTTGTCAAACGAGCCAGGAAAACCACAATCGTGAAATGGCCATTTATGAAAAGGCTAAGCCGCAGCATCTCAGTCAGCAATCTGCGGAGAAAGTAGACCGTAATGCTCTTCATCCCAGGCCCGATATATGTTCTCACGAAAGGGGAAAACCCCGAAATGGAGTCAAAAATAGGGCCAAGAACGCAAACAATGTTCGAAGACAATAAAGCGGATCCAAGACGTTGTTCAATCGAGTAAAGCTCAATTGGAGCCCGTCCTTTATAAAAAGGATAGGTCAGGAATACTCTTTCCCTCAAGACAAGACAAGGAAAATATTCAATCTTTTCATGAAGCACCAAATAATGACACTCTGGAGTCTCTGCACCCCAGAAAAATAAATGAGGTCCATCATCCGGATTATTGCTCCTATCACCGAGTAATAGGTCATCCTTGAAGACTGCTTCACCTTCAAAGACTGGGTAGAAGACCAGTATCAACAAGATAGGTTCACTTTATCCGACAGCTGGAGGGTAACCCGCCGCAAAAATATAAGCCGAAGAGGACCTATACCGTAAGGATAGGACCAGCTCAACATCAAGAATGGAAGCGAACTCGCACTTGCCATATGATAACATTCTCAAAAGAGGGAGGGCACGAGACTATAGATGACCTCCACATGTGCTTCGCAAATGAAGACGGGGAAGGGGCGATCTCAGAGTTTCCACCGGCACCAAAAGAGGTAGAAGATGGGATACATACCACGACAGACAACCTAAGAAAAATTGACTTAGAGATGGAAAATGATCCGAGACCAACGTTCGTCAGTGAACTGCTATCTAAAAAACAGGTGGTGACGTTAAAAGACGTCCTTATGCAATATAAAGATTGCTTCGCCTAGAACTACTCTGAAATGCCGGGTCTAGTTCCAAAAGTGGCAGTACATAAACTGGCTATATCGCGGGTATAAAGCCAATCAAACAGGCGCAAAGAAGGATGCGACTCGAACATGAGATGAGTATCAACGCTGAAGTTAAGAAACTAATCGACTTCGGATTCATCCAAGAAGTTCAATATCCCGACTGGATCTCTAACATCGTTCCAGTAATGAAGAAAAATAGGATGGTATGCATCTGCGTGGATTTTTGAGACCTTAACAAAGTTTGCCCGAAGGATGACTTCCCAGTACGTTTTACCGAGCTAATGATCGATAGCACGTTTACCCATGAGGTCTTCTCCTTCATGAATGGATCTTCAGGATACAACCAAATAAAATGCATCCAGAAGACCAAAAGAATACCACCTTCCGGACCCCACTGGGCATATTTCGTTATAAGGTGACACCCTTCGGTTTGAAGAACACTGGCGCTACTTACCAGAGGGCCATGACAAAGATCATTGATGACCTCATACACGAGATCGTCGAATACTACATCGACGACCTTGTGGTAAAGAGTAAATCTCACGAGGAACATTAGGAACATCTAAAAATAGTGTTCCGACGTCTTTGGATGTATAATTTGAAGATGAACCCTCTAAAATGCACGTTTGGAGTTTCCTCAGGAAAATTCCTAGGATTCATCATACGTCACCGAGGTATCGAAATCAACCCCTCAAAGATCAAGGCGGTTATGAAAATGCCCATGCCAAGAATTCTCAAACAACTGCGGTCTCTCCAAGGAAAGCTCGCGTATATCCGGCGGTTCATAGCCAACCTTTCCAAAAAATGTCGTCCCTACAGTTATTTGATGAAGAAGGGGACCCCGTTTGTCTGGGATCAAAAGTGACAAAATGCACTTGACAAAATCAAGCAATATCTGCAAAATCCGCCGGTATTGATTGCTCTGGTTAAGAGAAAACCCCTTATCCTATATACAACGGCCCTTGAGGGTTCCTTAGGCGCATTGTGGGTACAAAAGAACGATCAGGGGAAGGAGAGAGCTCTGTACTATTTGAGTAGAGTTCTCCTAGGGCTTCCCCCGTCGAAAAGTATTTCCTGGCTTCGATCTTTGTAATAACGAAGCTCGGACAGTACGCCGTGGAACATGAGGTTCATCTCATATCGAAGGTGGATCTTCTCAAATATCCGATGTCAAGGGCCACACTAACAGGAAGGCTTGCCAAATGGGCCCTCCTATTGATGGAGTTCTCGGTAACGTATCGACCCCTTAAAGCAGTGAAAGGTCAGGCCATTGCCAACTTTCTTCCGGAGCATCCGATACCAACTGACCCCCACTTAAATTGCGAGTTGCTGGATGAATATTTGTTCGACGCAATCGAAGAAAAGAGAGAAGAAAATGATTCCCAATGGGAACTCTACTTCTATGGAGTATCTTCCATGAAGCAACGAAAGCAAAACACCCCCATAATCAAAGCCGGGGCGGGCCTTATCTTTGAGACTCCACAAGGAGGGATATTGCGTTACACCCTCTCCTTAACAGAGCCAAGGACTAATAACGGAGCTGAATATGAAGCATTGATAATAGGTCTAGAGATCGCTATCGACATGGGAATCAAAGACCTCATCATATATGGAGACACCCAGCTGATCGTTAGCCAACTAAATGGAGACCATCAGACATGCAAGCCAAAGTTGATAAAGTATGGCGAAAAAGTGCAGCAACTGCTGACACAAATCCCTTCCTACACCCTGGAAAATATACCGCGAGTGGAAAACAGAAAGGCAGATGCATTGGACAAATTGGCTAAGGAACTGACCGATGAAGACCTCAATGACGTAATGATCATTGTGCAAAGCCGCAAGATTCTCACGCCAACCAATATATCTTCGGAATACCTGATAGAGTCATCCGAAGGAAAAGAAGCGACTGAACAAGTAGCCCTTCAAATAGAGGATGAAGAAAAGGTCAAGGATTGGACGAAAGTCTTCATAGACTACTTCAAATCCCAACGAACGCCTAAAAATGTGTCGTCTAGACATCAGCTCATGAAACGAGCTTTGTCTTTCACCTTTGTCAATGATACTCTATATAAAAGATCATTCGACTGTCTGTAGCTAAGATGCCTGGGGCCGAAGGAAGCAAAGAAAATCGTCCAAGAAACACACGACGGACTCTATGGTTCTCATCAACCCGGGCCAAAGATGAAGCAGAAGATAAAAAGAATGGGTTACTATTGGCCCACAATGATGCAGAATTATCTCGAATATGTGAAGCAGTGTTACTCGTGCCAAATTCATGGGGGCTTCATCCACCAACATCCAAATCCGCTACACCCAACAGAGGATGCTAGCCGTTTGAAATGTAGGAAACCGATATAATTGGCCGCATTGAACCGGCATTGTCCAAAGGACATCGGTTCATACTAGCAACGACCGACTACTTCTCTAAGTGGACAGAAGCAGTACCACTAAGGGAGGTGAAGATGGAAAATATCCTCCAGTTATTCAGAACCCATGTCATCTATTGGTTCGACACTCCGCGATGAATTATCTCGGAAAATGGGCCAGCTTATAGAAGCCATAAAATAAGCCGCTTCACACAGCAACATAAAATAGATTGGAAATACTCTTCAGTCTATAACCCTCGGGCCAATGGTTTAACTGAAGCTTCCAACAAGACCTTGATAAAGATTATAAAGAAAACAGTGTCCAGAAACAAAAAATACTCGCACGAAAGGCAGCATGAAGCTCTTTGGGCGTACTGAACAACGTTCAAGACGACCATGAATACAACACCATACGTGTTGGTGTTTGGCACAGAAGCAGTACTCCTGCTGGAAAAAGAACTCCCCTCTTTACGAGTAGTGGTTCGATACGAGCTGACAAATGAAGAAAATGCTCATCTTCGCCTTGAGTAGCTCGATACCCTCGACGAAACTCACCTTATAGCACAGCAAAATCTGGAGGCTTATAAGGCAAGGTTGACACCATCATACGAAAAACTGACCAGGCCAAGAACGTTCCGTCAAGACGAACTCATGCTAGTCGTCAAAAGACCAATGATCCCCAATCGTGCAAAATGGAGGAAGTTTGAGCCGAACTATGAAGGCCCGTACATTATAGACAAAGTCTACCAAGGTGGAGCCTATCTGCTCATGGATATCCATGGCGAAAGACCCTTCCGACTAATAAATGGCTGATTCCTCAAAAAGTACTACGCTTGAAGAGTCATGACTTAGGTCAATGATAAATGACGACACTTGTGTCCACTCGCTATCTTCATGAATCAGAACTCTGAGAGTAGTATTCAAAAAACTTCGCCTCAAACACGGAGACAACGGACCGAGATGTCCCTAAACTAACAACAGACCGAGATGTCCCTAAACTTACAATGGACCGAGATGTCCCTAAACTAAAACATTGCCTCAAACATTGCGATAATGGACTGAGATGTCCCTAAACTAGTGCGTCGCCTCAAATATGGCGATAATGGACCGAAATGTCGCTAAACTAGCGCATTGCCCCAAATACGGCGATGTGATCTCTTAAGATCTATATTGCAATTGAAGTCGCAATGGCGAGGGTTGCAACCCAAGTCCCACGGCAAACAGATGGGCACCTGCAGTGAAATTACTTTCAGGAGTTCCATTGCCCCAAAAAAGGGTATGTCCACAAGAAAAATAAGTACGGATGAAAACCCGAAAGGGCGCCGTGAGTAAAAACAGCAGGACTGCCGGCGAGCTTTGTGAAAACCCGAAAGGGCTTGATCTTGTTAGGAAAAAAGGGTATGTCCACAAGCAAAATGGTTACGGATGAAAACCCGAAAGGGCACCGTAAGTAAAAACAGTTGGACTGCCGGCGAGCTTTGCGAAAACTCGAAAGGGCGTGATCTCGTTAGAAAAAAAACCTGCGTGAGATCCTTATGACTCACAAAGGAGCAACACACTTAGGAACCCCTACGATTCCTAAGGAGAAATTACACTTGCGAGATCTCACGACTTTTAAGGAGAATTTCCCCCCTATGAGACCTTTACGGCTCATAGGATTCAAAAGCCTTAAACTACAGGAATCTAAACATGTTCTTAAGCCGTCATATTCTCCTAATATTACCCTACAGACGGTCCAATATCGACCCTTGTATACAATCTACGGGTACAAATAAATATATCCCCCACCATGTTCCACAAATGACGAGAAATGTCCTCATATGGTGAACACCACATGTAAGTTTTCTCGACTTATAAGGAGAAAATACTCTTGCAAGATCCTTACGACTTACAAGAGAAAAGATCACTTAGGAATCCCCACGATTCCTAAGGAGAAAATATACCTATGAGATCCTCTCGACTCGTATGGAGAAATATCTTTATGAGACCCTTACGGCTCATAAAGTCAAAAAGCCTTAGTCGACAGGATCCTAACCCTGTTTGCTAAGCCATCTTTGTTCAAATCGACAAAGGCAAATGATGATTCTCTCCTGGAAATATCCCAGTTGTAGTGATGCTGATGCCTAAATAGGTATCAAATTTCAAGTCCTCTCACGGCAAATGATGATTCGCTCCTGGCAATATCCCAGAGGTAGCGATGATGATACTAAGATTAGTATCAGACTTCAAATTCCCCACTTAAAAAAATCCAAAATGTTTGGGCAACTCGCAATAAAATGCAGCGAGTAAAAATAAAGAAAATATATAGCCGAAATGATTGGGCTCCACGATAAATAGCCGAAATGATTGGACAATCGTGACTTTCGCGATATAAAATGCTGAAAAGATAGAGTATCACGGAAATAAAAAAAATAATAAGATAAATTTCCTCTGTCCTAGAAGTATGTCCATATTGACTCTTATATACGATCCATAGGCACAAATAAAGGAAAAGGGAACCATATTTTCCCACCACACTTCGTCAAAAGGAGCTCCGAGTCTCGACGGTAGATATACAACCTCGAGACTATCCATGTGTCCCCTTCCTCATTCCAGCAGGGGTAGACACAAAAATCAAACAAAAATGGAGTGACGACAACATCCTATGTAACAAATCTGAAATCACTGTACAAAATTTTTCATTTTAATGTACAGAAGAGAGTATAGCAGCCTGAGTTTGAGTTATAAGTTACTTTTGCTAAATAAAACAAGAAATAACTTGTAGCTCACTGGTAAAGCCCTTGTACTGCTGTGGCATAGCCCTGTGTTTGATTCCCATTAGCCACAATATTTTTTTTGATTTTTTCTTTTTAACTTTTTGGAAGCCCAAAAGATTGTACGTGCAATACACAAGAAAAAGAAAAGTCGGAAAAATCAAACATGTCGAAAATGGAGTAAACACTGAGAAGTACATGTGGCACCAATCCAGAGACCCAACCCTAACAAATGACCGGCGGATCTTGCTTTGGGCTGGCGCCGACGGTTCGATGGTGACCAAATGTCCCCGGGCTTTGCACACTAACCCCTTCAGCTACCCTTAATCCCTCTGCACTGTTTGATTTCCCTGCAATCAAACAGAGACCCTTCATTTCACAATTTATCAAAATTTTAATACTTTTTAATCCACATTTTCAATTCCAAAACCCTAATACTCCACTATAAATACTACCCCATGTCTTAGCCCTTCACCATTCTGAAAATTCTAGACAAAACTCTCAAAAAATTCCTAAGTACAAGTAGAGTAAAGAGGAGTTAACAAACGATCAACTTCCAGCGAAAATCAAAGCAACATCCGAAGCTCCCGCGACACCCTAAAGCTTTCCTACTCTTCCCCCCCTCTTCTTAGCATAATCAAACGGTAAGTCTCTCTCAATCTCTTTTCTTCATTGAAATCCCATTTCAAAACTTATATCGGTAAGTGGAGTTAATACTGATATCTATTTCTAAACCCTTGAAATTTACCTTTTTCCTATATATTGTTCATCCAAATTCTTACACAATACTTGTAATCTTAATTATAAATGTTTAGAATGAATTTTAATCTAGAATTCCATGCAAAATAACTTTAATTTAAGTTTTTCATTTAAATACCATGAACTTTAAATATCATTTTTTTAGTTTTGTTAAAATAATACCTTTAGGAAAACTTCACAGGATAATGACCTACCCCACACGCACACATGGTTCCATAGCACGATATCTCTTTTATGTGAATTTTTGTTACGAAGACATTATTACAAGAAAATACCACTTACTATAAAAACCGGATTTCTTTTAAACGGTGTTTTAAATTCCTTTGTGATTATTCCTCTAGAACCCTTGTTAGGGGACCTGCTAATGGATGGTGCGGATTATCGCACATCCTTGGGCTAGTAGAGCGATATGCAAATCTTCTTACGGAGCATTTGGTTTCGAAAGGTTTTAAATACAGTTTTTAAGAAAAACGCATTTTTCTAATTAAATAAATTTAATTTTTAATAATTATAAAAAAAATTACAAATCCATATTTTAAAAATATAATAAACTTATTTTTTCAAAAAAATTGAAAGAAGAACAAGTTTCAATAAAATACCCCCAAATTACCAAAAGACAACTCTTTTCAATAAAATATCATGAACTTTCCAAAGCTAAAGGCTTATCTCTAAAATACCTCAAATCCTTAAAACTCATGCTCAAGAAAACTTTAATAATATAAATAAATCATCGAGGTTTATTTTTAACTATAATATAATATTTTTCATAAAACCCCCTCGAGTTATATAAAACAATATTTAATGACTTTAGTAAATATAGGTTTAGGCGGGATCAATTCTCTTGAGCCCAAGGGAGCCCGAGAAAGTGAGTGCTTTCCTATTTAAGGTAGACAACATAATGGAGTTATCAATGGTAATTGTCTTGGAAAAAACACAAATTCTGCCGTCCATGTGTAGCAGTTACCGATGACTCCCGAACCAAATTCAAGATCTAAATCAGTTTATAAGTATCTGACTCAGTCAGAGTCTAATCTAAACCTGAATCCAAAGTCAAACACAAACACTTGATCATGAACATGAATACTTTAATTCAAACAATAATATCAAACATGACTTAACTTGACTGAACCAGGGTTACAACTTAACATGCATTTAACATGAATACCAGAATACCATGGTAGCTATTTAAACTGATTTGAATTGAACCATGAATACAACTTGACATGAATACAAGAATACTTGACACGAATACATGATATTGACATGAACTCAATCTTGCAACTTGATGTATTCATGGATTTGAGCAAGACCGGTAATTTTAACTATAATGTAGAATACATAGGGTGTGGAGTAGTTCATGTGTGAATCCAACAAAATCTCAGGAGTCCCACTAGATCATGAATCCATATCTACTAACACAAGCAAGCTATCATGAGGGCCCGCGTTTCCTTGCTCCTTGATTACAGCCTGTTGAGTTTGGAATAATTCAACACTAGATTGAAGTCCCGTTAGTAACACTTGATTCGGGCCAGTGGTTCCTTACCCCTGAATTACAGCCTGTTGGGTTCGAGAACACTCTTGAGATAGATTGAAATTCATCCTTGAACTTACGTTAAAGTAGTATAACCAAGTAGAGACCTATTAAGACACTTACATTCACTGCATGTTCATTATACCTATACTACACGGTCATGTTATACTATGCTCATGCTACCTTTCCCATGATATATATATAGATAGATAGATAGATATAACTACATGCTAAATAAAATTGCCATGTTTACATTAAACGATATGCTGAGACACCATACCTCATAATCAATTGTTCATGATATATACATTTTTCTTTTATACTTTATGCTTCACACCTATTCCTTAAGGACTTACCGAGCGAAAGTTCGCTGACGGGCATTCCACCCACCTTTGTTTTCTTGGAATATTCGTCAGATACTGTGGAGACTGAGGAGGTAGACATCTCAGAAGACGAGCACGATCAGATCGCGACCCAGGCCTACACCAGTTATCTTTTTATCAGTTTATGTATGCCATCGGTTTAAGCATTTCTTTTCTTGTATTTTCTTTCAGTTGAAAACATGTATTGTAAATGAATCAAGTTGAATGTAAATAAAGTTGTTGAATTCTTAGTCTCATGTTAATTTTCTTGTCGTTTTATATTGCTTCATTTACGCTTAGCGTATTTATTCCGGGAAGTGACCTTCTCGAAATAAATACGTCGCGGGCTTTTCACGTGCTTGCTTCCGTCTACTGGGAAGCGGGGCATGACATCCTAGCTTCAGGTCTTAATGGCAACATCTAAAACCTAGAGATCACCCCGACGTTCTTCTCATTCCAGCAAGATGCAGACACAACGTCAACAAAAGACCCAAGGGTCAAAGCAAAAATAGAGCCATGGAAAAATCCTAGCTCCGAGTCTTGACGGTACATATACGACTTAAAGACTATCCAGGCGTTCCTTCTCATGCTAGCAGGATGTGGACACAACTATCAAATGAAATTGGAGCAATGACATATTCCTAGCTCCGGACTTCAACTGCAATACATACAGCATAGAGGTCCTACAAATGTCTACCCTACTTTAGCAATGAATCGGTGCGACATCGTCAAAGCAAAAAAACCGAAAAAAACAAAGTGACGACATATTCCTAGCTTCGGGTCTTGACGCCAACTCATATAAAACCTAAAAGACCATTGGAGATTATCCCACCCAGAAGGGTGCGGTTATGACTCATCGGGGCTCCAAATTGAGCCTAACCTCAAGTAAAAAGCGTCATAAAAAATTCCTGACGCTTGCTCTTCCGACGGTAATATGACCTAAGGAGATTACTCGAAAACGTCTTATCCAACCCACAAAGGGATCAGAGACACGACAGTTGCGGTGCTACTCGAACATCGGCTTAAAGACTGCATATTGAGGAATATATCAGCAAACGCGACGGTACCACGGACTAAAACCCTAGGACCACAAACCTAACGGACCCCTGTCATAAAGAATAGGGGTTATCTAGATACAACGTTAGGATAAGTTTTCTTGTAAACCCAAGGGTGGTAAAATAAAAATACTCTGAAATGAGTACATAAACTAAAGACTTCGAAATGAGTGAATAAACTACACACTCCGAAATGAGTAAATAAACTAGAGACTCTGAAATGAGTGAATAAACTACACACTCCGAAATGAGTACATAAACTAGAAACTCTGAAACGAGTGAATAAACTGCAGACTCCGAAATGAGTGCATAAACTACTTCGCACCAGATCAAGACATCAAGAAAAAGGTCGAAATTCTAAAAGTTATACATGATACGCCAACCCGAAACCAGCCATATGCCATGCATTACTTTACTCACGGGTATACCTCCATGAGCAAGGTAGTAGGGGGAAGCATTTATTCACATCAGTTCAGTGTTCACCTATATCTAGATGCATGTTTGAACGAGAAATAACATTGAAAGTATGCTTATTTATGTGTGCGTGTATGTGCACTACATATGTGCGCATCATTGGCATGCGTACGCAACAGAAACTCCTAAGGATGAAGTGCAAAAGTATATATGCAGAGGAAAGATGCCCACGTGGATATGTGCTTGGGGTGAAACATCCAGCGGTCAACAATAAAGAAACATATTTAAATAAACAATTTATTCCTTAGGAAAAAGATCACCCAACACGGGATCAAAAGTGCAAGGGTTTACAAAACTATGAATAAAGTTCTCTAAAGCCATCTCAGCCTTCTCCACCATGTCTAAGCGGCGATCTTTGCGAGGAGTCGCTCTCCATAGGTCAGAGCCGTGCCCATTAGCAAAGATAGACATGATGGCCCGCTAAGCCCGTATCTGGCTTAGCAACTGAACAGAGCGATCCCTTAGAGGCTGGGTAATCAATCTGCCTCATGAAAGCACTCGATCATGTCCTCCGCTGCGTTGAGCATCACCGGAGTCATCTCCGCTGGATGAGGGGGGATGTCAGCAAGCATGGACAGGAAGATCATCCGGAGCCAAATGGAGCCGATAGGAAGTGGAGACCCTCTACGAGTCATGAGCTTGTATATCACCGTGTCGCATTAGTCTTATGTAAGAATGGGAAACCAAGCGTGCGGCAAAACAAGGAACGATTTCCTCGATAGGCACTTCCCATGGTTGCCGATGAGCATGTGGACGATTGCAAGGCATGACTCTTGGTCTGTTAAAAATGGTTCTCTCCTTGTGAAGAAGAAGGAAAACATTGCTTCAGATTATAAAGAGAAGCATTTACGTCTAGGCACAGAAAATGTTGTGCATGGTGGAACTATTCCCAAGTCCTGACAAAAAGGGAATAGGAAAAGAAAGAGTTGACTCATGAAAAGAGGAGCAAGAAGGCGAAATGATTCCTTCGTATATAGTAGCAGCGCCTCACATGCATAATACGTGAGCGTCGGCACTAGTTTTCTTTCAGGGTTAAGCCCTATAGCAGCGCCTCACGTGCATAACACGTGAGCATTGGCTCTAGTTTTTTTTAGGTTATGTCCTACAGCAGTGCCTCACGTGTATAACATGTGAGCGCCGGCACTAGTTCTTTTATATAAAAGCACCTCACGTGAAGCACATGTGAGCGTTAGCGTAAGAAAAAGGGGGAATTTGTCATTCAAACTTCAAAAGAAATTTATACATTAGTAATGAGGATGATAAAAAAACAAACATCATCAAAATGTATACAATAGTAAGAAACTGTACTCCGGACATGGATTCTCAAACTCAAAAGCAAGTTTGAGCAATGCACGTTCAGCCTCATTAATCATCTTTTTGTGCATCTTCTCTCGGATGCAAGCGTCAGGGTCACCACATATGTCCTTCACCCTCTGATATGCTGATACTATTGCTTTCTGTTGAAAGACGTGCAAGATGGCAACAAGATTATCATTCCGTTTCTTCAAGATCAACCCCATCATATATACAGAATGCACATTGTCTTCAGCATCATCGAGTGCTTGAAGTGGTATAGCACCCAGGTATAGATTTCCAGATCGACTCAACGACGATCTTGAAAAGGGCAGAACGGCGGGGGAGCAATCAACCGTTGTAATCTTCGAAGCGACGCATTACCTCAATGCATTGAGCGTCAATAAACTCCAGGCCTTGACAGCGACTTTGCATGCGAATCTCCTCGTAAGAGATAATCTCTTCAAGATCATGCAGAAGACCAGCCATGGTACCTAAAAAGAAAAACCAGTGGAGAGTTAGTGATTGACATATTAAAATCACTAAAGTTTAAAAGAAGAATCCGTGGGCTCCATAAAATCAAGATGGCGGCTCGTCAATAATGAGACATGCGCCCATTGTGAGAATTCAGAAGGATTCTCATTAAATGAATAATCCCATTGAGCAGTGGAGTTAAAAACTCCCAATGTTCTCGAAAAGCGAGTTCTGCAACAAATTCAAATCTGTAAGAAGGGTGTTAGAAGCCTAAAAAGGAATATAAAGGGGAATAAAATTCCCAAAAAGTTCAAAAATTTCTCAGAGCTAAGCTCTGTAAGACAAAATGGAATTAAATTTCTCAGATAATGGGATTAAATCCCAGAAAACCCCCATGTTAGAGACAGATGCGAAATATATTGGAATTGAATTCCAGAAACCCCCAAAGATTAAGATCAATGATAGGGTAAAACCCTAAGAAGAGAACTAACGATTCTCAGGAATGCCCATTGATTTGAGACCCACGGTCTACTCGAAAAAGGGGGAAAGTTCTTTTTAAGATCTCTGAGAGATCATTTCAAAAAAAAAGAGTGCCGAGCTCTGTTAATGGGTTAAAAATCCAAAACAAAAAACGAGGTTCTTTTAAGGGTTAAATTCTGTCCATAATCCTTACCAATTTTTTTTGTGTGGCAGAGTTTAACTCTGAGTTATGTGGGGAGAGATCTAAGATCTGGGAAACGACAATTAAATTCTCCAAAGAAAGGAAGGTTCAAGAAAGAAGATGAAGAAATGATAGTCATTTCAAGAGCCAAAGACCCAATTTACAGAATTTGAAGGGACGGTTCAACTCCCTAGAAGATCTAGCAATGGAAAAAGTGACACCGTTGCACTCACGTGTGAGCCACGTGAGAACAACGGTGGGGGGCATTTGTTCCCCCAATATTTAAACATAATAAAAGAGCTAAGCTCTGTTAAATTTAATGAGGCAGCGCCTCGCGTGCTTCCCACGAGGACGCCATCGCCAACCCTTAGGGTAGAATCCTATGATGGCGCCACACGTGAAGCTCGTGTGGACGCCAATGTGCGAAGCACAGGAGTGCCTATCATAAATAAGAATTAAATTCTTAAGAGGCGCCCATGTGGACAACATGTGAGCGTCGGCGCCCATGTAGAATGAAGTTCTATATGGAGATATTCCCTAAAAATTGGGATACTCTCTATTAAACAGAGTCGTTGGATAAAAAATCCAATGGCGATGATAAATTATCAAATAATAGAATAAAATTCTATTAAGAGAAATTATTCCTCTAATCTTTCTAAATGAACAGAAAATTGTTGGATCCAAAATCCAATGAGATGGGAAAATATTTCCCTATATCTTTCTAAACAAAGAAAGATGTGCTCTATATAACAGAGAGCCCTTGGATTAAAAATCTAATGGTGATTAAAAATCACCGTTTAACAGAATAAAATTCTGTATATGGGGAAATATTTTCCTAATCCTGTTAAAAACAAGAAGACGTATTCTGCAAAATAAAAATCCTTAGATTAAAGATCCAACGGTGGGTAAAATTCCCCAAACAATTTTTGAGACCAATTAAATCAATTGGAATCTCTCGATAAGAGATTTTCTCAAAAACTAATTAACATTTTACCTCCAATATATAAACGATCCGAGACTTCAAGTAAACACACGGACATATAGAGGGAACCCTCATAAGCTTCTGCAAAAAATACAGAAGGCTCTCAAAAGCAACAGAGAATTTAATTCTCAATAGAGAAGAAGATCTTTTTTCTCTCAAATCCTAGGTAAAGAAACCGCAGAGATCAAAACATCTCCTTTACCTATCATAGCATACCCAAGGGTTTTTCCTTTCTCAAGAACTTAGTTTTTCTGTGGATCTGAGATCCACAAGACAAGTCGCTCACAAGTTGATTCTCATCGGGAAGATCTTGTTCTTGAGAATCAAATATTCAGAAAAGAACTAGGTTAAAAAGAAAGAAAAAAGAAAAAGAACATATCCTATAGGAATTTAATTCCTCTGAAAATAGAGTTTAACCCTAAAAGAAACTTAGTTCTTATAAGAGAAAAAACATAAGAACTTAGTTCTTAAAGAAAACCCGATCCCACATCTTCAAAACAAAGATCTTGGTGATCATTAATGGTCAAAATGCCATTAACAGAGATTCAATCTCTAAAAAAGAAAAGAGATTGGCTCCTCACATGCTTCCCACGTGGGCGTCTTCAACAGATTTCCAAAACAAAGGGAAATCAGTGCATCATATGAAAAACACGTGGGCGCCCAAAATAGAAAGCCAGCGCCTTACATGAAATGCACCATAAAATAGATTAATGATACTTTTGAGTCTATAATCCTCGGGCCAATGGTATAGCTAAAGCTTTCAATAAGATCTTGACAAAGATTATAAAAAAGACGGTGTTCAGAAACAAAAAGGACTGGCATGAAAGTCTGCATGAAGCTCTCTGGGCATACAGAACAACGTTCAAGATGGACACGAATATAACACCATACGCATTGGTGTTCGGTACGGAAGCAGTGCTCCCATTGGAAATAGAACTCCCTTCTCTACGAGTAGATGCTAGATATGAGCTAACAGATGAAGAAAATACTCATCTTAGGCTTGAGGAGCTCGATGCACTTGACGAAACCCGGCTTATAGCACAGCAAAATCTGGAGGCTTATAAGACAAGGATGACACGGTCATAAGAAAGGTTAACCAAGCCGAGAACATTCTGCCAAGGCGAACTCGTCCTGGTTGTCAAAAGACCGATGATCCCCAATCGTTCAAAGCGGGGGAAGTTCGAGCCAAACTATGAAGGCTCATACGTCATAAACAAAGTTTACCAAGGTAGAGCCTACCTGCTCATGGATATGCATGGCGAAAGACCCTTCCGCCAATAAACGGCTGATTCCTAAAAAAATACTATGCTTGACGAGTCATGAATTAGGTCAATGATAAATGACGACGCTTGTTCCCGCTCGCTATCTTCCTGAGTCAGAATTCTGATGGTAGTATCCAAAAAACTCCGACGCCCCGAAATATGGTGATATTGGACCGAAAGATCCCTAAACTAATGTGTTCCCCCAAACACGGGAATAATGAACCGAAACGTACTTAAACTAACAATTGACCAAAACATCCTTAAACTAATATTCGTCCCAAATATGAGAATGTTGGACCGAAATGTCCTTAAACTAACATTCACCCCCAAAACGGGAATGTTGGACCGGAACGTCTTTAAACTAGCATTTCGCCCTAAAATACGGTGATAATGGACCTTCATGGCCTTAAACTAACACGTTTAGCCTTACGGTGAATCCTCACCCTGATTACCGTATAGAATCCACGGGCATAAACGATTCATAACCATGATGTAGTCCTTAGAAAAAGATCGGGGCCTACAGCTAATGGCGCAATACCTTACTGGCCACATAAAAAAAAGTATGTCCACAAGCGAAATGAGTACAGATGAAAACCCGGAAGGGTGCCGTGAGCAAAAACAGTAGGACTGCCAGCGAGCTAGTGAAAATCCGAGAGGGCAAGAACTCGTAAAAAAAACTTACAAATCTCTCACTACTTTATAAGAAGAAAGCACCTGCGTGAGATCCTTACCACTCGCAAAGGAGTAACACACTTGGGAATCCATACGATTACAAATGAGAAAATGCACTTACGAGATCCTCACGACTCATAAGAAGAATATACTCCCTATGAGATCCTCATGGGTCAATGGATTCAAAAGCCTTAAATTACAGGGATCTAAACATGTTCTTAAGCCATCAAAACCCTACAAAACTTTCTTACCCAACAGGCGGTCTAATATTGACCCTTGTATACAATCCACGGACATAAATAAATATTCTCCCACCTAGTTTCACCAATAGCGAGAAATGTCCCCATATGGTAAGCAACAATTGTAAGTCCTCTCGACTTACAAGGAGAAAATACTCTTGTAAGATCGTTACGACTTATAAGAGAAAAAAACACTTGGGAATCCTCATGACTCCTAAGAAGAAAATACACCTACAAGATCCTCTCGACTCGTAAAGAGAAATACCTTTATGAGACTCTTACGACTCATAAAGCCAGAAAGCCTTAGTCGACAGGATCCTAACCCTATTTGCTAAGCTACCCTTGTCTAAACTAACGAAGACAAATGATGATTCGCTCCTGCCAATATCGCAGTTGTAGCGATGATGATGCCTAAATAAGTATCAAATTTCAAGTCCTCTTACGACAAATGATGACTCGCTCCTGGTAATGTTACAGTGGTAACGATATTGATGCCAAGATTGGTATCAGATTTCGAATGCCTAACTCAAAAAAAAATGATAGGACAACTCGCAATAAAAAAATAGCGAGTGATTAAAAAAATGATATGACATAGCCGAAATGATAGGGCAACTCGTAATAAAAAACGGTGAATGATAAAAAAAATAAATGACACTGTCGAAATTATTAGGCACCGCGATAAATAGCCGAAATGATTAGGCAATCACGACTTCCGCGACATAAAAGCTGAAAGATAGAGCATCGTGGAAAGAAATAAAAAATAAATTAAAAAAATGAAAATGAAACTTTTCTGCCCTGCAAGTATGTCCATATTGACTCTTGTATACAATCCATGGGTATAAATGAAAGAAAGGGAACCATATTTTCCCACCATACTTCATCAAAAGGGGAACTAAGTCTTGACGGTTCATATACAACCTAGAGACTATCGCGGCATTTCTTCTCATTCCGGCAGGATGCAGATGCAACGTCATCATCAGAAAAAAAAGTCCCAAGGGTCAAAACAAAAATGGAGTAATGGCAAAATCCTAGCTCCAAGTCTTAATGTTAGGTATACAACCTAGAGACTATCCTGGCGTTCTCCCTCATTTCAGCAGTGTGCGGATGCAACTATCAAATGAAATTAGAGCAATGCTGTATTCCTAGCTCCGGATTTCAATTACAATATATACAGTATAGAGGTCTTATAAATGTCTACCCTACTTCAGCATAGAATCGGCACGACATCATCAAAGCAAAAACGAAGTGACAGCATATTCATAACTTTGGGTCTTGACGGTATTACATACAAAGCCTAAAGACCGTTGGAGATCATCCCACCCTAGAAGGGTACGGTTATGACTCATCGGGGCTCCAAATTGAGCCTCACCTCAAGTAAAAAGCGCCACGGAAAATACCTAACGCATGTTCTTCTGACGGTAATATAAATACTCCAACCTAAGAAGATTACTTGAAGACGTCTTGTCCAGCCTCAGAAGGGATCAGAGATATTCCAGTCGCCGGGCTACTCGAACATCAGCTTAAAGACTGCATATCGAGGAATACATCAGCCAACGTGACTGTACGATGGACCTAAACCCAGTATCACAAACCTAACGGACCCCTGTCATATAAGAATAGGGGTTATCTACATACAACGATAGGATAAGTTTTCCTTTAAACCCAAGGGAGGTAAACTAAAAACACTCCGAAATGAGTACATAAACTTGAGACTCCGAAATGAGTGAATAAACTATAAACTCCGAAATGAGTGAACAAACTAGAGACTCCGAAATGAGTACATAAACTACTTCACGACAGATCAAGATATCAAAATACATAAGAGTGCATGCGAATAAAAAATGTATATTCTTTATTCATGAATCAAAATGTTTGAAAGATACAATTTGTAAAGAAAAAAGGGATACAATTGTAGCCTCTAAAAGGGCGGGGCTTTTAATAAAGCGGCGACCCGTTCATTCTCTTGCCGTAGCTCATTCTCACGCTCCACTATTGCGGCTAGCATTGCTTCGACTTGAACTCGTTGTTTCAAGCATGAAGAAAGCTTCTTAGAAATTTCCTACTTAGTAATTTCGAAGCGCTGCATTCCTCACTCAGTAGAGTCAAGGTCCTGCCTCAACGCCATTCCTTCATAAATGCATCGATGAAGGTTTTAAAAGATAATTTGGATCCATGCAGCATTCGCTTTTACCTGGGCACGTAATTGGCTTGACTTGCTAAAAGCCGTTTCATGCTCCTTCTGCTTCAGGACTAGTTTCTGCTCGTAATATTGAATGGAAGCGACACTTTGTTCGATCCACACGATCAATTAAGCCTTTGAGGATAATGCCTCAGGTGTAAGATGTTTGCGCTCGATCTCATGTAGGCAAGCCTCAATTTGCTTATAATAATTAACCCAGATGCGGATGAAATCTTCATTATGGAAAGTCACAAGAGTCGTTAGTATAGGGTTGACTTCATCCGCAAAATCCGCAACAGAAATGAGAACCTCTACACTAAGGTCTTCGATAAATTCTCTTAGCATGCACCTACTATTTGCTGCGCCTCTGGAAAATTGGCGTTTAGCGAAGGGCCCTGCGAGCATAGAAATGCGGGACTTAAAAGGAACCAAAACCAGTGGAGCTGCTACAAAATAAGACATGTATAAAGACGGGTCAGATTTCAACCTAAAATAAAAAAAATGAACAAGATCTAATCTACCAATAGTTGAAAGTGGCAAATCGGGGAGAACAGAGAGCTCAGCCATTTCTTCGTCTTCTCCTTCGAACCGTAAGACTGTAGTCAGTATGGGAAAAACTGATTAGAGAAGTATTACTCGTAGAAAGATAAAATTATAAATGAAAGATATACTAACCAACGCCAGAAGGAAGGACATATCCTGATTAGAAGGCGAAGTGCGAGGCTAACATTTGGCACAGATGGTTGAAAAGCACTCTACAACAATATACGATAAGAAATTAATCTAAGGAGTAATATCAATACTGAAACGAAGAAATAAAAAAATTTGAAGGAAAATCACCTTCCGTCGCTGAGCCCGAGAAAACTCGGGGAGCTGCAAAAAAGATAGGTGGAACAGCAACAGTCATGGTGATAGCTGACGGGGGTTCTTCAATCAGCAGATCGCCAGAGTTTACCGTGCCTATATCAGAAATAAAGGAAACTTTAGCGAATGTGTCTGGAAGAATTAAGGATCCAAAAGTAATAGCACGGAAGATACCTGTGGGTTGCATAAGAATCGACGGTGTGGAAACCATGGTTGTATCTGGAGCGTCACTAGTTGCAACAACCTCTTCGACTTCCATCACCATTGGGAAGACGGATTCAACACCTGCCCCTTATCCCCCGAATCAATAAGGGCTGTCGTTATGCTAGCATCATCCGTGGATACTGAGGATCCACCGGGAGAAGGAATGGCAGCTGGAGTAGTGTCAGACTCAAAATGAAGGCCTGTCGCCCAGAATCTCCAAATGCTGGCACCTCACCCGCGGCGCTGGCACCTAAACTTGTCCCTGTTGTATCATTCAAGGAAAAATGCGTTATAATTCCAATAAGATGCTATGGAAAGAAACTTAGAAAAGTAAATAAGTCCTACCAAGTTTCGTTAAAGTGTCATGCGTTGTCTCCCTCTGAAGTAAATGTTCAGCCTCTTCATGAGCTGCACGCGCGATCTGCCTGTGATCGGTTGACAATGTAAGTCGATGTCACACAGCTAACAAGGTTTGTGGGAAGGAAGAATTTACAAAAAATGATTTTAATACGAGTAACATTGACTAAACTTCCAAGATCATTCAGAAACCTTAACTAACTATACTCACAAGGTTCTAAGCTAATATGATGGTGTTTTATACCTTGATGATTCTAGTCCTTCGGGTCTTCTTCTCCTCTTCTTGAGCTCCGAGAAGGTACGGATTGCGCTTGATCGTTGGCCTCCTCGTGTCAAAGAAGATCCACCCGAGAGTCTATGGCTCAAGCTCTAACCTCAAGAGTGAGGTAACTAAAGTACGTAGATTTCTAATCTAGATAGCTTAGAAGATGTAGAGAGTTAATTGGACTATTTTATCTCAAAGAACCCTAGGATTCACAACACATGTGAGGGTTAGGGTTTGAGGAAGAAGAAGGAGAGGAATAGAGAGAGAATACAAAGTTCATATTGATGCTAGAATGAGCAAGTGAAGAATGGCTGCCTTTTTCCAATAATCAAGCATGCAATATTTTTTCATAGAAAAATGCAACCATGCTTGAATAGTAAAGTTAAACGAATAAAAAAAAATAACGCATGCTTCAAACCATGCCACAAATATCTCCATTTTCCACCTCATTATCTATTTTACCAAAAATAGATATAACCAAAATGAGGTGTCCCCATCTAGAAGCATTTCTTGTAAAATTATAAGAATGCCCTCACCGTATATACATACCCGTATTCGTACTGCAAAAAATATGAATACCGAGTGATAAAGATAATACAATAATATAATACTAGAATGCGGTTTAATCCTAAGCCCACTTGTATTATCCGTCCGAACAACATTCGTGTAGCTAGTACATGTATATGATCGGAACCCTGCACATAAAACCATACGGCCTCTGCATCGTTTCTCCTGAACTAGGGAAACCCTCTGTATGGGACTCTAAAGACTCGACAGTATGCTGGCAGTAGATTTAACCACAAGTCCGTCAGTGGCACTAGATGTACGTAACGGCTATCTAGGTACCTGTCGAAAAGAAGGCCGATGAGCAAACTCATCTGAACCCCTACTGAGCATGTCCGTGAAAATCTCCGTATAGCCCGGTCTGTTCTTCTGAGAGTATCGCATGTCGGGCCTAGGGGTGGATCACGTCAGACCCCTAATAACCTGACAAGTCATGCCGATGTGGCTCAAGACCATCCGAGAATCTACTGGTCTAACTACCAGTAATTCTCAATCCGCCCTGGCCAGGGACTTATGGCGTTGGCCAACCGAACACAGCGCGATATTGAATCCTTATACCGGGAGAGACGAATCCCCAACAATCGCTCACTGCCTCCATGTGGCTCGGGACTGTATCCAACTAAAACCTGTTTGCACGACTCGGTAGAGTCATGGTAAGGTAGTAATCATAGAACAGTAGGAACTCACAAAAAAATGACAACCTCATGTCGACAGACTACCTGCACTCATGTCACCAGAGAACTGCTATCTGACGTTAGGTATAATACCATCTAGCCAGTTCTCGGCGAGTCCGTCCAGAGAACTGCTATCTGACGTTAGGTGCACCTCACCAATGGCCGCGGGACTAATCATCACCCCTAGTCTGGGTTTAGATATGTATACAATAGTCTACTCTGGAGTATCAATGCCCTGTCTTAATACTCCCACGACTAGGGACATTTTAAGGATGTGCTTATCGACTACCAAGCTCCCTTAAGTACGATTTCCATCACAACGCTGGTAGTCAAGCAAAGATCCTACGGGCTTTATCAACATGTATACGAGATATAAAATAACAAGTAAAACATATCACTTGTTAAGATAAAAACAAACCAAATAACATACTGTCATATCAAGCAAGATTTTCCTGTATATACATATCCCTAGCATCCTATACAATGAAGGCCTCTAGGGTATACATATCAAACAATCTCCCACTTGACATAAGGCCTGTAATTGGCGTATTAAGTACCCAACGTCTGCACAAAAGCCAGTTGTTGGCGTACCACATACCCAACATCTCGAACGGTCTCTCGAACTGGACACGAGGGATGGCCCTCGTGAATGGATCTGTCCTATTATCCTTTGTATCTACTCTCCGTATCTTGATCTCTTGGCGATCCACGATCTCCCTGATCATGTGATACCGTCTCAAGATACGTCTGGATTTCTGATGGGACCGTGGTTCCTTTGCCAAAGCCAGGGCTCTATTGTTATCGTAATACAAAGGTGTTGGATTAGTAATGGATGGAACCACCTGAAGTTCAGAAATGAACTTCCTCATTTAGACTGCCTCTTTTGCGGCATCATTAGCAGTGATGTACTCAGCCTCCATCGTCGAGTCTGCTACGGTGTCCTGTTTGGAACTCTTCCAACAGACCGCCCCTCTGTTGAGGTTAAACACATAACCCGAGACGGATTTAGAGTCATCTTTATCACTTTAGAAGCCAGAGTTGGTAAAAACCTCGATCTGGAGGTCCCCATTATCGTACACCAAGAACATCTCCTTAGTCCTTCTTAGGTACTTAAGAATGTTCTTTATCGCTATCCAATGTTTCTTACTTGGTTTGGACTGATACCTGCTTACGACGCTAAGTGCGTAAGCTACATCTGGTCTGTACGGTGTCAATGTACCTCGACTATGAAAGTCCCAACATTAATGTACGAGACATCACCCAAGTCTTTCATAAAGAATTTTTGTGACAAGAACAGCTTGGCCGATTGTAGCATAGGAATATCATTTCCTATCAGGAGAATTTCATCTACGTATAAAACGAGGAATACCACAGTTCTCCCTACAATCTTTGTATAAATACAAGGTTCATCTTCATTTTTGATAAAGTCAAATTCCTTGACCGTGTCATCAAGGAAGATGTTCCAACTCCGTGATGACTGCTTTAATCCTTAAATGGATTTAAGCAACTTTCACACCTTTCTGCTGCTCCCACTGTCTACAAAACCCTCTGGTTGATCCATGTAAACACACTCTTCTAAACTTCCATCCAGAAAAGAGATTTTAACATCCATCTGCCAGATGTCATAGTCATGGAAGCAGCAATAGCAAGTAGGATTCGAATGGATTTAAGCATATCTACTGATGAAAAAGTTTCGTCATAGTCCAATCCTGGTCTTCGAAGAAAACCTTTAGCAACAAGTCTAACACTGCAGGTTTCTACCTGACCATCTGCACCAATCTTCTTTTTGAAAATCCATTTGCATCCTATGGGTTTTACCCCAGTAGGAGCAAAATCCAAAGTCCATACTTTGTTTGTGTACATGGATTCCATCTCGGATCGCATAGCATCCAGCCACTTCACCGAGTCTCTACTCATGATTGCTTGCTGAAAACTAGTTGGCTCATTATCGTCGATGATGCAATCTTCTCGATCCCTGTCTACGAGAAAACCGTAGTATCTCTTGGGCGGATGAGACTGCTACTAGATCTGCGGAGTGGCATGGTATGTCCGGTTCTATTGAAATTTCAGGTTCTATTAAGTTTTCAGTAATAGTTTGTGGCTCTGGAATTTCTTCCAGCTCTATTGTGCTCCCACTTATCTCCTTTTCAAGAAATTGAATTTCCATGAAGCGGACATGATGAGAAAAATTGACCTTTTGTTCCTCAGCGTAATAGAAATAATACGCCCTCGAGTTCTTGGGGTATCTCACAAACTTACACAATACTGAATGTGCCTCGAGCTTTTCCAGATGAACCTTTTTGACAAAAGCGGGACAACCCCATATCTTTAAATATTTAAGACAGGGTTTCTTCCCACTCCACATTTCATATGGAGTTGTAGGTAGAGACTTAGTTAGAACCTTATTCAATATGTATGTAGCAGATTCTAGTGCATAACCCCAGAAGGAGGGCGACAACTCAGCATTACGCATCATAGAACGCATCATATCAAGTAGGGTGCGATTCCATCTTTCTGATACACCGTTGTGTTGAGGTGTGTATGGAGGAGTAAGCTGAGAGAGAATTCCATTCTCTTTTAGATATTCCAGGAACTCGGCACTTAAGTATTCAACACCCCGATCAGATCGGAGCATCTTGATAGTTTTGCCGGTTTGCTTTTCTGCTTCATTCTTATACTCCTGGAATTTCTCAAAGGTCTCAGATTTATGTTTCATCAAGAATACATATCCATACCTCGAGAAATCATCGGTGAAAGTAATGAAGTAGGAATAGCCACTTCTTGCATGTGTAGACATTGGCCCACACACGTCGCTGTGTATGAGTCCCAGGAGCACAATAGCTCTTTCTCCGTTTCCAGTGAACGGAGTTTTTGTCATCTTTCCTTTAATACATGATTGACAAGTTGCATATGATTGAAACTCAAACGGATCTAAGTATCCTTCTTTATGTAACTTAGTCAGTCGTGTTTCATTGATATGACCAAGTCTACAATGCCATAAGAAGCTTGGTTTGATTCTGAAACCTTTCTTTTTAGTGTGTTTTGGACATTGAAAACTTGATGTTGATTGAGAATATATATTCCGTTATTAAGTGTACCCGACCCAACCATTTCATGATTTAGGTGAATGTTTATAACATTGCTTTCAAATGCAAAATTATATCCTTCATTTGATAACAAAGATATAGATATAATATTACACATAATACTGGGTACACAAAAGCAGTTACGCAATAACAAAATATGACCACTCGTCAATCCTAGATGATATTCTCCTACTGAAACTACATCCACATTGGTTCGTTGCCAACCCTGAGGGTCATATCACTTTTCCTCAAAACTCTACGGCTTTTCAGCGCCTACAAATAATTACAGATGTGAGATCCTGATCCGACATCCAGTACCCAGGAAGTAAAGTTTATAGAGAAATTTTTTTCAATCACGAACACACCTGAAGCCGAAGCCATAACTTGCTTTGTGTCCTTATTCTTGGCTTTCAAAGCCCGGTAATCTTTCTTCCAATGTCCCTTTTTCCGACAGTAGAAGCATTCTTCCTTCGTGGATGCCCCTCCCGTTCTTTTCTTTTCCCTTACCCTGCACCTTCTGCACAACTCCCCTCGGTTTGGTGGGAGCCTTCTTCTTCTTCCCCTTGGCCTTATCCTTGGATCTAGCAGAAGAAGATTCCCTAATAAAAAGAGAAGGTATTTCCTTAGATTTCTTCAAGGTGCCCTCTGCCACCCTCAACATATTGAGGAGCTCAGGAAATGAAACTTCCAGCTTTTGCATATTGAAGTTCAATATGAATTGGGTATAGGTGGAGGGAAGGGACTGTAGAATGAAGTCGGTGCACAAACTCATTCTCCAACGTAGTTCTTAGGTCCACGAGCTCTTTAATGAGAGTAATCATATTTAGCACGTGGTCCCCAACAGATGATCCGATATCCAACCTCGCCTGAAACAATTCTTTCGAGGTCTTATATCTTAAAATACGAGATTGCTCTCCATATAAATCTTTGGTATTGAGGAAAATGGAAGCAAGGTCCATCTTCTCGTGTCTCCTCTGATGTTCATTATCTGTGGAGGCCGGCACGAGTTACTTGGCTTTCGCGCAATCAAGATCCCAGGTCTTACGGATCTCAATGTCTGCGACCGAAGATGCTGGACCGGGAACAGGGAAGCTTTCACCGTGAGGACGTATGCAACCTTATCATATGTAAGGGCCATATGGACGTTCCTCAGCCAATCTTTATAATTTGTCCCGGTGAGTTTATTTTTATCTAATATTAGCTTAAGTCCCATCATGGTCGCAGCAATTAGGAGAGAGAGAAAAGAAATACTCAGCATATGCTCTTGCAAGTGTAGATTGGTTTTTAGTTTATCTAAACAGGATGGCTCCCACTGTTTCCTCAAATTTTTCTTCAAACCCTTAAAGAAGAATTAGTCAGGATTAATCGCACCCTACAAGTTCGCTTATCTTTCGGCCAGGCTAGCATTGGTACTTCGGTGGGAGGTACCCCTTGCTTTCGCACGGACCTAATTAAATAACCTCGTTTCCCAGAGGTGTAGTCCCGTTAACACCTTTCTAGACACCTACTTTAATTAGCTAATTGCAAAGTGAAAAATTCTCTTGAAGAGTATCGGATACTCACAGTAGGATTGGGACCCAACTATCATTGTGTGATAATTTTAAAGGAATCCTACCAAAAATACCACACTCCAGAAGGTATGCAACACTAGCAAGTTTCCGTATGTTTGAAACTCCCGATGTGATTTTTACCCCGAGCGCTTATAACCTTGACGAAGGTCAAAACATCATAAGTCATAAGTCAAGTTCAACCCGTCATTGTCCAGATTAATCTAGACCCATTCGTGCAAGCCCTTGACGAAGGTCAAAACAGCAATACGCTTGTCCTAGATTAATGCATCTATCTATGCTACAGATAAGTACCCACTAGCTACCAAACACTATGCGTTAGCAAAGCTCAAAACACATAGCATGAATACTAGTAGATACCTATCTGAAATGACGGAGGGCTACGGCTGGTTTTGGCGAAAACCGTTAACTTAATGAACTTGATATAGTCGAAGGAACCGAATAGCTTTTGAAAAGGAGTGGTTTAAGCTCCGCTTTTAAAAGTTGATTTTGAAGAAAACCGAGCGGTTTTGCAATTGCTCCAACGATGTCAGATTTTAGGTTTATTACTTTGCATTAATTGAGATTAATACGGTCCCATCAATTAACCTTATCACACCACAAAAGAACGAAAATAGAATGTATGTATGTATATACCACCCGCATTCGCCACGGGGCCCCATCATGCACCGTTAGGTTACTTAACTAACGGCAGAGCGGGGTCTGGACTAGAGCGGATACAAAACATATACAAAATTTATTTATACATACACACACACACACACACACACACATATATATATATATATATATATCCATCACAAAAAACTAATAAGCAACAAGAATAGCGGATAATTTTGGAGCCCCGAGTTTCATTTGAGCCATAAACGAAACTCGACGTTCCCTGTCATATGGATAGCCTGTGCAATGAAGAACCTAGATCCTTACGAGCATGGCAAGTTACCCGCCAATCCCGAAAGTGAGGCAACCCCAATCAACAAAGTGAGTGGGTCACCCAGCACTTTACGAAATCCGGTAACTTGAGCACCCCTCCATGGATCATCCTATACCCCTATGAGTGCGGTGAGTAGCCCACAAATTTTAGAGTAAGGCACCCCGGTCTCAACGCCATGAGATAGGGTCCCGTTGTCCTCTAGAATACGGCTACTCGAGCACTCCTCCGTGGGGTAATCCTAGTACAGAAAAAGAAAAATATATACAACGTTGTCATTGACCTCAACCCGGCCGTGTCCCGATAAAAGGATATACAAACGGGAAGAAACGACAGTCCATATGTCGAACGCTCGCTCCGCAATAATAAATATACATATGAATCAACACTTACTAGAACCATTGCATAATAGGCCATCCACCACGACAAATTATCCATATAAACAGCGCAACACAGAACATCAACGTGAAAATCATGTTCGTAAACCCGTCTGATTGTACATATAGCAATCGGTCGGGTTATATTGCTCAATGATGTTCACGGTCATAGAAACAAATACACAGATAAACAAGAATTTTGAATTTTGATTGATTAAAACTTTCCTTATTTACCCCATGTATACACAAGTACACAAATAAATTTGGGCAAAAACCAAATGTACCAAAAATCACATTTCCAGGAACCTGAACCCCAGAAAAAATTTGGAGCTAATTGGCCTTAATTAGACCATGGATCCACGGCCAAATGACCTATTTGGTCGCGGATTAGCGGTCTAATTATGAGCTCATGTGCTCAATTTTTTTTTGGTTCCAGAAAAGCCTGCACATAATTTTAAGGTCACTGAAAATATTTTTTGAACAACTTTAAAATTCGAATAGCAAGTTTGTAACGGAGATGCGATTCGGATAATTTATGTCGATCTAAGTTCTAAATACGTGCTAACTAGCTAGTTAAGGTTTAAGTAGTATCTGATACCACTATAAATCGATGTCACACACCCTACAAGTTTTATGGAGACGAGGAATTTACAAAAAACGATTTTAATATGAGTAACATCGACAAACTTCCAAGATCTTTCAGAAACCTTAACTAACTATACTCACAAGGATCTAAACTACTATGATAGTGTTTTATACCTTGATGATTCTAGTCCTTCGGGTCTACTTCTCCTCTTCTTGAGCTCCTAGAATGTACGGATCGCGCTTGATCATCGGCCTCCCTGTGTCAAAGACGATTCACCCGAGAGTCTATGGTTCAAGCTCTAACCTCAAGAGTGAGGTAACTAAAGTGCTTAGTTTGCTAATCTAGATAGATTACGAGATGTAGAGAGTTAATTGGACTATTTTATCTCAAAGAACCCTAAGATTCACAACACATATGAGGGTTATGGTTTGAGGAAGAAGAAGGAGAGGAATAGAGAGAGCATGCAAAGTGTAGAATGAGGAAGTGAAGAATGGCTAAGCCTTTTTCCAACAATCAAGCATGCAATATTTTTCCATAGAAAAATACAACCATACTTGAATATTAAAGTCAAATGAATAAACAAAAGAATAAGCCATGCTTCAAACCATGCCACAAATATCTCCATTTTCCACCTCATTATCTATTTTTCCAAAAATAGATATAACCAAAATGAGGTGTCCCCTTCTAGAAGCATTTCTTGTAAAATTACAAGGATGCCTTTACCGTATATACATACCCATATTCGTACTGCAAAAAATACGAATACCAAGAGATAAAGATAATCTAATATTATAATACTAGAATGCGGTTTAATCCTAAGCCCAATGGTATTATCCATCTGAACAACATCTGTGTCGCTAATACACGTATATGATCGGAAACTTGCACGTAAAACCATACGTCCTCTATATCGTTTCGCCTGAATCAGGAAAACCTTCTGTATGGGACTCTAAAAACTTGACAGTATGCTGGCAGTGGATTTAACCACAAGTCCGTCAGTGGCACTAGCTGTACGTAACGGCTACACAGGTGCCTGTTGAAAAGAAGGCCGACAAGCAAACTCATCTGAACCCCAACTGAGCATGTCTGTGACAATCTCCGTACAGTCCGGTCTGTTCGTCTGAGAGTATCGCATGCCGGACCTAGGGGGTAGATCATGTCAGACCCCTAATAACCTGATAAGTCGTGCCAATGTGGATCAAGACCATCTGAGAATTTACTGGTCTAACTACCAGTAATTCTCAATCCGCCTTGGCTAGGGACTTATGGTGTTGGCCAACCGAACACAGTGCGACATCGACTCCCTATACCGGGAGAAACGAATCCCCAAAAATCGCTCACTGCCTCCATGTGTCTCGGGACTGTACCCAACTAAAACCTGTTTGCACGACTCAGTAAAGCCATGTTAGGGTAGTAATCGAAGCACAGTGGGAACTCACACAAGACAAATGACGACCTCAGGTCGACAGATTATCTACACTCATGTCACCAGAACACTGCTATCTGATGTTAAGTATAATACCATCTAGCTAGTTCTCGGTGAGTCGGTCCAGTGTTCTCACCCCTAGTGAGCACCTATATACAATCTTAGGCGCACATCACCAATGGCTGCGGGACCAACCGTCGCCCCTCGTCAAGATCTAGATATGTATAACTAGTCTTCTCTAGAGTATCGATGCCTAATCTCGATACTCTCACGACTAGGGACATTTTTAGGATGTGCTTATCGACAACCCAGCTCCCACAAGTATGATTGACATCACAAGCTGGTAGTCAAGCAAGAATCCTACGGGCTTTATCAACATGTATATGAGATATGAAATAACAAGTAAAACATATCACATGTTAAGATAAAGACAAACCAAATAGATTACTATCATATCGAGTAAGATTGTCTTGTACATACATAACCCTAACATCCTATACAATGAAGGCCTCTAAGGCATACATATCCAACAGAAAAGGCAGGGGGAATGTCCTCCATAGGAGCATCAGGGGTTCATATTTCACTCGAACCCGCACATGTGGCCAAGCTAGCTTGACGCTCCCTCGCTTCATGCTTCCGGCGTTTCCTCTCGGTTTTAGCCATACGAAGAGATCTCTCCAGAACTACCGACAGAGGAACATCTTCAACTGAATTAGACTCAGCCTTCTGATCTGCTACAATGTCCGTCATTGGCTGTTTTAGCGATGCTTCCCATAGTGGCCCTGAGGTGGCCTGAATAGTAGTCGATAGTTCTGAAGATTCCGTAGGGGCCGTCGGGGGAGAAATATCCTCTGCACTATTACATAAAGATGGCACTGCACTCGGAATAGCACTTGCTGTGGTGTTTCCTGTAATGAAAAGAAAAGGAGTCGAGGTATGGAAAAATGCATTAAATATTCTAAAGCGCATAAAATAAATCGTACCAAGTCCCATGGAAGCACGGAGCCTCTCCTCTTCCTCGTATGTCCTAATGGATGCCTGGAAAGCCTCTTCAACAGAGATTCCTTTTTGGAGGATGAAATGTTAAATAAGAATACAATATCATTTTATCTATGATACGTAAACAATGTAAATGAGATGTACCTGACGCCGCAAGAGCAGCAAGCGCTGCTTACTCGTGGGCTAATCGTTCAGAAGCCTTAATAGCGGCTTGAAAATTAGTTGATGCGTTATCATCAGTAGAAACTTCAAAAAGATTGTTGTTGGTGCCATATTCAGACAAGCCTTCGCTATAGGGAGCATGAGATACTTGACCAAATACAACGTTAGCTGAAAACATAGATTTCTTCTTCTTCTAAGAGCCGGCAACAACACATGACGATAGGAGCTTTCTCTTTACAGGTATCTTGGGATGGCATGTCCCGATTTCTGAGCCAATATCCGACTCAGGAGACACTGCAGCCATCACACCTCTAGGAGCACTCACATCCGGTCGCGGCTTAGCCGTTGACACCATTGGAAAGGCACGCAGAGCTACTACCGCATCGCTCCCTCTCAAGGAAGGGCGGACGACTGTGCGTCATTTCAGTGGAACCATAGAGTTACTAGCTGGACGGAATCTTTGTGATCGAGGAGTATCCGCCTTTCTTTTTTGATAACGGCACCCGTCGCATGCTGATACCAGGCTATATAGGCATTTGAGGCCTTCGGAATACGACTAGTCTCAGCAGTCAGAAAATGAAACCATGTATTCAGTCGCATAAAATGGTGCACCACATTGCAAACGCTCTCCTCTGAAGCAACCAGATTGACAATAAATTTTTCGAGAGGAATGCCTTGGTTATAGCCGAACTATTGAGCAAAACGATGTGGCTTGTACCTCATGAATAACACTGAAGCATTTTTCTTGAACACCAAAAACCCCAGCATGATAGAGTACAAATGTACAATTTCCCTAGCCTTCAAAATAGAAACCCCATCCTTGAATACGTCATGAAGCGGCTGGACCACTTTGGAGGGTTCTTTTCCAATAGTAAAGACCCTATCAACAAAGGTCATGCTATCCCCAACCATGCGCGGACACAGAAGTAACTGCCGAGCCTCTCGTTATGTTGGATCTGGAGAAGAAGTATCGACCAATTGCATGACCCGGGGGAAATTATACCCTTCATAAAATTTGGGTCTCTTATGCACACCAAAGGAACCCAACACATGCATCTCTATCCATGATGTGAAATAATGTAGAGGGAAATTTACGGGCTTCAAATCCGGCTGGGTGGTGTCGGCCGCTATACTTAGACCATTATACAAATGTGCCAATCATGCAATTCCGATGGCCATACGCGTTCCCGCCGCAATACGATGAGCCGGATAGAAAACAGATGGTCTCATGTAGCGAGGATGCATTAGGAGTGCAAACCAGCTCAGCCACAAGCCAATGAAAGCCACGAAAAATGTTTCCTCATCAATGTCTGGAGCAGCAATTTCTGTAAAAGGGACGATGGGGTCCCCGGAATAAAGTACTGCTTCAGATCCGCATCAGCAGTCGGTAACTTGTCCAAGCCAAACCCAAACGGATCATCAAGCTTGGCAAACATTACAGCCTTCTTCGACAAAACTTCCGTACGAAGGAAACGAGCGACAAAATCCGTAAAGTTAACCCCATTCCCCCCAGACTCCAAAAACAATCTTTCATAAATATTCAACACTTTGATCAGACTTGGGAACTTGTGTTGGATAGAATTTTCCGGCGTAAGGCCAATGACGACCGATTCAGTGGTAAAGATATAATGTTTAGGAGGATGTATCTCCTCATAATACTCCCCTCTGATGGGTAATCCAGAAATATCTGCGAATTCCTCCAGCGAAATTGATACTTCCCGGTTTGATAGTAGAAACGTGTGGGTTGGGATATTACTCTGTTCTAAGAAAGACTTAACCCACCACACATGAGGGGTATAGTAATAAAAGAGAGATGCGTAGACCGCTGGGTATAACCCAGTTTTCAGCAGCAATGATTTCTTTGCCGATAAGATGTAGCGGGCCCAAATGAGGTAACCAGCCGGATGTCAAGGGGACACTCCTAATGTATAAACCTGACCCCCAAAGACGTGCCTCTCCTTAAGATATACGACGTCCCAAAATATCTAAGGCCATTGGCGGTTGGACTAGTATCGACGCTATAGAAGATCGAAGACGACCCTCTGCAGTCCAATTGATCTCATCCACAGCATAAACAACCGGCGAAGGGTTACCATGCTAAATCGAGGGGATCGGTTATGATGGCGCCTCACAAGTAAAGCCGCGCCGACCCCGGATAATGTAGCCGTACCATGCTCCCCATAGATGAAGAGATTTCCATTCCGGATCGTAGTCCCAGATTAAGCAAGGACTTCACGATCAGTAGGAGCGTCAGTAAAAGCACTCTCCGAGCGAACATAGGAAAAAAAGGAACCAGAAACCATGTTACCTGAAAAGAAACCCAGTGGAGGGTTAGCAATTGAAATACTAAAATCGCTTAGTCTAAAGAAAACAGTGGGCCCCGCAAAATCAAGATGGTGGCTCATCAATAATGAGACATGTGCCCATTGTGAGAATCCAAAAGGATTCTCATTAAATGAATAGTTCTCATTAAATGAAAGTGGAGTTAAAAAATCCTAATATTCCCCGAAATGAGGGTTCTTTAAAACAAACAACAGATTCAAATCTGTGAAAAAAAAGAGAAGGATTAAAACCCCAAAAATTCTAAAAAAAGAAAAACATCCAAGAACAGAACAGTAAAGGGAATAAAATTCCCAAAGTTCTTAAGATTCAAATCAGAGCTAAGCTCTACAGGAAAAAAACAGAATTAAATTCCCCCAAACAGTGGGATTAAATCCCAGAGATCCCTATGTTAGAAAAACTCAGGAGTTAATTGATGGAATAAAGTTCCAGAAAAATGTCAAGATTGACAGCAGGATAAAACCCTAAAGAGGATAATCAAAGATTCTCAAGAATGTCCATTGACTCAAGTCTTGGATATGGACATCAAGATCCACGATCTATATAAAAAAAGGCTTTTTTTAAGATCTCCAAGAGATTGATTTAAAAAAAGAGAGAGCTTTTAACACCCCACGCCCCAGTACAGATGGTATTGTCCGCTCTGGCCGAAACCGCACGGTTTTTTTTCTTTAGAACGAACCGGACCCGACCAGGGGCCACTTCCCAGAAGGTCACCCATCCCATGAATTTCTTAGCCCGAGCACGCTTAACTATGAAGTTCTCAATCTCCTATAGTGCCGATTCACTTAAAAGACGCCTTTGTAATTGAGGGTGGTATCATTATATTTATAATGCAGTTCGGTCCTCTTTCAGACTGTGTTCCGAAAATTCCCCATTGTTCTACAGTGGGTCCCACAGACTCAAGAGGTGGCCCCCACGGATTCAAGAAGTGGCCCTCGCCCCCTTGGCATGACAATTGGCGTGGCACTTTGTACCGTGAGCAAGAACCGGGTCCCGACATTCTCCCCACATTTGAACAATGGTTCGTCCTCGAAACACAGACCTACTACTGAGGGACCTGCATGGGACACCATAAATGTAACTCCCCACATCCCAGTACAAATGGTATTGTCCGCTCCAGCCGAAACCGCATGGTTTTTTCCTTTAGCGCGAACAGGACCCGACCAGGGGGGCCACTTCGCAGGAGGTCACCCATCCCAAGACTTCCCTGGCCAAAGCACGCTTAACTACGGAGTTCTCAAGCTCCTATAGTGTCGATTCACTTAAAAGGCGGCTCTGTAATTGAGGGTGATATCATTACATTTATAATGCAGTTCGGTCCTCTTTCAGAATGTGTTCCGAAGATTCCTCATTGTTCTTCAGTGGGTCCCACGGACTCAAGAGGTGGCCCCTATGGATTCAAGAGGTGGCCCCCGCCCCTTTGGAATAAAAATTGGCATAGCACTTTGTTCCGTGAGCAAGAACCAGGTCTCGACAGTGTTAAGCTCTGTCAAATCTGATAATGGATTTAAAATCCAAAAATAAAAAAATATTTATGCTCAAAAGGGGTTAAGAGCTTAGCTCTGTTCATAATCCTCACCAAGAAATTTGGCAGAGTAGCTGTTCAAAGGAGTTCTTGATGACAGAGATCTAATCTCTGGAAAGAGAATTAAATTCTCAAAAGAAAAGTAAGGCTCAAGGAAGAAGATGATGAGACAGCAGTCATCTCAAGGGCTAAAGGCCTTATTTATAAGACGTGGGGGAACGGTTTAACTTCCTAAGTGATCCAACGGTGGTAAAAATGACACTGTTGCACTCGCGTATAAGCCACGTGAGAACAACCGTGGGGGGCATTTGTTCCCCTATTAATTAAACACAATAATAAGAGTAAATCTCTGTTAAATCCAATAAGGCAGCGCCTCACGTACTCCTCACGTGAGCGCCAGCGCCGACCTCTTATAGGATTAAATCTTATAGTTGTGCCGCACGTGAAATTCATATGAGCTCCAATGTGCAAAGCATAGGAGCACATGTTATATATAAGAATTTAATTCTTAAGTAGTATCCACTTGCATAACACGTGAGCGCCAGTGCCCAAATTAAGAGCAGATAAAATTAAATTCTGCATGGAAATTATTTCCTTAAAACCTGGGATATTTTCTGTTAAACAGAGCCGTTGGATCAAAGATCCGATGGTGATAATAAATCATTAAATGATAGAATTAAATTCTATTAGGAGAAAATATCTCCCTTATCTTTCTATGTGAGAAAGATATTCTCGGTTGGATCAAACATCCAATGATAGAATTAAATTCTATTTTGGGAATATATTTCCCCAATCTTTCTAAACAAAGAAAAATTGTGCTCTGTTAAATAGAGCACCCTTGGATTAAAATCCAATGGTGATTAAAAATCATCGTTTGACAGAATTAAATTCTGTATATGGGAAAATATATCCCTAATCTTGTCAAAAACAAGAATAAATATTCTGTAAAACAAAAATCTTCTGGATAAAAAATCCAACGGTGGATAAAATCCCCCGAACAATTTTTGAGACTAATTAAATTAATTGGTATCTTTCAAATGAGAGATTTTCTCATACTAGTCAACAAATTTGACTCTCCTATATAAAGGATAGGAGACTTCAAAAAACCCATAAACTTCTGCAAACAAAAAAATAGAAACTGCAACTGTGAATTCAATTCTCTTTCAAAGAAGATCAACTTGTTCTTTCAAACCCTACGTGAAGAAAAAGTAGAGATAAAATGTATCTCTTTTGCCTAGTATAAAGAAAATAAGGGTTCAACCCTTCATAAAAAGAACTTAGTTCTTCCTCTGATATGAGATTTACAAAGCAAATCTCCCTACAAGTTGAGAATTTAATACTCATCGAGGAGATTTTATTCTTCAAATTCAAAATTTAGGGGAAAGAACTAGATTAAAAGAAAAGGAGAGAAGAAAACTTATGGTTATAGGAAAGAATTTAATTTCTCTGCAAGCAGGGTCTAACCCTATATAAAATAACTTAATATAAAAAGAAACTTAGTTCTCCAATGAAAAAAAAGATCCCAGATCTTCAAAAACAAAGATCTTGGCGATCATTAATGGCTAAAATACCGCTAACAGAGATTCAATCTCTAAAAAGAAAAGGACTTGGCGCCTCATATGAAACACACGTGAGCGCCCAAAAGATTCACTTAAATGGAACTCAGCACCTCAGTGCTTCCCACGTGAGCGCCCAAACAAAAGATCCGGCGCTGCACGTGCTTCCCACGTGAGCACCATACCAAGTGCTTAGCACTCCATATTAAGTCAAAATGACTAAGTGCTTAGCACCGATTGGGCAGCACCCATATCTCAGCACCTCACGTGCTTCCTACATGAGCGTCATACCAAGTGCTTAGCACTCCATATTCAGTCAAAATGACCAGGTGCTTAGCACTGCTTGGGCAATGCCCATATCTTAGCGCCTCATGTGCTTCCCACGTGAGCGCCATACCAAGTGCTTAGCACTCCATATTCAGTCAAAATGACTAAGTGCTTAGCACTGATTGGGCAGCGCCCATATCTGAGCGCCTCACGTGCTTCTCATGTGAGCGCCATACAAAAGTGTTTAGCACTATATATTTAGTCAAAATGAAGAAAGTGCTTAGCACTGATTGGGCAGCGCCTATATTTGAGCCCCTTACATGATACACATGTGAGCGCCAGAGCCCCAAATAAGTGGTTAACACTTCTGAATAAAGGGAGACAGCCCAAGGCTGAACAAAAAGAATCATAAATAAGTGCTTAGCACTTTTAAATAAATAAAACTGAGCAGACCATGCCTAAATTGGCTAAGTCTCTCTGAAAAGTTTCTTGCAGCTGAGCCCAAATGCTCTGTTGGTGGATCTTAACTAAAATTTAAAGATCCTGAAAATATGCCTAAGTTAATCTTAGTCTCAAATAAGACTAACGTATCCTTAGTTAAAATAAATTGAGCACAAATGCTCATATATTTAAGTTGATCTTAATCTCAAACTAGATTAACGGTCCTTAAATAAAACAAAATATTTTCGAACTAAAGGAACATACAATCCAAGTTCAAAACCAAAATTTATAAATATACGGATTTGGAATAATCCATGCCTTATGGGCGATGACATAAACCAGTCTCCGTATACAAACCATTGGCAACCTTAACAAACAAAATAACACACGACACGAAGTGAACTGCTGGAGCAGGAGAAAGTGGTTATCACAACATGATAACGTAATTAACTGCAGGGGTTTGCACCTACAGGGAAGAGCATCCCCACAATCAAAAATCCCTCACAAATAAGGGGGAATCTGATGAAGTCTGCTGCAACGGTCACATCTATCCAAACCTCCGATATACGATGCCATAAATCAACTTGGTATCTTCGGAGAGGTGGATGGATATGTCCAAATAGTATCTGCCCCCAAATTCAGGCTAGACGTCCCAACGTCTCAGTCCGGTCTTCGGTAGTAAACTGTCAGGAATAGCTCCGGTCTTCAACGGAATGAGATCGTTCGCTAACTCTATTTGATTAGCCTTAACTTTTCTTTGAACTTAGAGAATTTTGAGAATTTGTGATAGAGATTTTTCAGAATGGTGAGAGCTAGGGCATGTGGTGTATTTATAGTGTAGGGATGGGGGTGTGTGAGTTAAAGAATTGGAATTAAAAAGAATTAAAATAAGATTAATAAGAGAAATGAAAGGTCTCTGGTTAATTGCAGAGTAATCAAACAATACAGGAGAGTAGAGGCGAGCTGAAGAGGTGCACGGGCGAAACACGGAGTCGAATGGATAAGATCGGACCGCTGGTAGCGGTTTTGGGGCGACTTCTGGCAGTTGGAATTGCGCCACCTGTCTCGAGATTCGTACCATGTGTATTATTTGTTCTTAACTCCTCATTTATCCCGTTTTATTTTTCTGAAACATTTCGTTTATTCATGTATTGCACGTGCAACTCTTAGGCTTTCGAAAAGTTAAAAAAGAAAAATATTAAAAATAATTGGGACTGATGGGATTCGAACACACAGGCTATATCATGCGGTGTAGAAGCTTTACCAGTAAGTTACAAGTTTCTTCTTGCTTTTGTTGAACAAAAATTACTTATAGCTCCTAATCAGGCTTAAATACATTTTCTATACATTAAATAAGTTGATTTTGTACAGGGATTTCAGAGTCATTACAAATTTTCAGAGGGGAATTTTTGGTGAAATCTCCTTGGATAGACAGGTATTTATAAGGGAAGGAAATTAGAGTATGGTGAATTAAAAAAAGAAATTAAGTACATTAAAATAGGTTTAATTGGGTATATGAAAGGTTGTCAGCTCTCTATGTGAGTGGGGGAATTTCGGAGTGAAGAAATCAACTGCAGGGAGGCTAAGAGACGCGCACCCACGGGCTGGACACGGGCACCAAAGGTCTGGCCACCCGAACCATGGCTTGGGCCGACTGGGGCGGGGCCACCATGGGTTCTGGGCTCGAGTCTCGTGTCATTGGCTCGGGTCATTACAACTAGTCCAAAGACATGTACCTTTTCTTTTATGACATTTCGTAATTCTGTGCAATGCTCATGAAACTTTCAGGGCTCTAAAACCACAAAAATAAAATAAAATAAAATAATTGTGTTGCATGGATTCGAACACACGGACTTTGGCACAGCAGTGTAGAGACTTAACCAATGGGCTATAAGTTATTTCTTGTATTTTATTTATTAAGAATTGCTTATAAATCAGAACACAGAACAGAAAGCTGCTCTTTTATTAATTAAAATAAAAATGATGGTACATGGAATTTAGGGTCGTTACAATATAACAGGTCTGCCTCCTGATTAAGAAATAGAATTCTCTATTAATTTAACACCCGGTGCACAATCTGTGTTTAATACCCCTTACTGAGTGCACCAATAGTTTTAGAAGAACTCCGAGCTTAGATAATAGACGATCTTCTGAAGAAGGGTTGGATCAAACTTAGTGCGTCATCGTGGAGAGCCCTTGTGCTCCTAGTAAAGAAGAAGGATGAGACTCACAGAATGGTTGTCTACTGCAGAGCAATAAACGAAGTCACCATCAAGAACAAGTACCCGCTTTTCCACATTGACGATATCATTGACCATTTGAGTGGGTCATCTGTCTTCTCCAAGTTGGATCTTCGCTCCGGTTATCATCAGGTTAAGGTCAAAGCATCAGTATTTCATAAGTCAGCTTTTAGGACTATGTACGAGCACTATGAATGGATATGCTTTTCGGTGTGACCAATGCCCCTATAATATTGATGAATCTGATGAACCAAATCTTTTACGAGTACCTGGAAAAATTTGTAGTGATCTTCATCGACGACATTTCGGTATATTCTCGAGCTGAGCATGTTGTTCTTCTGCTTACTATGCTAGAAACTCTACGTCAGCATAAGTTGTATGCTAAATACAATAAGTGTGAATTCTGGCTCAACCGAGTGGGATTTCTGGGGCATATCTGTAGGGATTCTCTAGAACCATTCTAGGGTTTGGGTTGCATCACACATGCTATATTAAAATTTTAGGGAGTGATAAACAATACCAACCATGAATCGAACTAGAAAATTAGGGTAACAACATCAAGTATCATATACTAATAAGTGTCTAACACTAAGAGGTAAGTAATACAACCTTTGTAGACCTCCTATTGTGACTTCTTGGATCAGCTAGGGTTTGAACCGGTTCTTTTGAATATTTCCAAGTCCACGATGATCCACCACGAAGTCCCTTTGCTCAAGCTCCTAGCTTCACTTGATCTTTGAAGAAGTGGAGCAAACAACCTACACTAGTGGGCTAGACTAATATAGATTGGTGATGTGGGTTTGGATCTCACTTAAAAACCTTTTCTTTTTATGTTCTTCACTCACTTTTGAAACCCTAGAGAGCTTGAAGGAGGAAGAAGAAGGAAAGAGGCTTAACTTGACTCAAGTGATAATAATAATGAACATAATTCAAAGAGAGTGAGAATTATGTCATGCTTAACCATGGTTACAAAATATCTAGATATTTTGATACTTGAGTTTAAGCAAAACCATGGGCTACAAAACCATGGGCAATGAAACCATGGTATTGACTTTGGTCAACACAAGAGAAGAGAGTTGAATAGTCAACCATGATTTATTCCCATTTTGCTCTTCTCAAATGATCAAAATATATAAATATGTTACCATGTGAGTCTTGCATTGCCGCCACCAATGTATCATCAACCATGACACATGTATGCTTGCATGTGTGCATCCATATCAACATATACATACACTCATGCATGCATCATAAAGAAATAGGTTTTAATAAATGAGCTAATGGACTTAATATTAAATCAACACTTGATTTAATAACCCGGTCATATCACATACGACCCTTCCAATAGTAAACGCCTGATTAAAATACGGTATCAAATACATGCATTTAATCGAGCTCCCGCGCATATCCCATATGCACCCCACATCTTTTCGCCTGAGCTAGGAGACCTCTTTGTGGAACTCTAAGACTCGTCAATACACTAGCAGTAGGCGGTGATCACATCACATACCCACAAACAGTCAGTGGACCAAGTTGTACGTAACGGCTCCCAGGTATTAAGCGATCAGAAGAAACACAAGCGAACCTGTCAAAACTCCCGTCGAGCCAACTGGCAACACTTACCGTACAGTCCGGTCTCTTCGTCAAATGTGCTGCATATCGAGTTTAGGGATGGCATCGTCGACTCCAATAACTCAATAAGTTATGCCGGTATATGGCTCATAACAGATCGAGAAACTACTGATAACACTTATCAGTAAATCTCATCAGCCATGCCCAGGGACTTCCTGTTATAGCCAATCGTACATAGCACAACATCAACCCCCAATACCGGAAGAGACGAAACCCCTCCTATCGCTCAATTCCTCCATGTGCCTCGGGACCGTACCAAAAATTCACATGTTTGCACGACTCGGTAGAGCTATGGTAGGGTGGAGATCAAAGTACAGTGGGAGGACACACAAGACTCTATGACGATCTCAGGTCTACAGACTAACCTGTACCAGTGTCATTGAGAACTGCTATCCGACGATAGATATAATACCACATAGGACTTCTTGGCGATTCCGTTCAGTGTACCCAGTCTCACTGAGCACCCGTATACGGTCTTTGGTGTCACCACACCAATGGATATGGGATCATCCATCGCCCATCATATGGGTCAAGTAACGTATACGCTAGTCTACTCTGGAATATCGATGCCCCGTCTCGATACACCCGCGACTAGGAACCTTTCAATGATATGCTTATAAACTACACTTGTCCCACTAGTATGATCCGCATCATAATCCCAGTAGTCAAGCAAATATCCTAAGGGTTTTATCAACATGTACCAAATGAGTAAGATGCATGATCAAATGAACATGTCAAGATAAAGTACAACCAGATTGCATACTATCATGTCGAGCAAGAATGTCCTCTGAATACACACATACACACACGCATACCAGCACATACACTATCATATAATGGCCTCTAGTTCATACATATATCCAACAATATCGTTTCAAGCGAGGGTATCTCGATAGACCCTGCCAAGGTTTCCGCAGTTAGCGACTGGCCGGTTCCAAAGACGGTTAAAGGCATCTGAAGCTTCTTGGGTTTAGCAGGGTATTTCCGCCGTTTTATCGAAGGCTTCTCGATGATTACAGAACCATTAACCATGGTTACTCGGAAGGACAAATATTTTGTGTGGTCAGAAGCCTGTACCCGAGCCTTTGAAGAATTGAAGTCAAGATTGGCATCGGCACCCGTTCTCATCATTCCAGACCGATCTGAGGGATTTGACGTACATGGTGATACTTTGGGGAAAGGGTCAGGATGCGTGTTGCATCAGCACGGCAAGGTCATGGCGTTCGTGTCGAGGCAGTTGAGGACACACAAACATAATTATCCCACACACAATCTTGAACTAGCAGCAGTGGTCTTTTCTATGAAGATTTGGCGACACCGTCTACTTGGGGAGAGAGTAGATATTTATACCGACCATAAGAGCCTGAAGTATATGTTCATGTATGTGTTCATGCAGAAGGAGCTCAACATGCGGCAGAGGCAATGGTTAGAGCTTATTGTGGACTATGATATCAACCTATAGTATCACCCAGGGAAAGTAAATGCGGTTCCTGATGCCCTAAGCCGACAGCCGTTGGCGATGGAGCTCACTTCACGGTGGAAGTTGAAGAAGGAGATACATGCGATGGAGATCGAAATTGTTTTACCAGGAGTCATCGCATCATTAATGAACCTGCAGATTCAGTCGTCGCTTGTGGAGCAGATTAAGGCAACCCAAGCGGGTGATGCCAAGTTACAAAGGATCAAAGAACAGGTTGAGGCTGGTCGCCGAACGGTTTTTTAGTACATAAAGATGGATCCTTGCGCTTTGGGACTCAGTTGTGCATACCATCGGGACTAGTCAGACAGGAGTTGATGAAGGAGGCTCAAAACTCCCCATATGCGATACATCCAGGTGGCACGAAAATGTACAAAGACTTACGACAGAACTATTGGTGGAATGGAATGAAGTGCTGTTCGCCGTCAAAAATCCGGTCTCTCTTTCTGGGAGAAGACCCGTGTTTAAGTGGTCAGATCGATGCAGTTCTTCCTGGCTCCTCAGCGCAATGCATTGCTACGATGCATATGGATAAGGGGTCAAGTAGATGCGACCGATGTAGCGTGACTTCACAGATTCATCCTTCGGAACGGGATTTTTGATTGTGGGGGCTAGATTTCCTACAAGCGCAAGTCTCTGTAGTTAATTACCCCTCCGTATTAGACGGAAAGAACTTTCTACAAGTGGTTTATTTCTAAGTGCATTAAACGCAAGAGCAACACGAATGACAATGACATGCATATATCTATTCAACAGCAAAAGTATACAGAGACAACAATTGGAATATTTATTTCACAATCATCATATACAATATTATGCATCTTAATTTACATCTATTCTGCTACATCATGAAATACATCTAATGTTATATACATCATATCGTGTAACAAAAATGCGTCTCATGTCATACATGTCTCTACCATCCGGAAAATATGCACTCAAACTTCTATTTACGCCCGTGAATTGTATACGGTTTTATAGAATGTATTATCCAGACCGTAGAACAGCTATAGAAAAACATGTAGTATGTGCTTATAAGGAGTATCCCATGGATGATATACAGGAGACTAATATAACATATCCTCCTCAGGGTATGGTAAGAGCATTGCTTTCAGGTCAAATCAAACGTTGTTCGAAATGACAGATGTTTTTAAGACGGCGGTCATTGATCAGCATGTCCAGTGGGACTTAGTGAGAATATCAACAAGAGTCAATCTGGTAAACTCCCATAGGTATAACATACTTTAGGTGTTTGACTTCAATGTCACAATTTGTAGGCTTCCATGCTACGGTCATTGCCCATGGATCGTATATGGAAGCCGATTTTAGGCTGGCTATAGGACATCAGGGACATTGACTTATATATCACAAAGGTAGCCCATAGATAGTATATAGAAAATTATTTTATTTGCCATAAGGAAATTTGGTTTAGGTCGATATATTTGTTGACTTCTGTGTCATGATAGACGTCCGTGGATCGTATACGAAAAATTATAATTATTAACTATAGGGAAAACTTATGGTCTTTAGGGTTTTTGACTTCAATGTCACGAAGGTTGCCAGTAGAGCATTTTTAGAGTTGGTTATAGTTGATTTCAATGTTACATATTGACTTCTATGTCACAAATGGTAGCCTGTGGATGGTGTATGACAAGTTATTGTACTTGCCATAGGGCATAGCGCATGGTTTGTAGATAAAGGATATTTGATGCCATTTTCCATATAAGTACGTTTTGGGGATTTGTGCCGCAGATGGGCAATATGGTCATTTGTGCCACAGAGGGGCGATATGGTAATTTGTGTCACAGAGGGGCAATATGGTAATTTTCATGATTTTTGGTTGACAGGACGGGGACCTCTTGGGGGTGCCCACCACTGGTTTGCTAGGACGAGGACCTCTTGAGAGTGCTTGCTATTGGCTTGATAGGGCGGGCGGGGACCTCTAGGGGTGCCCGCCATTAGCTTGATTGGGCGGGAACCTCTGGGGGGTGCCTGCCATTGGCTTAATAGGATGGGGACCTCTAAGGGATGTTCGCCATTGGCTTGATAAGGTGGAGACCTCTGGGGGGTGCCCTCCATTACTTTTGCTAGTTTTTTATTGTCTATTTGGCCACGTATCACAACTTTAAGATTTGTTCTAGGTATTTATGAGTCCCCGACATTGACTATTTTGTCAACTGGTCATTTAAGGCCTTGAATATGTGTTGTATGAGGCATGTCCAGTATGCATATGCATATATTTTGTGCATTTATTCATCTTTTATCCATGTATATTCCTTTGGAGTCTATTATGAGGACAATCTCAAGAGGGATAACTCCAAATACATCCATATACATGGGGATAACTCCGAAGAGCATCCAAAAAGAATAGCTTTTGCAAGCATCCCATAATTTTACTTTTAAAACCATCATAATGCTATTAAAGATCTTCAGGCCATCGAATTAGTTCAGAATGGAGCTATAGAACTCGTATCTTAGGATAACAATATTGAGAATCCCTCCAATCCCGAGTTTAAACATATTTCATAGCAAGTTCAAGATGAATCACTGAAACAAAAATATTTTGTAGAGAAGAGGAGCCCAATTACTCCACACTTACATGAATTCAAGTCTTCTCTTCTTCTTCTCCTTTAAAAAATTTGATTTGATGAGTGCTTAATGGGTTTCCAGTCATTATCCCTCGCCTGGCTGGATGGGGAGGGTATTTATAGCCTCTAGGACGATTAAGAACAAGGCCATAGGCGTAGGACACGAAATGAGGATGTGGGGACGCGGTTATAACCACTTCCCCACATTTGGAGGGGACCTCCCTGACGTCAGGGACCCCCTTTGAGGATGGCAGGGACATTTATGTCGGGGACCCCTTTAGACATGGCGGGGATTCTTATGTCCGGGATTCCCTTTGGGTGTCTTTCCTAGGCTTTTGAACCCTATTTGATGGCTCAGGTAGCTTCATCAGGTGGGTATACTCTTTCTGAGACCGCAAGTTTGGGAAGCGAACACAAGTTTCTTCACCCAATACGGAACCAGTCTCATCCAAAGTAGGCACATCCAATAAGATAGTTTGAGTAGATCTGCCTGGTATTTTTATAAAGTTCAACAAGCACAAGGTTGCTCGAAGCATTTCTAACTGTTTGGTTTTTCAGTAAGTGAAGGCTGATCATCAGAGATTAGCATGTCTATTCTATCCGTTTCCTATTCCGTAGTGGAAGTGGCATCATATTACCATAGATTTCATAACGGCACTTCCTCGCAGTACGAAGGGTAATGATATAGTTTGGGTGATTGTGGATCGACTCACCGAGTCAGCGCATTTCATCCTCCTCTATTTCGGACAGTCCACAGAGAGCATGGACCGGAGATATATGGAGGAGGTTGTTAGATTGCATGGAGTGCCATTCAACATCAAATCCGATCGAGATACCAGGTTTCGGTCTCAGTTCTGGCAGAGTTCGCAGAGCAGTTTGGGGACGAAGCTCAGTTTCAGCACAACCTACTATCTGCAGAAGGACAATCGGTCCAAGTGAACCATCCAATAAATAAGACATGATTTGATCCCGCATGCTTGACTTCAGAGGATAATGGGAGGACCACCTGCATCCAGTGGAGTTTTCCTATAACAACAATTATCAGGACAACACCGTTCACAACACTTTATGGTCAGCGATGTCGTTCTCCTTTAAGTTAAGACGAGGTGGGAGAAAGAGAACTACTGGGGCCGAAGATGATCGTGGCAACAGTTAAGGTTGTGTGCACGATCCGCGAGCGACTGCGCATAGACCAGGATAGGCAAAAGTATTGGGCTAATACAAAGCGTCAAGATATAGATTTTCAGCCGGGAGATCAGTGTTCCTGAAGATTTCCCCTAACCGTGGAGTGATCTGTTTCGGGAGGCATAGGAAGCTCGGTCCTCGATATATTGGACCATTCGATGTCTTGGAGAGAGTGGGAGATGTAGACTATCGTTGGCTCTGCCACTATCTGTGGAAGGGGTGCCCAATATCTTTCACATATCACAGTTGAGTCTGTTGGGGGAAAAAATTACACCCCGGTTTACCAAGTCAAAGTCAACTCCAAGCAAGTAGGCCCAATCCTAGGTCAAGTGGGCCCATGCCCAAGTCGAGCCCGAACATGAAGAAGCCGACCTCTCCCATGCCAAGAAGAAAATTATGTAATAAATAAGTTTGATATAATTTTCATGCATGAATGTAAAATAAATGGGCAAAAAGCCAAATTTTTGTAAAGCGCATGGCTCACGTGTAAAAAGAAATAAGCACATGAGGCATGAGATAGGAAAACTGCCATTTTGTAAACCCAAGGGACTGTGTAAACTTGTAAGCCTTTATAAGGCAACATTATAATGAAATGAAAGAGAATTTTGATTCCCCAAAAAAGTTAGGGTTCTGTGCCTCCTTCTCCTTCTTCCAGGTTCTAAACCCTTTTTTTTTTAAATTAAATCAAGAGTTTAACTCTTCTTTTCACAAAAAGAAATAGTGTTTCACCATAAAACCCTCGAAGGGGAGTTCAAATCTACCAACAAATCTCTAAAAGAGAGATCCTAAATCTCACTGCCCCTTTTCTCCAAGATCCAATAAAAAGAGAGGAGGAAGAAGGAATCCATCTCAGAAGAACCCATTTTAGGGAAGTTCAAGACTCGAAGAGGACGAAAAGGGACCTCCTTTTACCATCCAATACATAAATCCTTTGGGAGTTTAACTCCAAATCAATCCTTGAGAAGTTCAACTCCAAGATCCAAATCCTTAAAAGAGTTTAACTCCAAATCCTGACCTTTTAGAAGTTTAACTCCAAATCCAATCCTCTTGGAAGTTTAACTCCAAAGCCCCCCGGGAGTTCAACTCCTAGCCCAGGGGATAAGCCCCTTCTTCCACTGGTGTTTCCAGCGGTCGCGTCCCGCGCACGTGACTCGTTAGAATTCGGCGGCCACGCGCAGGGCACGTGACCCGCCGGCGCCCAACGCCCACGCGCCTGGTACGTGACCTACTAGCGCCCAGCGGTCATGTATTGTCTCACGCGTCCTTAGGACGCTGGGACCCCTGTAAACTCTGCGAGATCCCCGATACGTCCAAGACCCCTTCAAAACACAACACATGCACACTGCACATTCAGTTCGCATGACCAGTTTTACCTGTCAATCGGAGGTTCCCTTGCTCCAAAAGTAAGGGGTAATTAACGGTATCTTAGTCTGTGGATGCCGGAGATTCGGATCTTCACAATCAATAAACCCGAGCCTACCCTAGGAAGGGGGAATCTTTAATATGCCTGAAAAGCGTGCGCATTTCCATCTCAATGGGGTGACAAAAAACACCCTACAAATTCTGGCACGCCCGGTGGAACGATTTCTCTCCTCCCATATTTCGGGTTAAACGTTCATGCGAACTCAACCAACATATACATCGATTGCCTGTACTGAAATCATGCTATTTTGTAAGCTAACAGCTTTCAGTCACAATCTCGGACTCAGCAACTGTGTCTCCCGAGATGAACTTCGTTTCTGACGCAACTCCGGCGACCTTCGTAGTCAAGACGAACGCCCACGTGATCCTCCCGGCAAGTCTCATGAGGCAGTGGGAGGAACATCCGTGCCAATTTGGTTCCATCATCATCTACCCCGCCAAAATCGCTCATCTAGTGAAGACCTTGGCAAACTAAATGGCTAAACCGACCTCAAGGGGCAGGAGGCCGAATGTGGTGATCGTAAGGGCGCCACAATTCAAGCGCAAGTCGATGATCGAACGGATTTCCTTGGCCCCAACTGGAGGCAAAGCCGTCGGAACAAAAGAAGTCGCCAGATGTCGCGGGCAAGCTCAGGTGATACCTTCGGCGAGTGCGCAAGCGGATTTCTTTTCTTAGCTCTTTACCAGCCAACCCACAGCGGCTTCCTGAAGAGCAGAAACCTTCCAGGCGCTCAAAACAGAGAAGCTTAGGTAGAAGTGACTCGGATATAGAGCCAACAAAAGGGTCAGGACTCCGGCCAAGTTAAATTTTGTGAAGTTCCAAAGCCCAGACTGCTCCGCGAGCACAGCCGCGTCAGCCGTGGAAACCCGCAATTCTTTTGAACCCTTAAAGTGGGTCCAGAAGAATATGATGTCTGCCGAGATTAAGAAAGACGAAATTCAAAATGAGCTACGAAGAGATGTGTCTATGCTCCAGCACAAAAGACATGACACCCTTTCTTCAGAAGTCTACCAACCACTTCGTGCAGCGCAAAAGCAGTAGGGCAAAGCCAGAAAAGAAGCGCCAGCGCCAACCGTCTTCAGTCGCTTATCCTTTCCTGGAGAAGAAGGGCCACGATGGCAATCCAAGAAATCAGCCGCCAAAGATAAAAAAAAATGGCTGGATATGTGATCTACACTGTCTATATGGCCGGCACGCGTTCTAAAAGCAAGGACGGGGCCACCACATCTCAAGCCCAATCTGGCTTGAATGTGGCCGCCACTTCCCAAAATCAGCCTCCTCCGCAAGATAATGAAAACACCCTCGATGAGGCTGATAGGCCAAAGGACCCCTCAGTCCACGTGCAGTCAAGCTTGGATATCAAGGAAGAGCTAACTTTTCGTCTCAGGACCGCAGAGCAGGAGCTGCTTCAAGAGCTCTGAAAATAGCTATGGAGCAAAGATAAAGAGATGGCCAAGCTCTATTCAAAAATTGATGACCTGAGGAACGTTGTGATGCAGCTCACGGATCAGATTGCTCGGGCACCCTCCAATTAAACACAAATCTCTACTCATGAACCGGGTGATAACGACCCGAAGCAGCCAATGCCTGTCCCTTAAAGTCCAAAACCAAGCAGACCCCATGAAAGTCAGCCGCATCCTATCTCGAGAAATGTCTTGAATACCGATGACAGCAACCCGCTAACGCAAGATCAAATCATGTATTTGGTCGCCAACAAAGTCAAAATATTGGCAGTAGAAGCTGAAGCACAAAAAGATGTCAGCAGTAGTGGGGGACTATATCCTGCTCGGTATGATCTAGTAGAGTTTCCTAGTGGCTATGTCATCCCAAAATTCGGAAGATTCAATGGGACGGAAAATGCGAATCAGCACATCACCCACATTAAAGCCTCATGTGGGAATACCGGGAGCAATGATGCATTTCTCCTCCGCCAGTTCGTTAATAGCTCAACCGATGTCTCTTTCAACTGGTACGCAAGCATACCGGATGGCTCCGTTACTACTTTCATCAAAATGAAATCTTTGTTTCTGCAAAGGTTCATGAGTGTACGCGATAAGATCACTATTGCTGACCTCGTAAGGACCAATCCAAAGAACAACGAAAGCAGCATGGAGTTTATAACCCGATGGCACAATCTCTCCGTCAAATTTGAGCCACCATTGGAACAAGACCAATCTGTCAATCTCCTCATCAAAAATCTCGGCACCTGGATGAATCCTTTTCTATGCACCGCGGGTCTCAAGACGTTCCAATAACTGACCAAGAAAGTTCAAATGTTGGAGCGCTCAAAGCAGGAATCTATCTCGAATTCCCAAAATAACAATCAATCCTGGAAAAACCGAAAGGACGATAATCACAAAAGCAGAAATTCCGATGATACTGAATCTTTTTAACACTTTAGCTAACCGAAATAAGGGAGGGATGAGCGGGCTCAATGTCAACCAGCCTCGGAAGCCAGTGTTAGGAGAGGGAGGAGAATCGACCCTGAAAGAGAAGCTGGATAAGGTCTATTCCTTCAGAAGGAACAAAGTCCGTATAATATTCAAAGATGCCTTAAGAAACAGTCTACAATTGCCAGAATAAAAAAGACTATAAGAAGCGAATATGACCGACGACCCCAAATATTACCCCTATCACAGAGTGATAGGTCATTCCATAGAGGACTGCTTTATCTTTAAAGATTGGGTCGAAAAACAATACAAGGCAGGAGAGATAGAACTGTCTAAAGGCGTGTTAGCAAATAATCAAGCTGCGACCGCCAATTTTGTACAAACAGAAACCGAAACCCTTTGGGAACCTACTGCTCTCAATTGTCTGCCCTTCCCTGAAAGGAGCAGACCAAGGCAACGAGCCAAAAGCCCAACAAGCAATATTGCCAATTGTTTCCCCAATCAGAGTTAAGCTCTGTTCAAATTCCAAGATTTGAAATGAAGCGACTGTTAGTTGTATGTATGCCCTAGAGGCCAGTATTGTACAGATGATGTATATTGGATGCTTGGACATATATAGAGATGACTTTCTTGCTCGATATGATAGTATGCTATCTGGTTGCTCTTTATCTAAACATGTATACTGGTCTTTTTAAACTATCTTATAGTTGCATGTTGATAAAGCCCTTAGGATATGTACTTGACTACCTGGACTATGATGCAGATCATACTAGTGGGGACATGATAGTCCATAAGTACATCCTTCAAGGTCTCTAGTCGTGGGTGTATCGAGACGGGGCATCGATATACCAGTGTAGACTAGCGTATACGCTTCTCGACCCATGAGATGGGCGATGGATGATCCCATATCCATTGGTGTTTGACATCAGAGATGGTATATGGGTGCTCAGTGGAGACTGGGTACACTGGACGGACTTGCCGAGAACTCCTTGATGGTATCATACCTCACGTCAGATGGCAGTTCTCAGGTGACACTTGTGCAGGTTAGTCTGTAGACCCGAGATCGTCATAGAGTCTTGTGTGATTCCCACTGTGCTTTGATCTCCATCTTACCACGTCCATGAGGGCGTGCAAAACGGTGGTCTTTGGGTACAGTCCCGAGTCACATGGAGGCAATGAGCGATAGGAGGGGTTTCGTCTCTCCCGGTATTGGGGGTTGATGTTGCACTGTGCTCGATTGGCCGTAACAGGGAAGTCCCTGGCCAGGGCTGATCAGAGATTTGCTGGTAAGTGTTACCAGTAGTTTTTCGACCCGTTATGAGCCTCACATCAGCACGACTTATCGGTTATTGGGGTCTGACGTTTACCACCCCTAGACTTGATATGCGATATATCAGACGAACAGACCGGACTGTACGATAAGTGTTACTGGTTGGATTCACAGGAGTATGAGCGGGCTAGCTCGTCGATCTTCTGATCGCTCAATACCCGGGTGGCCATTACGTTTAGCAGACCGCTTGCGGCTTGTGGGTGCTTGATATGATCATCATCTGCTACCGGCGTATTGACGAGTCTTTAGAGTCCTACACAGAGGTTTCCTGGCTCAAGCGAAACGAAATAGGAGTGCATATGAGATATGTGCGGGACCGAGAATAATGCGTGTATGTGATACCGTATTTCATTCTCGCGATGAATGTATCGATTGGTTATATTCGATATAACCTAGATATCGAATCAAGCCTTGATTCGATAAGCCGATACATAGGATACTAGTCGGTTATATGCGATATGACCGGATCGTTAAATCAAGTGTTGATTTAATGATTTAATGTATAATTATATATTTGATATATTACTTTGCATTAACTAGTATTGGTTCACTTTAAATGGATTTTCTCACTTGAAGTTCACAAGTTGTATATGTGATATACTTTTGCGCACTTGATTGTATCATGTTTGATGATGCATGAATATTGGTTTTGTGTAAAGAATTATACCATGGTTATGATAATGGTTAGGGTTTTGATTTATTCACTCATTTCTTTATCCATTCTTTATTTATTTAAATGGATAAAAGAAAATAAAATGGTTTCTTTTTAGCATGAAGCTTGTTGAAGCTTCATGAAGCTTTGACTAAAGAGACCATTTTGTCTTCATGCTTAACCCTAACCATTCCCACTTACCATGGTCTATTCTCTACACTTGACCTTAGTTAGGATATGATAAGTATTGATTTATTTTCTATTATGAAAATACTTTTTATCATATTCTATCTTCATCTTCTCCTTCTTCTTCAAGAAAGAAAACTAGACTCCATTAATGGCATCTTGAGTTCTAAAGTGAGAAATCCAATTCTAAAGTGAACCCACCTCCTATTTCTTCACCCTCTACCTATTGCCAAGTAGTATAGGGTGTTTTCTTCACAAGTTTCACGACTTGGTGAAGTTAGAGCTTGATCTTGTGTAACCTCGATGTAGATCATCTTCGGCATCGTAGCCGACGACTAGTCCGCTCATTTCTCCGATGAAGCCGATGCAAGAGTCCGGGATTCGAGATGGACAGTGAGGAGACGACTACGTGGAGCTAAGGAAGTGGATAACCAGATCTACAAAGGTTGTAGCTTCTTACCTTTAGTTAAGTTGTTAACTAGTTCATTGTTTCGGCTAAAATTCTAGTCGACGATCCGTATTAGGGTTTCTCGGCACTCATAAAATTTGAAATTGGCATGGTTGATGCCTTGTGAGACCTCTATAGTGTGCCTAGGAACCCTACAGTGGTATCAGAGCCTAGCTAGAGCCTTAGGCGAAGTCTAGACGACGTTTGTGTTAGTTATATGTATGCCCTAGAGGCCATTACTGTACATACGATGTATATTGTAGTGGATGCTAGGACATATATAGGGAGGACTTTCTTGCTCGACATGATAGTATGCTATCTGGTTGTACTTTATCTTAACATGTACTCAGATTGTCTCTATATTACATGTTGATAAAGCCCTTAAGATATGTACTCGACTACTGGGACTATGATGAGATCATACTAGTGGGGCCACGGTAGTCGATGAGTACATCCTATAACTGTTCCTAGTCGAGGGTGTATCGAGACAGGGCATCGATACACCAGAGTAGACTAGCGTATACGCATCTTGACCCATATGATGGGCGATGGATGATCCTATATCCATCGGTGTTTGATATCAAGGATGGTGTACGGGTGTTCAGAGGAGACTGGGTACACTGGATGGACTCGCCGAGAACTCCCAGATGGTATTATACCTCACGTCAGATGGCAGTTCTCCGGTGACACTGGTACAGAGTAGTCTGTTGACCCGAGATCGTCATAGAGTCTTATGTGATTCCCACTGTGCTTTGATTTCCATCATACCACGTCCAAGAGGGCATGCAAAAAGGTGGCTTTTGGGTACAGTCCCGAATCACATGGAGGCAATGAGCGATAGGAGGGGATTCGACTCTCCCAGTATAGGGAGTTGATGTTGTGCAGTGTTCGATTGGCTATAACCGGAAATCCCTGGCCAGGGTTGCTGAGATTTACTGGTAAGTGTTATCAGTAATTTCTCGAACTGTTATAGACCTCATATCGACACGACTTATCAAGCTACTGGGGTCTGACGTTTACCACCCCTAGGCGAGATATGCGACATATCAGACGACGAGACCGGACTGTACGGGAGTGTTACTGTTTGGATTCACAGGAGAATGTATAGGCTTGCTTGTTGATCTTCTGAGCGCTCAATACCTGGGTAGTTGTTACGTTTAGCTGACCGCTTGTAGCTTGTGGGTGTTTGATATGATCATCACCTACTGCCGGCGTATTGACTATTCTTTAGAGTCCTACACAGAGGTTTCTTGGCTCAGGCAAAACGGAGTAGGAGCACATATGTGATATATGCGGGACCGAGGGTAATGCGATATGTGATACCGTATTATATTCTCGCGATATTTGATATCAGCCGGGTCATCGGATCAAGTGTTGATTCAATGAATTGGTACGGATAAATATTAGTCGGTTATATGCGATATAGCCGGATTGTCGGATCAAGTGTTGATTCGATAATTTAATGTATAATAATATATTTGATATATTAAATTGCATTAACTAATATTTGCTCACTAAAAGATTCTTTTTCTCACTCGGGTAATACATTGATATATATGAGATATATGTTAAATGTATTATTTTATTTTATTACGATAAATATTATATATATGATATATAATATTGTAACATGATATGATAACTAATGCAACTTGTTTAGTGGAGTTTAAACATGATTAGGGTTTGGATTAGGGTTAAGCTTTCTAGATGTTTCTAGAAGGTTTCGGTTTTGTTTTGTGAAAGATATTTGTAAGTGACTCATGCTTTAACCCAACCCAAACCCTAACCCTAGTTAATTCTCTACATGGGTTTAGTCAACCATGGTTGCATTATTCATCATATTATTCTTTTTCTATTCATCACAAAAGGATTTCTATTATCATTCATTCTTCTTCTTCCTTGAGTTCTTCATGCAAAGCTTTCTTGTTTTGATATTTGTGATGAAAAAAATATGAGAAAAAGATAAATAAAGAGAGAAAAAATCCTACTTCATCATCCTCATCTTCCCTTTCCATTTAGATGAGGGTGTTCACATCATTTCATGAGTGTTAACTTGTGTTAACGAAACTTCAAGGTAGATCATCTTTGTATCGAAGATCGGAAGTAAAGGTTGCATCTTTCTCTTCATGGAACCTCTCGAGAGTCCGGAACCCGATGATCGCAGCGAAGGGACCACAACACGGAGCGTATGAAGTGAAGGACCGGATCTACAAAGGTTGTAATCCCTCTCACTTAGTGTTAAAGTTGTTAACATGTTAGTTTTCGCCTAATCTCTAGTTTAAAGATCCGTATTCGGGTTGTTCGGCACGGCTAAATTTTTAATCGGGCATGGTTGATACCTCGTAGACCCTTGTGCGCGTGCATAGCAACCCTACAGTGGTATCAGAGCCAAGCTAGAGCTTTAGGCGAAGTCTAGACGAAGTTTAAATTCCGATCGAACCCGGGAAACCCGATATACCCTAGTTTCTGGAAATTTTTTCAAAATGTGATTTTTTATGAATTAAAAATGCTCAGAAAATAGAGCAGGTAAATATAAGGATTACTGTAGAAAACGACCCCATGAATCCACTGTAGCGCCGCGGAACCGCGGCCATAGCCTGATTCTGCGGCGGTTCCGCGGCCGTATGTAAAGATCAGGGATTCTGTTTCTACAGTAATATCCATAGGTGATGCCTGATTCTTCTGGGAAGTTTTAATTTTCACTCCAGTGTTGTGTTTTCTGGGGTGTATTGGGGACTCATTGTTTCGATCGGATATTTTAACTTTGTTTAGTTTGTCCGGATAACTTTTAGAAACTGTTAAAAAGTTCGAACGGATATCAATAACTCACTTTTTTCCCTGTCAGAAATTTTTTCAAAAGTTGGATTTTTCCTTGTGTTTAAGAACGTTCTAAGTCGTGCAAGTAACGCGGTGGACCCTCTAGAAGACAACAAACCTTAACTCGATTATGTGACCGTCTTGAACTGCCTTTTGAACCTTAGGGTTTGGGGCAGTACGGCGTGCCACATGTGAGGCGTTGGCTTGACCCTTCTACGGCTGGACCATTGGTACTGTGGCATATGAAGGATGTTTTTAAACTGATTACAAGTGTTGAGATAAATTGGGGAAATCTTGGTTGTTTGATGATTCGATCGGAAAGTTTAACTTTGTCTATTTATCTGGAATGTGATACAATATTTGGAATCCACAAAAAGTTATGAGATAACTAATTTGAATATTATAAATCTAGCAGTTCAGTCTCAAATGATCGGTTGCCACGGAATTTTGATGTGATCAAAAGTCCGTCGCAATCACGTAGCGTACACGGATACTCGCCGGGTAAACTTAATAGACAGTTACGCCCCATAGCCCCGACCAAGTGACTGTAGGAGAACCCCTTCGCCGAAAGCATCCGTTCGGGTACTCGCGGCAGCGGTGTTCCACCTTAGTGCACTTCGTCGACGGCATCGGAGGTGCGGCCGTCTACTAAAGTTTGCGACGAGCATTCGATCAGAATGTCGGGAATCTTATTGAATTGCCCGACTTGATATTGAAAAGAGTTTTCGATAATGAGACTAAAATGCGGGGTTTATAATAGTTAGGCATGCGATGTCTAAGGAATTCATTTGGTTAGGCATGCGATGTCTAAAGAGGTTGCGGTTTCCAACTGTTGTAGTTTTACACTTTCTTTTCTGTGACCGTAAGCGTAGTATGTGCTGTATCGCCGGCTTCGTTGCTATACATCAACGACAATCGGGATACGCATACTTGCTTACGTTGATAATATGAGATATTATGTGTTGCTGTGATATGTTCTATTGGATCGTCGCGTTCTGAATAGCCGGGGGTTTTATGTGAGATGAGAGTTTTTTCTTTTTCATTCATGTAAAATTCATTTGTATGTAATATTCTTTTATTGGGGCACTTCCAGGTAGCGGAAGTTGTCACCGTTGTATATTATTTACTTTTCCGCATTAGGTAGACCCAAGACGGGAAGCACAAGTAACCGGGTTCTAAGGTCCAGTGGGAGACCATCTCGAGGAGTCGAGACCGGGTCTCCTAACCCTAGAATTGGCAGTGTTACTTGCTGCTCTCGTAGGGGTCTAGGGATGTGGGTTTGGCTATTCATCGCAACCGTGGAATCCGTGTTTTATACAGGCTCGTATTGAAAACACGGACGTCCTAGTATATCCAATATTTCATATATGTTCTTCTGCTGCAATGTTCTGTGATGAGATCATATTACTGCCTGAGACGAATGTTTATATTATATATATATGAGATATATGTAATATTGCAGATTTCGTTTCAAAAGAGATTCTTGTGAAGCATAATAAAATGGGACTTCATTAATGAGATTGATGAAATAAAAGAAACCTACGATGTTGTAGAAACTTGTTTAAAAACTGGTAGCTCTAGTTCTTGCTTTGCATAGCGGTGTTCCTTATAGAACATCCAGCACCTTATTCGATAAGGAAAGGACCGAGATCCCTTCACCGGGAGTGAATCCTTTAGCAATAACTGGCAGATGCTACAAACTCGGTTTGTCTTTTGATTGCTTCTATAGTTCTTGCTTTGCACAGTGATATATATGATATATCCCGCACTTCATTCGACGAGGAAAGGGCCGACGATCCCTTCACCGGGAGTGACCCCTTTAGCAAAACTAGAAAAGCCTCAAAAACACTCTATTTAAAATCACTCGATTCTACGACGATATCAAGTTCATTACGCTCAGGGTTTTCTGAAAAACCTGCGTAGCCCTCCGTCATTTCAGATAGATATTATTTAGTATTCGTGCTATGTTTGTTGACTTAGTTAAGGCATAGTGTACGGTAGCTAAGTAATGTTTATCTGCTAAAATATAAGATGTGATTGGATTAGGGTATTCGTACGGCCTTGTTGACTCAGTTAAGGGTCGTACGGGTGGGTTTAATTCAATCGGGAAATGTACGGGTTGAACTTGACTTGCGATTTATGCTTTGTTGACTTAGTTAAGGTCATAGATCGCTAGGGGCAAAATATTATTGGGAATTTCAAGTGTTGAAATTTGCAATGAGATTTCATACCTTCTATAAGATAGTTGGATCCCGATACCCGCTGCGAGTAAGAGTTACTCCTGGGAGAGTTTTACACATTACAATTAGCCGATCAAGTAGGTGTCTAGAAAGGTGTTAACGGGGTTACGCCTCTGGGAAAACGAGGTTTACTTTAATTAGGTTCGTGCGAAAGCACGGGGGACCTCCCTCAAAGTACCGACACTGGCCTGGCTGAAAGATTGGCAAACTTGTAGCGTGTAATTAATCCCGGCTAGTCTTTCCTTTTAGGGTTTGAAGGAAGATTTGATTAAAACAGTGGGAGACATCCTGATTAGATATATTATATAACCAATCTAATCTTGCAAGAGCATACGCTGAGTGTTTTCTTCTCTCTCTCCAGGTAGCGACCATATCATGCCTTAATCAAGATAATAATACGGATATATTGACCGAACCCACTTGTTATACTGAGCTGGGGAACGTTGGTCCCGCTCCAACTTATAATTGTTATAAGACAGAGCAGGAAATTTGGGAATACCAGATTTCCCGTACTGCCCAAACGAAGAAAGTGTATATTGATGCATCATCTTCGGGTGTGTTCATTACAGAGAACTGTTTCTCAGTATCCTTTACGTCCTGGGTATGTGATACCGGATCAGGATCCCGCATATGTAATCTGTTACATGGGTTACAGATAGCTAGAGAACTGAGAACGGGTGATAAGTTTCATGAGACTGAAAACGGTGCAAGTGTTGCAGCCAAGTCTGTTGGTCACTATCACCCTGTATTACCAGAATACATTGATTCTGAACAAATGTTATTAGATACCGAACCTGATATACAAAATCATATCAGTCTCTTTATTAGTAAAGAAAGGATATAATTTTGTATTGTTGGATAATGTTTTGAACATTTCCTATATCAAGAGTTGATCGGTTCAGGCACGTTATCTAAAAGCATTGACGTTCTAAATCAAACCACAGTTCTTAACGTACAGAACACACACAAGAGGAAGAGTTCAGATATGAACGAATCCTTCTTGAGGCATTGTAGACTAGGTCATATCAATGCGACCCGACTAGCAAAGTTACATATAGATGCATATTTAAATTAGTTTGAATTTACATCTTGTGAAACTTGCCAGTCATGTCACAAAGATAAAATGACCACAGCTCTGTTTATTGGAAACAGAGAAAGAGTTAGTGAACTCATGGGATTGATACATGCTGATGTATGAAGGTCCCCTGTCTACACATGCCAAGACCGGTTCTTTTTACTTCATTACGTTCTCTGATAATCTCTCAAGATTCAGACATGTGTTCCTGTTGAAACATAAGTCCGAAGCTTTTGAGATATTCACAGAATATAAGTTAGAAGTAGAGAACTAAAATACGGGTATAAGTATTATGTCCTTTGATGAGATCAGGAAGGAGAATACTTGAGCACGGAATTCCTGGACTATTCTAAAGGAGAATGAGATTATCTCTCAGCATTACTCCTCCGTATACACCATAGCACGATGGTATATCAGGATGGAGCAATAGCACCCTATTTGATATGGTGTGCTCTATGATGAGTACTACTGAGTTTCCTATTTCCTTTTGGGAGTTATGCACTTGAGAAGCTGCATACCTATTGAATAGGGTTCAAATCAAATCAGTTGCCTACCACTTCATATGTGATATGGAAAGGGAAGAGCCTATATCTTAAGCTTGTTAAGATTTGGGGTTGTCCGGCCTATGTCTAAAAGCAAAATCCGGACAAGCTCGAGGCAAGGTCTGTTATGTACAACTGGAAAGGTTCCAGCTATACAAAATGCAGCTGATGATTTGGTAGAACCAAAGGATTCAATAGTTTCCAACGAACCTCAGCCTCTCCGCCGATCTAGTAGGGTTCCTCACCCACCTGAGAGATACTTCGGTTTCTCTATGACAGTGGGAGCGAGGATTGCATCATGAGATGATGACCCAACTAGTTTCGAGCTGGCCATCAGGAGTGGGACTCTGTAAGAATGGCTGGATGCTTATCGATCTGAGATGGAATCCTTATACACCAACAAAGTATGGACTTTGGTTGCTTTATCTGAAAGGTTAAATCCCCATCAGGATCAAGTATATCTTGAGAAGATTACTTGGTGTACATGGAAAAGTTGAGACTTTCAAAGCTAGACTTGTTAAAGGTTTGCATCATAGACCAGGTATGGATTATGTTGAAACCTTTTCTAAGGATCTATGCTTAAGTCCATCCAGATCCTACTTGCCACGGCTACATACCATGACTACGATATCTGGTGGTTGAGTGTCATGACTGCTTTTCTAAGTGATGTTTTAGAAGAGAACGTCTATAAGTACACAGCCAGAGGGCTTCGTAGACAGTGGGAGCAGCGGAAACGTGTGCAAGATGTTTTATATGATAAAACAGGCATCGCGGAGTTGGAACATCTATTTTGATGTGGTAGTCAAAGAGTTTGACTTCATCAAAATGGTAGATGAATCTTGTATATACAAAAAGGTAGTAGGGAGTATGGTGATGATCCTCATAGAGTACGTTGGATGACATACTCTTGATAGGGAAGGAGTTTCCTATGCTACGCTCGGTCAATTTCCGCTTATCACAAAGATTCTCCATATAGGATCAAAGTGATACCTCCTAAATCCTGGGTTTTGGATCTATGAGATAGATCTAATTGGATGTTAGGATACTCACTAGTTGTAGTGAGATGGTATCAATCGATCCTGGGGAGAATCACTGGAATGGTTCCAGGGTGATAAGTGAAAGGTTTGTGTAGCACCCTATGAAGAGTTTTGAAGCATCACATGTCCAAAAGTTTAAATTTTTATGGTGCTAAACGAACATGCAAAGGAATCGATCCTAGAAAATTAGGGTTTCGAAACTTTTAAGCTAATAAAGATTAGGGTTTGAAGGCTACAACCTTTGTAGCTCCCCTTTTGCTTGACTCCTTGATCTCTAGGGTATTGGAAGAAGGTCCACTTGTAGTCCTCTTTCGTCCACGACGATCCACCCGAAGTTTCCCGTCCAAGCTTGTAACTTTGGAAAAGCAAAGAGAACACTCTAATCAAGTTGGCTAGACTTGAGTAGAATGATGTTGTGGCTATGGATCTCACTTCAAAAACCTTTCTTTAATTGTGTTTAACTCACTAGAAGAAACTAGAGAGGAAAAGATGAAGGAGGATGAAGATGGTGGCTATTTTCAACTAGAGGTGAAAAAAACCCTTAGTTAAAAAGAAATGAAATATAACCTTTTATATTTTATTCCTTCTCACTTTTAACCATGATTAAATGATGGATAGTTAATTTAACTTGGGTTTTAAATGATAAAGAGAAGGATAACCCTTGGTTAGTGGTAGTTGAGCATGGTTAGGTCAAAGGAAGAATGTAGAAGCTAGAATGATTATCCTTTCCTTTTCATTTTCTTTTAAATCCAAAATCAAATAATAATCCATTATATAATCCATGGTGTGAGTCTTATATTGCCACCATTTCCATATGCTAACAACCATGATGGATGGGTGTATGTATGTATGCATGTATGCACATTCACATGTGCATGAAACTAGAATGAAAGAAAGAAACACATGCATGCTTACATACATCCATCACATACTAGAAAGGTTTCAAGTGAGAAAACTAATGGTTAAATGATAAATCAACACTTGATTCATCAATCCGGTCATATCTCATATGACCCCACCAAAAGCAGTTCACCCGATCAATGTTCGGTATCATATACGCACATTTCAATCGGGTGCATGCGCATATCGCATACGCGCACCACAACGTTTCGCCTGGACTGGGTAACTCCTTTGTGGGACTCTAAGACTCGTCAATACGCCGGCAGAGGGTGATGATCATATCAGGTACCCCCAAGCCGCAAGCGGTCAGCTAAACGTAACGGCCACCCGGGTATTGAGCGATCAGAAGAAAACAAGCGAACCTGCTACAACTCCCGTCGAGCCATCCGGCAACACTACCGTACAGTCCGGTCTCTTCGTCAGATATGCTGCATATCGAGCCTAGGGATGGTCACGTCGACCCCAATAACTCAATAAGTCATGCCGGTGAATGGTCTATAACAGATCGAGAAACTACTGATAACACTTATCAGCAAATCTCAGCAGCCCTGGCCAGGGACTTGCTGTTATAACCAGTCGGGCACAGCACAGCATCAACTCCCAATACCGGGAGAGACGAAACCCCTCCTATCGCTCATCGTCTTCGTGTGTCTCGGGACTGTACCCAACGGCCACCTGTTTGCACGACTCAGTAGAGCCGTGGTAGGGTGGCAATCAAAGTACAGTGGGAGAACACACAAGACTCCATGACGATCTCAGGTCTACAGACTAACCTGTACCAGTGTCACCTGAGAACTGCTATCCGACGATAGATATAATTCCATATAGGAGTTCTCGGTGAGTCCGTCCAGTGTACCCAGTCACCACTGAGCACCCGTATATGATCTTGATGTCAAACATCGATGAATGTGGGAACATTCATCGCCCATCGTATGGGTCAGTATCATATACGCTAGTCTACTCTGGTATATCAATGCCCCGTCTCGATATACCTACGACTAGGGACGTTCCAGGATATGCTTATAGACTACAGATGTCCCACTAGTATGATCTCCATCATAATCAGGGTAGTCAAGCCGATATCCTCAGGGCTTTATCAGCATGTATGAATGAATAAAAGCATGATCAAATCAACATGTCAGATAAAGAATAACCAGATAGCATACTATCATGTCGAGCAAGAATGCACACTGAATATATATATATACATGTATAGATACATCCACTATCATATAATGGCCTCTAGGGCATACATATATCCAACAATAAGAATGACTGAATGTCAGTCGCAGGCATTGTCTTTACCCTCAGTGGAGGGATGGTATGTTGGAAGAGTTCCAAGCTAGATACCGTGACATACTAGACGATTAAAGGCAAGATACATCGTTACTAAGGATGCTACCAAAGAGGCAGTCTGGATATATATAAGTTCATAAGATGAACTTCGTTCCTACCATTGTGTGACAATGGAGTTGTGGCTTTAGCCAAGGAACTACCGTCCCATCAGAAATCCAGATATAATTCTTAGGCAGTATCACCTGATCATGGAGATGGATGATCTCCAAGGTGATCGAGGTTAGGAGAGTACATACAGAGGACAACAGCGCGGATCCACTCACAAAGGCCTTTTTCCCAGTAGAGACTTTTATGGGATGGTTGAGTATGAGATACTTCAACCGCAGCTAATTATTGGGTATGCGATACCACAACAGATAGCCCTAGTGCAAGTGGGAGATTGTTAGTTATATGTATGCCCTAGAGGCCATTACTGTACATACGATGTATATTGTAGTGGATGCTAGGACATATATAGGGAGGACTTTCTTGCTCGACATGATAGTATGCTATCTGGTTGTACTTTATCTTAACATGTACTCAGATTGTCTCTATATTACATGTTGATAAAGCCCTTATGATATGTACTCGACTACTGGGACTATGATAAGATCATACTAGTGGGGCCACGGTAGTCGACGAGTACATCCTATAACTGTTCCTAGTCGAGGGTGTATCGAGACAGGGCATCGATACACCAGAGTAGACTAGCGTATACGCATCTTGACCCATATGATGGGCGATGGATGATCCCATATCCATCGGTGTTTGACATCAAGGATGGTGTACGGGTGCTCAGTGGAGACTGGGTACACTGGACGGACTCGCCGAGAACTCCCAGATGGTATTATACCTCACGTCAGATGGCAGTTCTCCGGTGACACTGGTACAGAGTAGTCTGTTGACCCGAGATCGTCATAGAGTCTTGTGTGATTCCCACTGTGCTTTGATTTCCATCATACCACGTCCAAGAGGGCGTGCAAAAAGGTGGCTTTTGGGTACAGTCCCGAATCGCATGGAGGCAATGAGCGATAGGAGGGGATTCGTCTCTCCCGGTATAGGGAGTTTATGTTGTGCTGTGTTCAATTGGCTATAACCGGAAATCCCTGGCCAGGGTTGCTGAGATTTACTGGTAAGTGTTATCAGTAGTTTCTCGAACTGTTATAGACCTCATATCGACACGACTTATCAAGCTACTAGGGTCTGACGTTTACCATCCCTAGGCGAGATATGCGACATATCAGACGACGAAACCGGACTGTACGGGAGTGTTACTGTTTGGATTCACAGGAGAATGTACAGGCTTGCTTGTTGATCTTCTGAGCGCTCAATACCTGGGTAGCTGTTACGTTTAGCTGACCGCTTGCAGCTTGTGGGTGTTTGATATGATCATCACCTACTGCCGGCGTATTGACGATTCTTTAGAGTCCTACACAGAGGTTTCTTGGTTCAGGCAAAATGGAGTAGGAGCACATATGTGATATGTGCGGGACCGAGGGTAATGCGATATGTGATACCGTATTATATTCTCGCGATATTTGATATCAGCCGGGTCATCGGATCAAGTGTTGATTCGATGAATCGGTACGGATAAATATTAGTCGGTTATATGCGATATAGCCGGATTGTCGGATCAAGTATTGATTCAATAATTTAATGTATAATAATATATTTGATATATTAAATTGCATTAACTAATATTTGCTCACTAAAAGATTCTTTTTCTCACTCGGGTAATACATTGATATATATGCGATATATGTTAAATGTATTATTTTATTTTGTTACGATAAATATTATATATGTGATATATAATATTGTAACATGATATGATAACTAATGCAACTTGTTTAGTGGAGTTTAAACATGATTAGGGTTTGGATTAGGGTTAAGCTTTCTAGATGTTTCTAGAAGGTTTTGGTTTTGTTTTGTGAAAGATATTTGTAAGTGACTCATGCTTTAACCCAACCCAAACCCTAACCCTAGTTAATTCTCTACATGGGTTTAGTCAACCATGGTTGCATTATTCATCATATTATTCTTTTTCTATTCATCACAAAAGGATTTCTATTATCATTCATTCTTTTTCTTCCTTGAGTTCTTCATGCAAAGCTTTCTTGTTTTGATATTTGTGATGAAAAAAATATGAGAAAAAGATAAATAAAGAGAGCAAAAATCCTACTTCATCATCCTCATCTTCCCTTGCCATTTAGATGAGGGTGTTCACATCATTTCATGAGTGTTAGCTTGTGTTAACGAAACTTCAAGGTAGATCATCTTTGTATCGAAGATCGGAAGCAAAGGTTGCATCTTTCTCTTCGTGGAACCTCTCGAGAGTCTGGAACCCGATGATCGTAGCGAAGGGACCACAACACGGAGCGTATGAAGTGAAGGACCGGATCTACAAAGGTTGTAATCCCTCTCACTTAGTGTTAAAGTTGTTAACATGTTAGTTTTCGCCTAATCTCTAGTTTAAAGATCCGTATTCGGGTTGTTCGGCACGGCTAAATTTTTAATCGGGCATGGTTGATGCCTCGTAGACCCTTGTGCGCGTGCATAGCAACCCTACAGTTTGAAACCCGAATACACATCGAAACCCTAACACATCATGCTCTCTGGACTTTTTCCAAAAACTGGGATTTTTCCAGATTAAAAATGCTTAAAAAACTCAGCATGGAATTCTAAGAACTACGGTGCAAAATTTACCTCATGAACAGTCAATGGTGCGGCGGAACCGCGGCAGAAGCTTAGCTTCTGCGGCGGTTCCGCGGCTAACTAATGGCATTTTCCTGTAATTTTTGCACAGTAATTCATCATTTCAGCAGCTGAGTTTTCTGGGAATTTTTAATATGCACTCAACAGTTGAGTTTTCTGAGGTGTTTTAGAGCTTCGATGTTTCGACCGGTAATTTCAAACGTCATCTATGTGTTTTCCGGGTATTTGGAATATGTTAAAAAGTTCGACCGGAAGTAGATACCCAATCTTTCCCCTGCCGGGAAATTTCCAATTGTTGGACTTTTCCGTAGTTTAATGACGTTCTGAGTAGTGCAAGTAACGCGATGGTCCCTCTAGAAGACAACAAAGCTTAACTCGATTATGTGACCGTCTTGAACTGCCTTTTGAACCTTAGGGTTTGGGGCAGTACGGCGTGCCACATGTGAGGCGTTGGCTTGACCCTTCTACGGCTGGACCGTTGGTACTGAGGCATGAAGTGAATGTCTTTGAACTTATTTCATGTGTTGATCGGTTTCGGGAAAACTTGGGTGTTCGAATGTTCGATCGGAAAGTTTAATATTTTCTATTTATCCAGAATGGGATACAATAATTGGAATTCACAAACAGTTATGAGATAGCTGAATGAATGTTATAAATCTAGCGGTTTAGTCTCACTTGATATTGAAAAGAGTTTTCGATAATGGGACTAAAATGCGGGGTTTATAATTGTTAGGCATGTGATGTCTAAGTATTTCATTTGATTAGGGATGCGATGTCTAAAGAAATTGCGGATTCCAACTGTTGTAGTTTTACACTTTCTTTTCAGTGACTGTAAGTGTAATATGTGATATCGCCGGTTTCGTTGCTATATGTCAACGACAATTGGGATACGCATATTTACTTACGTTGATGACATGTGATGTTATGTGTTGCTGGATATGTTATATTGGATTGTCGTGTTTGAATAGCCGGGGATTTTTATGTGAGATGAGTGTTTTTCATTTTCATTCATGTAAAAAAACTTGTATGTAATATTCTTTTATTGGGGCACTTCCAGGTTGCGGAAGATGTCACCATTTGTATATTATTTACATTTCCGCATTAGGATAAACCCAAGGTGGGGAGCACAAGTAACCGGGTTCTAGGGTCCAGTGGGAGACCATCTCGAAGAGTCGAGTCCGGGTCTCCTAACCCTAGAATTGGTAGGGTTGCTTGCCGCTCTCGTAGGGGTCTAGGGGTGTGGGATTGACTATTCATCACAACCGTGGAATCCGTGTTTTATACTGGCTCGTATTAAAAACACGGACGTCCTAGTATATCCAATATTTCATATGATATTTTCTGCTGCGATATCTGTGATGTGATCATGTGATGTTCTTTGATAGATACTTTATATAGTATATATGATATATTATATAGGCGTTACTTATGTTTTACACCCACGCTAGCCCTGCCCCGCTCTGCCGTTAGTTACCTAACCTAACGGTGCACGAGGGGACATCGAGGCGAATGCGGATGGCATAAGTGTACGTCGTACTTATCTGTGATGTTTAGGTACTTAAATGATGGGACTTCATTAATGAGATTAATGAAAGAAAAGAAACCTAAGATGTTGTAGAATCGAATTTCAAAAATAAAACAGGTAGCTACAGTTCTTGCTTTGCACAGCGGTATATGTGATATATCCTGCACCTTATTCAATGAGGAAATGACCGAGATCCCTTCACCGGGAGTGACTCCTTTAGCAATAACTGGTAGATGCTACACCCTCGGTTTGTTTTTGATTGCTTCTATAGTTTCTGCTTTGCACAGTGATATATATGATATATCCCGCACCTCATTCGACGAGGAAAGGGCCGACGATCCCTTCACCGGGAGTGACCCCTTTAGCAAAACTAGAAAAGCCTCAAAATCACTCCATTTCAAAACTTCATTTGATTCTACAACGATATCAAGTTCATTACGCTCATGGTTTTCAGAAAAACCTGCGTAGCCCTCCGTCAATTCAGATATGTAATATTCAGTATTCGTGCTGCGGTTGTTTGGCATGCGTCAAGGCGTAGTGTACGGTAGCTGATTATTACTTGTCTGTAGCATGAGATGCGATTGGATTAAGGTATTCGTACGGCGTTGTTTGGCATGCGTCAAGGGTCGTACGGGTGGGTTTAATTCAATCACGAATTGTACGGGTTGAACTTGACTAGCGGACTATGGGTTGTTTGGCATGCGTCAAGGTCATAGCACGCTAGGGGCAAAATATTATCGGGAATTTCAAGTGTTGAAATTTGCAATGAGATTGCATACCTTCTATGAGATAGTTGGATCCCGATACCCACTGCGAGTAAGAGTTACTCCTGGGAGAGTTTTACACATTACAATTAGCCGATCAAGTAGGTGTCTAGAAATGTGTCAACGGGGTTACGCCTCTAGGAAAACGAGGTTTACATTAATTAGGTTCGTGCGAAAGCACGAGGGACCTCCCTCAAAATACCGACACTGGCCTGGCTGAAAGAATGGCGAACTTGTAGTGTGTAATTAATCCCGGCTAGTCTTTCCTTTTAGGGTTTGAAGGAAGATTTGATAAAAACAGTGGGAGCCATCCTGATTAGATAAGATAATAACCAATCTGATCTTGCACGAGCATACGCTAAAGTGTTTTCTTCTCTCTCTCTCCAGGTAGCGACCATGTCATGCCCTAATAAAGATAATAATATGGATGTATTGACCGAACCCGCATGTTATACTGTGCTGGGAAACGTTGGTTCCGTTCTTTCTTATAAGAGTTATAGGAATGAACAGGACATAGGGGAATACCAGGATTCCCATGCCACCCGATTGAAGAAAGTACATGTTGATGCATTTTCTTCGGGTGTGTTCGTTACAAAGAACTGTTTCTCCATTTGCCCTACGTCCTGGGTATTAGATACCGGGTCAGGATCCCATATATGTAATCAGTTACATGGGCTTAGGAAAGGTAGAGAACTTAGAGAAGGTGATAAAGACATAAAAGTTGGAAATGGTGCAATAGTTGCAGCTAAGACTGTCGGGGAATATCACCTTGCATTGCCAACCGGTAATACATTGGTTCTGAACGAATGCTATTACATGCCGAACCTGATATGCAACATTATATCGGTTTCTTTGCTGAGTAAAAAGGGATATAACTTTGTAATACAGGACAATGTTATGAACATTTTCCGTAACCAAAAGTTGGTTGGATCAGGCACGTTATGCAATGGCGTTTATGTTCTAAATCAATCAACAGTTCTGAGCATAACAAACACACACAAGAGGAAGAGTTCAGAACTGAACGAATCCTTCTTATGTCATTGTAGACTGGGTCACATCAATGCGACACGACTAGCTAAGTTGCATAAGGATGGATATTTAAATCCGTTTGAATTTTCATCTTATGACACTTGCCAGTCATGTCTCAAAGGAAAGATGACCAAAACTCCGTTTACGGGACACGGAGAAAGAGTTACCGAGCTCTTGGGACTTATACATAGTGATGTATGCGGTCCCATGTCTACACATGCCAGGGATGGTTCTTCGTACTTCATTACATTCACTGACGATCTCTCTAGATTCGGATATGTGTTCCTGATGAAACACAAATCAGAAGCTTTTGAGAAATTTAGAGAATATAAACAGGAAGTCGAGAACCAAACCGGAAAAAGTATTAAAATCCTTCGATCTGATCGAGGAGGTGAATACTTGAGCAATGAATTCCTGGACTTCCTAAAAGAGAATGGGATTCTCTCTCGGCTGACTCCTCCATATACACCACAGCACAACGGTGTATCAGAACGGAGGAACCGCACCCTATTAGATATGGTACGCTCTATGATGAGCACAGCTGAGTTACCTATTTCCTTCTGGGGATATGCGCTTGAGACAGCCATGGACCTATTGAATAGAGTTCCTACCAAATCAGTGCCTACCCACTCCATATGAGATATGGAAAGGGAAGAGACCACATCTTAATTACATTAAGATATGGGGTTGTCCGGCCTATGTCAAAAGACAAAATCCGGACAAACTCGAGGCAAGATCAGTCTTATGTAAGTTTATAGGATATCCCAAAAATTCACAGGGGTATATCTTGTACCATCCCGAGGAACAAAAGGTGTTTGTTTCTCGACATGCCACTTTCTTAGAAAAAAGTTTTCTTACGAAACAGATAAGTGGCATTGAGGTAGAACTGGAAGAGGTTCCAGCGACACAAACTATAACAGAAGACTTGGTAGAACCAGAGGATTCAGTAGTCCCCGACGAACCTCAGCCTCTCCGCCGATCTAGTAGGGTTCCTCGCCAACCTGAGAGATACTACGGTTTTCTCATGGATGGTGGGAGCGAGGATTGCATCATGGAGGATGATGACCCAACTAGTTTCGAGCAGGCCATCACGAGTAGGGACTCAGTGAAATGGCTGGATGCAATGCGGTCCGAGATGGAATCCATGTACACCAACAAAGTATGGACTTTGGAAGTTGCTCCTGAAGGGGTAAAACCCATTGGGAGCATGTGGATCTTCAAGAAGAAACTTGGTGTAGATGGGAAAGTAGAGACTTTCAAAGCTAGACTTGTAGCAAAGGGTTTTCGTCAAAGACCAGGTGTGGACTATGACGAAACCTTTTCTCCAGTGGCTATGCTTAAATCCATCCGGATCATACTTGCCATCGCTGCATATCATGATTACGAAATCTGGCAAATGGATGTTAAGACCGCCTTTCTAAATGGTGATTTAGAAGAGTGCGTGTACATGACTCAGCCAGAGGGCTTCGTAGATAGTGGGAGCAGCGGGAAGGTGTGCAAGCTGCTTAAATCCATTTATGGATTAAAGCAAGCATCGCGGAGTTGGAACATCTGCTTTGACGTAGTTATCAAAGAGTTTGATTTCGTCAAAAACCCAGATGAACCTTGTATCTACAAGAAGGTGGCAGAGAGTAAGGTTGTCTTCCTCGTATTGTACGTGGACGACATACTGTTGATAGAAAATGATATTCCTATGCTGCAATCGGTCAAGCTCTTCTTATCACAAAGATTCTCAATGAAAGATCTTGGTGATGCCTCCTGCATATTGGGAATTAGGATCTATAGAGATAGATCCAAAAGGATTTTGGGATTGTCCCAATCCAGGTACATTGACACCATACTAAAGAGATTTAGTATGGAAGAATCCAAGCATGGGAACATGCCCACGATCTCTGGAGTCACTCTCTCTAAAGAGATGTCTTCCAAGACTGATTTGGAGAGAGCTCGCATGTGTTCATACCAGATTATTGCATTTTATACCGCCCATTCTTATGCTCGTGTGTTTATAGGTAGGTGCTTGTAATCCGTGTTTGTTATATATTTGCAGGATACAGGTTCTCGGTTCTAAAACGGTGAAATTCATGGAAAACACGACAATATCCGGGTTCCTGCCAACCACTGATAAAACACGGTCTCCGCTCTTCATCCGTATGTTGCCAGATATCAGTTTAAGAGACAAAATGTCAAATCAATGTCGCTTTCATGCACAAGGCTCAATGGCAGCACAAGATCCAAGAGATCTACGCGGAGCTCGAGGCAATCATGACAAAAGCATCCACAAAAGTCCACCTTTCCTCAACAGAAATTCTGGAAGAAATGTAAAAGTATTTTCAGAAAATATGTATACCAGAATAAAGGGGACAGAGAACCAGGAACCCACAAAAAAACCCACTTCCCAATTCAACTTTACGGCCGCGCATGCGCGGCCAATATGGGGTATTGGCCGCGCTTGCGCGGCAAGGTGGGGCCCACTCTCTGACGAATTTCAGGGGCTTTTTGGTAATCTTGCATGGAGTCTACTGGTTGCCCTAGAACTTCAACTCCCTGCCTATAAATACTGCAGAACTGAGCTTAGCCAAGGGTCATTCTTTTGATTCATTTTGTAGCCTCTTTTGTTAGGATTTTGTATGGTTCTTCTTCTTCCTCTTCATTCCTCTTCCATGAAATTGTAAGTGAGAAGCTTTTTGTGGAGGTGAATAAAGATGAAGGCTTTTGTGTTATCCCTTTTGTTTAGCTTCCCCCTTGAGCTCTCTACCTTAACTTGATCTTGCAACCTCTTAAGTGAGCTTGCAAGGTTAAGTTTTGGTCATTGGTCTCAAGGGGTTGTATCGTTTCGTTCCCACGGACTAGCACTTCATTTCACATGCGGTTTCTACCCTTCTCTTGATCTTGCAATCTCTTCATTGAGTTTGCAAGTTTAAGGGTTGGCTATTGATCACATGCTTGGCTTGGGTCCTAGTTCCGTATTTTTATTACCCGCTTTTTATTACTCGCTTTTTATTACTTGTCTTTTTACTTACTTGCAATTTTATTCATGCACTTTAATACTTGTATCTTTTCTTTTCTTTGTTCTTTTCTTTTTGTTCTCTTTTTGTTCATATTGTGAATGTTGTAATTATCGTCGTTGTTAAGAATTAATACGGTTTTATAAGTTAACATTTCTTTGCCAATTCCTTTTCCCGTTATTTTCCATTTGAACTCCGCCCGAACCATACGCAAGCGCTCCGTTAGGCACCGTACCCTGACAAGGTAACGGTGATTCCTAACCACGACCGGTTGCGTTCGGTTTGGCCGGAGGCGAAAGCAAGAGACAAGAACGGAAGGACAAGGGTAAATAAGCCGGATTCCACGAATACCGCGCTTAAATCCCCTAATCCCCGTTGTTGCCAATTGCTTAGCTCCAATTGGTCAAGACTCGGCTCAAAGGTTTTTGAGTACGGATTTCTTAGCTTACAATCTCGTATTTTCTTAACAACTTTATACTTGCAGATATACACATAGGTTAGAACAAACATACAAGATTCTTTATTGACTCGTCTAAAGCAAGAAGGTAAGATAACACCATCTCCCTGTGGACCGACCCGTGCTCACCGGCTAGCTGCAAAGCGACACCGTCCTGATCGCGGTTACACTTAAATTCTTTGAACATCCGACACGCCATCGGCGTGCGATCAAATGGCGCCGTTGCCGGAGAGACGGTAGCGTATTTTCTTTCTTGTTATTCGGGTTAATATTCTTTTTGTATATAAAAAAAAAATATATATTCTTTTTTGTTTTTTTTTGGACAATATTTTTGTGGGCAAGTGTGCAGAATTTTGCGTATTTGCAAACTGCGATAGTGGGGAAGCAAAGTGTACATTCAACGTTAAGGTGTTTACAAAGTACAGTGCCAAAGATCCGGGTAGTTTGACCCGCGCAAGCGAACCTTTCAAGCTTACCGGATTTGATTCAACGGGGGTTTCTTAACCCAAAAACTTAACGGTACGTACTTTACTAACACCTTCTTCTCAAATCCGACGCTTCCAATATACTATTCTTTGCAGGATTCTTTGCAAGTTCGCTAGCAAACGCCAAAATTGACTAACCCGTATTTGTTGCAGCGCCGCGCTTAAAATAAAAAAAAAACGATTGTTTGATTCTTTATAGAATTTTTGAATTGCGCATTGCATACATTAATACGGACTTAAGGGCAAGCGAACCCCACAACATACGGTAAAGGATTTCATCACCTTTTCCGTGGCCCACAAATCACGAACTTGAGCATAACGTTTACCCGCACAAAATTTAAAAGAAAATAGACTTTAAGCCTTAAGGACTTCGCGCTCACTAGGAGAAGTTAACTGTATTTAGAAGCTTGCTTAACGGTATATTGTTTACGGGGTGTCTAGGAAAGTGTTAACGGCGAAACCGCCAAAAGAGAAAGGGTTATTTAATTAAGGAACTTCACGAAAGCGTTGGAAAACCTCCCCTTATCTCTGCACTTACCTGGCCTCGTGATCAGTGTATTTTTAAGCCTGTTTCTCGACACAGTTTTACTTCGACAATCAAGTTCTGGAGCAGGTCTAGTTGACCTAGGTGAACCCTAGAACGATTAGGTGTGTGGTATTTTTGTGTCGTGATTTTTGTCCATATTCTTTTTTATGTATATTTCATTCTTTTACTAACTAAAAAAAAAAAAAAAAAATCACATTCTTTTCCTCTCCTTTTTTTCTACCTTTCTTTCATTCTCTCTTCATATCATGGGTACTCCACCTCGCAAAACTCTTGCCGAACTTTGGTACCCACAACCAGACATCACTTCTTACGGTTCTTGTTTTGGCCGAACTTCGAACGATCCATCCATGCCAAAAATTTCTTTGAGAGATCGGATAGCAGCGTCTAGGACAAACACTTGCACTCCTCATTCCACTTTGTATCAACCTTTTCAACCTCCCGCACCCGCTAATGTTGATACCCCTTCTGCAAGTCGTCCTTTGTCCATCGCTGAACGCATTGAACAATCCCGTAGCCGATCTTTCACTCCTTTCACCACTACAAATTCTTGGGATCAACAATTCCATTCACCTTCTTATCCCAATGTTGATCCCACTCCTGTCCAGCCATTCAACTCCTACCAATCCTACCCTAATTTTGCACCTTCCCTAGACATTGCATCAGAACCGCAATTTGGGAGTTTTCAGTATCCCTACAACTGTGAATCTTTTACTGAAACCCCTTCACAACCAATGTCTAGTCTAGAACAGTCGTTGGAGGAATTTAGGGTAGCTTCACAACAGACGATGGATTTGAATGCGTCCATGGCCGCCCTCATACAACCTAGTGATCCGGTAGCTAGTTTTCAACTAGCTCCAACTTTTTCAATGTATGATGAGGCGGCAGGACAGGCTGTGAATTTGAGTGGAGAGAGTGAGATGTACCCCCTTCCAAATCAAACCTACCCGTCTCAAATTGAATCCCGCAACTCTTGTTTTGAAAGTCTATCAAGTGTCCCAAATGAATTATCAGTTGAAGATAGAATGATTAATGAGTTGTGCGACTTCGTAGTGTTTGATTTGCCCGATTGCGAAGGGTCTCTTCCAAGTGAAACCAATCCTAAACCTTTTGACCTTTACACCTCCATCTTAGAACCTGAATTGATTAATATCCATGCTTTGGTTGAGGTGTCAGAGAATTTTGATTTTCACTTGATTGAGGATATTGACGCTGGGAACATTTTGGATGATGAACCCGTAGATTTGGCTGAGTTTTTCTCTTCAAATCATCATCCCGAGTCTTTAACTGTTTTTCCCGAACTTCATATGCGTCTTGATATTGATGATATATGCATGGATGAGTTTAATTTTGCGGAAAATTTTGAGGATATTTTTGAGGATGAAACAGTTCTAGATGATGAGTCGGATTTTCCAATTCATCCTGTTCCTTTCACTGACTGTGTACACCTTCCAGAACCCTTAACCGATACCCTTCCTCAACCCCTTCCCTCCACCCTTTCCATCGTTCCGACCTTGCAAGAACCCGTATCATTTTCATTTCATATGTCTGGTTTACCAAGTTCGGCGTACCCATGGTTTCTCACGAATCTTGAGGGATTTAACCCAATCTCTCGACGGGTTAATAGATTAGCACAATCGATTTTTACACATCGGTCATCACAAATTGTGCTAATCTATTTACTCCATTTGCACCCTCAAGTTCATATTCCACTTCTTTTTCCCTTCCGCCATTCTTCTTCTCATCTACCGAGACCGCATTCCACTTCTCTCCACAAGCGGTCTCGTGTATTTTCCATCTCTTTTCTCTACGCCTTCCTCCACCGACCACTGCTTCATCATGATAAGATCTTTGAATGGTTGGTGCTAACCTTTGGCCTGTGTAAGGCCTTGTATAGATGGATACTGTTCTTTCCCCCTAATCCTGAACTTTATCGCTTAACAGTGGAAACACTGTTTTACTTAAGTTTGGGGGGGACATTTTTTTTGTATATATTTTTGTTTTCTTTTTTGTTTTGTATATAATTTGTTTCTAGAAAGCGCCGGCAATTTTAACCCTCTTAGTATAGCCTGACAGTGAGGGCACTGTCAAGTTTAAGTTTGGGGGTGTGCTCGGTAAGCTTTCTTCCTTCGCATTCATTTGTATATTTTGCATTTGCATACCTTATTAAAAACCCATAAAAATCGAAAAAGTTCTAAAAATATAAAAACTTTTTGTCAAGTTAGCTTGTGGAAGAACTCTGATTCAACATTCGACGGTTTTTGTTTGAAAAGATAGGAATAACTAAATCCTATGTTTATATTTTGAAAACCTGAAAGATAACTCTCCTTTGAAGTTAACTATAGCTGATATACGTCTTTACATCACACTACACGTGTTGTGAGTCTTGGAAATTAGATGACAAGTCTTTTATGTTTAAAAACTTTTAAACAGATAAATAATTTTCTGAGGATCAAATAGGTTTGTTCTGAAATAAGTAATATATCAAGAATAGTTTATGAAGTAAGTGAATATGAAGGAATGTTATTGATGCCTTAATTGGAACTAAGTCTGAAAAATAACCCATCTGAAACTTGATTGGAATGATTACACACCGAACCCACTAAACACGTCTTTTATCCAAAAAAATAATTGAACTACCGGTTATATCTCCGTTCGTATTGAATCATCATGTTTTTCACGCCAAACTGTCTTTTGTTTTTGGACCTAGGTAACTTGAGTAATTAAGTCCGCTGGGGTGTTTCTACACCTAATGCCCTAAAACCAACTGGTTTGGGTGCATTGGCCCAAAGCTCGCTAAGAAGCCTAGATAGTCCAGTTTTAAAACAAAATCAAGCAAGTGTTCTCTCCGAGTTAAAATTCCTAACGGTTCTTTGTGTGAGAATAATCTTGATAAAAGACAGGCTTTTATAAAAATTTTAGCGGAGATATGAAGGTTTTATTCTATGATAAAGACTATTGCACGTTCACAGAGGTGTGTATGAAATGAAAACAAGTTAAAGGTGGAGTGAAGAATAAGACCTAGTTTCCTGTTAGGGAAGATAGAAATTCTGAAGTTGAAACTTGACTGGAAAACGAAACTTGATAAATGCTTAACTCTTTATAAAACTTATGAGATCCTTTTAAAATTGTTATCTGAGCTTTATTGTGTGACATAATGACTTTATTCGACCTTTTGGGAACTTAACGACACTATTTTTGCACTGCACGTAAAGACATATAAAATCTGTAGTTAAATAAGAAGAGAGGTGTGAAAAATAAAGGTTCGATAGTCTAAACTTAGGATTATAGAATTGTTATTTTCTAAAACAAAACTTTAGGGGCTTGAATCTTAGTTATTTTACAAAACTAGCTTGACCGGATTTTGTGGGTAGTATCCGCTGAAAACCCTCAGGAGACAACACTCCTCCTACTAGGGACACCTAGAGGTTTAACGGCTTGTTGCACGCGCTCAGTGCAATCGCGTTCCCTGCGAAAGTGCGGTTATCATTTTATTTTCGTGAATAATTGGTTTTGCTCGGGACGAGCAAAAGTTAAGTTTGGGGGTATTTGTTCATACCAGATTATTGCATTTTATACCGCCCATTCTTATGCTCGTGTGTTTATAGGTAGGTGCTTGTAATCCGTGTTTGTTATATATTTGCAGGATACAGGTTCTCGGTTCTAAAACGGTGAAATTCATGGAAAACACGACAATATCCGGGTTCCTGCCAACCACTGATAAAACACGGTCTCCGCTCTTCATCCGTATGTTGCCAGATATCAGTTTAAGAGACAAAATGTCAAATCAATGTCGCTTTCATGCACAAGGCTCAATGGCAGCACAAGATCCAAGAGATCTACGCGGAGCTCGAGGCAATCATGACAAAAGCATCCACAAAAGTCCACCTTTCCTCAACAGAAATTCTGGAAGAAATGTAAAAGTATTTTCAGAAAATATGTATACCAGAATAAAGGGGACAGAGAACCAGGAACCCACAAAAAAACCCACTTCCCAATTCAACTTTACGGCCGCGCATGCGCGGCCAATATGGGGTATTGGCCGCGCTTGCGCGGCAAGGTGGGGCCCACTCTCTGACGAATTTCAGGGGCTTTTTGGTAATCTTGCATGGAGTCTACTGGTTGCCCTAGAACTTCAACTCCCTGCCTATAAATACTGCAGAACTGAGCTTAGCCAAGGGTCATTCTTTTGATTCATTTTGTAGCCTCTTTTGTTAGGATTTTGTATGGTTCTTCTTCTTCCTCTTCATTCCTCTTCCATGAAATTGTAAGTGAGAAGCTTTTTGTGGAGGTGAATAAAGATGAAGGCTTTTGTGTTATCCCTTTTGTTTAGCTTCCCCCTTGAGCTCTCTACCTTAACTTGATCTTGCAACCTCTTAAGTGAGCTTGCAAGGTTAAGTTTTGGTCATTGGTCTCAAGGGGTTGTATCGTTTCGTTCCCACGGACTAGCACTTCATTTCACATGCGGTTTCTACCCTTCTCTTGATCTTGCAATCTCTTCATTGAGTTTGCAAGTTTAAGGGTTGGCTATTGATCACATGCTTGGCTTGGGTCCTAGTTCCGTATTTTTATTACCCGCTTTTTATTACTCGCTTTTTATTACTTGTCTTTTTACTTACTTGCAATTTTATTCATGCACTTTAATACTTGTATCTTTTCTTTTCTTTGTTCTTTTCTTTTTGTTCTCTTTTTGTTCATATTGTGAATGTTGTAATTATCGTCGTTGTTAAGAATTAATACGGTTTTATAAGTTAACATTTCTTTGCCAATTCCTTTTCCCGTTATTTTCCATTTGAACTCCGCCCGAACCATACGCAAGCGCTCCGTTAGGCACCGTACCCTGACAAGGTAACGGTGATTCCTAACCACGACCGGTTGCGTTCGGTTTGGCCGGAGGCGAAAGCAAGAGACAAGAACGGAAGGACAAGGGTAAATAAGCCGGATTCCACGAATACCGCGCTTAAATCCCCTAATCCCCGTTGTTGCCAATTGCTTAGCTCCAATTGGTCAAGACTCGGCTCAAAGGTTTTTGAGTACGGATTTCTTAGCTTACAATCTCGTATTTTCTTAACAACTTTATACTTGCAGATATACACATAGGTTAGAACAAACATACAAGATTCTTTATTGACTCGTCTAAAGCAAGAAGGTAAGATAACACCATCTCCCTGTGGACCGACCCGTGCTCACCGGCTAGCTGCAAAGCGACACCGTCCTGATCGCGGTTACACTTAAATTCTTTGAACATCCGACACGCCATCGGCGTGCGATCAGCATGCAAGGGATACCCTATGCTTCGGCTGTAGGCTCTATCATGTATGCGATGCTATGTACCAGACCCGATGTAGCATACTCACTAAGTGTAGTGAGCAGGTATCAAGCTGATCCTGGAGAGAGTCACTGGACAGCTGTGAAGAGCATTCTTAAGTACTTGCGAAGGACTAAAGAGATGCTCTTGGTGTATGGTAACGGAGAACTCCAAGTGAAGTCCTTTACCGATTCGAGCTTCCACAGTGATAAGGACGACTCTAAGTCGCAGTCGGGATTTGTCTTTACCCTTTACGGAGGGGCGGTTAGCTGGAAGAGTTCCAAGCAGGAAACCATGGCAGACTCGACGATGGAGGCTGAATACATCGCTGCCAACGATGCTGCTAAAGAGGCTGTCTGGATTAAGAAGTTCATTACTGAACTTGGAGTGGTTCCATCCATTGAGCATCCAATACCTTTGTATTGCGATAACAATGGAGCGGTGGCTTTGGCCAAGGAACCCAGGTCCCATCAGCGATCCAGGCATATTCTGAGGCGGTATCACCTGATCCGGGAGATAGTTGATCACCGGGAGATCGTGGTCAGGAGGGTTGACACGAAGAACAACACGGCGGGTCCACTCACAAAGGCCATTCCCCAGATACAGTTTGAGAGACTCTTCGGGATGCTCGGTATGCGATACTACAACAGCTGGCCCTAGTGCAAGTGGGAGATTGTTAGTTGTATGTATGCCCTAGAGGCCAGTATTGTACAGATGATGTATATTGGATGCTTGGACATATATAGAGATGACTTTCTTGCTCGATATGATAGTATGCTATCTGGTTGCTTTTTATCTTAACATGTATACTGGTCTCTTTAAACTGTCTTATAGTTGCATGTTGATAAAGCCCTTAGGATGTGTACTTGACTACCTGGACTATGATGCAGATCATACTACTGGGGACATGGTAGTCCATAAGTACATCCTTCAAGGTCCCTAGTCGTGGGTGTATCGAGACGGGGCATCGATATACCAGTGTAGACTAGCGTATACGCTTCTCGACCCATGAGATGGGCGATGGATGATCCCATATCCATTGGTGTTTGACATCAGAGATGGTATACGGGTGCTCAGTGGAGACTGGGTACACTGGACAGACTCGCCGAGAACTCCCTGATGGTATTATACCTCACGTCAGATGGCAGTTCTCAGGTGACACTTGTGCAGGTTAGTCTGTAGACCCGAGATCGTCATAGAGTCTTGTGTGATTCCCACTGTGCTTTGATCTCCACCTTACCACGTCCATGAGGGCGTGCAAAACGGTGGTCTTTGGGTACAGTCCCGAGTCACATGGAGGCAATGAGCGATAGGAGGGGTTTCGTCTCTCCCGGTATTGGGGGTTGATGTTGCACTGTGCTCGATTGGCCATAACAGGGAAGTCCCTGGCCAGGGCTGATCAGAGATTTGCTGGTAAGTGTTACCAGTAGTTTCTCAACCCGTTATGAGCTTCACATCAGCATGACTTATCGGTTATTGGGGTTTGACGTTTACACCCTAGACTTGATATGCGACATATCAGACGAACAGACCGGACTGTACGGTAAGTGTTACTGGTTGGATTCACAGGAGTATGAGCGGGCTAGCTCGTCGATCTTCTGATCGCTCAATACCCGGGTGGCCGTTACGTTTAGCAGACCGCTTGCGGCTTGTGGGTGCTTGATATGATCATCATCTGCTACCGGCGTATTGACGAGTCTTTAGAGTCCTACACAGAGGTTTCCTGGCTCAAGCGAAACGAAATAGGAGTGCATATGAGATATGTGCGGGACCGAGAATAATGTTTGTATGTGATACCGTATTTCATTCTCGCGATGAATGTATCGATTGGTTATATTCGATATAACCTAGATATCGAATCAAGCCTTGATTCGATAAGCCGATACATAGAATACTAGTCGGTTATATGCGATATGACCGGATCGTTAAATCAAGTGTTGATTTAATGATTTAATGTATAATTATATATTTGATATATTACTTTGCATTAACTAGTATTGGTTCACTTTAAATGGATTTTCTCACTTGAAGTTCACAAGTTGTATATGTGATATACTTTTGCGCACTTGATTGTATCATGTTTGATGATGCATGAATATTGGTTTTGTGTAAAGAATTGTACCATGGTTATGATAATGGTTAGGGTTTTGATTTATTCACTCATTTCTTTATCCATTCTTTATTTATTTAAATAGATAAAAGAAAATAAAATGGTTTCTTTTTAGCATGAAGCTTGTTGAAGCTTCATGAAGCTTTGACTAAAGAGACCATTTTGTCTTCATGCTTAACCCTAACCATTCCCACTTACCATGGTCTATTCTCTACACTTGACCTTAGTTAGGATATGATAAGTATTGATTTATTTTCTATTATGAAAATACTTTTTATCATATTCTATCTTCATCTTCTCCTTCTTCTTCAAGAAAGAAAACTAGACTCCATTAATGGCATCTTGAGTTCTAAAGTGAGAAATCCAATTCTAAAGTGAACCCACCTCCTATTTCTTCACCCTCTACCTCTTGCCAAGTAGTATAGGGTGTTTTCTTCACAAGTTTCATGACTTAGTGTAGTTAGAGCTTGATCTTGTGTAACCTCGACGTAGATCATCTTCGGCATCGTAGCCGACGACTAGTCCGCTCATTTCTCCGATGAAGCCGATGAAAGAGTCCGGGATTCGAGATGGACAGCGAGGAGACGACTACGTGGAGCTAAGGAAGTGGATAACCGGATCTACAAAGGTTGTAGCTTCTTACCTTTAGTTAAGTTGTTAACTAGTTCATTGTTTTGCCTAAAATTCTAGTCGACGATCCGTATTAGGGTTTCTCGGCACTCATAAAATTTGAAATTGGCATGGTTGATGCCTTGTGAGACCTCTATAGTGTGCCTAGGAACCCTACAGCGACGCATCTGCTTTCCCCAATCAGAGTAAAGCTCTGTTTAAATTCCAAGATTTCAAAATTCAAAAATTGAAGCAACGCTTCAGATTCTGCACGCTGCGCGCCACGTGTCAAAAGCAGACACGCCAGCGCTAGGAGCGCTGCGCCCTAGGCAGCGCACCCCCAATCGGAGCAAAGCTCTGCTTCAAAATTCAAATTTAAGTTGAAGCAACGATTCAGATCCAGCGCTCTGCGCTGTGCGCCACGTGTCAAACACAAGTGCGCTAGCGCAGTTGCGCTCTGCGCTGCGTGCCACGTGTCAAACACAGGTGCACGCGCGCAGTTGCGCTGCGCGCCACGTGTCGAACATAGGTGCGCTAGCACAAGGTGCGCCAGCGCTGAAATTAAAAAATCCTCCACCGTCAGATCAAAAGATCTACTAATAATAAATTATTAATTAATCAGAAGTAAAATTCTGTAATGGAAAGATCTTTCCAATCTTATTAAAACAAGAAGATTATCTTCTGTAAAACAGAAGCCTTAGGATCAAAAGATCCAACGGTGGAAAATATTCCAAATCAATCAGAGAAAGATCTCTTAAAACTGATTTAACAAATCAATTAGCCATATATAAAGGACCCTAGACTTCAAGTCTAATATAGAGAGAGATACAGAAGACAGAAAAGAGAGAGAAAAACCCTCGGCAAAAGAAGAAAAAACTCTTTAAAAAAAAAAGAAGATTTATCTTCATCTTCAAGGTAAAAAAGAACTATGTTCTTGAATAATAGAGATGAAACCATTTCGTAAAAAGAAGAACCAGCTTCTAAAAAGATCAGAGATCTAAGAAAAAAACCAAGGTCTTTAATAAAAAAGAAAAGATCAAAAAGATCTAATCATAAAAAGACTAAAAGAAGTATTTTACTTCATTCTCAGATCTTTTGATCTATAAAGCTAGAGCCTTTTATAAAAACAAGAACTTCTGTTCTCGGATCTTGAGGCAAAGCCTCCTTTGAAGAACATAAATTTATTCTTTGATCTTAAAATTGATCAGATGCGCTTTGCGCTACTAAAAAGTGCCTTGCACTCATGAACTGAGCCTTTGCGCTCCTTGAATCGGCGCTCAGCGCCAAAACGTGCCATGTGTCAACCATAGACACCACTTGCGCTTTGCGCTTTTAAAACAGAGCGCTGCGCTCATAGACTGGCGCTCAGCACCAAGCGCACAACGTGTCGCTCGCTGGCGCGCCAACAGACTGGTGCAAAGCGCTCATAAATGGAAAGCGCAATGCGCTAATGAACCAGCGCTTAGCGCTAAGCACGACACGTGTCACCTTCGTGTGCGCTAGCGCAATGCGCTCTTTAATTGGCGCAAAGCGCCTGACGCGCCACGTGGCGCACTGTCCGAACATGCTCTGTTCTAATAAAGATAAAAATTTCAGAGCCCAATGCTTAGCATTATTAAAAGGGCTGAGCCCAAATAAAGGCTTAATAGCCAGAACAAAAAAATAAAATGTTAAACATTTTTTTAAATTGGACTTAGCCCATTTCATGCCATAAGTCCTCAACTTATCTTGAACTGAGCACATCTGCTCTTTCAACCAACATTGGTTCAAGAGTACATCTCTGAACTTCTCTGATATTTGTCGTAATCCTTCAGCGTCTTCAGAGAGGTGACGGGTCCTGACAGCCATACATTCCACAGACTATGATGTCTTTAAACTGGACTGTGGGGTCCTTAAACCCATAGACTATGACGACTTTAAACTGGACTGTGGGGTCCTTAAGCCCATGGACTATGATGTCCTTAACCTCTGACTGTGGGGTCCCTTTAAACCCATGGACTATGATGTCCTTAACCTTGGACCACCATGTCCTTAAACTAGTAATCGACCGCAATGTCCCTAAACTAAACAATAAAGTTCAAATGCTCTTTTGTTGGATCTAAATGATCCTGTTAAGTTGATCTTAATCTAAAATTAGACTAACGTATCCTTAACAAACGTTTAAGTTGATCTTAGTCTCAAATGAGGCTAACGTATCCTTAAACCCAAACCAAAACCTAAATCTAAGAAAATACGGATTTGGACTAATCCACGCCCTACGGGAGACAACATAAATTAGTCTCTGTATACAATCCACGGACAACCAAAAACAAAACAAACACACACGACACGAAGTGACGATATGGAAAAGGAGAAATTTGTCACCGCGATGCGGTAGCGTAATTAACTGCAGGGGCTTGTGCCTGCAGGGAAAAGCGTCCCCACAATCAAAAACCCCTCGACGAGGGGGAATCTGACGAAGTCTGCTACATCGGCCGCATCTGTTTAAACCTTCGATACATGGTGCCATAAATCAACTTGGCATCTTCGGAGAGGTGGACGGATAGCACCAAATAGCATCTGCCCCCAGATTCAGGCAAGACGTTTGCCTTCCCGATTTCCGGCAGGGAACAGATTTTGGCATGCCCGGTGGGACCTTTTTCTCTTTCCACTCCACACTTCGTGTGTCGTGTTTTTCCCGCGATCAGATAATCGCGGTGTATATGTGTTTTTGGTTGCCCTTAAGGGAGTGGATACTGAAGCCGGCATTTCGTCTCTATGAAGAATGGTGTTTGCTCCCACCCTAGCAACTCAGGCTCTGTCATATCTGGTGGATTCAAGTACGGGCCACTTGCAGCCTCAAATCTCTGCAATCCGACTCTTTAAGAAATCAACGGGCTTCTTTTTAGGTCGACACTCTCACCTCCCACCCTCGATACCTCAACGCCGATGGAGGAAGCTCAGAGGAAGTATGTCTTTTACAAGCTGGCTCCGCAAGCAACAGCTTTGCCAACGGAATCAGTCCTCAAACAACTGGCACATGCCAAGCACCAAGGTCGACGCCGAAGGAAGAATATTCAAGCTCTCAAAGGAAACAGGGGCAGGCTCGGCAAAATCCTGAAGCTAATCAAATCCTAGCCATAAGAAATGGTCGACGTCGATATCAACGCCATACAAAATGAACTGGGGGCAGCTCTCCTTCTGGATCGACTCCGCCAGCTCCCATGGTTGAAATCGATGCTGCTATTCCAACTGGGAAAAACTTTGAACCGCTAAGAAGAGTGCGGAAAAACTCTCCGGCTGCCGTGCTGAAGAGATCTCCTCCACCTATGGAGATTACTACAGAAAAGAAATCGGAGCAGCCCCCTCAGCGGCTGTCCTCTAAAATTTATAAAGTCTGGCGACAGATCCAGGAATCGGTGATTGACCAGGTCTACTCTCGCCGATCAAAGAAGCTTAAAGCTCGAAAAGAAGAAAACCATCCTGTCAAGCCACCAAAGGCGACAGCCGTCTGGGTGCCCGCTGTAACGGCTCCCTCAACGTCAACCGCTCAAAAGAGAAGGAGGCCGAAGAAAGCCCTTGTGACCGCGGAGAACCACAAAAGCGCTGAACCTAAACGCCCCAAGTCTGGGGGCATGGTAATACATACCGTTTATATGGCTTCCGGAGAAGAAGAAAGCCGTGCTTCTATGGGTCATCGACCGCTTACGCGATCCGTAACAAAAGCCCAGGAGCAACAACAGAAGCTACAGGAAATGTTGACGCAAATGGCCGTACTCACAGGACCAAAAGAAATCCCGGAAGGATCGTCGGAGCAACGTCAAGAACAGGAAACCGATGCCGACTTCCTCCGCAGAATCCTCGAAAAGAAGGACAGAGAAGCAGCGGAACAAGCGGCCAATATAAAACGAATGGCGCTTCTCTTACAAGACATGATCGGGATGATGATACAGCCGGATCCTCCAGCCGAAGACCCTCCTATCATCATTGAAGACGACAGAGTGGAGACATCGAACCCTCCTCCGGTTCTTTCAGCAGCCAAAGAGGAGACCATCTCAAAAGCTGCGCTCGATGATTATATAGCTCAGCAAATACGAGCTCACCAGGCGAATGAAGCGGCTGGCCAAATTGTCAAGACCGGACGACCCTATCCAGGCTGGTATGACCAAATAAGTTACCCGCCGGGATATACGATCCCTAAGTTCCATGTATATAAAGGGACGGGGAATCCACATCAGCATATCGCTCAATTCAGGGCCTTATGCGGGAACACTGGAGGTAACGACAAACTGTTGCTTCGCCAATTCGTAGGCAGCTTAGCGGAAACGGCCTTCGAATGGTATTCGGAGCTGCCTAACGACTCTGTCAAAACATTTGCAGAGATTGAGCTGCTGTTTACACAAAGATTTGCAAGCGCTAGCGAGCGCACCCCGATCACCGCATTGATCAACGCCAAGGTAAAGCCAGGCGAAACGTAGGTACAATACGCGATACGGTGGCGGAATTTATGGTCGAAATGCGAGCAGCGCATCGAAGAAACTCCCGCGGTAGGCATGTTCGTGGGTACTCTTGATCCGCATGCGACCATCTCCCAGTTCATGATGTTTTTCAAGCCGACTACTTTCCAGGCCATGATTGACAAGCTGGCTCAAATGGACCAAATGGGCCACAAGCCTTCTTCTTCGAAGCCAGAGCCGCGAAACGAAAAAGGGAAGGGGAAAGCAACCTTCATCGCCAACACTCAACAACAGCCGAGCAACTTAAAGCCGGTTGTTCGCCAAAACAACATGCGTCCACGCCCATCCCTCGAGGAGAGACTGTGACGTCCTTACTCGTTTCCCCAGGATAAAATGAAGAGACTGTTTGAGCTGGCAGTGCGCAACAGACTCATCAATCTGCCGGATCCAAAACGACCGTTGCCACCCGGCGAGGCTAATAGTCCCAATTATTGCCCTTACCATCAAACGGTAAGCCATCCAATTGAGGATTGCTTCGACTTTAAAGGCTGGATTGAAGATCAATACCAACAGGGCAAATTTGCCATGTCCGAGAATTGGAAGGTGAAACCACCACAGCCACACGCTCCCAAGAAGACAGACACGTCGGGGGCATCATGCTCTTTCATTGAAAAAGCTCCATGGGAGGTCGCTCTTTCAGCAAAGACTAAAAGAATGTTGAGGAATCTCCAAACATGCCCGGCAATCAGGTGGAGGAATCCGCTGGAACCCAAGATTATCGAGGGAATGCTGAAGCCGCGCCCAGTTCCAAAAACTGGTGGTGATAGTCAAAGCGCTCATACCCAGCCGTCAAAGTCTTCCAAGAAGAAAACCAAGAAGCCCGTAAAACCTGATGACAAACGCACGGACTTGCAAAAACATATTGACGCACTGGAAGAATATAATCAGAAGGCGCGGACCCCAGTCACACTCCAAGAATTTCTCAGCCACGTCCTTGAGGACGTAGGTGATGACAATGGAGAAGACTCGTCAGATGAATCCGAGAATTATGTGGCAAGCTTCCATATGATCTCTCACTCGTTAATAAATGGTGAGGAAGCTCCTTGCACCGAGAAACTGGGGGCAAGTCCTAAGCCAAAACCCTTGGAACCGTCTGACTAGACAATCGACTAGCTACTGAATGAAGCCCGTCAGAAAAGCAAAGCCAATCGAGAGCGTGAACTGGCTATATTCGAAAAGGCCAAACGCCGACGACTGGAGGAAAAGGTCGAGACACCCCAACTGGAGCAAAGCATCCCTATCGCCAGCAAAAGCAAGCTTAAACTAAGGAAATGATTCGCTAGGGCCCTAGCAATAGGAATGAAGTTGCCTTCTTTCAAAGGAAATTCCCCTGGCAGTATACGTCTTGATGAAGCGGACACACATCCTAACTTCTGCCTATACCATAAGAAGATTGCACACTCTACCGAGGAGTGCATAGCCTTTGAAAACTGGTGGCAGGGATATGTTGTCCATCGACGACTCATTCAACGAGTGAAGCGCAAGGCTCGTCGGGAAAAGAAAAGCTTGACAAATGAGCGCGAAAGAGCTGCTGGCAACCGTCACATTGCTGACACCAAGGGATCGCAAGTTATCACATTTGAAAGCGACTCTGACGAAGAAATCGCCCTCAGCCCTATCTTCAAGGAATCCACCTCCGACACAAAACATGTAGAGATTTGAGTCAAAATCTAGCCGCATAATAGCAAATGACCGAAACGTCGTTAAACTACTACCAACCCGCGGCACCCTCAGGCTGACGTGTTAAAAAAAACGGTATGTCCATAAGCAAAATGGGCACGGATGAAAACCCGAAAGGGCTCCGTGAGTAAAAACAACAAGGCTGCCGGCGAGTTTTATGAAAACCCGAAAGGGCGCAACCTCGTTAGAAAAAAAAACGGTATCTCCATAAGAAAAATGGGTACGGATGAAAACCCGAAAGGGCTCCGTGAGTAAAAACAGCAGGGCTATCGACGAGTTTTGTGAAAACCCGAAAGGGCGCAACCTCGTTAGAAAAAAAAGAGAAAACGGTATGTCCATAAGCAAAATGGGCACGGATGAAAACACGAAAGGGCTCCGTGAATAAAAAACAGCAGGGCTACCGGCGAGTTTTGTGAAAATCCGAAAGGGCGCAATCTCGTTAAAAGACACTTGCAAGGTCCTCTCGACTTTGTGAGGAGAAACCACCTGCATAAGATCCTTACGACTCACAAGGAAGCAACACACTTAGAGATCCCCACGATCCCTAGGGAGAAATTACACTTGCAAGATTCTCACGACTCGTAAGGAGAACCCTCTTATGACACCCTCACGGCTCATAAGATTCCAAAGTCTTAAGCTACAGGGATATAAACCTGTTCTTAAGCGGCCACCACAACCTCCAACACTGCCCTACAAGCAGCTCAACGCCGACCCTTGTATACAATCCACGGGCACGAATAAACATTTCCATAATGAAGTCCCATCCGTGACTAGGGATATGTCTATATGGTGAACAACCCTTGTAAGTCCTCTCGAATTATAAGGTTAAAACACTCTTGTAAGATCCTTACGACTTATAAGAGACCATGCACTTAGGAGTCCTCACGATTCCTAAGGAGAAAACACACCTACGGGATCCTCACGACTCGCAGGGAGAAATACCTTTATGAGACCCTTACAGCTCATGAAGTAAAAAGCCTTAGTCGACAGGATCCTAACCCTGTTCGCTAAGCCACTTTTGTTCGATATCGACAGAGGCAAATGCTGATTCGCTCCTGGAAATATCCCAGTTGTAGCGGTGCTGATGCCGAAATCGGTGTCTAATTCCAAGCTTGCAGCAAAAAGCCGGCGAGCCACACATGCATGCAAAATAGCCGAAATGATTGGGCAACTTGCAACAAAATCAGCAAGTAAAAATGCATGCATGTAAAATAGCCGAAATGATTAGGCAACTCACAATAAAAAGCAGCGAGTAAAAATAAAACAAATAGCCGAAATGATTGGGCAACTGGCAATAAAAAGCAGCGAGTAAAAATGGAACAAAATAGCCGAAATGATTAGGCAACTTGCAAAAAAATCAGCAAGTAAAAATGCATGCATGCAAAATAGCCGAAATGATTGGGCAACTCGCAATAAAAAGCAGCGAGTAAAAATTAAAAAAAATAGCCGAAATGATTGGGCAACTCGCAATAAAAAGCAGCGAGTAAAAATAAAACAAATAGTCGAAATGATTGGGCACCGCGAAAAATAGCCGAAATGATTGGGCAATCGCGACCTTCGCGATACAAAAGCTGAAATTATATAGCATCGCGGAAAAAAATAAAGAAAAATGAAATTTATGCCCTACAGGTGATATCACATCAATCACTGTATACAATCCAGGGGCACAAACAAAGAAGGAATCACACCTTCCCTCCCCAGGCTCCATCAGAAAACGAAGCCAAATCCCGACGGTTCATGGATAGCCTAGAGATCATCAACAGCGTTCCTCCCCATTCCAGCAGGATTCAGACGCTGTAATCAATCCTGGAGCTATAGCAAAGCCCCTACTCCAAATCTCGATGGTTCCCAGACAACCTAGAGACCACCTCGACATTCGTCTCGTTACAGCAGACGCAACGTCAGCAAGGCGGAGTGACGGCAAAATCCCAATTCCACCTCAACATTCGTCTCGTTACAGCAGACGCAATGTCAATAACGGCGTTCCTCCGCAGTCCAGCAGGATGTAGATGCAACGTCAACAAAAGACCTCACGGTCAAAACAACGGAGCCACGGCAAAATCCCTCGTTCCAAGTCTCGATGGCCATATCTACAGCCTGGAGACCCACCACAGCGTTCCTCCTCATTCCAACAGAACTTAGACGCAACATCACCAAACGGAGCCATGGCTTAGTCCCTAGATCCAAATCTCGATGGTCCACAGACAACCTAGAGATCACCTCGACATTCGTCTCGTTACAGCAGACGCAACATCACCAAACGGAACAACGGCAAAATCCCTAGCTCCAAGTCTCGATGGTTCACCAACAACCTAGAGACAACTGCGACATTCGTCTCGATACAGCAGACGCAATGCCAGCAAACGAAGCAAAGGCCAAATTCCTAGCTTCAAGGTCTTGACGGCAACTCATATAAAACCTGAAAGACTATCGGAGATCATCTTACACCAGCGCGGAGTGATCACCACCTCGATGTTTGCCTCGATACAGCAGACGATATGTCACTACAGCGTCCTACCTTTAATAGGATTCGGACACGCCAAAGAAAACGAAGCGAAGGCAATATTCTTAGCTTCAGGGTCTTGACGGAAACTCATATAAAATCTGAAAGACTACCGGAGATCATCCCACACCAGTGCGGAGTGGTCACCACCTCGACATTCGTCTCGATACAGCAGACGATATGTCACTAAAGCGTCCTTCCTCCAACAGGATTCAGACACGCTAAAACAAATGAAGCAAAGGCCAAATTCCTAGCTTTAGGGTCTTGACGGCAACTTATATAAAACCCGAAAAGCTATCGGAGATCATCCCACACCAGCGCGGAGTGGTCACCATCTCGACGATCGTCTCGATACAGCAGACGAAATGTCACCAGAGCGTCCTTCCTCCAACCGGATTCGGACACGCCAAAGCAAACGAAGCGAAGGCCAAATTCCTAGCTTCAGGTTCTTGACGACAACTCATATAAAACCTGAAAGACCATCGGAGATCATCCCACACCAGCGTGGAGTGGTCACCACCTCGACGTTCGTCTCGATACAGCAGACGAAATGTCACCACAGCGTTCTTCCTCCAACAGGATTCAGACACGACAATCAAACAATGGAGCCACGGCAAAATACCTAGTTCCAAACCTCGACGGTTCACCAGCAACCTAGAGACAACCGCGACATTTGTCTCGATATAGCAGACGTAATGCCAGTAAATGAAGCAAAGGCCAAATTCCTAACTTCAGGGTCTTGACGGAAACTCATATAAAACCTTAAAGACTATCGGAGATCATCCCACACCAGCACGGAGTGGTTATGACTCATCGGGGCTCTCCAAAATGAGCCTAACCTCAAGTAAAAAGCGGCATGTCAAAATTCCTAACGTTTGCTCTTCCGACAGTCAAACTGCCTAGGAGGATTGCTTGAAGACGTCTTGTCCAGCCCCCGAAGGGATCAGAGACACGACAATCGCAAGGCTACTCGAACAGCAAGATTGCCTATCGAGCAATACATCAGCCAACGCGACGGTACGACGGACAAAACCCTAGTACCACAAACCTTAACGGACCTTTGTCGTAAAGAGCAGAGGTTAACTGTGACGTTAGGGTATCCTTGTGAGAAATGCTCGATTCATCTCGACTCGTAGGGAAAAGCCTTGGGCAATCGGGATAAGAACCGGTTTCCTAAGCACTGGGGCCCTGCAAGTCGGTCCAAAATGGACTTTTGCATACTATTCACGGGCCACACTCTCCAAATTCGAATCCCGACAAGGAGGGAAACAACCGCTTACGGGTCCTCTCGACTTGTAAGAGGGAAAATTCTCTTGTGAGATCCTAACGACTCTTAAGAGAAAACGCACTTAGGAATCCTCACGATTCCTAAAGAGAAAATACACCTACGAGATCCTCTCGACTCGTAGGGAGAAAAGTCTTTATGAGACCCTCACGGCTCATAAAGTTGAAAATTCTTAGGTGACATATCCTAACCCTGTTTTCTAAGCCATCACCACCCTACAAAGAGCCCAAGATTGACAGCTATATACTATATACAGACCGCACTTGCTAAAATCACATGGCAACAACACAACAAGGAGAAGAAAGCGACAAGGAGAACATTTGATTCGCATTTAATTAAGCGTCCGAGGCATACCCGTTCATGCATGTGAAAAAGATTTAATACGAAAAATAAAACAAGCTGAAATGAGAAACTTACCATTCATACTGCGAAAAAGTTCTTACAATTATGAAAGCAGTAAACAAGAACATTATCAAAATAATTACAATGGCAAAACCTTAGATCCAGGGCATGGATTGAGGAACTCAAAAGTGACTTTGTACAGAATTTTCCAGGCCTGACGAACCATCCTAGTATGCTTTCTTTCGCGATCACAAGCGTCGGAATCCCCACGGATGTCCTCCACCCTCCGATAGGCAGCAAGTATGGCCGACTGTTGAAAAGCCTGGTGCAGGAGATCGACAAGATTGTCTCGCCTTCTCTTTGAGATTAGGCTCATCAGATACACCGAATGCACCTTATCCTCGGCGGCATCCAATGCCCTAAGCAGCATAATGGTACAGAATAGAGGAAGCGTTTCCCAGATCGCTCCCACAATAAGCTTCAGGAGAGAGGAGCGTCGAGAAAGCAGTCGACCATTGTATGCGTCAAAGCGACTTATAATTTCGGCACACTCGGCATTTGTGAATTCTCGATTCTGAAAACGGCCGAGTGAGCGGATGTCTCCGTACGAGATAATCTCGTCGAGATCATACATGTGAGCGTCCATTACTCCTGAAAAAGAAAATCAACAAAAATCAGCGGACAAACTGATTAAGCAAATTCTTATTAAAACAGGCACAGGGAGTTAAACTCCTCGAGTGCAATGCTCTGCAGACAGGAGTTACACCTGTCAAAATCAATTATGAGGGGAATTTAAAGAAATTCCCCGAGAACACTGAGAGCCTTGCTCTGAGAAGATGATATAATTCATCAAAAATAAAATTCCATTTTTAATCTTTAAGATCCATGAAAAACTCTTAAGAGTTCTTCTATATGATTTGAAAGGAGAAAAGCTCCATTAATGAATTAAGAAATCATAAGTAAAATCCTTTTAGAGAGCAGAGCTCTATTAATGGAACCCTAATAGGGTTCTCTTTAGATCTCTTTAGACCTATGGAGCAAAGCTCTGTTAGTGAAACCCTAAATGGGTTTTCTGAAGATCAAATATCTATTAAGAGCAAGGCTCTGTTAATAGAAAAAAAAACTAATTCATTAAGATTTATTAAAATTTTGCCTAAGTTTGGAAAGAGTTTCTTTTTTTACTTTTGAGAAATTCTCAAACAGGAGAGCTGTGCTCTGAACAAAATTCTCAAAGAGGATGATAATCATCTAGAGGACCAAAGGTCCTATTTATAGGCATTAAGATGTATCTTCAACTTCTGAGTTGATCCAAGGCCTCAGATGTTGCCACCGCTGCGCTCACGTGTGGGCCACACAAGCACAACGGTGGGAGGGCATTTGTTTCCCCAATCAGAGCGAAGCTCTGTTCAAATTCCAAGATTTGAAATGAAGCGACGGTTCTGCTTTCCCCAATCAGGGCAAAGCTCTGTTCAAATTCCAAGATTTCAAAATTCAAAAATTGAAGCAACGCTTCAGATTCTGCGTGCTGCGCGCCACGTGTCAAAAACAGACACGCCAGTGCCAGGAGTGATGCGCCCTAGGCAGCGTACCCCCAATCAGAGCAAAGCTCTGCTTCAAAATTTAAATTTAAGTTGAAGCAACGCTTCAGATCCAGCGCTCTGTGCTGTGAGCCACGTGTCAAACACAGATGCGCTAGCGCAGTTGCGCTGCGCTCTGCGCTGCGTGCCACGTGTCAAACAGGGGTGCGCTAGCGCAGTTGCGCTGTGCGCCAAGTGTCGAACGTAGGCGCGCTTGCGCAAGGTCCGCCAGCGCTGGAATTAAAAAAATCCCCCACCGTCGGATCAAAAGATCTACTAATAATAAATTATTGATTAATCAGAACTAAAATTCTGTAATGGAAAGATCTTTCCAATCTTATTAAAACAAGAAGATTATCTTCTGTAAAACAGAAGCCTTAGGATCAAAGATCCAACGGTGGGAAATATTCCAAATCAATCAGAGAAAGATCTCTTAAAACTGATTTAACAAATCAATTGGCCTTATATAAAGGACCCTAGACTTCAAGTCTAATATAGAGAGAGATACAGAAGACAGAAAAGAGAGAAAACCCCTCTGCAAAGGAAGAGAAAACTCTTTAAAAAAAAGAAGATTTTTCTTCATCTTCAAAGTAAAAAAGAACTATGTTCTTGAATAATAGAGATGAAACCATCTCGTAAAAAGAAGAACCATCTTCTAAAAAGATCAGAGATCTAAGAAAAAGACCAAGGTCTTTAATAAAAAAGAAAAAGATCAAAAAGATCTAATCATAAAAAGACTAAAAGAAGTATTTTACTTCATTCTCAGATCTTTTTATCTATAAAGGCAGAGCCTTTTAAAAAAACAAGAACTTCTGTTTTCGGATCTTGAGGCAAAGCATCCTTTGAAGAACATAAATTTGTTCTTTGATCTTAAAATTGATCAGATGCGCTTTGCGCTACTAAAAAGTGCCTTGCACTCATGAACTGAGCCTTTGCGCTCCTTGGATCGGCGCTCAGCGCCAAAACGTGCCACGTGTCAACCATAGACACCACTTGCGCTTTGCGCTTTTAAAACAGAGCGCTGCGCTCATAGACTGGCGCTCAGCGCCAAGCGCGCCATGTGTCGCTCGCTGGCGCGCCAACAAACTGGCGCAAAGCGCAATGCGCTGATGAACCAGTGCTTAGCGCTAAGCACGACACGTGTCACCTTCGTGTGCGCTAGTGCAATGCGCTCTTTAATTGGCGCAAAGCGCCTGACGCGCCACGTGGCGCACTGTCAGAACATGCTTTGTTCTGATAAAGACAAAAATGTCAGAGCCCAATGCTTAGCATTATTAAAAGGGCCGAGCCCAAATAAAGGCTTAATAGCCAGAACAAAAAAATAAAATGTTAAACATTTTTTTTAATTGGACTTAGCCCAATTCTGGCTATAAGTCCTCAACTTATCTTGAACTGAGCACATCTGCTCTTTCAACTAACATTGGTTCAAGGGTACATCTCTGAACTCCTATGATATTTGTCGTTGTAATCCTTCAACGTCTTCAGAGAGGTGACGGGTCCCGACAGCCATACATTCCACAGATTATGATTTCTTTAAACTGGACTGTGGGATCCTTAAACCCATAGACTATGATGTCTTTAAACTGGATTGTGGGGTCCTTAAGCCCATGAACTATGATGTCCTTAACCTCGGACTGTGGGGTCTCTTTAAACCCATGTACTATGATGTCCTTAACCTTGGACCACCATGTCCTTAAACTGGTAATCGACCGCAATGTCCCTAAACTAAACAATAGAGTTCAAATGCTCTTTTGTTGGATCTAAATGATCCTGTTAAGTTGATCTTAGTCTAAAATTAGACTAACGTATCCTTAACAAACGTTTAAATTGATCTTAGTCTCAAATGAGGCTAACGTATCCTTAAACCCAAACCAAAACCCAAATCTAAGAAAATACGGATTTGGACTAATCCACGCCCTACGGGCGACAACATAAATTAGTCTCCGTATACAATCCACGGGCAACCAAAAACAAAACGAACACACACGACACGACGTGACCATCTGGAGAAGGAGAAAGTTGTTACCGCGATGTGGTAGCGTAATTAACTGCAGGGGCTTGCGCATGCAGGGAAGAGCATCCCCATAATCAAAAACCCCTCAACGAGGGGGAATCTGACGAAGTCTGCTATATCGGCCGCATCCGTTTAAACCTTCGATACATGGTGCCATAAATCAACTTGGCATCTTCGGAGAGGTGGACGGATAGCACCAAATAGCATCTGCCCCCAGATTCAGGCAAGACATTTGTCTTCCCGATTTTCGGCGGGGAACACCAATGAGGAGGCAGTGTACGGGCACACAATCCATACGTTCTATATGGTGGCACCTGGAAGAACAAGTCCACCTACGCCTTATAGCCATGACAATGATGTGGTTGTTGCTACCCAACACCGGCTCGGTCCAGATGATGAAGAGCCCGCTCAAGCTATTAAGCAAAAGGAGCCCGTGGTTCTTACGGAATCGAGCTTAAGAAGTAAGGATGATCCGGTTATCATACCCAGAACTATAGAGCAAGTATTATTCCAATGGCTACAAAAGCAGTTTCAGGACAGGGATGAGAAGTTGGCAAAGATACATTCCAAAGTCGAAGAGCTGGAAAACATCGTGACAGATCTCACGACCCAAGTCGCCTGATTGCAATTACAACAAAATCAAAATTTAGTTCATGAGCCAGAGATTGATATCCTGAAACAGCCAACCGATAATCCCTTCAGCCCAAGAGCGGAACACCTTTGCGGAAAACGGCCGTGATCAGCTTCTAGTCCCTCCGATACGTACACTAAATGAGGTAAGCGGACATCAGACGAACCAAAGACCGATCGGCCTCGAGGACCAGCATTAGGAAAGGCGCCGACTCTAATGGAGAGAAAGAAGACCGACATGCCCAGCATTAGGAAAAGCCCCTAAGTCATTAAACTGGGAACATTCGACCCCTAAGTCGTTAAACTGAGAATGTTAAAAAAAATTGCAAATAAAAAGAAGAGCCGAAATGATGGGGCAACTCGTAATAAAAATCAGCGAGTAAAATAAAAATGAAAATAAAGCCGAAATGATAGGGCAACCGCGAATAAATAGCCGAAATGATAGGGCAATCGCGACTTTCGCAATAAGAACGCAATAAGAAAGCTGAAATAATAGAGGAATCACGGTAAAAAAATGTGTGTATAAATAAATATTTTAAACCCCTACAAAGGTGAATGATGAGTCACTCCTGAAACCATACTTCAGTGTTAGCGATGCAGACGCCAAAAAAATTTTAGATTCCCCAAATTCTCCTAGCCCTACGGTCGGTCCCCAAACTGACCACCGTATACAATCCACGGGCACAAATGATCCCCATCCTAACCAAATTCTACTACACCGACCGATTGGATGCAAAAAGTGTTTCTATGTATATTGTAGATAACCGCAATCAAGACGGTATCGCAAATAGCTAGCCACGATGAGTATGGATCATTTGCAGGGAAACATGAACTTTTTTCTTGTTTTAGACGAGTTGATAAAAGAGAGGAGAGATTGTTGTCGTTTTATTTTAAGATGGATATAAAATTTATAATAGAAAGGCTTGTAGGGTTTATAGAACTTAGTAATTAATAGATGAATGTTTAGAAATGACTCTTTTTTTCTTTTAATTGTTTAAAACTAGAGAGATAGCGATGAATGTGGATTAGGGTTCTTGGAGGGAATTAGGGTTTCCCACTGCTAACCCTTGTCCTTCCATTGATCTCTATTTATCTCAAGCCCTTAACAAAAAAATTGTTAACTAATCTCAAATCATGGTCGTTACTATCATAAATTGATAGCGCGTCCGATAAGAGGGTTAACATTTATTTTGGTAAAGTTTATAAACATTAAAATGTCAAAAGAAGTTGTGCGATATTTCATCCATTATTCTACCCTATCCTACAAATCCTAGCAAGCAAGAAATTACTCGCTCATGGTTAGTAGCGATTTAAAAGAAAGGTTGAAGATGAATGAAATCATAATTAAAAGTGCAGAAAAGTAATGCGGAAAATTAATGCGAAAAAAAATGCGGAAAAGTAAATGCAAAAAGAATGAAAACATAAACTACTTTTATTAATCAACTATTGCATTCCAACTTTTCTCTTTCAAAAGTAGATTACAAGAACCCTAGTTTCGCTCGTAGATCTCTCTCTTCATGGAGGTAGATGAATAGATGATATGATACTTGAATGCAAAGCTCTTAGTCTTTTATATAGTCTTAAAGTACAAACCCTAGATGCCATATTAGAGTAGGTGAAGTTATGATCATACCCCTAAAATTCCACATCTAATGACCCCATTAGACCGCGGTTCCGCCGCCCTTACCCCTGTTTAATCGTGGATCCGCCGCCTCCTAGTGGGATTGGGACTTGGGATTTTTTCTGACATTTTGTCTCGATATTTGGAGATCCTCTTGATATATAGATTTTGAAAATATTGCCCTTAGTCTCTGCCGTTGCTAGATTTCTCGATTTTTTTCTAATATTTGGCAAATTTGGTTCGATATTCCAATTTGACTTGAATCTCCTACTTAGATTTCAAACCTGAGCTAATACCTGCACAATATCTCAGTTCAAATTGTTAGTAGCATTTAGTATTTTTGAGATATTATTCCAACCATTTATATGATATAATATCTTAAGAATATTAATTAGGAATATTTGATATGATTTGCATATTTTAATTACTAATATTTCTTTTAAATATTATATGCATATATTTTCCATAATTATATAAAGAAACATATGATAATAATATTTTTACAAATAAACCCATATATGTTCTTTATTTATATTTAACACCTTTTATTATTTAATAATAGTAGGGAAAATGTCCATACAAATGTGCAATATTTTTGACTAATCACCAGCCCCAAACTTATGTTTGATCATCTCGAGCAAACTACTTATTAAAAAGAAAAATAAAAAACCTAGCACACTTTCGTGGGCAACGGGATTGCACTCAGCTTGTGCAACAAGCCTTTAAACCTCTAGGTGTGCCTAATAGGAGGAGTGTTGTCTCCTAAGGGTTTTTAGCGGATTACACCCAAAAAATCCTAAAATAAAAGAAAGAAAATAAAAATTACATATAATGATAAGGAACATAGAAAAGAAAAAACTTGAAAATAAGAGTTTCAAACTACACTAGCTTTTTAGTTGTCATGGGCCATATCTTAATGGTCTTGAAAAGATGGCATCCCTCAACAAAATATCGTCTTTAGTCTTCCTCCCTACCTTTCCTCCCAATATAGATCATATACCCCTACGTGTGTGTAAAATACATCCCTACACTTTGAGAATTCAATTCAAGCTATCATACCTTTGATCCATATAGATTAGTAATGTTTAGTCGGTGAATGTTTTAGATGGATTTGCTCATACATTCTTCATGCAACCGTTAATATTTCTTGAGGTACTAACCAACCGATTACCGAATACGCTCATTATTTAAGGCGTAATTAGCAATATCCTAGTTTTGCAACACCAAAGACTTAGAAGTGACTCCCAAACCAGTTAGTCTAAGGCACTAGGTGATAAGGCACCCTCGCTATATTTTTTTATGCTGCCTTAACTAATTACAAAACGAGTGTTCATTTTTCTTCACCATTTATTTTATGTGTGATTAGTCTAAAATATTGCACATTTGAACGAACATTTTCCCTACTATTATTAAGTACTAAAAAGTGTTTATTGTAAATATAGAACATATGAGGGTTTATTTGTAAAACGTTTATTATCATATGTTTCTACATTTTAATGAACATAATTAGAGAAAATATATGCATATAATATTTATATGAAATCTTAGTAATTAAAATATGCATATCATATCAAATATTTCTAATCAATATTCTTAAGATTTTATATCATATAAAATGGTTAGGATAATATCTCAAAAATACAAAATACTACTATCACTTTGATTTGATATATTGTGCAGATATTATCTCAAGTCTGGAATCCAAGAGATCCGAGGTAAATCAGGATGTCGGAATCAAATCTGCCAAAATGTGGAGGCAAATCGTAAGATTTAGCAACGACAGAGAATAAGAGCATTATTTTCATAATATAGACATCAAGAGGATCTCCACATAGCAAAACAAGAGACCAGAAGAAATCCCAAGTCCTGATGCCACTAGGGCGCGGCAGATCCGCGGCTAAAATGTAGGATATGCGACGGAACCGCGGCATATTTATAGCCGTACGATGTGAAATTTTGTGTGATGGATCTTAACAGTATATATTCATATAGGACATCTAGGGTTTCTAGTTTCTGTGACTATATAAGGGACCGAGAGCTTCACATTAAAGATGATCATCAAAGAGATCAAGAGGTCCAATTGATCCACGTATCCGAGTGATCATCAGCTAGTCATCTACCTCCAACAAAAAAGAGATCTAGAGCAACTAGGGTTCTTGTAATCTACTTTCAAAGGATTTGTAAATGAAAAGTTGATTAATAAAGGTAGTTTTTTATTGTTCTTTTTGCAATTGATTTCCGCACTTACTTTCTGCATCTTAATCATGTTTTCACTCTACATCCTTTCTTCTAAATTTTTAATCATGAGCTAGTAATTCCAAGCTTGCTAGGGTTTGTAGGATAGGGTAGAACAATGGAAGATAAAATATTTTAAGCTCTTTTATATATTTTAAAGTTTATAAATTTTAGCAAAATAAATGTTAACCTCCTAATCGGGTGCGCTACCAATTTATTGCTAGTCACGACCACGATTTGAGATTAGTTTAACACTTGTTTTGTTAAAGGCTAGACATGAATAGAGATCAATACAAGGACAAGGGTTGGTAGTGGGAAAACCCTAATTTCTTCCAAGAACCCCAATCTACATTCATCACCATCGATCTAATTTTAAACTATTAAAAGATAAAAGGAGTCATTTTTAAGTATTCATCTGTTACTACGAAGTCCTATGAACCCTACAAGCCTTTTCTTTATAAATCTTATATCCGTAACGACAAAAAATCACCCTTCTTTGATCAACTCATCTAAAGCAAGAAAAGAGTTCACATTTCCATGCGGACGACCCGTACTCATCGCGGCTAGCTACTAGCGACACTGTCTTGATTGCGGTTACTTTACGAAAACACTTTTTTAGCAGATCAATCAAATGGCACCGTTGCCGGGGAAACGGTCGTAATTTTTTTCTTCCTATTCGGGTTGAATTCTTATTAAATCCACAATATAAAATAAATAAAACCGCATCTTATGTATCTAACGATTATTGTACGAGGTTTGCAAGGGAATCTTGAGTAACTGGAGTAAGGAAACAGAGATTCAGAAACTTTCAACGTAGCCCAGAGAAGCAGTGAAGAAAATTTGGCAACCGATCCTACCACTTTGCGGCAGAACCGCGGCGGGAACAAAGGTTTTGCGGCAGAACCGCGGCGTGTTGGAAGAATTGCAGCGCCAAAATCTTCAGGTAATTTCCTAATATATTTCTCTCTCCTCTAAGATCCAATGCTCTGATTTTTCCTGCAGGATTCTTTGCAAAAAAGCGCCGCTCAAAAATCTTTTTGCGTGTTTTGTTATCGGTTTGTTTGTGCATATCTAAACCGGACATTAATGGGAAATAACCCAAATCCAGATTAGGTGGGGATTTCATCACCCTTCATAGACCCCACAAATCACAAAACAAGTATATTATCATCCTACATTAATTAAAAAATATCTAAACCAAGCCTCTAAGGACCATCGTGCTCAATTAGGACAGAGGAAGGTCGTGGGTATCTACCGCTTATCCGCATTTCTCTTGTGGTGTCTAAGGCAAATGTGACTAAGGAAAGTGGTTACTTAATTAGGCCCGTTATTTTCGGTGATTCATATAGCGGATACCTCCCACTTACCTGGCCACAAGAGTGATAAAGAGGTGGTAGAGGATTGATCCTGCGACTTGTTCTTTGGAAGTCTAGAAGCGGTCTAGTGACTTGACCTAGGTGACCCTAGTTCTAGGGATTGATTATGCATTTTATGATTTTTTGAGTCAAGCCTCAAGCCCCTCTTTCAAAGCAAAACGATTTCCAAAATCCAAAAAGTGCTTAAATCATTTCACCCTACTTTCTTATAATGGGTAACCCAAAAAGATGAACTCTTGCCAAGCTTTGCTATTCAGAACCAGATATATCTTGTTTTCATAACTGCTTCGGCACAAAATCCGACTCTACCATGTCCTTAAGAGATAGGATAGAGCAAGCGGAAAAGAACATTTGGATACCTCACTCAAGGTCCTATCAACCGTATCAAAATTCAACATCTTCTTATGTTGATAATCTGTTTAAGGCGAGTGAGGGAACTCCTAAACGCATGTCCATCGCTGAGCATATTGCGAGGACTAAAAGCCATAGTTTCAATCCTTTCACTAATCCAAAATCATTAGGACAAAAAAAACCATCATTTCAATATGAAAATATTGATACTCGTTTTGAGGCGAATATGACATCTTTTGCACCCATGACCATTGCTGAACAAATAGCAATTGTCAGTCGCCAACTAACCAACCAATCTCAATATTCTTTATATCACAATGTTGATCATAATCCTGGTTATGAAACTTAGGTTAACCCTTCTAATTCTTATCCAGAGTACCAAACTTTCACACGCTCTCATGTTGACACTTATCTTGAGGCTAATGGGACAAATCAGAAACGCATGTCAATTGCGGAACACATTGAACATGCCCGTAGCCAACAATTAGACACTTCCAAACCATACTCAACTTCCTTGCCTTATCTAAACAGTGCTTATGAAAACCAATTAGGAAGTTCCACGGTTCAAAGAGAATCCTTCATTAGAACTTCTTCACAACCCATGTCTAGTCTTGAAGTAGAGTTGGAATTGAGTAGTGAAAAAGATCAAGAGATCCATCAAAGTCAAACCAAAACCAACTCTTTTGACCTCGACACCTTCCATCCTGCACCCAAATCGAATATATTCAATGTTCAAGCGCTTCAAAGTCTAAGTGATGAGGTGACCGAGAATAACATGTTTGACTTTGCTAATAGTGAGTGTGAAAAAGAGCTTGATACCATTTCAAATCAAACTGATCATTATTAGACTACACTTGATATTTCAAACCTTCCAACTCCATCACGTGAACCAAGTGATTTATCGATTGAGGATAGTATAATTGATGAATTCTTGACTACCTATTCGTTTGATTTGACCGAAGTGTTAGTGAGAGCGGTGATGATAATATCGTTGAAGATGAACCCATTATGTTGGATGAGTTGGATTCTCCTACCCATCATGTCACTTCTATTGAATATAAATATCTTCCTGTACAATTAACCGATCATATTCTTACCACCGACCTAGCCGATAAGCAGAACGATATTTAGCCTTCATCTCCCACATCCGGTTCAACAATGCTTGACACACAAGTTTGTTTACCATTTCATCACCCACTCTCTTTGGTTCTTCTAATCTTCTTTCAACTCCACTGAGTTTTGATAAGTCATATTCCGATATTTCGAGTTCTATGATTCTTGAAAGACCACTTAATTTAGACTCTTTTGAAAATAAGGTAGATGAGCTTTTTGAATCTCCTACCACTATAATTTCTGACGAATCAAGTGTTTTGAATCTTGGTGCGCAAAAGACTAACCTTGGAACTTTCAATCGTCCTAGTGAATCTTCATATTCCTTTAATATAGATATCGATGAAATTATTACTCGGACCAATGATGAAAATTTTGAAGACATTTTCGCCGAAGAACTCGCATTCCTAAAAGGCATGGATGTTGTGATGATTCAACCTCCATCCGAAGAAGGTGAACCGCCACCCTTTCTTCTTATCATGTACGAGAATACAAATATTCCACTTATTCCTAATCATTCACATTCTCTTTTTCATCCACCAGCACTGTTTCGTCTCTACCAACCGAGACGTAAAACCGATCGATTACGCCTCTTATCTATCCACTTCTTCACATCTATGATCTTCTACCAACTATGTTGTTACATTGATAAAATATTCGAATGGTTGGTGTTGAATTTTGGTCTTTGTAAATCTTTGCATAGACCAATAACTTTACCCCCTTATGATTTTAAATGCTCAATACTGTTTCACTCAAGTTTAGGAGAGAGAAAAATATTTTGGCTCTTGAAAGAAAAGAAAATTTTTGCACAATTGTGAGCCAAAAATAAGTTTAGGGAGAATTTCACTATTGTAACAACTCTGTTTATAATGTACAAATATTTGTTTAAAATTAAAGTTCTAAATGGAGTATTTGCAACCCTGTGTATGCTATATATATTTGAATTGTTTAGAACAGTAAGAAAGCACTTGTAACTCACTGGTAAAGTCTCTGCACTGCTGTGACGTAGCCCCTGTGTTCAAATCCCCTCTGCCACATATTATTTTTGCTCATTTTTCTTTTAAACTTTTTGGAAGCCCAAAATTTTACACGTGCAATACACGTAAAAATGAAAAACCACTAAAATCAAACATGTGGAAAATGTTATATGTACTGAATATGACACGTGGCTTCAATCCAAGGCCCATCCCAACCGAAACGACCGGCGAGATCCCATATTGGGCAGCACCCCCCCCCCCCCCCCCGCATCCGAAATGCTCTCAAATTTTGTACTAAAACCCTTTGGCCTCCCCACACTACTCATTTTCTGTTTGATTTTCCTGCACATTAACAGAGAATTAAAATGAGCTTTAAAAACAAATTTTAATGCATTTTAATTCTCATTTTAATACCCTAAACCCTAATTCTATTCTATAAATACCACCCCACATCCTATCCCTCTCTATTCTGAAATCCATTGTCAGAACTCTCAAAGTTTTCAAAGTCCAAAAAGTTATACAAGTGGAGTTAGCCCAAGGTGTAACATTTCAAAAAAATAAAATATTATTTTTAGGAATTTTTATAATTAAATAATAAAATATTGAATATTTTAATAAGGCGGTATAATTAAATACCGATAAATTTGGGAAAAATTTGGAAAATTATAGAAATTACTAAAAAGAGGGTGTTTTATGTGAATTATGCAAATTTTAAGTTTTTATGATTAATTATAGCTAATTTAGTGCTAATCGCGATTAAAAATCGCTAATCGCGATTAAAAATCGCTAATCGGATTTTAAGCTTGTTTTGTGCAAAACATGCACCATATCTTTTTACACTTATTACATTTTCCTACATGATTTGGGGTGTATGGGTATTTGTTTTGGGTTTACTATTGAGGAGAGAAGAAAAGAAAAGAAAACGAAAAGATTAGAATAATAGGTATGGGTGAGAAAGAGAAAAGGTGAGGGTTACCTTTGACTTGGTCATACACTCATCTCACAATCTTCTTCACATTTTTCCTCTCCTCTCCCTCTCCCTGCTACTGCTGCTGCCCTAGCTCCCTCCCCTCTTCACCTCCTCAAAACACCATGAAAATCACCTCAAAACCCAATACCCATTTCAATAAAAAGATGCACAAGCTCAAGGGAAGCACATTGGACCAAGAAAAATCAAATTTTGGACACTTGGGGCAACTCAAGAATTTTCTTGAGTTGCCAAATGAGGTAATTTCTGAACCTTTAGCTTAGTATTTCCATTGCTTTTGCCCCCATGTTAGATTAGAACAGATATTGTGTGGTTTGGGTGAACTTTGAAAATTCTAGTTAGGGTTAATGGAATTTGAGAGTTGTGATGTGAAGTTGAGCTCAGTAGAGGCCACACAAACCCCCTAGTGCTAGGATTCAGACCTAAACCAAAGACTAGAATCCCGGAATACGGATTTAGGAAACCCGATATCGGAGGAATTGTGGATTCTGTGGATGTAAAATGAAATCTGCTAACACTCGGGCTACCTGAAAATTATTTTGCAAGGACAGTGATACATGCAGGTGATTTAGAACATACCCTAAAAACCCTAGCCCCTAACTCCCCAACTTGGCCGCAGATTTATTCCTTATGGCCGAAATTTGCGGCCAGACCTGGAGCTTTGTGGCTCGTTCTTGTTTTGTAACTCCTACATCTGTAAATTAGACCCCTGGCATATGCAGAATTGACCAATTTGACCTAGGGTGAAATCTAGGACCATTTTCAATAGTTGATGTTTTTATTCGGGTTTCGTTTTGCGTATTTTAAATTCTGGATTTGCGTATTTGTGTTTTACCTCGATCACTTGACTTTTGTACGACGCTATCGAGGGTTGTTTGGTGGTTTTGAAAGCGTAGTCTATAGGTTCTAACCTATAGGCCTTAGCGTGTCGTTTTGGTTTTCCGATGTGAGTTTAATGTGCATTTGCGATTGTGTTATCTTTATAGGTACCTTCACGAGGATTCCATATGATGAAGAAGATGAAGGCGACATCGACACCGACACGCGGGATGCAGGTGAGTAGATTATATCTACGGGGGAAGTCGGGTGGATGGCGTATAGCACCCCCGCAGTTCGATGTTTAGTAAACTATATATATATAATATAATATATATATATATATATGATAGCGTTATGTGTGACATGGATATTCTAGATGGGATTAGGTGTACTATGGTTAGATTAGGGTTTAGAAGTAAACTAGTATAGTTTCCTAGTTGCGAACCCTAGAATAGGTTACACCCACACGCGCACACATGCTTATTTGTTATACTTATACCTGATGATGAGGATAGTGGATGATATTTGGAGATGAGTCGATGAGATTGGGCATAATGCCGTGAGATCGGTGATATGATGTGGTTCGTATTTGGGATAGGACATGAGATTTTAGCGGGCCTTTGGGCGTGTTTTCATACACGCACATATATCTATATAGACGGTATCGGTTAGTACTAGACTAGATCAGTATCCCAGATCATAAGATATGACGATAAGGATACCAGATAGTTGATGAGATGATTGTGATATTGACCCGTACCCAGATTTAAGATGCCGTATGATGGATGTACCGTACGAGCTTTATATTGATGATAGATCCGCACTCATGACTCGAGGATGTCATATGATATATTGTATCATACGTGATACTATTGAGGCGGGATCACCGACTATTATATATATATATATATATATATATATATATATATATCGACTAAGATTTTGGTGGTTTCCATACCCCTCCCGATTAGCTTGTTAGTTAGATATGTAGCTTGCTTAGTAGGTATTAGGCTAGACCGATGTCATACCTATTTCAAAACTAACGAATCGGGAGTATTGTAAAGACAGGCAAAGGGATTATACGGATATTTTCAAAAGATGCACATTTTCTTAAAAACACCGTAGCCCTTATTTTACTAAAAACCCCGATTCATCTTATTTCAAATGGAAAAACTGTATGACATTTTTATATTGATGTAGATTCTTCACTGTTGTGTTTATTAGTAGATTTCTGCATATTCTTGCTATTCGCATCGCATTGCATGTGCAAATGTGTTTATTGTTATATCAAAACCATGCTGTTAGGACCCCAGCACCATTATCGATGATGCATATGTTCCACGTACACCTGCTTGCTGGCTCACACACTTCATCATCGATAATTGCCATGCCACTACACTGTAGGACTGTTGTATTCAGGATATGACCCTTTGCATGGCATAGTTGTGCACATATCTATTGTACACTCATACTTGTGTACATATATATTGTACACTCATACTTGTGCACATACCTATTGTACACTCATACTTGTACACGTATCTATTGTACACCCATACTTGCATATATAAGTATTTTCCTATTGTACACTCATACTTGTGCACATACCTATTGTACACCCATACTTGAATATATAAGTATTTGCACATACATAGATGATTCTGGCTTGATTAGAGATTTGGGAACCGCAAGATACTTTTTAAAACTGATTCATTTCAAAGGAGTGGTCTTCCCTCGATATGTGCATATTACTGTTCTGTGTTGCATGATATACTGATATGCTTACATTTCTTTCATACGTCGCATACATCATGCTTTATGATTTTACGCATTGAGATATGGTGTTTCCATGATATTTCTGGATTTGGGAACCGTGGTTAGTTCAAAAGAAAGTATGTATTGTTTTAAAAACCCGGTTACCCTTGATATGATATTTCAGTGCGTCCACCATGCGTTTTCTCGGTTCTGAGACATGTGACATGTGAGCCCGAATCGAGGAGCTGGATGAGGCCGATTGCGGGTACATGGTGGACCCGGTATGGTACCCCGGGGCGAGAACGGATCGCTGTGTTGCAGACGGTGAGCCTGGCAAAGGGACTACTACCTACCGGTGATAGTATTTGGGCTCGGCGGATATCCGGAGGATACCGACCGGAGTCGAGAGATGATATGGGCCGATCCGGACTGACGGAGCCCGTGGGCAGATCCAGACTGACGGAGCCCATGGGCCGATCCGGACTGACGGAGCCCTATATATATGAGGATTTACGTGCCGATGCTTGGCACAGGTTTCATGATGTTTTCGAGTGTCGATGCTAGACACTCAGGTTCCATGATTTTGATATGTCGCGAGGGACACATGTTGATTTATATCCTCATACTTCCATGCATATGCTTTATGATATTTACATGCATGATACTTTATGTCATTTGGTGACACGTGGACGAGATCAACATTCAAATAGCTGATATTGATGACATTGATCACATAGTTGGACGATATCCACATACTGTTAGACGTCATGATATAGTTGACATTGATTCATGCTGATCACATTGATCATACCTCATATTTATGATACGTTGTTACCCGAGGCACTGATACGAGCACATGTGATTACACTTATGTATAGATATTTACCCTGGCCACCGTTTCATGCTTCAGACTTACTCATTTTGAGGATATATTATTATTGATCGTATTGACCTTGGATTGAGTCATACATACGATTTCTGCTCTGTGATGTTTTCTATTCACGAGTTGGCAACTCACCCCCGTTGTGCCACAGTTCTTGCAGGTTTTGCCGTACAGGTTTCATTGCGGCTTTTCGGCACACTGCTTCCTTTCTGGGTGATTGCTTTGGTAGGTGGGCTCAATCGCATCGTGGCCACCCTTGTATTTATTTTGATCAGTTGTATCTAGTAATTCCATCAACCAAACTTGTATATTGCTTCAGACTAAGAAAATCAGTTGTGTATTATTTCGACCTTAGAGTCACGCGTTGTAGTATTATGGTTTTCATGATGTTTTTGAGTTTCTTTTTGAGTTTTGATCCTCGCCATTCGGCATTGTATATTATACTGCTTGCGTGGTTGTGACCGTCGATTGACGAAGAGCTAGCTCCCGCTTGGGGATGCCTTTTATCATTGTGCATATATTATTCTTGTTGTACCCCGTTCGGGGCCAGTATTTACAAAGGAAACTCTGCCGAAATTCTCAGAAAAGACTGTAGATTTTAAAAATGCATATCCGGCTTACTTATTTAAAAAACCTTGCTTTTAAACATGTTTTCTTACTTGTTAAAAACTAGTTTTCTTTATTTACTCCTTAAAATGGTTTTAGATTTCTGGGCTTTTGGCTTACTTGAATTAGATGAGGTCCTATAGACTTCATATGATTCAAGGGCCAGTCACGTGCTATTTCGGGTCGTGACACAAGGTCAAGTTCCGGCGACGATTCAGGACAAATCCGGCGACACCGCAACTCCACGAAGTTCACAACTCGTTCCGATGCCTCTTATCTCCTCTCCAAACCCATAAGTTCCCTCTCCTCTCCTCTCCTCACTTCTATTTTAAAACAATCTCTTATTAAAACTCGTCGAAAGCGGAGTTATTCCGAATTCCGATTCTAATTTCATTAAAAACCTCCAACTTTTCTTAACAATAAATCAACCATTTCTTTATATATTATTTAGCAACCATAAAACAATATTTATAACAAGTTTCAATTCAAAATAAAATGCTATGCAGCTTGTATTACACTTTTTCGTTTAAATACCACAAAGTTTACCTACGAAATTAATTCATCATATTGCTCATATTACCTTTAGAAAACTCAAGAGATAATGACATATCTCATCACAATACTTATCATGACATAGCACGATGGCTTGAAAACAATATTTTTGTGGCTAAGGCGAATTTACAGTTAAATACCATAAACTATCAAAACCGTATTTGTTTTAATTGTTTTAATCAAATTCTATACAATTATGTCCTTACAACCCATTTTGGGGAATCCAATTTAGTTGGTGCGGGTTATCGTACATCCATTGGACTAGTAGGGCGAGATGCAGACCTCCTCACGGAGTATACGATCTCAATGGAATTTATATTACAATTTTTAGGAAAATGTGATTTCTATTTAATAAATAAATTTATTTTCTAATAATTATATATAATATTATCAACCTATCTATTTTAAATATACATAAAAATATCCATGTTTTCTAAACAAAGGAATCCCAAATTTCATGAAACTACCATCACAAATCAATACAAGTCAATTTACATGAAAATATCATATACTATTCAATTTAGATTTATATCCACTAGAATATCTCATCTTATAAAAATTACATCTATGAAAACCCTAAAGACGATAAATAAATACTTGAAATTTATTTTGAAAATATATCAAAACTATTTTTCATAAAACCCCCTCAAGTTATATTAATTTACAATAAGGACGCTAGTAAATATAGGTTTAAGCGGGACCAATTCTCTTGAGCCTCAGGAAGCCGGAGAATGTGGGTGCTTGTCTATTTAAGGTAGACAGCTAAAACGGGATTATCAATACAGTAATTGTCTAGAAAAAAGACATAAATTCTACCGTCTATATGCAGCAGTCACCGATAACTCCAAAACTTAATTCAGGGATTCAATTCTGTTTAAGTGTCTGACTCAGAAAGAGTCTCAGTTTAATCCGAATACAATCCATACTTGATATAATTCCATTACAACTTGAATCCATCTATATCAACATAACTTGATTTGACCGAACCATGGATATACATTTGACTTGTCTACATGACTATCCGTTTATATCCTTATCCGTTTACATGAACAATTGATATCATGGTTTCGGCAAGTCTTATATCTAAAAATCACTACATAACAATACATTAAACATTATAGAGTTTAAAAGGGGTAGACTGGTACGAAATGTGTTAAAAGTGGTACGATGATGGTGACTTTAATACACCTAACCTGAATATCCGTTGTTGTTGTTCCGTGGCTTAACGGTTCCTGGTGCTCCGTATACCTTAGTGCACGGAATAGTTGGACTCCTCTCGTATACACTGGCATATTCTGTACCAAGCTACAAATAATAGCGATAACATAACAAACATATATTATATCAGTTATACTCTCTATCTGTATATTCTATTTCTATCTCTCTTCGGGACTTACCGAGCGATTGTTCACTGACGACATTCATTTTCTATTCTTTTTTTTGGAATGTTGTCAGCAGGACCCGACTCTCTGGAAATCGAGCCCAGCTCAGAAGACTTGGAGCAGTTCATCGAGTACCCCGAGCTTTAGTTCACTTGTATATACTTTAGTGTCAGTTCATGCCATTGTTTAAGCATTGCTTTCCACATTGTATTTACTTTTCAGTTGTATTGTAAATAATATTTAATAAATAAAAAGTTGTTGTTCATTTACATCTCATGTCATTCTTGTTTACATTCATATTATATTGCTTATTTACGCTTAACGTGTTTACTTCTGATTAAATACGTCGCATGACCAGTCACGTCTCCTTACCGTACTCTAGGAAGCGGGGTGTGACAACTGGCATTGACTTTTGTCCCTTTTTGCTAATAATTGAGAACTTTTCCTCTCAAGTCTACAGGTTTTTAAGCTTAAAGATGATATCACTGAGGATACTGCTGCAAATAGGTTTGGGGGAGGTTTGTGCTTATTCACGCATCATTTTTTGCATTATACTAAATAAAAAAATTTGATAATAAAAGTTAGGAAGTGAAAAATACATATGAAAGATAGGAAGAGGTTTAAGAAAAGCAAGAAAATTAGATGTTTTAAAACGAAACTAGTAGTAGGTAGTCATGAGTTGTTGTCCCAAGGGTTAGTAAGATGAAGGAAATCACAAATCTGAGGATAGAAATAAATCTGAAAAATAGTCCCTATTCTTAAGTCCAAACATCTGAACGTTGATACCCTACTATACGCATTTGCACACATCTCGAAACTTGGGATAGTAGAGGATACCTTGAAATGCTCTTGTCTAAAAGCCTTAGTATGAAGAAAAAATATGTAAACAAAAATATTAATGACAAAAAAAATGATGGTGAAGAAAAATGAATACTGGTTTTGTAATTACTTAAGGAAGCATAAAAAATATAGCGAGGGTGCCTTATCACCTTGTGTCTTAGACCAACTGGTTTAGGAGCCACTGCTAAGCCTTAGGTGCCACACGACTAGGATATTTCTAATTACGCCTTAACAAGTGAGCACATTTGGTAATCGGTTGGTTAGTACCTCAAGAAGTATTAACGGTCGCATGAAGAATGTGTGAACAAATCCATCTAAAAATATTCACCGACTAAAAAGTACTAAGGAAGATGGATAAGAGTATGATAGCTTGAATTGAATTCTCTAAGTGTAGGGATGTTTTTTATACATACGTAGGGGTATGTGATCGATGTTTGGAAGAAAGGTAGGCAGGAAGATTAAAGGCGATATTTTATTGAGGGATGATGTGATTTCTGACATCTTTTCATGACCATTAAGATAGGGCTCATGGGTACTAAAAAGCTAGTGTAGTTTGAAACTCTTATTTTCAGGTTCTTTCTTTTATATGTTCTTTATCTTTGTATGTAACTTTCATCATCTTTCTTTTATTATGGAATTTTGTGGGTGTAATCCGCTGAAAACCCTTAGGAGACAACACTCCTCCGACTAGGGACGCCTAGAGTTTTAAAGGCTTGTTGCACGTGCTCAGTGTAATCGTGTTGCCAACGAAAGTGTGCTAGGTTTTTCTTTTTTCTTTTTCTTTTTCTCTTTAACAACTAGTTTGCTCGGGACGATCAAAGTTAAGTTTGGGGTATTTGATTAGTCTTAAATATTGCACATTTGAATGAACATTTTCCCTACTATTGTTAAGTACTAAAAGGTGTTTATTGTAAATATAGAACATATGAGGGTTTATTTGTAAAAATTTATTATCATATGTTTCTACATTTTAATGAACATAATTAGGGAAAATATATGCATATAATATTTATATGAAATCTTAATAATTAAAATATGCATACCATATCAAATATTTTTAATCAATATTCTTAAGATTTAATATCATATAAAATGGTTAGGATAATATCTCAAAAATACCAAATACTACTAATACTTTGATTTGAGATATTGTGCAGATATTAGCTCAGGTCTGGAATCCAAGAGATCCGGGGTAAATCAGGATGTCGGAATTAAATCTGCCAAAATATGGAGGCAAATCGTAAGATTTAGCAACGGTAGAGACTCTGAGCATTATTCTCATAATATAAACATCAAGAGGATCTCCACATAGCAAAAAAAGAGACCAGAAGAAATCACAAGTCCTGATGCCACTAGGGCGTGGCGGATCCGCGGCTAAAATGGAGGATATGCGGCGAAACCGTGACATGTTGATAGCCGTACGATGTGAAATTTTGTGTGATGGGTCTTAACAGCATATATTCACATAGGGCATCTAGGGATTCTAATTTTTGTGACTATATAAGGGACCGAGAGCTTCACATCAAAGATCATCAAGGAAGAGATCAAAAGTTCCAAACGATCCACGTATCCGAGTGATCATCAGCTAGTCATCTAACTCCAACAAGAAAGAGATCTAGAGCAACTAGGGTTCTTGTAATCTACTTTCAAAGGATTTGTAAATGCAATAGTTGATTAATAAAAGTAGTGTTTCTATTATTCTTTTTGCAATTAATTTCCGCACTTACTTTCTACACTTACTTTCTGCATCTTAATCATATTTTCACTATTCATCATTTCTTCTCGATCTTTAACCATGAGCGAGTAATTCCTAACTTGCTAGGGTGAGTAACATAGGGTAGAATAATGGATGATAAAATCTTTTAACCTCTTTTATACATTTTAAAGTTTATAAACTTTAGCAAAATAAATGTTAACCTCCTAATCGGGCGCGCTACCAATTTATTTTTAGTCACGACCACGATTTCAGATTGGTTTAACACTTGTTTTGTTAAAAGCTAGACATGAATAGTGATCAATGCAAGGACAAGGATTAGTAGTGGGGAAACCCTAATTTCTTCCAAGAACCCTAATCTATATTCATCACTATCGATCTAGTTTTAAACTATTAAAAGATAAAATGGGTCATTTTTAAGTATTCATCCGTTACTACTAACTCCTATGAACCCTATAAGCTTTCTCTTTATAAATCTTATATCGGTAACGACAAACAGTCACCCTTCTTTGATCAACTCATCTAAAGCAAGAAAAGAGTTCACATTTCCCTGCGGACGACCCGTACTTATCGCAGCTAACTACTAGCGACACCGACTTGATTGCGGTTACTTTATGAAAACACTTTTTAACCAGATCAATCAATGTTTCATTAATATTTTGTTGATTTATATTTTTTTTCTTCATATTAAGGATTTTAGACAAGAGCATTTCAAGGTATCCTCTACTATCCCAAGTTTCAAGATGTGTGCATGTGCGTATAGTAGGGTATCAACATTCAGAAGTTTGGACTCAAGAATAGAGACTATTTTTTCAGACTTATTAATATCCGTAGATTAGTGATTCCTTTTATTTTACTAACCTTTGGGACAACAGCTCATGACTACGTATTACTAGTTTTATTTTAAAACATCTAATTTTCTTGCATTTCTTAAATCTCTTCCTCTTTTTTCATATATATTTTTCACTTTCTAACTTTTATTTTCAAAAAAAAAATTATTTAGAGCTTTTATTTTTATAGTATAATGCAAAATGATACGTGAATAAGCACAAACCTCCCCCCAAACCTATTTGCAGCAGTGTCCTCACTGATGTCATCCTTTAAGCTCAAAACCTATAGACTTGGGAAGAAAAGTTCTCAATGATTAGTAAAGAGGACAAGAGTTAATAACAGTGAAATTCTCTCCCAAACTTATTTTTAGCTCACAATCATTCAAAAAATTTCTTTTCTTTCAAAATCCAGTTATTTTTCTTCTTTCCTCCCAAACTTGAGTAAAATAATGTTTTCATTACTAAGCAGTGAAATTCAACATAAGAGGGGGGTAAATATTATCGGTCTACTCAAAGTTTTACAAAGACCAAAAGATAAAACCAACCATTCAAATATTTTATCAATGTAATACCATGGTTGGTAGAAAATTATGTTACAGATAGACGTGAAGAAGTAGGTAGGAGATAAGAGGTGTAATCGAATGGTTTTACGTCTCGGATGGCAGAGACGAAAAAGTGATGGTGAATGAAAACGTAAATGTGAAAGATAAGGAATAGGTGTAATAGGAGCATTCTCGTACTTGATAAGAAGAATGGGTGGTGGTTCAACTTTTTCAGCCTCAAAAGAAGGAGCACGAATTTCCAATGGAGGATGATTCATCATAATATCCATATCTTTAAGGAACGCGAGTCCTTCAGCGAAAATATCTTCGAAACTTTCATCGATATTCCGAATGATAATCTCATCGGAAAGAAATGTATGATACTCGGACTCCATAAGAGGTTCAAATCTAGTGTAAGGGAATGACTCGGATAGCTCGACTAACTCATTCGAAAAGTCAAAAGATTCGAACTCGGGGGTGGACTTGTCGACAGAAGGGTCCCTACTCGTATAATAAATAGCTGGATTAAACAATAACGCCCTAGTGGCATCGAGATCAGTATCGTGAAGCTCCTCAAATTTGTAACTGTCGGAAGCTATCTCGTTGACAGAACATATATCAATTATATGAGCAGAAGGTTTGAAGGATTGACTTCCTACCCTGAAAATGTTAAGTTTAATTGTCAACTTCGCAAAGGATAGGTTCATGGATGTTGGCTATAGTGCCCTCAAGTCAATTATTGGATCACAGGCACGCGATTGCGATGATTGAGGGAGGACTTATACGGATAGAACAGTCTTACTCGATATGATAGTATGCTATCTGGTTTGTCTTTATCATCGTGTTCATGCTTTAAGGTGACATTACAGATCACTATTACATGTTGATAGAGCCCATAGGATTCTTGCTTGACTACCTGCAGTATGATAGTAATCATATACGTAAGAGCTGGGTGGTCTATAAGCACATCCTTAAATGTCCCTAGTCTGGGAGTTTCGAGACTGGGCATCGATACTCCAGAGTAGACTAGTGTATACTGATCGAGACCCTGATAGAGGCGGTGGCCGGTCTCACAAGCCATTGGTGTCAATTTTTTCACCTAAGATGTATACAGGTGCTCATTGGGTTATGAGTACACCGGACGGACTTGCCGGGAACATGCTACTTGGTATTATACCTATTGTCAAATAGCAGTTCCCAGGTGACATATGTACATGTTAGTCTATCGACCTGAGATCGTCATTTGTCTCGTGTGAGTTCCCACTGTGCTTTGATTACTACCCTACCATGGCTCAAAGGAATCATGCAAACAGGTTTTAATTGGGTACATTCCCAAGCCACATGGAGGCAGTGAGCGGATCGTCAGGGGATTCGTCTCTCCCGGTATTGGGGGTTGATGTCGCGTTGTGCACGGGTGTCCATCACGAAAAATCCTTGGCCAATGTAGTCAAGAATTACTGATCTAGGATCGGTAGTTTCTCAGGTGGTGATGGACTTCATGCCGACACTAAATGTCACATTATTAGTGGTTTGGATTTATCCACCCCCTAGACTCGATATGCGATACTCATAGAAAAACAGACCGGACTAGATGGATATTGTTGCTGTCAGGCTCAGTAGGGTTTCAAGATGAGTTTGCTCGTCGGCCTCCCTTTTGTTCAATACCTGGGTAGCCGTTACGTACAACTAGTGCCGCTGACGTGCTTGTGGTTAAACCCACTGCCAGCGTATTGACGATTCTTTAGAGTCCCACACAGAGGGTTTCCCTGTTTCGAGCGAAACGATGTAGAGGCCGTATGGTTTTACGACAGGGTTCGATCATATACGTGCACTTGTGCACGTATCATGATTCGGACGGATAATATTAGTGGGATTTGGTTTAAGCCGGATCTTAGTATTATATTGTTGGATTATTTTCGTCCTATTGTATTCATATTCTGTCGGTAAGGGATATTCTTATAATTCTTTACAAGATTAATTTTGAAGATACCATTTCTTTTTTGTATTAAACATTTAGGTTTAAATGTTTATTGAGGTGGAGAGAGTGATCTTTTGTTTTGGCATTAACTTCAAGCATGCTCACTTGATGACTCATGGTGGTGGGTCATGCAGTGACTCATGGTGGCATGCTTAAGGTTTTGTTTGTATTGTGAGATATTTGTAGTGAGAACATGAGATATTTATTCTTGAGTTGCTTTATTTAGTTGCTAGCATGCTTCATATATGCTCACAGCATAAATAGCTCACGAGACTTAGCCATTTTTTCTTACTTGATTTTTCTTTGCTTCACACACTCATCTCTCATAGCTTCTTCTTCTTCCTCCACCCTAACCCTCCCATGTGTTGAGAAACTTAGGGTGTTTAGAGACAATTTAATCCTTCATTTACTCTACATCATCTTGGCTATCTAGTTTGACAAACTAGATACCCTAGTTACTTCTGTTATGAAGTACGAGCTCATTTCATAAATTCTCGGGTGGATCATCTTCGATGGAGGGAGACCAGAGATCAAGCTTGATCATGAAGGCCTCTAGGAGCTAGGGAAGGTGGTTTAAAACCGAAGGACACGGATCAATTCGGTATAATCACTCTAATCTTATGCATGTTTTGTTATCTAGGGCTTATGGGTCGATCCGTAGACTAGGGTTTCGTTAGCGCCGGTTTTTGAAAATGTTTGTTCCGCATTTGGATACGGATTGATGGCCGGGGCGCTTGCGTAACCCAACATGGTATCAGAGGCACTCCATAAGTCTTAGTTAACTCATTCCAATATTAGAAATCCGCCGTTTTTGTCGTGCAAAAACAGCCGACAAAAACAGTTCCAAAAACTGAAAGTTTGAGAAGTTTGCACACACCCGCGGGGTCACGGTTTGAACTGAGAAGCCGCGAGGTGGTACATAGGCACCCCGGGGAACCCTTGGGGGGTCCGAATGGCTGGCCCCACTCCCCAAGACCTCCACAATAGCGGTGGGGACCCGAAACTGCCCCACCTTGGGCAGTTTCGAGTCTACCTCATCCGGTGGCCACCTCGTAGTGGCCTCGGGAGTAGGGTACCCTCTTTAGGCCCTTGAATAGAAGTTAATTTCGTGCTTAACTCCCCATGAAGGTTCGGGCGCGTTTCGTTTTGATTCGGACTTCCGAATTGGCTTTAAACGGTCGGTTTTTGGAATTTTAGCTCACTGTTTTTTTCATGGTTTTGGAAATTGGTTTAGTTTGCTAATTATGTGCGGAATTATAATGTTGTAGTTTTCAGTACATACATTACTATCTGCGACCCTGAATTTCATTAGACTGGTACAACTCGTGTAATTGCTATATGACTTTTAGACGGGTTTGCGAACGTGACATTCACGTTGATTTTTTGTGTTGTGCTGCGGTTGTGGTTAGATCGTCATGGTGGATAGCTTAGGTGCAATGGTAGTATAGTTTAGTTTCATTTGTACATTTGATATTGTGGGGCGAGCGTCCGATATGTGGACTGTCGTCACTGCCCGTTTGTATATTATTTGTTTGGGTCACGACCGGGTTAAGGTCAATGTCACCCTTGTACTTATTTTCTTTTCTGTACTAGGATTACCCCGCGGTGGAGAGCGTGGTTAGCCGGGTTCTAGAGGGCAACATTCCCGCATCTCATGGCATTGAGACGGAGGGGGCCTTACTCTAGAATAGGCGGGCTATTTGCCACACTCGTAGGGGATACAGGTTGACCCACGGAGGGTTGCTCAAGTTACCGAATTCCGTGAAGTGCTGGGTGGCCCACTCACTTTGTTGATTGGGGTTGCCTCACTTCTGGGATTGGCGGGTAACTTGCCGCGCTCGTAAGAGTCTAGGTTTTCATTGCACAGGCTATCCACACGACCATGAGAACGTCTGGTTTCACTTGCGTCTCAATGGATACCCGGGGCTCCCAGATTATCCGTTTGTTATGTGATGCTTATCGCTATTCTATGATGTTGCATATATCATGCTTGGGACGATTGTTATATATATACTTATATATATACTAGTAGATTTTGTATATGTTTTGCACCCGCGCTAGTCCAGCCCCCGCTCTATCATTAGTTAAATAACCTAACGGGTGATGACGGGACCTAGTGGCGAATGCGGGTGGCATATACGAATATTTTATTTTCGTTCTTTTCTGGTGTGATTAATTGATGGGACTGCATTGATTTTGATCAATACAAGAAAAAAAAACCTATTTGATGTTGTTAGAACCAATTTTAAAAACAGACATTACAACATTTTCTTTTGCTTTGCACAGTGGTATTCGGTTATGAATGTCCAACACCTTATTCGACGAGGCAAAGGCCGAGATCCCTTCATCAGGAGTGACCCATTGGGCAGAAGTTTGTGTCAGCGTAATAACTTCACTATAGTCGATTATTTTTTGCTTTGCATCATGGTATTCAGTTTGGAATATCCTGCACCTCATTCGACGAGGAAAGAGACGAGATCCCTTTACCAGAAGTGACCTCTTTTGCAAAAGTTTTTGCCACTATATATTTGTAAAACCACTTCGATTCCTTCAACGATATCAAGTTCATTACGTTAAAGGTTTTTCTCCAAAAACCAGCCATAGCCATCCATCATTTCTTTCGAGTAGTACCTAGTATTCGCGCTGCGTTTGTTGGTTTTGTCAAGGCGTAGTGTACGGTAGTTGTATATTGCTTGTTTGTTGCATAGTGTTGCGATTATCTAGTATAGCCTTATAACCTTTTTGCCCTTTGTCAAGGGTCTGTACGGGTGGGTCTAGATTAATCTTGGATAATGACAGGTTGAAATTGACTTGTGGTTTATGATTTGTTGACCTTTTTCAAGGTCATGAACCACTTGGGGTAAAAATCACATTGGGAGTTTCAAATATAAAGGAAACCTTACAGACATGCGCATACCTTCTGGAGTGTGGTGACTTGAGTGGATTCCATCAAGTTATCATGCGATAATAGTTGGATCCCAATTCCCACTGATGAGTTGGTTTACTCCTCGGGTGATTTTAGGTGATCCCGACTAATTCTTCTTATGGGTTTGGAGGAGAATTCGAGGAAATAGTGGGAGACAACCTGATTAGATAAAGTGATTAACCATTCTGATTTAGATTAGAGTGCACGCTAAGTGTTTCTTTTCACTCTCTCTCTGGCAGTGACCATAGCCCGACCCTAGAATAAAACTCATGGACCAAGTTAACCGAACCTTCTTAAATCACATTGGCTTTGGATTGTCAAAGTTGCATATGTCATTGCCACTCCTACTTTTAGCCTTTGTATTTCTCCGGAACATTCCGTATTACTATGAAGATCCCCTTTTATTGGATATGACCATCGTATAGTTATATACGAACTCGAAGAAACTTTGTTTCAGATTCGAGGATGGATTCTGGTTCTGGAGAAATTGAATAGGATTATTCGGTTGTCTTTTACCTTTTACCTTCTCTCAGGTCGCGAGGGCTCCTGATATTAGGAGAGTACACCTATTACGCTTATTGGATAATCTTCTTCCAAACCATAGGCTGGTGCTGAAGGGTAAGGAAGGAAGAAAACCAGTTAGCATAAGTGTGGTGTACAGAAGGTAATAAGTAAAGACAAATAAATGGATTAGAAAGAGAGCAAAGTAAATTACGACTACTATTATTCACGACGAAGCCGCGTATATCATCGCCACTACTACTTCACCTTTGCATTTCTCCGGTTCAGGAGAAATTGAATAGAATTATTCAGGTTGTCTTTTATCATTACCTTCTCTCGAGTTGCAAGGGCTCCTGGGTTTTAGGAGGGTACACCTATTATGCTTATTGTATAGTCTTCTTCCGAACCATAGGCTGGTGCCGAAAGGTAGGGAAGGAAGAAAATCAATTAGCCTAAGTTTAGTGTACAGAAGGTAATGAGTAAAGAAAAATAAAGGGATTGGAAAGTTAGCAAGGAAATATACGGTTATAGTCATGAATCTGGATAGTGGAAGAGGCATTACTAAGAATACCCGAATACCCCTTCGAAAAATTTCCATGTTTCAGATTCACTTTGCGTTGTTAATTAAAAAATGATTTCCCAATTAGATCCTTACTCCAGGGTATGTATTTACCAGATTTGATTCTCACATCTGTATGGTATTACAGATGATTGAGTGGGAGTAAGATATTAGGAATTGGGTGATTATATCCTCATTATATCGGAAATCGTTGTAATTGGTGATATTTGAGGAAATCACCTGAGTTTTTACCTGACGGCAAATATTTGGTTTTGAATATCCGTAGTTATGCACCAATTTCAAACTGATATATCTGTACGTTTAGTTTATAAAGTGAGATATAACATTTTAAAATTATGTCTATGAAATTTATCTATATCAGTTGATGGTTAGGTATGGAGCATTCAACAATGGTGTAATTCTTCTTAACCATGGTACATTTTTTCAACCCACGACGCATAGGGTATGAGTTATTAAACTCAATGGACTTATACAAAGTATTGTATGTTTTCAAGTGTCCATTAGGACAAATGGGTTGGTGCACGTACTATATTTTGTTTACTTGTGACTTCTCCAATTTTAGACAAGTATTTTGATGAAATACAAGATCCAAGTTTTGAGAAGTTATAGGTATAAGAATAAAGTAGAGAACCATATGTTGAAAGTATCAGGATTCTTTAAGGTGATCAAAAATGTAGATACTTTTGTATGGTATTCCGTTGATAGTAATGGTTTTGAGAACTTGCTTCTCTTTTAGGTTACTTATATTTGGATGCACTTCTAGTTGAGTAATGCCGATTGGCCTCCTTCCATTTAGTTGACATGCACTGGAAATAGCTATATGATTTGAATCTGGTTCCAATTAAATCAGTTCATATGTTTCTATATTATATATAGAATGGATCGTATCTTGACGATGTTGAGCTATATAGAGTTGTCTGGCTTATACTTGAAACCAGACTCTGGATAAACTCAAGGCACATTTCAGTAATGGTTGTTTGTAGGTTATCCAGGGCTATGACGAGGGTTAACTTTCTACCATCTGGAAGATCAATAGATATATTGTTCTTCACTCGCCACAGTTTTAGTAAAATGGATTCTTTTTAGAAAACATTAGTAGGAGTATGGTACAACTGGAAGTGATTCCAGAACCACAAACGATTATTGAAAATTTAATAGAACCTAAAGATTTAACTGGTTCTGACATTCCATTAGCCACTCTGCAGATATGGTGGGTAATCTCGGGCACCCGAGAGATACTTCGGTCTTCTCAGAAACGGTGACAGGGAGGTTTTTGTTTACCCAGACTTGTCATTGCTGCTGCTCTAGACTATGAAACCCGGCAGGAGGATGAGTATAACGTCATTCTAAACAATCTTTAGAAATGCACGCGTGTATGACTCTGCCAGAGGGTTGTTGTAGTCAATGGGAGCAGCTCAAGCATACTGGACAAGTAGCTTGTGTTTATTTATAGATTAAGGAAAGTATAGCGGAGATAGATCATCTATTTTTGATATGACAGTCATAGGTTTTTGACTTCATCAGAATAGGAGATGGATCTGGTAAGAAGGTAGTAGGGTTTGATGTCCTGGTATTTGGATGACATGCACTTTATAGGAATTGAAATTCATATACTATAATCGGTTATATTGTGGTTGTCATACAGTTGTTTCTCCATATAGGATATGGATATAATATTAGGCATTCTGGTTACTTGATCTATGGTTTTAGGTCTAGATTTGGGAAGTTTCCCAATTTGGGTATTTTGTCACTATTCTAAAGGTGTTTTAGAATAGTCGAATCCTGGCATAGTGGTGTACCTGCAGGTGATGGAGTCACCCTCTCTAAAGGATGTCTTACAGACTAAAGGAGAGAGGGATTTGCATGATTGGCATATCACTTGCTTAGGCAATTGATTCAATCATGAGATTTCAAGTACCAAACCATATATTGTTTTTGCACTAGCTGCAATAAGTTTATATATTAATCCAATCCTGGAGAAATGTTGGGAAGCAGTTTATGAACATAAGTGGATGTTCTATTGATATGTTAACGACAGCCTCTTTCAGGAGACGGTTATCATTCCAGGTTTCCAAGGTGACCTGGATGACAGAGCGATTGTCAGAGTTATAGTTTTCCCCCTTTTGAGGGAAAGTAGTTTAGACAGGTGGTCCAAGCGGATACTGAGGAAGGCATGACGCAGGATATTGATTAAATTCAGTGGACGATACGGTCTAAGAAGTTTGCTGGATTTGGAGTTCATTTATGAACTGGGTCCCATTAGATATCCAAACACATTCTAAGATAAGTATTGCTCATTTCGGGAGATAGTTTTCTCCACGAAGTTGAGATATTGAGAGATACAGAAAGAAACACTGGAGCGGATCCACACACTAAGGTTATTTCTCGAATGCAATAGTTTCACAGACGAGACTTGTGAGACTGATTAGTAGAGAAGTTGGGTGTACGGTATCACACGGGCTGTGAGTATGCGACATCGCAATAATTAGCCTTAAGTGCAAGTGGGAGATTTTTGGCTATAATGCCCTCAAGTCAATTATTGGATCACAGGAACGTGATTACGATGATTTAGGGAGGACCTATACGGATAGAACAGTCTTACTCGAGATGATAGTATGCTATCTGGTTTATCTTTATCTTCATGTACATGCTTTAAGGTGACATTACAGATCATTATTACATGTTGATAGAGCTCATAGGATTCTTGCTTGACTACCTGCAGTATGATAGCGATCATATACGTGAGAGCTGGGTGGTCTATAAGCACATCCTTAAATGTCCCTAGTCGTGGGAGTTTCGAGACTGAGTATCGATACTCCAGAGTAGACTAGTGTATACAGATCGAGACTCCGAAGAGGGGCGGTGGCCGGTCTCATAAGCCATTGGTGTCAGTTTGTTCACCTAAGATGTATACAGGTGCTCATTGGGTTATGAGTACACCATACGGACTCGCAAGGAACATGCTAGTTAGTATTATACCTATTGTCAGATAGCAGTTTCCAGGTGACATGTATACAGGTTAGTCTATCGACCTGAGATCGTCATTTGTCTCGTATGAGTTCCTACTGTGCTTTGATTACTACCTACGATACCTCAAAGGAGTCGTGCAAACATGTTTTAGTTGGGTACAGTCCCGAGCTACATGGAGGCAGTGAGCAGATCGTCGGGGGATTTGTCTCTCCCGGTATTAGGGGTTGATGTCGCGTTGTGCACGGGTGGCCATCACCAGAAATCCTTGGCCAAGGTGGTCGAGAATTACTGATCTAGGATCGGTAGTTTCTCAAGTGGTGATGGATTTCATGCCGACACTAAATGTCATGTTATTTAGGGTCTGGCTTTATCCACCCTCCTAGACTCGATATGTGATACTCAGAGACGAACCGACCGGACTATACGGATATTGTCACTGTCAGGCTCAGTAGGGGTTTCAGGATGAGTTTGCTCGTCGGCCTCCCTTTCGTTCAATACCTGGGTAGCCGTTACGTACAGCTAGTGTCCCTGATGTGCTTGTGGTTAAACCCACTTCCAGCGTATTGACGAGTCTTTAGAGTTCCACACAGAGGGTTTCCCTGTTTCAAGCGAAATGATGTAGAGGCCGTATGGTTTTACGGCAGGATTCGATCATATACGTGCACTTATGCACGTATCATGATTCGAATGGATAATACTAGTAGGCTTTGGTTTAAGCCGGATCCTAGTATTATATTGTTGGATTATTTTCGTCTCATTGTATTCATATTCTATCAGAATACGGATGCGGGTATGTATATACGGATGAGGGGTATTATTGTAATTCTATACAAGATTTCATTTTGAAGATGCCATTTCTTTTTTATATTAAACATTTAGGTTTAAATGTTTATTGGGGTGGAGAGAGTGATCTTTTGTTTTAGCATTAACTTCAAGCATGCTCACTTGATGACTCATGGTGGTAGGTCATGCAGTGACTCATGGTGGCATGCTTGAAGTTTTGTTTGTATTGTAAGATATTTGTAGTAAGAGCATGAGATATTTATTCATGAGTTGCTTTCTTTAGTTGCTAGCATGCTTCACATATGCTCACAACACAAATAGCTCACAAGACTTAGCCATTTTTTCTCACTTGATTTTTCTTAGCTTCACACTCTCATCTCTCATAGCTTCTTCTTCTTCCTCCACCCTAACACTCTCATGTGTTCAGAAACCTAGGGTGTTTAGAGACAAATTAATCCTTCATTTGACTCTACATCATCTTGGCTATCTAGTTTGGAAAACTAGATACCCTAGTTACTTCGGTTATGAAGTAGGAGCTCGTTTCATAAATTCTCAGGTGGGTCATCTTCGATGGTGGGAGACCGGAGATCAAGCTTGATCATGGAGGCCTCTAGGAGCTAAGGAAGGTGGTTGAAGACCGAAGGACACGGATCAATTCGGTATAATCACTCTAACCTTATGCATGTTTTGTTATCTAGGGCTTATGGGTCGATCCGTATACTAGGGTTCCGTTAGCGGCGGTTTTTGAAAATTTTTGTTCCGCATTTGGCCACGGATTGATAGCCGGGGCGCTTGCGTAACCCAACAATGGAACCGTTATGACAATTGATTATTGTGTTTGAAGTTGCTAGAAAAGGTCGATCGAGAATCACCAGAATTAGTTTCGTGGGTTCTCCACAGGCTGTGTATCTAAAACTATAAAGTCCACAGGAAATATAAATTCCCCTACTTTGATCAACACGTCCTCTAGCTCACCTCTAGGGTAGGTGATAGATCGATCGGCCATCTGGAGAGTGCAGTGCGCAGGTTTCAACTCTCCTATTCCTAATTGCTCATAAACAGAATATGAGAGCAAGTTAATACTAGCACCTAGATCGAGTAGAGAGTGATTGATGTTTTTACCCCCAATAGCTATAGAAATTGTAGGACAACCGGGGTCCTTACATTTCTTGGACAAACGTTGGGTAAGAGCATCGCTCACATTGCTCGCTAAGAAAACCTTTTTAGGCACTTGAGTTTTCCTTTTCCTAGTGCACAAGTCCTTAAGAATTTTCACATAGAATGGAACTTGTTGGATCGCATCTAAGAAAGGAATATTTATGTTAACTTGCTTAAAAATTTCCACAATCTTCTCCATTTGTGGACTTGGTTTGTTGGGCCTCAACCGGTTTGGAAAAGGGGTTCTATTAACAGGGGTTAGGTACAACTCTTGTGGAGAAGTTTGTGGGGATGGAATGGATCCCAAAATTGGATTTGGATGGTCTTAGATGGTGATTTATTCAAGGAAGTGGACTGAGGGTTCAAGCCTAGTGAAGAACGAAGAATGGGCTCGGAAGAAGATGTTGGATTAAACGAAATAAGAGTAGATGTAGTAGCCGGGGTGTCATCGACGTCATCAACTTGTTCACAAACATGGTTGTTCAGCACTCTTTCCGATCTCAACGTGGTTACTGCACTCACGTTATGATTTTGTTGGTTAAGGACGATGTTAGCACTTTGTGAGTGCTCGGGATTTGGTAAAGGTTGAGATGGAAGTTTCCCTTTCTATCTCTCACCCATCGCGGCATTTAACCGTGCAAGTTGTGCTTCAATAGATTTTATGCTTTCATCATGTGAAGCAGTGTGTTGCACTAGCATTTGGATAGAAAACGTTAAATTGGCCGATGTTTTTGCAGATTGTTTAATAAACATTTCTAAGCTTTTTTCGAGTTCAGAGATTTTATCGGTACCAGCCATTGGAATACTAGTCTGTGGTTGGAAAGGATTATTATAAAAGGAAAAGTTGTTGGCCGGATTTTGGAAATATTGCGGTTGAATGGGCTGTTGAATTTGTTGTGGTGGCTATTTTTGCTGTGGGGGAAGCCTTTGATAGTTATTTTGGCTTGGGAACTGATTTTGATTTTGAGATTGGTTCTGGTTCCAAGCAAAATTAGGATGGTTCCTCCATCCCTGATTATATGTGGATGAACAAAGATCGTTTATAGGTTGTTACTGAAAAGCAGCATTGGTTTGTTCATGACCTTGAGACGGAGGATTCAAAGGACATTCTTCCATTAAATGTGATGAGTCAAAACAGTAACCACACTCGATTTTAGGGAGCGTAACTTGGTTTAGGGAAGCTGAAAAGAATTTGCTTTCCATAGCTTCGAGTTTCTTTTGCATCGCAGCCATTTCGACTTTCACTGCGATGGAAACGTCGAGCTGATGGATACCTGCCCTAGATGAAGACGATATGGTTGGTCTAGAGCTCTCCCACTGTAATGTATGTTCGGTGGGATCTTCCAAAAATTTCCACGCTTCGCCGTCGTCTTTTGACATGAAATGACATTGACAAATAGTTTCAAGCATTTGTTTCGTAGCTGGATTGATACCCTCATACATAATTTGGCAAAGTTGTCATCTGTCGATTCCGTGATGAAGGCATTGGACATGGAGATCTTTTAAACCGTTCAAAGCATTTCCAAAAGGGTTTGTTGGGAAGTTGGGCAAACTGGTTAATCTCGCTCTGAATACCAGCGGTCCTGTGATGAGGATAAAATTTCTTAAGGAATACTTTAACAAATTCATCCCATTTAGCGATAGAATGTATGGCGGTGCTATAAAGCCACTTTTCTGTGAGATCGCACAAGGTAAACGGGAGAAGACGTAATCGCAGAGCATCCCCTGAAAGTTGGGTGATGCTTATCATTACAAATACATTTTCGAATTTAGTTATAAAAACGAATGCATCTGTAGATTCAAGCCCGTAAAATTTGGGCAAAAAATTGATAAAGTGGGGTTTAATTTCGAAATTATTCCTATTGGCTGGTGGAAGAAACAGACGCGTAGGAAGGGGTCCGCGTACGGGGTAGCATCGGTCTTGAAAAGAGATGCGTGGTGGATTCTAAGTTTGCGCACCTACGGGTGGTGGCACGGTGGTATTGTTAAAACCCGGTGGAGATCCGCCCATCTCCGGAGATGTGGTAGGTGGAGGAGAAATAGAAGATGAAAAAGTATCGACTTCGGAGTCAACAGCAAAAACGCGGACTAGACGGGCACTAGAATCCCATGTCCGGCCGATCATGCACTAAGAGGGTTTAGTGCACGTGGCAGCGTGTGATATGTGTGAGAACAATTTTAAGAAGGCTTGGTTTGAAAAAAATGTTGGACGTGAGGCTTGACTCAACCAATCACAAAATTCACAATCAATCCCTAGGGCTAGGGTCACCTAGGTCAAGTTATTAGACTGCTCCTAGACTTTCAAAAGAAAAGACGTAAGATCAATCCTCTACCACCTCCTTATCAATCCTGCAGCCAAGTAAATGTCGGGTAAGTGGGAGGTATCTGCTATACGAATCAATAAAATAGCGGACCTAATTAAGTAACCACTTTCCTTAGTTACACTTGTCTAGACACCACAAGAGAAATGCGAATAAGCAATAGATTATCCATGACCTTACACTGTCCTAATTGAGCACGACAGTCCTTGGAGGATTGATCTAGATATTTTTTTATTAATATAGGGTGATAGTATGCTCGTTTGTGATTTGTGGGGCCTAAGAAGGGTGGTGAAATCCCTACCTAATCTGAATTTGGGGTTATTGCCCCTTAAAGTCTGGTTTAAATATGCAAAACAAACCGAAATCAAAACACGCAAAAAAAAATTTAGCAGCGCTGTTTGCAAAGAATCCTGCATGTAAAATCAGATTATTGGAGTTTTAGAGGAGAGAGGAAAAAGATAGAAGAATACCAGAGAATATTAGGGGGCCCAACTTGTCAAAAAGACCGCGGTTCCGCCGCTGAATGCAACCCTAGGCCACGGTTCCGCCGCCGTTTGGTAAGATATTCTGCTAAAATTTCTTCATGGAGCACCACCACTCCTCTGGTCTAAGTTGAAAGTATCTGAATCTCTGTTGGATTGCTCCAATTACTCCAGATTCCCTTGCAAAACTCGCACAATAAATATTAAAAACACAAGATGTGGTTTTGGTTCTCTTTTATTTTATGTTTCTGATTTTTATAAGAAATCAACCCGAATAACAAGAAAAAAAAATTACGACCGTGTCTCCGGAAACGGCGCAATTTGATTGGATGCAAAAAGTGTTTCTATGTATGTTGTATATAATCGCAATTAAGACGGTATCCAAAATAGCTAGCCGTGATGAGTACGGATCGTCCGCAGGGAAACGTGAACTTCTTTTCTTGATTTAGACGAGTTGATAAAAGAAAGGAGGGATTGTTGTCTTTTTATTTTAAGATGGATATAAAATTTATAATAGAAAGGCCTGTAAGGTTTATAGGACTTAGTATTTGTTCCCGCCAAATTTTTGGCCTATGAGCTACTTGTTCCTTTATAAAAAAAAAAGGAGATAAGAAAGAAGAAAAGAATCCTCACAGTTTGGCATCACGTATTAAACACATGGGCGCTTATATGCAAAGCATATAAGCGCTGAAAACAAAAAACTAAGGACCAAACTGGCCTCATGTGTTAAACACGTGGGCGCTCATATGCAAAGCATATGACCGCTGAACATAAATAAACCTAAAGGCCAAATAGGCCTCACGTGTTAAACACGTGAGCGCTCATATGCAAAGCATATGAGCGCTGAACATAAATAACCAAAGGCCAAACAGGCCTCACGTGTTAAACACGTGAGCGCTCATATGCAAAGCAAATGAATGCTGAACATAAATAACCAAAGGCCAAACATGCCTCACGTGTTAAACACGTGAGCGCTCATATGCTTTACGCTCATATGCAAAGCATATGAGCGCTGAAAATAAACAAACTAAAACCCACCCTAGGGGTCATGTGTTAAACACATAAGTTCTCTTGCCGCATTCTTTGGCAGCGCTCACATGCAAAGAATGTGAGCGACCCAATTTAAAATGCTCACGTCTGATAGAATAAAATTCTATGTGATAGAATTAAATTCTATTTGGGAAATATTTTCCCTGATCTTTTTAATATGGAAAGATTTTTCTTTAACAGAGAATATTGGATTTAAAATCCAATTGTGATAAAATATCACCAAATGAACCATCTGATAGAATAAAATTTTATGTGGGAAATATTTCCTTGATCTTTCTCAAACTAGAAAGATCTTCTCTGTTAAACAGAGGACCCTTAGATCAAGGATCCAACGGTGATTATAAAATCACCCACCGATCATCTGATAGAATAAAATTTTATTTTAGGGAAAATATTTCCTAATCTTGTTAAATAAACAAGAAACTTCTCTGTTAAACAGAGAGCCTTTGGATTAAAAATCCAATGGTGAATAAAATTCACCAAGTGATCTAAAAGATCATTTTGGATCAATTATGAAATCAATCATGATCTCTCAATCATAGTTTGTCTTAATAAGTTGATCTTTTCTCTTCTCCTATAAATAGATAAAGAAGAAAGAAGGGGGGACGGATGGAGAAAAAAGAGAGAGAATATACAGAGAGAACTTCTCAAAAATTTTTAAAGAATACAGTGAGCCATTGATAGAAAAGAGAATTTAATTTTCAAAGAAGACTTGTCTCGTTGAAACCCTTGGTAAAGAAACACATAGATCATATATCTCTCCTTTGCCTCTCTAAGGGTTTAACCCTTCATAAAAGAACTCGGTTCTTTCTCTGGTTGAGATTTGCAGAAGCAAATCTCCACACAAATTGAGAATTTAATTCTTATCGGAGAGATTCTGTTCTGCAGATTCAAAACTTAAAAGAAAAGACCTAAATTAAAAAGAAAGAACAGGAACATATAGGAATTTAATTCCTCCAAAATTAGGGTTTAACCCTACATAAAGAACTTGGTTCTTAGAAAAGTGAAAACGAACTTAGTTCTTCAATACAAACGATAATGATGGTCCAAGATCTTCAAAACTGAAATCTTGATGATCATCAATGACTAAAAATATCATTAACAGAGATCAATATCTCTAAGAAAAGACAAGAACAACTTGGTGACTCGATTAGTGCTTAGCACTATTTTTAAGCCTCACGTGTTTCCCACGAGAATCGCTTTAAAAAAAACAAAAAGAACAGCCAAAGCTGCCTCACGTGTTTCTCACGTGGGCGTCTAAAGAGCAAAGAAAAACTTCTTTGTCGATTAGGCAGCCGCCCCAAAAGGAAGCAGTCACATGAAATGCACGTGAGCTCTATCCAAGTGTTTAGCACTTCTGTAAAAAGATGGAAACGAACAAATAAAGCCCAGCACTCACGTGCTTCTTATGTGAGTATCATGCAGAGTGCTCAGCACTCCATGATTAGTCAAAAAATGACTAAAACGCTCATATCTGAACACCTCACGTGTTTCACACGTGAGTACTACAGGTCTCTAGTGCTTAGCACTAATCCAACACTCCACGTGTTTCATACGTGAGCGACGTACGTCCCAGTGCTCAGCACTGTTGGGTAATTATGGAAACTCAATCTCAGCCCAAAAATTGGCTAAGTTTCCTAAGGTCAAACAACTTTATTTTTAAATCAATCAAGCCCATATGCTCTTGATTTCCAAGGTCTCAAATATGACCAAAATTTCTTAAGTCCACAACAACCCCTTTCCCTCAAATACGGGATTTGGTTCAAGGGTACATTTTTCCACACCTCTGATATATGTCGTTGTAATTTCTCAACGTTTTTAGAGAGGTGGCGGGTCCCGACAACCAACAACTCCTTTCTCGTCCCAATTTGATATAAAATTTCTTAAGATAAGGAATGATATATCCTACATTGATGCATTTCCAAATTGACGTGCATACCTCAAATCGGATCGCACCCCAAATTGGGCGCATTCTATGTCACCATCGTTCACTCCGCCACGTAACAAATACACGTGCGCGCAAGATGGACATTGGACCGAAATGTTCATAAACTAACATTCGTCTCCAAAATGGGAATAATGGACCGAAACAATCTTAAACTGACATTCGCCCCCAAATACGGCGATAATGGACCGAAATGTTCTTAAACTAAAACTCCGCCCCAAATATGGCATAATGGACCGCGATGTTCTTAAACTAAAATAATTGAGTCCAAACGCTCATACGTTTTGAGTCGATCTTAATCTCAAAACAGATTAACGATCCTTAAATCAACCCAAACCCAAATCTAAAATATATAGATTTGGACTAATCCACGCCCTACGGGCGACGACGTAAACTAGTCTCCGTATACAATCCACGGACAACCAAAACAAACAAAAACACACACACGACACAAAATGAACTTCCGGAGGAGGAGAAAGTGATTATCGCGATGCGGTAATATAATTAACTGCAGGGGCTTGCGCCTGTAGGGAAGAGCGTCCCCATAATCAAAAACCCCTCACAAACGAGAGGGAATCTGATGAAATCACGCTACAATAGCCGCATCCGTCCAAACCTTCGATATATGGTGCCATAAATCAACTTGGAATCTTCGGAGAGGTGGACGGATAAATCCAAATAGCATTTACCCCCAGAATTCAGGCCAGACGTCCTAACGTCCCGGTCCGTCTTCCGGCGGTGAACAGATTGTGGCACGTCCAGTGGGAAATTTTCCTCTTTCCACTCCACACGTTCGCGAACAAAATCGCGGTTTGCTATGGTTGCCCTTGGATTCTAGATACTAAGATTTGGTGTATTGTTCCTGTATAGAAGAAGAAAAATCAATGGATTCCAACTGCACAACTTGCAACAGCAACTCCCGCTCCGCCCAAACTGGAGGAGTGACTTACGGGCCCAACGCGGCCTCCATCTTTTCAATGCTGGCGGGGCAAGTAACTCAAGCAACTACCGGATTGTTCTTCGGGACCATGATCCCACCAACGAGTTTCAGCGCCCCAGCACCGCAGGAAGAAGCTCCCAAGAGGTCGGTCTTCGATCAACTTGCAACCACAAAGGACCCTCTCAACGGGTCGTCCAAATCTGATGCCTCAGTCTTCAACAGGCTAAGTCAAAGCCCAGATATCTCAGTCTTCAACAGGCTGAGTCAGAACCAAAATAGGCCCGCAAAAAGGCTCATGACACCTAAATGGGCTACCCCAAAATGGATAGCTCTACCAACTCCTGCTACGGGCGAAGTCGTCAAAGGTGCTTCCCCTACCAGAAAGTCGGCCTTTGAAAGATTGGCTGGCCATCCTCAAACCCTGCCAAGGACGTCAGTCTTAAATAGGCTGACACCAACAGCAGCCCCTCACCAAAGCTGGGGGCACGAAGAAGCCGCTTCCAAAACTGAGGCGGTCCCTTCTGCAAGACACGCTCGACGTCGCCACTGGAGCCGGGTGAGAAAAGCTGTGGGCAATTCTCCCTCTGGACTTACCCCACCAGCTCTAACAGTGGAAGTTGACGCTAATGTTCCAATTGGGAACAGCTGTGATCTACTTAGGAGGGTACGCAAGAACTTTCCAACGGTGGTGCTAAAGAAATCGCCTCCGCCTGCAGGAACCATAGTGCAGGAAAAACTTGAGCTACCCCGTCAATGGCTCTCCTCCCAAATTCATAGAGTCTGGCGAAAAGTACAGAACTCCGTGATTGACCAGAACTACTCTCGTCGACCGAAGAAATCGATGGTTCGGAAAAAAGAAGACCATCCCTCCACCATACAGTGAGGGACTTCGTCCATACGGGTGCCTGTTACAATAGTTCCTTCAACTTTGACCTCCCACAAAAGGATGAGGGCGGAGAAAATCCTTCCGCCTACGGCAAATTCCAAAGGCGATGAACCCAAACGCCCTAAGTTTGGGGGCATGATTGTACACACTGTTTACATGGCTTTCAGAAAAGAAGAAAGCCGTGCTTCCATGGCTCATCGACCGCAAACTCGGTCGTTAACAAAAGCTCAGGAGCAACAACAAAAGCTTTAGGAAATGCTGACCAAAATGGTAGCACTCACCGGACAGAAAGAAAGTCCGGAACTGGCATCTAAACAGCGCCAAGAGCAGGAGACCAATACAGAGTTCCTGCGAAGGGTGCTTGAAAGAAAGGACAAGGAAGCTGCTAAGCAAGCTGCTAACATAAAGCAGATGGCTCTCTTATTCCAGGACATGGTTGGAATGATGATCCAGCAAGAACCCCCAGCTGAAGATCCGTCGATAATCATCGAGGATGACAGAGGGGAAACATCAAACCCTCTTCCGGCTTTATCAACAGCTAAGGGGGAAACGATCTCTAAGGCTGTTCTTGATGACTATATAGCTCAACAAATACGAGTTCATCAAGCTAGTGAAGCGGTTGGCCAAATCGTCAGAACTGGATGACCGTACCCAGGCTAGTATGACCAAATCAAGTACCCGCCGGGATATACGATCCCCAAGTTCCATGTGTACAAGGGGACTTGCAACCCACACTAGCATGTCGCTCAGATCATAGCTTTGTACAGCAACACTGGAGGAGACGACAAACTGTTGCTTCGCCAGTTCGTTGGCAGCTTGTCAGAAACGGCTTTTGAATGGTACTCGGAGCTCCCAAATGACTCTGTGAGAACACTCACAGAGATGGAGCTGCTGTTCACACAGCGGTTCGCCAGCATGAGCGAGCGCACTCCAATCACGGCATTAATCAATGCCAGGGTGAAGTCAGGAGAAACCTGGGTCTAATATGCGATCCGATGGCGGAACCTGTGGTCGAAGTGCGAACAGCGCATTGAAGAATCTCCCGCCATGGGTGTTCACCGCCGAAAACCGGGAAGACATGCGTCTTTTCTGAATTTGGGGGCAGATGTTAATTAGTGCTATCCGTCCACCTCTCTGAAGATGTCAAGTTGATTTATGACACCATGTATCGAAGGTTTAGACGGATGCGGCCGATGTAGCAGACTTCATTAGATTTCCCATCATTTGAGGGGGTTTTGATTGTGGGGACGCTCTTCCCTGCAGGCGCAAGCCCCTGCAGTTAATTACGCTACCACATTGCGGTAACAACTTTCTCCTTCAATAGATGGACAGTTCGTGTCGTGGGTGTTTGTTTTGTTTTTGGTTGCCCATAGATTGTATACGGAGACTAATTTATGTCGTCGCCCGTAGGACGTAGATTAGTCCAAATCCGTATTTTCTTAGATTTGGGTTTGGGGTTGGGTTTAAGGATACGTTAGTCTCATTTGAGACTAAGATCAACTTAAACGTTTGTTAAGGATACATTAGTCAAATTTTTAGGCTAAGATCAACTTAACGAGATCATTTAGATCCGACAAGAGAGCATTCGGGCACTGTTGTTTAGTTTAGGGACTTTGCGGTCCATTGTTAGTTTAAGGACATTACGGTCCAAGGTTAAGGACATCATAGTCCGTGGGTTTAAAGGGACCCCACAGTCCGAGGTTAAGGACATCATAGTCCATGAGTTTAAGGACCCCACAGTCCAGTTTAAAGACGTCATAGTCTGTGAAATGTGTGGTTGTCGGGACCCGTCACCTCTCTAAAGACGTTGAAAGATTACAACGACAAATATCAAAGGAGTCAAGAGATGTACCCTTGAACCAAAGTTGATTGGGGGATCTGTAGTCCAATTTGGAACTAAGATCAATTAATTAGATTATGAGCACATTGGTTTAGTTAAATCTGAATTGAGGACTTATTGCCAACTTGGGCTAAGTCCAATTAAGTTTGAAATGTTGGCCCTTTATTGGACTATTGAACATTTGTCTGGGTTCAGCCCCCCATTATTTAGCAATGCTAAACAGGGCTTGGGACTCTAACAACATTTTGTTTTTGTCTGGGCACTGACCATTCATCAGGGCTCTGGGATTTTATTTTGGATGTCACATAAAATGATCAAGTTTGGAAGAATGTAGTTGGGGTTCAATCAAAGGAGAGATCTTGTCTCAGAAAGACTTAGCCAATTTGGGCTAAGACTGGTTTGAGAATAGTGTTTAACACTAACATATATTTGGCGATCGCGTGTTCCCACGTGATGCGCTATAAAACAGTGTTAAACACTGGGGACAAAATGCTCAAAATAGTGTTAAACACTAAAAAAGATGGGGTCACGTGAGGCGCCTGAGATAGGGCCAGACCGCCTTTATTTTATTCTCAAATCAGCAAATAAGTGTTAAACACTTCTGATCTTCTGGCCATCACGTGTTGGCACGTGATAGATATCCATATATTGATTATTAAAGTGTTTATTAGGGGTCACGTGAGGACACGTGAGAGCGCCCAAAATCAATACTGCCTTTGCCTTTGTTCTCTTTGTTTTGAAGGTCACATGGGAGCATGTGAGGCATTACTTCTGGGCTAATTCCTTCTTATTTTAGGGAGTCTGTTTAAGGGTCACGTGGGAACACGTGACCTAGTCTTGTTCCTTCTTTTCTGATTATTGAGGATGGGGGTCACGTGTCACCACGTGACCCGGTTCTTTACGTGCATGGAGAGCTTTAAATCTCTTGTTTTAAGAATTAAATTCTCTGTAGGTTTAAACCCTTATTCTGTTTTAGAGAAATTAAATTCCCATGCATGTGGAAGAATTAAATTCTTATGTAGGGTTAAACCCTAATTTCATTTAGAGGAATTAAATTCTTATGAATTTGGGGAGAATTAAATTCTCATGCAGGGTTGAACCGTAGTTTTATTTGGAGGAATTAAATTCCTATGAAATTGAGAGAATTAAATTCTCATATAGGGTTAAACCCTAGTTTCATTTGGAGGAATTAAATTCCTATGAATTTGGGAGAATTAAATTCTCTAAACTCAATTCTCACTCTAAGTTTTAGATCTGCATAGCAGAATCTCCCCGATGAGAATTAAATTCTCAACTTGTGGGGAGATTTGCTTCTGAAGATCTTCAACCAGAGGAAAATCTAAGTTCTTTTTCAGAAGAGTTAAACTCCTAGATAGAGAATTAAATTCTCTTTTTGTTTTATGGAGCTTAGATCTCTTTCCCCTTTCTCACCTAGGGTTTCTTTTCTTGAGAATTAAATTCTCCTCTCTTTTCTCTCTGTTGTTTTTTTCTCCAGAAAATCAAGATTCCAAGGATCCCTTCTCTTCTCTTCTTGGCTCCTATTTATAGGAGAAAGAAAATAATCAATTTGTTTAGTGAATCTTTCATTGAAAGATTTTTGGTTGTTTTTGTAACCAACATGATCTTTTAGATCACTCAGTGAATTTTATTCACCATTGGATTTTTAATCCAAAAGATATTCTGTCTGTTATTCTTGGTGAATTTTAGGAATATCTTTCCTTGTATAAAATCTTTCCATAAATTAGTGATTTTTAATCACCATTGGATTTTTAATCCAATGGTGCTCTAATTTACAGAGCACCGTCTTTTTTGTTTGGAAAGATTTAAAGAAATATTTTCCCAGATAGGGTCTTTGATTTCCTTTATTTAGAATTTAATTTTATTATTTCAGAAGGCTTTTAAAAGTCTATCACGTATTGGCAGGTGATCTCTTTATTTGATTATTAAATAAAATTTAATTATATCAATTAAAGAGTTTAGGAACCTGTCAGGTGTTGGCACGTGACCCTCTTGATTAAACATTTTATTCAGAATTTAATTATGCCTTTTAACAGAGCTAAGGAATCATCACGTGCCAGCACGTGACCCTTGGTCACGTGTAAGCACATGATGCCCCATTGGGGTTTTTCCTTAGTGTCTTATTATATTTTTGTTTGATTAGAATTTAATCCTATAAAGCAGAGATCACAGGAACCTATCACGTGTCAACACATGACCCTTGGTCACGTGTGAGCACGTGATACCCCATTGGGGTATTTCCTGGCTGTTTTGTTATAATTTTGTTTGACTAGAATTTAATTCTATAAAGCAGAGATCACAGGAACCTATCACATCTCAACACGTGACCCTTGGTCACGTGTGAGTACGGGATACCCCATTAGGGTATTTCCTGATATTTTATCAGGGAACAAATACCCCCACAGCGTTGTTCTTACGTGTCTGCACGTGAGTGCAATGTTGTCACCTTTGTGACTATTGGATCTGTCTAGGGAATAGGGGAGATGAACCATTCCCCATCATATCCTATAAATGCAAGAGTCCCTTCAGAAGCGCCTCCACTTTTTCCATCTTCTTCCTTACTTGTTTTTCCTCTGAGAATTTAATTCTCTTTCCCAGAGCTTAGTTCTCTGATTCAAAATATTTCCAGAGTTTAACTCTGTCAACAAAGATTTCCTTTTTTCAGGTGAGAATCTTGAACGGCTGAGGAACTCCTTGTAGAAATTTGGATTTTAAATCCACACCAAGGGTTTTTCCCTTTAACAAGAACCCATTTTTTAAGTTCTTTTAAAAAGAAAAATGCTCAATCTTTAAATAATAAACCTCTTAGGGCTTCTCTGATCTTCAGGGATCGATGGTGATGCTTGTCTTCTCTCTGGGATTTAATTCCATTCCAAAGAGCTTTGGCTCTGAAAAATATTTTCTAGGAATTTAATTCCTCTATTCAAAAGGAATTTAATTTCTCTAAAGAACTCAGTTCTTCCCAGAGAACTTCTTGCGGTTTTCTTGCCCTGAGTTGTTCTTTGCAAAAAAGAATTGCAGTAGAGTTTTCTGGGAATTTAATTCCCCTATTCTGCTTGATTTTCGCAGAGTCCAAGATAGGTTTCTCTTTTGGGGGAATGTGTAGAGTCATTTGAATTCATTGAGAATCTTTCCTTTATTCTCATGATGATTGCTTGGCCTCATTATTAGTGAGCCGCCATCTTGATTTTGTGGGACCTATATGTTTTGTAACCAATGGTCCCATAAAATAAGTCCTCTGTCGCTTTCTTCCACTGTCTTTTTATATATATACATTAATAAACATATATATATACACGTGTTGGCTTCGCTTAACAGTTTCCCCTTCTTTTATTTCAGGCACAATGACTTCTGTTCCATACTTCCCTTTTACCCGCTCGGAGGCTGCCTTTCCTCAGTCACCGTCTGACGAAGAGGTGATGGCGATGATCAGGGCTCATGACTTGAATTGCACCAATCTACTTTTATGGGGGATCTCGTACGGTCACATCATCCACGGTCGCCGTAGTTTCCTTTGCGAGATACCGACAGAGCCTACCTATCCATTCCTGCCGATGGATCATCCATGGACCGCCTTTGCTGTGGAGATGCTGAATTGGACCCCTATGGGACGGCTTGAGCCATCAACAACTGGTATTCCAAACCATCATGTGCCGGCTATAGACATTTTAGGGCGCCGCATTTGCCAAGACGAAGCCCAGCCATAGGGACAGATTTAAAAGATAGGGCCTACCCCTCGACTTCCCACGGGCTACCTTCTTTGGGCCCGTTATATCCTGTCCGCCCATCGTGCGCGACTGCAGAGGGTCGGACTTTATCAGGAGGTATATGCGTCTCTTTTCCACTATCAGTCTCCCCATGTCTGGTGGGTTAAGGCCTTCTTAAACCAATGGAATCTTCCCACCAACACCTTCTTTCTAGAGGACCGCGAAGTTTCAATTTCTCTGGAAGAGTTTCGCCAAAATCTCAGGGTTGCCGGTCAGGGGGACACTCTATGAAGAACTACTACCTCCCAATGAGTATGTCTAAGAAACCAAGCCTGCCATGCTTGACGGCCTGTCGACCGAGAATGCCATCCGCCATAAGAGCTCAAGTTTGATCAAGACCCTGAGTATTTTTTAGAAGCTATTTACAGAGTCAGAGGAGAACGATGTCACTTTCAAAAGCTTTATCGCTTGCTTCCTTCACGAAGACGTTCTGTCAAAGACGGCTCCGAAGTTCTCAAACATCAACGACCCCTTTGGGTTTGGTTTAAAGAAGCGGCCTGCTAAAGAAGAGGACTTGCCGCAGTTCTATATTTCCATCATGTCGGCCGTGTCTTTTGAGTCGATTGCAGATCCTGGTATGGATGAGGAGACTTTCTTCGTGGGCTTCATCAGTGTCTGGCTCGGTTGGTTCGCCATTACCATGCACCATCGTTTCATGAGAGCCTCAGTTATTTACCCCGCTCATCGCATTGCCGAGGGGACACGACTAGCTGTGGGTATTGCGGGGCTGGCGCATCTGTATCACGGGCTAAGCCCTGCAGCTAATACCTCAACTTCAGACGTAAATGTGGTAAATTTCTCTCTTCATTAATTTACATCCTGGATTGAGATGCACATGCTGGGGGCATTTGTTGCGCACCAAAGTCCCAGCTTTTATGACCTTACACTTTTTCGCGACTCATGCGGCTGGTGGACGCTTCTGCCCCCGATCCGACTCAGTTCGGAGCTATTCGTGTGCTGATTAATCCCTATGCCAATGCGGGTGCGATGGTATTCAACGATCGAGTCCTCTCTGCTCCCTCAGGACCGGTTCAACAGCTCTACGATTCGTCGAAAGAGGGGGTACCTTCTCTGAAGCCCAGGGAAGCCATGCACCTATATTCGATCAGACCAGGTTATCTGGTATTTCGTCAGAACGGTGCGGCCCCTTTTATGCGGTACAACCCACACCGCTTTGCTCGGCAACTCGGATATGACCAGGGCGTCCCCTTCGAGGCATTTATAGCGGAGCCTAGCCCATCGTCAGAAGTTGTTCGTAACGCCGCTCATCACTTCATGCGGCTGAACACTGGATCCCGCTTCGTGATTCTTGAAGCTGATCATATTCCTCAATGTGTGGGGTCTTTCACGGGTTGGTACCTCCACCGAGTCAGTCCAATTATTGCCGAGGAGAGGAGGGTGCTCCTCGGATATAGGGCTCCCACTCCGATCCAAGCCACGGGAGTTCCACCGCAACCGCGTGCAGCGGTTCGCCTTCCCTTGAGAGATACCAGCATTGTGCTTATTCCGGAGGAGGCGGAAGTGGATTTAACTCCCACAGCTGGTATGCCACTGCGTACTAAAGCTCAATCAAGGGCCAATAGGGCGCCAGTAGCAGTGTCATCAGCCGCGGCGTCAGCAATGGCCGTGTCGTCATCGGTAGCACCGCCGAGCGAGGACACTGAAGGCGAAGTGGGCCAACGCCGTACCAAAGCACCAAGGGGAAGGAAGCGATCGTCTTCGGCGGTTAGTTCTGGGCCTAAGAGGCGGAGGAAGATGGTCTCCTATCTGCTCGACTCTTTAGTGGAATCCGAGCCTATTCTTCAAGATGAACCACTAGCCATGCAAGAATCGGATGGTGGTCTACTTTTCCCGAGTTCATCTGCCGAGGAAGCCGCACAATTGGCTGAGACTATAAGACGCTCACAAGATGAATCCGAGAACGTAAGGATCCCAAAGAGGCCTTATCCTGCCGTCATTTTTTATGAAGACCCTCCATCGATACGGCGGCTATTCATAGGCCCTTTGGAAGAATGGGGTGAGAGGGCCCTTAAGAAGGCTGTTTCAGCCAACGCCGAAGACGCACTTTCATTATGGACCGGTGGCCACGAGTCTACTCTCGAACCTCGGCGAGCATACCTCTTCAGGAAGGAGCGTCGGCTTGAACAAGCCATACTAGAAGCTCCTTTGCGCATCAGTATGTTCATGTATCTCTTTGTAATATTTTGTATTGCTCATATACATATATATATATATATATATACCCTTATCCTCGTACAAACTTTGCAGGGACTTCGGCGATGGCGGAGGATCTGAGTTCGAGTCACGCTTTGACTGTAGACTTCGCCAATATCCCCAATGAAATACTAATCAGTGTGGAGGGGGTCGATGCAACCGTTGCTCCTGCGATGGAGCTTCCCTCGGTGATTCCCGCTCCCCAAGTGCTTGCTCCCCCGGGAGAGGCATCTTTGTTGGTCGTCGATTCAATGGATCTTTCTGAGGGCGGCCCAGAGATTAGGGGACAGATAGTCAAGGCTACCGTCCTTCCGCTGGAGCCTGCAGTGGCGGCCACTGCTCCTCGCCCGGAAGTCGTTACACTGGCCTACGTCCCCGATGATGTGCCTAGGGGAACGGAGGAGGTCGCCGAAGCTGCTATCCCTCCAGCCCAGAATGGTAGAAGCATCGAAGGTAGCCTTCTATATTTTACATTAATAATCTCTCCATTATCTGAACCCTTCTGTCTTTTCAGAATTGCGCGGATTGGAGGCTTCTATTGCCGATCTGTCTCCCAAGAAGTCTTTTCAGCGCCTGTTGGAGATGGCCGCTCCGCAAGCGATATCTCTTCAACGTATCATCCTCTCTTCCAGGCAAGGTTAGTGTCGTTTGCCCTCTCCTCATAGTGTTATTATTATTTCATTTAATGAAATTGATGTCTTCTACAGTTCTGGAAGCTGATGACGAGGTTGAGATTCTTGATGGGCCTGTGGAGCCTTCAGACCCCTCTTGCATGACTGTGGGTAAGTAAAGTCTCAACGTTGTTCCATTTGCTCTTTGCTTACAAGTCTCATGACTGTTTATAAACCTGAACAGCTTTGCTAGTTCTTACCACGCTGGAATCTCGCATCGTCATGCCACCCGGCCCCTATGCTCTACATACCTCGGAACGGATGGCAAAGTTAAGCCTCCACTCCCTGTCAGCCCTAATTGAAGACCTTCACGCTGGCAGTCTGATTACGGCCGAAGCGTTTGTCGCTGAAACCAACGGCTCTCTTCCCTTTCTTGCCACCTACCATAGTGAAACATTGGTGCAAGTCTGAGTTGAGTTTTGTCGGCAGGTGGAGGCTTGCTTGCATATTGTTGAATGTACATGCCTTCCTTCAGAGGTTGTGGCCGCGAAAGCGAGCTTACAGGAGCTGATTGAGCGGTGCGCTGCGAACATGATATCATGCAAGAACAGGCTTAGCCGCAAGTTTTCGGAGAGGGAGCTGGCTTCCAAAGCGCTGAGGGAGCTTCAAGCCAATCTTACGGCCAAGACCACTAGGGCATATGAACTTTGGAGGGTGCTTCAAGAGGCTATCAAGGAGGTGGTATCCATTGATAAGGCCGCCGTTTTTACTCGTGAAATGGTCGAAGCCCATAAGGTTACTGAAAAAGAGCTTGAAGGCCGGCTTGCCTCATACCAGGCCCAACAGGCTCAAGCGGAGGCCCATCTTTTGACGATAATGAATCATGAAGCCGAGGCCCAGCGGAAAAGGGGTGAACTGGCAAATCTACTGAATCGTCCGCCGGCTTGATGAATTGTATATTTTTTTTATTCTTCTTTTGTACATACTCCTGAATGAGAGTATATTTTCTTTTATTCTTTCATAAATTGTACTTTGTATTTATTTTGATTCATGAATAAAAGACATATTTTGCTTCATGATAGTGTGTCCCTTTTAGTAAATGCATTTTGTGGATAATCTATTTTGATTTCTCTGTAGGACAGCGATGGCTTAGGATTCAGGGTTAAGATCTGCCTCCTAAGACTTTTCAACTTTATGAGCCGTGAGGGTCTCATAAAGAATTTTCTCCCTACAGGTCGAGAGGATCCCGTAGGTGTAATTTCTCTTTAAGAATCGTAAGGATTCCTAAGTGTGTTTTCTTCTGAGAGTCGTAAGGATCTCCCAAAAGAGTTTTCTCCCTTACGAGTCGAGAAGACCCGTAAGTGATGGATGAGGTTGACATTATCCGCATTTCACGGGGTCAGGAGTTGCTCTGGCCATTTCCCACGGGGTCAAGATTGACTTTAGCCTTGTTCTATGGGACCAGGATTTGCTCTAGATGCTTCCCACGGGGTCAGGATTGACATAGGCCGTGTTCTGCGAGGACCAGGCTCCGCTCTGGATGCTTCTCACGGGGTCAGGATTGACATAGCCGTGTTCTGCGAGGACCAGAATCCGCTATGGACGTTTCCCATGGGGTCAGGATTGACATAGACCGTGTTCCACGTAACCATGATTTTTGCTCTGGATGCTTCCCACGGGGTCTGATTGACATAGCAGTGTTCTGCGAGGACCAGGCTCCGCTCTGTACGTTTTCCACAGGGTCAAGATTGACATAGGCCGTGTTCCACGTGACCAGGAATTTGCTCTGGATGCTTCCCACGGGGTCTGATTGACATTGCCATGTTCTGTGAGGACCAGGCTCTGCTCTGGACGCTTCCCACGGGGTCAGAATTGACATAGGTCGTGTTCCACGTGACCAGGAATTTGCTCTGGATGCTTCCCACGGGGTCTGATTGAAATTGCTGTGTTCTGCGAGGACCAAGCTCCGCTCTGGACGTTTCCCAGAGGGTCAGGATTGATATAGGCCACGTTCTATGTGACCAGGAATTTTCTCTGGATGCTTCCCACGGGGTCGGTTTGACATAGCCGTGTTCTACGAGGATCAGGATTGGTTGACTTTATCCGTATTTCACGGAGTCAGGAATTGACTTTATCCGTATTTCACGGAGTCAGAGGGTTGACTCTCGGTTGTTTGTACACCGCCGAGTCATGGAACTGGGAACTTTGCCGCGGCTCCGCTTTCCTGACATTGTATATTCCTACAGAGATGCTGATTTCTTTGCGGGTCGGCGCAAATCGAGATGTTCTCGTCAAGGACGCTGGTTTCCCTGAATCGAGGTATTTTCTAAGGACACTGATTTCCTTAGAGTCGAAACGAATCGAGGTGTCCCTGCAAAGACACTGATTTCTCTACGGGTCGACGCAAATCGTGGTGCTCTCGTCAAGGACGCTGATTTTCCTGAATCGAGGTTTTTGCCAAGGACACTGATTTCCCTGGAGTCGAAACGAATCGAGGTATCCCTGCAAAGACACTGATTTCTCTGCGGGTCGATGCGAATCGAGGTGCTCTCGTCAAGGACGCTGATTTCCCTGAATCGAGGTTTTTGCCATGGACACAGATTTCCCTGGAGTCGAAACGAATCGAGGTATCCCTGCAAAGACATCCTAACGTCACATTTAACCTCTGCTCTTTACGACAGAGGTCCGTTAGGGTTTGTGGTACTAGGGTTTTGTCCGTCGTACCGTCACGTTGGCTGATGTATTCCTCGATAGGCAATCTTGCTGTTCGAGTAGCCTTGCGACTGTCGTGTCTCTGATCCCTTCGGGGGCTGGACAAGACGTCTTCAAGCAATCTTCCTAGGCAGTTTGACCATCGGAAGAGCAAGCGTTCAGAATTTTTCCATTCCGCTTTTACTTGAGGTTAGGCTCAGTTTGGGGAGCCCCGATGAGTCATAACCACTCCGCGGGTGTGGGATGATCTCCGATAGTCTTTCAGGTTTTATATGAGTTGCCGTTAAGACCCTGAAGCTAGGAATTTGGCCTTTGCTTCGTTTGCTACAATTTCGTCTGCTGTATCGAGACGAATGTCACGGTTTTCTCTAGGTTGTTGGTGAACCGTCGAGGTTTAGAACTAGGGATTTTGCCGTGGTTCCGTTGTTTGATTGTCGCGTCTGAATCCTGCTGGAAGAAGAACGCTGTGGTGACATCTCGTGTGCTGTATCGAGACAAACGTCAAGGTGGTGACCACTCCGCGCTGGTGTGGGATGATCTCCAATAGTCTTTCAGGTTTTATATGAGTTGCCGTCAAGACCCTGAAGCTAGGAATTTGGCCTTTGCTTCGTTTGCCGGCATTGCATCTGCTGTATCGAGATGAATGTCGTGGTTGTCTCTAGGTTGTTGGTTAATCATCGAGATTTGGAACTAGGGATTTTGCCGTGGCTCCGTTGTTTTGACCCTAGGGTAGCATTGCGTCTGCTGCACCGAGACGAATGCTGAGGTGGAGCTGGGATTTTGCCATCACTCTGCTTTGGTTCGATCATGAGTTCTTTCATTGACGCTGCATCTGCATCCCGCTGGATTGCGAAGGAACGCCATTGTTGACATTGCATCTGGTGTAACGAGATGAATGCTGAGGTGGAGTTGGGATTTTACCGTCACTCCGCTTTGTTTCGACCATGAGGTCTTTCGTTGACGTTGCATCTGCATCCTGCTGGACTGTGACGGAACGCCGTTGTTGACATTGCGTCTGGTGTAACGAGACGAATGCTGGGATGAAGTTGGGATTTTGCCATCACTCCGCTTTGTTTCGACCATGAGGTCTTTCGTTGACGTTGCATCTGCATCCTGCTGGCTTGCGAAGGAACGTCGTTGTTGACATTGTGTCTGGTGTAACGAGACGAATGCTGGGATGGAGTTGGGATTTTCCGTCACTCCGCTTTGTTTCGACCATGAGGTCTTTCGTTGACGTTGCATCTGTATCCTGCTGGACTGCGAAGGAACGCCGTTGTGGGTCTCCAGGCTGTAGATGTGGCCATCGAGACTTGGCTTTCTTTTTTATGGAGCCTGGTGGGAAGGTATGGTTCCCTTTTTGTTTGTGCCCCTAGATTATACACAGGGATTGATATGATCTTATCTGTAGGGCAAAAAATTTTATTTCATATGTATTTTTTGTTGTCTTTCCGTGATGCTCTATCATTTCAGCTTTTATATCGCGAAAGACACGATTGCCCAATCATTTCAGCTATTTTTCGCGGTGCCCAATCATTTCGGCTATTTGTTTTATTTACTCGCTGCTTTTTATTGCGAGTTGCCTAATCATTTCGGCTATTTTATATGCATACGTTTTTTTACTTGCTGATTTTTATGCAAGTTGTCCCATCATTTCGACCATTTCATATACATTTATAGCTCGCTGGATTTTCGCTGCGAATTTGTGATTTGATACCGATTCAGGCATCATCATCGCTACAACTGAGATATTGCCAAGAGCGAATCATCATTTGCCTTTGTGGATGCCGAACAAAGGTGGATTAGTAAACAAGGTTAGGATCCTGTCGACTAAGACTTTTGACTTCATGAGCCGTAAGGGTCTCACAAAGGTATTTCTCCCTACGAGTCGTGAGGATTTCATAGGTGCGTTTCCTCCTTAGGAATCGTGAGGATTCCCAGGTGTATGGTTTCTCGTAAGTCGTAAGGATCTTACAAGAGTGTTTTCTCCTTATAAGTCGAGAGGACTTACTAGGGTTGTCCATTGTGCGAACATATCCCTAGTCTCTGGTGGGACATTGTTAGGAAAATGTTTATTCACGCCCGTGGATTGTATACAAGGGTCAGCATTGAACCGCTTGTAGGGCAAAATTGAAGATTGTGATGGCTTCTTAAGAACAGGTTCAGATCCCTATAGCTTAAGGCTTTTGAATCCTATGAGCCGTGAGGGTCTCAAAGGGGAAATTCTCATTACGAGTCGTGAGTATCTCATAAGTGTGTTTCTCCTTAGGAATCGTGGGGATCCCTAAGTGTGTTGCTCTTTTATGAGTCGTAAGGATCTCCTGCAGGTGGTTTCTCCTCACAAGGTCGAGAGGACCTTGCAAGTGTCTTTTAACAAGATGGCGCCCTTTCGGGTTTTCATAAAACACGCCGGTAGTCCTGCTGTTTTTACTCACGGAGCCCTTTCGGGTTTTCATCCGTGCCCGTTTTGCTTATGGGCATACCGTTCTCTTTTTTTTAACACCACATCAGCCTGGAGACACCGCTGGTTGGTAGTTTATCGACGTCTAGGTCAACAGCCAGTTTTAGGACATAGCGGTCCATCGTTAGTTTAACGACGTTTCGGTCCATCGCAAGTTTTAGGACAATGCGTTCCGTTGTTAGTTTAAGGACATTTCGGTCCGTTGTTAGTTTTAGGACATTTCGGTCCGCCGTTGCCCTATTTGAGGCGAATTTCTAGTTTAGGACTTTTCGGTCCAAGGGGCTTTCTCTCTGAATAAGCACGATGCCCCCGGCATGTCCACCTTTTTAGGGGCATGAGGTTGTGGCGGGTTCACATTCCAGTTTTCGGATAATGCGAACTTGCCTTATTGGTATTGGTCCTCAATCCAGCCTTTGAAGACGAAGCAATCTTCGATTGGATGGCTTACTACTTGGTGGTAAGGGCAGTAATTTGGATTGTTGACATCGCCTGACTGCAACGGACGTTTTGGATCCGGCAGATTGATGAGTCTGTTGCGCACTGCCAGCTCGAACAGTCTCCTCGTTTTATCCTGGGGAAACGAGTAAGGACGTCCCAGTCTCTCCTCGAGGGATGGGCGTGGACGCATGTTGTTTTGGCGAACAACCGGCTTCAAGTTACTTGGCTGTTGTTGAGTATTGGTGACGAAAGTTGCTTTTCTTTTCCCTTTTTCATTTTGGGAATCCGTCTTTGGAGGAGATGGTCTATGACCCATCTGGTCCATTTGGGCCAGCTTGTCAATCAAGGCCTGGAAAGTAATTGGCTTGAAGAACATCATGAATTGCGAGATGGTCGCTTGAGGGTCAAGATTGCCCACGAACATGCCCACTGCCAGCGCTTTTTCGATGCGCTGCTTGCATTTTGACCATAAATTTCGCCACCGTATTGCGTATTGCACCCACGTTTCACCTGGCTTCATCCTGGCATTGATCAATGCCGTTATTGGGGTGCGTTCGCTAGCGCTCACGAATCTCTGCATAAACAGCAGCTCCATCTCCGCAAATGTCTTGAAAGAGTCGTTCGGGAGTTCAGAGTACCATTCGAACGCTGTCTCTGACAAGCTGACGACGAACTGGCGAAGTAGCAGTTTATCGTCACCCCCAGTGTTGCCATATAGAGCCCTGAATTGGGCGACATGCTGGTGGGGATTGCCCGTCCCTTTATATACATGGAACTTAGGAATCGTGTATCCTGGCAGATACTTGATCTGATCGTACCATCCGGGATATGGTGGCCCAGTTCTGACGACTTGGCCAGTTGCTTCATTTGCTTCATGTGCCTGTATTTGCTGAGCTATATAATCATCCAGGGCAGCTTTTGAGATGGTCTCCTCTTTGGCTGCTGAACAAGCCGGAAGGGGATTTGACGTCTCCGCTCGGTCACCTTCGAGGATAAACGGAGGATCTTCAACTGGAGGGTCCGGCTGGATGATCATTCCCACCATATCTTGGAATAGAAGGGCCATTTGTTTTATATTGGTCGTTTGTTCCGCAGCCTCCTTACCTTCTTTTCGAGCATTCTCCAAAGGAATTCAGCATCAGTTTCCTGCTCACGGCGCTGCTCCGAGGATGTCTCCGGGCTTGCTTTAGGTCCCGTAAGTATGGCCATAGCTGTTAGCATTTTTTGGAGCTTTTGTTGTTATTGCTCCTGAACCTTAGTCACTGATCGCGTAAGCGGTCAATGACCTGTGGAGATATGGCTATCCTCTTTTCCAGATGCTATATAGATGGTGTGCACCACCATGCTCCCAGACTTGGGGCGTTTAGATTCAGTGGCCTTGCGATTCGTTGCAGACTCAGGGATTTTTTCCGTCCTTCTCCTCTTGTGGGCGGTCGAAGTTGAGGGGGCCGTTGCGGTGGGCACCCAAGTAGCTGTCACCTTCTGTGGGTTGACAGGGTGGTCCTCTTTCCGCCGAACCTTTAACTTTTCATGTCGGCGGAGATAGTCTTGATCAATAACCGAGCCTTGAACCTGTCGCCAAACTCTATAAATTTAAAAGGACAGCCGCTGAGGGGGCTGCTCCAGCTTCGCCTTTGTAATCTTTTCAACAGGCGGAGAAGACTTTTTTAGCACGGCAGTTGGCGAAGTCCTGCGTACCCTGTTAAGTAGTTCAAAACTATTCCCAGTTGGAACAGCAGTATCAACTTCCACCATTGGAGCTGGCGGAGTCAGTCCAGAAGGGAAATTGCCACCAGCTTTCCTCACTCAGCGCCAGTGGCGACGTAGAGCATGTCGTGCGGTCAGGATCACCTCCATTGTTGAATCAGCTTTTCCATGCCCCCTGTTCTGATGAGAGTCTACTGTTGGCACCAGTCTGTCAAAGACAGATGCTCGCTGAGAGGGAACGGCTAATCTTGAAAAGGCTGATTTTCGTGCAGGGGAAATGGCCTTGGTTACTTCACGCGGAGTGGGAGCTGAAACGGCCAGTCTTGTGAAGACCGACCCCTTAGCTGGAGAAACCGCCTTAGTGACTTAAGGAGTAAGAATGGCTATCCGCTTCGGGATAGCGTTTTCTGGTATTACGGGTTTCTTCATGGGCCCAACTGAGCTTTGGCCCGGTCTGTCAAAGACTGAGACGTTGGAGCTGGACGACCCGTTTAGAGGGGCCGCAGTAGTTGTAAGCCGATCAAAGACCGACTTCTTCAGATCTTCTTGTGTTGGTACAGGAGCGCTGAAGCTCGTTGGCGGGAGCATGGTCCCGAAGAACAATCCAGTGGTGGCCTGAGTGACATGTTCCACCGGCATACCGAAGATGGAGGTCGCTTGGGGCCCGTAAGTCACTCCTCCGGGCGGGACGGAGCGAGAGTTGCAGTTGTAGTTAGTGCAAGTTGAAGCCATTGATCTTCTGTCTTCTGCACGGAGCAAGACACCAAATCTTAGTACCTCGAACCCAAGGGCAACCATATCAAAACCGCAATTCTTTCGTGAACACGACATACGAAGTGTGGAGTGGAAAGAGGAAAAGGTCCCACCGGGCGTGCCAGAATCTGTTCACCACCGAAAACCGGGAAGACATGCATCTTGCCTGAATTTAGGGGCAGATGCTAATTGGTGTTATCCGTCCACCTCTCCGAAGATGCCAAGTTGATTTATGACACCACGTATCGAAGGTTTAGACGGATGCGGCCGATATAGCAGACTTCGCCAGATTCCCCCACATTTGAGGGGTTTTTGATTGTGGGGACGTTCTTCCCTGCAGGTGCAAGCCCCTGCAGTTAATTACACTACCGCATTGCGGTAACAACTTTCTCCTTCTCCAGATGGTCACTTCGTGACGTGGGTGTTTGTTTTGTTTTTGGTTGCCCGTAGATTGTATACGGAGACTAATTTATGCCGTCGCCCACATGGCGTAAATTAGTCCAAATCCGTATTTTCTTAGATTTGGGTTTTGGGGTTGGGTTTAAGGATACGTTTGTCTCATTTGAGACTAAGATCAACTTAAACGTTTGTTAAGGATACGTTAGTCTAATTTTTAGGCTAAGATCAACTTAACGGGATCATTTAGATCCGACAAGAGAGCATTCGGGCTCTGTTGTTTAGTTTAGGGACTTTGCGATCCTTTGTAAGTTTAAGGACATTACGGTCCAAGGTTAAGGACATCATAGTCCGTGGGTAAAAAGGGACCCCACAGTCCGAGGTTAAGAACATCATAGTCCATGAGTTTAAGGAACCCATAGTCCAGTTTAAAGACGTCATAGTCTGTGAAATGTGTGGTTGTCGAGACCCGTCACCTCTCTGAAGACGTTGAAGGATTACAACGATAAATATCAAAGGAGTCAAGAGATGTACCCTTGAACCAAAGTTGATTGGGGGATCTGTAGTCCAATTTGGAACTAAGATCAATTAATTAGATTATGAGCACATTGGCTCAGTTAAATCTGAATTGAGGACTTATGGCCAATTTGGGCTAAGTCCAATTAAGTTTGAAATGTTGGCCCTTTATTGGACTATTGAACATTTGTCTGGGTTCAGCCCCCCATTATTTAGCAATGCTAAACAGGGCTTGGGACTCTGACAACATTTTGTCTTTGTTTGGGCACTGACCATTCATCATGGCTATGGGATTTTATTTTGGATGTCACATAAAATGATCAAGTTTGGAAGAATGTAGTTGGATTCAATCAAAAGAAAGATCTTGTCTCAGAAAGACTTAGCCAATTTGGGCTAAGACTGGTTTGAGAATAGTGTTAAACACTAACATATATTTGACGATCATGTGTTCCCACGTGATACGCTTTAAAACAGTGTTAAACACTGGGGACAAAATACTCAAAATAGTCTTAAACACTAAAAAGGAAGGGGTCACGTGAGGCGGCTCAGATGGGGACAGACCTCCTATATTTTATTCTCAAATCTGCAAATAAGTGTTAAACACTTCTGATCTTCTGGCCATCACGTGTTGGCACGTGATGGATATCCATGTATTGATTATTAAAGTGTTTATTATAGGTCACGTGAGGACACGTGAGAGCGCCCAAAATCAGTACAGCCTTTGCCTTTGTTCTCTTTGTTTTGAAGGTCACATAGGAGCACGTGAGGCATTGCCTCTAGGCTAATTCCTTCTTATTTTGGAGAGTCTGTTTAAGGGTCGCGTGGGAACACGTGACCTAGTCTTGTTCCTTCTTTTCTGATTATTGAGGATGGGGGTCACGTGTCACCACGTGACCCGGTTCTTTATGGGCATGGAGAGCTTTAACTCTCTTGTTTTAAGAATTAAATTCTCTGTAGGGTTAAACCCTTATTCTGTTTTAGAGGAATTAAATTCCTATGCATGTGGAAGAATTAAATTCTTATGTAGGGTTAAACCCTAATTTCATTTAGAGGAATTAAATTCTTATGAATTTTGGGAGAATTAAATTCTCATGCAGGGTTGAACCCTAGTTTTATTTGGAGGAATTAAATTCCTATGGAATTGAGAGAATTAAATTCTCATATAGGGTTAAACCCTAGTTTCATTTGGAAGAATTAAATTCCTATGAATTTCAGAGAATTAAATTCTCTAAACTCAATTCTCCCTCTAAGTTTTGGATCTGCATGGCAGAATCTCTCCGATGAGAATTAAATTCTCAACTTGTGGGGAGATTTGCTTCTGCAGATCTTCAACCAGAGGAAGAACTAAGTTCTTTTTCAGAAGAGTTAAACTCTTAGATTGAGAATTAAATTCTCTTTTTGCTTTATGGAGCTTAGATCTCTTTCCCCTTTCTCACCTAGGGTTTCTTTTCTTGAGAATTAAATTCTCCTCTCTTTTCTCTCTGTTGTTTTTCTCTCCAGAAAATCAAGATTCCAAGGATCCCTTTTCTTCTCTTCTTGGCTCCTATTTATAGGAGAAAGAAAAGAATCAATTTATTTAGTGAATCTTTCATTGTAAGATTTTTGGTTGTTTTTGTAACCAACATGATCTTTTAGATCACTCGGTGAAACCATTGGATTCTTAATCCAAAAGATATTTTGTCTGTTATTCTTGGTGAATTTTAGGGAAATCTTTCCTTGATAAAATCTTTCCATAAATTGGTGATTTTTAATCACCATTGGATTTTTAATCACCAACATGATTTTTTTCTCCAGAAAATCTTTCCATAAATCTTTACAGAGCACCATCTTTTTTGTTTGGAAAGATTTAAAGAAATATTTTTCCAGTTAGGGTCTTTGATTTTCCTTAATTAGAATTTAATTTTATTATTTCAGAAGGCTTTTAAAAGTCTATCACGTGTTGGTACGTGATCCCTTTATTTGATTATTAAATAGAATTTAATTCTATCAATTAAAGAGTTTAGGAACCTGTCATGTGTTGGCACGTGACCCTCTTGATTAAACATTTTATTCAGAATTTAATTCTGCCTTTTAACAGAGCTAAGGAATCATCACGTGTCAGCACGCGACCCTTGGTCACGTGTGAGCACGTGATGCCCCATTGGGGTTTTTCCTTAGTATCTTATTATATTTTTGTTTGATTAGAATTTAATCCTATAAAGTAGAGATCACAAGAACCTATCACGTGTCAACACGTGACCCTTGGTCATGTGTGAGCACGTGATACCCCATTGGGGTATTTCCTGGCTGTTTTGTTATATTTTTGTTTCACTAGAATTTAATTCTATAAAGCAAAGATCACAGGAACCTATCACGTATCAACACGTGACCCTTGGTCACGTGTGAGCACTTGATACCCCATTGGGGTATTTCTTGATATTTTATCAGGGAACAATGGGCATGTTCATCGGGACCCTTGATCCTCAAACGACAGTGTCCCAGTTCATGATGTTCTTCAAGCTGAAGACCTTCCAGGCTCTGATCGATAAACTGGCCCAAATGGACCGAATAGGCCATGGGCCTTCCTCCTCAAATAAGGACCCTCGAAACGCTAAGGGTAAAAGGAAAGCGGCCTTCGTCGCTAACACTCAACAACAACGACCCAAAACCGGCGGTTCGCCAAAACAATGCACGTCCACGTCTATCCCTGGAAGAAAGTTTAGGATGCGCTTACTCGTTTCCCCGCGATAAGATGAGCAGACTATTTAAGTTGGCAATGCGTAACAAACTCATCACATTGCCAGACCCACGGCGTCCACCGCAACCCGGCGACGTCAACAACCCCAACTACTGCTCCTATGAGCCACCCAAATGAGGATTACTACGTCTTCAAAAACTGGGTCGAGGATCAGTATCAGCAGAGGAAGTTCGCGCTTTCTGAGAACTGGAGGGTGAACCCGCCACAGAAGCACATTCCCAAAAAAGTGGATGTGCCGGGGGCATCATGCTCGCTCGTAGAAGATACTCCATGGGAATTCGTTCTTTCAGCTAAAACCAAAAGAATGCTGAAGGATCTAAAGGCATGTCCAGCAGTCAAGTGGAAATGCTCTTTTGAACCTGAAATTATCGAAGGGATGCTGAAACCGCGTCCCGTATCGAAAGTTGTTGACAGAGGGCAAAATCCCAAAGCCAAGCCTTCAATGTCTTTAAAGAAAAAGAAGAAGACCAAGAAGCCTGCGCAGCCTGCCGAGTATGACGACAAGCGCACAAACATACAAAAGTACATCGACGCGTTGGAGGAGTACAACCAGAAGGCGCGGATACCGGTCACCCTCGAAGAGTTCCTCAAGCATATTCTTGAGAACGAAGATATTAACAACGATGAGGAAAATGACTCATCAGAAGAAACCGAAGACTATATAGCAAGTTTCCACATGGTCTCCCATTCATTGTTAAATGACGAAGAAGCTCCCTCAGCGTCAGAAAATAGTGCAGAGGAACTGGGGCCAGCATCGGCGCTAAAATCTTCGGAACTGCCAGAAGACCAGATCGATAGGCTGTTAAATGAAGCCTTTTGAAAAAGCAAAGCTGACCGAGAACGCGAAACAGCCATATACGAAAAGGCTAAGCGTCAGCGTCAGGATGAAGAAGCTGCAGCAAGGATGCATCATATAGTACTGCAACCAAAACAAAGCACACCTACTACAAATAAGAGTAGGATCAAGACAGAGAAGCGGTTCTCCAAAGCCCTATCAATGGGAATGAAGCTGCCACCTCTAGTAGGAAACACTCTCGGAGTCATATGCCTCGACGGAGAGGATTCACATCCAAACTACTGCCTATATCATCGGAGGGTTACCCATTCCCCCGAAGAGTATAGTGCCTTCGAGAAGTGGTGGCAGGGATATGTTGCCCATCAAAAACACTTCAAGAGGATGAAGCGCGAAGCTCGTCGACAGCAAAAATGTACGACAAGTACGCGTGAAAAAATGACTGGCAACAGTCATATGGTTGATACCGGTCTGGAAAGGAAAAAACCTTAAGTTCTTACCTTCGGGAGCGATTCTGAGGACGAAATGACCATCAGCCCTCTCTTCAAAGACTCCACCTCCGAAAAAGAAGAAGGGGAGAAGAACTGCGAGAAAATTCATCTGCATAGCCGCACGCTGCGTGAAAAGAACCTCAGACCTACAAACAAGGGTTCGAGCAAAAAAGACAAAGGGAAAGAAAAAATATCTGAGGAAATTTCCCTCGATGAAACTCGCCTTATAGCACAGCAAAGTCTGGAGGCTTATAAGGCAAGATGATACGGTCATACGAAATACTGACTAGCCCAAGAATATTCTGCCAAGGCGAACTCGTGCTAGTTGTCAAAAGACTGATGATCCCCAATCATGCAAAATGGGGGATATTCGAGCCAAACTATGAAGGCCCGTACATCATACATAAATTCTACCAAGGTGGAGCCTACCGCTCATGGATATGCATGGCGAAATACCCTTCCGGCCAATAAACGGCCGATTCCTCAAAAAATACTACGCCTAACGAGTCATGACCTAGGTCAATAATAGATGACGACGCTCGTGTCCGCTCACTATCTTCCTGAGTCAAAAATTCTGAGAGTACTATACAAAGAAGCTCCGTCGCCTCAAAAATGGCGATAACGAATCGAGATGTCCTTAAACTAAAAATTCGTCTCAAACATGGCGATAACGGACCGAGATGTCCTTAAACTAAAATTTCGCCTCAAACATGGCGATAACGGACCGAGATGTCCTTCAACTAAAAATTCGCCTCAAACTTGGCAATTACGGACCGAGATGTCCTTAAACTAGAATCTCGCCTCAAATATGGCGATATCGGACCGAGATGTCCTTAAACTAAAACTTCGTCTCAAAAATGGCGATACCGAACCGAGAAGTTCTTAAACTAATTATTTTCCTCAAACAAGGCGACAATGGACCGAGAAGTCCCTAAACTAATTATTCACCTCAAATATAGCGGTAATGGACCGAAAAGTCCTTAAACTAAAAATTCGCCTCAAACACGGAGATAGTAGACCGGAACGTCCCTGAACTAGCGCGTCGCCTAAATTACGGCGATATGCTCTCTTGAGATCTATATTAAAATCGAAGCCCCAACGGTGAAGGCTGCAACTCAATTCCTACTGGCTACACAGCTACTCCAATGGTGAAGTCACCACTAAGTCCCATTGGCAAACAGATGGGTCATTAAAATAAAAAATAATAAAATAAAAAAAGGTATATCCACAAGCAAAATGGGCACGGATGAAAACCCGTAAGAGCGCCGGGAGTAAAAACTGCAAGATTACCGACGAGCTTGTGAAAACCCGGAAGGGCGTAATCTCGTAAAAAATGGTATGTCCACAAGCAAAATGGGTACGGATGAAAAACCGAAAGAGCGCCGTGAGTAAAAACAGCAGGATTATCGGTGATCTTGTGAAAACAGGAAGGGCGCAATCTCATAAAAAAAGTACACTTACGAGATCCTCTCGACTCGTAAGGAGAATTCCCCTTATAAGACCCTTACGGCTCATAAGATTCAAAAGTCTTAAGTTACAGAATCTGAACCTGTTCTTAAACCGTCACATCCCCAAACTTTCCCTATAGGCGGTCTAATATTGACCTTTGTATACAATCCGCGAGCATGAATAAACATTTCCCCACCGAATTCCACCAATGGAGAGAAATGTCCCCATATGATGAACGACACTTATAAGTCCTCTCGATTTATAAGGAGAAACACTCTTGCAAGATCCTTACGACTTACAAGAGAAAATATCATTTGGGAATCTCCATGATGCTTAAGAAGAAAATATACCTGCGAGATGCTCACGACTCGTAGGGAGAAATACTTTTATGAGACCCTAACGGCTCATAAAGTTAAAAAGCCTTAATCGACAGGACCCTAACCCTGTTTGCTATGCCACCTTTGTTCAAATTAACAAAGGAAAATGATGATTCGCTCCTGAAAATATCCCAGTTGCAGCGATGCTGATGCCTAAAAAGGTATCAAACTTCAAGTCCTCTCAAGGCAAATGATGATTCACACCTGGAAATATCCCAGTTGCAGCGATGCTGATACCTAAAAAGGTATCAAACTTCAAATCCTCTCAAGGCAAATGATGATTCGCTCCTGCAATATTCTAGTCGTAGCGATGCTGATGCCAAAGTTGGTATCAGATTCCAAACTCGCAATAAAAACAGCAGCGAGTAGAAAAAAATGCATATGAAATAGCCGAATTGATGGGGCAACTCGCAATAAAAATCAACGAGCAAAAAATATGCATATAAAAACAGCCGAAATATTTAGGCAACTCGCAATAAAAAGCAGCGAGTAAAAATATATAAAAAAAATAGCCGAAATGATTGGGCACCGCGGATAAAAAGCCGAAATGATTGGGCAATCGCGACTATTGCGATATGAAAAGTTGAAAAGATAGAGCATCGTGGCAATAAAAAATAAAATAAAATAAAGTTTCCTATGCTCTGCAAGTATGTCCATATTGACTCTTATATACGATCCATGGGCACAAATGAAAGAAAGGGAACCATATTTTTCCATCAGGCTCCGTCAAAGGGAGAGCCAGATCTTGATGGCAACATCTATAGCCTAAAAATCAGCTCGACGCTCTTCTCATTCCAACAGGGTGCAGACGTGACGTCGGCAAAGCTCCAATGAGCCAAATCAAAAAGGAGTAATGGAAAAATGCCAGCTCCAACTCGACGTTCCTTATCGGTGCAAACGCAACGTCAACAAACAAAAGTGGAGTGATGGCAAAAATCCTAGCTCCAGCTTGACGTTCTCCTCATTTCAGCAGAGTGCGGGCGTAACTGTCAAATAAAATTGGAGCAATGGCATATTCGTAGCTCCGGACCTCGATGGCGATACATACAACATAAAGGTCATTTGGATGTCTACCCAACTTCAGCAAAGAATCGGTATGAAATCACCAAAATAAAGTGGAGCAACGGCATATCCCTAGCTCCAGATCTCGATGACAACATCTACAGCCTAGAGATCAGCCTGACGTTCCTTCTCAGTGCAGATGCGACTTCAACAAAGACCCAAGGGTCGAACAAAAAAGAAGCAATGGCATATTCCTAGCTCTAACTCGACGTGCTTCTCATGCCAGAAGGATGTAGATGCAACATCATCAAAGAACCATGGGTCAAATAAAAAAGGAATGATGGCAAAATCCCAGCTCCAGCTCGACGTTCCTTCTCGGTGCTGATGCGACATCAAAAAAGGCTCCAAGGAGCCAAATCAAAAAGGAGTGACGGTAAAATTCTAACTCCAGCTCAACGTGCTTCTTATGCCAGCAGGATGCTGACGTATGTCAACAAAGTCTCCAAGGAGCCAAATCAAAAAGGAGTGACGGCAAAATCCTAACTCCAGCTCGATGTGCTTCTCATGCCAGCAGGATGTAGATGCAACGTCATCAAAGACCCAAGGGTCAAACAAAAAAGGAGTAATGGAAAAATCGCAGCTCCAGCTTGACGTTCTTTCTCGGTGCAGATGCGACGTCAACAAAGGCTCCAAGGAGCCAAATCAAAAAAGAGTGATGGAAAAATCCTAACTCTAGCTCAACGTGCTTCTCATGCTAGCAGGATGCAGATGCAACGTCAATAAAAAACCCAAGGGTCAAAGCAAAAATGGAGTCACGGCAAAATCCTAACTCCAAGTCTTGACGGTTCATATACAACCCAGAGACTATCTCGACGTTCCCCCTCATTTCGGCAGGATGCGGACACAACTATCAAATGAAATTGGAGCAATGGCATATTCCTAGCTCCGGACTTCAATTTCAATACATACAGCAAAGAGGTCCTACAGATGTCTACCTTACTTCAGCAAAGAAATCGAACGACATCGTCAAAACAAAAATGAAGTGAAGACATATTCCCGACTTCGGGTCTCGACGGCAACTCATATAAAGCCTAAAAGACTATCGAAGATCATCCCATACCAGAGCGGAATAGTTATGACTCATCGAGGCTCCAAATTGAGCCTAACCTCAAGTAAAAAGCGTCATGGAAAATTCCTAACATTTGCTCTTCCGATGGTAATATGACCTAAGGAGATTACTTGAAGACGTCTTGTCCAGCCCCCGAAGAGATCAGAGACACGACAGATGCGGGTCTACTCGATCAACAGCTTAAAGACTGCATATCGAGGAATACATCAGTCAATGCGACTGTACCACGGACTAAAACCCTACTACCACAAACCTAACGGACCCCTGTCATAAAGAATAGGGGTTATCTATATTTCACGTTAAGATACACCTGCGAGATCCTCTCGACTCATCTCGACTCATAGGGAAAAACATCTTTATGAAACCCTCACGGCTCATGAAGGTGAAAAGCCTTAGGCGACGGGGATATCAACCTATTTTCTAAGCATTATGGCCCTACAAGTAAGTCCAAATTGACTCGTGTATACTATCCACGTGCTACATTCTTCAAAGCCGCATACCGATGAGGAGGAAAAACCACTTGTGAGTCCTCTCGACTCGTAAGGAGAAAATTCTCTTATGGGATCCTTATGACTCTTAAGAGAAAATACACTTAGGAGTCCTCACGACTCCTAAGGAGAAAATACACCTATGAGATCCTCTCGAATCGTAGGGAGAAAAGTATTTATGAGACCCTCATGGGTCATAAAGTTGAAAAGTCTTAGACAACAGATCTAAACCTATTTCCTAAGCCATCGCGGCCCTCCAAGTAGTTCCAAATTGACTCTTGTACACTATCCACGGGCCACATTCTCCAAAGTCGCATACCGATGAGGAGGAAAAACCACTTGCGAGTCCTCTCGGCTTGTAAGGAGAAAATTCTCTTGTGAGATCCTTACGACTCTCAAGAGAAAACACACTTAGGAGCCCTCACGACTCCTAAGAAGAAAATACACCTACGAGATCCTCTAGACTCATAGGGAGAAACATCTTTATGAGACCCTCACGGCTCATAAATTTGAAACTCCTTAGGCGATATATCTAAACCTGTTTCCTAAGCCATCGTTGCCCTACAAGTGTTAGTTATATGTATGCCCTAGAGGCCATTACTGTACATTGGATGTATATTGTAGTGGATGCTGGGACATATATAGGGAGGACTTTCTTGCTCGACATGATAGTGTGCTATCTGGTTGCTCTTTACCTTAACGTGTACATTGATTGTCTCTCTGTTACATGTTGGTAAAGCCCTTAGGATGTGTACTTGACTATCTGGACTATGATGCGGATCATACTAGTGGGGACATGGTAGTCCATAAGTACATCCTTCAAAGTCCCTAGTCGTGGGTGTATCGAGACGGGGCATCGATATACCAGAGTAGACTAGCGTGTACCTTCTCGACCCATACAGATAGGCGATGGATGATCCCATATCCATCGGTGTTTGACATCAGAGGAGATATACGGGTGCTCAGTAGAGACTGGGTACACTGGACGGACTCGCCGAGAACTCCCAGATGGTATTATACCTTACGTCAGATGGCAGTTCTCTGGTGACACTGGTACAGAGTAGTCTGTTGACCCGAGATCGTCATAGAGTCTTGTATGGTACCCACTGTGCTTTGATTTCTACCTTACCAAGTCCAAGAGGGCGTGCAAAACGGTGGTTTTTGGGTACAGCCCCGAGTCACATGGAGGCAATGAGCGATAGGAGGGGATTCGTCTCTCCCGGTATAGGGAGTTGATGTTGCGCTGTGTTCGATTGGCTATAACCGGAAATCCCTGGCCAGGGTTGCTGAGATATACTGGTAAGTGTTACCAGTAGTTTCTCGAATTGTTATAGACCTCAGATCGACACGACTTATCGAGCTATTGGGGTCTGACGTTTACCACCCCTAGGCGAGATATGCGACATATCAGACGACGAGACCGGACTGTACGGTAAGTGTTACTGGTTGGATTCACAGGAGTGTGAGCGGGCTTGCTCGTCGATCTTGTGATTGCTCAATACCCGGGTGGCCGTTACGTTTAGCAGACCGCTTGTGGCTTGTGGGTGTTTGATATGACCATCACCTGCTGCCGGCGTATTGACGAGTCTTTAGAGTCCTACACAGAGGTTTCCTGGCTCAAGCGAAACGAAATAGGAGTGCATATGAGATATGTGCAGGACCGAGAATGATACCAGTATGTGATACTGTATTTGATTCTCGCGATTTGTGACATTGATCGTTTATATGCGATATAGCCGGGTTATCGGATCAAGTGTTGATTCGATAAGTTGTTACTGTTGATATTAGTCGGTTATATATACGATATGACCGGATGATTGAATCAAGTGTTGATTTAATGATTTAATGCATAATTATATATTTGATACATTACTTTGCATTGACTAGTATCGGTTCACTTTAAAAGGATTTTCTCACTTGATTGTATCATGTTTGATGATGCAAGATTGCTAGGGTTTGTGTAAAGAGTTAAACCTTGGTTAATTAAATGGTTAGGGTTTTATTTCTTATTCATTCATTCATATATCTATTTATTTTGGATTAAAAGAAATGAGAAATGAAAGCATAAGGGTTGCTTTCATTCATGATGCTTCTTGAAGTTTCATGCAACTTTGACCAAAGTGACTCTTTTGTCTTCATCTCCTAAACCCTAACCATTCATTTAACCTTAGGTATGTCTCTACACATTACCATGGTTAATATTATGATAAGAATCATTTTATTATTCTTTTCATAAAACTTATCATAATATTCATCATATTCTTGCTTCTTCTTCTTCTTCATTTGAAGAAAAAGCTTGTCTTCATTAATGGCAAGTTGAGCATATAAGTGAGAAATCCAATTCTAAAGTGAACCCACCTCCTATTTCTTCATCCTCTACCTCTTACCAAGTAGTATAGGGTGTTTCCTTCACAAGTTTTCTTGACTTGGTGAAGTTGGAGCTTGATCTAGTGATGCCTCGATGTAGATCATCTTCGGCATCGTCGTCGATGACCTAGCCCGCTTTTTCTCCAATGAAGCCGACGCTAGAGCCCAAGATCCAATTTGTACAGCGAGGAGACTTCATCGCGGAGCCATGGAGGTGGAGAACCGGATCTACAAAGGTTGTATTTCCGTTTACCATTTAGTTAAGTTGTTAACTAGTTTATTTTTCGCCTAAACTTCTAGCCAAAGATCCGTATTAGGGTTTCTCGGCACCGTAATTTTTGAAATTGGCATGGCTGATGCCTTGTGAGACCTCATTAGAGTGCCTAGGAACCCTACAGTGGTATCAGAGCCTAGCTAGAGCCTTAGGCGAAGCGTAGACGGAGTTAGAAGTCCGATCGAACCGAAACCCTAACTCAAGAATGCTCTCTGTACATTTTCTGAAATCTGGTCTTTTTCGAAATTAAAAATATGCAGAAAAATCAGCAGGGAATTTGATGAATTTTTGTGGAGCACGAGCTCATGAGTCTTCTAAAGTGCGGCGGAACCGCGGCACAAGCTGGCTTGTGCGGCGGTTCCGCGGCCAACAAGTCACATCAACCATTTTCATTTGCACAGTAATTCCTAATTTCTAGTGCTGTATTTTCTGGAATATTTTAATATTTATTCTACAGTTGAGTTTTCTGGGGTTGTTTAGGGACTTCGGTGATTCGATCGGATTGTCTAATCTTGTCTGTGTTTTTCCGGATATTTTTTGAATATGTTAAAAAGTTCGACCGGATATAAATACCCAATTTTTCCCCTGTCGAGAAATTTCCAAGTGTTGGACTTTTCCGTAGTTTAATGACGTTCTAAGTAGTGCAAGTAATGCGATGGTCCCTCTAGAAGACAACAAACCTTAACTCGATTATGTGACCGTCTTGAACTGCCCTTTGAACCTTCGGGTTTGGGGCAGTACGGCGTGCCACATGTGAGGCGTTGGCTTGACCCTTCTACGGCTAGACCGTTGGTACTGAGGCATGAACTGGATGTTTTTAAACTTGTTTCATGTGTTGATCTGTTTCGGGAAAACTTGGGTGTTTGACTGTTCGATCAAAAAGTTTAACATTTTCTATTTATCTGGAATGGGATACAATAATTGGAATTCACAAACAGTTATGAGATAACTGAATGAATGTTATAAACATAGCAGTTTAGTCTCACTTGATCGGTTGCCACGGAATTTTGATGTGATCAAAAGTCCGTCGCAATCACGTAGAGTACGCGGATACTCGCCGGGTAAACTTAAAAGACAACCTCGCTCCATAGCCCCGACCAAGTGACTGTAGGAGAACCCCGTCGCCGAAAGTATCCGTTCGGGTGCTCGCGGCAGCGGTGTTCCGCCTTAGTGCACTTCGTCGACGGTATCGGGGTGCGGCCGTCTACTGAAGTTTGCGACGAGCATTCGATCAGGATGTCGGGAATCTTGTTGAATTACCCGACTTGATATTGAAAAGAGTTTTCGATAATGAGACTAAAATGCGGGGTTTATAATTGTTAGGCATGCGATATCTAAAGAATTCATTTGGTCGGGCATGCGATGTCTGAGGTGGTTGCGGATTCCAACTGTTGTAGTTTTACACTTTCTTTTCTGTGACCGTAAGTGTAATATGTGATATCACCGGTTTCGTTGCTATATGTCAACGACAATTGGGATGCGCATATTTACTTACGTTGATGACATGTGATGTTATGTGTTGCTGGATATGTTAAATTGGATCGTCGTGTTTGAATAGCCGGGGGGTTTTTATATGAGATGAGTGTTTTTCATTTTCATTCATGTAAAAACTGTAAGTAATATTCTTTTATTGGGGCACTTCCAGGTAGCGGAAGTTGTCACATTTTGTATATTATTTACTTTTCTGCACTAGGATAGACCCAAGGAGGAGGGCACAAGTAACCGGGTTCTAGGGTCCAGTGGGAGACCAACTCGAGGAGTCGAGTCCGGGTCTCCTAACTCTAGAATTGGTAGGGTTGCTTGCCGCTCTCGTAGGGGTCTAGGGGTGTGGGTTTGGCTATTCATCATGACCGTGGAATCCGTGTTTTATACTGGCTCGTATTGAAAACACGGACGTCCTAGTATATCCAATATTTCATATGATACTTCTGCTGCGATATCTGTGATGTGATCATGTGATGTTCTGTGATGGATACTGTATATAGTATATATGATATATTATATAGACGTTACTTATATTTTACACCCGCGCTAGCCCTGCCCCGCTCTGTCGTTAGTTACCTAACCTAACGGTGCACGAGGGGACATCGAGGCGAATGCGGATGGCATAAGTGTACGTCGTATTTATCTGTGATGTTTAGGTAACTTAAATGATGGGACTTCATTAATGAGATTAATGAAATAAAAGAAACCTAAGATGTTGTAGAATCGAATTTCAAAATTAAAACAGGTAGCTACAGTTCTTGCTTTGCACAGCGGTATATATGATATATCCTGCACCTTATTCGATGAGGAAAGGACCGAGATCCCTTCACCGGGAGTGACTCCTTTAGCAATAACTGGCAGATGCTACACACTCGGTTTGTTTTTGATTGCTTTTAAGATTTTTTGCTTTGCACAGTGATATATATGATATATCCCGCACCTCATTCGACGAGGAAAGGACCGACGATCCCTTCACCGGGAGTGACTCCTTTAGCAAAACTAGAAAAGCCTCAAAAGCACTCCATTTTAAAACCATTTGATTCTACAACAATATCAAGTTCATTACGCAATAGGTTTTCAGAAAAACCTGTCGTAGCCCTCCGTCATTTTAGATAAGTACTAGTTAGTATTCGTGCTGCGGTTGTTTGGCATGCGTCAAGGCGTAGTGTACGGTAGCTAACTAGTGCTTATCTGCTAGCATACGATGCGATTGGATTAGGGTATTCGTACGGCGTTGTTTGGCATGCGTCAAGGGTCGTGCGGGTGGGTTTAATTCAATCAAGAAATGTATGGGTTGAACTTGACTAGCGGACTATGGGTTGTTTGGCATGCGTCAAGGTCATAGCACGCTCGGGGCAAAATATTATCGGGAATTTCAAGTGTTGAAATTTGCAATGAGATTGCATACCTTCTATGAGATAGTTGGATCCCGATACCCGCTGCGAGTAAGAGTTACTCCTGGGAGAGTTTTATACATTACAATTAGCCGATCAAGTAGGTGTCTAGAAAGGTGTCAACGGGGTTACGCCTCTGGGAAAACGAGGTTTACATTAATTAGGTTCGTGCGAAAGAACGGGGGACCTCCCTCAAAGTACCGACACTGGCCTGGCTGAAAGATTGGCGAACTTGTAGTGTGTAATTAATCCCGGCTAGTCTTTCCTTTTAGGGTTTGAAGGAAGATTTGATAAAAAGCAGTGGGAGCCATCCTGATTAGATAAAATAATAACCAATCTATTCTTGCAAGAGCGCACGCTGAGTGTTTTCTTCTCTCTCTCTCCAGGTAGCGACCATATCATGCCTTAATCAAGATAATAATACGGAATATTGACCAAACCCGCTTGTTATACTGAGCTGGGGAACGTTGGTCCCGCTCCAACTTATAATTGTTATAAGACAGAGCAGGAAATTGGTGAATACCAGATTTCCCGTGCCGCCCAAACGAAGAGAGTGCATGCTGATGCATCATCTTCGGGTGTGTTCATTACAAAGAACCGTTTCTCAGTATCCTCCGCATCCTGGGTATATGATACCGGATCAGGATCCCAGATATGTAATCTGTTACATAGGGCTACAAAAAGTTAGAAAAACTGAGAACGGGTGATAAGTTTCATGAGACAGAAAACGGGGCAAGTGTTGCAGCCAAGTCTGTTGGTCACTGTCACCCTGTATTATCAATACATTGATTCTGAACAAATGCTATTAGATACCGAACCTGATATACAAAATCATATCAGTCTCTTTATTAGTAAAGAAATGATAAAATTTTGTATTGATGGATAATGTTTTGAACATTTCCTATATCAAAAGTTGATCGGTTCAGGCACGTTATCTAAAAGCATTGATGTTCTAAATCAAACTACAGTTCTTAGTATATGGAACACACATAAGAGGAAGAGTTCAGAAATGAACGAATTCTTCTTGAGGTATTGTAGACTAGGTCATATCAATGCGACCCGACTGGCTGAAGTTACATTTAGATGCATATTTAAATCAGTTTGAATTTACATCTTATGAAACTTGCCAGTCATGTCACAGAGATAAGATGACCACAGCTCTGTTTATTGGAAACAGAGAAAGAGTTAGTGAACTCTTAGGATTGATACATGCTGATGTATGAAGGTCCCCTGTCTACACATGCCTAGACCGGTTCTTTATACTTCATTACATTCTCTGATAATCTCTTAAGATTCAGACATATGTTCCTGTTGAGACATAAGTCTGAACCTTTTGAGATATTCACAGAATATAAGTTAGAAGTAGAGAACCAATACGGGTATAAGTATTATGTCCTTTGATGTGATCAAGGAGGAGAATACTTGTGCATAGAATTTCTGCACTATTCTAAAGGAGAATGAGATTCTCTCTCAGCATTACTCCTCCGTATACACCATTGCACGATGGTATAGACGGGGCAGAGCAATCACACCCTATATGATAAGGTGTGCTCTATGATGAGTACTACTGAGTTACCTATTTCCTTTTGGGAGTTATGCGCATGAGAAGCTGCATACCTATTGAATAGGGTTCCAATCAAATCAGTTGCCTACCATTTCATATGTAGTATGGAAAGGGAAGAGCCCATGTCTTAAGCTAGTTAAGATTTGGGGTTGACCGGCCTATGTCTAAAAGCAAAATCTGGACAAGCTCGAGGCAATGTCTGTAATGTAGAACTGGAAAGGTTCCAGCTATACAAACTACAGCAGATGATTTGATAAAACCAAAGAATTCAATAGTTACCAACGAACCTCAGCCTCTCCGCCGATCTAGTAGGGTTCCTCTCCCACCTGAGAGACACTTATGTTTCTCTATGACAGTGGGAGCGAGGATTGCATCATGAGATGATGACCCAACTAGCTTCGAGCTGGCCATCAAGAGTAAGACTCTGTAAGAATGGCTGGTTGTTTATCGATCTGAGATGGAATCCTTATGCACCAACAAAGTATGGACTTTGGCTGCTATATCTGAAGGGTTAAATCCCCATCAGAAGCAAGTATATCTTGAGAAGATTACTTGGTGTACATGGAAAAGTTGAGACTTTCAAAGCTAGACTTGTTAAAAGTTTGCATCATTGACCAGGTGGGGATGATGATGAAACTTTTTCAAGTAGCTATGCTTAAGTCCATCCAGATCCTACTTGCCATGGCTACATACCATGACTACGATATCTGGCGGTTGGGTGTCATGACTGCTTTCTAAATGATGTTTTTGAAGAGAGCGTCTATAAGTACACAGCCAAAGGGCCTCGTAGACAGTGGGAGCAGCGGAAACGTGTGCAAGATGCTTTATAGGATAAAGCAGGTATCGCGGAGTTGGAACATCTGTTTTGATGGATTGGTCAAAGAGTTTGACATCATCAAAATGATAGATGAATCTTGTATAAACAAAAAGGTAGTAGGGAGTATGGTGGCTATCCTCGTAGAGTACGTGGATGACATACTCTTGATAGGGAAGGAGTTTCCTATGCTACGCTCGATCAATCTCCGCTTATCACAATGATTCTCCATATAGGATCAAAATGTGTTACCTACTAAATCCTGGGTTTTGGATTTATGAGATAGATCTAAATGGATATTAGGATTCTCACTAAATGTAGTGAGATGGTATCAGTTGATCCTGGGAAGAATCACTGGAAGTGTTCCAGGGTGATAAAGATGACTGAGTGTCAGTCACAGGCATTGTCTTTACCCTCAGTAAAGGGACGGTATGTTGGAAGAGTTCCAAGCTAAAAACCGTGACATACTAGACGATAAAGGCAGGATACATCGCTGCTTAAGATGCCACCAAAGAGGCTGTTTGGGTGTATATTGGTTCATGAGATGAACTAGGTTCCTACCATTGTGTGACAATGGAAGTGTGGCTTTGGTCCGGGAACCCCGGTCCCATCAGTGATCCAGACATAATCTAAGGCAGTATCACCAGATCATGGAGATGGTTGATCTCTAAGGAGATCGAGGTTAGGAGAGTAGACTCAGAAGATAACACGGCGGATCCACTCACGAAGGCCTATTCCCAGAGAGAGACTTTTAAGGGATGGTTGAGTATGAGATACTACAACCACTGCTATCAGATGGCCCTAGTGCAAGTGGGAGATTGTTAGTTATATGTATGCCCTAGAGGCCATTACTGTACATTGGATGTATATTGTAGTGGATGCTGGGACATATATAGGGAGGACTTTCTTGCTCGACATGATAGTATGCTATCTGGTTGCTCTTTACCTTAACGTGTACATTGATTGTCTCTCTGTTACATGTTGGTAAAGCCCTTAGGATGTGTACTTGACTATCTGGACTATGATGCGGATCATACTAGTGGGGACATGGTAGTCCATAAGTACATCCTTCAAAGTCCCTAGTCGTGGGTGTATCGAGACGGGGCATCGATATACCAGAGTAGACTAGCGTGTACCTTCTCGACCCATACAGATGGGCGATGGATGATCCCATATCCATCGGTGTTTGACATCAGAGGAGATATACGGGTGCTCAGTAGAGACTGGGTACACTGGACGGACTCGCCGAGAACTCCCAGATGGTATTATACCTTACGTCAGATGGCAGTTCTCTGGTGACACTGGTACAGAGTAGTCTGTTGACCCGAGATCGTCATAGAGTCTTGTATGGTACCCACTGTGCTTTGATTTCCACCTTACCACGTCCAAGAGGGCGTGCAAAACGGTGGTTTTTGGGTACAGCCCCGAGTCACATGGAGGCAATGAGCGATAGGAGGGGATTCGTCTCTCCCGGTATAGGGAGTTGATGTTGCGCTGTGTTCGATTGGCTATAACCGGAAATCCCTGGCCAGGGTTGCTGAGATATACTGGTAAGTGTTACCAGTAGTTTCTCGAATTGTTATAGACCTCAAATCGACACGACTTATCGAGCTATTGGGGTCTGACGTTTACCACCCCTAGGCGAGATATGCGACATATCAGACGACGAGACCGGACTGTACGGTAAGTGTTACTGGTTGGATTCACAGGAGTGTGAGCGGGCTTGCTCGTCGATCTTCTGATCGCTCAATACCCGGGTGGCCGTTACATTTAGCAGACCGCTTGTGGCTTGTGGGTGTTTGATATGACCATCACCTGCTGCCGGCGTATTGACGAGTCTTTAGAGTCCTACACAGAGGTTTCCTGGCTCAAGCGAAACGAAATAGGAGCGCATATGAGATATGTGCGGGACCGAGAATGATACCAGTATGTGATACTGTATTTGATTCTCGCGATTTGTGACATTGATCGTTTATATGCAATATAGCCGGGTTATCGGATCAAGTGTTGATTCGATAAGTTGTTACTGTTGATATTAGTCGGTTATATATACGATATGACCGGATCATTGAATCAAGTGTTGATTTAATGATTTAATGCATAATTATATATTTGATATATTACTTTGCATTGACTAGTATCGGTTCACTTTAAAAGGATTTTCTCACTTGATTGTATCATGTTTGATGATGCAAGATTGCTAGGGTTTGTGAAAAGAGTTAAACCTTGGTTAATTAAATGGTTAGGGTTTTATTTCTTATTCATTCATTCATATATCTATTTATTTTGGATTAAAAGAAATGAGAAATGAAAGCATAAGGGTTGCTTTCATTCATGATGCTTCTTGAAGCTTCATGCAACTTTGACCAAAGTGACTCTTTTGTCTTCATCTCCTAAACCCTAACCATTCATTTAACCTTAGTTATTTCTCTACACATTACCATGGTTAATATTATGATAAGAATCATTTTATTATTCTTTTCATAAAACTTATCATAATATTCATCATATTCTTGCTTCTTCTTCTTCTTCTTCATTTGAAGAAAAAGCTTGTCTTCATTAATGGCAAGTTGAGCATATAAGTGAGAAATCCAATTCTAAAGTGAACCCACCTCCTATTTCTTCATCCTCTACCTCTTGCCAAGTAGTATAGGGTGTTTCCTTCACAAGTTTTCTTGACTTGGTGAAGTTGGAGCTTGATCTAGTGATGCCTCGACGTAGATCATCTTCGGCATCGCCGTCGATGACCTAGCCCGCTTTTTCTCCGATGAAGCCGACGCTAGAGCCCAAGATCCGATTTGTACAGCGAGGAGACTTCATCGCGGAGCCATGGAGGTGGAGAACCGGATCTACAAAGGTTATATTTCCATTTACCATTTAGTTAAGTTGTTAACTAGTTTCTTTTTCGCCTAAACTTCTAGCCAACGATCCGTATTAGGGTTTCTCGGCACCGTAATTTTTGAAATTGGCATGGCTGATGCCTTGTGAGACCTCATTAGAGTGCCTAGGAACCCTACAATAAGGAGATCAAGATGGACTCTTGTATACTATCCACGGGCCACATTCGCCAAAATTACATGACAATGAAATGAAGAAGCTACTTACAGGTCCTCACGACCCGTAAAAAAAATACCCGAGTAAGATCCTTATGACTCACGGAGGCGATGAACACTTAGGAATCCTCATGATTTCTAAGGAGAATATGCACCTATGAGATCCTCACGACTCATAGGGAGAAAAACCTTTTTGAGACCCTTACAGCTCACGAAGTTGAAAAAAGCCTTAGGCTACAAGGACCGTAAACTTATCTCCTAAGCCATCAATTCTATGGCCAGGCATAGCTTTGCATTACTTCACCCACGTACATACTTACGTGGGCAAAGTAGTGGGGGGCATTTGTTCCCGCCAAATTTTTTGGCTATGAGCTACTTGTTCTCTTATAAAAAAGGGAGATAAGAAAGAGGAAAAGAATCCTCACAGTTTGACATCACGTATTAAACACGTGGGCGCTTATATGCAAATCATATAAGCGCTGAAAATAAATAACTAAGGGCCAAACTGGCCTCACGTGTTAAACACGTGGGCGCTCATATGCAAAGCATATGAGCACTGAACATAAATAAACCTAAAGGTCAAACAGGCCACACGTGTTAAACAAGTGAGCGCTCATATGCAAAGCATATGGGCGCTGAACATAAATAACCAAAGGCCAAACAGGCTTCATGTGTTAAACACGTGAGCGCTCATATGTAAAACATATGAGCGCTGAATATAAATAACCAAAGGCCAAATAGGCTTCACGTGTTAAACACGTGAGTGCTCATATGCAAAGCATATGAGCGCTGAAAATAAACAAGCTAAAACCCACACTTGGGGTCACGTGTTAAACACGCGAGTTCTCTTGCCGCATTCTTTGGCAGCGCTCACATGCAAATCACGTGAGCGCCCCAATTTAAAATGCTCGCATCTGATAGAATAAAATTCTATGTGATAGAATTAAATTCTATTTAGGAAATAATTTCCCTGATCTTTCTAATATGGAAAGATTTTTCTCTAACAGAGAATCCAGGATTTAAAATCCAATTGTGATAAAATATTACCAAATGAACCATCTGATGGAATAAAATTCTATGTGTGAAATATTTCCTTTGTTTTTCTCAAATTAGAAAGATCTGCTCTGTTAAACAGAAGACACTTAGATTAAGGATCCAACGGTGATTATAAAATCATCCACCGATTATCTGATAAAATAAAATTCTATTTTAGGAAAAATATTTCCTAATCTTATTAAATAAACAAGAAAACTTCTCTGTTAAACAGAGAGCCTTTGGATTAAAAATCCAATGGTGAATAAAATTCACCAAGTGATCTAAGAGATCATTTTGGATCGATTATGAAATCAATCATGATCTCTCAATCAGAGATTTTCTAAACAAGTTGATCTTTTCTCTTCTCCTATAAATTAATAAAGAAGAAAGAAGGGGGAACGAAAGGAGAAAAAAGAGAGAGAATATACAGAGAGAACTTCCTATAAGCTTTTAAAGAATACAGAGAGCCATTGATAGAAAAGGGAATTTAATTCTCAAAGAAGACTTGCCTCGTTGAAACCCTAGGTAAAGAAACACAGAGATCATATTATCTCTCTTCGCCTCTCTAAAGGTTTAACTCTTCATATAAGAACTCAGTTCTTTCTCTGGTTGAGATTTGAGGAAGTAGATGTCCCCACAAGTTGAGAATTTAATTCTCATCGGGAAGATTCTGTTCTGTAGATTCAAAACTTAGGGGAAAAGAACTAAGTTAAAAAGAAAGAACATGAACATATGGGAATTTAATTCCTCCGAAATTAAAGTTTAACCCTACATAAAGAACTTGGTTCTTAGAAAAGTGAAAAAGAACTTAGTTCTTCAATACAAACGATAATGATGGTCTAAGATCTTCAAAACTGAAATCTTGATGATTATCAATGACTAAAAATGTCATTAACAGATATCAATATCTCTAAGAAAACACAAGAACAATTTGGTGACTCGATTAGTGCTTAGCACTATTTTGAAGCCTCACGTGTTTCCCACAAGAAGCGCTTAAAAAACAAATAAAAAGAACACACAAAGCCGCCTTACGTGTTTCTCACATGGGCGCCTAAAGAGCAAACAAAAACTTCTTTGTCAATTAGGCAACCGCCCCAAAAAGAAGCAGTCGCGTGAAATACACGTGAGCTCTATCCAAGTGTTTAGCACTTCTGTAAAAAGAGGGAAACGAAAAAATAATGCCTATCTGTCACGTGCTTCCCACGTGAGTATCATGCAGAGTGTCCAGCACTCCATGATTAGTCAAAAAATGACTAAAAATGCTCACATCAAAACACCTCATGTGTTTCACACGTGAGTACCACAGGACTCTAGTGCTTAGCACTAATCCAACACCCCACATGTTTCATACGTGAGCGTCGTACGTCCCAGTGCTCAGCACTGTTGAGTAATTATAGAAACTCAATCTCAGCCCAAAAATTGACTAAGTTTCCTGAGGTCAAACCTCTTTGTTTTGAAATCAATCGAGCCCATATTCTCTTGATTTCCAAGGTCTCAAATATAACCAAAAATTCTTAAGTCCACAACAACCCTTTCCCCTCAAATACGGGATTTTGTTCAAGGGTATATCTTTCCATACATCTGATATATATCGTTGTAATTCCTCAACGTTTTCAGAGAGGTGATGGGTCCCGACAACCAACAACTCCTTTCCCGTCCCAATTTAATATAAAATTTCGTCAAGATAAGAAATGATATATCCCACATTGATGCACTTCTAAATTGATATGCACACCTCAAATCGGATCGCACCCTAAATTGGACACATTCCATGTCACCATCGTTCACTCCGCCACGTAACAAATACACGTGCGCGCAAGATGGACATTGGACCGAAATGTCCTTAAACTAACATTCGTCCCCAAAATGGGAATAATGGATCGAAATGTTCTTAAACTAACATTCGCCCCCAAACACGGCGATAATGGACCGAAATGTCCTTAAACTAAAACTCTACCCCAAACATGGCGATAATGGACCGCGGTGTCCTTAAACTAAAATAATTGAGCCTAAACGCTCATACATTTTGAGTCGATCTTAATCTCAAACCAGATTAACGATCCTTAAATCAACCCAAACCCAAACCTAAAAATATACGGATTTGGACTAATCCGCGTCCTACGGGCGACGACATAAGCTAGTCTTCATATACAATCCATGGGTAATCAAAACAAACAAAAACACACACACGACACGAAGTGAACTATAGGAGTAGGAGAAAATGGTTATCGCGATGTGGTAATATAATTAACAGCAGGGGCTTGCGCCTGTAAGGAAGAGCATCCCCATAATTAAAAACCCCTCACAAACGAGGGGAATCTGATGAAGTCGCGCTACAACGGCCGCATCCGTCCAAACCTCCGATATATAGTTTCATAAATCAACTTGGCATTTTCGGAGAGCTGGACAGATAAATCCAAATAGTATCTGCCCCCAGAATTCATGCCAGACGTCCCAACGTCCCGGTCCGTCTTCCGGCGGTGTAATTAATGGATGAATATTTAGAAATGACTCTTTTATCTTTTAATTGTTTAAAACTAGAGAGATAGCGATGAATGTGAATTATGGTTCTTGGAGGGAATTAGGGTTTCCCACTACTGACCCTTGTCCTTCCATTGATCTCTATTTATCTCAAGCCTTTAACAAAACAATTATTAACTAATCTCAAATCGTGGTCGTGACTATCATTAATTTATAGCGCGTCCGATAAGAGGGTTAACATTTATTTTGCTAAGATTTGTAAACATTAAAATATCAAAAAAGTTGTGCGATATTTCATCCATTATTCTACCCTATCCTACAAACCCTAGCAAGTAAGAAATTACTCGCTCATGGTTAGTAGCGATTTAAAAGAAAGGTTGAATATGAATGAAACCATAATTAAAAGTGCAGAAAAGTAATACGGAAAATTAACGCGGAAAAGTAAATGCAAAAAGAATTAAAACAAAAACTACATTATTAATCAACTATTACATTATAACTTTTCTCCTTTAAAAGTAGATTACAAGAACCCTAGTTTCGCTCGTAGATCTCCCTTTTTATGGAGGTGGATGAATAGATGATTAGATGATATGATACTTGAATGTACAGATCTTGGTCCTTTATATAGTCTGTGAAAGTACAAACCCTAGATGCTATACTATAGTAGGTGAAGTTAAGATCATGCCCCCAAAATTCCACATCCAACGGCCCCCATTAGACCGCGGTTCCACCGCCCTTGTCCCTGTTTAACCGCGGATCCACCGCCTCCTAGTGGGATTGGGAATTGGGATTTTTTCTGACTTTTTTTCTCGATATTTTGATATCCTTTTGATATATATATATATATATATATATATATATATATTCTGAAAATATTGCCCTTAGTCTCTGCCGTTGCTAGATTCCTCAATTTGCTTCTAATATTTGGAAAATTTGGTTCGATATTCCGATTTGACTTGGATCTTCTACTTAAATTTCAGACCTAAGCTAATACCTGCACAATATCTCAAATCAAATTATTGGTAGCATTTGGTATTTTTGAGATATTATTCCAACCATTTATATGATATAATATCTTAAGAATATTAATTAGGAATATTTGATATGATTTGCATATTTTAATTACTAATATTTCTTTTTAATATTATATGCATATATTTTCCCTGATTATATAAAGAAACATATGATAATAATCTTTTTACAAATAAACCCATATATATTCTTTATTTACATTTAACACCTTTTATTATTTAATAATAGTAGGGAAAATGTTCATACAAATGTGCAATATTTTTGACTAATCACCAACCCTACGGCCAGTTCCCAAATTGACTACCGTATACAATCCACGGGCATAAACAAGCTAAATCACACCCATGCCCCACCGTAATCACCAGCCCCATGGTTGGTCTCCGCCCTTGGAATTATTCTATATTTGGGAAGACCCACTCATGTGTCCTCACGATACATGAGGAGAACAAAGCTTGGGAGATTCTCTCGACCCATAAGAAAACATCTTCGTGGGATCCTTATGACTCCTAAGGAGAAAATACACTTAGGGGTCCTCACAACTCCTAAGGAGAAAATACACCTACGAGATCCTTTCGACTTGTAAGGAGAAAATGCTTTTATGAGACCCTTACGGCTCATAAAATTGAAAAGTCTTAGGTGACGGGGACCTAAACCTGTCTTTTAAGCCATCGCTATCCAACAGGCAAAGGCAAACGATGAATTTCTGCTGGCACTTGTGCTCCAGTGTTAGCAACGCTGATACCAACCCCAACCCGAAAATTCCAAACCTTCGATCCAATAAACCCCTAAGTCGTTAAACTAGGAACAGACGACCTCTAAGTCGTTAAACTGGGAATAGATGACCCCTAAGTCGTTAAACTAGGAACGAGAGAAATCCCTTCACGGCAAATGATGATTTGCTCCTGGTACTATATTTCAGTGTAGCGATACTGACGCCAAACCAAAACCAAAATCCTCAAATTCTCTCATGGCAAATGATGATTCGCTCTTGGTACCATATTCCAATGTAGTGATACTGACGCCAAACAAAAACCCAAATTCCAAATCCCATGCTCAAAAGCCCCGCTTGACGGATAAGAAACTCTCAAATAAAATCAAATTGACAAGTCAACCAATGACCTCCCCGTCGGAATCAAGCTCCACCTCAAAATAAGTCAACCAATAATCTCTGCATCGGAACAATACTTCGTCTCAGAAGATATGCCCCATGTCGGAATCATGTTTCGCCTCGGAGTATTTGTCTTCCCTGTCGAAACTATACTTCGCCTTGGAATCAACCTCTGTATCGAAACTGTGCTTCATTCAGAATGTCTACTTCTGCATCGGAACTATACTTCTTTCATAATGTCTACCTCTGTGTCAGAACCATGCTTCATCTCAGAATATGCCCCGTGTCGAAATCATGCTTCGCCTCAGAGTATTTTCCTTTCCTGTCGGAATTATGCTTCACCTTGGAATCAAGCTCTGCATCGGAACTATGCTTCGTTCAGAATGTCTACCTCTGCATCGGAACTATGCTTCATTCAGAATGTCTACCTCTGTGTCGGAACCATGCTTCGTATTAGAATATACCCTGCATCGAAATCATGCTTCGCCTTAGAGTGTCTGCCTTCCTTGTCGGAATTACGCTTCGACTTGGAATCAACCACTGCATCGGAACTACGCTTCGTTCAAAATGTCTACCTCTGCGTTGGAACCATACTTTTTCTCAGAATATGCCTCGTGTCGGAATCGTGCTTCGCCTTGGAGTCTCTGCCTTTCCTGTTGGAATTATGCTTCGCCTTAGAATCAACCTCTGCATCGGAACTACGTTTCGTTCAGAATGTCTACCTCTGTGGCGAAATTATGTTTCATCTCAGAATATACCCTGTGTCGAAATCATTGTTTACCGCCGAAATCCAGGAAAGATAAACGTCTTGCCTGCATTTGGAGGCAGATACTATTTGGTTTTATCCGTCCACCTCTCCGAAGATGCCAAGTTGATTTATGGCACCTTGTATCGGAGGTCTAGACAGATGCGGTCGTTGTAGCATACTTCATCAAATTCCCCCTCGTTTGCGAGGGGGTTTTGATTGTAGGGACGCTCTTCCCTGCAGGCGCAAGCCCCTGCAGTTAATTACGTTACCACATAGCGATAACCACTTTCTCCTGCTCTAGAAGGTCATTTCATGTCGTGTGTGTTTGTTTTATTTTTGGTTGCCCGTGGATTGTATACGGAGACTAATTTGTGTTGTCGCCCGTAGGGCATGGATTAGCCCAAATTCGTATTTTCTTAGATTTGGGTTTAGTTTGATTTAAGAATCGTTAACCTTATTTGAGATTAAGATCGACTTAAATATTTGTTAAGGATACGTTAATCCGATATTGGACTAAAATCTACTTAACGGGGGTTCAGGATCATTTTTGATCCAACGAAAGAGTATTTGGGCACTATCATTTTAGTTTCAGGACGTTGCGGTCCACAGCTAGTTTAAGGACATTACGGTCCATTAGGGTATGCTCATGGGTTTGAGAGTGCATCCTAGAACTGTTGGTTGTTGGGACCCTACACCTCTCTAACATCATTGAAGAATTACAACGACATGTATCAGAGGTGTAGAGAGATGTACCCTTGAACCAAACTCCAGATTGAAGGGAGAGATGATGGTGGAATGAACGCAATTTTAGATACCATATGTTAGGACATCATTTGGAATTAAGATCGATTTAGGGAGACCTGAGCATAGGCAGACTCAGTTGAAAAAGGGTTTTGGCCTCGGGAGACTTGGCTATGTTTAGGTTAAGGTCGACTTCTCATAGTGTTAAACACTAACATTTGATTGGCGCTCACATGCTCCCACGTGATGCTCTAAAGCAGTGTTAAACACTTAAATCTTGAAGCCATCATGTGTGGGCATGTGAGGCGCCCCCAAGTTGAGCACTGCCTCCCTTGAATTTATCCTCCTGTTCTTTCCTAGGTGCTAAGCACTATCGGGGGGTCACGTGGGATCACGTGAGGCGCCCCAAAATAGGAACTATCTTTGGGTTTTATGCCCCTTTTTTTATAAGTGCTAAGCACTTGTCTTAAGGGGTCACGTGGGAACACGTGAGTCAATCTCGGTCGTTTTTTATGCAGGGTTAAACCCAAGTTTTGTCAGAGGAATTAAATTCCTATATCTTTTGGAAGAATTAAATTCTTCAAATTTAGTTCTTTCCTCTATGTTTTGGGACTGCATAAAAGAATTTCTGTCACGACCCGAAAATATTAGCTCGCGACTGGCACTTAAATCACGCCATGTCTACAGACGTAACGTAATTCAAGTAAGCCGAAGCCCAGAAATCTAAACCTTTTTATGAAAATAGAAGAGGTGAAGTTTTAAAATAAAGGTATGATGAAATCAAAAGTTTTCTTAAATACATAGATAGTGGAACATGAAAAATGCAAGTGGATTTTACTAGTTGAAAAACATGTTTCGTCTTTTAAAAATTTGGGCATCACCTCCCTTGTATATTTTGATCCAAAACCATATATACATAACAACAATAATGGCATCCCCAAGCGGGAGCTAGCTCTTCGCTAATTGGCAGAAACACAACCACGCAAGATAGAATATATGTATACGACGCCCAACGGCGAAGATCAACACAAAGAATAATGTAAAGCAAGACATCAAACCCACCAAGCGAACATATAACCCATCGCTCTAAGTATCGCAACTACAAATCTTGCTAAGTCTTACTACTTATACAAATACTAGTTTCTGATTGATGGAGTTAACTAGATACGACAGGAATAATAAATACAAGGGTGGCACGATCCAATATGTACCACCTACCAAAGTAAATCACCCGGATGCAAGCTGTGTGCCGGCGATGCCGCTACTGATCCATGGGGTCAACCTGCAAGAATTGTGGCACAACGGGGTGAGTTGCCAACTCGTGAGTAGAAAACATAATCAGGTAGAAATCGAATAAAACAACGAATCCTAGGTCAACTGTATCATAAAGGTAATACTATGATATCTAGGGTGACCGTATCTGCATATGTGCCAACAATATAATCAATGCCTATCAGCATGGGGATAACATCTACGTGTCCATCAATGACACAACAACATCATGCATGTAAATATCATGAAAGCATATGCATGTAAATATAAGGATATCAATCAACGTGTGTCCATCAACGACACATCAAAATCATGGAACCTGAGTGTCCAAAATCGACGCTCGAAACATCATGAAACCCGTGTCCAACATCGACACGTAAATCCTCATATCTCGGGCTCCGTCAGTCCGGATCAGCCCACGGGCTCCGTCAGTCAGGATCGGCCCATATCATCTCACGACTCCGGTCGGTATCCTCCGGATAACCGCTGAGCCCAATACTATCACCGGTAGGTAGTGCTCCCCTGCCAGGCTCACCGCTGAGCCCAATAATATTAATTAAATGAAATTGTGTCATGGTTGGGTTTTTGTTGACTTGTTGACCATGGTTGACTTGTTGACCATGGTTGAAGGTTTGACCATCATCATTACATATCAAAGATGCTTTTTGATTCTAGCAAAACCATTTAAAGAATGTAATGATAATGGTCATTCCAAACCATCCATGAACTATTTCATTTTTATTATTATTGTTAATTTGATAATTGCTTTTCTTTTTGTTATGGTTGTAAAAAGAAAAGAGAGCTCATTCTATCATAACACTTCTCTCTCCTCACTTCTTCTTCTTCCTCCTCTAGTTCAAGGAGAATCCTTCTCATGTGTTGAGAATCCCTCTCCTTGAGACAAAAACACCCCAAAGACACTCTCTACTCACTCTAGGGTTAGAGGTTTAGCAAGCCGAAGATCCTAGTTCACTCAAAGTTCGAGAAAGAGCCCGAAGATTGAACCCTCAGGTGGATCCATCTTTGACGGAAGAAGGCAACGAGGAAAGCACCATCAACCCCTACAAAGGTTTCAAGAAGAAGGAGTTCAAGTTAGGTATAACCTTTTATCCGAGTAGCTAACTCTCTTTAGCATGATAGCTAGTTTAGTTTAGAAAAGATCCCGACTTTGTTAGTCCATGTTGCCCCATGCGCTAAAAATTTGATTTTTATACCGTTTCCGCCTCCCCGCAAGAACCGGGGGTCACAACGTGGACTTACAGTGGTATCAGAGCCTAACTAAACTTAAACTAGCTTAGTAGTAAAGTGTATGGAAGTTCGAACGGAAAAATCGCAAACAAAAACCGGAGAAACAAAACCCTAACTTTCTGTTGAAATTTTTTGTGCTCGAAAGTGAAAAAGTTTTACTCCTAAAATCGGCTCAGGGTTTTGTGAGAACACCCACGAAAAACGATCCCCTGATTCCCTCAAACCGCCGCGGTTCCGCGGCAATAGGTATGCATTCGCCGCGGAACCGCCGCCGTTTAGGCTCCTCTCGTGATCGGGTTTTGTGCAGTGTTCTTCTGGTAGGGTTTTGGGATTTTTCAGATGGGTTATTTGTGCCCAGATTTTCCAGAAAAGAAATTTGTTTTTGGGGGCCTATAAATCCGTATTTTTATCGAACTTCACTGCATTTTGACTACAATGGTTATATCTGTGATGTTTACATGTATTGAACGTCGGCTAATCGCTATATGTCGATTAGTCGGGGTTATACATATCTGTGATCTATGTTTGTTGATGGTATGTGTATATGAATGGATTGGATTGTCGCGGGTGAATAGCCGGGATGGATATGAGATGAGTGTTGTTTTTCTTTCATTCATTTGTAATAGGTAAATTGATGTAATATTATTATTTGTATGGCCGCACAACCGGATCGGGGTTGTAGCCGTCATTGTATAATTCTTTTTACTGTTTTTGCTCCTAGGATAGACCCATGGAGGGGTGCACAAACTACCGGGTACTTGGCGAGTAGTTTGCCGCACCCGTAGGGGTCTTGGGTGGGTTATTGGCTATTCACCGCGACCGTGTAATCCGCTTTTCATTGCAGGCTCGAACGGATTGCGGATTCCTAGTATATCCAATGTATTCATCTGTGATCTGTAATGTCTATCATTGCTATATATTTATAACTATTTAGGCGTTGCTTATGTTTTGCAGCCGCGCTAGCCCAGCCCCCGCTCTGTCGTTAGTTAAGTAACCTAACGGGTAATGACGGGGCCCCGTGGCGAATGCGAATGGCATAAGCGTACGTCATATTTTGGTTGTTTTCTGCAATGGTAGGATTAAATGATGGGACGCATTAAAAGAACTAATGCAAGAATATCACGCATTAAAAGAACTAATGCAAGATAATAAACCAAGTTAAAGTCGTTGGAACACTTTCGAAAAACCACTCGGTTCTTTTCAAAACTAACTTTTAAATGCGGAGCTTGAGCCACTCCTTTTAAAAGCTATCTCGTTCCATCGATTATATCAAGTTCACTACGTTCACGGTTTCGCCAAAACCATTCGTAGCCCTCCATCATTTCAGTTAAATATTCGGTAGTATTCAAGCTATGTATTTGACCTCACGCCAAGGCATAGTGATTGGTAGCTACCGGATATTTATCTGTTGCATAGATAAAATGCGTTGTTTTGGGACAGCCGTACTGCCATTTTGGCCTACGTCAAGGGTAGGTACGGGTGGGTTCAAATCAACCAGGATAATGATGGGAAGAACTTGACATGTGACTTATGACATTTTGACCTCACGCCAAGGTCATAAAGGCATGGGGCAAAAATCCACATCGGGAGTTTCATAAGTACTGAAACTTGCTAGATTTGCATACCATTTGGAGTGTGGTGATTCTGGTAGGATTCCTTCAATTTCGTCATGCGATGATATTTGGATCCCGATCCTACTGTGAGTATATGCTACTCCTCGGGAAATTTCTCACTAAACGATCAATGCTATAAACCAAGTAGGTGTCTAGAAAGGTGTTAGCGGGGCTATGCCCCCAGGGAAAAGAGGTTCTTAAATTAAGGAACTTCGCGAAAGCGTTGGAAAACCTCCCTCGAAGTACCGACACTGGCCTGGCTGAACGGTTAAGCAAGTATTGTGCGGTGGGATTGATCTCGACTAATTCTTCCTTTATGGTTTGAGGAGGGATTCGAGAGACAGTGGGAGCCATCCTGTTTAGACAAATTAAAAACCACTCTAAACTTGCAAGAGCATCGTGCTAAAGTGTTTCTTCTCTCTCTCCTAATTGCAGCGACCAATTGACATGACTGGACTTAAGTTACTTCTAGATAAAAACATACTGACAGGGCCAAACTACAAAGATTGGCTCAGGAATGTCAAAATGGCAATCACTTATGACAAGCTGGGGTATCTTCTTACCACCAAAGCTCCCCCCGTCCCAGGTCCCACCTCCAGCGTCGCGGATAAGGAAATCCGTAAGACTTGGGAGATTGATTGCGCGAAGGCCAAGTGCCTCGTGCTTGCCTCTATGGACAACGAACACCAGAGGAGGCACGAGAATATGGACCTGGAATCTATATTTCTTCATACAAAAGAACTGTATGGAGAGCAGTCTCGTATCGCAAGATACGAAGTGTCGAAGAAGTTATTTTCGGCAAAATTGGCCGTCGGATCATCGGTAGCGGACCACGTGCTTAAGATGATTGGCTACATTGAGGAGCTCGCGGAACTTGGGACCACGTTGGAAAGTGAACTCTATAAGGACTTAATTCTCCAGTCCCTTCCATCCACTTACGCCCAGTTTATACTGAACTTCAACTTACAAGAAAAGGAAGTTGAACTTTCAGAACTCCTCAACATGCTGAGGAGCGCAGAGGGCACCCTACAGAAAGGTAGGGAAACTCCCGCTTTGTTTGTAGGAGGATCTTCTTCTTCTAGGTCCAAGGCGAAAGCCAAGGGAAAGAGGAAGAAAGCCCCCGCCAAACCAAGGGGCGGTGTTAGTAAAGTGGGTACGAAGGGAAAGGAAAAGGCAACAAAGATAGAGGGAAAGCTTGTGGGAAAGGAAGAATGCTTCTATTGTCATAAGAGTGGACACTGGAAGAAAGATTGCAGGGCTTGGAAGGCCAGGACACAGGAACTGAAGCAGGTTGCGGCTTCAGCTTCAGGTGTGTATGTTATTGAAAACTGTCTTTCTATAAACTCTACTTCCTGGGTATTGGATACCGGATCAGGATCTCATATCTGTAATTCTTTGCAGGCGTTGAGAAACCGTAGGTTTTTGAAGGCAGGTGACATGACCCTCAGAGTTGCGAACGGAGCTAGCATGGATGCTAAGGCCGTGGGGGACTATCGCCTGGGAATGTCAGATGGGCATGTTTTGGTTTTGCGTAATTGCTTTTTTGTACCCAACGCAACTTGTAATATCATTTCTGTATCTTTGGTTTCTAAAGAAGGTTATGAATTTGCGTTTGTAAGTAATGTTGTAAACATTCACCTTAATCAAGTTCTGATTGGGTCAGGTACACTGAGCAATGGTATATACGTCTTAAACCAACCACAGATTTTCAATGTCCAGAATACACACAAAAGAAAGTCTCCAGATATCAATCAGGCTTTCTTATGGCATTGTAGACTGGGTCACATCAATGAGACACGGTTGACTAAGTTACATAAAGAAGGATACTTGGATCCGTTCGAGTATCAGTCTTATGCCACTTGTCAATTCTGTCTCAAAGGAAAGATGACAAAGACTCCGTTCACTGGACACGGAGTAAGAGCAAGCGAGCTCTTGGGACTCGTACACAGCGACGTGTGCGGTCCAATGTCTACACATGCGCGAAGCGGTTTTTCTTACTTCATTACTTTTACGGATGATTTTTCAAGGTTCGGACATGTCTTCTTAATGAAACATAAATCCGAAGCCTTTGGAAAATTCCAGGAATATAAGAATGAGGTAGAAAAACAAACCGGCAAAAGTATCAAGATTCTAAGATCGGATCGAGGTGGTGAATACTTGAGTGCCGAGTTCCTGGACTACTTAAAAGAGAATGGAATTCTGTCTCAGCTTACTCCTCCATACACTCCGCAACATAACGGTGTATCGGAGAGACGGAACCGCACCCTATTGGATATGGTACGGTCCATGATGAGTAACGCTGAGTTACCGCGATCATTCTGGGGATATGCGCTAGAATCAGCCGCATACCTTTTGAACCGAGTTCCCACTAAGACTGTGCCTACCACACCATATGAGTTATGGAGTGGGAAGAAACCCTATCTTCAATATCTGAAGATCTGGGGATGTCCAGCTTTTGTCAAAAAGCAGCATGCGGACAAACTCGAGGCACGCTCAGTACTGTGCAAGTTTGTGGGATACCCAAAGAACACCAGGGGGTATCTTTTCTACTACGCAGAGGAACAAAAAGTCCTTGTTTCTCGTAATGCCCACTTTCTAGAACACCAGTTCTTAGAAAAGGAAATTAGTGGGAGCGCAGTAGAACTGGAAGAAATTCCAGAACCTCAGACTATTACTGAAAGCTTAGTGGAACCAGAGGGTTCGAAAGAACAGGACATTCCTACGCCACTCCGCAGGAGTAGTAGGCAGTCTCATCCGCCCGAGAGATACTACGATTTTCTCATAGACGGGGATAGAGAGGATTGCATCATAGATTATGATGAGCCTACTAGCTTCCAGCAGGCCGTTCAGAGCGTTGACTCGGTAAAATGGATGGATGCAATGCGGACCGAAATGGAGTCTATGTACACCAACAAAGTATGGACGTTGGACATAACTCCAGACGGGGTAAAACCCGTAGGATGCAAGTGGATCTTCAAAAGGAAGATTGGTGTAGATGGACAGGTTGAGACCTATAAAGCTAGACTTGTAGCAAAGGGTTTCCGTCAAAGACCTGGTTTGGACTATGATGAAACCTTTTCTCCAGTGGCTATGCTGAAATCCATTCGAATCCTTCTTGCCATTGCTGCCTTCCACGATTATGAGATTTGGAAAATGGACGTAAAAACCGCTTTTCCAAATGGAAATTTAGAGGAGTGTGTCTATATGGACCAGCTAGAGGGTTTCATTCAGAGTGGGAGCAGCGGAAAGGTGTGCAAGTTGCTTAAGTCCATCTATGGACTAAAGCAGGCATCGCGGAGTTGGAACATCTGTTTTGATGAGACGGTCAAGGAATTTGGCTTTATCAAAAACCCAGATGAACCATGCATCTATAGTAGATTTGTAGCGAGAACTGTAGCATTCCTCGTTTTATACGTGGATGACATACTCTTAATAGGAAATGACATTCCTATGCTACAATCTGTCAAGGGGTTCTTGTCACACAGGTTCTCCATGAAAGACCTGGGTGATGCCTCCTACATCCTGGGGATCCGGATCCATCGTGATAGATCCAAGAGGATATTAGGACTTTCTCAGTCCAGGTACATCGACACCATACTGAAAAGATTCAGTATGGAAGATTCCAAGCGCGGTAACCTACCGGCTTGTCATGGGATCGCCCTCTCTAAAGAGATGTCCCCCAAGACTGATTTGGAGAGGGATCGCATGTCATTATACCCTACGCTTCTGCCGTAGGCTCTATAATGTATGCGATGTTGTGTACCAGACCGGATGTAGCTTATGCACTGAGTGTGGTAAGCCGGTATCAGTCAAACCCTGGGGAGAAACACTGGATAGCAGTAAAGAACATTCTCAAGTACCTGAGAAGGACTAAGGAGATGTTCTTGGTGTATGGCGGAAAAGACCTCCAGATCGAGGCCTTTGCTGACTCCAGCTTCCAGAGTGACAAGGATGATTCCAAGTCCATGTCGGGTTTTGTCTTTACCCTCAATGGAGGGGCGGTGTGTTAGAAGAGTTCCAAACAGGAAACCGTTGCAGACTCGACGATGGAAGCGGAATACATAGCTGCATCTGATGCCACAAAAGAAGCTGTCTGGATGAGGAAGTTCTTGAAAGAACTTCAGGTGGTTCCGTCCATTGTTGACCCAATACCTCTGTATTGCGACAACAACGGGGCTATAGCTTTAGCGAAGGAACCCAGGTCCCATCAGAGATCCAGACACATCTTGAGGCGGTATCACCTGATCAGGGAGATCGTGGATCGCAAGGAGATCGAGGTTCGGAGGGTTGCTTCAGAAGAAAACACTGCAGATCCATTCACCAAGGCACTGCCCCAGACTCAGTTCGAGCGGCTGATCGAGATGATAGGTCTTCGATACGCCAGTACATGGCCTTAGTGCAAGTGGGAGATTGTTAGTGTATATGCCCTAGAGGCCATTACTGTATCATACTAGTTTGTATATTACTTAATGGAAGCTTGGGATATTCACCTTGAATAAACAATCTTGCTCAATATAGTAGTATGCTACTTGGTTTGTTTCTACTTCAATGTGTACATGTGTTTATTTTAGTATATCACCTATACGCATTAGTGGAGCCTTTAGGATCTTTGCTTGATTACCAGCGTTGTGATGGCAGTCACACTAGTGGGGGCTGGGTAATCTATAAGCACATCCTTATACAGGTCCCTAGTCACAGGACTATCGAGACAGGGCATCGATACTCCGTAGTAGACTAGCGTATGCGCTTCTCATCCCAGTGTGGGAGATGGTCTGTCCCACAGCCATCAGTACGTCGTACTGGAGATAGTATACGGGTGCTCGTTGGGTTACGAGTATACTGGACAGGACTCGTCGGGAACTGACAGGTTGGTATTATAGCTATCGTCAGTTATCAGTTCCCAGGTGACATGAGTACAGCTTAGTCCGCTGACTTGACACTGGCACCTCGCCTCGAGTGTGTTCCCACTGCACTTTGATCACTACCCTACCACGGCTCAAAGGAGTCGTGCAAACAGGTAATGGTTGGGTGCAGTCCCGAAGCACTTGGAGGCAGTGACGGTTAGACAGGATTCGTCTCTCCCGGTATTGGGGGTTGACATCGCGCTGTGTCTAGGAGAGCCATTACACGAGTAGTCCCTGGCCAGGGCAAGCGAGATATACTGGTAGGCTTCCAGTGCTATCTCAGGGTGTTTTGGGCTTCACTCCGACACGACTTGTACCGCTATTAGGGGACTGACGTTTACCGCCCCCTAGGCCCGACATGCGATGTATCAGACGAACAGACCGGACTGTACGGAGACTGTCACATTCAGACTCAGTGGGAGTTCAGATGGGGTTCACCTCATCAGTCTTCTTATCGACGTCTACCTGGGGATCGTTACGCACAGCTAGTGCCGCTTGCGGTCTGTGGTTAAACCCACTGCCAGCGTAGTGTCGAGTCTTTAGAGTCCCACACAGAGGTTTATTCGCCTCTGGGCAAAACAGAGTAGAGGTCGCATGGTTTTGCGACAGGGTTCGTTCTCATCCGCGCACTTGTGCACGTTTGGAGTCCGGACAGATATTACTAGTAGGCTCTGGTTTGAGCCAGATACTGGTATATGTTTTGGGGTTGATTTTATCTCTTGGTATTCATGTTCCTCGGAACAAGAATGCGGGTGTGTATGCACAGTTGTTTGAGGCGGAGGAAGAGGATTTTCATTAGGGTTTCGGAACGGGTGCGTATGCACATTTGACAGTCGTCTTTTTCCAAACCCTAATGGAATTATGATATATCAATTAATAATATTAATTAAATGAAATTGTGTCATAGTTGGGTTTTTGTTGACTTGTTGACCATGGTTGACTTGTTGACCATGGTTGAAGGTTTGACCATCATCATTACATATCAAAGATGCTTTTTGATTCTAGCAAAACCATTTAAAGAATGTAATGATAATGGTCATTCCAAACCATCCATCAACTATTTCATTTTTATTATTATTGTTAATTTGATAATTGCTTTTCTTTTTGTTATGGTTGTAAAAAGAAAAGAGAGCTCATTCTATCATAACACTTCTCTCTCCTCACTTCTTCTTCTTCCTCCTCTAGTTCAAGGAGAATCCTTCTCATGTGTTGAGAATCCCTCTCCTTGAGACAAAAACACCCCAAAGACACTTTCTACTCACTCTAGGGTTAGAGGTTTAGCAAGCCGAAGATCCTAGCTCACTCAAAGTTCGAGAAAGAGCCCGAAGGTTGAACCCTCATGGATCCATCTTTGACGGAAGAAGGCAACGAGGAAAGCACCATCAACCCCTACAAAGGTTTCAAGAAGAAGGAGTTTAAGTTAGGTATAACCTTTTATCCGAGTAGCTAACTCTCTTTAGCATGATAGCTAGTTTAGTTTAGAAAAGATCCCGACTTTGTTAGTCCATGTTGTCCCATGCGCTAAAAATTTGATTTTTATACCGTTTCCGCCTCCCCGCAAGAACCGGGGGTCGCAACGTGGACTTACAGCATTTACGCTTCGCAACCTTATATATCACTTCGAGACATCCTTATCAATCGTATCATTTCATACTAAATCTTTAATCACATCCGTGGGTTCCTAATATCGGTTTCCATTTATTAATTGCGGGAGTGCTATACGCCATCCACCCGACTTCTCCCGTAGATATAAATCTACTCACCTGCGGAATTCCTTGTTCAGTCGTAGTCGATGTGCTTCGTCGTCTCGGAATCCACGTGAAGGTACCTATAATAAATACACAATCGCAAATGCTATTAAAATCGAGTCCGAAAAACCAATACGGCACACGGTGCGCTCATAGGTTAGAATCTATAGCCTACGCATGCAAAAACAACCAAACAACCCTCGTCGTTGACGTACAAATATCCAATGACCAAATACAATATCAAATCTCAAAACCAATAATCCCAATATCGGAAAACATATCCAAAACCAACCTAATATGCTCCCAGATTTATCTCAGGTTAAATAGAGACAAAACTAGCAAGTATAGGGAGTTGCTTATAGGGATTAGGGGCTACAGTCAAAAACCCAATCCCAAACACCACCAGAAATCCGGCGACATCGCCTAGATTTCCGAGCTCGCCGGCCATAATAAGGAGGAAGGTCTCGTATTTGGGTAGTGGTCTCCTGTTCATTTATCTAGGTCACTGGACTTATTGGATTTTCTCAGAAATGTCCCAGGTTGCTCTAGATACCCTGTAGGCCAACATAGCTTCACAAAACCGACAAGGGGAAATTCCTAAGTCCATATTTTGGTTTCCATTCCGTGTTCTAGTCCATAAAAGACATCTCTCAGGTCTTGCAACACTCACTACTCATCACAAATCCACACAATCACCCCAAACCCTCTCTTGAATTTTTTCAAGATCACTAAACCTCACTAAACCAATTCTAAACTAAAATAGAAACTAAAGCAACTAAATTACTAAGCTAATGGTGTAGGAAATACCTCATTTGGAAACTCAAGAATTTTCTTGAGTTGCTCAAAGTCTTCAAAATCTAACTTTGATTGGTCCAAAATATTGAGGATGAAGTGGGGATCAACTTTTGAAGGGAGTATAGGGTTTTGGTGAGAATTTGGAGATGGAACATGAGGGTAGAGGTGAGGGGAGCTTGAAGATAAAGAAGATGAAGAATAACAAATGGAGAAATGTGAAGAGGGGGCAGCCCACTCTCTCTCTCTCTCCCCTTTATCATCACTCTCTCTTATTCTCACCCTCTCACAACCCATGCCTCCCTCTCTCTCTTCAATAATTCACTATTTTCCCATTTTTCTCTAAAAGCCAAATATCAACAAATACCAATGACACAACATGCAACCAAATGCAACATGTCATGGTGCACTAACCATGAAAAATATAGAAACACGGATTAGGCTTAATCGCGATTAGTAGTGCACTAATCAATTTTTATTCAAACTGCATATATTTAATTATAAAAATACCAAATCCGATAAATATATATTTAAATGAATAAATCATTTTAATCTCCAATTATTTCACAAATATTGGTATATATTTATACTATTTTACGAAAACCCCAATTTCGCAAATCGGGTAGTTTTCGCGAAATATATTATTTTAATATTAAATTCCAAAAATAATATTTTATATTTTTTGAAATATTATAATTTCCACGATGAGAATTTAATTCTCAACTTGTGGGGAAATCTGCTTCTGCAGACCTCAAGCAGGGGAAGAACTAAGTTCTTTTTTTTTGAAGAGTTAAACTCTTGTAAGAGGAGATAAAATGATCTCTAGGTATTCTTCTTTACCTAGGGTTTCTTTCCTTTAAAGAGAACTCTTCTTCCTTTTTTTCTCGAATCCTATGGGGGGTCTCGTCTGTTTCTCTTTTCAGTCTCGAGTCCTTTATATAGTAGAGGCAAGTTTGTTGATTTAGCTAAGAAAATATCTCATTGAGAGATTTTTTAATTGATTCAGGGATTTTATCCGCCGTTGGATTTTTGATTCAGGGACTTCTGTTTTACAGAAGACATTTTTCTTGTTTTTAACAAGATTGGGAAAATATTTTCCCATACAGAGCTTATTCTGTAGCTTGGTGATTTTTAATCACCATTAGATCTTTAATCCAACGGTGCTCTATTTTACAGAGCACAATCTTTCTTATTTAGAAAGATTAGAGAAATATTTTCCCATACAGAGCTTATCGTATAGCTTGGTGATTTTTAATCACCATTAGATTTTTAATCCAACGGTGCTCTGCTTTACAGAGCGTAATCTTACTTGTTTAGAAAGATTCAAGGAAATATTTTCCAAATAGGGTTTTGATCTCCCTTATTTAGAATTTAATTCTATCGGCTCAGAAAGCATTAGGAACCCTCACGTGTAGCACGTGACCCATAGCATTAGACCGAATTTTCTTATATGCAACAGTCCCAGAGAAAAGCATCACGTGTTGGCACGTGAGCTTTTCTGGCTTGTTTTTAAGAAGGCGTCTATATATTTTGTATATAGATGCTCACATGCCTTCATATAAGGCTCAATTTCAGCCTTATTTGTTGAGTGCAATGCTTATAATGTTTGCTCCAAGACGCATCACGTGTGGGCACGTGATGCTCCATTTGGGGAATTTTTCTCATCGCTTTTTGGTTCATTATTTATTTTTTATAAGGGAACAATCATACTTCTCCACGTAGTATCTGCCTTCCCTGTCAGAATATGCTTCGACTCGGAATCAAGCTCTGCGTTGAAACTATGTTTCGTCTCAGAATATATCCTCCTCCTGGAATTATGCTTCGCTCTTCGGAATGATACTCCAACCATGAAATTATGCTCCTCGGAATTATGCTCTGTACCCTGGAATTATGTTCCGCACATCAGAAAGATCCTCCGATCCCGGAATTATGCTCCCGGAAAAATACTCCACCTCAAAGTCAAACTTCCCACGGAACAAGATCCATCAATTTCATGCACACAACCCATATACGCGGTGTGCATTTATTGATGGGGGAACTTTGTTGGGGGCAAAAATTATACCTCGGTTGACCAAGTCAAAGTCAACTCTAACCAAGCAGGTCCAAGCCCAGGTCAAGTGGGCCCATGCCCAAGTCGAGCCCGAACATGAAGAGGCTGACCTCCCCCATGCCAAGAAGAAAATTATGTAATAAATAAGTTTGATATAATTTTCATGCATGAATGTAAAATAAATGGGTAAAAAACCAAATTTCTGTAAAGCGCATGGCTCATGTGCAAAAACAAATAAGCACATGAGGAATGAGATGGGCAAAATGCCATTTTGTAAAGCTCAAGGGGCTATGTGTAAACTTGTAATTCTATTGTAACGACCCTAAAATTCTTATACTTTCTTATTACCTTTTTTTTTAATAAAATACTGTAATTATTTTGTTTCATCTTTTCCGTATATTTTTATTTCTTATTAATTATATTTTTATTTATCTCTAAGTCCAATAACTCAAATTCCATTTTCAATTTCTCCGTCTTCTTCTTTTTCCAAAATGCCCAAACACATTAACCCATTTTTATTCAAATAATACCCAAATGCAAGTCTCCTCAGCTAAAAGAATTTCCCTTTTCCTTTGATTTCTTTCTTTCCTAGACAACCCAATCAAGCCCATTCCTTTCTTTCTTTTCTGACTTTCTCCTCCCAAATTAAACCCCATATGCTATTGGAACCCCTAGCTGCTACTGTTCATCTTCTCCTCTTTAATTTAAACAAAACCCCATACCCATATTAATACCCACTTAAGAAAAACCACTGCCTTGTTCATTCCCTCTCCGAGTAACGCACGAGCATTTCAAAATGCATCCCTTTTCTTCCTCCTCTCTATATCTCAACCAACCCCATCACTCTCTCCCTCACACTCACCCTCTCTCATTCCCTTTGTCTCTCTCTAAGCTCATCTCCCTCGCTAACGTGCGCACCACCACCTGCGAACCGATCCTCGGATTTTGTCGCGGTGTCGATTTCACCCATATCTTAAAGGTTTTGGGAGGCGAGCTGCGCTGACCAGCGTCATTTTTTTTATGCTTTGAGCGATTTCTGGTGATTGTCCGCATCCTTTTTCAGGTGATTTCATCTTCCGCTTGTGTTTTTGATTCGATTGCTTGTGGAAAGAAGTGAACTTTGTAGTCGATTGCTTTTAATTTCATTTTACAGTTTCAACAGTTTATTTTTGAAAAAAAATTGGGGATACACCAGAGAAAAAGAGAGAGAGAGAGAGAGCTGGAGTTTTGATGAAGAGATGAAGGTTCTTTTGTTTTTTTTTTGTACTTCATAATTGGTTGGCTTATGATAAAAACATGTTGTTTTATCATATCCTATCAAATAATGAGGCAGGAAAGCAAACAACCAAATCAAAGCTGAGACGACCGAAGTATCTAAAAAGTTTTGCCACCCTCCACTTTCAACCGTCTATTCGACACGATCCCGAGCCGCGAAATGAGGCTCTGAGGCTTGGTCTGAGTCCATGTGAGCGCCACGATCAATTCCATGCCTCCGGATCTCAATTCCGTCGAAGTTTCAGTTTTGTGCCAGAAGCGTTCGATGAAATACCTCAAGAAAATTTTCGTCGTTTTCTACGTAAATAAGTCCCATATCTTTCCCTCTATTGTTGTGTCTCCTCCTTAAATTCTCTGTCCTCATCATGTCGTAGTCTCTAATTGAACTCGTTAAAACTTAGATGACTTAAAACGAAATATGAAGATGATGAAGTAAATGCAATAATGGTCACTGCAATCTAATGATTAAATATATACTTACACACTACCATATATAATATAATATATTCATTGAACAGCACAAATAATATTACAAGATCATACCAACAATAAGTTTACTACCATAATCAAACAACCTATAATGTACATATCCTAAACAATAATATAATTCAATTTACTGGTATACTACTAAATAGAACCCAAGCACTGTGTAGATTTTAAAATTGTGATGTCAATTCTATTAACTCTTTCCATAATTTTATAAGAGATGTAAACCAGATAAATACTATATGCATATCTAAAATTATTTTCTTAAATCAAATAACAATAACACACAGTCATTACAATAATATACATTAGAGTCTAATGTTTCTGAATTTAGATTACTATTTCCATAAAGCATATATTAGTACTAACCTACTGCTATTATTTGTGCAGTAAAATGGTGATATATACATGTAAATGTACAGTACTAGATAGCAAGGATAATTTTGCTGTAATTTTTAAGTGTTAGTCATTAGTGTAATAATTTAAGGTGCAATCGTTAAGTATGTTTTTTAGTGATACCACACGGGGTAATGACCTACCCTACACCCACCCACTTTTGAATCATAGCACGATAACATGCTTGACACGTTTTCTAAAAGAATCATTTTCCTTTGCAATTATGCCTCTATAACTCTCGTTAGAGGACCCGCTAATGGATAGTGCGGATTATCGCACATCTTTGGGATAGTAGAGCGAGATGCAGAACTTCAAACGGAGTATTCGATCTCGAAAGTAAATAAAATACAGCTTTTAAGAAATACGACTTTTCTAAATAAAACAAATTATATAGAATTATAAATCCCTATTTTCAATATATTATGAAACTATATTTTCTAAAATGAAAGATTAAAATTTTAATAAAATATCATCAAGTTACCAAAAAGGGGTAGTTTTCAATAAAATACCATAAACTTTTAAAAGCTAAGTTTTTATCAATAAAATACCCAATAATTAAAACACATGCTCATAAAAACCCTAAATGTTATAAATCACCCTCGAGATTTATTTTTAAACTATATTAAAATATTTTTTATAAAACTCCCTCAAGATATATAAAATAATATTTTAAGGACTCCAGTTAATATAGGTTTAAGCGGGATCAATTCTCTTAAGCCTCAGAGAGCCAGAGAAAGTGAGAGCTTGCCTATTCAGGTTAAACAACTTAACGGAATTATCAATGGCAATTGTCTTGGAAAAATACACAAATCCTGCCGCCCATTTACAGCGGTTGCCAATTACTTCCGAACCTAAGAATTCAAGAGTTAAATCAGTTTACAAGTGTCTGACTCAATCTAACCCCAAACTCAAATCTGAATCCAAACACAAACCTGAACTTGAATACTTTATATGAACATGAATATTCGAATTCAATCATCAAACTCAAACTTGACTCGACTTGACCGAACCATGGTTATAACTTGATATGAACTCAACATTGTAAGTCGATGTTGCGCACCCTGCGTGTTCGCGGGGAGGAAGAAATCGCAAAAAATGATTTTTACGGGCTTCGCAACACTGACTAGAACCAAGGATCGAACATAAACAATAGCTAGCAAACTACATGAGGTTTAACTACTATGATACGAACTTATACCTCACGATTCAAGTCCTTCATGTCTTCATCGCTTTCCTCCACTCGTCGTCGGCTCCAAGGATCGTAACGGATCGTAGCAACCTCGACGGCCTCCTCTAGTCAAAAACAATCCACCCGAGAGTCTATAGTCCGAACTCCTACCTCAAATCCAAGGTAACTACGGCTTCTAGTTCGCTAAACTAGAAGTCCTAAAGGGTGTAGAGTGTGAAGATGGAGTATTTTGTCTCTTGGAACCCTAGGATTCTCAACACATGAGAGCTTTTAGGGTTTTTAGTTGAGAGAAGAGGCTTGAGGAAATGAGAAAGGAGTAGAGAGCTTGAAGGAGGCATAGCTGTCCCAAGATAAAGAATGAAGCAAATATGATATTTTGGAGATAAATATCTCACAAAAAAATATCTCACAAGCTTCACAAAATATCTATTTTGTCAAGAGTGAGTCATGAGCATGAGTCATCTAGTAGCCATGCTAGATTCAATGTCCAAAATCCACCTCATTTATCCACCCAATTTGTTTTTAATCCGTAATATAATAAAAACCCTAATAGGTGTCCCCTTCTAGAAGCTTTCCCGAACTAATTACGAGAATAGCCCTCATCCGTATATACATACCCACATCCGCATTCCGAAGAATACGAATACAAAGAGACGAAACAATCCATCAATATAATATTAGGATCCGGTTTAAACCAAAGCCCACTAGTATTATCTACCGGATCATCATACGTGCACAAGTACACGTAAGTGATCAAAGCCCTGCCGTAAAACCATACGGTCTCTACACCTTTTCCCGGTGCAGGGAAACCCTCTGTGTGGGACTCTAAAAACTCGAAACTACGCTGGCAGTGGGTTTAACCACAGGCCGCAAGCAGTACTAGTTGCACGTAACGGTCCCCAGGTAGATGTCGATAAGAAGGCCGATGAGCTAACTCATCTGAACTCCTACTGAGCTTGAATGTGACAATCTCTGTACAGTCTGGTCTGTTCGTCTAAGAGTATCGCATATCGGGCCTAGAGGGCGGTAATCGTCAGACCCCTAATAGCGCAATAAGTCGTGCCGGAGAATAGCCCAAAACACCTTGAGAAACTACTGGAGTGCCTACCAGTAAATCTCCTTTGCCTTGGCCAAGGACTTTGTGTGATGGCCTTCCGAACATAGTGCGATATCAACCCCCAATACTGGGAGAGACGAATCCTATCTAACCGCCACTGCCTCCAAGTGTTTTGGGACTGCATCCAACTACTACCTGTTTACACGACTCTTTTGAGCCGTGGTAGGGTAGTAATCAAAGTACAGTAGGAACACACTCGAGGCGAAGTAGCAGTGTCAAGTCAACGGACTAAGCTGTACTCATGTCACCTGGGAACTGCTACCCGATGACAGGTATAATACCTACCAACAGTTCCCGACGAGTGCTGTCCAGTGTACTCGTAACCCAATGAGGACCTGCATACTATCTCCAGTACGACGTACTGATGGCTGTGGGATAGACTATCTCCCCTGCTAGGATAAGAAGCGTATACACTAGTCTACTGTGGAGTATCGATGCCCCGTCTCGATAATCCTATGACTAGGGACCTGTTTAGGATGTGCTTATAGATTAACCAGCCCCCACTAGTGTGACTGCCATCACAACGATGGTAATCAAGCAAAGATCCTAAGGGCTCCACCAATATATATAAGTGATATGCTAAGAAAACACATGCACATATTGAGGTAGAAACAAACCAGGTAGCATACTACCATTTCGAGCAAGACTGTTACTATATCCGTGCATATCCCAAGCTCCCATTAAGTAATATACAATCCAGTATGATACAATAATGGCCTCTAAGGCATATATCACTAACAATCTCCCACTTGCACTAAGGCCATATACTGGCATATCGCAGACCGAAGATCTCGAATAGCCTCTCGAACACTGTCCGAGGGATGGCTTCTGTGAGTGGATCTGCAGTGTTGTTCTTCGTATCTACTCTCCTCACTTCGATCTCCTGGAGATCAACAATCTCCCTGATCATGTGGTACCACCTCAAGATATGTATGGATCTTTGATTGGACCTGGGTTCCTTCCCTAAAACTATAGCGCCGTATGTTGTCACAATACTAAAGTATTGGACCAACAAATGGAAGGAACCACCTGAAGTTCAGTTAAGAACTTCGTTATCCAGACTACCTCTTTTGCGACGTCTCATGCAGCGGACTACTCCGTTTCCATCGTCAAGTTTGCAACGGTGTCCTGCTTGGAGCTCTTCCAATAGATCGCCCCTCCACTGAGGGTAAAGACATAACCCAATATAAACTTGGAGTCATCCTTATCACTCTGGAAGCTGGAGTCAGCAAAGGCCTCGATCTGGAGGTCTTTTTCGTCATACACCAAGAACATCTCCTTAGTCCTTCTCAGGTACATGAGAATGTTTTTTACTGCTATCCAGTGCTTCTCCCCTGAGTTTGATTGATACCGTCTTACCACGCTGAGTGCGTAAGAAACATCCGGTCTGGTACACAACATCACATACATTATAGAGCCTACCACAAAAGCGTAGGGTATAGATATGATACGAGCCCATTCCAAATATGTCTTGGGAGACATCCCTTTCGGAGAGGGTGATTTCGTGACAAGCCGATAGACTACCGCACTTAGAATCGTCCATACTAAATATTTTTAGTATGGTGTTGTTGTACCTTGACTGTAAAAGTCTCACCATCCTCTTTAATCTATCACGATAGATCTGGATCAGCAGAATATAGTTGGTATCACCTAGGTCTTTCATGGAGAACCTCTGTGACAAAAATCCTTTGACTGATTGTAGTATAGGAATGTCATTTCCTATCAAGAGAATAGCATTTACGTACTCAACGAAGAATTCCACAGTTGTTGCTACAATCTTACTATAAATGCATGGTTCATCTGGATTTTTGATAAAATCGAATTCTTTGACTGTTTCAATAAAACAGATGTTCCAACTCCGCGATACTTGCTTTAGTCCATAAATGGACATAAATAACTTGCACACACAGTCCCGCTGCTCCCACTCTGATTGAAACCCTCTAGCTGATCCATATACATGCACTCTTCCAAATAACCATTTAGAAAAGTCGTCTTTACATCCATCTTCCAAATCTCACAATCTTGGAAAGCAGCAATGGCAAGAAGGATCCGAATGGATTTGAGCATAGTCACTGGAGAAAAGGTTTTGTAATACCCGGTTCCTTTATATACACCATATCCGTATGTTATAAAAAGGGTTACTTACAAATTTATTTATTTATATTTATAACTTATTTGTAGCATTTTAAATTCCCAATCCTTTTTATTTTCCATATATATTTTTCCCTCTCCCTTTTTCCAAAACCCTAGCCCCAGTTTCATTTCCCTTGCTTTTCCTATGACCCCTCACAGCCCGGCCCATTTTCCCCATTACCCTTTATCCCTTAATTTTAATACCCAACCTGAGTCGGCCCACTCTCTCGGTTATTTTTCTATATTTTCCCTTTCCCTTTTTCCTCAAAATTTCATAGGAAATTGGTTGCTAGATTTGTCGCAATTAAATCTTTCTGAACCTGTAAAAACCCAGCCCAAAACAAATTAATTTCCCTTTTATCAATTAACCTCAGCCCAAACTCCCTAATATCACAGCCCAATATAAATTTATTTAAATTAACATTAAATCTAAAATCAACCCCGGCCCAGCCCGTTTCCCTCTTATTAAAACTAAACCCCATTTCCTCCGGCCCAAGCTCCCAAAGGCCACGCGCCCAAACCTACCCGACCCGACCCGTTTCATCATCTCTCTTTCTTCCTCAACGTTACTTTTTCCCGCTCGAATCTTCGTTCCTCCTTCCCCACGCCCCCTCGCGCCGACCCACGTCGCCACGTCCCCATGCCGTTGCGCCACGTCCCCGCGACCCCGATCCGACCGCTCCAACCCATTCTTTCTTCTCCCTTCATTCCAAAACTTTCCCGCCCATTCTCCATCGTACCCACGTCTCCGAGCTCCCACCTCACGCCCACGTCTCCGCATCCGTCGCCACGACCGCGCGCCTCGAGAGCTCTATAAACGCAACCTCACCTTCATCTCAACTCACCCTCTTCTCTCTCTCTCTACAGAAAACACAAACTCTCAAAAACCCACAACACCCCTCGAGCCCCTACACCGACGCCGCCGCCGCCGCCGCCGCCGACGAGAATGACCACCATAACCACATCGTCGACTCCCTCACTCTCTTCTCTCCATCAACGGAGCCCTCGCCTCAACTTCTCCAGCCACCCTTTTCCCCCACACTACTCCCTCGCTCTCTTCTCTCCATCAACGGAGCCCTCGCCTCAACTTCTCCAGCCACCCTTTTCCCCCACACTGCACACCCTAGCTCGGCCATCGTCCCTGCACCCTCGACGCCGGCGAGCCCCACTAACCTGAACCACCCCGGCGATCTCTGCACCCTCTACATCTCCATCACCTTCTCCAAAACCAACACCCGAGCCCCACTATCTGTCCCTCTCTCTCTCTTTCAAACCCTAAACACCAAGCCCGACCTTCGCTGTGCACATCGCCGGAGCGACCACCGCCGACATCGTCGACCCCAGCACATCCCAGGAGATCGACAGAGCAACCCTTCCGCTTCCAGCGAACACGAGCCATCTCCGGGCAACTCCGACGACGAGACCGAAACGCGAGCCGAGACCACGAATCCAAACCGAGCCGATTCGTCGCGCGTTCGTGCCGTTTCCACTGCCGTGCATCACCAGAACGCCTCTAGGCAAGTACCCTACTTGCTACATGCTAGATTAATTCCGTTACAAACTAAAATCATATAAATTCCATGTTTACAATTCACGATAACTTATACGACATAACTGTTCGATGCAAGATCCCAATGAAAACCTTCATTTAATTTGACGGAACTCGATTGCATATTCTGGCCCGTCTGGCAATGAACCTTGTGTAGAAATTTCACTGAAAAATACATTTGTTAACGGCTTAAACGATCACCCCCAATTACACCCGTAAAAACTGGGAATTTCCCGCACCTGAAAATTGTTAAAATCACAATTAATTGTGTACATATTGAAATGAGGCGTTCGAGGGCTCAAATCGAAGCCGACTCGATGACCTGTAACCCTATGCAAGTTCTTAATTGATTCTGTACTGAAATTATGATGAGAATTGGTTCGGAGAGCGGCTCTGGACCGCAGTCCAGAGCAACTCTGGTTATTGTTTTCTGCCCCGTAATGTTTACTACCTTGTTTCCTGAACTCGTATGTTGCAGAACTCTGCATTTTATTGAATATCAATCTGTTAGCTAAATAACTCAAGTGATTTTACCCCGTTATATCGTCGTTTGTTATTTAAACTGCAATTTAAAAGACCAGGACGTCTAGCAGTCCCAAACAGAAACAGAATTGACATACTAGCGTTGAACAGTGTATAACTTTTGACGTACAGACGCGAATGAGAATCCGTATATTGCGTTAAAAACCCTATTGAAAACCCTAGATTTCATTCAACTGTAGCGTCACTAAATTCTGATCCCAACTGGGATTGAAATGCGTTACGAAACGGACTTCCAATTCTGAAACCGGATTTCCAGCAGTGAACGCTTAAAATGAAATGGCCATATCTAGTGATCCCGAAACCCGATTGACATACTACTTATCCCCTATTCATAGTTTCGCTAAATTGTGCATATCTGATTTATGAAGAATTATGCAAGTGGTAGGACATTGTTTGATGACATCTTAATCATGCCTTGAATACTGTTTTCTCATTACAATATATATACGTCATTGCATTGGTAACCTAGTGATCATGTGCATTACCCAGTGTTAGGTATTAGTGGTGATTGTGGCAAGTACGTTAGTGTTTGTACATGAATGGATAAGTGAAAGTGACACGTACTTGTACACAATCGGTGGACCCTATTGTTCTATTGCATTGTCGACGTCTGTGAGACGTGTATAAGTGTGACTATAAGTAGTATGGGACACTTATGGAAGCACTTGTATGGGTGTCACAGGTAAGGCACCAGACACTGTCCATTTAGCTTGGGTACCAGTCAAGACATGCTTGATGGAGACCCTATCTTCAGTTCTCGTATAGACTCGTCATGAATCGATTGGTATTTGAGTTTATGGTTGGCGTTTGATATAGACCGCGGGGTGTGGGGTAGTTTGAGTGTGAGTTCAGTAGAATCTCGGGAGTCCCATGCCGGCATATATATATATGGAGATATATGGAGATTTACAGGGTTATCACTGATTATTACCGTGCGTTTTATTTGGGCCCGTGGTCCCTTGCCCTTAAGTCCTACCCTTAGGTGGAGGATACTCACGAGTGGTTGACTCTCACACTTGGACTGACGATAGGCTTAGTGACCGGTACAGTGAGACTTAGAGACTGATAGGGTTAGTGACATTGACATGCATTGCTTACTGAATCAACACACATGACATATTATTTTACTGCTTTACTGTTCACCTGCTCCATTTTACACCTGCATTGGCTACTTCATGTTCACATCTTTACTCTCTTGATTTACTGTTACATTTCATTATGATTATACGAGTTACTATTTGTACCCATATATATTGCTATCGCGTCGCTCTGACGACCTGAGTATGCATGCTCAGAGTGAGAAGTGGATCTAGCCTGGACCAGGACCCGACGTATCTCGAGGATATTGCGGACATCTCGATCAGCTACCCAGAGCTGTATTCTCTTGATCTCCATCCGGTTAGTTCTTTTGTATTCGTTTTGTTTTAGTTACTGCATTTCTCATTACCTGTGCATTGATTACTGATTACCACGTAAAGCTAGAAGCCGAAGTGTGACTACGGCAGGATATTTTCTTGACCGTACGAGCATGGCTGGCCTTGTCAACCCCTCGTATTCCGTATTTTGGGAAGCGGGACGTGACATGATTTTGTTGGTATCAGAGCCAGGTTTTGCTATGATTGGAATTGCAGTTTCCGAGTAGAGCTTGACAATTTAAGTCACTCTTTCGGTCCCGATTGTGAGCTGTTATCTTTGACTTGAATCTTTATTATTCGTCATGCCATATTTTGATCCATCCGTTAGGGTTTTGGGTGACTTAGTAGAGTTACGTGGTTGTAATTATGAACTGCAGCATAGCTACAATACTGTACTCTATTGGGTAACTTGGAGTTCTACATTTGTTTTCCGCTCGATTGGGTTTCACCTCACCTGATATTCTTGTTTCATTGTCAATTTTACATCTTGTTCTGATTCTTCCCCTGTAACTTATGCCGTCCTAAAATTGTTGTTTCAGGACCATGTCTTGCAACGACCCTTCCTCTATCTCCACTCCCCAGGATCAGACCGTAGAGATCCTGAATGCACTGCAAAGTCTGAAGGAAGCCCAGGAGCGAACAACCGACCTATTAGCTGAAGGACTAAGAAGGCAGATGACTCAGGCACCAGTGGAAGTCTCCAATCGTAAAGGGATCCCTGTTAGACGAGGAAAAGAGGTGAAGATGAAACGCCCACTTATTCCCCCGCGACAGAAGCAGCAGAAGACCCAATGTTGTGGGTACTGCAAGAAGCCAGGACACCTTCAGAGGGATTGTCGCCGCGCCTAAGGGAAATGCCTGATTTGCGGATCCAGCGAACACTTTATCAATAGTTGCCCTAATAGAAAGGAGCTACAAAGAGGCGGTTCGTCCACACTCTCCACTTCGGCTAAGTGATGGTTATTTCGTAGTTTGAGTTTCGAGGATAGTGCGAACCCCGCGCAGGATTCAACTCGCGAGACAGGAGTGCAACAGTCCAGAAATCAAAGGAGAATTACCACGTTTTCTACTTTCAATAAAGATGTTGTCACTCTTTTGTAAATATTTCTTTTCGTTTGAATCTGGTATCCGTCGAACTTTTAGCTGAATGCAATAAAACTCTGAGTTGTGATGTATGTATCGTTCTCTTGCTTCTCAATTTCCTTATACTATTCATAGCATCAGCATTTTTACATTTTAAATTTTTCCATCCTTGCCTCCAGCATATCCTCCATATGCCACCGTATCCTTGGATATCTTCTTAATGTGTCCCACTGTCTAATCACGACTCTCTCTTTTCAGGTCATGGCCCACTTTGGAGGAGCGCCGCCTCTAGATGAGGACACACGGTCGTGAGTTTTCTCGGACTACATACGGGTAGGATCAGATGATGAGATCAACGGCCCACAGATTATTTTTGGAAACAACGATTCCTAGGGTGAAGGAATCGCAGCCCCAGAAGACAACATAGTCAGCGACTCTGACGACGATGAGGAGGACCCCGAAGAGAACCCGATAGAGGAAGATCCCGAAGAAGAGCCCATGGAGGAAGATCCAGCAGAAGAGGATCACGTAGAATCAGACCTCGATGAAGAAGCTCCAGCCAAGGAAGGAGGGCCAGAAGAAGAAGACTCCATGGCAGAAGAACTTCCAGTGGCGATCCCTGCGAGGCGATATGGGAATGGATACCCCTATCTGAGCGCGCGAACCTACCGTAACCTGCTGAACCTCCACAACCGTGACTGACGTGATTTAGCTTTCGTCTCCTCTGGCCAAATAAAATCTATGTATAGTTTAGGGCCATCTTTTACTTTCGACGATGCTTTGTTTGGAATTTTCCAGAATGAAATAAAATTGCTGAGTTCGCTAATCTTTTGATCTTGTTGGTTCACATGATGCTTGACTGTTTCCCCTATACCTTTATTTTCCTCCAGAAACCCCTGACTGTCCACCCTGCATCTTGTGCTGTTTTGACCCTCGCTTAGATTAAAAAGTACCGCACCCCGATCTTTTGAATGGGCCACCCTTCCTCTTTCGTATGTGCCTTGTTTGAGATCCTTCTGGAGGAGATATTGATAGTGAAATTTCCGAGTTCGCTAACCCTTCGGATTTTTGATTCGCTTGATGTATCGACCATTTTGCTTCCCATACATCCCTCCCCTCCTGAGGTTCATTACTGTTCACCTTTACACCCTGTGCTGACCCGACCCCGGTCTCTTCGACCTTCAGTTTAAAGTGTCACACTCCGACCTTTTGAGTGAGCCATATTCTATCGTAATCCCTACCCGGGCTAGCTCAATACATCTTTGTGCCATTTCCTATTACCCTAACTATATTTAGGGATATCGTTATTCGAAAATTTAGTTTTCATTATCTTGTATTTATCGAAAAGTGCGTGTTATTAACTATCTACGTTTTATGCATTTCAAGTACTTCACTACTAATCTTCCCATTATTTTCGATAGCGCGACCATATATTGCACATATTAGTTTATGCTATGTTTCTTATTTGCACCATGTAGATTTTCCAAGTTACTTTAAAATTTATTTTTTTTTGGATCGATACATTATACTAGGGTGTTTTAACCTATCGACAAATCCTTCACCATTTTAATATTGTTACTCTAGTTTTCTCGGGTATTATACTTATAGGTTGCTACTATAAATGGTTATGTCTGATGCTATTATCTTAGCTGCGCTGGTTCGATATACATATGTATACAAATATTTTGGGTTTCGATTTTATCGAGCACGCCTCGAATATTTTTGGTTGTTATTGTTATTTTTATTCTCTGATACATGTAGTTTGCCCTTATGTTTGAGTCTGCCTTATACTTATTTAGACCTATCCTTTTTGTTGTGTTATTCTTACATATATAGACCTTCAATTTTTTTTCCACCCGTTTTAAGTAAATCACTATGTGTTAGTGTTCGATGTGGTAGCCTTTCGCTTATTATTTTGTAACTTATCGTTTATTTTAAATTTCGAGGACGAAATTTTTGTAAGGGTGGTATGATGTAATACCCGGTTCCTTTATATACACCAATATCCGTATGTTATAAAAAGGGTTACTTACAAATTTATTTATTTATATTTAAAACTTATTTGTAGTATTTTAAATTCCCAATCCTTTTTATTTTCCATATATATTTTTCCCTCTCCCTTTTTCCAAAACCCTAGCCCCAGTTTCATTTCCTTTGCTTTTCTTATGACCCCTCACAGCCCGGCCCATTTTCCCCATTTCCCTTTATCCCTTAATTTTAATACCCAACCTGAGCCGGCCCACTCCCTCGGTTATTTTTCTATATTTTCCCTTTCCCTTTTTCCTCGAAATTTCGTAGGAAATTGGTTGCTAGATTTGTCGCAATTAAATCTTTCCGAACCTGTAAAACCCAGCCCAAAACAAATTAATTTCCCTTTTATCAATTAACCTCAGCCCAAACTCCCTAATATCACAGCCCAATATAAATTTATTTAAATTAACATTAAATCCAAAATCAACCCCGGCCCAGCCCGTTTCCCTCTTATTAAAACTAAACCCCATTTCCTCCAGCCCAAGCTCCCAAAGCCCACGCGCCCAAACCTACCCGACCCGACCCGTTTCATCATCTCTCCTTCTTCCTCAACGTTACTTTTTCCCACTCGAATCTTCGTTCCGCATTTCCCATGCCCCCTCGCGCCGACCCACGTCGCCACATCCCCGTGCCGTTGCGCCATGTCCCCGCGACCCCGACCCGACCGCTCCAACCCATTCTTTCTTCTCCCTTCATTCCAAAACTTTCCCGCCCATTCTCCATCGTACCCACGTCTCCGAGCTCCCACCTCACGCCCACGTCTTCGCATCGGTCGCCACGACCGCGCGCCTCGAGAGCTCCATAAACGCAACCTCGCCCTCATCTTAACTCACCCTCTTCTCTCTCTCTCTACAGAAAACACAAACTCTCAAAAACCCACAGCACCCCTCGAGCCCCTACACCGACGACGCCGCCGCCGACGACGACGAGAATGACCACCATAACCACATCGTCGACTCCCTCACTCTCTTCTCTCCATCAACGGAGCCCTCGCCTCAACTTCTCCAGCCACCCTTTTCTCCCACACTACTCCCTCACTCTCTTCTCTCCATCAACGGAGCCCTCGCCTCAACTTCTCCAGCCACCCTTTTCCCCCACACTGCACACCCGAGCTCAGCCACCCCTGCACCCTCGACGCCGGCGAGCCCCACTAACCTGAACCACCCCGGCGACCTCTGCACCCTCTACATCTCCATCACCTTCTCCAAAACCCACACCCGAGCCCCACTATCTCTCCCTCTCTCTCTCTTTCAAACCCTAAACACCGAGCCCGACCTCCGTTGTGCACATCGCCAGAGCGACCACCGCCGACATCGTCGACCCCAGCACATCCTAGGAGATCGACAGAGCAACCCCTCCGCTTCCAGCGAACACGAGCCATCTCCGGGCAACTCCGACGACGAGACCGAAACGCGAGCCGAAGCCGCGAATCCAAACCGAGCCGATTCGTCGCGCGTTCGTGCCGTTGCCACTGCTGTGCATCGCCAAAACGCCTCCAGGCAAGTACCCTACTTGCTACATGCTAGATTAATTCTGTTACAAACTAAAATCATATAAATTCCATGTTTACAATTCACGATAACTTATACGACATAACTGTTCGATGCAAGATCCCAATGAAAACCTTCATTTAATTTGACGGAACTCGATTGCATATTCTGGCCCGTCTGGCAATGAACCTTGTGTAGAAATTTCACTGAAAAATACATTTGTTAACGGCTTAAACGATCACCCCCAATTACACCCGTAAAAACTGGGAATTTCCCGCACCTGAAAATTGTTAAAATCACAATTAATTGAGTACATATTGAAATGAGGCGTTCAAGGGCTCAAATCGAATCAGACTCGACAACCTGTAACCCTATGCAAGTTCCTAATTGACTCTGTACTGAAATTATGACGAGAATTGGCTCGAAGAGCGGCTCTGGACTGCAGTCCAGAGCAACTCTGGTTATTGTTTTCTGCCCCGTAATGTTTACTACCTTGTTTCCTGAACTCGTATGTTGCGGAACTCTGCATTTTATTGAAGATAAATCTATTAGCTAAATAACTCAAGTGATTTTACCCCATTATATCGTCGTTTGTTATTTAAACTGTAATTTAAAAGACCAGGACGTCTAGCAGTCCCAAACAGAAACAGAATTGACATACTAGCGTTGAACAGTGTATAACTTTTGACGTACAGACGCGATTGAGAATCCATCTGTTGCGTTGAAAACCCTATTGAAAACCTAGATTTCATTCAACTGTAGCGTCACTAAATTCTGATCCCAACTGGGATTGAAATGCGTTACGAAACGGACTTCCAATTCTGAAACCGTATTTCCTGCAGTGAATGCTTAAAATGAAATGACCATATCTAGTGATCCCAAAACCCGATTGACGTGAAACTAAATTTGCTGGTTATATAATCAAACATACTACTTATCCCATGTTCATAGTTTTGCTAAATTGTGCATATCTGATTTATGAAGAATTATGCAAGTGGTAGGACATTGTTTGATGACATCTTAATCATGCCTTGAATACTGTTTTCTCATTACAATATATATACGCCATTGCATTGGTAACCTAGTGATCATGTGCATTACCCAGTGTTAGGTATTAGTGGTGATTGTGGTAAGTACGTTAGTGTTTGTACATGAATGGATAAGTGTAAGTGACACGTACTTGTACACAATCGGTGGACCCTATTGTTCTATTGCATTGTCGACGTCTGTGGGACGTGTATAAGTGTGACTATAGGTGGTATGGGACACTTATGGAAACACTTGTATGGGTGTCTGATTTGTATGTCAAAAACTATATCTATTACCGCAATCAAGAACGGCGTCGCTTTGAAGCTAGCCGGTGAGTACGGGTCAGTCCACAGGGATGTTGTGAATCTCCTATTCGCTCTTATGAGTTAATTCCGAAGGGTGTTCGGATTGGTTATTAAATATGAAAACCTAATTTATTCTATACTACGATTATCTAGATCTAGTCTTGCTAGGGTTAGGTTTAGGGATGGTTTGGAAATGCAAGTAAATCTCAACGCTTTCTATACCCGAATGAAGATCTATGAGGAGTTATGGTAATTATCAATAAAGGGGATTAGATCCATTCGGGAAGGTGTTCCTTCCTCTAGGTTCTTGTCCTTCCTTTAGAGATCCTTACCCTAACCTCCATGGAAAACGCGCGCAACCAGGCCTTTATACTACGGTGTCATCGTTACCTCGAGGGGTAGAATGCCGTAGGGCGCGGTGTGTGCGTGTATGCATGGAATCCTATTGAAAATGTATTATGGGTAAGAAAGGGATGAGAGATCTCATCTCTCAAAATCCTTCCCCAAAGCTAACTCTAAACAATTTATCTACGGCAAGAAATTAAATCTACCTAGGGCAAAGAATTGAAATCTAAACTAGAGCAAGAAATTAAATCTACTTACAGATGCATCTCTCCAATCATCAACACAGGTTTGTCAGATCTGAATCCATGAGTTGAAAAGAAACACCGATGCTCTCCATAAAGATATCTGAATTTTATTATTAAAGGGAGGCATAAAAAATTACAATCTTTAGAGTTCCTATTTATAGAGAATAGAAAACCCTAGGTTACATTTTCATCCGCACATCTACATTTACAATTATACCCTCAGGAAATCTTTTCAGAGCCGCCATAGATTTTAGTAAAATTTTCACCGAGTACGGGCATAGGACGGCCGCGGAACCGCGGCATGGGTAGGCTTTGGGCCGCGGTTCCGCGGCCCTTTAGTGAGTTTGCATGCTTAAATTTTGTGTGCTTGTTTGTGGATTCCTGGGCTTCTATATTCTTTGGAACTTTTATCAATTGGGCTTCTACGTTGGTTCCAGATCTTCCAGTGAACAATTGTGGTGAACTTTAACCGTGGCTTCACGATCTTGGACCTTGTATTGTCTTGTACTGATATTTTGTGTAGGCTTGATTAAGATCCTTCTAGTTGTTGGTCAAAGTCCACTTTTGCATCGTCTTTTCATCGTTTTCACTGTTTCCTGTCCAAGAACCTGTAACCTGTAACATGTAGCAGACATGCGTCAAAAGCACCTGTTTATTTATAAAAAGAATAAGAATGGAGAATATAATAATGCAATATTATGGTTTGAACAAATACCCCCAAACTTATCTTTTGCTCATCCTCGAGTAAACTTATTTTTATTCACTAAAATCTAACCTAACCGCACTTTCGCAGGGAAACGCGATTGCACTGAGCACGTGCAACAAGCCGTTAAACCTCTAGGTGTCCCTAGTAGGAGGAGTGTTGTCTCCTGAGGGTTTTCAGCGGATTACACCCACAAAATCCTATCAATTTGGCTTTTCGACTTTTGTTCTCCAATTAGGTCTTCTAACAAGGAATTATATTATCGTCGACTTGCAAATTATCCACCTACATTCTTCACACTTCCTCATTATTTAACTTAAGATTATATATGTTTTATAGACTTACTTAGCTTTCGGCATCTCCTAAGTTTTCCTTCTAGGGTTCCATCTCCACTTAGGAATTTTTATCAACTCTATTAAAGATACAAGTTTTATTCTTCACTCCTTTCTCTCATCTAAATCCCAATCACATACCCCTACGTGTGTGTGTATAAATCACCCCTACACTTGGAAATTCAAATCAAGCAATCATGTCCTTATCCGTTGTCCAAAGTACTTATTAGTAGGTGAATTTTAATGAATGTTGCTTACACATCCTTCATGCGACCGTTAATACTTCTTGAGGTACCAACAACCAATTACAAGATGTGTTTGCACTTTAAAGCGTACTTCCTAGTCTTGCAACACCCAAGGCTTTAGCAGTGACTCCCAAACCACTTGGTCTAAGGCACTAGGTGATGAAGCACCCTCGCTAAATATTTTTCAATTTTTGCAGCCTTAAGTAATCACAAAAATCAGCGTCCATTTTTTTTATTCTTTATTCATACTTTTTTTTTCTTTCATTTTCTTCGTACTAAGGACTTTAGACAAGAGCATTTCAAGGTCTCTTCTACTATTCCAAGTTTCAAGGTGCGTGATTGTGCAATTTGTTGGGTATACATTTTCAGAATCTAGACTTAAGCTAGGAACTATTTTTCAAATTTATACTCTAATAAGAACATCAATACTTTTCCTTTGTTTCGACTTAGCCCAAGAAATGAACCTAAAATTTGCCTATTTCTAAATAAACTACAAAGACATATAGTTTCTACCGCTAAACTTTAAGAAAGATTATTTTTAGGGTTTTTAATTTACTAAGTCTAAGATCTAGTTGTTCCTAGCTAGTTAACCTATCTGCAAAACTCTAGTCAAATAAGCCAAAATTGAATACAATAATTTTTATAATTTTTGAAAATTTTCAATTTTTATGGGTTTTAAAATAAGTATGCAAATGCAAAAATATGTACAAATGAATGCGAAGGAAGAAGACGTACCGAGCATACCCCCAAACTTAAACTTGACAGTGTCCTCACTGTCATGCTACACCAAAGGGGTCAAAATGCCGGCACTCCCCTGTTTATTTATTTATAAAAAATTTTTATTTTATTGTTTTGAATTTTTTTTTATTTTTTATAGAAAAAGAAAACAAAAAAAATATATACATATATACAACAAGGTTCCCCCCAAACTTAAAATTGGTCTTGCACAAGCCAAAGGTTAGTACCAACCATTCAAAAATCTTATCGTGGTAATGGTATAGTTGGTGCATTAATGGGGTGTAGAAGAAAGAAATGAGAAACACGCGAGACCGTGTGGAAAGAAGAATGGTAGAATATGGTCTCGGTGGGGGAGAAGAATGGCGGAAAGGAGAAAGAAGGGTCGCGCGATCTTGAGGGTGTAAATCGAGTGAATAAATTAGCGCAATTTGTGTTGACCGATGTGTTAAAAGCGATTGCGCTAACCTATCAACCCGTCGAGAAATGGGATCAAATCCCTCAAGATTCGCAAGAAAACATGGGTACGCCGAACTTGGTATAGGAGATGAAAGCGTAACGGTCTTTTGCCTGGTCGGAACAATAGGACGGACGAAAGGGAGTGAATCAGGGATAGTCTCATTCTCACCGTAGTAAACTGTCTCGAACTTGAAAGATTCCATTAATGGTTCGAAACTACTGTAAGCAACCCAGTCTGATGGTTCAACTAACTCATCTGAAAATGTAAAGGACTCAAACTCGAGCTGTGAGTCATCAACATCGTCCAAAAAATTGAAACACTCGTACGTGTTATCGGCTGTGAGAACTGTGTCAGATTCAAAGGAAAAAATTTCAAGCTCACAGTCTTCAAGCGTGGTCGGAACAATGGAAAGGAGGGAGGATGATATAACAGTCAAAGGTTCATGAGGCTGAATTGGAAAATCAGACATATTAAACAAAAATAGTTCAACCTCAATATGATCCTCAAAACTCTCGTCAATACTATCCTTATAATTCTCCTCAAGATTCAACTCATCCATGCCATTATCATCAAAATCAAGACGCATATGAAGTTCGGGAGAAACATCTAATGATTCGGGATGATGAGTTGAACATAAAATTTCAATCAAATCGACAGGTTCATCATCCGAAATATTCCCGGCGTCTATATCCTCAATCAAGTGAAAATTAATTTCTTTAGACACCTCATTAAAAGCATGGATATTTATCAATTTAGGTTCTAGAGTGGAGGTGTAAAGGTCAAACGGATTATGTGCGGTTTCACTCGAAAGGGGTTCTTCACAAGTTGGCAAATCAAACACTACAAAGTCGCACAACTCATCACTTTGGACACATGTTTGAAAATTGGAGTTGTCGGATTCAATTGGGTAGGGGTAGGTTTGATTTGGAAATCCTCTCACATTCTCACTCTGTCCAACCGCCTCCTTATACATTGAAAAATTTGAAGCTAGCGGGAAACTAGCTACCGGTTCAGCAGGTTGCATAAGGGCGGCCACGGACGCTTCCACATTCCTAGTCATTCTGTTTGTTGCTGCGATATATGCCTCCAACGACTCTTCTAAACTAGACTTGGATGGTAAGGGGGTTTCGGTAAAAGATTCGAAATCGTGTGGATATGCAAAACTCCCAACAGGCTGTGTAGAAGCAGTATCTAGTGAGGGTGGTAAGGTCGGATAGGACTGGTAGGAAGTAGGTGATTGGACAGGGGTAGGGTCAACATATGAATAAAAAGGTGAATAGTCGTATGGATCTCTAGAACTAGATGAGTGGAGAGGGGTGAAAGATCGACTGCGAGATTGAGCAATATGCTCAGCAATGGACATCGGCTTAGGAGTGACAGAAAGACTTGAAAAAGAGGTATCAACATATGGAAGTGGTAAAGGTTGACTTGGTTGACACAAAGTGGGTTGAAAAGTCAAACTGTTTCTCCTAGACGCTTCTATTTGATCTTTCAAAGAAATTTTTGGCATGGAGAGATCGTCTTTAAATTGACCGAACAAATTTACATACGACGCAAAATTAGGTTCGGGATACCAAAGTTCGGCAAGTGATTTGTTATGTGGGGTACCCATGTTAGAAGAAAAGGGTGAAAAGAAAGAAAGATGGGTGGTGGTGGTGCAAGGATTTGTTTGCGGCAAAAATTTGTAAGTTTTCTAATAAAAATTTTCCATTTTCTTTTTATCTTAATTTGGAAATTGTTGCAAAAAGATTTCGAGAAAAGATATGCAACAGAAAAGATTACTTGCAATCAATTTCTAGTTTAAACGAGGCGCAAAAAATCCTGCACAAGATTTGTTATATGGAAGGGAATATATTTTTAAAGCGCGAGGAATTCTGCAGGCAATTCACAGAAAATATCTCAAAATTTGCAGAGGAGAAATAACAGGGAGCTTACAGTGCAAATTCCACCAACTGAGGACACCAAAAAGCCGCGTGTCCGCGGTATAAACGCGTTACTGCCGCGTTTTCGCGGCAGTCTAGTCAGCACGAGTCCTCAGAAATTTTGTGATGCTCTGATTCGACAAGGTGGCCGCAGTTCCGCGGCCTAAGGTAGGTTTTGGCCGCGGAAGGGCGGTGAGTTGGGCTGTTCGAGACTCCAAATTTTTTCAGCTGTTCTGTTGTTTAAAATCTCTTCTATTCCGATATCCCGTTTTCTGTTTCGCTTTCTGGAAATTTCCAGATCCGTTTCGATTGTTCCTGCAAGATTCACCCAACAAAGTACCCTTTCCAAAAATAACAATTGATATATTTTTATAATTTTTGGATTTTTTAGATTTTTATGATTTTTTAATTTAAGATTAACCCGAAATTGCAAAAAGGAAATTTCTACGCCATCCCCGGCAACGGCGCCATTTAATTTGTATGTCAAAAACTATATCTATTACCGCAATCAAGAACGACATCGCTTTGAAGCTAGCCGGTGAGTACGGGTCGGTCCACAGGGATGTTGTGAATCTCCTATTCGCTCTTACGAGTTAATTCCGAAGGGTGTTCGGATTGGTTATTAAATCTAAAAACCTAATTTATTCTATACTACGATTATCTAGATCTAGTCTTGCTAGGGTTAGGTTTAGGGACGGTTTGGAAATGCAAGTAAATCTCAACGCTTTCTATACCCGAATGAAGATCTATGAGGAGTTATGGTAATTATCAATAAAGTGGATTAGATCCATTCGGGAAGGTGTTCCTTCCTCTAGGTTCTTGTCCTTCCTTTAAATATTCTTACCCTAACCTCCATGGAAAACGCGCGCAACCGGGCCTTTATACTACAGTGTCATCGTTACCTCGAGGGGTAAAATGCCGTAGGGCGCGGTGTGTGCATGTATGCATGGAGTCCTATTGAAAATGTATTATGGGTAAGAAAGGGATGAGAGATCTCATCTCTCAAAATCCTTCCCCAAAGCTAACTCTAAACAATTTATCTACGGCAAGAAATTAAATCTACCTAGGGCAAAGAATTGAAATCTAAACTAGAGCAAGAAATTAAATCTACTTACAGATGCATCTCTCCAATCATCAACGCAGGTTTGTCAGATCTGAATCCATGAGTTGAAAAGAAACACCGATGCTCTCCATAAAGAGATCTGAATTTTATTATTAAAGGGAGGCATAAAAATTACAATCTTTAGAGTTCCTATTTATAGAGAATAGGAAACCCTAGGTTACATTTTCATCCGCACGTCTACATTTACAATTATACCCTCAGGAAATCTTTTTAGAGCCGCCATAGGTTTTAGTAAAATTTTCACCGAGTACGGGCATAGGACGGCCGCGGAACCGCGGCATGGGTAGGCTTTGGGCTGCGGTTCCGCAGCCCTTTGGTGAGTTTGCATGCTTAAATTTTGTGTGCTTGTTTGTGGATTCCTGGGCTTCTATATTCTTTGGAACTTTTATCAATTGGGCTTCTACATTGGTTCCAGATCTTCCAGTGAACAATTGTGGTGAACTTTAACCGTGGCTTCGTGATCTTGGACCTTGTATTGCCTTGTACTGATTTTTTTTTGTAGGCTTGATTAAGATCCTTCTATTTGTTGGTCAAAGTCCACTTTTGCATCGTCTTTTCATCGTTTTCACTGTTTCCTGTCTAAGAACCTGTAACCTGTAACATGTAGCAGACATGCATCAAAAGCACATGTTTATTTATAAAAAGAATAAGAATGGGGAATATAATAATGCAATATTATGGTGTGAACAGTGTCACAGGTAAGGCACCAGACACTGTCCATTTAGCTTGGGTACCAGTCGAGACATGCTTGATGGAGACCCTATCTTCAGTTCTCGTGTAGACTCGTCATGGACCGATTGGTATTTGAGTTTATGGTTGGCGTTTGATGTAGACCGCGGGGTGTGAGGTAGTTTGAGTGTGAGTTCAACAGAATCTCAGGAGTCCCATACCGGCATATATATATGGAGATATATGGAGATTTACAGGGTTATCACTGATTATTACCGTGCGTTTTATTTGGGCCCGTGGTCCCTTGCCCTTGGGTCCTGCCCTTGGGTCCTACCCTTGGGTGGGGGATACTCACGAGTGGTTGACTCTCACACTTGGACTGACGATAGGCTTAGTGACCGGTACAGTGAGACTTAGAGACTGATAGGGTTAGTGACATTGACATGCATTGCTTACTGAATCAACACACATGACATATTATTTTACTGCTTTACTGTTCACCTGCTCCATTTTACACCTGCATTGGCTACTTCATGTTCACATCTTTACTCTCTTGATTTACTACTCAGGTCGTCAGAGCGACGCGATAGCAATATATATGGGTACAAATAGTAACTCGTATAATCATAATGAAATGTATGCATGTCAGAGTGAGAAGTGGATCTAGCCTGGACCAGGACCCGACGTACCTCGAGGATATCGCGGACATCTCGATCAGCTACCCAGAGCTGTATTCTCTTGATCTCCATCTGGTTAGTTCTTTTGTATTCGTTTTGTTTTAGTTACTGCATTTCTCATTACCTGTGCATTGATTACTGATTACCACGTAAAGCTAGAAACCGAAGTGTGACTACGGCAGGATATTTCCTTGACCGTAGGAGCATGACTGGCCTTGTCAACCCCTCGTATTCCGTATTTTGGGAAGCGGGGCGTGACAGGTTTCATCATAGTCTAAACCAGGTCTTTAACAAAAAATCTTTTGCAACAAGTCTAGCCTTATAGGTTTCAACCTATCCATCTACACCAATCTTCTTTCTGAAGATCCATTTGCAGCCTACAGGTTTTACCCCTTCTGGAGCAATGTTCAAAGTGCTTACTTTGTTGGTGTACATGGACTCCATCTTGGTCCGTATTGCATCCAGTCATTTTACCGAGTCGTCGCTCTGAATGGCTTACTGAAAGCTAGTTGGCTCATCATTATCAATGATGCAATCCTCTTGATCCCCGTATATGAGAAAGCCGTAGTATCTCTCGAGCGGATAAGGCTGCCTACTAGTCCTGCGGATTGGCATAGAGATGTCCGGTTCTTTTGAAATCTCTGGTTCTACCATACTTTTAGTAATAGTTTGTGGTTCTAGAATTTCTTCCAGTTCAATTGCGCTTCCACTATTTCCTTTTAAAAAATTGATTTTCCAAAAAAATGGGCATGACGAGGAACAAAAACCCTTTGTTCCTCTGCGTAATAGGAAAGATGCCTCCTGGAGTTCTTTGGGTATCCCACAAACTTACACGCTACTGAGCGTGCCTCGAGCTTGTCCGCATACTGCTTTTCAACAACAGCTGGACATCCCTATATCTTCAGATACTGAAGATAGGGTTTTTTCCCACTCCACATCTGATATGGTGTAGTAGGCACAGTCTTGGTAGGAACCTTATTCAAAAGATATGCAGCTTATTCTAGTGCATAACTTCAGAAGGATCGTGGAAACTCAACGTTACTCATCATGGAATGAACAATATCCAATAGGGTTCTGTTCCGTCTTTCCTATACACCGTTGTGTTGTGGTGTGTATAGAGGAGTAAGCTGAGAGAGATTCGATTCTCTTTTAGGTAATCCAGGAACAAGGCAATTTAAGTATTTACCACGTCGATCAGATCTCAGTGTCTTGATACTTTTGCCTGTTTGTTTTTCCACTTCATTCTTATATTCCCGGGATTTTTCAAAGGATTCGGATTTATGCTTTCACAAGAAGACATGTCCTAACGTAGAGAAATTATCCGTAAAAGTAATGAAATAGGAATAACCACTTCGTGCATCTGTAGATATTGGACTACACATATCGCTGTGTATGAGTCCCAAGAGCTTGCTCGCTCTTACTCCGTGTCCAGTGAACGGAGTCTTTGTCATCTTTCCTATGAGACAATATTGACGAGTTGCATAAGACTGATATTCGAATAGATCCAAATATCCATCTCTATGTAACTTCGACAACTGTGTTTCATTGATGTGACCCTGTTTACAATGTCATAAGAAATGTTTATTTAATTCTGGAGACTTTCTTTTAAGTGTGTTCTCGATGTTTGAAAACCTGAGCTTGATTCAATATATATTGTCCTCTAGTGTACCTGACCCAATCAAACTTTGATCTAGGTGGATATGAACTACATCGCTTACAAACTAGACTTGGTACACACAAACAGTTACGTAGAATCAAAATCTGCTCACTTGTCAATTATAGCTGATATACCCTACGGATACAGCGTCTACACTCATTCCGTTAGTAACCCTGAGAGTCATATCACCTGCCTGATAACTCTACGGTTTCTCAAAGCCTGTAATGAATTACAGATATGCGATCCTGATCCGGTATCTAGGACCCAGGAAGTAGAGTTAATTGTCAGACCGTTTTCAATCATAAACACACCCGAAGTCGAAGCCACAACATACTTCGGATCCTGGATTCTGGCTTTCCAAGCCCTGCATTTCTTCTGCCAATGCCCTTTTCCCGTAACAATAGGAACATCCCTCCTTCCCTACTGTTAACCCCAAAACTTTTGCCCTTCCCTTTTCTTCTACCTTACCGACACCGCCTATCGGCTTTGTGGAGGTTTTCTTCTTCTCACCCTTGGCATCCGCCTTAGATGTAGAAGAGGAAGATTCTCCAATAAGCAGAGCGGGTGTCTCCCTGGTTTCCTTCAGGGTGCCCTCAACTGGAAATATAACTTTCTTCCCCTAGGCGTAAGTAGGAGGTGGGGACTGTAGAATCAAGTCAGTATATGACTCGTTCTCCAACGTGGCATAAGTAGGAGGTGGGGACTGTAGAATCAAGTCAGTATATGACTCGTTCTCCAACGTGGTCTCCAGGTCCGTGAGTTTTTTAATATAGCTAATCATTGTAGGGACGTGGTCCCCTACAGATGATCCGAAAGCCAACCTCGCTTGAAGCAATTCTTTCGAGGTCACATAACATGCGATACGAGATTGCTCTCATATAAAACATTGTTATGGAGGAAAATGGAAACTAAGTCCATCTTCTCGTGCTGCCTCTGGTATACACCATCAACTGAGGCCAACACAAGGCACTTGGCAGTTGCACTGTCCTTTTCCCTTGTCTTACGGATATCAACATCCGCGATGGTGGAAACTGGACCTGGGACGGCCGGGGGGGGGGGTATGAGTAGTAATGAAGTGGTCCAGCTTGTCATAGTTAATGAACATCTGGAAAAACCTTTGTCAATCAATATAGTATAACTCGGTCATTTTATTATCTATCTGTAACCTAATCTGGTCACCTGGTTGCTGCAATTAGGAGAGAGAGAAGAATACACTCAGCATGATGCTCTTGCAAGTTTAAATTGGTTTTTAATTTATCTAAACAGGATGGCTCCCACTATTTCTCGAATCCTTCCTCAAACCATAAAAGAAGAATTAGTCAGGATTAATTTTATTGTACAATACTTGCTTAACTGTTCGGCCAGGCTAGTGTCGATACTTCGAGGGAGGTTTTACGACGTTTTCATGAAGTTCCTTAATTAAATAACCTCTTTTCCCTGGAGGCATAGCCCCGCTAACACTGGTCTAGACACCTACTTAGTTTACAGCATTGATCGTTAAGTGAAGAATCTCCCGAGGAGTAGTGGATACTCACAGTAGGATCGGGATCCAAATATCATTGTGTGATAATGCTGAAAGAATTCTACTAACATTATCAAACTCCAAATGGTATGCAGCACTAGCAAGTTTCAATTTCTTTAGAAACTCCCGATGTGGATTTTTGCCCCATGCTCTTATGACCTTGACGAAGGCCAACAAATCATAAGTCACGTGTTAAGTTCTACCCATCATTGTCCAGATTAATTTGAATATACCCTTGACGAAGGCCAACAAAGTAATACGACTGTCCCAACCCAACACATCTATCTATGATACATATGAACACCCGGCAGCTACCAATCACTATGCCTTGACGAAGGCCAACAAACATAGCTTGAATACTACTGACTATTCATATGAAATGACGGAGGGCTACGAATGGTTTTGGTGAAACCGTGAACGTAGTGAACTTGTTATAATCGAAGGAACCTGATAGCTTTTAAAAGGAGTGGTTTAAGCTCCGCATTTAAAAGTCTGCTGTTTTAAAATAACCGAGTGGTTTTAAAATTTGTTCCAACGATTCAGTTTTGGTTTGTTTGCTTTGAATTAATTTAATGCAGTCCCATCAATTAACCTACCATTGCAGAAAACAACGAAAATACAACGTACGCTTATGCCATCCGCATTCGCCACGGGCCCCTGTCATCATCCGTTAGGTTACTTAACTAATGACAGAGCGGGGGATGGACTAGCACGGATGCAAAACATAAGCAACGTCTATTATAATATATATATATATATATAATAATATCCATTCGTCAGACGCAATGATAGGCATTCCAGATCACAGATGAACACATTGGATATACTAGAAATTCCGAGTTTCTTTTAAGCCTGTAATGAAAGACGGACTCAACGGTCGTGATGAATAGCCAAAACCCTACCCTAGACCCCTACGGGTGCGGAAAACTACCCTCCGAATACCCGAAACGAAGCAACCTCCCTCAACAAAGTGAGTAGGTCACTCGGCACTTTAAAGTACCCGGTAGTTTATGCACCCCACCTTGGGTCTATCCTAGGAGCAAAAACAGTAAAAGAAATAATACAGCGGTGGCTTCAACCTCAACCCGGATGTGCCCCGCAAAATAATATTACATCACTTTACAAATTTATACATCGAATGAAATAATGAAAACCCTCATCTCATATCCCCGGCTATCAATCCACGACGATCCAACAAGTTCATATAAACAAACCATCATAACATCATCACAGACATGCGCAACCCCGACTAATCGACGTATAGCAATTAGTTGACGTTTCCAAATACATATATACAACACAAAGCTTGTAAAGTAACAACGACATTAGAATTTCGCACGCAATTAGCAAACATAACCAATTTTCCAAAACTTGAAAATCCAGTGAGCTAAAGTTTCAAAAACGATCGTTTTAAACCAATCCGGGAGTCGAAACGAACTCGAAACCCACCCGAACCTTCGTGGGAAGTTAGAGAACGAAATTAAATTCGAATCAAGGGGACTAGAGGGGGTATCCCACCCATGAGGCCACCACAAGGTGGCCAGAGGGTGAGGCAGACCCGAAACTGCCCAAGGTGGGAAAGTTTCGGGTCCCCACCGCCAAGACCACCTTGTGGTGGTCTTGGGGAGTGGGCCCAGCCATTCGGCCCCCCTCGGAGGGTCCCCGGGGTGCGCACGCTGGACCCCACGGCTTCTCGGTTTAAACCGTGAGCCCGCAGGGTGTGCAAACAACTCAAAATTTCATTTTTGAAAACTGTTTTTTGGCAGTTTTTGCGCGACAAAAAACGGCGGAATTCTAATATCGCTACAAGCTATCTATGGTTTATGAGAGGCTCTGATACTACTTTAAGTCGATATCGCGCACCCCACGTGTTCGCAGGGAGGCGAAAATTGCAAAAAATATTTTTTACGGGCTTCGCAACACCGACTAGAACCAAGGATCGAACATAAACCATAGCTAGCAAACTACATGAGATTTAACTACTATGATACGAAGTTATACCTCACGATTCAAGTCCTTTGGGTCTTCATCGCTGTACTCCACTCGTCGTCATCTCCAAGGATCGTAACGGATCGTAGTAATCTCGACGGCCTCCTCAAGTCAAAGACAATCCACCCGAGAGTCTATAGTCCGAGCTCCTACCTCAAATCCGAGGTAACTACGGCTTCTAGTTCGCTAAACTAGAAGTCCTAGAGGGTGTAGAGTGTGAAGATAGAGTGCTTTGTCTCTTGGAACCCTAGGATTCTCAACACATGAGAGCTTTTAGGGTTTTTAGTTGAGAGAAGAGGCTTGAGGAAATGAGAAAGGAGTAGAGAGATTGAAGGAGGCATGGCTGTCCCAAGATAAAGAATGAAGCAGATATGATATTTTGGAGATAAATATCTCACAAAAAAATATCTCACAAGCTTCACATAATATCTATTTTGTCAACAGTGGGTCATGAGCATGAGTCATCTAGTAGCCATGCTAGATTCAATGTCCAAAATCCACCTCATTTCTCCACCCATTTTGTTTTAATCCATAATAGAATAAAAACCCTAATAAGTGTCCCCTTCTAGAAGCTTTCCCGAACTAATTACAAGAATTCCCCTCATACGTATATACATACCCGTATCCGCATTTCGAAGAACACGAATACAAAGAGATGAAATAATCCATCAATATAATATTAGGATCCGGCTTAAACCAAAGCCCACTAGTATTATCCGCCTGATCATCATACGTGCACAAGTACACGTAAGTGACCAAAGCCCTGCCGTAAAACCATACGGCCTCTACACCTTTTGCCCGGTGCAGGGAAACTCTCTGTGTGAGACTATAAAGACTCAAAACTACGCTGGTAGTGGGTTTAACCACAGGTCACAAGCGGTACTAGCTGCACGTAACGGTCTCCAGATAGATGTCGATAAGAAGGCCGATGAGCTAACTCATCCGAACTCCTTCTGAGCCTGAATGTGACAATCTCTGTACAGTCCGGTCTGTTCATCTAAGAGTATCGCATATCGGGCCTAGGGGCGGTAATCGTCAGACCCCTAATAGCGCAATAAGTCGTGCCAGAGAATAGCCTAAAACACCCTGAGAAACTACTGGAGTACCTACCAGTAAATCTTATTTGTCTTGGCCAAGGACTTTGTGTAATGGCCTTCCGAACACAGTGCGATATCAACCCTCAATACCGGGAGAGACGAATCCTATCTAACCGCCACTGCCTCTAAGTGCTTCGGGACTGCACCCAACTACTACCTGTTTGCACGACTCATTTGAGTCGTGGTAGGGTAGTAATCAAAGTACAATGGGAACACACTCGAGGCGAAGTAGCAGTGTCAAGTCGACGGACTAAGCTGTACTCATGTCACCTGGGAACTGCTACCCGACAACAGGTATAATACCCACCAACAGTTCTCGACGAGTCATGTCCAGTGTACTCATAACCTAATGAGCACCTGCCTAATATCTCAGTACGACGTACTGATGGCTGTGGGATAGACTATCTCCCCTGCTGAGATAAGAAGCGTATACACTAGTCTACTGTAGAGTGTCGATACCCCGTCTCGATAATCCTATGAATAGGGACCTGTTTAGGATGTGCTTATAGATTACCCAGCCCCCACTAGTGTGACTGCCATCACAACGCTGGTAATCAAGCAAAGATCCTAAGAGCTCTACCAATATGTATAAGCGATATGCTAAAAAAACACATGCACATATTGAGGTAGAAACAAACTAGGTATACTACCATTTCGAGCAAGACTGTTACTATATCCGTGTATATCCCAAGCTTCCATTAAGTAATATACAATCCAGTATGATACAATAATGGCCTCTAGGGCATATATCACTAACAAAAATGACTACTTAGACACATGATTACATCCTGAATACGAAACTGAACATTTTATATCCATGGTTTCGGCCAAGACCTATAAACATAATCTATACAATATTAAGCGGGGATAAAGGGGTAGATTTGTACGGAACGTATATCGTGGTATGAGAGGTCACTTAAAAGACACCTACATGAATTCTCGTGCTATTATCTCGTGGGTTATAACGGGGCCTTGTACTACATGTTACCATAGTCCACGGGATAAGATGGACTACTCTCATATACATGAATACCTTCTTTACCAAACTACAAACAACCATGTTATAATAACTATCATATACCAGTAATTAGTCATATACAACTTTACCTGTTCATTTTACTTTATATACTATCTTCTCATTTTTCTTTGGACCTTACCAAACGCTAGTTTGCTGACGATATTCCTTTCTATTTCTTTCTTTGGAATGTTCATCAGGAGGACCAGACTCTGAGAAGATAGAGCCGAGCCAAGAGGACTTGGACCAACTTACAGCTCATCCTGACTACTAGTTCATCTTGCACTTATTTTCTGTATGCCATTGTTTAGGGATTTGCTTTATATCATTGTATTTTTTTATTACAAACGGTTGTATATAAAGTTGAATGTAAATAAAGTTGCTATTTATTTTATTACTCTTGTCATTCTTGTTTATTTTTATATATTGCTTAATTACGCTTAACATATTTATTTCTTAGTAAATACGTTGCGGCTTGCCACGTAACTGTTTTCGTCTACTAGGAAGTGAGGCATAACACCTATATAAGGCAATATTATGACGAAATGAAAGAGAATTTTGATTCCCCTCAAAAATTAGGGTTCTGTGCCTCTTTCTCCTTCCTCAAGGTTCTAAATCTTCTTCATTTTTTTGAATTAAATCAAGAGTTTAACTCTTCTTTCCCCAAAAACGAATAGTTTATCATCATAAAACTCTCGAAAGGGAGTTCAAATCTACCATCAAATCTCTAAAAGAGAGATCTTAAATCTCACCGTCCCTTTCCTCCAAGATCCAACAAAAAGAGAGGAGGAAGAAGGAACCCATCTCAGAAGAACCCATTTTATGGAAGTCCAAGACTCGAAGAGGACGAAAATGGACCTCCTTTTACCATCCAAGACCTAAATCCTTTGGGAGTTTAACTCTAAATTAATCCTTGAGGAGTTCAACTCCAAGATTCAAATGCTCAAAGGAGTTTAACTCCAAATCCAGAAATTTTAGGAGTTTAACTCCAAATCCAAGTCTCTTGGGATTTTTAACTCCAAAGCCTCTCGGGAGTTCAACTCCCAGCCCAGGGGCTAAGCCCCTTCTTCCGCTGGTGTTTCCAGCGGTCGCATGCTGCGTACATGACCCGTTGGCACCCAACGATCGCGTGCCATGCATGTGATCCATTGGTACCCAGCGGCCACAAGCAGGGTGATTGATGTGTGTAAAGAAGTGTTTGTATAGTAACCGCAATTAATAACGGTGTCACGTATAGCTAGCCGAGATGAGTACGGGTCGTCCGCAGGGATGCGTAGAACTTATAATCTTACTTTAGACGAGTTGAAGAAAATAAAAGAATAGGGAGAATAGTTGTAGATTCTAGATCTATGTTAAATACGGATGTAGAATATATATAGTTTTAAGATCTACTTTAAATACAGATATAGATTTTATAGGGAAAAGGCTTGTAGGGTTCGTTAGGATTTAGTAGTCATGGATGACTAATAAAGATAGCTTCTTTTATCTTATGATAGATTTAAAACTAGATTGATAGCGATGAATGAAAATTAGGGTTCTTGGAAGAAACTAGGGTTTTCCCACTATTAACTCTTGTCCCTTAATTGATCTCTATTCATGTATAGCCTTTAACAAAACAATTGTTAATACGATCTCAAATCGCGGTCAAGACTATCAATAAATTGATAGCGCGCCCGATTAGGATGTTAACGATTTTTTTACTAAAGTTTATAAACATCATAAGACTTAAAAGAAGTTAAAACATTTTCTCATCCATTGGTCTACCCTAATCCTACAAACCCTATCAAGCGGAAAATTACTCGCGCATGATAGAAATAGAAGAAGAACGGATAGAGAATGAGATCATAAAGCAGAAATTAAATGCGATAAAAATAAAACAGCTACCTTTATTAATCAGCTAAATCAATTACACTTTTTGTTCCTTTAGAAAGTGGAAAACAAAACTCTAGTTTGCTTCTCGATCTATCTTGAAGGAGGTAGATGAACAACTGATTGATCAACCTGGATGCGTGAGTCGACTTAGACTTCGTGATCTCTTCGGTTTGATGCTTTTCCAAGTGAGGCTCTCGGTCCTTTATATAGTCCCAAAACCAGAAACCCTAGATTCCATAGCTTAAGATATGCTGTTAAGATCATGATCCTGAAATCTCATATCGTACGGCCACCAAAGAGTCGCGGATCCGGCGCATTTACCCCTATTTGGCCGCCCTTCCGCCGTTGTTTGGTGGAGTTAGGGTTTGGGATTTTTTCCGGTATTTTTTGTTGATATTTGGAGATCCCCTAGATGTCTGGATTCTGAAAATAATGCTCTGGGTCTCTGCCGTTACTAGATCTCGTGATTTGCTTCAATATTTTGGCAGATTCGATTCCGACATCTTGATTTAACCCGGATCTTCTTAATTCCAGACCTGAGCTAATATCTGCACATTATCTCAAATTAAAGTGTTAGTAATATTTGGTGTTTTTGAGATATTATCCTAACCATTTTATATGATATTATATTTTAAGAATATTGATTAGGGATATTTGATATGATATGTATATTTAAATTACTAAAATATTATATAAATATTATATGTATATATTTTCTTTCATAATGTTAATTATAATATATAAATATATGACAATAGATATTTTATAGATAAATCCCCATATGTTTCATATTTATAATGAACACCTTTAAATATTTAAGAAAAGTAAGGAAAATGTTATATCAAATCTGCGATATTTTCGACTGAACAAATACCCCCAAGCTTAAATTTGATCGTCCCGAGCAAACTAGTTATTAAAGAGAGAGAGAAAAAGGAAAAAAGAAAAACCTAAGTAGCACACTTTCATAGGCAACACGATTACACTGAGTACGTGCAATAAGCCGTTAAATCTCTAGGTGTCCCTAATAGGAGAAGTGTTGTCTTCTGAGGGTTTTCAGCGGATTACACCCACAAAATCATATAATAAAAGAAAGAAGATGAAACTTACGTACAAAGATAATAACTATAAAAGAAAGAACCTGAAAATAAGAGTTTCCAACTACACTAGCTTTTCAGTTGCCATGAGTCCTATCTTAATGGTCGTGAAAAAATATTAGAAATCACATCATCCCTCAATAAAACATCATCTTTAGTCTTCCTCCCTACCTTTCTTCCGAGTATCATATACCCTTACATGTGTGTAAAAGACATCCCTACACTTAGAGAATTCAATTCAACCTATCATACTATTGTCCATCTTCCTTAGTACATTTTAGTTGGTGAATATTATCAAATGGAATTGCTAACACATCCTTCATGCGACCATTAATACTTCTTGAGATACTAACCAACCAATTACAAAATGTGCTCGCGCATTTAGGCATAATTTCTCATCTTGCAATACTTAAGGCTTAGCAGTGGCTCCCAAACTTCTTGATATACTAGCACCCTCACTATATTATTTTTTTTATGCTGCCTTAAGCAATTACAAAATCAGTGTTCATTTTTCTTCGCCATTTTTTTTTTATATTTTTATTTTTCTTCATACCAAGGATTTTAGACAAGAGCATTTCAAGGTATCCTCTACTATCCTGAGTTTCAAGATGTTTGCAAGTACGTATAGTAGGGTATCAACATTCAAATATTTGGCCTTAAGAATAGGGACTAATTTTCAGACTTATTTTTATCCTCAGATTAGTAATTTCCTTCATCTTACTAACCCTTGGGACTGATGGGATTCCTTAGCACCCCACTAGGTTTTCTAAGGCATCTAGTATGCAATTTTAAAAAATCTAAGGTGCTAAAGAACCCTAGCCTAGGATCTAACTAGAGGATTAGGAGTAAAGCAAACATGTAATTAAACATTCCACTAAGTAAATGAGAAATACAACATTTGTAGACCAGTCCTTCACTTCAATAGCTCCGTATAATAGTCCCTTCGCTCCAAGTAGTGATCTTTCAGACTCAAGTTAGGCTCTACAAAGCGAAATGAACAAGCTTGCTTGATGTCTTCGAGGCCGAAGATAATCTACGTCGAGGAGACACTAACTCAAGCTAGCTCTTCACTAATTGGGAATTGGTGAAGCAAACAACCTAAACTAAATAGCTAGTCTAGTGTAGGTTGATAAAGTAGGATTTTTTGCTCGCTTTAGAATTATTTTTCTCACTAATTTTCTTCACCTCTTGAAAACCTAAAGAGCCATCAAGAGATGAAGAAGATGAAGTGGTGAAAAGAAAAATGAGTGAGAGTTGCAACCATGGGTGAGATAATATTTCATATTATCTATGTAGAGAATTAACCATGGTTATAGATAATGGTTAGGTTAATAAATATCTAAGGTGGGACAAAATTAGTTGACTAAGTCAAGATTATCACAAGCTTCCAACCATGCACAATTTCCACCTAATTTTGAATTACCTTAAATAAATAATAACCCCTTAATTATCTATGGAATGGTGTGAGTCACATACACCCATGTAGTATGTATCATCAAGCATGACACAAAGATAAATGCAATAATATATATCACATATATATTATATGTATAAGTGAGAACAATAAATTCATAAGTGAGCTAATATTAGTTAATGTAAATTAATATATCAAATATATAATTATACATTAAATTATTAAATCAACCCTTGATTTAATAATCCAGCTATATCTCATATAACCGACTAATATTATTTTTATAAACTTATCGAATCAACACTTGATTCGATAACCCGGCTATATCACATATAACCGACCGATATCACATATCACGAGATTAGAATACGGTATCACATACACGTATTAATCTCGGTCCCGCACATATCACATATGTGCTCCTACTTCGTTTCGCCTGAGCCAGGAAAGCACTGTGTAGGACTCTAAAGACTCGTCAATACGCTAGCAGTAGGCTGTGATCATATCACATACCTACAAACCGTCAACGGCACTAGCTATACGTAACGGCTCCCGGGTATTGAGCGATCAGAAGATCAAAAAGCAAGCATGCTCATACTCCCGTGAATCCAATAAGTAACACTACCGTACAGTCCGGTTTCTTCATCTGATATGTCGCATATCTAGCCTGAGGGTGGTATACGTCAGACCCAATAGCCTGATAAGTCATGCCGATGTGAGGCTCATAACGGTTCGAGAAAATACTGATAACACTTAGCAGTAAATTTCAGAAACCCTGGCCAAGGATTTCGTGTTATGGCCAATCGAGCACAGCGCAACATCAACCCCCAATACTGGGAGAGACGAAACCCCTCCTATCGCTCATTGCCTCCATGTGACTCGGGACTGTATCCTAAAACCACCTGTTTGCATGACTCGGTAGAGCCGTGGTAGGGTGGAAATCAAAACATGGTGGGAGACATACAAGACTCTATAACGATCTCGGATCTACAGACTAACCTGTACCATTGTCACCAAAGAACTGCTATCTGACGATAGGTATAATACCATCTAAGAGTTCTCGGCGAGTCCTGTTCAGTGTACCCATTCTCCAATGAGCACCCGTATACCATCTTTGATGTCAAACACCAATAGATATGGGATCATCCATCGCCCATCAAATGGGTCAAGAAGCATATACGCTAGTCTACTCTGGAATACCAATGCCCTGTCTCGATACACCCTCGACTAGTAACAAATAAAGGATGTACTTATGGACTATCCTGACCCCACTAGTATGATCTCCATCATAGTCCTGGTAGTCAAGTACACATCCTAAGGGCTTTATCAACATGTAACAGAGAGACAGTATAACAATACTAGTCAACATGTTAAGATAAAGAGTAACCAGATAGCATACTATCATGTCGAGCAAGAAGGACCTCCCTATATATATCCAAGCATCCATTGTAATATACAATCATGTACAATAATGGCCTCTGGGCATACATACAACTAACAGGAACAACAGCTCATAACTATTTATTACTAGTTTCGTTTTACAAAACATCTAACTTTCTTACTTTTCTCAAACTATTTCTATCTTACATATGTAATATTTTCACTTTCAAACTTTCATTTTCAAAAAAAAAATTATGCTTATATTTATGATAATGCATGAATAAGAACAAACCTCCCCCAAACCTATTTGCAGCAGTGTTCTCACTAATGTCATCTGTTAAGCTTAAAAAACCTGTAGACTTGGGAGGAAAAGTTAGTAACGGGGACATGAATAAATGACTGTAAAATCCTCCCTCAAACTTATTTTTGGCTCATAATTTTGTAAAAATTTATTTTCTTTCAAGAGCCAAAATATATTTTCTCCCCCCCCAAACTTGAGTAAAATAGTATTAAGCATTTAAAATTATAAAGAAGGGGGTAAAGTTATTGGTCAATGTAAAGCTTTACAAAGACCAAAAGTCAACACCAACCATTCAAAAAATTTATCAATGTAGTGCACTGGTTGGTAGAAAATCATGTCACTTATCGACGTGAAGAAGTGGGGAGGGGATAAGAGGTGGAATAGAACGGGTTTACGTCTCGGTTTATAGAGACGAAAAAATGATGGTGGATTACTTGCATTCTCATTATTGATAAGAAGAAGGGGTGGTGGTTTAACTTCTTTGTGTTGGGGTTGATTTATCACAACTCCCATATATTCTAAGACTGCGGGTTCTTCAGCGAAGATTTCTTCAAAGCTTTCATCGATATCCCGAATAATAATCTCATCGGAAAGAACATGATGATACTTGGACTCCATAAAAGGTTCATATTTAGCGTTAGATGTTGACCCGGACAGCTCGATAGAAGGGTCCTTATGTGTATAACAAATAATAGGGTTAAACAACAACATACTAGCGGAGTCAAGATCAGAATCGTGAAGCTGTTCAAATTCACTGCTGTCGGAATCTATCCTTTCGACAGAAAATACTTGAGCATAGGATTCGGAGGGTTCACTTCCCAACTTGTAAATGTTAAGCTCAATTGACATCTTCCCGAATGATTGGGTCATAGAGCCATTTCAACAATTGATTATTGCGTTGGAAGTCGCAAGAAAAGGTCGACCTAGAATCACCGGGATTTGGTTTCGGGGGTTTGCTACAAGCTGTGTATCTATAACGATAAAGTCCACAGAGAATATAAATTCCCTAACTTTGATTAACACATCCTCTAACTCACCCTTAGGTTAGGCGATTGATCGATCTGCTATCTGGAGAGTGCAGTGCTCCGGTTTTAACTCTCCGATCCCTAATTGCTCATACACAGAATACGGAATCAAGTTAACACTAGCGCCTAAATCGAATAGAGAATGATTGATATTTTTACCTCCAATAGAAATAGATATTGTAGGACTCCCGGGGTCCTTTCGTTTCTTGGGTTGTTGTTGTGTAAACGCAGTGCTCACATTACTCGCTAAGAAAACTTTTTTACGTACTTGAATTTTTTCATTCTTAGTGCACAAGTCCTTTAGAATTTTCGCATAAAACGGAACTTGTTGAATAGCATCTAGGAGAGGAATATTTATGTTAACTTGCTTTAAAATTTCCATAATCTTCTCCATTTGTGGACTTGGTCTGTTGCCTCTTAACCTATATGGATAAGGAGCTTTATCAATAAGGGTTGGGTCCAACATTGGAGAAGATTGTGGGGATGGAATGGATCCCAGAATTGGAGTTGGGATCGTTTTAGGTTGACTCGAGGAAGTGGGTGGAGGGTTCGAGACTAGGGGAACACGGAGAATAGGCTCGGAAGAAGGTGGACTAGACGAAATAGGGTTAGAAGTAGAAGAAGCCAGGGTATCCTTAATATCATCAACGTCAACATCATCAATATGTTCACCCACTTGGTTGTTCAACACTCTTTCCGATCTCAACGTGGTTACGGCACTCATATTATAACTTTGTGAGTGGCCAGGATTCAGTATAGGTTGAGATGGAAATTTCCCTTTCTCTCTCGCACTGATCGCGGCATTTAACTGTGCAAGTTGTGTTTCTATCGATTTTATACTTTCACCATGGGAGGCGGTGTTCTATGTTAACATTTGGATAGAAGACTTTAAATCAGTCATCGTTTGCGTGGAATATTTAATAAACGTATCCAAGTATCGTTCGAGTGCAGAGGAGTTTTCGGTACCGGCTGTTTGGAAAGAATTATTATAGGATGCAAAATTGTTGGCCGGATTTTGTAAGTATTGTGGTTGAAAGGGGTGCTGACTCGATTGTGGTGGTTTCTGTTGCTGTGGAGGAGATCTTTGATAATTGCTTGGGAACGTATTTTGAGTTTGGTTTTGGTTCCAAGAAAAATTAGGATATTTCCTCCATCCCTGATTGTATGTAGAAAAATAAGGATCATTGCTATGTCGTTGCTGATAAGTAGCATTAATGTGTTCTTGACCTTGAAACGGAGGATTCAAAGGACATTCTTCCGTCAAATGTGATGGGTCAGAACAACAACCACACACGGTTTTAGGGAGCATAACCTGGTTTAAGGAGGCTGAAGAGACTTTGTTTTCTATGGCTTCGAGTTTCCTTTATATCGTGGCCATTTCGGTTTTCACTGCGATGGAAACATTAAGCTGATGGATTTCTTCCCTAGACGATATTGGTCTAACGCTTTTCCACTGTAAAGTTTGTTCAGCGAGATCTTCCAGGAATTGCCAAATTTCCCCTTCGTCTTTAGACATGAAATGACATTGATAAATGGTTTCAAGCATATGTTTTTTCGCTGGATTAATACCCTCATATATAATGCGGCAAAGTTGCCATTTATCGATTCCATGATAGGGGCATTATAGAAGAAGATCCTTAAACCGTTCAAAGCATTTCCAGAATGATTCGTTGGGAGGTTGGGTAAACCGGTTAATCTCGCTTCGAACACGGGCGGTCTTATGATTGGGATAGAATTTCTTAAGGAATGCTATAACAAATTCGTCCCATTTTGCGATAGAATGTGCGGCAGTGTTATAAAGCCATTCTTCTGCTAGATCGCATAAGGTGAAAAGGAGAAGACGAAGCGCATAGCATCCACTGAAAGTTGTGAAGTGCCCATCATTGCGCATATGTTTTCAAATTTGGTTATGAAAACGTATGCGTTTTCCGATTCAATCCTGTGAAATTTGGGCAACAGTTTGATGAAGTGGGGTTTAATTTTGAAATTATCCCCATTGGACGGTGGAATAGATAGACATATAGGAAGGGGGACCGCGTATAGGGTAACATCTCTCTTGGAGAGAGATGCGCGGTGGATTCTGCGCACCTACGGGTGGTGGCAGGGTGGTGTTATAATCTGATGGAGAACCGTCCATCTCGGTAGATGTGGTGGGTGGAAGGGAAAAAGAAAATGAAGAAGTACTGATTTCGGAGTCGATAGCAGAAACGCGGACAAGACGGGCACTAGAATCCCGTGTCCAGCCGAGCATGCACTACGCGGGTTTAGCGCAAGTGGCAGCGTTGAAGAATGATTTAAAAATGGTTTGTTTTGAAAATTGTCGAACATGAGACAAATCACACAAAAAATGCACAAACAACACTAGAACTAAGGTCACCTAGGTCAAGTCACTAGACCGCTCCTAGACTTCCAAAGAACAAGTCGCAGGATCAATCCTCTACGACCTCATTATCACTCTTGTGGCCAGGTAAGTGCCAGGTATGTGGGAGGTATCCGCTATACAAATCACCGAAAATAGCGGGCCTAATTAAGTAACCACTTGCCTTAGTCACACCTGCCTAGATACCACAAAAGAAATGCGGATAAACGATAGATTACCCACGGCCTTCCTCTGTCCTAATTGAGCGCGACGGTCCTTAGAGTATTGGTCTAGATATTTTTTAATTAATATTGGGATTTGCAGATACTCGTTTTGTGATTTGTGGGGCCTAGAAAGGGTGATGAACTCCCCACCTAATCTAAATTTTGGTCTTGTCCCTTAAAGTCCGGTTAAAATATGCAAAAACAAACCAATTACAAAACACGCAAAAAGATTTTTGAGCGGCGAATTTTTGCAAAGAATCCTGCAGAAAAATATATTATAGGATTTTCAGAGGAGAGAGAAAGAGTTGAGGAATATACCAAAGAAATTTGGGGGCACAACTCCCCAAATCCGCCGCAGTTCCGCCACTAAAACTACCTTTTTGTCGTGGTTCCGCCGCGTGAATAAGGGTTCTTTGTTCAATGTTTTCTACAGTGCCTGCCTAGCTCCTCTGGACCTCTCTGAAAGTCTCTGAATCTTTATCTTCTTGCTACAGTGACTCCAGATTCCCTCGCAAAAATCGCACACTAATCATTAAATACACAATTTACTATTTTATTTTATTTTTATGATATGGATCGAATAAGAATTCAACACGAATAGTAAAAAAATTACGCATGTATCCCCGGCAACGGCGCCATTTGATTGATGTGTGTAAAGAAGTGTTTGTATAGTAACCACAATTAATAACGGTGTCGCATGTAGCTAGCCGAGATGAGTACGGGTCGTTCGCAAGGATGCGTGGAACTTTTAATCTTGGTTTAGACGATTTGAATAAAATAAAAGATTAGGGAGAATAGTTGTAGATTCTAGATCTATGTTAAATACGGATGTAGAATATATATAGTTTTAAGATCTAGTATAAATACGGATATAGTTTTTATAGGGAAAAGGCTTGTAGGGTTTGTTAGGATTTAGTAGTCATGGATGATTAATAAAAATGAATCATTTTATCTTATGATAGATTTAAAACTAGATTGATAGTGATGAATGAGAATTAGGGTTCTTGGAAGAAACTAGGGTTTCCCCACTATTGACCCCTGTCCCTTCATTGATCTCTATTCATGTCTAGTCTTTAACAAAACAAATGTTAATCTGATCTCAAATCGCGGTCAAGACTATTAATAAATTGATAGCGTGCCCGATTAGGATGTTAACGATTCTTTTGCTAAAGTTTATAAACTTTATAAGATTTAAAACATTTTCTCATCCATTGTTCTACCCTAATCCTACGAACCCTATCAAGCGGAGAATTACTCACGCATAATGGAGATAGAAGAAGAACGGATAGAGAATGAGATCATAATGCAGATATTAAATGCGATAAGAATAAAACGGCTACCTTTATTAATCAGTTAAATCAATTACACTTTTTGTTCCTTTAGAAAGTGGAATACAAAACTCTAGTTTGCTTCTCGATCTATCTTGAAGGAGGCAGATGAACAGCTGATTGATCAACCTGGATGCGTGAGTCAACTTGGATTTCGTGATCTCTTCGGTTTGATGCTTTTCCAAGTGAGGCTTTCGGCCCTTTATATAGTCCCAAAACCAGAAACCCTAGATTTCATAGGTTAAGATATGCTATTAAGGTCATGATCCTGAAATCTCACATCGTATGGCCACCAAAGCGCCGCGGATCCACCATGTTTACCCCTATTTGGCCGCTTTTCCGCCGCGGTTTGGTGGAGTTAGGATTTGGGATTTTTTCTGGTATTTTGTGTTGATATTTGGAGGTCCCCTAGATGTCTAGATTCTGAAAATAATGCTCTGGGTCTCTGCCGTTGCTAGATCTCGTGATTTGCTTCAATATTTTGGAAGATTCGATTCCGACATCTTGATTTAATGCGGATCTCCTTAATTCCACACCTGAGCTAATATCTGCACAATATCTCAAATCAAAGTGTTAGTAATATTTGGTGTTTTTGAGATATTATCATAACCATTTTATATAATATTATATTTTAAGAATATTGATTAGAGATATTTGATATGATATGCATATTTAAATTACTAAAATATTATATAAATATTATATGCATATATTTTCTTTCATAATGTTAATTATAATATATAAACATATGGCAATAGATATTTTATAGATAACCCCTCATATGTTTCATATTTATATTAAACACCTTTAAATATTTAAGAAAAGTAAGAAAAATGTTATATCAAATGTACGATATTTTCGACTGAAAACAGGGCACGTGACCCACTGGCGTCCAGCGGTCGCATGCCGTGCGCATGACCTACTGGCGCCCACGTGCCGACATATGACCCGCTGGCACCTACGCGCCACGCACGTAACCCGCTGGCGTCCAGCGGTCACGTGTTGTCTTATGCGTCCTTAGAACACTCCTCACCCCTCTTTTTCCCAAATGTTCCCCACTAAAAATACTTCCCCTGTTAGAAAAATTTTATAACGAGGCGCTGCTTAGCACCCAGCAAGGGGGCTGCTACCCCTCTTGACCCCCAGCCCGCTATCCGGGGAGTGGGACCCCCGTAAACTCTGCGAGATCCCCGATACGTCTAAGACCCCTTCAAAACCAGTTTTACCTATCAATCGGAGGTTCACTCGCTCCAAAACCGAGGGGTAATTAACGGCAGTTTAGTCCGCGGCTGCCGGAGATTCGGATCCCCACAATCAATAAACCCAGGACTACCGTAGGAAGGGAAAATCTATAATAAGCCTGACAAGCGCGCATATTTCCATATCAATGGGGTGACGAAAAGCACCCTATATCGTCAGTATGTGAGCACCTCATTCACATACTTGACCATTCGAAGCTTACCGTCGGTGCCGATCTAACCTTGAAGCAGCAGCTGGTCGAGATCATGGATCGGAAAGAGAATACCTTATGGAATAAGGTCTTTCAGCTTGTTCGTGTGTTGTGGAGAAAGGATTCCCCGGGAGAATCGACACAAGAAAGGGTAGATGAGATGTGAAGTCGTTATCCGCACCTGTTCTGTCTCGTGACAGTCACAACTTAGAAATTTCGAGGACGAAATTTTTTTCAAAGGTGGTAGATTGTAACGACTGTATTCCGTTATACCATTTGCTTGTACCCTCGCTTGTTTTTAATAAAGAGTTCAATTGAAGTTCTTCTATATTTTTGTTCATAACTTAACTACTTTTCCATCATGTTTTGTAACAAGAAGTCTTTTGTGCTCAGTTGGTTCAGTGCAAGAATCCTAGCCTACAGGTCACAAATTTGAATCCTAGTGGCCTATTTCTTTTTATTCTTTTTTTTGTTTTCAAATTCGACTTGGTCTCTGAGGCCATGTCAATCATACTATAAGATTTTGGGAAGATTCTCGGGAATTTTGAATTTTAAAATTCAAAATCATGCATATTTTTATATACTCCCTTTCTCTTTTTTGTCTGTTCATATACTTTTCATAAGTCCGAACTATAGTCCATCTCCTTCTTCCTCACTTGATATCTTGCTACACAACCTCTATCTCCCACTCCAGTGCTCTACAAACCGACGAAGAGACGTTAAGAGATCAAGCTCTCTTCCCTCTTCGTGTTACTAGTCTCGGTTCTTCCAACCGAGGCTCCCTCTTCTTCATCCTTCACTCGTATTCATATGAGTGGGACTGGTAAGTCCCATGTCCTCTCTCTCTCTCTCTCTTCTCACCCTGAAACTTCTATGATGAACTCTACCTAGCCCTATTCAAACCTAATCCGTAATTCTATAATTTAACATACAAAGTTTATGGTACTTAAGTTACATCAGACTAGATAACTTGTGTACATCGTTTTGCTTGCTCTTGAATGGCTATATGTTTTAGCTCTGATCATGTTAGCAATAATTTTTTGGTGCACCTCAGGTCACGGGTGCACTGTGTTCTGTATTCGAATCTTATAATATATGACATGAACGAATACATATAGTATAGCCCAAGTTGTAGTTACCATCACAGTTTTCACCACTTTTATCCTAACTTCGAGTAGACATAAAACCTAGCACCGCAATATGTTTTTAATAATCTTTTGCTTGAGAAATAAGTACTAGGGAAGATGTATATTTCTATATTTAAATTTTACTCTAAGAGTCGATGTAAAATACGTTTTTGGCACTTTAAAAATAGGAACTTTAATCTGTACTGCTGTAGGCCAAACCAGTTCAGCGTTACAGTTTTTGGCATAACTCTCTATTTTGAAACTCAAACGGGGCAAACCCTAGGTGAAAATTTATCACAACAAAGAGCCCTATAACTCTATCATATATATTTTCATCTAAAAATCAACCGAAATGTATCTAAAAGTCTTTACATTCGTCGCTATAAATCTGGACTGAATGCAGGAAATTCTGTGTAGTCATAGTAAAATAGCCACATCTACTGCTGTAGTAGGAGGATTGACACATTCTTTGATGCGTTGTAACGGTGACACATAGGGTCACATTTTTTTGTAGGTCAAGTTTCTTAAATCTGAACCGAAAGACCTAAAAACTGCACGCGAAGTCATGACTGTTTGCTGAAAAACAAATCTGGACAGAACTGCAAACCATCACCGTAAACGCCTTAACTCCTTCTATGGAAGTCGGAATTGAGTGTCCTATGATGAGTTCTAACCGTGATTCAGAGAAGCATGTTTTACTGTATGTGATGATTTAGCTAATTCTGCACCGAGATACCTTTAAATTGCACATTAAGTCAAGGGTGTTCTTTGAAAAACATTTTGGACAGATTTATGCCTTGACACCGGAACCGACATATCTCTCTCATCCGAACCGGGATCGAGACGAACTCAGATGAGTTATGACCATATTTCACTAACCTAATATCTCATAGCAGTATAGACACCACAATAGCTCGGTAGACTATACTATTCTGCAGTTGATTGATCGTATGTCTTGGGGCCTTGAAAACCTCAACGTTACTTATATCCATGATATGAAATGATTGCATGCACACTGTAACACCCCACGCCTCAGTACAGATGGTATTTTCCATTCTGGTCGAAACCGCACGGTTTTCCTTTTAGAGCGAACCGAACCCGATCAAGGGCCACTTCCCAGGAGGCCACCCATCCCAAGACTTCCCTGGCGCGAGCATGCTTAACTACGGAGTTCTCAAGCTCCTGTAGTGCCGATTCACTTAAAAGGCGCCTTTGTAATTGAGGGTGGTATCATTATATTTATAATTCAGTCCGGTCCCCTTTTAGAATGTGTTCCGAAGATTCCCCATTATTCTACAGTGGGTCCCACGGACTCTAGAGGTGGCCCCCGCTCCCTTGGCATGGCACTTTGTTCCGTGGGGCACATTGCTCCGTGAACAAGAACCGGGTCCCGACATTCCCCCACCTTTGAACAATGGTTCATCCTCGAGCCACAGACCTACTACTGAGGAACCTGCATAGGCCACCATAAATGTAACACCCCATGCCCCAGTACAGATGGTATTGTCCGCTCTGGCCGAAGCCGCATGGTTTTGCCCTTTAGAGCGAACCGGACCCGATCAGGGGCCACTTCTCAGGAGGCCACTCATCCCAAGACTTCTCTGGCCCGAGCACGCTTAACTACAGAGTTCTCAAGCTCCTATAGTGCCGATTCACTTAAAAGGCGCATTTGTAATTGAGAGTGGTATCATCATATTGATAATGCAATCCAGTCCTCTTTTGGAATGTGTTCCGAAGATTCCTCATTGTTTTACAGTAGGTCCTACGGACTCTAAAGGTGGCCCCTACGTATTCAAGAGGTGGCCCCCTCTCCCTTAGCATGACAATTGGCGTGGCACTTTGTTCTGTATGGTACTTTGCTCCGTGAATAACAACCGGGTCTCGACACACACCGGTCCTCAGACTTGAGCATCGTGAATCTCGTGAACTCATGAACCATTGAATCCGTGAACTCGACTTGTACTTATATTGAGTACCTGCATTCATGACTCTTCCTTGAACTGCTTAAGTCATCTTTGCATGTTAGATAACGACGGGGTTTTGGGGTAGTTTGGAATTGGATGTAAGTCTGTTTCGGAAGTCCCCTTACTAACACATGAATCCGTGAACCTGTGTTGCTGTTGTACCGAGCTGAAGCGGTATGCTAACTCATGAACCCGTGAATCCATGGGGAAAACAGAATACTTTCGAAGTAAGGTTGACGCCATGTATCTAAACTCTACGTTAAGATGGCAAGATCACTTTATATACTTCACTATACTGTTTACATGATTTGTTAACCCCCTGCATGTACATTACATGCTTATTGTTATTTCTCTCGTTGTTCGCATGATACTACTTTTATTGCTTTATAACTATATTAAATGTGGGCTTACCGAGCGCTAGTTCACTAACAGACATTTCTCTCTTTTTCTTTCTATCTAAGAAATGTTCGTCAGGTGACATAGATAGCGCCGAAAACGCTACATTTGTGCTTGAGCCAGCTGAGGAGGACGTTCCAGATTTCCCGAGCAACGCGGACTTTTAGATTTCTTCAACCTAATGTAAAGGCTTTTATTTCAGCTTTCTGTTATTGCATTTTAAACTATTTGAAGTTTTAATAACTATTTGGATATGTTTTTAATAAGCATGGATTGTTGATGTGTTTTAAATTCTTACTGTTATTATCTGCTCCAGACACTTAGCGTATTTATACTGATAAGGTGCTTATCTGTATAAACACGCCATGGGTCGTGTCGCTTCTGCCTCCATACTTTAGGAAGCGGGGTGTGACAGTTAATGTTAAAATTTCACAATTCAAATAACTATTGTTGTTTTAAAAATCACTGGGCAATGAATTCATAGACAAATAATTTTCTTAGCTAAAATATTGATATAATTTATTATTTGCATTGATTCGTAGCCCTAATGCATAATTCAAATTTGACATTTGTATTTACGAATTTTAAATCAAAAAATACCAAAATATCGTGTGTGTGTGTGTGTGTGTGTGTAAAATCATTATTCTAGGTATTTATTTACCAGTCACAAAGTATATGGTATATATGTTAAAAAAACATCAAAATCTTTTGTGCAATTGTGAAATGTTAAACTAAGATCTAAATTATAAAATATTTCTTATAAAAAAGATAGTTATATTTTTTTATCTTGCATTTCTTACATAGTTGTAACAACTTTATGTAATGTAAGAATTCGTCTATAAAAATAATATTTGTATCAAAATAACAAAAAATGGCTAACATCATCATATATCTTTTTTCAAACAAAATAAAAATATATCTATCTAACTTTTTTTTTCAATCATAACTAAAAATAATATTCATATATAAACATATTTGATCATCTTTGATCCTACGCGTTACGCGTGGAGTCAAAATCTAGTATGCTAATACAAAGTTGGGTTGCCAAAGGATTCTTATGCAAGTCAAGGCATTTTCTTAGTCAAAGCATGATCTTTCAATTTCCTCTTTTACCCTTGACTTTTTGGTAAATCCTATTGCCCATTTTAATTTTTAATGATAGTTTATTGTTGTAATTGTTTGGTTTCAATTTTAATTGTTTTTTGTTTTTTTGCTTTTTTTGCTTTTTTACAAAAATAACTAACATGATATATCCTCTTTTCAAATATAATGAAAAAACGATATTTTAAATAACAATAGTTGATTTAAAATTTTTATTCAAAGTATACTTGGTTTAAAGTTGATACTAATATTTCCACATTTCAAATAACTATTATTTAAATGGATTCATGGACAAAAATTTTATTTTACCTAAAATGTTAACATAATTTGTTGGTTGCATTGGTTCATAGCGACTATGCATAATACAAACTTGACATCATACGCAGGGCTAGCGTGGATGAAAACATATAGAAATATCATATATATATATATATATATATATATATATATATATATATATATATATATATATATATATATCATAGACATGTAATAACATCATAGGCATGTGGCAAACAAAATGGAATAGCGGATAAACTAGGAGCCCCACATTTCATTTGAGCCATAAATAAAATGCGATATTTTCCGGTCGTGTGGATAGCCCATACAACAACGAACCAAGACCCCTACAAGCGCGGTAAGCAATCCGCCAATCCTAGAAACGGTGCTACCCGGCTTCAATGTCATGAGTGGGGCACTTGGTGTTTTCTAGAATCCGGTAACTTGAGCATTCCTACTTGGGTCTATCCTAGAAGCCCTAAAGTGCATAGAGCAACCCGCAAATTCTAGAGCGAGACGGCACGGTCTCAACTTCATAAGATGGCCACCTACTGCTATAAGTGCATACGTGCTCCTTACAATGACAACTACGGCTATACGGAATCAAAAAAATTTAAAATCTTGAGCACAATACACTAAAATCCCAGGATATAAACCCAAACACTAAACTAAAAAATTCTAACTAAAGGTTTAGCTATTAGGTTAGAATTACAACCTTTGTAGACGATCCTTCAGGTCTTAAAAGGTTGACTCCGCATGCTCTTTGGGTTGATGGAATGAGCTCTCGAAGTCGATCTTCCGCGTTAAAGACGATCCATCCGAGGATGCCGATTCAAAAGATAGGTTCGAATGAAGCAACTAAAGATCAAGTCTTGTTAGGACAAGATACTTAGAATGATATAGTTTATGAAACTAAATACTCTCTTTTAATTCTCAAAACTCAAGTGAAGAAAATGAGGAAGAAGAGGTATGGCAACTAGAGAATTTTCTCCCTTGTGAAAATGATAACCACCTCTCAAAAATATCTCACTCTCTCATCTTATCTCTACATCCCATAAATAAAGAAGTTGAGCTAGTGACTCACTAGGGTGAGTCACAAGTTCACACACTTCTTCATTAAATGAGAAGAGATGAATAAGAGAGTGTAACCACCTCATCAAGTATACATACACATACACATATAAATATAAATGCATACATATAAACAAGTATACTCAAACCCGTATAAATATGTATACCGTATTTCTACCAAAATACGAATACCATATTTGTACCGAAAATACAAAATATGTGTATTCATATTTAGAAAGAAATACAAGTATTTGTATCAAAGCACAAATACCCGTATTTATACAATATACGTATTCATATAAATACCGTATTCGTGTTAAAATACAAATACCCAAAAGAGAGCAATATAATACTAGCATCAAAACTGGCTGTCTTTCAAACCTTCTAGTACTACTAAACCATCCGATTAAAGCACGTGAATAAATAAACGTATTCAATCGAACACCCGTGCGTAAAACAATACTCAAACTACGTCGTTTCGCCTGAACCAGGAAACCCTCTGTGTGGGACTCTGTCGCGCCCCACTTCCCAGAGTACAGGTAAGGAGACGCGACGAGGCCTGCGACGTATTTGCTCAGAAGTAAACACGTTAAGCGTAAATAAGCAATATAATAAATGTACACAAAAAATGACAAAAGATATAAATCAACAGCAACTTTTTATTGATTAAACATTCTTTATAATAAACTGGAAAGTAAATACAATAATAGAAAGCAATACCTAAACAATGGCATGAACTGAAAATAAAAGTATATACAAGTGAACTAGAGCTCTGGGTCCTCAATGAACTGCTCCAAATTATCCTGGCTGAGCTCGATCTCCAGAGAGTCGGGTTCTCCTGACAACATTCCAAAGAAAGAAGGAAAAGGAATGTCATCAGCGAACAATCGCTCGATAAGTCCCAAAAGATAAAGATGAATAGACAGAGAATAAAACAGGTAAAGTATATATGGTTATGTTTGTTATGTTAACATAGTTGTTTGTAGTTTTGTACAGAATGTGCCAGTGTATACGAGAGGAGTCCAACTTACTCCGTGGACTAAGGTATATGGAGTACAAGGCCCTGTAACAACCTTAACTTTCTGTACGACTTTTTTTCAAAATACAGAAAGGAGTACCTAAGCCTGAGCACAAGTTATAAGTTTGTTTTGCTTTAAAACAGCAAGAAAGAGCTTGTAGCTCACTCGTAAAGCCTTGCACTGCTGAGACATAGCACCCGAGTTCAAATCCCATCAGCCACATTATCTTTTATTTAAATTTCTTTTAATCTTTTAGAAGCCCAAGAGTTTGCACGTGTACTACATGTAAAATGAAAGGTCACAGAACAAACAAACATGTGCACTGGGGTATATGAAGCGAGAGAGACACGTGGCACCCAACCCCATCCCCATTCGCCGGTAAAAGGCCCGCGAAATGCCCAATTTGCCCGGTATCTCCGGGCCAACCGTCGATGATGCCTCCATCTCTTCACCCCTGCACCCCTTGGCCTACCCCACTACCCCTAGGCTGTTTGTATTCTCTGCAATTATCCAGAAAATTAAAATACCCTCTTTAAATCCATTTTTAATACAAATTTTAATTCACCAATTCAATACACTAAACCCTAATTTTTCTTAATAATACCACACCCCAATTCACACATCCTCACTCAGAAATCCATGCCAAAACTCTCAAGAATTCCCAAGTCCCTTTTGTGTGCAAGTGGAGTTAGTAAAGGGTGAAGTTCCGGCGACGATCCAAGGAGATTTCGGCGTTGAAATGACGCCCCGAAGCCTTCTTTAGCTCCCCCTCTCCCTTCTCTTGTTCAATAGCCAGTAAGTCCTTTCTTCCCCTCTCTTTTTCTATTCTAAAACTTTTCTATTTCAAAACTCGTCGGAAGCGGAGTTAATCCGACTCCCGATTTTCCTTTTCTTCAAAAATACAACTTTTTCTTAATAACAAACCTACAAAATGTTAATATATTGTCTCGTAATCATTAACAAAGATAATAGAACAAGTTTGACATCAAAATAATAATCATAGCAGGTTCTATTTCATTTTTACATTAAAATACCCTTATGTTTAGATTTAACATTGCTTATTGTTTTTAACCCTTTTACCTTAGAAAACTCACGAGGTAATGACCTAACTCATCACAACACATATTTCTTGACATAGCACGATGGAAATTTGGGAACATAGTTATAGGATAATACGATGTTTCAAATAAATACCAATAACTTATAAAACCATTTCTTTAAAAAAATGTATGTTTTCCCCCAATAAAAGAGCAAAGCTCTGTTCAAAATTTGAAAGAGGCAGCGCCTCACATGTCTTGCACGAGGGCGCCAGTGCCAAGAGTTAAAAACTCTGAGGCAGAACCTCACGTGCCCCGCACGAGGGCGCTGGCGCCAGAACAAAAAGTTCTCTGCTGTTGTATCAAAGATCCAACGGAGATGATAAATCATCAAAGCGCAGAATTAAATTTTGATTGAGGAAATACTCCTCAAATCTTTCTAAATAAGAAAGATTATGCTCTATAAAACAGAGCACCATTGGATTAAAGATTGAATGGTGATTAAAAACCACCAAGCTACAGAATAAGCTCTGTAGGGGAAAACATTGTCCCCAATCTTTCTAAACAGGAAAGATTGTGCTATGTAAACAAAATACCGTTGGATTAAAGATCCAATGGTGATTAAAAATTACCAAACTACAGAATAAGCTCTGTAGGGGAAAATATTTTCCCCAATTTTTCTAAACAAGAAAGATTGTGCTCTGTAAATCAGAGCACCGTTGGATTAAAGATCCAATGGTGATTAAAAATCACCAAAAATACAGAATAAGCACTGTATGAGAGAATATTTTCTCAATCTTTATAAATAAGAAAGAGTATGCTCTGTAAATCAGAGCACCGTTGGATTAAAGATCCAATGGTGATTAAAAATCTCCATGATACAGAATAAGCTTTGTATGAGAAAATATTTTCCCAATCTTGTTAAAAACAAGAAAAATGTCTTCTGTAAAAAAGAAGTCCTTGGATCAAAGATCCAATGGTGGATAAAATTCACAAATCAATTAAGAAATCTCTCATTTGAGAGATTTCCTTAACTGAATCAACAAATCTGCCTCTACTATATAAAGGCCCGAAGACTTCAAGTCTAAAAGAGATGAACACCCCCCCCTCCAGAAATTTCAAGTTCAAAAAGAAGAGCAAGCAAAAAGAGCTTGAAGAGAGATGAAAGAAGAAGAACTTTCTTCAAGGTTAATAGAGATCATAGTATCTCATCTGCATACCCAAGGTTTTAACCCTTATAAAAGAACATAGTTCTTTCCCTGGATCTGAGATCCATGAGACAAGTCTCCCACAAATGAAAATTTAATTCTCGTAGGGATGAATTTGTTTTTAAGGATTGAAGATCCAGGGGAGAACAAAGAATTGAACTCTTCAGAAAAATGCATAAAGAAGGAAACAACGCCGAGCTCCTCATGAGCCCCTCACGTGGGCGCTGCTAAAATAAGGATTGCCTAGCACTCATCGGTTGGCGCCCAGCGCCAAGTGCCCCACATGCCCCTCACGTGGGCGCTGCTAAAATAAGGAGTGCCTAGCACTCATCGGTTGGCGTCCAGCGCCAAGAGCCCTATGTACCCCTCACGTGGGCGCTGCTAAAATAAAGAGTACTCTGCACTCAAGGGTCGGCGATCTGCGCCAAGCGCCTCATGAGGGCACTGTCTAACATAAAGCGCTCTGCAAACAGAGCCCAGCTCCATAAAAAGTGTTTAACACTCCATAAAAAACAAAGAAATAGGGTGAGTGTCAGAGCCCATATCAATGCTCAGTATTGTTGCACATAAAAGGGACCGAGCCCAAACAAGTGTTTAACACTTCATTCAAAATACTGAGTGGGCTGAGTTCAAGTTGACCAAAAGTCTCTAATTCAGATCAACCGAGCCCATGTGCTCACATTTTTTCTAAATTGGTCTTAGTCCCAAACCCAACTACAGATCTCCCAACTGACATTGGTTCAAGGGTGCTTCTCCCCACACCTCTGATACATGTCGTTGTAATTCTTCAACGTCTTCAGAGAGGTGGTGGGTCCCGACAACCAACAATTCTATGGACCGCAATGTTCTTAAACTAGCCATGGACCAAAATGTTCTTAAAACTAGCTGTGGACCACAACGTCTTTAAACTAAACCCCCATACCAAAAATGGTGATCTATGGACCCTAACATCCCTAAACTAAAACGATAAAGCCTAAATGCTCCTTCATTGGATCAAAAATGATTCTGAACCCCCATTAAGTAGATATTAGTCCAATATCGGATTAACGTATCCTTAACAAATATTTAAGTTGATCTTCTCCCAAATGAGATTAATGATCCTTAAATCAAACCAAACCCAAATCTAAGAAAATACGGATTTGGACTAATCCACGCCCTACGGACGACAACACAAATTAGTCTCCGTATACAATCCACGGGAAACCAAAAATAAAACAAACACACACGACATGAAGTGAACATCTGGAGTAGGAGAAAGTGGTTATCGCTACGCGGTAACGTAATTAACTGCAGGGGCTTGCGTCTGCAGGGAAGAGCGTCCCTACAATCAAAAACCCCTCGCGAACGAGGGGGGATTTGACGAAATCTGCTACAACGGCCGCATCCGTCCAACCTCCCATACACGGTGCCATAAATCAACTTGATATCTTCGGAGAGGTGCACAGATAAAACCCAAATAGCATCTGCTCCCAAATTCAGGCAAGATGACCTACGCGGTTTCGTCTCTGTTTTCGGTGGTAAACAGATTCTGGCACACCCGGTGGGACCTTTTCCTCTTTCCACTCCACACTTCGTGTGTCGTATTTTTCCGCGATCAAATAATTGCGGTATATATGTTTGTGGTTGCCCTTGAGTGATGGGATACTGAAACCGGCGTTTCGTCTCTATGAAGAATGGCGTTTGCCTCCCACCCTAGCAGCTCAGGCTCTGTCATATCCGGTGGAGTCAAGTATGGGCCACTGGCAGCCTCAAATCTCTGCAATCCGGCTCTTTAAGAAATCAACGGGCTTCTCTTTGGGTCGATACTCCCACCTCCCACCCTCGGTGCCTCAACGTCGATGGAGGAAGCCCAGAGGAAGTCTGTCTTCCACAGGCTGGTTCCCCAAGCTGCAGTTCTGCCGACGGAATCAGTTCTCAAACAACTGGCACATGCCAAGGACCAAGATCGACGCAAGGGGAAGAATATTCAAGCTCTTAAAGGAAACAGGGGGCAGGCTCAGCAAAATCCTGAAGCTAATCAAATCTCGGCCATAAGAAACGGTCAACGTTGATATCGGCATCATACAAAATGAGATGGGGGCAGTTCTCCGTTTGGTCCTGTTTCAACCCCAGTGGTGAATGTTGTTGTTCCAACTGGTAACAGCTTCAAACTGTTGTGAAGGATCAGACAAAATTCTTCTACCGCAATATTGAAGAAGTCTCCGCAGCCCATGGAGATCCCACGAGAGCATAAACCAGTTCGCTCCTTGAGACAACTTTCATCATCTATATATAAGGTGTGGAAGCAGGTGAAGGGGACTCATCCTAAGACAAATCCCGATACCGCGGTTCCTCCCAAAACCAAAGCGGCTTTTCACAAAAAAGATAAGCCCAATAAAGCTCAAGTGCCCGAAGCAAACTCCAAAAGCCAAAACTCCAAACACCCTAAGCCTGGGGGCATAGTAGTTCACGTAGTCTATGTGGTGAATTCCAAAAACGAGGTTCGAGCTTCTACTAGTCACCGACCTCAAACTTGGTCCCTGACAAAAGTTCAACTGCAACGTGAGAAGCTACAGGAGATGCTCGCTCAGGCGGCAACAAACGCTAATCCATCGCCTAAGGAAAATCCCGAGGACGCACCTGAAGAAAGGGTAGAGAAGGAGTCGGATATTGATTTCCTTAAGCGCACTCTGAAAAAGAGAGATGAAGAAGCGGCAGAAATGTCCACTAAAATGAACCAGATGGCCCTTCTAATTCAGAATATGGCTTGGAATAATGGTTCAATCGGAACCACTGGCAGATGAACCGCCGGTAGTCGGTCTTAAAGATAAGGATGACATTTTAAATTCTCTGCAAACCTCATCAACAATTGAGGAGGAAATGATTCCTAAAAGAAAAGCTGGACACATATATCACTCAGCAAGTCAAAGCTCACTATGCCAGTGAAGCATCAAATAGGCCAATCAAGACTGGTCGACCGTATCCGGCGTGCTACGATCATATACGTTACCCGCCAGAATACATACTTCCGAATCCACATGTACAAAGGAACTGGGAATCCTCGCCAACACATTGCACAATTTAAATCCATGTGCGGAAATACTGGAGGAAATGACATACTACTCTGACAGTTCGTCCGCGGTCTGGCGGGCATCACCTTCGTATGGTATGCGGAACTCCCAAATGATTTCGTAAAGAGCTTCAAAGAAATGGATATGCTCTTCTGTCAGAGATTCGCTAATGAGAACGAACATACTACAGTGACGGCGCTGGTCAACGAAAGGGTTGGACCGAATGAGACTTGGGTTCAATATGTTACCCGATGGCGAAATCTCTGGTCAAATACAAGCAACGCATCGATGAAGTTGCAGCCATGGGAATGCTCTTGGCTACCCTGGACCCAAATTCTAAGGCGTCCTCGTATATGGCCCTCTTCAAGCCAACGACTTTCCAAGAACTCATGGATAAAATGGCTCGATTGGATCGAATGGATCAAGACTCTTTCTCATCCGATGATGACAAGTGAAAAGCGGAGGCAAGATGGCGTTTGTCGCCTACGCTCAACAAAAATAAGCGGCTCTAAAGCAACATATCGCCAAAATAGCGACGGCGTGGATACTCGCTCCCCCTACCCCCCCCGAGATATACACAGGGGGCATATTTCTCACTGGCGGAAGAATCTTTATGTGGGATGGTCATTTCTTCTCAAGGAGCAGATAGAATATCAAGAGACTTACAAGCGGGTTATGCAATCAAGTGGAATATCCCGCTTGAACCAAAAAACCATGGGAGGGATATGAAACCCATGTCCCACTCCGAATCAGATGATGAGGAAAAAAACCCAAGTCAAATTCATTCTTCCAAGGAAAAGGAAGACTCGGCAGAGGGAATGACGTGATGTCTCGTTCCTTTGTATATGAAGAAGATGCTCCAGCAGTATCGGAAAGCGACATTGAGAAGCAGGGGGCAGGTGTTGTTTAAAATGCCCAGTACTTCATGCAAAACAACTCGATTGGCACGATGATAGATGAAGAAGTCCAAGAAGATAAAAATAGTCTAAGGCATGAAGTTTCCATGCAAACAAAGGACAAGCAGCAGCGTCTTAGCAAACAAGAGTTGGAAAGGGTGAGTTATGCAACTTCGCGACCGAATGAGAGTGTTAGACCGAAAAGTTCTTAAACTAGAAATTTGCCTCAAATATAGTGATAATGGACCGAAACGTCCTTAAACTAGTGTGTCACCTCAAACATGGCACATCGCCCCAAATACAGCGATATCCTCTTGAGATCTATATTGCAATCAAAGTCCCAACGGAAAAGGTTGCAACTCAAGTCCTACCGGCTACACAGCTACTCCAGCAATGAAGCCATCCCCAAGTCCCACCGGCAAACAGATGGGTCACCTACGGCGAAACTATTTTCGAGAGTTTCATCGTTAAAAAAACGGTATATCCACAAGCAAAACGGGCACGGATGAAAACCCGAAAGGGCGCCATGAGTAAAAACAGCAGGATTGCCAACGAGGTTGTGAAAACCTGGAAGGGCGCAATCTCGTTTGAAAACGGTACGTCCACAAGAAAAATGGGCACGGATGAAAACCCAAAAGGGCTCCGTGAGTAAAAACAGTAGGGCTACCGACGAGTTTGTGAAAACCCGGAAGGGCGCAATCTCGTTAAAATAAATACACTTATGAGATCCTCACGACTCGTAAGGAGAATCCCCCTATGAGACCCTCACGGCTCATAGGATTCAAAAGCCTTAAGTTACAGGGATCTGGACCTGTTCTTAAGCCGTCATATCCCCCAAATTGCCCTACAGGCAGTCCATATTGACCCTTGTATACAATCCAGGGGCACGAATAAATATATCTCTGCCAAGTTATACAAATGGTAAGAAATGTCCCCATATGGTGAATAACACTTGTAGGTCCTCTCGACTTATAAGGAGAAAACACTTTTGGAAGATCCTTTCGACTTACAAGAGATGACATCACTTAGGAATCCCCATAATTCTTAAGTAGAAAATACGCCTACGAGATCCTCACAACTCGTAGGGAGAAAACCCTTTATGAGACCCTTACGGCTCATAAAGTCAAAAGTCTTAGTCGACAGGATCCTAACCCTACTTACTAAGCCACCTTTGTCCAAATCGATAGGGGAAAATGATGATTCGCTCCTGGCACTATCCCAGTTGTAGCGATACTGATGCCTAAATCGGTATCAAATTCCGAGTCCTCTTAAGGCAAATGATGAGTCGCTCCTGGAAATATCTCAGTTGTAGCGATACCGATGCTTAAACAGGTGTCAAACTCCAAGTCAACATCTCCGGCAAATGTCGTCCCTACAACCATCTAATGAAGAAAGGGGACCCCGTTCATTTGGGATCGTAAATGCCATAGTGCACTGGACGAAATCAAGCAATATCTGCAGAACCCGCCGGTGCTGACCGCTCCGGTCAAGGGAAAGCCCCTCATTTTATATACAACAGCCCTTGATGGTTCTCTAAGCGCACTATAAGCACAGGAGAACGATCAGGAAAAGGAGAGCTTTCTATTATTTGAGTCGAGTTCTCCTGGGGGCAGAAAACAACTACTCCCCCATCGAAAAGTATTGCCTGGCACTAATCTTTGCGATAATAAAGTTCCGACATTACGCCTTGGCACATGAGGTCCATCTCATATCAAAAGTGGATCCTCTCAAATATTTAATGTCAAGAGCCATACTAACGGGAAGGTTTGCCAAATGGTCTCTCCTTTTGATGGAGTTCTCGATAGTATATCGACCCCTCAAGGCAATAAAAGGCCAGGCCATCGCTGAATTTCTCGTTGAGCATCGATACCAGCTAATTCTCCCTTAAACTACGAGTTGCCAGACGAACATGCGTTTGACACAATCGACGGGGAGAAAGAAGGGAGTGATACCCGATGGGAACTCTACTTCGATGGGGTATCGTCTATGAAGAGGTGAAAGCAAAGCACCCCCATAATCAAAGCCGGAGTAGGCCTTATCTTTGTGACTCCACAAGGAGGGATAATGCATTTTGCACTTTTCTTAACGGGGCCAAGAACAAACAACGAAGCGGAATATGAAGCTTTGGTAGCAAGTTTCGAGATCGCCATTGACATGAGAATCGAGAACCTCCTCATATATGGAGACTCCCGGCTGGTCGTTAGCCAAGTAAATAGCGACTATCAGACGTAAAATAGCAAGGTGGATGCGTTAGCCAAGCTCGCTAAAAGAACTGGCCGACGAAAACTTCGATGACGTAAGGATCATTATGCAAAGCCGCCAGATTCTTGCACCAGCGAAGATATATCCGAAGATGTCTAAAGAAGAGGAAGCAACCGAACAAGCGGCCTTCCAATTAGAGGATGAAGAAAAGGTGAAGGATTGGAGAGAAGTCTTTATAGACTACTTCAAATCCCATCGAACGCCCGAAGACGCGTCGTCAAGGCATCAGCTCATGAAGCGAGCCCTCTCTTTCGCCTTCGTCAATGATACTCTTTATAAGAGATCATTCGACTGTCTATGATTGAGATGCCTGGGACCGGAAGAAGCAAAGAGGGTCGTCCAAGAAACTCATGGCGGATTCTGCGATTCCCATCAAGCTGGGCCAAAGATGAAGCTGAAGATCAAAAGAATGGGCTACTATTGGCCCATGATGATCCAGGAGTGTCTCGAATATGCGAAGCAGTGTCACTCATGCCAAATTCATGGGGATTTCATCCACCAGCATCCGAATCCGCTACACCCGACATTGGCTAGCAGGCCATTCGAAATGTAGGGAACCGATATAATCGGGCCCATCGAGCCAGCATCATCCAAGGGACATCGGTTCATATTGGCAACGACCGATTACTTCTCCAAGTGGGTAGAAGCAATACCGTTAACAAAGGTGAAGACGGAGAACGTCCTCCATTTCTTCAAGACACATGTCATCTACCGGTTCGGCACTCCACAACGGATCATCTCGGATAATGGGCCGGCATACGGAAGCCACAAGATCAGTCGCTTCGCATAACAGTATAAAATAGATTGGAGATATTCTTCAGTCTATAACCCCTGAGCTAACGGTCTAGCTGAGGCTTTCAACAAGACCTTGATAAAGATCATAAAGAAAATAGTATCCAGAAATAAAAAGTACTGGTACGAGAGATTGCATGAAGATCTCTGGGCCTATCGGACTATGTTCAAGACAGCCACGAACACAACGCCATTTGCGTTAGTATTCGGCACGGAAGCGGTACTTCCCTTGGAAATAGAGCTACCCTCTATACAAGTGGCGGTTCGGTAAGAACTAACGGACGAAGAGAATGCCCATCTTCGACTTGAGGAGCTCGATGCCCTCAATGAAACTCGTCGTATGGCGCAGCAAAACCTAGAAGCTTACAAAGCAAGGATGACGCGCTCATACGAAAGATTGGCTAGGCCGAGAACATTCCGCCAAGGCGAACTTGGGCTAGTCGTCAAAAGACCTATGATCCCCAACCGTGCCAAACGGGGGAAATTCGAGCCAAACTATGAGGGCCCGTACATCATAGACAAGGTCTACCAAAGTGGGGTCTACTTGCTCATGGATATGCATGGCGAAAGACCCTTTCGGCCAATAAACGACCGATTCCTGAAAAATACCAAGCCTGACGAGTCACGGCCCAGGTCAATGATAGATGACGACGCCTATGTCCGCTCGCTATCTTCTTAAGTCAAAACTCTAAGAGTAGTACCCAACAGTACTACATCTCAAACATGGAGAGCTGCGGACCGTAACGTCCTTAAACTAGCTATGGACCGTAACGTCCTTAAAACTAACAACGGACCGTAACATCCTTAAACTAGCTATGGACTGTAACGTCCTTAAAACTAACAGCAGGCCGCAACGTCCTTAAACTAGCTGCGAACCGCAACATCCTTAAACTAGCTACGGACCAAGATATTCTTAAACTAACATTGGACCGAGATGTCTTTAAACTAACAACGGACCGAGAAGTCCCTAAACTAACAACGTTGCCTCAAACATGGCGGTAATGGAGTGCAAGTCCATAAGTCCCAGCGGTGAGGACTGCGGTTCAAATTCCACCGGCAAACAAATAGGCCACATACGGTGAAACTATTCTTGAGAGTTTTCTCGCCAAAAAAAAGGGTACGTCCACAAGCAAAATGGGCACGGAGGAAAACCCGAAAGGGCGCCGTGAGTAAAAATAGCAGGACTATCGGCGAGTTTGTGAAAACCTGAAAGGACGCAATCTCGTTAAAATAAAGACACTTGTAAGGTCCTCTCGACATTGTGAGGAGAAAATACCTGCGTGAGATCCTTACGACTCACAAGGGAGCAACACACTTAGGGATCCCCTCAATTCCTAAGGAGAAATTACACTTATGAGATCCTCACGACTTGTAAGGAGAATCCTCCTATGAGACCCTCATGGCTCATAGGATTTGAAAGCCTTAAGATACAGGGATCTGAACCTGTTCTTAAGCCATCACATTCCCCAAATTGCCCTACAAGTGGTTCAATATTGACCCTTGTATACAATCCTCGGGCATAAATAAACGTTTCCCTCACCAAGTCCCACCAACGACGAGGAATGTCCTCATGTGGTGAACGACGCTTGTAAGTTCTCTCGACTTATAAGAAGAAAAAAACTCTTATAAGATCCTTACGATTTATAAGAGAACATACACTTAGGAATTCTCACGATTCCTAAGAATAAAAATGCACCTATGAGATCCTCACGACTCGTAGGGAGAAACATCTTCATGAGACCCTTACGGCTCATGAAGTCAAAAGCTTTAGTCAATAGGATCCTAACCCTGTTTTTGCTAACTCACCTTTGTTCAAACCGACAAAGGAAAATGATGATTCGCTCCTGTAAATGTCCCAGTGGTAGCAATGCTGATGCCTGAATCAGTATCAAATTCCAATTCCTTTCATGGCAAATGATGATTCGCTCCTGACCATGTTCCAGTTGCAGTGATGTTGATGCTAAAATTGGTATCAGATCTCAAGTTCCATACTCGCAACAAAAATCAGTGAGCCAAAAATGTATATGAAATAGCAGAAATGATAAGGCAACTTGCAACAAAAATCAGCAAGTAAAATATATGCATACAAAAATAGCCGAAATAATTGGGCAACTCGCAATAAAAAGTATCGAGTAAAGAAAAAGAAAAACGGCCAAAATGATTGGGCACCGCGAAAAAATAGCCGAAATGATTTTATATCGCAACTCTCGCGATATAAAAAGCTGAAAAGATAGAGCATCATGGAAAGAAATAAAATAAAATAAAACTTTTGCCCTACAAGCGGTTCAATATTGACCCTTGTATAGAATTCAGGGGCACAAACAGAAAGGGAACCATATCGTCCCACCAGGCTTCGTCAAAGGAAAGCCAGATCTCAATGGCTACATCTACAGCCTAGAAATCAACAACGACGCTCCTTCTCGTTCCAACCAGAAGCAGATGTGACATCAACAAACGGAGCCACGGCGAAGTCCCCTAGTTCTAAATCTCGATGGTTCACAGACAGCCTAGAGACTACCTCGGAGCCACGGCAAAGTCCCCTAATTCCAAACCTTGATGGTTCACAGACAGCCTAGAGACTACCTCGGAGCCACGGCGAAGCCCCCTAGTTTCAAACCTCGACGGTTCACAGACAGCCTAGAGACTACCTCGGAGCTACGGCGAAGCCCCCTAGTTCCAAATCTCGACGGTTCACAGACAGCCTAGAGACTACCTCAAAGCCATGGCAAAGTCCCCTAGTTCTAAATCTCAACGGTTCACAGACAGCCTAGAGACTACCTCGGAGCCACGGCAAAGTCCCCTAATTCCAAATCTCGACGGTTCACAGACAACCTAGAGACTACCTCGGAACCATGGCAAATTCCCTAGTTCCAAGTCTTGACGGCGGCATCCACAGCCTAAAGATCAACCAACAGCGTTCTTCTTCCCTCCAGAAGGTTACAGGCGCAACATCAACAAACAGAGCTATGGCAGAGCCCCCTAGTTCCAAACCTCGACGGTTCATAGACAACCCAAAGACAACCTCGACATTCATCGCAATATTACAGACACAATGTCAACAAACGAAGCAAAGGAATTTCCCTAGCTTCAGGGTCTTGATGGCGACTCAAATGAGACTGAAAGACTATCGGAGACCATCCCACTCCAGCGCGGAGTGGTCATGACTCATCGGGGCTCCCAAATTAAGCCTAACCTTAAGTAAAAAGTGACATGGAATATCCCTAACGCTTGCTCTTCCGATGGTAATATTACCTGGAAGATTACTTGAAGACGTCTTGTCCAGCCCCCGAAGGGATCAGAGACACGACAGTCGTGGGGCTACCCGAACAGCAAGATTGCATATCGGGGAATATATCGTCCAACGCGACGGTGCGATGGGTAAAAAACCCTAGTACCACAGAACCTAACGGACTTCTATTAGCAGGAGTTAACTGTGACGTTAGGAAACCCTTGCGAGAACTTCTCGACTTGTCTCGACTCATAGGGAAAAACCTTAGGCAATAGGGATAAGGACCTGTTTCCTAAGCACTGGGGCCCTGCAAGTCCGTCCAAGATGGGCTATTGTATACTATTCACGGCCACACTCTCCAAAGTCGAATCTCGACAAGGAGGGAAACAACCACTTATGAGTCCTCTCGACTTGTAAGCAGGAAAAATTCTCTTGTGAAATCCTTACGACTCTCAAGAGAAAACACACTTAGGAGTCCTTACGACTCCTAAGGAGAAAAGACACCTACGGGATCCTCTCGACTCGTAGGGAGAAAAGTCTTTATGAGACCCTCACGGCTCGTAAAATTGAAAAGTCTTAGGCGGCAGATCTGAACCTGTCTTCTAAGCCATCGTTGCCCTGCAAGGAGATCAAGGGAGACTATCTACAAGATGCATTTGCTAAAAGGGACACGTCCATATAAAATGAAGGATGTCTTTTATTCATGAATTCAAGTGAATACAAAATACATTTCACGAAGGAATCAAAATGAATACATGTTATTCATAAACCGCAAATTAAAAAAAGAGAGGGTACAAAGACAGTTATTAAGGAGGAGGCGTCTTCAACAAATCAGCCAATCGCTCGCGCGCTCCTCTCAATCCTCTCTCGTGATCGGCCGTCGCTGCTAACTCCGCTTCAACTTGAGCCCGTTGTCGCAAACAGGATGAAAGCTTTTCATCGGTTCCTAGTATGGCAGCTTCACGGTCCTACACGACCCGCTCAGTAGAGTCAAGCGTCCGCCTCAACGTCAACCCATCCGAAATATATCTCTGGAGACTTTCGAATACGGCTTTCAGCTGTGCGGCATTCGCTTCAATCTGGGTGCGCAGTCGGTCGGATTCGTTGGAAGCCACCTCGTGTTCCTTCCGTCTCAAGGCCGCCTCTTGTACAAAATGGCGAATGAAAGGAACACTACGCTCGATCCAAGCAGCCCGCTGAGAGTTTGAATTTAATACTTCATGGGCTGGACGCTAGAGCTCAATCTCATGCAGGCAAGCCTTGATCTTTCTGCAGTAATCAACCCAAGAGCCGACAAGATCTTCATCATGGAAGTTCACAAGTGTCGCTAGCGTTGGGTTAACTTCAACAGCAAAATCTACAGTTGATGTAAGGGCCTCGGCATCAATATCTTCAATGAATTCACTCAACATTCGCCGACTATTCGCAGCGCCCCTAGAGGATGTGCATTTAGCAAAGGGCCTTGCAGGCATTAGAATGCGAGACTCAAAAGGAGTTAGAGCCGGTGAAATTGCTACAAAACAAATTATGGTCAAATGTCGATTCGGGTGGTAAAGAAAATACACGAGGGATGGAGTCTATTATACCGGCTGTGGCAGGTGGCAGAATATGGAGTACCAGAGGCGCGGCTATTCTCTCGTCTCCTCCTCCGATCCATGATGTTGCGATCAATATAAAGAAGACTTAGCAACAATACGACTATTCATAAAAGAAAGAGGGAGACATTAGCTGAAGAATATACTAACCAATACCAGCAGGCGGAATGACTTCCGACTGGAAGGAGAAATGCGGGTTCAACACCTGGTATAGATAGTCGAAAAGTACTCCTGCAGAGTTGCAACAATATACTGTCAATACAAGGAAGATGGTATCTACAGTAAACTAAATAAGTCGCAAACCTATACCTTCCAATATTTGAGAGGATATGGGAGAAGGCGAAGGGACGGCGACCGTCAGAGCAGCGACTAGTGACGCTTCTTCAGATGGCACAGCTTCGGGATTCACCGCGCCTGTACTCAAGACAAATAAAATATCATTAGAAGGGTTGAACAAGATTGAAAAGATTGAAAATAGAGACTCAGCAATTACCTGATAAATCGGTAGCCGAAACCATGGTGGAGGCATCACCGAGTGTAACGGCTTCTTCGCTCTCTCTCAAAGGAGTAGATTCACCGCCCATACCTTCATCCCCTGACTCGACGAGGGCCATCGTGATGCTTGCAACGCCCGCTAACGCCAAGGAGCCACAGGGAGAAAGGGCAGCGGTCTGGACAGTCCCAGATTCCAGAAAGAGGGTAGCAACTTCAGGCACGACAACCGCCAGGGTTTCACTCGTCATCCCATCGCCAAGACTTGGCCCTGCAGAAAATGCATATGTCAAAATTCGAAGATCAAGTTCTAGTAAAAGACTCGGCATACGTTACCTTGGAGCAGCTTTTCAGTCTCTTCCCGAGCCGCACGTATAACATGTCTACGGGCGGTAGGCAAGGCAGAGGGAGCATCCGCTGAAGGGGTTTCAACAAGCGGAACGCTGCTTGAGCCTGCACCCACGGCCAAACTGGCATCGCGTTCCCTCGCCGCATGCTTTCTACGCTTCCCTTCGGTCTGAGCAGTGAGAAATGATCTCCTTAAGACCTCTGACAAAGGGACGTCGTCGTTCGAACCAAGCTCTGCCTCTGGAGCCATTACAGCACCCGTCATCGGCTGCTTTAGCAAATCCTCCTGCGGTAACGTTAGGAGAGCTGGGGCCACAATAGCTGGCTCTGGAAGTTTTTCCGCATCACTTCTTGGGATCGGCACTGCACTTGGAATAACCCGAGTTAAGGTAGTCCCTGCAACAAGATGAAAGAGAGGGTCAGAGCACGAATAAAAAAAAGGAATAAAGGCATAATGAACTGAATTTTACCAAGGCCCAAAGAAGCGCGGAGCCTCTCTTCCTCTTCGAATGTCTTGAGGGAAGCCGCGAGAGCCTCTTCAGCAGAAATACCTGTTGAAGAAGAAAGCGTCAGTAGAAGCATAATAAAAGAAGATAGCCACAGAAGAATGTAACTGAAGTATACCTGACTTCGCGATAGTAATCGGCGCCGCTTCTGCGCGAGCTAGTCGCTCGGAAGCCACAAGGACAGTCTGGAGATCAGTATCATCAGTAGGCGTGATGAATAAACCCTCATTGGTCCCATACTCGTATAAACCCTCGCTGTAAGGAGCATGTGGCTCCTGGCCAAATATAACAGCGACTTCTTCTTCTTTTGTGAGCGAGCCCAGCAGCCGATGATAAGAGCTTGCACTTAACGGGCATCTTTGGGCGACGGGTCCCGATTTCCACGCCAACGCCAGACTCTGGGGACGCTACGGCTACCGTTTCTACAGGAACACGAGATAGAGGCTTCTCAGGGAAAGTGTGTGGGACCATGACCGCAACAGCTTCTCTTAAAGAAGGACGAACGGTGGTCCGTCACTTCAAAGGAACTGCTGGATTACCAACTGGGACAGCATCCTTGTGACCAAGCAACAGCCGCCTCTCTTCCCTGATAACAGCACCTGTCACATGCTGATACCACGCCATATAGGCATTCGAAGCTTTCGGCACGTAGCTTGGCTCGCTGATGAGAAAGCTAGACCCCGTGTTTAGCCGCATAAAGTGGTGCAGCGCACCGTGGATACCCTCTTCCGTAGAAACCGACTCAACTAAGAAAGCCTCGAGCGGGATATCCTGATCGTAACCCGACTGTTGAGCAAAACGGTGCGGGTTATACCTCATGAAAAATGCTGAGGCGCCCTACCTGAACATTAGAAAGCCTGGCCTGATCGAATATAAGTGCAGGATCTCCCGGGCCTTCAACGTAGGAGCCCCATCTTTGAAAGTATCGCGCAGCGGTTGCACTGCTTTAGTGGAATCCTTGTCGATAGTTAAGACTCTGTCGAGAAAAGTCATACTATCCCCGACCAGACGCGGGCGAAGGACCAGACGTCGAGCCTCTAGCTGCGACGGATCGAATACGGAAGCGTCAACTAGAAACATAACCCGGGGAAAGTTATAGTTGCCCTAGAAGCAGGGCCATTTATGGACTCCGAAAGCACCAAGCACGTGCATTTCGACCCATGACGTAAAGTAGTGCAGCGGAAGATACACAGGTTTTACTCCAGGTTGAGTAGTATCCGCTGCTAAGCTCAGGCCGTGGTATAGATGAGCCAGCCCCGCAATCCCAACGGCCACACGCGTCCCCGCAACCATGCGGTGGGCTGGGTAAAAGACTGAGGGCCTCATATAGCGAGGGTACATTGGAAGCACGAACCAGTTCAACTACAAGCCAATAAACCCCAGGAAGAACGTCTCTTCATCGACATCTGAAGCAGCAAGCTCTGCAAAAGGAACGACCGGGGTGTCCGGAATAAAGAAGCTTCTTAAATCTGCTTCCGCCGTCGGCTGGTTATCCAAACCAAAACCAAACGGGTCGTCAAGCTTGGCGAATTCACGACTTGTTTTGATAAGATTTCTGGGCGAAGAAAGCGAGCGATGAAGTCTGTGAAGCTGACTCCATGCCCTCCAGACTCTAGAAATAGGCTCCCGTAAATGTTCGACACCTTGATCAGACTCGAGAATTGATGTTGAATGGCATTCTCTGGGGTAAGGCCCATCACCACTGATTTGGTGGCGAAGATGTACTCATTAGGGGAAAGTATCTTCTCGTAATGTTCCCCTCTGACGGGTAAGCCGGAGATCTCCGCGAACTCCTCCAAGGAGATTGAAACTTCCCGATCTGATAAAAGAAAAGTGTGAGTCGAGATATTCCATTATTCCAAGAAAGTTTTGACCCACCATACAGGGGGCGTGGAATATTGGAATAGTGACACATAAATCGCGGGGTACAACCCGAGCTTCAGCAGCAGTGATTTCTTGGCCGACAAGATATATCGAGCCCACTGCAGATATCTGGCTGAATGGCGAGGAGTCAAGCCAATCATGTACACTTGTTCCTAAGGGCGCGACTCGTCTTGACATATGCGCCGACCCAAAATATCCAAAACCATCTGCGGCTGTACAGGTATCGAGGCCATAAGGGCTGAAGGTGACCCTCTGAGGTCCAGTTGACCTCCTCTGCGGCGTAATTCACCTGAGGCGAGTCGGCGTAGTGAATCGCTGAAATGGGCTCTGAGGGTACTGTGCAAGAAAAACTACGCCAACCCTGGATAATTTGATTGTACCACGACCCCCATAGATGAAGAGATTTTTGTTCCGGGTCATGATCTTTAATGAGCGCGAAGACTTCCCTATCCACGGGCGCGTCAGCGAAGGCGCTCTCTGAACGAACAAAAGGAAAGGAAGAATCGAAAGCAATGGTACCTATACGAAAAAAGGCAAGGGTTAGTTGCCAATGATATTTTGACACTTGGTACTTTAAAATTGTACCACACTACAATGCAGGAGAAAGGGACCAAGGGGGGACCCAGAAAATTAAAGTGACGGCTCATCATTGATGAAACAGTCCCTCATTAAGGAGGAAATTCTAAAAGAATTCTCATTTAATGAGGAACTCATTGGGCCAAGGAGTTGAACTCCCTCGAGAGCAGTGCTCTGCAGACAGAATTTACATCTGTCAATTAAGAAGGGAATAAAATTCCCCAAAAATTTCTAAAGATCTATGCTCTGTAAAACTCCAAGATCTTTAAAGATCTGAAGTAAAAATCCTAGAAACTCTAAGAGTTCTTCATCAACGGGTTAAGAAACCCTAAAAAGGTTTTCTTTAGATTTATGATCTAAGAAGAACAAAGCTCTGTTCTAATTAACGGTTTAAAGAAACCCTAAAATACATCTTAAAAGATCGGTGATCTTAGAAGAGCAAAGCTCTGTTTAATGGGTTCGATTATGATCCTTACCAAAAAATTTGAGCAAAATTATAACTCTAAAAGATTTTCCTTGGGTAGAGATCTAAGTTCTGAAAAGAGAATTGAATTCTTAGAAAGAAGAAAAATGAAAGATGAACAGCAGTCATCTCGAGGGCTAAACCTACTTATAGGCATGGGAAGACGATCCAACTTCCAAGAACATCCAACGGTGGAAAAGCTGCCACCGCTGCACTCACGTGTAAGCCACATGAGCGCAACGGTGGGGGGCATTTGTTTCCCCCCAATAAAAAAGTAAGGCTCTGTTCAAAATTTGAAAGAGGCAGCGCCTCACGTGCCTTGCATGAGGGTGCCAGTGCCAAGAGTTAAAAACTCTGAGACAGCGCCTCACGTGCCTTGCATGAGGGCGCCAGCGCCAAGAGTTAAAAACTCTGAGGCAGTGCCTCACGTGCCCCGCATGAGTGCGCTGGCGTCAGAACTAAAAGTTCTCTGCCGTTGGATCAAAGATCCAACGGAGATGATAAATCATCAAAGCGCAGAATTAAATTCTGATTGAGGAAATACTCCTCAAATTTTTCTAAACAAGAAATATTATGCTCTGTAAAACAGAGCACCGTTGGATTAAAAATCCAATGGTGATTAAAAATCACCAAGCTACAGAATAAGCTCTGTAGGGGAAAATATTTTCCCCAATCTTTCTAAACAAGAAAGATTGTGCTCTGTAAACAAAGCACCGTTGGATTAAAAATCTAATGGTAATTAAAAATCACCAAAATACAGAATAAGCTCTGTAGGGGAAAACATTTTCCCCAATCTTTCTAAACAAGAAAAATTGTGCTATGTAAATCAGAGCATCGTTGGATTAAAAATGCAATGGTGATTAAAAATCACCAAAAATACAGAATAAGCTCTGTATAGGAGAATATTTTCCCAATCTTTCTAAACAAGAAAGATTGTGCTCTGTAAATCAGAGCACAATTGGATTAAAGATCCAATGGTGATTAAAAATCACCAAGATACAGAATAAGCTCTGTATGGAAAAATATTTTCCCAATCTTGTTAAAAACAAGAAAAATGTTTTCTGTAAAACAGAAGTCCTTGGATCAAAAATCCAATGGTGGATAAAATCTCCAAATCAATTAAGAAATCTCTCAATGAGAGATTTCCTTAACTGAATCAACAAATCTGCCTCTACTATATAAAGGCCCCAAGGCTTCAAGTCTAAAAGAGAGGAACCCCCCCCCCCCAAACTTCAAGTTCAAAAAGTAGAGCAAGAAAAAAGAGCTTGAAAAGATGTCACGCCCCACCCCCAATAGAGAGTATTGTCCGCTCTGGCCGAAACCGCACGGTTTTGTCCTTCGGGGCGAACTGGACCCGACCAGGGGCCACTTCCCAGGAGGTCACCCATCCCAAGACTTCCCTGGCCCGAGCACGCTTAACTACGGAGTTCTCAAACTCCTGTAGTGCCAGTTCACTTAAAAGACGCCTCTGTATTGAAGAGCGGTACCATTCCATTAATAGTACAAATCCGTCCTCTTTCGGAATGTATTTCGAACATTCCCCATTGTTTTACAGTGGGTCCCTAGGCTTATCTGGTATATATGGGTATACCGGATAATACCTGGGGTATTACATTCTCCCCCACTTAGAACAATGGTTCGTCCTCGAACCATAAACCTACTATTTGAGGAACCAGCTCTGATACCATTCTGTCATGCCCCACCCCCAATACAAAGAGTATTGTCCGCTCTGGCGAAACCGCACAGTTTTTGTCCTTCGGGGCGAACTGGACCCGACCAGGGGCCACTTCCCAGGAGGTCACCCATCCCAAGACTTCCCTAGTCTGAGCACGCTTAACTACGGAGTTCTCAAACTCCTGTAGTGCCAGTTCACTTAAAAGGCGCCTCTGTATTGAAGAGATGTATCATTCCATTTATAGTAAAGATTTGTCCTCTTCAGAATGTATTTCGAAAATTCCCCATTGTATTACAGTGGGTCCCCATGCTTATCTGGTATATATGGGTATACCGGATAATACCTGGGGTATTACAAAAGAGAAGAAAGAAGAAGAACTTTCTTCAAGGTAAATAGAGATTATAGTATCTCATCTGCATACCCAAGGGTTTAACCCTTATAAAAGAACATAGTTCTTTCCCTGGATCTGAGATCCATGAGACAAGTCTCCTACAAATGAGAATTTAATTCTCGTAGGGATGAATTTGTTCTTAGGGATTGAAGATCCAGGGGAGAACAAAGAATTGAACTCTTCAGAAAAATGCATAAAGAAGGATACAGCGCCGAGCGCCTCACAAGCCCCTCACGTGGGCGCAGCTAAAATAAGGATTGCCTATCACTCGTCGGTTAGCGCCCAGCGCCAAGCGCCCCACGTGCCCCTCACGTGGGCGCTGCTAAAATAAGGAGTGCCTAGCACTCATCGATTGGCGCCCAGTTCCATGCGTCCCACTGCCCCTCACGTGGGCGCTGCTAAAATAAAGAGTGCTCTGCACTTAAGGGTCGGCGCTCGGCACCAAGCGCCTCACGTGCCCCTCATGTGGGCGCTGTCTAACATAAAGCGCTCTGCAAACAAAGCCTAGTACCATAAAGAGTGTTTAACACTATATAAAAAACAAAGAAATAGGGTGAGTATCAGAGCCCATATCAATGCTCAGTATTGTTGCACATAAAAGGGACCGAGCCCAAACAAGTGTTTAATACTTCATTCAAAATACTGAGTGGGCTGAGTTCAAGATGACCAAAATTCTCTAATTCAGATCAACCGAGCCCATGTGCTCACAATTTTTCGAAATTGGTCTTGGTCCCAAACCCAACTAATGATCTCCCAACTGACAATAGTTCAAGGGTACATCTCCCCACACCTCTGATACATGTCGTTGTAATTCTTCAACGTCTTCAGAGAGGTAGCGGGTCCCGACAACCAACAATTCTATGGACCGCAATGTCCTCAAACTAGCCATGGACCGTAATGTCCTTAAACTAGCTGTGGACCGCAACATCCTTAAACTAAACCCTCATACCAAAAATGGTGATCTATGGACCGTAACGTCCCTAAACTAAAACGATAGAGCCCAGATGCTCCTTCATTGGATCAAAAATGATCCTGAACCCCCGTTAAGTAGATCTTAGTCCAATATTGGATTAACGTATCCTTAACAAATATTTAAGTTGATTTTAATCCTAAATGAGATTAACGATCCTTAAATCAAACTAAACCTAAATCTAAGAAAATACGGATTTGGATTAATCCACGCCCTACGGGCGACAACACAAATTAGTCTCCGTATACAATCCACGGGCAACCAAAAATAAAACAAACACACACGACATGAAGTGAACATCTGGAGCAGGAGAAAGTGGTTATCGCTACGCGGTAACGTAATTAACTACAGGGGCTTGCACCTGCAGGGAAGAGTGTCCCCACAATCAAAAAACCCTCGCGAATGAGGGGGAATCAGACGAAGTCTGCTACAATGGCCGCATCCGTCCAAACCTCCGATACACGGTGCCATAAATCAACTTGGTATCTTCGGAAAGGTGCACGGATAAAACCCAAATATCATCTGCCCCCAAATTCAGGCAAGACGACCTACGCGGTTTCGTCTCTGTTTTCGGCGGTAAACAATGTATTAAACAATTCCTTGCAGTTGGGCCTCTACAACCCACTTTTAGGGAGCCCGTTCGGGATGGTGCGGGTTATCGCACATCTTCGAGCCTAGTAGATCGAGATTCAGTCTTCCGAAAGGAGCATTCGATCTCGATGGAATTTTAATACATTTTTCTTTAGAAAATGAGATTTCTACAAGAAAATAAATAAAATTTAGTTTTAAATATATATATATATATATATATTATCAAAATATCTATTTTAATTATATTATATAAATATTCTAAGTTTTCTAAATCAAACGAATCACCTTTACATGAAAATACCATCCAAATACAAAACAATTCCAATATTTCAAGAAAATACCATATACTATGAAAATTAGGTTCTACTCACTAGAAATTTCACTTTTATAAAATATACATATATGAAAACCCTAAAGACGATAATTAAAGGCTTGAAGTGTATTTTGAAAATTATATCAAACTATTTTTACATAAAACCCCTTCAAGTTATACTAAATTACAATAAAGACCCTAGTAAATATAGGTTTAAGCAGGACCAGTCTCTTGAGCCTCAGGGAGCCGGAGATATGAATGCTTGCCTATCTAAGGTAGACAATCTAAATAACAGTGTTATCAACACGGTAATTGTCTTGGAAAAAGACACAAATCCTGCCGTCCATGTGCAGCAGTTACCGATAAGATCAAAACTAATTCAGGATTTCAAGTTCTTTTTAAAGTGTCTGACTCAGACTGAGTCTTAATCTAATCAATCTGACTTGAATGTGATACAAGTATAAATTACAATTCAACATGAATCCGTCTATTCAATCTATATTGACTGAACCGAACCATGGATATACTCCGTCTACATGTACATCCATTATATCTGTTCAATTTACTGATATCATGGTTTCAGCAAAGTCATCCATATACAATTTACAATATAAGACAATACAATACAATCAATACAATCAATACAATAATACACTACGGGGTTTATAAGGGGTAAACTGGTACGGAATATGTTAAAGGTGGCACGAGGTGGTCACTTAAGACGTAATTATATCCATGTCGTTGTTCCATGGTATTTTCGACGGAGCCTTGTACTACGGGTTACCAAAGTACACGGTGTAAGTTGGACTCCTCTCGTATATACTGGCATCTTCTGTACCAAGTAACAAACAACTGCGTTAACATTATAATCAAACATTACTATTTATACTTTCCTTCTGTCTATTCCATCTCTACCCATCTTTGGGACTTACCGAGCGATTGTTCGCTGACGACATTCATATTTATCTTCTTCTTTAGAATGTTGTCGAGAGGACCCAATCTGAAGAGCTCAAGACCAGCCAGGAGCATTTGGAGTAGTTCACAGAAGACCCTGAGCATTAGACTTTACTTGTACATACTTTTCATTTCAGTTATGTCATTGTTTAGGCATCGCTTTCTACTCGTGTATTTACATTTCAGTTGTACTGTAAAAGAATGTTTAATAAATAAAGTTGAAGTTCATTTACATTCCTGTCTCTTGTGTACTTTACTTTATATTGCTTAGTTATGCTTAGTGTGTTTACTTCTGAGTAAATACATAGCGGGCCTCGCTTCGTCCTCTTCCCGTACACTGGAAAGCGGGGCATGACAGGTTTTGTTGGTGGCCCATGCAGGTCAGTTCTGCATGAACATGCGGGTTAATTCTACATGAAGTCCTAAGAAATATAACACAAGAATCAGCAACTAAAAACATTCTTTACATATTCCTTGAATCTTTCAATTTCATAAATTTTGATTCTGTCCTAACCCAACTTTTTCTTTCAAGGTTATGGATTCCCCAAATAACACTAGCACCAATTTCATCAACATACCTCTACCTCTACCGCTTACACCTACCATAGTTGCTCCGATCAATGAGCAAACAGTACTTCTTAAGGCAATCTGCAGCCTCCTGGAAGGACAACAACAGCAGACTGCTATATTAATGAACCGACCAGAAGCGGAAGCACCTGGGGTAAAACAATTTTGGGCTTTGCACCCCAAGCAATTCTCAGGAAAAGAGAGCCCTCTAGAAGCTAAGGAGTGGGCTCAGAATATTGAAGATGATCTGGCAGCGGCACAAGTGCCAGAGATAGCTTGGGTTCGAGTTGCAAAGTTGCAGCTCACTGACAATGCACAGGTCTGGTGGAAGGCGGAAGAAAGCCGTCTTGCCCAACCGATCGAATGGAAGACTTTTCGTGATATGTTCGACGTGAAGTACTTCCCTAAGACTGCCAGATTCGACATGGAATAGCAGTTCATCCATTTACAACAGGTTTCGATGTGGACCAAATCCGTGGATGAGTATGATGCTGAGTTTACCATGCTCAGTAGGTAAGATATGTCTCAATGTTCGATTTTATATTACATACTACACAGCTAACACAAGACCGTCAAAGATTCGCGGCACACTTGATACCGACTACTGAAATCAGGGCTAGAAGATTTCAGCAAGGGTTAGATCCGGAGATCCAAGCTGCATTAGCTACAGGGGATTTCCCGACCCATGAATTGGCCCTGAAAGCTGCCCGTCGATATGAGGCAGTGGTAAAGAGGAAGGGCAGACCTCAATCTGCCGGAGTATAGTGCTCTGCCACTCAGATGGAAGGAAGAGCCTCTTCAAGGCCAACTGTTGAACCCAGGAAACCGGAAGAAACCAATAACCAGCCGAGTCCAGATTTTTGCTTCTATTGCAAGAGAGATGGACACCTGAGGAAGGACTGTAGGCGCGCAAAAGGCCTGTGCTTAGTTTGTGGTGCATCCAATCACGGAATTGGAACCTGTCCTTATAGATGAAACTCAGCTCACACGCACACCAACTACCCGCGGCGTCCAGCTATCCAGGCTCCTGCACCTCGTCTTTCACTCCCAGCTCCACCTCCTACACAGCCTCCATGCCAATTCCATCCAGCACTGGGGAACATACCTCGAGGGCAGAGGAATGTGCCCCCAGCTAGGAGGAATGAACCACGGCGTCAGGCTTTCCTTTTAGCGGCTGAAGAAGCCGAGGCCTTAGACCAAGGTAACACTGGTAATTCTCTTCAAACTTTTTCAAACCCTTGCATCATCTCGTTATCTTTCATGCACGACCACCAAACTTTCTTGAATCTGTTACACTTTCCCTTTTCAAATTTCGAGGACGAAATTTTTATGAGGAGGGTAGAATGTAACAACCCTAACTTTCTGTATGAATTTTTTGCAAAATACAGAAAGGAGTACATAAGCCTGAGCACAAGTTATAAGTTTGTTTTGCTTTAGAACAACAAGAAAGAGCTTGTAGCTCACTTGTAAAGCCTTGCACTGCTGAGACATGGCACCCGAGTTCAAATCCCATCAGCCACATTATCTTTTTATTTAAATTTCTTTTAATCTTTTAGAACCCCAAGAGTTTGCACGTGCACTACACGTAAAATGAAAGGTCACAGAACAAACAAACATGTGCACTGAGGTACATGAAGCGAGAGAGACACGTAGCACCCAACCCTATCCTCATCCGCCGGTAAAGGGCCGGCGAAATGCCCAATTTACCCGGTACTGCCAGGCCAACCATCGGTGATGCCCCCCATCTCTTCACCCCTGCATCCCTTGGCCTACCCCACTTCCTCTAGACTGTTTGTATTCTCTGCAATTATCCAGAGAATTAAAATACCCTCTTTAAATCCATTTTAAATATTTATATAATACCCACTTTTGGGTACCCCGTTCGGGATGGTCCGGGTTATCGCACATACTCGGGCCTAGTAGAGCGAGATGCAGACCTCCGAAAGGACCATTCGATCTCGTTGGAATTTTAATACATTTTTCTTTAGAAAATGAGATTTCTACAAAAAAATAAATAAAATTTAGTTTTAAATATATATATATATATTATCAAAATATCTATTTTAATTATATTATATAAATATTCTAAGTTTTCTAAATCAAAGGAATCACATTTACATGAAAATACCATCCAAATACAAAACAATTCCAATATTTCAAGAAAATACCATATACTATGAAAATTAGGTTATACTCACTAGAAATTTCACTTTTATAAAATATACATCTATGAAAACCCTAAAGACGATAATTAAAGGCTTGAGGTGTATTTTAAAAATTATATCAAACTATTTTTATATAAAAAAAACCCTCAAGTTATACTAAATTACAATAAGGACCCTAGTAAACATAGGTTTAAGCGGGACCAGTCTCTTGAGCCTCAGGGAGCCGGAGATATAAATGCTTGCCTATCTAAGGTAGATAATCTAAATAACGGTATTATCAACACGGTAATTGTCTTGGAAAAAGATACAAATCCTGCCGTCCATGTACAACAGTTACCGATAACATCAAAACTAATTCAGGATTTCAAGTTATTTTTAAAGTGTCTGACTCAGACTGAGTCTCAATCTAATCAATCTGATTTGAATATGATTCAAGTATAAACTACAATTCAACATGAATCTGTCTATTTAATCTATATTGACTGAACCGAACCATGGATATACTCTGTCTACATGTACATCCATTATATCCGTTCTATTTACTGATATCATGGTTTCGGCAAAGTCAACAATATACAATTTACAATACAAGACAATACAATACAATCAATACAAACAATACAATCAATACAATAATACGCTACGGGGTTTATAAGGGGTAAACTGGTACGGAATATGTTAAAGGTGGCACGAGGTGGTCACTTAAGACGTAATTACATCCATACCGTTGTTCCGTGGTATTTTTGATGGAGCCTTGTACTACGGGTTACCAAAGTCCACGGTGTAAGTTGGACTCCTCTCGTATACACTGGCATCTTCTGTACCAAAGTACAAACAACTGCGTTAACATTATAATCAAACATTACTAGTTATACTCTCCTTCTGTCTATTCTATCTCTACCCATCTTTGGGACTTACCGAGCAATTGTTCGCTGATGACATTCCTATTTCTCTTCTTCTTTAGAATGTTGTCAGGTTGATCCGATCTGAAGAGCTCGAGACCAGCCAGGAGCACTTGGAGTAGTTCACAAAAGACCCTGAGTATTAGACTTTACTTGTACATACTTTTCATTTCAGTTATGCCATTGTTTGGGCATCTCTTTCTACTCATGTATTTATATTTCAGTTGTACCGTAAAAGAATGTTTAATAAATAAAGTTGATATTCATTTACATTCCTGTCTCTTGTGTACTTTACTTTATATTGCTTAGTTACGCTTAGCATGTTTACTTCTGAGTAAATACATAGCGGGCCTCGCCTCGTCCTCTTCCCGTACACTGGGAAACGGGGCGTGACAGGCCACGTCAAAACACACGGGACAACGGCAACGGATGTTCAAGTTAGGTGTATATAGTGACCATCATCGTGTCACTTTTAACACATTCCGTACCAATCTACCCCTTAAAAACCTCGTAATGCATATTGTATTGATTTGTTGTATAAGACTTGTCGAAACCATGGTATAAATTGATCATGTAAACGGATAAGGATATAAACGGATAGTCATGTAGTCAAGTCAATATATATCCATGATTCGGTCAAATCAAGTCATATTAATATTTGATAGTATTTTAGTATTCATGTTCATGTTCCAGTATATATGGGTTCATGTTGTATTGAGGTTATATTTGAGTTGTATGTAGGCTGGAATTGTATTCAGATTAGACCGAGACTCTGTCTGAGTCAGACACTTAAACAGAATTGGATTCCTGAATTAGGTTTTGGAGTTATCGGTAACTGCTGCACATGGACGGCAGGATTTGTGACTTTTTCCAAGCCAATTACCGTTGATAACCCCGTTTTAGTTTTCTACCTTAAATAGGCAAGCACCCACTTTCTCCGGCTTCCTGAGGCTCAAGAGAATTGGTCCCGGTTAAATCTATATTTACTAGGGTCCTTAATGTAAATTAATATAATTTGAGGGAGTTTTATGAAAAATAATTTTAGTATAATTTCAAAATAATTCTCAAGTATTTATTTATCGTATTTATGGTTTTCATGGATGTAAATTTTAAAAGTGAGGTATTCTAGTAACTAAATACCTAGCTTAAATAATATATGGTATTTTTGTGTAAATTTGACTTGTTTGAATTCTTGATGGTATTTTCATGAAACTTATGTTTCTTGTGTTTAGAAAACATGGAATTTATATAAATATAAAATAGATGTTTTGATAATATTTATAAATATATAATTATTAAAAATAGAATTTATTTATTAATTAGAAAGTCACGTTTTCTTAAAAATTGTATTAAAAATTCCATCGAGATCATATCCTCCGTGAGGAGATCTGCATCTCGCCCTACTAATTCAATGGATGTGCGATAATCTGCACCAACCAAATCAGATTCCCCAAAAGTGGGTTGTAGAGATGTAATCGTAAGGAATTTAATTTAAAACAATTTAAAGAATACGGTTTTTAATAGTTTATGGTATTTAAATGTAAATTCGTATTTGTCCAAAAAAATATTGTTTTCAAACAATTATGCTATATCAAGATGTGTGTTGTGAGAGGTAGGTCATTACCTCGTGAGATTTTTCTAAAAATAATACAAGCAAATATGATAAAAGATACCGAATATAAAGTTTGTAGTATTTAACCGTAAAAATGTAATAAAAGTTATTTTACATAGAGTTTTATAATGAAATTAGTTTCTAAGATCTTCGTTAATGTTTAACAATCAAGGTATAATTATTTGAATAATTGTTCCTAAGAAAAATTGTTATTGTAAAGAGAATAGAATTTAAAAGTCGAGTAACTCCACTTACCGACGTCATTTGAAAAGAGATAGTTTTGAGACGTGAAAAGAATAGAAGAGAGGGGACTTACGAGTTTAAGGTAGAGAGGAGAAGTATAGCAAGGATTTGAAAGCTTCGTGGAGTCGCGGGGTCGCCGGAATCTTCTTGAATCGTCGCCGGAAGGTGACCTTGGGCTAACTCCACTTGTACACTTCTTTTACTTGGAAAAATTTGATATTTTTTTATAATGGATTGCAGAATGGAGAGGGCTAGGGTGTGATGCTGTATTTATAGGAGAAATTAGGGTTTTGAGAATTGAAGAAAGGAATTAAAATGCATTTAAAATAGAATTAAAGAGTGAAATTACACCCTCTGGACAAATGCAAAAAAATCAAACAGAAGAGGAGTAGTGGGTGGAGGCCAGGGGTTAGGGTTCAAAATATAGGGGCATTTCCTATGGGAAAGCCCGGCGGCGCCGGCCCTTTTGCATATATCGCTGTTCGATTAGGGTGGGTGGGGCTTGGATTTATGCCACGTGTCGTGGTCTGTTCATATGACGTTTTCCATATGTTTGTTTTCAGTGACTTTTCATTTTTACGTGTATTGCATGCGTAAAATTTTGGGCTTCCAAAAATTTTAAAAGAAAAATCAGTAAAAATAATATGTGGCTGGGGGGATTCGAACATAGGGGCTACGTCACTGCAGTGCAAAGCTTTACCAATGAGCTACAAGTTGCTTCTTGTTTGTTTTTCAAACAAAATAATACTTAAAATATACTCAGGTTTGCAAATACTCCATTTAGTACATTAACTTTTAAAAAATTTGTACACTAAAATAGAGTCGTTACAGACTCTAAAAACTCAACAATACGCTGGCAGTGGGTTTAACCACAAACACATCAGTGGCACTAACTGTACATAACGGCTATCCAGGTATCTGCCGAAGGGAAGATCGACACATAACTCATCCAAAAACCCTATTGAGCCTATAGATGATATTCTTTGTACAGTCCGGTCTATTCATCTAAGAGTATCGCATATCGGGCCTAAGGGGTGGTAAACGTCAGACCCCTAATAGCGCAATAAGTCATGTCGGTATGGAGCCCAATACAACCTGAGAAACTACTGGTATACCCACTAGTAAATCTTACTTGCAATGGCCATGGACCTTGTGTATTGACCAACCGTACACAACGTGATATCAACTCCCAATACCGGGAGAGACGAATCCCTTCTATCCCCTACTGCCTCCAAGTGCTTCTGGACTTCACCCAACTACTATCTGTTTGCACGAATCATTTGAGCTGTGGTAGGGTAGTAATCTAAGTACAATGGGAACACACTCGAGAAGAATAGTGATATCAAGTCAATGGACTAACTAGTACTCATGTCACCGGGGAACTGCTATCCGACGATAGGTATAATACCAACCAGCAGTTCTCAGCGAGTCCGTCCAGTTTAACTTGTAACCCAATGAGCACCTGTATACTATCTTTGGTACCGCATACCAACGGCTGCGGGATAAGCCACCTCCACTGACGAGGATAAGAAACATATACAATAGTCTACTCTGGAGTATCGATACCCAGTCTTGATAATCATATGGCTAGAGAGAAGTTTAAGGATGTGCTTATAGACTACCCATTCCCCACTAGTGTGACTGCCATCACAATATTGGTAGTCAAGCAAAGACCCAAAGGGCTCTATCAACATGTATTAGCGATATGTTAAAAGAAACATATACACATGTTAAGATAAATTCAAACCAGATAGCATACTATTATATTGAGCAAGACTATTATTATATCTGTGAATATCCCAAGCTTCCAAAATGTAATATACAATCCAGTACTATACAATAATGGCCTCTAGAGCATATATCACTAACAATCTTCCACTTATACTAAGGCCATGTATTGACATATCACAAACATATCATCTCGAATAGCCTCTCGAACTGCGTCCGAGGGATGACCTTTGTGAGTAGATCTGCAGTATTGTTCTCCGTGTCTACTCTCCACATCTCGATCTATCGACGATCCACGATTTCCCTGATCAGGTGATACCGACTCAAGATATGTCTGTACTTCTGATGGGACCTTGGTTTCTTTGCTAAAGCTATAACCTCGTTATTGTCACAATACAAAGGTATTAGGTCAACAATGGACGGAACAACCTAAAGTTTTGTTATGAACCTCCTCATCTAGACTGCCTCTTTTGCGGCGTTACATGCAGCGATATACTCTACCTTAATCATCGAGTCAGCAACGGTGTCCTGCTTGGAGCTCTTCTAACAGACCGCCCCTCCATTGAGGGTGAAGATATAACCCGACATGGATTTGGAGTCATCCTTGTCACTCTGGAATATGGAGTCGGCGAAGGCCTCGATCTGGAGGTCTTTACTACCGTCTACCAAGAACATCTCCTTAGTCCTTCTTAGGTACTTGAGATTGTTCTTAACTGCTATCCAGTGTTTCTCCCCAGAGTTTGACTGATACCTGCTTACCACGCTCAGTGCGTAAGCAACATTAGGTCTGGTACACAACATCATATACATTATAGATCCTACCGCAGAAGCGTGGGGTATAATACTCATGCGATCCCTTTCCAAATCAATCTTGGGAGACATCTCTTTGGAGAGGGTGATCCCGTGACAAGCGGGTAGGTTACCACGGTTGGAATCTTTTATAGTATATTTTTTCAGTATGGTGTCGCCCCAACATCCTCTTAGATCTATCACGATAGATCTGGATCCCTGGAGTGTAGGAGGCATCACCTAGTTCTTTCATGCAGAACTTCTGTGATAAGAATCTTTTAACCGATTGTAGTATAGAAATATCATTTCCTATCATGAGAATGCCATCCACGTACAAGACGAGGAATACCACAATTCTCACTACAATTTTACTGTAAATGCATGGTTGATCTGGATTTTTGATAAAGTCAAATTTTTTGACCGTCTCATCAAAGCAGATGTCCAACTCCACGATACCTGCTTTAATCCATAAATGGATTTAAGTAACTTGCACACTCTTCCGCCGCTCCCACTTTTTATGAAGCCCTCTGACTGATCTCTATAAACACACTTTTCCAAATTTCCATTTAGAAAAGCGGTCTTTACGTCTTGCCAAATTTCATAATCATGGAAGGCAGAAATGGCAAGTAGGATCCGAATGGATTTAAGCATAGCCACTGGAGAAAAGTTTTCATCATAGTCCATGCCAGGTCTTTGACGAAAACCTTTTGCTACAAGTCTAGCTTTATAGGTTTCAATTTGTCCATCTGCACCAATCTTCTTTCTAAAAATCCATTTACAGCCTACAGATTTTACCCCCCGAGGTGCAATATCCAAAATCCAAACTTTGTTGGTGTATATGGATTCTATCTCGGTCCGCATTGCATTCAGCCACTTTACTGAGTCTCTGCTCGTAATGACCTGCTGGAAACTAGTCGGCTCACCATCATCGATGATGTAATCCTCTCTATCTCCGTCTATGAGAAAACCATAGTATCTCTTGGGCAGATGAGACTGCCTACTAGATCTGCAGAGTGGCGCAGGGACGTCCGGTTCTTTTGAAAATTCTGATTCCATCATGCTTTCAGTAATAGATTGTAGTTCTAGAGTTTCTTCCAGTTCTATTACGCTCCCGCTTATTTATTTTTTAAGAAATTGAGTCTCCAAAAAGTGGGCATGCCGAGAAACAAAAACATTTTGTTCCTCTACGACATAGAAAAAATACCCCGTGGAGTTTCTTGGATATCCCACAAACTTACACAGTACCGATTGTGCCTTGAGCTTGTCCGCATGCTGCTTTTTGACAAAATCTGGACATCTCCATATCTTTGTATACTTAAGATAAGATTTCTTCCCACTCCACATTTCATATGGTGTGGTAGGCACTGACTTAGTCGGAACCTTGTTTAAAAGATATGCAGCAGATTCTAGTGCATAACCCCAGATGGATCGCAGTAACTCAGCATTACTTATCATGTAACGCACCATATCAAGTAAGGTGCGGTTCCGCATTTCCGATACACCGTTGTGTTGAGGTTTGTATGGAAGAGTAAGCTGAGAGAGAATTTCATTCTCTTTTAAGTAACCTAAGAACTCGGCACTTAAATATTCACCAACTCGATCAGATCGAAATGTCTTGATACTTTTTCCTATTTATTTTTCCACTTCATTCTTGTATTTCTGGAATTTCTCAAAGGCCTCGGATTTATATTTCATCAAGAATACATGTCCATACCGTGAGAAATCATCCATAAAAATAATGAAGTGGGAATAACCACTTCTTGCATGTGTAAACATTGGACCACACACGTCGCTATGTATGAGTCCCGAGAGCTCGGTGGTTCTTACTCCATGTCCAGTGATCCTTTAAGACATGATTGACAAGTTGTATAAGATAGATATTCAAACGGATCCAAATATCTCTCGCTATGTAATTTCGTCAACCGTGTTTCATTGACGTAACCTAATCTACAATGCCATAAGAAAGCTTAATTTAATTCTGTAGTCTTTCTTTTGAGTGTGTTCTGGACATTGAAAACTTGGTGTTAATTTAATACGTATATACCGTTATCTAATATACCAGACCCAATCAAACTATGATTAAGGTGAATATTTACAACATCGCTTACAAATGTAAAATCATAACTTTCTTTAGATAGTAAAAATACAGAAATGATATTACATGTCAAACTTGGTACAAAAAAAACAGTTATGCAAAACCAAAATGTGTCCACTTGTTAATCATAGGTGATATTCCCCTACGGAAACAGTATCCACGCTCACTCCGTTAGCAACCCTGAGGGTCATATCACCTGCCTTTATAACTATACGGCTTCTCAGTGCCTGCAATGAATTATAGATATGACATCCTGAGCCGGAAACCAATACCCAGGAAGTAGAGTTGATTTACAGACAGTTTTCAATCATAAACACACCTGAAACCGAAACCACAACTTGCTTCGAATCCTAGTTCCTGGCTTTCCAATCCCTGCAGTCCTTCTTCCAATAACCTTTCTTACGACAATAGAAGTATTCCTCTTTTCCTACTGTTGGCCCCCTAACTTTTGCCTTGCCTTTCCCCTATACCTTAACGACACCGCTTCTCAATTTGGTGGAGATCTTCTTCTTCTTCCCCTTAACTTTTGCCTTGGATCTAGAGGAAGAAGGTTCTCCAATAAGTAGAGTGGGTGTCTCTCTGGATTTCTTCAGGGTGCACTCTGCACTACTCAACATGTTAAGGAGCTCTGGAAATGTAACTTCATTATCTTGTATATTGAAATTCAATATAAACTGGGTATAGATAGAAGGGAGGGACTGTAAAATAAAGTCTGTATATAACTCGTTCTCCAACGTGGTCCCAAGGTCCGTGAGCTCTTCAATATAGCTTATCATCTTATGGACGTGGTCCCCTACAGATAACCCGATAACCAACCTCTCCTGAAACAATTTCTTCGAGATCTCATATCTTGTGATATGAAATTACTCTCCATATAAATCTTTGGTATGAAGGAATATGGAAGCTAGGTCCATATTCTCATACCGCTTCTGGTGTTCATTATCCATAGAGGCTAACACGAGACACTTGACTTTCGCACTGTCTATTTCACATGTCTTATGGATCTCTTTATCCGCGACGGTGGAATCTGGACCTGGGACGGCGGGGCTTTAGAAGTAAGGAGGTAACCTAGCTTGTCATAAATCATGGTCATTTGGACATTCCTTAGCCAATATTTATAGTTTGGCCCTGTCAATATATTTTTATCTAAAAGTAACTTAAGCCCGGTCATCTTGATCGCTGCAATTAGGAAAGAGAGAAGATACACTCAGTATGATACTCTTGCAAATTTAAATTGGTTATTATTTTATCTAAACAAAATGACTCTCACTATTTTCTCGAATCCTCTTTCAAACCATAAAAGGATTAATCACACCCTACAATTCTTGCTTAACCTTTCGGCCAGACTAGTGTCGGTACTTCGAGAGAGTTTTTACAACGCTTTCGCGAAATTCCTTAATTAAATAACCTCGTTTCTCTGGAGGCGTAGCCCAGCTAATAATGTTCTATACACCTACTTGGTTTATAGTATCGATTGTAAAGTGAAAAACTCTTCCAAGGAGTAATAATACTCACTGTGGGATCGGGATCCAACTATCATTGTGTGATAAGTTTGAAAGAATCCTACCAAAATCATCACACTCGAGATGGTATGCAAAACTAGCAAGTTTCCTTTTCCTTTGAAACTCCCGATGTGGATTTTTGCCCCAGGCGCTTATGATCTTGACGAAGGCCAAAATATCATAAGAAGTAAGTCAAGTTCTACACGTCATTGTCCATGTTAATCTAATCCCATTCGTACAAACTCTTGACGAATGCCAAAATAGCTGTACGCCCATCCTAGATTAACGCATCTATCTATACTACAGATGAATACCCAGTAGCTACCAATCACTATGCCTTGACGAATGTCAAAATACATAGCTTGAATACTACTTAATAGCCATCTGAAATGACAAAGGGCTATGGCTGGTTTTGGCGAAAACTGTGAACGTAATGAACTTGATATAGTCGAAGGAACCTGGTAGCTTTTAAAAGGAGTGGTTTAGGCTCCGCATTTAAAAGTTATTTTTAAAGAAAACTGAGTGGTTTTTAAATTGTTCCAACAATTTAAGATTTTGGTTAGTTTTCATTGCATTAATCAAAATTAATGTGGCCCCATCATTTTACCCTATCATTGCAGAAAGAAACGAAAATAGAACGTACGCTTATACCATCCGCATTCGCCACGGGGCCCCGTCAGGCACCGTTAGGTTACTTAACTATCAGCAGGGCAGGGCAGGGCTAGCGCGGGTGCAAAACATAAGCAACATTTATTATATATAATTTATATATATAGTCATTCGTCTCATGCAATAATAGCCATTCCAGATCACAGATCACAGCACAAGCAACACAGATGAATATATTGGATATACTAGGATTTTCGTATTTCGTTTTAGCCTTTAACGAAAAGAGGATTTCACGGTCGTGATAAATTGCCAAACCCTCACCCTATACCCTTACGGGTGCGGCAAACTACCAGCCAAATTCCCGAAGTGAAGCAACCTCCCTCAATGAAATAAGTAAGCCACTCGGCACTTTAAGAACCCGGTAGTTTGTGCACCCCACTTTGGATCTATCCTAGGTGCAGAAAAAAGTAAATGAAATAATACAACGGTGGCTACAATCTCAACCCGGTTGCGCCCCGCAAAAGAATATTATATCACTTTTACAAATAACATGAATGAAAGAAAAGAATACTCTTCTCACATCCCCCGGCTATTCAATCATGATGATCCAATACTTCATATCCATAAACCGCAATCAAGATACTAGATATGTACAATCCCTACTAATTGGCGTATAGTAATTAGTCGACATTTAGAAACACGTATACAAATTCAAAGCAAATAAACGATATTAAAATTTTGACTTAGAAATACTCCGTATTGCCCAAACACAAAGATAACACTAGATGAAATCTGGGCAAAATCAAACAATAACATAAATTCTAAATCCAAGAGTACAAAACACCACATGAAACACGAGACCAGAATCCATAGTAAAACCGCCCATAGCGGGGAAAACACAATTTCTGGCGGTTTTTTCTTGGATTAGTGCCTCGTTTTTCTCTGGTGTTCTAATTACAATATAAAGAGTATTCTGCAAGTGCTCTAAAAAATTTATAAGCTCTAAAAAATTTGACAAAAACTTGGATCTTGGTTTTGACGATACGGAGTTATTTCGGTTTCGAAACTCTAAGCCTTGTCTATTCAATTGGTTAAGTGTTTGGGTAGGCTCTGATACCAGTGTAAGTGCATATTTGCTCCTTACCGTGACAACTACGGCTATGCAGAATAAAAAAACTTTAAAATTTTGAGCACAATACACTAAAATCCCATAATACAAGCCCAAACACTAAACTAAACAATTCTGACTAAAGGTTTGGCTATTAGGTTAGAATTACAACCTTTGTAGACGGTCCTTCGGGTCTTGAAAGGTTGACTCCATATCCTCCTTGGGTTGATGGAACGGGCTCTCAAAGTCAATCTTCCGCATTAAAGACGATCCACCCGCGGATACCGATTCAACCGATAGGTTCGACCAAAGTAACTAAATATCAAGTATTGCTAGGACAAGATACTTAGAGTGGTGTAGTTTATGAAACCAGATGCTCTCTTTTAATCCTCAAAACTCAAGTGAAGAAAATAAGGAAGAAGAAGAAGAGGTATGGCAACTGGAGAATTTTTTCCCTTGTGAAAATGATGACCATCTCTCAAAAATATCTTTCACTCTCTCATCTTATCTCTACATCCCACAAATAAAGGAGTGGGTAAGCTAGTGACTCACTAGGGTGAGTCACAAGTCCACACACTTCTTCATTAAATGAGAAGAAATGAGTAAGAGAGTGTAACTACCTTATCAAGTATATATACACATACACATATATAAATATAAATGCATGTATATAAATAAGTATAATCAAACCTGTATAAATACGTATACCGTATTTCTACCAAAATACGAACACTGTATTTGTACCGAAAATACAAAATATGCGTATTCATATTTAGAAAGAAATACATGTATTTGTATCAAACCACAAATACCCATATTTATACAATACACATATTCGTATAAATACCATATTCGTATTAAAATACAAATACCCAAAAGAGAGCAATATAATACTAGCATCAAAACTGGATATCTTTCAAATCTGCTAGTACTGCTAAACCGTCCAATTAAAGCACGTGTATAAATACACGTGTTCAATCGAACACCCGTGCATAAAACTATACGCAAATTACACCATTTCGCCTAAACCAGGAACCCTCTGTGTGGGACTTTAAAGACTCGACAATACGCTGGCAGTGGGTTTAACCACAAGCACATCAGTGGCACTAATTGTACGTAACGGCTATCCAGGTACCTGTAGAAGGGAAGATCGACACGATAACTCATCCGAAAACCCTACTAAACCTATAGGTGACATTCTGCATCCAGTCCGGTCTGTTCTTCTAAGAGCATAGCATATCGGGCCTAAGGGGGTAGTAAACGTCAGACTTCTAATAGCGCAATAAGTAGTGTCGGTATGGAGCCCAATACAACCTGAGAAACCTACCAGTAAATCTCACTTGCCCTGACCAGGAACCTTGTGTATTGGCCAACTGTACACAGCGCGATATCAACTCCCAATACCGGGAGAGACGAATCTCTTCTATCCCCTACTGCCTCCAAGTATTTCAGGACTGCACCCAAATACTACATGTTTGCACGACTCATTTGAGCCGTGGTAGGATGGTAATCTAAGTACAATGGGAACACACTCGAGATGAATAATGATGTCAAGTCAACAGACTAATCTGTACTCATATCACTGGAGAACTGCTATCCAACGATAGGTATAATACCAATCAGCAGTTCTCAGCGAGTCCATCCAGTGTAACTCATAACCTAATGAGCACCTGTTTACTATCTTTGGTACCGTATACCAATGGCTGCGGGACAGGACACTTCCCCTGATGGGGATAAGAGGTATATACACTAGTCTACATTGGAGTATCGATACTCAGTCTCGATAATCTTACGACTAGGGACAAGTTTAAGGACGTGCTTATAGACTACCCAGCCCCCACAAGTGTGACTGCCATCACAACGCTGGTAGTCAAGCAAAGATCCTGAGGGCTCTGTCAACATGTATTAGCGATATGTTAAAAGAAACATATACACATGTTAAGATAGACTCAAATCAGATAGCATACTATCATATTGAGCAAGACTGTTATTATATCTGTGAATATCCCAAGTTTCCAAAATGTAATATGCAATCCAGTACTATACAATAATAGCTTCTAGGCCATATATCACTAACAACTGCGCTCTAGAACCAAACGACTCGAGCACTTCTCCGCGGGTTCATCCTAGTACACGTAATGAAATATATACAAAGGCAACAACGCCCGCATCCTGGACGTGTTCCAATAAAAGAATATACATAAAACGGTAACGACAGCCACAAGTTGTAACACCCGAGCCCAATAATACTATTTCTGGTACTAGTTGAGTGTTATACATTGCTCATTTCAATTATCTTGCTTGTTTGGTGAATTTTGCTAAATTTTAACCGGCTAAGTCATTTTTGCCTATAACAAATTTTAACACCTAAAATGAAATTAAAAATATCCATGTTGGCCTACTCGTCGCCACTAGTCGCGTGATAGCGTCCGCGCGTCGAGATTTCGTCCCGTTCGGCGAAACGGGCAAGTTTGGACGACTACGCGCGCGTGCAAGTGTCCGACTTGGGGGCATGCATTTTAATCATAAGACACCTCATTTCAAAATTTGGAACTCGCTTAAAATCCTATAATTTGAATTTGAAACATTTGGGCGCAACCCGGGCGCGATTTGGAAATGTTTCATTTAGCGCCGAAATACCCATTTAAATTTAATATATTAAAAACTATAAAATATAATTCTGTTACTATAATAACGTTTAAAATCCTTTTTTTAAAATCTTTTAAATTTTATTTTAACTTCCCGTAACCATCCCAGCCAATCGCGAGCGCCCATTTTTCCTCGTGGGCCCCACCAACCAATCTCTCTTTCTGATCTAACTCTCTCTCTCTCTCCTATAACTCTTTCTCTCTCTATTCTTATTTATAGGGCACTGTTCCTTCATCTCCCCATCACAGAAACCCATCGACGAAACCCCCCGCGAGAAACCCTAGCCACCTCGTGCCGTCGCCGCCGACCTCCCCGTGACCTCGCCGTCATCACCCTCGCCTCCACAGCCTAACCGCACCCCCTACCTCCTCTCCTCCCTCTTTCAGCGCCTGCAACCCAACCCCGACGCCACCACCAGCAAGCAGTGCTCGCCGTCGCCGCCGCCTCCCATTGCCGACGACGCCAGAGCCTTCCTCCCTTCACCCTCGTCCCGACCTCCTCGTCTTCCTCCTCCCCTCGCCGGACCACCACAGAACCCGAGCCCAACCCTAACACCAACCCTAGTCACCGGGAAACTCGCCGTCGACCCTTGCCGTCGTTGCCAGAGCCACCGCCGACCACCTCCTTCTCCCCCTGAACACCAGAGCAGGCCAGCACCCTCCTCTACTCATCGCACCATCCCTTTCCAGCGAACCCAGCAACTTCAGCCTTCGCTACCGCCGTCGCTGCCTCGCCGGCGCCCCATCGCCGTCGAACCCGTCGTGATTGCCCCCTGGTTCTTCCCTGTAAGCATCTCTTTACCTTTCCATTCGTGTTAACCCCCTCGCTGGTCTTTAGTGTACGTATATCGTATTTTGCTAATTAGTCACCGTTTTGACATTTCGCCGGATTCCGGCCGTGCCGACGTCTGGACCCGACTCTCCAGCGAAGTGCTCTGGTCCGGGTGGTCCCGCTGTTCGCTGTTTGGAATCGATCCGTGGCCCGTGCATCCGTCTCGTGTTTTCCGCCGACGTTGCATTCGTGTTTTCCGGTTTGCGAAACCGTCAAGGCAAGTATCCGAATACTTGCTTTAACATGCTAATATACAAGATCGAGTCTTGCTATGCATTTGAATATCATATTTTGAATATAACAACACAGTGATGGTGATATCGATAGTATAGTATAGCTTAGAATTGATGGTTGCAATTATCATTAACATTGAATCAGTAAAGTAGCTTCGTGTAATTAATTGGTCTGCTATTAATCCATGCTTTAACTAACTAAACCAATTAGAACGTCCTTGCTTAATTTGTTAGATCATCCATGTGACTATTATCTATGCTTTAGTTTTAATTTCATATAGCTCATTGCCTTACGTTATTGATATTGCTTTACCCTGTGATTATTGCACCCCAAGGGTGCTTGAACCTATTAATAAAGATAATACAAAGCACCATTGTGATTAAGTGACTATTATTGTTATTTACTTTAAATTCTTGCTGCTGTTCATTATTCGATTGTATACCTGTTGTGAGCACCTTCGATTGCATTACATATTGACCTGACCTTGCTACACATGACATATATATACATACCGATGCACCGGACATGGTACCCTTACTACCAACTCAACCTGTTGTACCATGACATGACTTGTTACCTGATCATGCCTAATGCCAACAAACCTGACTTGGGGTCCTCATGGACCATTCATGTTGTCTATCCAGACAAACCTGACCTGTTATCTGATCCCGTGTTGGCATTAGTCCTTGGTTACTGAATACCTGACCTGACATACATAACTTGGGGGTATGGGGAAATTAAAGGTGAAACCGACTTGTAACTCAACAGTTCGATACCTGTTCTGATCAGTCTTACGGGCTCGGCCAGCCCCGGAGTGATGATGCTGACATCACTCGCCCATCCTGCTACCTATTACTGCCTAGCGGCACGTCTCGGATTCAACCCCGAGAATCTTGACCGTGGTCCCGGGCACGCACGGGATACTATTGAGTTACATCGACGAGTAACCAATTGATTTCAAAGACTTTAGGGTAGAAACCTGATAGGACAGTTTAGTTATCGCTGCACATTACCCTGCACAGTTATTTCATAGTACTGCTTTATTCATGTTCATCCCTGCATTGCTTATTACCATGTTCATATTATATTATTGGTTGACATGACGCGCTGACGTCTGGGTTTTGCATGGCCCAGATTCCTTACCACTGTCGACGACCGAGCAGGAGTACTTCAGCCAGCAGGCTGATCTGTGAGTTCCATAGTGATTAGTTTATTTATTTCATTTCATTTCCAGATGTGAGCCCGCATTATGGGACGTACTATTTATTTATTGTATTGGATCATTGCTTCCGCACTTATTGTCTATTGACTCTTGTTATTATGGATTTGGACATGTGTTAGATTAGTTTATTATCTTGTTCTTGATATCTCTACAGCCGTAATGTGACTGTGGATGGATACTTCCTACCCACAGGTAGCATGGTTAGCTATGTTACGTGCCCAATCTTGCGTACTCTGGGAAGCGGGGCGTGACACAAGTCGACCGCTTGTCCTGAACAAATGAACATACTATAAGTAAGTCAAAACTGTACAAACAAAACACATGAGGGGCTATCCGTCATGATAATCCGGCTAAACCAAAACAAAGATACACACACACGCACACCAACAACACAAGCAACATATGTGCAACTCCGTTTAATCAAACATATAGCAATTAGACGACATTTATCAACATATATACAAACATACAGATAATCAACGATGCTTTAGTTTTGATTTAAACTTTTCCATGATGTCCGCAAATAAAGATAACAGTGACTGAAATCTGGGCCAAAAAGACAGGTGCCGAAAAACCCAATTCTTTGAAACTAAGCCACTGTGAGAAGCTCAAGGCCAGAGCTTGCACTCTGGCCGACCTGGTCGGCCAGAGCATAAGCTTCTGGACTCGTGCTCCTCCAGTGTCAATCTTGAACAATTTCCAATCCAAAAATATCTATCTTTTATTTTTCAGGGACTTTTAAAAAAAACGAAAAGAAACTTGGTTTTGAGGAATTGATATACGGAAAAAAATTGATTTAAAACGTGAGCGTAGTCTAATACTAGTTTAAGTGTTTGGGTGGCTATGATACCATGAAAGGTTTCCAGGTGCTCGCAAGTAAATGCGGCGGAAGAGAAAAACTAAAATTTTATATCAAGCATAAGGAAATACAACCTAGAAATCTTTTCTAACACTAAACTAGCAAACAAATAAGAAAGATAACTACTCGGTTGTGAGCATAAAACCTTTGTAGTGTGTACACCCAATCGTGGAAGACTTCTCCAAGCTCTGTAGGCCATTGGAAAAGCACTTGGAAGACGATCTCTATTGCCGAAGATGATCCATCCGAGGGAAACTGATCCAAGCTCCCGCTTCGCTCCAAAGCGAACTTTGAAGAAGCAACCGACACTCTAACCTTGCTAAGAATAGAGTGTGAGAGATGTAGGAATTTATCAATACCATTTAGTCTCAAAATCCAATCTCAAGAAAGCTCAAGAGGATGAAGAAGGAGGAGATGAGAGAGTGTGTAACATAACAAATGAATAAGAGTGAGAGAGAATTCTTATAACCATAAAATATATGTCATAACATTTTTACAATATAAAAAAAGAGCCCACCCTTCTCATCATGATCACCATGCTTTTATGCCACCTCACCCTCCACTTCATTTTCTAATTTCCTAAAAAGAAAATCCCTAAAATGAGGTGTCCTCCTTTTAGAAGTATTCCGTATAAATACAGAATACAACCCCAGTATATGTATCAAATATATATACGCGTGTCCGTATAAAAATACGAATAGCCAAATCTGAAGCGTCAACATGGAATTTGCCGGCTCCTCCGCTTGCTGCTTTTGGAAAAGCAGCGTCATCATGTAAATATGCATCTTCCCCAGGTTTTAATAAGGAGTGCAGAATATGCTACACTAGTGATTTGATACCGTTTCGAATTGACGTATTAAACGAAGTGAAAGCAAAGCCCCGCTTCCCTGAACGAAGTATTCTAACAGAAGAAGACAGCCTTTCCCTTGTAGGTAAGAAGGAGTGGTGTCTAGCCGTTGGTACTCCACATCTACATGGAGAATTCAATTTCACCAGGCGCTCGAAAAATCAAACTTACCTCCTTACCACTCCGTTTGTGAAAATATCCCCTGCGCATTGAAGGAAGAAGGGCTGCTATTGATGAGTCAATTATTTACTGGAATATATATATATATATATATATATATATATGTAAATTATTCAATCAATACTTGATTTAATAATCCGGATTAATCTTAAACCGGCTAGTATTAGTAAATATCCGATTAAAGTTCGTGTAGCCGGTACACGTATTTAATCGAACCCCTGCACGTATCAACATATGGCCTCTGTATCATACGCCTGAACCAGTAAAACCCTCTGTGTGGGACTCTAAAGACTCGACAATACACTGACAGTGAGTTACTGGATAAAATCCATAACCACAAGCACATCAGCGGCACTAGCTGTACATAACGGCTATCCAGGTATATGTCGAAAGGGAGGTCGACAATCAAGTTTGTCTGTACCCTACTAAGTCTGTAAATGAAAATCCCCATACAGTCCGGTCTCTTCATCTGTGAGTGTCGCATACCGGGTCTAGGGGATGGATAACGTCAGACCCCCTAATAACCCAATAAGTCGTGCCGGTGTTAAGCTCATCACTTACGGAGAAACTACTGATCTCCCATCAGTAAATGTCACGCTTCGCTTCCCAAAAGACGGTGACGGCACGTAACGAGACCCGCGGTGTATTTATTTTGAGATGGTCGTTTCCCATAATAAATACATTTAGCGTTTATAAGCAATATATCATAACAAGAAAATGAAGAATGAATTAAACTTCAACAACAACTTTATTTACATTCAAGTACAAATACGATGTCTGTAATAAAAGATACAATAACTGGAAAGTGCCCAAACAATGTCATACTGGAAATAATTGCAGAAAGAAAAAATAATAGTCTGGCTGAGCGGTAAGCTCATCGAAATTCTCCAGACTCGGCTCGATCTCCTCTATCCCTACGTCACCAAACAAGCATTCGAAGGATAGAAAGAAAATAGGATAGAATGCCCGTCAGCAAACTTCCACTCGGTAAGTACCCAAAGAAATAAATATGATAACTGATGGTATATAAAATAGAATATGGATCCAAGTAGAAACTAATAGGTTGGAGTTAATATGTAAGAGTATTAAGTATGAGTATATTAAGATATCTTAAGCATAACAATTATATAAATATGGTTATTCTATTCTAACGTGGTTGTTTGTAGTTTGATAAGAAAAGTATGCATGTATACGAGAGTGGTCCGTTGCGGACCAAAGGTATGAGAGGATACAAGGCTCCATCAAACCCCACGAAACAACGGTAAAAGGATATTCAAGAGGTGTCTTTTAGTGGACTCTCGTGACACGTCATACATTCCTTACCAACCTACCAATTATCCCTCGCGTATTTTATTGTATAGATCAAGTTTATAGGTCTTGACCGTATTCATGAATATAGAGAGTATAATTTCAGGTTCAAGTTGTGTTCAAGTATTCATGTCAAGTTCAAGACAAGTCATATTCATGGTTTAGGTCAAGTCAAGTCAATTTCATGTTGTTCAAGTTCAAGTCGAGTTCGAGTCCTATGTGATTTGATTATACATGATTCGATATTCATGTGATTTAAGATGACAATCACTGCACATAGCCGACAGCATTTGTGCCCTTTTCAAAGACGATTGCTAGACGATAATTTTGCAACCTAAAATATTAGTTTTGTCTAAGCTGGGTAAGCACTTACTTTCTCTGGCTCCCCGAGGCTCAAGAGAAAAGATACCGCTTAAACCCATTTGTTTCCTAAATACCTTAAATATTAAACATGTTATATATTCTAGGTATTTTAGTGACCTTAAGTCATCTATGTAAAATAGTTCATTTGAAAATTCGAGAGGTTTTTATGTAAAATACTTTACTTTTAAAAAATAAACCTCGAAAGTGTTTTTGGTAAAATATGTTAATTAGAATATCGATAGTTTTAATAAAAATATACTTTATATTTTATGGTATTTTAATGATAACCTTAACTTTTAAAAGTTTGTGGTATTTTTATGAAAATCTATCTTTTGAAAAACTTGAGGTATTTGAATAAAAAAAATTGCTTTAATTATTTAGAAAATAGTGATCACCCGATTCAACATAAATTGTTATCTTTTCTTTCATTTTAAATTTTATAGAAATTGTTTATTTTTCTTTAAAACCGTATTTTTCCTTTCGAGATCGTATTCTCCGTGAGAAGTTCTGTATCTCACTCCACTAAGCCAAGATGTGCGATAATCCGCACCGAGCATAAACGGGTCTCCTAAAGAGGGTTATAGAGACGTATTTGCAAAGGAAATAGGTTTAAATTGAAACTTTAAGGTATTTTATTGAAATACGATTCTTTTAAATAAATTCAACGACTTATAAACGTGCTATGATTTTCATGTGTGAGTGAGTAGGGTAAGTCATTACCCCATGTATATTATCTAAAATATTAACAATATCAACTGATTTATGTTAAAGTAGAAGTTATAGGAAACTTGCATATGTGAATAAAATTATATCATGAAAAGATTGGTTATATGTTCTAGAAGTACTTGATATGCGACAGTTCCAAGGACTTGATTAGCAAGTTAAATTTACAAGTTTTTTTTCCGAGAAATGTTTTATGATGAAGTGATTTTGATAGAAATAAACATATTTAAATATGAGATATATGGATATATTTCCAAAACATAAGGTGTTTGGTGACGTGGCTAAAAATTTGATTCAAAGGAAACAGAAGAGAAGAAGGGGGACTTACTTGATGGCGAAGGAAAGAGGAAAAAGAAATAGCCTCGGTTTGAAGAACCGAGACTGCGATGCGACGGAGTGCCGACATTTCAAGAGTTTACCTTCACCTTGAACTTGAGAGAGATGTTTAAATTGAAATTTTGGTTAGAGTTTCTATATATTTCATAGGGGTGAAGTGTGGATAGGTTTAGTGGTTTATATAGGGATGAAGGAGAAAATGTGGTGTAAAAATTTTGATAAATGACATTAAAATTTGATTTTTAATGGGAAAAAGAAGTGGGGTTGTTCTCTAGGTTAATTCAGAAGTTTTAAAATATCAAAACGAGCTCCAGGGAACTCAAGAGACACACGTGCACAAGACAGAGTCGTTTGGACTCATCCAGGCCACCGGTCTCGGCCTATGGTCGGGCCCTAGCCTCGGGGTTCGTGCCATGTACTCGAGTCATATTGGTGAGTTCAAATTCATACACCTTTTCTGTTATAACTTTTCATATTTTCGTGTAATGCTCGTGCAAAATTTTGGGCTTCCAAAACGTCGAAAAATAATAATAAAAATATTGGGGCTGATGGGATTCAAACACGTGAGCCATGGAACAACGGCAGAGAGATTTAACCATTAGGCTATAAGTTGTTTCTTGTATATAAGTTATCAAGAATAACTTATAACATGAAACCAGAACAGAAATATAGCCTCTTTTATTGATTAAAACAAAAGAGATGGTACATGGAATTTAGGGTCGTTACAGTAAATCTCATCCACTCTGACCAGAAATTTATGGTGATGGCCAACCGGACACAGCGTGACATCAATTCCCTATACTGAAAAAGATGAATCTCTTCCGATCGCTCATTGCCTTCATGTGGCTCGGGACTGTACCTAACTAAAACCTGTTTGCATGACTCTTTTGAGCCGTGGTAGGGTAGTAATCTAAGTACGGTGGGAACTCACACGAGAAAAATGACGATCTCATGTCTAAAGACTACCCTTTACTCATGTCACCAGAGAACCGCTATCTGACTATAGGTATAATACCATCCAAAAGTTCTCGGCGTGTTCGTTTTGTGTACTCACCTCCAGTGAGCACTTGTATACAATCTTAAGTGCTCCACACCAATAGCTGTGAGACCGGCCACCGCCACTTGTCAGATTCTAGAAAGTATACACTAGTTTACTCTGGAATATCGATGTACAGTCTCGATACACATACGACTAGGAATATTTAAGAATGTGCTTATGGACTATCCAGCTCCCACAAGTATGATCACCATAATAATACTGGTAGTTAAGCAAAGATCTTACGGGTTTTATCATTATGTATTAGCGATATGTAATAAAACGTATACACATGAATGACAAAGACAAACCAGATAGTGTACTATCATCTCAAGCAAGACTGTTCTACCCGTATAAGTCCTCTCTCAATTACCATAATTGCCTACCTGCAATTACAATAATTGCCTTGAGGGCACTATATCCAACAGTTATGACCGTATTTTACTAACCTAATATCTCATAACAATATTGACACCATAATAGCACGGTAGACTATACTTTTCTGCAGTTGATTGACTTTATGTCTTGGGGCCTTGAAAACCCTAACGTTACTTATATCCATGACATGACATGATTGCATGGACACCGATCCTCTAACTTGAAAATTGTGAATCGCGTGAACTTGTGAACCCGTGAACTCGAATTGTACTTATATTGAGTACTTATATTCATGACTCTTGCTTGAACTGTTTAGGTCATCTTTGCATGTTAGATAACGACGGTGTTTTGGGGTAGTTTGGGGATAGGATGTACGTCTGCTTCGGAATTCCCCTTACTAACCTATGAACCCGTGTTGTTGTTGTACCGAGCCGAAGCGGTATGCTAACTCATGAACCCATGAATCCGTTGTTCCGTGGGGTAAACGGAATACTTTTGAAGTAGGGCGGATGCCATGACCCTGATCTCTACGTTAAGATATCAAGATCATTTTATATACTTCACTACACTGTTCACATGATATGTTAACTCCCTACGTGTACATTACACGCTTATTGTTATTTCTCTCGTTGTTCGCATAATACCGCTTTTATTGCTTTATAACTATATTAAATGCGGGGCTTACCGAGCGCTAGTTCGCTGACGGGTATTTCTCTCTCTTTTTCTTTCTATCTCTGAAATGTCCGTCAAAGGAAATAGGCAGCATTGAGGACGCTACATTTGAGCTTGAGCGAGTTGGAATGGACGTGCCAGACTTCGCGAACAACGCAGACTTTTAATTTCTTCAGCCTAATGTAAAGGCTTTTATTTCATATTTCTGTTACCGTACTTTGAACTATTTGAAGCTGTAATAACTATGTAGGTATATTCGTAATAAGCATGGATTGTTGATGTGTTTTAAATTCTTGTAGTTATTACATGTTCCAGATGGTTAGCGTATTTATACTGATAAGATGTTTATCTGTATAAATACGCCGCGGGTCGTGTCGCCTCCGCCTCCGCCTCTTACTTTAGGAAGCAGGGTGTGACAGTTGATGTTAAAATTTTATGATTCAAACAACTATTGTTGTTTAAAAAATTACTGGATAATGAATTAATTGGCAAATAATTTTCTTGGCTAAAATATTAATATAATTTGTTATTTGCATTGATTCATAGCCATAAAGCATAATTCAAATTTGACGTTTGTATTTACGAATTTTAAATCGAAAAATACCAAAACATCGTGTGTGTGTGTGTGTGTGTGTGTGTGTGAAATCATTATTCTTGGTATTTATTTATCGATCACAAGTATATAGTATATATGTTAAAAAACACCAATAGCTTTTGTGCAATCGTGAAATGTTAAACTAAGAGCTAAATTATTAAACATTTCTTATAAAAAAAATAGTTATATATATGATTTACCTTGCATTGCTAACATAGTTGTAACAACTTTGTACGAATTCGTCTATAAAAATACTATGTTTCAAAATAACAAAAAAAAGACTAATATCATCATATATCTTTTTTCAAACATAATTAAAAAATATCTATTTATCTTTTTTTCAATCATAACTAAAAATAATATTCATCTATAAAAATATTCGATCATTTTTGATCCCACGCGTTATGCGTGGGATCAAAGTCTAATATACTAATACAAAATTGGGTTGCCAAAGGATTCTTTTGCAAGTCAAGGTATCTTCTTGATCAAAGCATGATCTCTCAATTTTCTCTTTTCCCTTGCCTTTTTGGTAAATCCCATTGCCCATTTTAATTTTATTATAGTTTATTGGTTTAATTGTTTGGTTTAAATTTTTAATTATTTTGATTTTTTTTCTTTTTTTCAATTTTGCACAAAAATAACTAACATGATATATCTTCTTTTCAAATATAATGAAAACAACAATATTTTGAATAACAATAGTTGATTTACATTTTTTATACAAAGTATACTTGCTTTAATGTTGGTGCTAAAATTTCCCTATTTCAAATAACTGTTGTTATTTTAATGGATTCTAAAATTTCCCTATTTCAAATAACTGTTGTTATTTTAATGGATTCATGGACAAAAAATTTGTTTTACCCAAAAAGCTGATATAATTTGTTGATTGGATTGGTTCATAGCAATAATGTATAATACAAACTTGACATTTGTATTTATGAATTTTAAATTAAAAAACACCAAAACATGGTATTTCTATAGCTAGCATGATCGTTCTTGATATTCACTTGCAAGTCACAAAGTATATGATATTTATATTTTAAAATTCCAAAAAGTTTTTATGTAATCGTGAAATGTTAATCTATGGTTTAAGTTGTCATATGATATTTCTTATAAAAAAGATAGTTATGTACTTCTTTTTGTTCTGCACTGCTTACATGTTAAGTTGTAACAAATATTTGTAATGTACGAATTCATCGATGAAAAATAATATTTGTATCTGCATTAGAAAAAATCACTAACAACCCCATTTATCTTTTATTTAAACATAATGAAGACGGATCCATGAAAAATAATATTTGGATCTTTTTCAAACAAAGAAGAAAATAACATTCGTCTATAAATATTTTCGATAATATTTGATCCCACATGTTAAGTCTAGCATTTGGTTCATCCAAAAAGAATCTTTTCTCAAAACAATATTTTTTTCCCTTTCCTTGTTTGCCCTTTACTTTTCATTCTATTCTTTTTACTATCCATTTGCAAATGGCCCATGTAAGTCCCAAAAATAAATAATGGCATTTTTTGGTTTGTTTCTAATTATTTGGTTTTTAATTTTCAATTTTTTTTATTTTTTATTTCCTTAATTTATCTTTTGATCCTATTGCAAATAATGATTTGGTATTTATTTAGAAAGAAAATTCCGGTGTTATTATTTTTTTCAAGAGAACCGATAGTATTTTTATCTTGATACAATTCTTTCTTCTTCAAATCAAACATAATAGAATGAAATAAGTTTATTGGATAATACATTTTTTATATTTGCTTATTAGAATTATAGTTGCGTTAAAGTTGGTGCCTAGGCTTAATTGTTTAAATAAATATCATTGTTTAAAATTTTATTGGACGCTTTAAAATAAAATAATATGGATTTCTTTAAATGGAACTAATACTAAAAATGAGCGCTACTTATTCTTGATAAAATGAACTTATATTGCTTTTCTATTTGCTTTGTCAATTTTCTAAGAAATATCGTGAATCATTTTGATCCGACAGGGTCGATTACTAGTTATAAATATGGAAATGCAAATAGGGGATGAATATGCAATACTCCATAATGAAATGGTGCATGGAAATAATAAATTTGGCTCATGCAGGAGCTAATAATAGACCATGTAAATTAATTTTCTACTTCATTTTATATATTTTTGTTTATTACACAACTTAGCATATATTTACAACTCATATTTTTATAATGTTTATGTAGCTAAACACATATATATTGCATCTTCAACTATACACAACCGGTTTTATTTTGCAAAGCATAAAATATAAAAAGAATTCAAAATGTAGATTAAAAAGTGCCAATTGAAAAGGAGGATATATAGTTTTCTTTTTGATGAAAAGGAAGCTTATCATCTAGTTATTCTTTTTTAGACTCGCCATCTTATGTTATATTGCTTCCCAAATTCTTTTTCTTATATTAAAGACAATAAACCTTATTATCACCTATTATGACTGTGCAGTGGTTTCTTAAGAGCTCCACAACAAGTCCAGTTGCCATGGATGGCTAAAAGAGCTGCTATAGCTGCAAGAAACACAGCTATTGGCAGAGTATGGCAACAAAATACCTTCTGAAATGAGTGGTTTTATATTTTGTTTGAGGATTTTGATGGAGTATAGCAACAAAATCAACCTGTATGTAACTTCAAAAATAGAGATTTTCATTATGTTGATCGGAATTTACATTAAGAGATTTCTGACTAATGTAGAATAATATGGATTAATACGATGACATGCATGCATTTTTGTAACATGATGGAGGTCGGAATCTCCCTCAGATGTTGTCCTTCGTTGATTTTGCTGCCAGCGAGGTTGAACGGTTGAGATTTGGTGTAAACATTGAGTGTGTGGGTCTCAATGGGTTGTCAGCTGTTGCTGACACCGAGCTACCTGCAAGGGAAGTCCCGGGATGGGAAGCCACCGTAGAATCCTCCGATGATCAAGTAAGTACCGAGAAGTAATTAGGCAGAGTAGTGGTGTCTTGGGAATGAGTTCGACATACCTGAGACGTCTGGAAGAGAAGTTTATATAGGGGTCGCATTGGAGCGAGCCGATACGAGATTCTCGCCGTCTGTTGCACTCTTGCTTCACATTCGCGTTAATGGCGGGATATGCCCATTAATGGCGAGATACGCCTATTAATGGCAAGATATGCTAGCGTGGAATGCGGGACGTGGAGCGGCGGAGATTTCGTCGCGGTGAGATACACAGAGCCGCTATGGGGACGCGTGGATTCCGTGCACTCGGCTGGACAAAGAAGCTGAGAAAGCTCAGCTCGGTGACTATCCGGAGATGAGCGATGAGGCAGAAGAACCTCATCTGTAGGATGGCTCGGAGGCGAGATGTTGCCTGGTTGCCAGGCAACTAGGGAGTATATTCATGGGAATCCCCCCAAAGGTTGGATGATATCTCGGAGATAAGGCGCCGAGAAATGTCCCCAATGTATTGTACTTACTCCATCTTTGTAGCCCTTAGGAATATAGCGGGTTTACATGGACGACACATCACCCACTACGTGTTGTAATCTAGGGAATTTCCACTTACGATCATCATCATTTGGCCTCCACTCTCATTCCGACTTATTCATGGGTCGGGTCGAGAGTGGTATGCTCGGTCTTCATTATTCAGCTTGGAGCCAAGGATTCTTTGTAGGGTTTTTTTGGGAACGACGTGGTGCTTGGCGGCCGTGCTTCTTCGATTCCTGGGTCCACGTGGCAGTTCACGAAGCGCTTTAATTTCTCTGCATATCCTCGATGACGTCAGCGGTTCGACGAAACGGTGCCGCCATGAATGGGACGTCGCTTCACTTGCTCAGGCCGTTGATTTTCGAGCCACGTGGCCGCAATGGAATGGTGGACCGTTGTCACGCCCCACTTCCTAAAATACAGAATACGAGGGGTTGACAAGGCCAGCCATGCTCCTACGGTTAAGAAAATATCCTTCCGTAGTCACACTTCGGCTTCTAACTTTACGTGGTAATCAGTAATCGACGCACAGGTAATGAGAAATGCAGTAACTAACGAATACGGAGAGCTAACCATATGGAGATCAAGAGAGTATAACTTTGGGTAGATGATCAAGATGTCCGCGATATCCTCGAGGTACGTCCGGTCCTGGTCCAGGCTAGATCCACTTCTCACTCTGAGCATGCATACTCAGGTCGTCAGAGCGACACGATAGCAATATATATAAAGATACAAATGGTGACTCGTATAATGATAATGGATATGCAACAGTAATCAAAAAGAGTAAAGACGTGAAAATGAAGTAGCCAATGCCAGTAGCTAAAAGAACAGGTAAACAGTAACGCGGTAAACAGTATAGCAGGTATGTTAAATCAGTAAACGATGCATGTCAATGTCACTAATCCTATCAGTCCCTAAGTCTCACTGTACAGGTCACTAAGCCTATCGTCAGTCCAAGTGTGAGAGTCAACCACTCGTCAGTATTCCCCACCCAAGGGTAGGACCCAAGGATAAGGGAACACGGGCCCGAGTCGCTCATAATAATCAGTGATATCCCTGTAAATCTCCGTATATCTCCATATGCGCCGGCACGGGACTCCCGAGATTCTGTTGAACTCACACTCAAACTACCCCACACCCCGTGGTCTACATCAAACGCCAACCATAAACTCAAATACCTGTCGGTCCATGACAAGTTTGCGCGAGAACTGGAGACAGGATCTCCATCAAGCACGTCCCGACTGATACCCAAGATAAATGGACAATGTTTGGTGCCTTACCTGTGACACCCGTACAAGTGCTTCCATAATTGTCCCATACCAATTATAGTCATACTTATACACGTCCCACAGATGTCGACAATGCAATAAATCGATAAGGTCCACTGATTGTGTATAAGTACGTGTCATTTTCACTTATCCATTCATGCTCAAACACTAACGTACTTGCCACAATCAAATACTAAAATCTAACACTGGGTAATGCACATGATCAGTAGGTTGCCAACGCAAAAACATATAAGTAATGTGATGAGAATACGACAATTCAGGCATGATTAGGATGTCATCAAACGACGTCCTACCACTTGAATAATTCTTCATAAATCAGACATGCACAATTTAGCAAAATAATGAACAGGGGATAAGTAGTATGTTTGATTATCTAACCAGCAAATTTGGTTTCACGTCAATCGGGTTTCGGGATCACTAGATATGGCCATTTCATTTTAAGCGTTCACTGCTGGAAATCCGGTTTCAGAATCGGGAGTCCGTTTCGTAACGCATTTTAATCCCAGTTGGGATCAGAATTTAGCGACGTTACAGTTGAATGAAATTTAAGATTTTCAATAAGGTTTCCAACGCAATTGGTGGATCAGTAATATATTACGCCAACAGAGAGTTATGGCCAGATTAAGTTGGGGTGTAAAATCTGCTTCTGCAGAATTCAGCAAGACATGTCGACAAGGTAAAATGAATTAAAAATATCAAAATGTTGAGTAATCCAGTGAAGCCAGTTGAGTAAGAAAGATAATCTAATTTCCTGCGTAAATATATAGGATTCCGCGCATTCTCTTATATGAATAGTGATGTACAGGGGTTTGGCAACAAGGGTTATCCTGAATTTCCATTCTGGACTGCAGTCCGGAATCATAATCCACGGAAGTTATCTCTATCCTAGTGTACTACAATTCAGTGATCAACAATATTTTACAGTGTCTTAACCAACTAGATTCATTAAGAGCCATCAAACTCTAAAATCTGGTTTATACACAATTTATTATAAATTTTATAGTTTGGCATATACGAAGATTTTCAGGTTTCACGACAAAATTTGGACGCCATTTTATGTGAGCAAAAGATCTTATTTTGCAACCAAAATCTTAAGGGGTATTCATTATAACTCGGGCCATTCAAAGTTATCTAGTGCCGTCAATTTAACTGGGTTTGTAGGTCATGGTTCAAATCGAACACTTAACTTATAACAATTTACACAAAAAGTATGTGTGGGAATTTTGGTAACTAGAAATGTATTATAAGAAGTAGCATGAAGCAAGTATTAAACTTGCCTAGTGACGAGTTGACAATAGCACAGCAGTGGAAACAGCACGATCGCGTCACGAACGCAGCACGGGTTCAGTCTTTGGAATCAGATAATTGTACTCAATCCGGTTAATCTCTGTACATTCATTCTCCGCACTGCTCCAGGTTGTTTCTTGTTTTGGTATGAGGGAGGTAGAGGTGCTGAGAGAGAGAGAGAGAGAGAGAGAGAGAGAGAGAGAGTGTAACACCCGAGCCCAATACTACTATTTCTGTTACTGGTTGAGTGTTCGACATTGCTCATTTCATTTATCTTGCTTGTTTGGATCTTACTGCAAAATTTTAACTGGCTAAGTCATTTTTGCATATAACAAATTTTAGCACCTAAAATGAAATTAAAAATATCCATATTGGCCTACTCGACACCCCTAGCCGCGTGGTAGCGTCCGCGCGTCGAGTTGTCATCCCGTTCGGTGAAACGGGCGAGTTTGGACGGCTACGCGCGCGTGCAAGTGTCCGACTTGGGGGCATGCTTTTTAATCATAAAACATTTCATTTTAAAATTTGGAACCCGCTTAAAATCCTATTATTTGAATTTCGAATGTTTGGACCCAACCCGGACGCGATTTGGAAATGTTTCATTTAGCGCCAAAATCCCAATTTAATAAAATATTCTAAAACTATAAAATATATTCATAACCTTATACTGTTATATATATAAATCATTTAAATATTTTATTAATCTTCCTTAACAAACGCCCAGCCAATCACGAGGCTTAAACCTCGTGGGCCCCCTTCCTTATATCCCTCTCTCTTCCTCTGTCTCTCTCTCTCTCTAATTTCTCTTTCTCTCTATCTCTCTAACTCTCTCTCTCTCTCCCCCCTATATATATAATCACGTCCAGAACCTCATCGCGAGAAAAGAAAGAACCCATCGCAACCCTAACCCTAGCCGCCGTGTCCGTCGCCGCCGCAGCACCAAAGCCGACGCAAACATCACCACCAGCCTCGCCTCCTCGCCCTCGTCGCAGCCGCTACCCCACTCCTTCCTCCTCTCCCTTCTCCCCGTGCACCTGCACCAGCCGTGGCCGCGCACCCCCCTGCACACGCGTTGCATCGCCGTGGGTTACCGCCGGTGACCTCGTCCTCTTGTCCACGGCCTCGCGAGCACCCCCTCGGTGAGATCACCTTCTTCCTCTCTCCCTTTCTTTTCCTTTCCGCTGTTAACGGAATTCGTGATCGGCAGATCTCCTCCACGTTCACTGTTCACCGCCGGAGCCCAATCGACGCCGTCGACCGTCGTGACCCCCTTCAACCCACAGTGAGTATCCTTCCCTTCTCCACCCTCCTTCCTTCCTTCCTTAATTTTCCTTTCTTTCACGTCGCAAACTTGATCATTCACTGTTCACTGTTTGACCGGAATCCGGCGATGCTGGCGACTTGACCCGACATTCCAGCAAGGTATCCCGGTCCGCGTGGTCCCACTGTTCGTTGTTTGGATTCGATCCGTGAACCGTGCGTCTGTCGCGTGTTTTTCCGCCAATGTTACGTCCGTTTTTCCCGGTTCGCGAACCGTCGAGGCAAGTATCACTTGCTACATGCTATACTATACAATTAAATGTGTTTTGACTCATTAAACTTGCAAACTTAACTAGGTATAGCTATTTTTTCATTTGGACGCAATATGACTTATATCATGATACTGTTAACCTAAAATCACATTTTGCCACTTTAACCTTAATAACGACGTTACCGGTTAACCACATTTTACTGTTTAAAGGAGGATAGCCGTACACATGTAGCTCTATTACATTCTGATATTGATACTGCACCACCTTGTGATCTATTGCACCGCAAGGGGTGCTTGAAACCTGCTAATATGATAAAACGGTTGTACTATACTAATGCACTAATGTGAGTAAATAAATTGCTTATTGTTGTTTAATTCATTGCTTACTTCCTGCTGTTAATCCTAGTTCGATTATATACCTGTTGTGAGCACACCCTCGATTGTGTTACATCTTGACCTGACCTTGCTACACATGACATATATATATACCGATGCACCGGACATGGTACCCTTTACTATCGACTTGACCTGATGTACCATGACCCGACCTGTTACCTGATCTCATGCCTAATGCCAACAACCCTGACATGGAGTCCTCATGGACCATTCCTGTTGTCTATCCAGACAAACCTGACCTGTTACCTGATCCTGTGTTGGCATTAGTCCTTGATTACTGAATACCTGACCGGACACATATGACCTGGGGGTATGGGGAAATCAAACGGGTAATCTAAAGTGTAACTTAAAAGGGTATTACTTGATCCGTGGTCCCGGGGGGTAACGGGACAGAGCCATTCGTGACTCTTACATTCCTGATCCGTGGTCCCGGGGGGCAACGGGACAGAACCATTATTGGTTCCCATCTTCCTGATCCGTGGTCCCGGGGGGTAACGGGACATATCCTTTGAGTTACATGGAGGATTACTCGAATTGATTTCAAAGACTTTAGAATAGGAAACCCGATAGAACAGTTTAGTTACCCACTGCACACTACCATGCACTGCTTGTTTCATACTATTGCTTTATTCATGTTTATTTCTGCATTGCTTATTACACTGTTCATATTATATTATTGGTTGACATGACGCGCTGACGTCTGGGTTTTGCATGGCCCAGATTCTTTACCACTGTCGCTGACCGAGTAGGAGTACTTCAGCCAGCAGGCTGATTTGTGAGTTCTGTAGTGATTAGTTTATTTCCTGCATTCTTATTTCCAGATGTGAGCCCGCATTATGGGACATACTTTTCTATTATTGTATTGGATCATTTGCTTCCGCACTTATTTATCATTGACTCTTGTTATTCTGGATTTGGACATGTGTTAGATAATTTTTTTTTTATCTTGTTCTAGATATCTCTACAGCCGTAATGTGACTGTGGATGGATACTTCCTACCCACAGGTAGCATGGTTGGCTATGTCACGTGCCCAATCTTGCGTACTCTGGGAAGCGGGGCGTGACATGGTTCTTTTGGTATCAGAGCCATAGATTAGTTGGGTTGATTCTTTTGTAGTTGGGTATTGTACCCGATACACGAATCAGAATACCCGTGCTTAGGAAACATGTCCTACCACCTTGACCGTTTTACCATTCTTGAATCACATTCTTCCTGATTATATCTTTTACGACATGCAAACTTACTTTGCATGTCGACTCGAAAACCTGATTTCTTGTTATCTCTAGGACTTAAGCGACTTGGGTGGAGTTAAGTAATTGTGGCTATGATACCGCGGCATAGTTACAATGCGGTACTCTATTTAAGTATCTTGGAGTTCTAGCCTTGATCCATATTCAGAATCTATCATCATGCTAATGTTGGGTGTTTTGAGTTCAGGATTATGGCAGGTAAGAAGTTGAAGACGTACCAGAGGCGTGTGGACGAAGCCGCCATGCTTGGAGTGATAAGAGGAATGCTGGAAAATCAGAAGAGGCATACTGAGCTGATCCAGCAGCAAGCAGATTCGTTTCAGGAAGGTTTGCATATTGTTCGGCAGTCTGTAAACAACGATGGAGCTAAACCAGTTGACCGAGTAGGGACCGTGGCAGATTTCAGACGCTTGGGTCCGACTACATTCACTTGTTTGGAGGAGCCGTTGTCAGCCGAGCAGTGGCTAGTTGACACGGAGAATTTGCTGATTGCGGCACAGATTCCAGATGACAAAAGAGTTGATGTGGTGCGCACTCAGCTAGTGGATTACGCCCGAGAGTGGTGGCTTGTGGAGGAGACCCGCTTGCCCAAGCCGATCAGTTGGGCGGATTTATCTAAGAGTTTCCTGGAGAAATTCTTCCCGCGGACTGCACGGGAGGAAATGGAAGAGAAGTTCATCGGACTAAGGCAGAATGGAGCACCCGTGGACGTGCATGCAGCAGAATGGACGAGACTCAGTAGTTTCGCTGGACCTTTCGCGGCCAACGATGCAGACAGCAGTTGCAGTAAGGAAGCAGTTCTGTCGGGCCAGTCGAGTTTAGGGCTAGGCTGACAAACAGTGTTCTTGCAGCTATGGAAGTTGATGGTTGTGAAGAACCGGTGGTGGTTCGCGATTTCAGGGACGTAGTTGAAGATATATCGGGCTTACCGCCGAAGCGAGACGTGGAGTTCGCGATTGACCTTATTCCTGGTGCAGCGCCAGTATCTAAAGCTTGTTATCCAATGGCACCAGTGGGATTGGAAGAAATTAAGAAACAAGTTGGTGAATTGCTTTAGAAGGGTTGGATTCGAAGCAGCAACTCGCCTTGGGGAGCTCCAGTTCTTCTAGTATAGAAGAAGGATGGCACGAGAAGGATGTGCATTGATTATAGAGAATTAAACCGGGTGGCTATCAAGAACAGGTACCCGACCCCTTGCATTGGAGAACTTTTTGAGCAGCTCAGTGGCGCGAGGGTATTCTCGAAACTGGATTTGCGATCCGGATATCATCAGGTCCGAGTAAAAGCAGAAGACATTTGCAAGACGGCATTTCGAACTCGGTATGGGCATTTCGAATATCTAGTGATGCCCTTCGGAGTAACGAATGCGCCGGCAATATTCATGGATTTGATGAACAGAATCTTTTCACCATTCTTGGACCAGTTTATTGTGGTATTCATTGACGACATTCTGGTTTACTCGAAGAGTTCGGAAGAGCATGCTGAGCATTTGAAGATCGCACTGTAGACACCGAGACAGGAGGAATTGTATGCAAAAATGAGTAAGTGCGAATTTTGGCTGGAAGAAGTGAAGTTTCTGGGGCATATTGTGTCGGGCGATGGAATCGCCGTCGATCCCGAAAAGATTGCAGCAGTTCGAGATTGGCCTATTCCAAGAAATGTGGCTGAGGTGAGAAGTTTCCTTGGTTTAGCCGGATACTACAGGAGATTTGTGGAGAACTTCGCTCGTTTGGCAGAGCCGTTGACCAAGCTTACGCGCAAGGAAGTACCTTTTGTTTGGACGGATAAATGTGCATTGGCTTTCGAGACGTTGAAGCAGAAGTTGATAACCGCCCCTATCCTGACCGTACTAGACAATTCCGGAGGACTGGTGATTCACAGCGACGCATCTGGAAAAGGATTGGGATGTGTTTTGATGCAGAATGGTAGGGTCGTAGCTTACGCATCAAGACAACTGAAGACCCATGAGAAGAATTACCCGACGCATGACTTGGAGCTTGCGGCTGTGATCTTCGCCTTGAAGATTTGGAGACACTACCTTTTGGGCGGGAGAGTCGAAGTTTTTACAGATCACAAGAGTTTGAAGTATGTGTTCACTCAGAAGGAGTTGAACATGAGGCAACGCAGATGGTTGGAGCTGATGGCCGACTACGACCTTGATCTTAAGTACCATCCGGGAAGGGTTAACGTCGTGCCGGATGCGCTTAGTCGGTTACCAGCGATTCAGGTATTGACTACGCAGAGGGAGATCATTGCGGATTTTCGAAGATTTTACTTGGAGGTTGTGCTACCACGTTCTACGGGACAGTTGATGTAGTTGCAAGTACAGTCGTCCTTGGTTGAGAAGATTAAAGCGGCACAATCGCAGGATCCTAGACTGCAAAAGTTTCGAGAGCAGGTTGAAGCCGGACTACGAACAGATTTACTGGTCCACGAAGATGGTTCGTTGAGGTATGGTAGCCGTTTGTGTGTGCCAAAGGGTGATATTCATGAAGAGCTTATGAAGGAGGCACACAGTTCAGCTTATTCTATACATCCAAGAGGTACAAAGATGTACCGAGATATTCGACAGCATTTTGGTGGGAAGGCATGAAACGGGAGATCGCTCGCTTCGTGGCTAAGTGCTTGGTATGTCAGCAAGTCAAGACTGAACACCAAAGGGTTGCTGGTTTGTTGCAACCACTTCCGATTCCTCAGTGGAAGTGGGAACATATAACCATGGATTTCGTGACGGCTTTACCGCGGAGTCCAAAGGGCAACAATGCAGTATGGGTGATTGTCGATCGGTTGACCAAGGCAGCTCACTTTATTCCTTTTCGGGTTGGTCAATCAACGGAGACTTTGGCAGAGCGGTATATGCAGGAGATTGTAAGATTGCATGGAGTACCGGTGAGCATCGTGTCCGATCGGGACACTCGGTTCTTATCACACTTCTGGAGGAGTTTACAGGAAAGTTTGGGGACTCGATTGAAGTTTAGCACAGTTTATCATCCTCAAACTGATGGTCAGTCGGAGAGAACGATCCAAACTCTTGAAGATATGTTGAGAGCATGCATGTTGGACTTCAAGGGTTCTTGGGAGGATCACCTACACTTGGTGGAGTTTTCTTACAACAATAGTTTCCAAGCGACTATTCAGATGGCTCCGTTTGAAGCTTTGTATGGTCGTAAGTGTCGTTCACCCGTTTGTTGGGATGATGTTGGTGAACGAAGATTATTGGGACCAGATTTGGTAGTACAGACCGTTGAGAAGGTTAACGCCATCAGAAAGCGTATGAAGGCAGCTCAAGACAGACCGAAAAGTTGGGCTGACACGTCAAGAAGACCTCTAGAGTTCGCCGTGGGTGATTTGGTATTCTTGAAGATATCACCGACTAGAGGAGTGTTTCGTTTTGGGAGTCGGGGAAAGCTTAGTTCTCGATTCGTTGGACCCTTCGAGACATTGGAGCGTGTTGGAGAGGTAGCGTACCGTTTGGCGTTACCACAGTCCAGGACAGGTGTGCACGATGTGTTTCATGTATCTCAACTACGAAGGTATGTTCGAGATGAAACACACGTCTTGGATCATTCGGAGTTAACTGTACGGGAGGACCTAACTTTTGAGGAGCGACCGGTTGAAATCAAGGATCGAAGGGAAAGGGTTCTTAAGAACAAGGTTATCCCCCTTGTGCTAGTTTCTTGGGGAAATCGATCGCATGGAGAATCCACTTGGGAGCGAGAAGACGAGATCCGGCAAAAGTTCCCTCACCTTTTCCCGTAGTTTTCTATCTTGTATTCTTGGAATTTCGAGGACGAAATTCTTTTGTAGTTGGGTATGATGTAACACCCGAGCCCAATACTACTATTTCTGTTACTGGTTGAGTGTTCGACATTGCTCATTTCATTTATCTTGCTTGTTTGGATCTTACTGCAAAATTTTAACTGGCTAAGTCATTTTTGCATATAACAAATTTTAGCACCTAAAATGAAATTAAAAATATTCATATTGGCCTACTCGACACCCCTAGCCGCGTGGTAGCGTCCACGCGTCGAGTTGTCATCCCGTTCGGTGAAACGGGCGAGTTTGGACGGCTACGCGCGCGTGCAAGTGTCCGACTTGGGGGCATGCTTTTTAATCATAAAACATTTCATTTTAAAATTTGGAACCCGCTTAAAATCCTATTATTTGAATTTCGAATGTTTGGACCCAACCCGGGCGCGATTTGGAAATGTTTCATTTAGCGCCAAAATCCCAATTTAATAAAATATTCTAAAACTATAAAATATATTCATAACCTTATACTGTTATATATATAAATCATTTAAATCTTTTATTAATCTTCCTTAACAAACGCCCAGCCAATCACGAGGCTTAAACCTCGTGGGCCCCCTTCCTTATATCCCTCTCTCTTCCTCTGTCTCTCTCTCTCTCTCTAATTTCTCTTTCTCTCTCTCTCTCTAACTCTCTCTCTCTCTCCCCTATATATATAATCATGTCCAGAACCATATCGCGAGAAAAGAAAGAACCCATCGCAACCCTAACCCTAGCCGCCGTGTCCGTCGCCGCCGCAGCACCAAAGAACCCATCGCAACCCTAACCCTAGCCGCCGTGTCCGTCGCCGCCGCAGCACCAAAGCCGACGCAAACATCACCACCAGCCTCGCCTCCTCGCCCTCGTCGCAGCCGCTACCCCACTCCTTCCTCCTCTCCCTTCTCCCCGTGCACCTGCACCAGCCGTGGCCGTGCACCCCCCTGCACACGCGTTGCATCGCCGTGGGTTACCGCCGGTGACCTCGTCCTCTTGTCCACGGCCTCGCGAGCACCCCCTCGGTGAGATCACCTTCTTCCTCTCTCCCTTTCTTTTTCCTTTCCGCTGTTAATGGAATTCGTGATCGGCAGATCTCCTCCACGTTCACTGTTCACCGCCGGAGCCCAATCGACGCCGTCGACCGTCGTGACCCCCTTCAACACACAGTGAGTATCCTTCCCTTCTCCACCCTCCTTCCTTCCTTCCTTAATTTTCCTTTCTTTCACGTCGCAAACTTGATCATTCACTGTTCACTGTTTGACCGAAATCCGGCGATGCCGGCGACTTGACCCGACATTCCAGCAAGGTACCCCGGTCCGCGTGGTCCCACTGTTCGTTGTTTGGATTCGATCCGTGAACCGTGCGTCTGTCGCGTGTTTTTCCGCCGACGTTACATCCGTTTTTCCCGGTTTGCGAACCGTCGAGGCAAGTATCACTTGCTACATGCTATACTATACAATTAAATGTGTTTTGACTCATTAAACTTGCAAACTTAACTAGGTATAGCTATTTTATCATTTGGACGCAATATGACTTATATCATGATACTGTTAACCTAAAATCACATTTTGCCACTTTAACCTTAATAACGACGTTACCGGTTAACCACATTTTACTGTTTAAAGGACGATAGCCGTACACATGTAGCTCTATTATATTCTGATATTGATACTGCACCACCTTGTGATCTATTGCACCGCAAGGGGTGCTTGAAACCTGCTAATATGATAAAACGGTTGTACTATACTAATGCACTAATGTGAGTAAATAAATTGCTTATTGTTGTTTAATTCATTGCTTACTTCCTGCTGTTAATCCTAGTTCGATTATATACCTGTTGTGAGCACACCCTCGATTGTGTTACATCTTGACCTGACCTTGCTACACATGACATATATATATACCGATGCACCGGACATGGTACCCTTTACTATCGACTTGACCTGATGTACCATGACCCGACCTGTTACCTGATCTCATGCCTAATGCCAACAACCCTGACATGGAGTCCTCATGGACCATTCCTGTTGTCTATCCAGACAAACCTGACCTGTTACCTGATCCTGTGTTGGCATTAGTCCTTGATTACTGAATACCTGACCGGACACATATGACCTGGGGGTATGGGGAAATCAAACGGGTAATCTAAAGTGTAACTTAAAAGGGTATTACTTGATCCGTGGTCCCGGGGGGTAACGGGACAGAGCCATTCGTGACTCTTACATTCCTGATCCGTGGTCCCGGGGGGCAACGGGACAGAACCATTATTGGTTCCCATCTTCCTGATCCGTGGTCCCGGGGGGTAACGGGACATATCCTTTGAGTTACATGGAGGATTACTCGAATTGATTTCAAAGACTTTAGAATAGGAAACCCGATAGAACAGTTTAGTTACCCACTGCACACTACCCTGCACTGCTTGTTTCATACTATTGCTTTATTCATGTTTATTTCTGCATTGCTTATTACACTGTTCATATTATATTATTGGTTGACATGACGCGCTGACGACCGGGTTTTGCATGGCCCAGATTCTTTACCACTGTCGCTGACCGAGCAGGAGTACTTCAGCCAGCAGGCTGATTTGTGAGTTCTGTAGTGATTAGTTTATTTCCTGCATTCTTATTTCCAGATGTGAGCCCGCATTATGGGACATACTTTTCTATTATTGTATTGGATCATTTGCTTCCGCACTTATTTATCATTGACTCTTGTTATTCTGAATTTGGACATGTGTTAGATAGTTTTTTTTTATCTTGTTCTAGATATCTCTACAGCCGTAATGTGACTGTGGATGGATACTTCCTACCCACAGGTAGCATGGTTGGCTATGTCACGTGCTCAATCTTGCGTACTCTGGGAAGCGGGGCGTGACAGAGAGAGAGAGAGAGATCTTTAGAGAGACAGAGAGAGAAATTTAGAGAGAGAAAGAGAGAGAGAGAGACAGAGAGAGATTTAGAGAGAGAGAGAGATGCAGTGAGACAGAGGGAGAGAGAGGGAGGGAGAAATTTAGAGAAACAGAGAGAGAGAGAGAGATTTACTGAGTGCCGACGAGGGGTCGACGGAGGCGCCGTTGGGGGCCTGCAGGGGTGCGCTCGGGTCGGCAGCGAGGGGAGCTCGTCGTGGTGTAGTGCGGTGCTCGACCTGGGTCGTTGGCGGTGCAGGGAGAACGGTGAGGGCGTGTTCGTCGGCGATGGGGTAGGGCTCGAGGGTGCAGGCGAAGGCGCTCGGGAGAGTGACGGGAGTTGCGGCCGTTGGGTTCTCGTCGGTGTGCAGGGAAGGGAGTCGGGGAGGTAGGTGGAGGAAGAGAGGAGGAGAAGGGAGGGAAGGGGGCTCGACGGTGGTGGGTGTCGTGCAGGGGAGGCTCGTGGCGAGGAGGGTGTGCAGCTGGGAGTTGGGAGAGAGGAGAGGAGGAGGGAACGAAGTGGTGGTGTTGTGTTTGATGGAGGTGAGAGTTCGTCGGTGGTGATGGAGATGTTCGGTGGCTATCAGGTGAGGGCAGTGGGGAAACTCGGCGAGGGGGTGCAGTGAGGGGAGAGAGTGATGAGATCGATGGGGAAATGGAAGTGAGAACGCGCGCATGGTCGTGGGTATGGGAGCGGGATCGAGGACGTGCGCGAAGTGAGCGGCGACGTGGGCGCGGCGCAAGACGTGGGAGCGTAGGGGAAAAATCGAGCGGGAAAACGCGAGGGAGTGGGGAAGAAGGGAGGTGATAACGGGTCGGATCGGGTTGTTGTGAGCGCGGGTCGGGCTAGGGTTTGGGCCGGTGTAAAAGGAAATAAATAGAGATAGAGAGGGAGTGGGTCGGGAAATAAAAGTATTTAATTGATTTTATTTTCATTTTTTTGGGCTGGGTTGGTTTAGGGAGTGTGGGCTGAGGGAAAAAGGGATTTAATTAAATGGAAAAATGAGGATTGGGCCAGGCTAAGATAAGGGAAAAGGAAAAAATTGGAAAGGGAAAAAGGGGAAATGGGGAAAAGAATTAGAGTGTTTGGGGCAAAAGAATAAAAGGAAGAAAGTAAAAGGGTTAAAACAAAACAAAATAATTTTAAATATAAATAATTAAATTTTGTAAGTAATTAAATTTTGTAAGTAGCATTTTATAAAAATACGAATATTAGTGCGCAAAAGAACCGGGTATTACATCATATCACCCTTACAAAAATTTCATTCTTGAAATTTAAAATAAACGATAAGTTACAAAATAATAAGCGAAGAGCCACCACATCGAATACTAACACATAGTGATTTACTTAAAACAGGTAGGTAAAAATTGAAGGTCTATAAATGTATAAATACTAACGTAACTAAAGAGCAGGTCTAAGCAAGTACAAGGCAGACTCAACTATAACACATCGAATACTAACACATAGTGATTTACTTAAAACAGGTAGGTAAAAATTGAAGGTCTATAAATGTATAAATACTAACGTAACTAAAGAGCAGGTCTAAGCAAGTACAAGGCAGACTCAACTATAAGGGCAAACTATATACACAAGAGAATAAGAATAGCAATAACAAACAATAATATTCGAGACATGCTAGATAAAAATCGAAACCCTAAATATATGCATACACACGTATATCAAAATAGCGCAGCTAGGATAATAATATCAGGCATAACCATTTATAATAGCAAACTATAAGCACAATACCCGGGAAAATAAAGTAACAATAATAAAAATAGTGAAGGACTTGTCGATAAAAATATTTTTAGAATAAATATATCGATCAACAATTTTAAAATAACTTAGAAAACCCACATAGTGAAAATAAGAGATATAGAACAAAATAATATGCGCGATATATGTTTGCGCTATTGGAAATGTGGAGAATAGTAAAGCATTTAAAACGGGTAAAACGGAAGCAGTTAATAACACAAAATTTTCGTCGATAAATACAAAATAATGAAAACTAAATTTTCGAATACTGAAGTCCCTAAGAGTAATCATGGTAATGGGAGATAGCACAAAAATGTTTAGGGGCTAGCCGGGGTAGGGGTTACAATGGAGTATGGCCCACTCAAAAGATCGGACCGTGGTACTTCACGCTGAACGTCGAAGGGATTGAGGTCGGGTCAGCACAGGGTGTACGGGCGAACAGTAATGAATCTGGGGAGGGAAGAAATTTATGAGGGATGAAAACAGTCGATACATCAAGCGAATCAAAAATCGAAAGATTAGTGAACTCAGACGTCTTATTATCATTCTAGAAATTTCAAACAAGGTATACACGAAAGATAAAGAGTGGCCCTAAGCTATACATAGATCTATTTGGCCAGAGGAGACTAAGCTAAATCACGTTAGTCGCGGTTGTGGAATTTCAGTAGGTTACGGTAGGCTCGCGCGCTCAGATAGGGGCGTCCATTCCCATATCGCCTCGCAGGGATCGCCACTGGAGGTTCTTCTGTCGCGGGGTCTTCTTCTTCTGGTCCTTCTGCCTCGGATGGAGCTTCTTCATCGTGGTCTGCTTCTACGTGATTCTCTTCTGCTGAATCTTCCTCCAAGGGATTTTCTTCCACTGGATTCTCTCCAAGGTCTTCCTCCTCTAGATTTTCTTCTATCGGGTCCTCCTCGGGATCTTCCTCTATCGGGTTCTCTTCGGGGCCCTCTTCTTCGTCGTCGGAGTCGCTGATCATGACGACATCTGGGGCTGCGAATCCCTCGCCCTCGAAATCGCTGTTTCCAAAATCACCTGTGGACCTTTGATCTCGTCATCCGAACTCACCATCATGCAGTCCAAGGAAACGCACGACCGTGTGTCCTCATCTAGAGGCGGTGCTGCTCCAGGGTGGGCCATGGCCTGAAAAGAAAGAGTCATGATTAGACAGTGGAGCACATCGAGAAGATAACCAAGGATAAGGTAGCACACGGAGGATATGCTGTAGGCAAGGACGGGAAAAATCAAAATTTAGAATACTGATGCAATGAATAGTATAAGTAAAGTGAGTGGGAAGGGAACGACACATACATCACAACTCAGAATTTTATTACATTCAACTAAAAGTTCAGCGGACACAAGATTGCAAACGAAAAGAAAATATTTACAAAAGTGTGACAACATTTTTATTGAAAGCAGAAAACGTGATAATTCTTCTTTGATTTCTAGACCGCTGCATTCTCGTCACGCGAGTTGAATCCTGCGCTGGGTCCGTACTACTCCTCGAAGCTCGAACTACGAAATAACCATCACTTAGCAGAAGTGGAGAGTGTGGACGAACCGCCTCCTGGTAGCTCCTTCCTTTTAAGGAAACTATTGATAAAGTGTTCGCTGGATCTGCAAATCAGGCATTTCCCTTTGGCGCGGCGACGATCCCTCTGAAGGTGTCATGGCTTCTTGCAGTACCCACAACATCGGGTCTTCTGTTGCTTCTGTCGCGGGGAAAAAAGTGGGCGCTTCATCCTCACCTCTTTTCCTCGTTTAACAGGGATCCCTTTACGATTGGAGACTTCTGCTGGTGCCTGAGTCATCTGCCTTCTTAGTCCTTCAGCTAACAGATCGTTTGTTCGCTCTTGGGCTTCCTTCAGACTCTGCAGTGCATTCAGAATCTCTACGGTCTGATTCTGGTGAGTGGAGATAGAGGGAGAGTCGTTGGAAGACATGATCCTGAAACAACAATTTTAGGACGGCATAAGATACAGGGGAAAAATCAGAATAGGATATAAAATTGACAATGAAACAAGAATATCAGGTGAGATGAGACTCAATCGAGCGGAAAACAAATGTAGAACTCCAAGTTACCCAATAGAGTACAGTATTGTAGCTATGCTGCAGTTCATAATTACAACCACGTAACTCTACTAAGTCATCCAAAACTCTAACGGGTGGATCAAAATGTATGGCAGGACACACTATGTGAATCAAGATTAAGAATAACAAGTTTACAATCTAAATCGAGGGATGTCTTGGATTGCCAAGCACTACACAGAAACTGCAATCCCAATCGAAGCAAAACCTGGCTCTGATACCAACAAAACCATGTCACGCCCCGCTTCCCAAAATACGGAATACGAGGGGTTGACAAGGCCAGCCATGCTCCTATGGTCAAGGAAATATCCTGCCGTAGTCATACTTCGACTTCTAACTTTACGTGGTAATCAGTAATCGACGCACAGGTAATGAGAAATACAGTAACTAACAAATACGGAGAGCTAACCAGATGGAGATCAAGAGATTATAACTCTGGGTAGCTGATCAAGATGTCCGCGATATCCTCGAGGTACGTCCGATCCTGGTCCAGGGTAGATCCACTTCTCACTCTGAGCATGCATACTCAGGTCGTCAGAGCGACACGATAGCAATATATATATATAGATACAAATGGTGACTCGTATAATGATAATGAATATGCAACAGTAATCAAAAAGAGTAAAGACGTGAAAATGAGTAGCCAATGCCAGTAGCTAAAAGAACAGGTAAACAGTAACGCGGTAAACAGTATAGCAGGTATGTTAAATCAGTAAACGATGCATGTCAATGTCACTAATCCTATCAGTCCCTAAGTCTCACTGTACAGGTCACTAAGCCTATCGTCAGTCCAAGTGTGAGAGTCAACCACTCGTCAGTATCCCCCACCCAAGGGTAGGACCCAAGGATAAGGGAACACGGGCCCGAGTCGCTCATAATAATCGGTGATATCCCTGTAAATCTCCGTATATCTCCATATGCGCCGGCATGGGACTCCCGAGATTCTGTTGAACTCACACTCAAACTACCCCACACCCCGTGGTCTACATCAAACGCCAACCATAAACTCAAATACCGGTCGGTCCATGACAAGTTTGCACGAGAACTGGAGACAGGATCTCCATCAAGCACGTCCCGACTGATACCCAAGATAAATGGACAATGTTTGATGCCTTACCTGTGACACCCGTATAAGTGCTTCCATAATTGTCCCATACCAATTATAGTCACACTTATACACGTCCCACATACGTCGACAATGCAATAAAGCGATAAGGTCCACTAATTGTTTACAAGTACGTGTCATTTTCACTTATCCATTCATACTAACACTAACGTACTTGCCACAATCAAACACTAAAACCTAACACTGGGTAATGCACATGATCACTAGGTTGCCATCGCAAAAACATATAAGTAATGTGATGAGAATACGACAATTCAGGCATGATTAGGATGTCATCAAACAATGTCCTACCACTTGCATAATTCTTCATAAATCAGACATGCACAATTTAGCGAAATAATGAACAGGGGATAAGTAGTATGTTTGATTGTCTAGCCAGAAAATTTGGTTTCACGTCAATCGGGTTTCGGGATCACTAGATATGGTCATTTCATTTTAAGCGTTCACTGCTGGAAATCCGGTTTCAGAATCAGGAGTCTGTTTCGTAACGGATTTTAATTCCAGTTGGGATCAGAATTTACCAACACAACAGTTGAATGAAATTTAGTATTTTCAATAAGTTTTCCAACGCAATTAGCGGATCAGTAATATATTATGCCAACAGAGAGTTATGGCCAGATTAAGTTGGGGTATAAAATCTGCTTCTGCAGAATTCAGCAAGACATGTCGATAAGGTAAAATGAATTAAAAATATCAAAAGTTGAGGAATTCAGTGAAGCCGGTCGAGTAAGAAAGCTAATCCAATTTACTACGTAACGATATAGGATTACGCGCATTCTCTTATATGAATAGTGATGTACAGGGGTTTGGCAACAGGGGTTATCCTGGATTTCCATTCTGGACTGCAGTCCAGAATCATAATCCACGGCAGTTATCTGTATCCTAGTGTACTACAATTCAGTGATCAACAATATTTTATAGTGGGTTAACCAATTAGCTTCGTTACAAGCCATCAAACTCTAAAATCTGGTTTATACACAATTTATTATAAATTTTATAGTTTGGCATGTACGAAGATTTTCAGGTTTCACGACAAAATTGGGACGCCGTTTTATGTGAGCAAACGATCTTATTTTGCAACCAAAATCTTAAGGGGTATTCGTTATAACTCGGGCCATTTAAAGTTATCTAGTGCCGTCAATTTAACTGGGTTTGTAAGTCATGGTTCATATCGAACACTTAACTTATAATAATTTACACGAAAAGTATGTGTGGGAATTTTGGTAACTAGAAATGTATTATAAGAAGTAGCATGAAGCAAGTATTAAACTTGCGTGGTGACGAGTTGACAATAGCACGGCAGCGGCAACAGCACGATCGCTTCACGAACGCAGCACGGGTTCAGTCTTTGGAATCAGATAATTGTACTCAATCCAGTTAATCTCCGTACATTCATTCTCCGCACTGCTCCAGGTTGTTTCTTGTTTTGGTGTGAGGGAGGTAGAGGTGCTGAGAGAGAGAGAGATCTTTAGAGAGAGAGAGAGAGAGAGAGAGATTTAGAGAGACAGAGACAGAGATTTAGAGAGACAGAGAGAGAGAGAGGGATGCAGTGAAGCAGAGGGAGAGAGATTTAGAGAGGGGGGAGAAATTTAGAGAAAGAGAGAGAGAGAGATTTACTGAGTGCCGACGAGGGGTCGACGGAGGCACCGTCGGGGGCCTGCAGGGGTGCGCTCGGGTCGGCAGCGAGGGGAGCTCGTCGTGGTGTAGTGGGGTGCTCGACTCGGGTCGTTGGCGGTGCAGGGAGAACGTTGAGGGCGTGTTCGTCGGCGATAGGGTAGGGCTCGAGGGTGCAGGCGAAGGCGCTCGGGGGAGTGACGGGAGTTGCGGCCGTTGGGTTCTCGTCGGTGTGCAGGGAAGGGAGTCGGGGAGGTAGGTGAAGGGAGGGAAGGGGGCTTGACGGTGGTGGGTGTCATGCAGGGGAGGCTCGTGGCGAGGAGGGTGTGCAGCTGGGAGTTGGGAGAGAGGAGAGGAGGAGGGAAGGAAGTGGTGGCGTTGTGTTTGATGGAGGTGAGAGTTCGTCGGTGGTGATGGAAGTGTTCAGCGACGATCAGGTGAGGGCAGTGGGGAAACTCGGCGAGGGGGTGCAGTGAGGGGAGAGAGTGATGAGAACGATGGGGAAATGGAAGTGAGAACGCGCGCGTGGTCGTGGGTAAGGGAGAGGGCTCGGGGACGTGCGCGAAGTGGGCGACGACGTGGGCGCGAGCAGGACGCGGCGCGAGACGTGGGAGCGTAGGGGAAAAATCGAGCGGGAAAACGCGAGGGAGTGGGGAAGAAGGGAGGTGATAGCGGGTCGGGTCGGGTCGGCTTGTTGTGAGCGCGGGCCGGGCTAGGGTTTGGGCCGGTGTAAAAGGAAATAAATAGAGATAGAGAGGGAGTGGGCCGGGAAATAAAAGTATTTAATTGATTTTATTTTCATTTTTTTGGGCTGGGTTGGTTTAGGGAGTGTGGGCTAAGGGAAAAAGGGATTTAATTAAATGGAAAAATGAGGATTGGGCCAGGCTAAGATAAGGGGAAAGGAAAAAAATGGAAAGGGAAAACGGGGAAATGGGAAAAAGAATTAGGGTGTTTAAGGCAAAGAATAAATGGAAGAAAGTAAAAGGGTTAAAACAAAACAAAATAATTTTAAATATAAATAATTAAATTTTGTAAGTAGCATTTTATAAAAATACGGATATTAATGCGCAAAAGAACCGGGTATTACAACCGTGAGGCGTCGTATCTATCGGTTGGATCCGCGTGAGGGACGAAGCGTCCAATGATCGATTGCCACATGGCGTCCTCGTGGCCGTTGGGTGTGACGCTTCGTTGGGGCGGGAACGGATTTGGGCCGTTAGATGGATTATATCGAGTGTATAAATAGAGGAGGCTATACCTTGGCAGACGTTTTGCTTTAGTTGTCCCCCTCCATCTGAGGATTTTCCCGGCGCACCATCACTTAAGTCGGACCCCCAGCCCAAAACCCTTCTTCGGCCAATCTTTTCTTGAATCAGGTTAGATGTCTTCTTCCGAAGTTTCTATTGATATAGTTGGGGTCAAGTCGGGTGATGAGGTTTCAGTTTTTGAAGCCGAATCCAGTTGGTCGTCTTCTTCCTCCTTAACTTCCGATAGCCAAGGAAGTTCTTCTTCCTCATCGTCTTCTTCCTCTGCATCAGGCTCGCCCCCAAGAGGTGGCGATGCCCTTGTACTTCGTTGCCGGGTGGCAAAGAGGACCCTCAAGGTGCGGATCGAAAATACTCGTGATGTGCCCTCAATGTTGAATCACCCAGACAATCTTTCCGATATCCGGGCTCACTTCCACATCCCCCTTGGTTCTTCACTTCGTATGGACAACGAAGGAAAGCGGGCATACTAGGTACAGGGCAATGAGATTGCCCTGTACCTGGAAGCGTTCCGAACAGGGATGCGTCTACCCTTCTCATACGAGATTTGTGCCGTACTTCATTGTTTCCGTCTTGTCCCGGACCAGCTAGCGCCGAGCTCGTGGAGAATCCTCCTAAGGTTTCTGGTCCGGTTGAAAATTGATCGGATCCCCTTCGACTTAAGTCTTCTTCTTCCCTTTCTTTGTTACGAAAATCACCCCGGCACTCGCAAGGACGAACCGAGCTGGGTGTATCTCTCTTTTAAAAAACGTAAGGTTAGGACGGCCGGGTCAGGAGTAGTGGTCATCCCTTCTTCCATCTATGAGTGGAAGGAGAAGTTTGTTTTCATCGGTCCTCCGGAGGGAAAGGATTGGCCCTCCGGAAGGAGAGGATAGGCCGGTGCCCACCAAATGGCACAGGGCGGATGTAATACACGGTTCTTATGCGCACTAATATCCGTATTTTTATAAAACGCTACTTACAAGTTTAATTATTTATATTTAAAATTGTTTTGTTTTGTTTTAAACCTTTTACTCTCTTCCTTTATTCTTTGCCCCAACCACCCTAATTCCTTTTTCCCGTTCCCATCAATAAAAGTTTTTCTATTTCCTAGTTCCCCGATGTTCCCTCTCCCCTCGTAAATTTTGTGTGAAACCGGTGTTAGGTTTTTCAGTATTTATAATCTTCCTGAACCCTTAAAACCTAAGCAAGCCCAACACCTTCCTTGTTCAGCCCAAGCAAAATCCCAATTTACTAAATGTTCCAAACTAAATCCCTTCCCTATTAACCCAACTCCATTTCCTTCTTTTTAAATTAAATTTCCCTTCTATAACCCCAGCCGTTTCCCCTTTAAAACTAAACCCTTGCCCATCTTATTTTTTCTTTTCTGATTTACCCTCAAAGCCCGGCCCAAACCTGTAACAACTCCATTTTTAATTGATTTAAATTCAATGTATACTTGGAGTATTTATTACAGCTGATATCTCTTTAAGTATTTATTTCACTCCATAATTACAAGAAGGAGCTTGTAGCTCATTGGTAATACCTTGCACTGTTGAATCAAGCCACCAGAGTTCGAATCCCCTGCCCCATATTATTTTTATATTGTTTTGTTTTAATTTTTTTGGAAAATCAACAGTCAAGCAGCCATAACTCTCAAAATTTATACTGAACATAAAAAACTAAATACACCAAAATTTCCCCCAGGAGTTTCCCCACCCGATGGTACCCCGACTAGGCCCGACTCGGGCCGGCGCCGCCGGCCGGACTCGGCCGGACGGCCAAGTCGTCAACATGGAATTTCTCCGTGTTGACCTGGTTATTCCCCCTGCATACTTTAATTCTCTTGATTGGTTATCAAATTCCCAATAACTCACTTTTATTCCAAAATTTAATGATTTTTAATGTTTTTTTATATTTTTTTATATTTTTTTATTAAAACCCTAACCCTAGTCTAGCCCTATATAAACACCCCTACCCTCTATCCTTTCACCTTACATTCCTAAGTCCACTCTCTAAAAAATTCAAGAGAACTCGGTACGTTAGAAAAAGAGCGAAAGGCGAAACGCTGCCGAAATCGACGACGAATTCCGACGATCATACTAGGACCCTTCGCGACGTTTCGACGCCCGACAACCCACTACCTTTCTAGCACTCTCTAGCTTGTCCAAACCTGTAAGTCCCCCTCTTTCTATCTTCCTTTTCTTTTAAGAAAAAAATACGACTTTTTAAAACCCGACGGAAATCGGAACAAACCGATTTCCGATTCGGTTTTCTATCAAAACTCACTTGTCACAAATTACATAATGCTTAAACATATTCATGTTGACTATTAATCACTTAAAAACCAATTTGGATAAAGTTTTTCACATGAAATGATAACGTTTCCATATATCGTATTTCTTTCACTTAAATACCACAATGTTTAGTTATCGCATTTAACCCTTAACAATTACTATACCTTAACGTAGATCACAAGGTAATGACCTACCTCCACACACACGCAAATACAACCCTAATTGATATCATCAAAACTTAGAATACGAAAACACAAGACTTTACATTAAAATACCCTTTTCTTTATAAACATTTTCTGGAAGTTCTAAGTTGTATACAATTTTAAAACAAAACCTTTTAATAGGAAAATACGATATGTCATGGATATCGATCGTTTATCTAAACTGACTTTGTGGTGTCTAGGCTGGGCAAGTGGGCTTGGGTAACTTTAAAAGGCCCGCCTCACGATTCCTGAGCGGATCCCTCCCTCCTCACTTGTACTTACCTGGCCACAATTGGCGGTGAAGAGGCGATTTAAGCCTTCTAATGACTTATCGTTTAGACCCTTTAGAAATAGGCTAGTTGGCTTAGGAAACCCTAGAAACTAAAATACGGAAATTTACACCTTTTACAGATAAATACCTTATCTTTATAAACCATTTTTTCTAAATGATTAGTATTATTTAAATCTTTGCAAAGCGCCACTACAACCCACCTTTGGGGAACTCGTTAGGGATAGTACGGTTTATCGTGCACCCTCGAGCTTAGTAGTGCGAGATTCAGACCTCCGCAAGGAGCATTCGGTCTCGAGAGTTTTAAAATACGACATTTAAGAAAAAATGAGATTTTGGAGAATAAAATATTTAGTTAAAATTATTTTTGTATTAACATATATATAATTATCATTTAAATGCCTATTTTGTTATAAGATAAAGTTCCACCTTTTCCTAAAAATTACAAGATTAAAAGTTACATTAAAATACCATGAATTTTCAAATAAATCAATATTATAATTTAATACTTTTATTAGAATATATTCACTAGAATAAAACAAATAAAATTTACACTCATTATAACAATAAAGACGAATAATAAATACTTGGGGTGTATCTCGAAAACTATACAAAAGTATTTTTATATAAAACCCCCTCAAGTTTTATAAATTACAATAAGGACCCTAACAATTATAGAACTTCAAATTTCTTTTCTTTTAGTCTGACTCGGGTTTGAGTCTGATTATTTCTGACTTGAATATGATTCAAGTCAAACTATATTCTTTAATATTCCAACTCAATATGAACACATGAATCCCTGAATCCAATTAACAATCTATATAACTTGACTGAACCAAACCATGGATATACATCCATTATTCCGTTATTCCATTTACCTGATTATGCAGTTACAATCTATTTACTGATATCATGGTTTTGGTCAGTCATCCAATTTACACAATACAATACAACAATATTGTCAAAACACTACGGGGTTTAAGGGGTAGATTGATACGGAAGGTGTTAAAGGTGGCACGAGGTGGTCAGATTAAGACACCTAACCTCTATTCCGTTGCTGTTGTACCGTGGCTTAACGGTTCCTTGTACATTCCGTTTGCCCTGGTCTCTAGCATATAGAGACCCCTCTCGTATACACTGGCATCCTTCTGTACCAAGCTACAAACAACAGCGTTAACACAATATTCCATAATATTCTGCAACATAATACTTTAGAAAATACTTTTATTCTGTCTTTCTAATTCTTCCTTATCTTTGGGACTTACCGAGCGACCTGTTCGCTGACGACATTCTATTTCTTTCTTCTTTGAATGTCGTCTGGTGCTTTAGACTCAGCAGAGATCGAGCCCACCGGTGAAGACTTGGAGTATTTTCACGAAGATCCCGAGCTTTAGATATTGTACCTTGTTCTTTTCAGTATTTTCATTTCCTGTTATGCCACTGTTTAGGCATTGCTTTTCATTTCAGTTGTATTTACTTTTCATGTATTGTACAAAAGAATGTTATTAATAAAGTTGATGTTATTTCTATATCTCTTGTCTCTTGTGATTTACTTTTATATTGCTTAGATACGCTTAGCGTATTTACTTCACAGTAAATACGTAGCGGATCTCGTCGCGTCCACTTCGCCGTACACCGGGAAGCGGGGCGTGACAGGTTTTGTTGGTGGCCCATGCAGGTCAGAGCTGTATGAATCCCTATCATGCAGTTCTGGTCTGCGTAAACAACCTAAGCAATATAACACAAGAACCAGCAACTAAAATATTCTTTACAATTCATGTTCCTTGAATCTTGCAAATTTCTATTCCTTGAATCTTATCATTTCATGTATTTGAATCTGTCCTAACCCAAATTTTTCTTCAAGGTTATGGATTCCCCGAACAACACCAGCACCAATGTCAACAACACCCCTCCAGCACTACCTCTCGCACCAGCTGTTCCTGCACCACCCACTGAGCAAACAATGCTATTTGAGGCGATCCGCAGCCTTCTCGAGGGACAGCAACAACTTTTGAACCGTCCCGAAACTGACGCACCGGGAGTAAAGCAATTCAGGGCTTTACATCCCAAGCAGTTCTTTGGTAAAGGAAGCCCTCTTGAAGCGGAAGAATGGGCACAAAGTATCGAAGACGATCTGGCAGCAGCTCAAGTGCCAGACAACGCTTGGGTCCGTGTAGCAAAACTACAGCTCACGGATAATGCTTGCAACTGGTGGAAGGCGGATGAAAGCCGCCTGGTACAGCCGATTGAATGGAAGAACTTTCGCGAGAAGTTCGACGCGAAATACTTCCATGTGACTGCCAGGTTTGCAATGGAGCAACAGTTTATTCATCTACAACAGGGTTCAATATGGGACAAATCAGTAGATGAATACGATGCTGAATTCACCATGTTAAGCCGGTAAGATATGTCACAATAGTTCAATTTTTAAATATCACATACTACACAGCTAACACAATCTTTAAACAAATTCGCGGCACACTTGATACCGACGGACGATATCAGAGCCCGTCGCTTTCAACAAGGACTGGACACGGAAATTCAGGCTGCTCTAGCCACAGGAAAGCTTTTGACTCATGAGGATGCTCTAGAAGCTGCCCGCAGCTATGAGGCAGTAATAAAAGCAAGGGGCAGACATCAGTCTGCTGGAGTCAAACGCCCTGCCAACCAGATGGCAGGTGGAGCCTCGTCCAGGCCACCTTTTGTGCCAAGGCGACCCGGAGTACCAACCCATCGTCCTAGCCCAGCCTTTTGCACCTACTGTAAGAGAACTGGACATATGATGAAGGACTGTCGTCGAGCCAACCGCGTTTGCTTAGTCTGCGGCTCAGCTACTCACGATATTGGGTCTTGTCCCCAAAGACAGAACCCAGTTACTGCACCCAGGCCAGCAATTACTTATCCGCAGCGACCAGCTCTTCAGGCACCTACTCCCAGACCTGCACTCCCTGCACCACCCAGAGGACCACAAGCTGCACCACCTCCTCGTCAGTTCCATCAAGCTCAAAGGAATGTTCCGAGGAATGCTCCTCAGGCCAGGAGGAATGTACCCAGGCGCCAGGCTTTCATGATGTCCGTGGAAGAAGCTGAGGCCACTGGCCAAGTCATCACTGGTAAATTTTTTCTTTTCAAACTTTGCTTTTCTACTACTTAGTTACATATTTCCTATACCTAAAACAAATCCCACATACCTTAGGTACAATCTTAGTATCCTCAATCCCTGCACTTGCATTGTTTGATACTGGAGCATCACATTGCTTTATGTCGCAACGGTTTATCCGAACCCATGCGATTCCAGTTTCACCGCTTGTATCCAGCTGGAATGTCAGTTCCGGAAATGGCGTTCTAAAGGCAACTATGGGATACAACTTGTGTCCAGTCGTCATCTGCAGTCGAGAGTTTTATGCTGACTTCAAAGTACTGGACATACCAAACTTCGATGTGGTTCTAGGAATGGATTGGATTGGAACTTTTTATGCTACCATAGACTGTCGTCAAAGGAGGGTAGTATTCGAGATCCCAGACCATCCGGTCTTCTATTTCAAAAGCAGAGACCGTACACTGGAGCCAAGTACCTTTAAAGCGAAGCTAAGAGAAGCAGTAGTTGCAACAGCTCAAGCAGAGGAAGAATCAAGACCAGATATGGTTCGAGAGTTCGACGATATATTTCCTGACGATATATCAGGTTTGCCTCCCGACCGAGCTCTTGAATTCAGTATTGATTTAGTACCAGGAGCACAACCGGTGATCAAAGCACCCTATTGTTTAAGTCCGGAAGGTTTGAAGGAAGTCCGAACACAGTTGGACGAATTACTGGCAAAAGGATGGATTCGTCTCAGCACTTCAAGTTGGGGATCACCTGTACTACTTGTGAAGAAGAAGGAAGGTTCATACAGAATGTGCATCGATTACAGAGCCTTGAACGAAGTCACTATAAAGAACAAGTATCCACTCCCGCGCTTCAACGATTTATTCGATCAGCTAAGTGGATCTTGTGTTTTCTCTAAACTAGATCTTCGTTCAGGTTATCATCAAGTGAAGGTCAAGGAAGCTGATATTCACAAAACAGCTTTCAGGACTCGCTATGGACATTACGAATTTCTAGTGATGCCATTTGGAGTGACCAACGCACCTGCAATATTCATGAACCTTATGAATCAAGTTTTCCGGGAGTACTTAGACAGGTTTGTTGTCATCTTCATCGACGACATCCTGGTGTATTCTAAGAGTCGGAAAGAGCATGCAGAACATCTACGAATTGTCCTGGAAACTCTTCGACAACATCAGCTTTATGCCAAGTACAGCAAGTGCGAGTTTTGGCTAAATCAAGTTGGTTTTCTTGGACATATCGTATCAGGAGAAGGAATCTCTGTAGATCCAGCGAAAGTTTCGGCAGTTAGCGAATGGCCTACACCAAAGTCAGTGAAGGATATTCGAAGTTTCTTGGGTTTAGCTGGATATTACAGAAGGTTTATTGAAGGCTTTTCAAAGATAGCAACGCCCCTGAACAAGCTCACACGTAAAGATGAAGAATTTGTGTGGTCAGAAACATGCGAACAAGCTTTCGTAGAACTCAAGTCAAGGTTGACATCAGCACCTATTCTCGTCATACCGGATCAATCTGGAGGATTCGAAGTGCATTGTGATGCATCCGGAAAAGGATTAGGATGTGTTCTACACCAGCACGGTAAGGTTGTGGCTTATGCTTCAAGACAGCTGAAGATTCACGAGCGCAATTATCCAACGCATGATTTGGAGTTGGCAGCCGTCATCTTTGCTCTCAAGATTTGGCGTCATTATCTACTTGGTGAACGAGTGAACATCTACACGGATCATAAGAGCTTAAAGTATGTGTTTACTCAGAAGGAGTTGAATATGCGGTAGAGAAGATGGTTAGAACTCATGGCGGACTTTGACATCAACTTGCAATATCACCCAGGGAAGGTGAATGTAGTACCTGATGCTCTTAGTCGCCAACCATTAGCAATGAATCTCACCGCTCAGTGGAAGCTTCAACAAGACTTGCATCAGATGGAGATTGAAGTAGTCATGCCAGGTAATGCTTCAAGTTTGATGAATTTACAAGTTCAATCAACCATTGTCAATCAGATCAAAGCAGCTCAAGCCAGTGATACTAAGTTGCAAAATATCAGAGAACAAGTGGAGAATGGACTCAGAACAGACTTCATCATCTATGAAGACGGATCTTTGAGATACAGCAGCAGATTGTGTGTACCAAAAGGTCTTGTACGAGAAGAGTTAATGAAAGAAGCTCACAGCTCTCCCTACTCGGTACATCCTGGAGGTACCAAAATGTACAAAGATCTACGTCATAATTATTGGTGGCATGGAATGAAGCGTGAAGTAGCCAGAAGCGTCGCAAAATGCTTGGTGTGTCAGCAAGTAAAGGCTGAATATCACAGGACTGCTGGATTACATCAACCGTTACCAATCCCAGAATGGAAGTGGCAACACATCACGATGGACTTTGTGACTGCTCTTCTTCGCAGCACAAAGGGTAACGATGCCATATGGGTCATTGTGGATCGACTCACAAAGTCGGCTCACTTCATCCTATTTCGAGTTGGTCAATCAACTGAGACACTAGCAAAAAAGTACATGGAGGTAATAATCTAATTTAGATTTAAAACTCTTCATAATGTACTATCTCTGATACCCATGAACTCATATAGGAAATTGTGAGACTCCATGGAATACCGGTCTGCATTGTCTCCGATCGTGACACCAGGTTCCGATCGCAATTTTGGCAGAGTCTGCAAGCAAGTTTGGGAACAAGTCTGAACTTCAGCACGGCTTATCATCCACAAACAGATGGTCAGTCGGAACGAACTATTCAGATCTTGGAGGATATGCTCAGAGCATGTATGCTAGACTTCAAAGGATCGTGGGAAGATCACCTATATCTTGTGGAGTTTTCGTACAACAACAGCTACCAAGCAAGCATAGGAATGTCACCTTTTGCAGCACTGTATGGAAAGAAGTGTCGATCGCCATTAAGTTGGGACGACATCGGAGATAGGGAACTTCTTGGACCAGAGATGATAGTAGCGACTGTTGATGTGGTTCGTACTATCAGGAAAAGGATGCGCATAGCCCAAGATCGACAGAAGCACCGGGCTGATGCAAAGAGACGACACTTGGAGTTCCAGCCAGGAGATCATGTATTCCTGAAGATATCTCCGAACCGCGGAGTGATCCGATTTGGAAGACGGGGTAAGCTAAGTCCGAGATACATTGGACCGTTCGACATACTCGAACGAGTCGGCGAAATGGCATACCGCTTAGCGCTTCCACCCTCATTGGAAGGAGTGCATAATGTGTTCCACATATCCCAACTCAGAAAGAATGTGAATGACCCCAGCCATGTTCTCGATCATTCCGAGCTCACTATACAGCCCGATTTGTCTTGTGAGCAACAGCCCGTGGAGATCCTGGACAGGAAAGTGAAGACACTTCGGAACAAGGAAATTAACTTGGTTCGAGTGATGTGGAGGAAAGACGCTCCAGAAGAGTCCACTTGGGAAAGAGAGGATGAAATGCGTACTAGATATCCACACCTCTTTGTAAACTAGTCCTTAAAAAAAGTTGTAAATTTCGAGGACGAAATTTTTATAAGGAGGGTAGACTATAACAACTCTATTTTTAATTGATTTAAATTCAATGTATACTTGGAGTATTTATTACAGCTGATATCTCTTTAAGTATTTATTTCACTCCATAATTACAAGAAGGATCTTGTAGCTCATTGGTAATACCTTGTACTGCTGAACTAAGCCACCAGAGTTCGAATCCCATGCCCCACATTATTTTTATATTTTTTTGTTTTAATTTTTTTGGAAAGTCAACAGTCAAGCAGCCATAACTCTCAAAATTTATACTGAACATAAAAAACTAAATACACCAAAATTTCCCCCAGGAGTTTCCCCACCCGACTCGGCCTGACTCGGCCGAGTCGGCCGGCGGACCGGCCGACTCGGGCCGGCGCCGCCGGACGGCCGAGTCGTCAACACGGAATTTCTCCGTGTTGACCTGGTCATTCCCCCTGCATACTTTAATTCTCTTGATCGGTTATCAAATTCCCAATAACTCACTTTTATTCCAAAATTTAATGATTTTTAATGTTTTTTTTATATATTTATATATTTTTTTATTAAAACCCTAACCCTAGCCTAGCCCTATATAAACACCCCTACCCTCTACCCTTTCACCTTACATTCCTAAGTCCACTCTCTAAAAAATTCAAGAGAACTCGGTACGTTAGAAAAAGAGCGAAAGGCGAAGCGCTGCCGAAATCGACGACGAATTCCGACGATCATACTAGGACCCTTCGTGACGTTTCGACGCCCGACAACCCACTACCTTCCTAGCACTCTCTAGCTTGTCCAAACCTATAAGTCCCCCTCTTTCTATCTTCCTTTTCTTTTAAGAAAAAAATACGACTTTTTAAAACCCGACGGAAATCGGAACAAACCGATTTCCGATTCGATTTTCTATCAAAACTCACTTGTCACAAATTACATAATGCTTAAACATATTCATGTTGACTATTAATCACTTAAAATCCAATTTGGATAAAGTTTTTCACATGAAATGATAACGTTTCCATATATCGTATTTCTTTCACTTAAATACCACAATATTTAGTTATCACATTTAACCCTTAACAATTGCTATACCTTAACGTAGATCACGAGGTAATGACCTACCTCTACACACACGCAAATACAACTCTAATTGATATCATCAAAACTTAGAATACGAAAATACAAGACTTTACATTAAAATACCCTTTTCTTTATAAACCTTTTCTGGAAGTTCTAAGTTGTATACAATTTTAAAACAAAACCTTTTAATAGGAAAATACGATATGTCATGGACATCGATCGTTTATCTAAACTGACTTTGTGGTGTATAGGCTAGGCAAGTGAGCTTGGGTAACTTTAAAAGGCCCGCCTCACGATTCGTGAGCGGATCCCTCCCTCCTCACTTGTACTTACCTGGCCACAATTGGCGGTGAAGAGGCGATTTAAGCCTTCTAATGACTTATCGTTTAGACCCTTTAGAAATAGGCTAGTTGGCTTAGGAAACCCTAGAAACTAAAATACGGAAATTTACACCTTTTACAGATAAATACCTTATCTTTATAAAACCATTTTTTCTAAATGATTAGTATTATTTAAATCTTTGCAAAGCGCCACTACAACCCACCTTTGGGCAACTCGTTAGGGATAGTATGGTTTATCGTGCACCCTCGAGCTTAGTAGTGCGAGATTCAGACCTCCGCAAGGAGCATTCGGTCTCGAGAGGTTTAAAATACGACATTTAAGAAAAAATGAGATTTTGGAGAATAAAATATTTAGTTAAAATTATTTTTGTATTAACATATATATAATTATCATTTAAACGCCTATTTTGTTATAAGATAAAGTTCCACCTTTTCCTAAAAATTACAAGATTAAAAGTTACATTAAAATACCATGAATTTTCAAATAAATCAATATTATAATTTAATACTTTTATTAGAATATATTCACTAGAATAACACAAATAAAATTTACACTCATTATAACAATAAAGACGAATAATAAATACTTGGTGTGTATCTCGAAAACTATACAAAAGTATTTTTATATAAAACCCACTCAAGTTTTATAAATTACAATAAGGACCCTAACAATTATAGAACTTCAAATTTCTTTTCTTTTAGTCTGACTCGGGTTTGAGTCTGATTATTTCTGACTTGAATATGATTCAAGTCAAACTATATTCTTTAATATTCCAACTCAATATGAACACATGAATCCCTGAATCCAATTAACAATCTATATAACTTGACTGAACCAAACCATGGATATACATCTATTATTTCGTTATTCCATTTACCTGATTATGCAGTTACAATCTGTTTACTGATATCATGGTTTTGGTCAGTTATCCAACTTACACAATACAATACAACAATACTTTCAAAACACTACGGGGTTTAAGGGGTAGATTGGTACGGAAGGTGTTAAAGGTGGCACGAGGTGGTCAGATTAAGACACCTAACCTATATTCCGTTGCTGTTGTACCGTGGCTTAACGGTTCCTTGTACATTCCGTTTGCCCTGTTCTCTAGCATATAGAGACCCCTCTCGTATACACTGGCATCCTTCTGTACCAAGCTATAAACAACAGCGTTAACACAATATTCCATAATATTCTGCAACATAATACTTTAGAAAATACTTTTATTCTGTCTTTCTAATTCTTCCTTATCTTTGGGATTTACCGAGCGACCTGTTCGCTGACGACATTTTATTTCTTTTTTCTTTGAATGTCGTCAGGTGCTTTGGACTCAGCAGAGATCGAGCCCACCGGTGAAGACTTGGAGTATTTTTACGAAGATCCCGAGCTTTAGATATTGTATCTTGTTCTTTTCAGTATTTTCATTTCCTGTTATGCCACTGTTTAGGCATTGCTTTTCATTTCAGTTGTATTTACTTTTCATGTATTGTACAGAAGAATGTTATTAATAAAGTTGCTGTTATTTCTATATCTCTTGTCTCTTGTGATTTACTTTTATATTGCTTAGATACGCTTAGCGTATTTACTTCACAGTAAATACGTAGCGGACCTCGTCACGTCCACTTCGCCGTACACCGGGAAGCGGGGCGTGACAAAACCAATATATTAATTAAACCAATTCCTTTTTCTCTGGCCCAAGCTTCTTCAGCCGACCCAAGCCCGCTCCCCGCACTACCCGACCCGGCCCGCTCTAAACCTTCTTCCCCAACGTTAGGATTTTTTTCCCGCTCAATTTTTTTCAGCGTTTCCCCCACGTCGCGACCCCGTCTTCTCGCGACCACGTCGCTCACGCTCACGACGTGCGCACATCCTCGAAGACCCGCTCCCCTCAACGGCTCCTCCTCCTCACTCTCTCTCTCGCCCTCCAACCTCTCTATCTCTCTCCCTCTCAAACTCTCCTCATTCACACCATTGACAGTCGAACCCCGCTCCCAGCTCCATTCCTCACCAACGCCGACGACGTCGACGACAACTACGACCGCCTCGTCTCCTCGTGTCTCCCTCCTCGCCACCGAGTTTCCCCCTGCACGACCCCACGCCAGCACTCAGTGAGCCTCTCTCTCCCTGTTTCTCTCTCTGTTCTTCTCTCTCTCTCCCTCTCTCTCTGTTCTTCTCTCTCTTGCCCTCTCTCCCTCTCCCTCTCTCTGTTTCCCTCTCTGTCTCTCTCTCTCTCTCTGTTTCTGTCTCTCTCTCTCTCTCTCTCTCTCTGTTCTCTAAATCTATCTCTCTCTCTCAGATCAAAACCAGAAACAACTCGGGGGTGATGAAAATGGTTGCACAGAGATTAACTGGAATGAGTGCAATTATCTAATTCTGAAGGCCGAACCTGGGCAGCGCCCGTGACACGATCGTGTTATTGCTGCTGCCGGACTATTGCCGACACGTCTTCAGGCAAGTTTAATACTTGCTTCATGCTATTTCCTATATTATATTTCTAGTTACTAAAATTTCCCACTCATACCTTCCATGTAAATTGTTATAAATGAGTATTTGATGTGAACCATAAATTACAAACCCAATTAAATTAACGGCACTAGATGACTTTGGATGGCCCGAATTATAGTGAATACCCCTTAAGAGTTTGGGTGCAAAATAAGGTCGTTCGCTCACATAAAATGGCGCCCCCATGATTGTCGTGAAACCTGAAAACCTTCGTTCACCCCAAATTATAAATTTATATTAAATCGTGTATAAACCGGATTTTAGCATTTGATGGCTCGTAATGAAGCTAACTGGTTAACCTACTGTAAAATATTGTTGATCAATGAATTGTAGTACATTATGATAGAGATAACTGCGGTGGATTATGATTCTGGACTGCAGTCCAGAATGGAAATCCAGGTTAGCCCCTGTTGTTAAACCTCTGTTTATCACTGCTCATGTAAGAGAATGCGCGGAATCCTGTACCGTTACGTAGTAAATTGGAGTAGCTTTTTTACTCGAGTGGCCTCACTGATTTCCTCAACCGTTTGATATTTTTAGTTTATTTTACCCTGACGACATGTCTTGCTGAATTCTGCAGAAGCAGATTTTACACCCCTAACTTAATCTGGCCATAACTCTCTGTTGGAGTAATAAAATACCGATCCGCCAATTGCGGTGGAAACCTGACTTGAAATCCTAAATATAGTTCAACTGTAGCGTCGCCTAATTCTGATCCCAACTGGGATTAAGAGCGTTGCGAAACGGACTTCCGATTCTGAAACCGGATTTCCAGCAGTGAGCGCTTAAAATGAAATGACCATATCTAGTGATCCCGAAACCCAAAACGCGATTGACGTGAAATCAAATTTGCTGGATAGATAATCAAATATACTACTTATCCTCTGTTCATTGTTTCGCTAAATTTGGTATGTATGATTTATGATGAATTATGCAAGTGGTAGGATACCGACATATGACATCTTAATCGTGCCTTACATACTGTTTTCTCATCACGTCATATATATATGTCGTTGCATTGGTAACCTAGTGATCATGTGCATTACCCAGTGTTATGTATTAGTAGTGATTGTGGCAAGTACGTTAGTGTTTGTGCATAAGTGGATAAGTGAAAGTGACACGTACTTGTACACAATCAGTGGACCCTATCGATTTATTGCATTGTCGACGTCTGTGGGGCGCGTATAAGTGTGACTATAAGTGGTATGGGACACTTATGGAAGCACTTGTATGGGTGTCACGGGTAAGGCGCCAGATACTGTCCATTTATCTTGGGTATCAGTCGGGACGTGCTTGATGGAGATCCTGTCTCCAGTTCTCGCGTAGACTCGTCATGGACCGACCGGTATTTGAGGTTATGGTTGGCGTTTGATGTAGACCATGGGGTGTGGGGTAGTTTGAGTGTGAGTTCAACAGAATCTCGGGAGTCCCATGCCGGCATATATATATGGAGATACATGGAGATTTACAGGGATATTACATGATTATTACCGTGAGTTATATTTTGGGCCCGTGGTCCCTTGCCCTTGGGTCCTACCCTTGGGTGGAGGACACTCACGAGTGGTTGACTCTCACACTTGGACTGACGGTAGCCTTAGTGACCTGTACAGTGAGACTTAGAGGCTGATAGGGATAGTGACATTGACATGCATTACTTACTGTATTGACACACCTGACATGCTATTTTATTGCTTTACTGTTCACCTGCTCTTTTAAACACCCGCATTGGCTACTTCATGTTCATATCTCTAATATCTTGATTTACTGTTATATATCCATTATTACTGTACGAGTTACCACTTGCACCTATGTATATATTGCTATCGTGTCGCTCTGACGATCTGAGTATGCATGCTCAGAGTGAGAAGTAGACTTAGCTTGGACCAGCACCAGACGTACCTCGAAGACATCGCGGACATTTTGATCAGCTACCCAGAACCATACTCTCTCGATTCCCATCTGGTTAGTTCTTTGTATTTGTTTTGATTTATATACTGCATTTCTCATTACCTGTGCATTGTATTACTGGTTACCACGTAAAGCTAGAAGCCGAAGTGTGACTACGGCAGAATATTTCCTTGACCGTAGGAACATGGCTGGCCTTGTCAACCCCTCGTATTCGGCATTTTGGGAAGCGGGGCGTGACATGATTTTGTTGGTATCAGAGCCAGGTTTTGCTTCGATTGGGATTGCAGTTCCGTGTAGTGTTTGACAATCTAAGACATCCTTCGGTCTGGATTGTAAAGTTGTTATTCGTAATCTTGATTCACATAGTGTATTCAGCTATGCATTTTGACCTATCCGCTAGGGTTTGAGTGACTTGGAGTTCTACAGTTGATTTCCACTTGTAATAAATTTCATCACATCCGATATTCTTGATTCCTTGCCTAATCCATATTATATTTTGATTCTTATTGCTTGTGCCTTATATCGTCCTCAAAGTTGTTGTTTCAGGACCATGTCTTCCAACGACCCTTCCTCTATCTCCACTTTCCAGAATCAGACCGTAGAGATTCTAAATGCACTGCAAAGTCTGAAGGAAGCCTAGGAGCGAACAAATGACCTGTTAGCTGAAGGACTAAGAAGGCAGATGACTCAGGCACCAGCGGAAGCCTCCAATCGTAAAAGGATCCCTGTTAGACGAGGAAAAAAGGTGAAGATGAAGCGCCCACTTATTTCCCCGCGACAGAAGCAGCAGAAGACCCAACGTTGTGGGTACTGCAAGAAGCCGGGACACCTTCAGAGGGAGTGTCGCCGCGCCAAAGGGAAATGCCTGATCTGCGGATCCAACGAACACTTTATCAATAATTGCCCTGAAAGGAAGGAGCTACAAGGAGACAGTTCGTCCACACTCTCCACTTCCACTAAGTGATGGTTATTTCGTAGTTCGACCTTCGAGGATAGTGCGGATCCCGTGCAGGATTCAACTCGCGAGACGAGAATGCAACAGTCCAAAAATCAAAGAAGAATTATCACGTTTTCTGCCTTCAATAATAATGTTGTCACTCCTTTGTAAATATTTTCTTTTCGTTTGCGATCTTACTCGCTAAACTTTTAGTTGAATGCAATGAAACTTTGAGTTATGATGTATGTATCGTTCTCTTGCTTCTCACTTTATTTATACTATTCATTTCATTAGTATTCTAAAGTTTGATTCTCAGTCCTTGTCTACCGCATATCTTTCTTGTACTCCGTATCATTGGTTATTTTCTTAATGTGTTCCACTGTCTAATCATGACTCTTTCTTTTCAGGCCATGGCCCATCCTGGAGCAGCGCCGCATCTATATGATGACACACAGTCATGCGTTTCCTTAGACCGCATGCTGGTGAGTTCGGATGATGAAATCAACGGCCCCCAGGTCATTTTCGGAAACAGCGATTCCGAGAACGAGGGAGCCGCAGCCCCAGAAGTTGGTATGATCGGTGATCCTGACGAGGAGGAAGGAGACCCTGAAGAGAACCCGATAGGGGAAGATCCCGAGGAGGGCTCGACAGAAGGAAATCCGGTGGAGGAGAATCCTATGGAAGAGGATCCAGCAGAAAAAGATCACGTAGAATCAGACCTCGATGAAGAAGCTCCAGCCGAGGAAGAAGGGCCAGAAAAAGAAAACTCCATGGAAGAAGAACTTCCAGTGGCGATCCCTGTGAGGCGATATGGGAATGGACGTCCCTATCTGAGCGCACGAGCCTACCGTAATCTACTGAACCTCCACAACCACGACTGACGTGATTGAGCTTTCGTCTCCTCTGGCCAAATAAATCGGTGTATAGTTTAGGGCCATCTTTTACTTTTCGAGAATGCCTTGTTTAAAATTTTCCAGAATGAAATAAATTTGCTGAGTTCGCTAATCTTGTGATTTTTGGTTCACATGATGCTTGACCGTTTCCTCTATACATTTACTTTCCTCCTGAGATCTCTGACCGTCCACCCCTGCACCTTGTACCGTTTCGACCCTCACTTAGATTAAAAAGTACCGCATCCCGATCTTTTGAATGGGCCACCCTTCATCCTTCGTATATGCCTCGTTTGAGATCCTTCTACAGGAAAAATTGATAGTGAAATTTCCGAATTAGCTGACCCTTCGGATTTTTGATTCACATGATGTATCGACTGTGTTCCTTCCCATACATCCCTTTTCCCCCTGTGGTCCTTTGCCGCTCACCCTTACTTCTCGTGCGGACCCGACCCCAATCTCTTTGACCTTCAGTCTAAAGCCGTCACACTCCGACCTTTTGAGTGAGCCATACTCCATTGTAACCCCTACCTTAGATAGCCCTATACATTTTTGTGCTATTTTCCTATTACCCTAACTATATTTAGGAACATCGTTATTCGAAAATTTAGTTTTCATTATTTTATGTTTATCGAAAAGTGCGTGTTATTAACTACTCTCGTTTTATGCATTTTAAGTACACTACAATTTTTCCCATTTTTCCGGTAACGTAACCATATATTGCACATATTATTTTGGGCTATGTTTCTTATTTTCACCATGTGGTTTTCTAAGTTACGTTAAAATTGGTTGATTGATACGTTATTCTAAAATGTTTTAACCTACCGACAAATCCTTCACTATTTCATTTTGATTATGTCTTATACTTATTATTTTAGCTGCGCTACCTTTTATGTATGTGTGCACATATTTAGGATTTCGATTTTATCTAGCGCGCCTCGAATGTTATTATTCGTTATTGCTATGTTATTCTTTTGTACGTATAGGTGGCCCTTATAATTGTTACTACCTTATACTTATTTAGACCTATCCTTTTAATTGTGTTATTCCTACATATGTAGTCCTTCAAAATTTTATCCACCAGTTTTAAGCAAATCACTATGTGTTAGTGTTCGAGGTAGTAGCCTTTCGCTTATTAGTTTGTAGCTTATCGTTTACTTTAAATTTCGAGGTCGAAATTTTTGTAAGGGTGGTATGATGTAATACCCGGGTTTTTTTCGCACTAATATCTGTATTTTTATAAAACGCTACTTACAAGTTTAATTATTTATATTTTAAATTGTTTTGTTTTGTTTTAACCCTTTTACTCTCTTCCTTTATTCTTTGCCCCAACCACCCTAATTCCTTTTTCCCGTTCCCATCAATAAAAGTTTTTCTATTTCCTAGTTCCCCGATGTTCCCTCTCCCCTCGTAAATTTTGTGTGAAACCGTTGTTAGGTTTTTCAGTATTTAAAATCTTCCTAAACCCTTAAAACCTAAACAAGCCCAACACCTTCCTTGTTCAGCCCAAGCAAAATCCCAATTTACTAAATGTTCCAAACTAAATCCCTTCCCTATTAACCCAACTCCATTTCCTTCTTTTTAAATTAAATTTCCCTTTTATATCCCCAGCCGTTTCCCCTTTAAAACTAAACCCTAGCCCATCTTCTTTTTTCTTTTCTGATTTACCCTCAAAGCCCGGCCCAAACCAATAAATTAATTAAACCAATTCCTTTTTCTCTGGCTCAAGCTTCTTCAGCCGACCCGAGCTCGCTCCCCGCACTACCCGACCCGGCCCGCTCCAAACCTTCTTCCCCAACGTTAGGATTTTTTTTTCCCGCTCAATTTTTTCAGCGTTTCCCCCACGTCGCGACCCCGTCTTCTCGCGACCACGTCGCTCACGCTCACGACGCGCGCACATCCCTGAAGACCCGCTCCCCTCAACGGCTCCTCCTCCTCACTCTCTCTCGCCCTCCAACCTCTCTATCTCTCTCCCTCTCAAAATCTCCTCATTCACACCATTGACAGTCGAACCCCGCTCCCAGCTCCATTCCTCACCAACGCCGACGACGTCGACGACAACTACGACCGCCTCGTCCCCTCGTGTCTCCCTCCTCGCCACCGAGTTTCCCCCTGCACGACCCCACGCCAGCACTCGGTGAGCCTCTCTCTCTCTGTTTCTCTCTCTGTTCTTCTCTCTCTCCCTCTCTCTCTCTCTCTGTTCTTCTCTCTCTCTCGCCCTGTTTCTCTCTCTGTCTCTCTCTCCCCCTCTCCCTCTCTCTCTCTGTTCTTCTCTCTCTCTCTGTTTCCCTCTCTGTCTCTCTCTCTCTGTTTCTCTCTCTCTCTCTGTCTCTCTCTACATCTCTTTCTCTCTCTCTGTTCTCTAAATCTCTCTCTCTCTCAGATCAAAACCAGAAACAACTCGGGGCGGTGATGAAAATGGTTGCATGAAGATTAACTGGAATGAGTGCAATTATCTGATTCCGAAGGCCGAACCTGGGCTGCGCCCGTGACACGATCGCGCTATTGCTGCTGCCGGACTATCGCTGACACGTCTTCAGGCAAGTTTAATACTTGCTTCATGCTATTTCCTATATTATATTTCTAGTTACCAAAATTTCTCACTCATACCTTCCATGTAAATTGTTATAAATGAGTGTTTGATGTGAACCATGAACTACAAACCCAATTAAATTGACGGCACTAGATGACTTTGGATGACCCGAATTATAGTGAATACCCCTTAAGAGTTTGGGTGCAAAATATGGTCGTTCGCTCACATAAAATGGCGCCCCCATGATTGTCGTGAAACCTGAAAACCTTCGTTCACCCCAAATTATAAATTTATATTAAATCGTGTATAAACCAGATTTTAGCGTTTGACGGCTCGTAATGAAGCTAGCTGGTTAACCTACTATAAAATATTGTTGATCAATGAATTGTAGTACATTATGATAGAGATAACTGCGGTGGATTATGATTGTGGACTGCAGTCCAGAATGGAAATCCAGGTTAGCCCCTGTTGTTAAACCTCTGTTTATCACTGCTCATGTAAGAGAATGCGCAGAATCCTATACCGTTACGTAGGAAATTGGAGTAGCTTTCTTACTCGACTGGCCTCACTAGTTTCCTCAACCGTTTGATATTTTTAGTTCATTTTACCCTGACGACATATCTTGCTGAATTCTGCAGAAGCAGATTTTACACCCCTAAATTAATCTAGCCATAACTCTCTGTTGGAGTAATAAAATACTGATCCGCCAATTGCGGTGGAAACCTGACTTGAAATCCTAAATATAGTTCAACTGTAGCGTCGCCTAATTCTGATCCCGACTGGGATTAAGATGCGTTGCGAAACAGACTTCCGATTCTGAAACCGGATTTCCAGCAGTGAGCGCTTAAAATGAAATGGCCATATCTAGTGATCCCGAAACCCGATTGAGGTGAAATCAAATTTGCTGGATAGATAATCAAATATACTACTTATCCCCTATTCATTGTTTTGCTAAATTTGGCATTTATGATTTATGATAAATTATGCAAGTGGTAGGATACCGACATATGACATCTTAATCATGCTTTACATACTGTTTTCTCATCACGTCATATATATATGCCGTTGCATTGGTAACTTAGTGATCATGTGCATTACCCAGTGTTAGGTATTAGTGGTGATTGTGGCAAGTACGTTAGTGTTTGTGCATGAGTGGATAAGTGAAAGTGACACGTACTTATACACAATCAGTGGACCCTATCGATTTATTGCATTGTCGACGTCTGTGGGGCGCGTATAAGTGTGACTATAAGTGGTATGTGACACTTATGGAAGCACTTGTATGTGTGTCACAGGTAAGGCACCAGACACTGTCCATTTATCTTGGGTATCAGTCGGGACGTGCTTGATGGAGATCCTGTCTCCAGTTCTCGCGCAGACTCGTCATGGACCGACCGGTATTTGAGATTATGGTTGGCGTTTGATGTAAACCACAGGGTGTGGGGTAGTTTGAGTGTGAGTTCAACAGAATCTCGGGAGTCCCATGCCGGCATATATATATGGAGATATATGGAGATTTACAGGGATATTACATGATTATTACCGTGAGTTATATTTTGGGCCCGTGGTCCCTTGCCCTTGGGTCCTACCCTTGGATGGAGGACACTCATGAGTGATTGACTCTCACACTTGGACTGACGATAGGCTTAGTGACCTGTACAGTAAGACTTAGAGACTGATAGGGATAGTGACATTGACATGCATTACTTACTGTATTGACACACCTGACATGCTATTTTTCTGCTTTACTGTTCACCTGCTCTTTTAGACACCCGCATTGGTTACTTCATGTTCATATCACTAATATCTTAATTTACTGTTATATATCCATTATTACTGTACGAGTTACCACTTGCACCTATGTATATATTGCTATCGTGTCGCTCTGACGACCTGAGTATGCATGCTCAGAGTGAGAAGTGGACTTAGCTTGGACCATGACCAGACGTACCTCGAGGACATCACGGACATTTTGATCAGCTACCCAGAACCATACTCTCTCGATTCCCATCTAGTTAGTTCTTTGTATTTGTTTTGATTTATATACTGCATTTCTCATTACCTGTACATTGTATTACTGGTTACCACGTAAAGCTAGAAGCCGAAGTGTGACTACGGCAGGATATTTCCTTGACCGTAGGAGCATGGCTGGTCTTGTCAACCCCTCGTATTCCGCATTTTGGGAAGCGGGGTGTTACAGCGGATTGCCTATGGGTCAGGCAACATAACCCCCAGAGGTTGGGGTAGTGTCACAATGGGAACCAATCCAGTGGGCCGATGTCCTGCTTTCTGAGCAGGTTTTGAGATGGGCGGGACTCAGTCCCGCGCGCTTCGGGGGTAAGTTAGGGTTTCGCCGATTAATTTAGGCTTGATATGGTATTGTCGTTCCTTTTGCTGACATTTTTCTTCCATTTTCTTCTGTAGGGCCAATGAATCGTTCGAAGATCATGGCTACCATGGCTACTAAGACGTAGGGGAAGAAGAGCGGCAACGCTAGCTTGTCAGACCCGCACCCGGCATGGTCCCTCGGCAAGCCCCTTCCACCAAAGTCTCCGTGGCCCTTCCCGTCTTGGAGGAACGCCGTAGCGGAGGGCAAAAGCATGCCTGGGATCCGACGCCCCGGGCCAGGACAGAAGTGTCGTCCTCTGCTGAGTCTCCGCTCAAGAAGCAGAAAAGAGTGGTTTCCCGGCCACCCTCAGCCGGGATACAGGTGCAGGAGGGCGACTTCTGCATCAAGGTGCTTTCGGGGCTCTCTGTGACCGACAGCTTGCTAGCGGACATAGAGAAAGCGGCGGGGGCTAAAATTCCCCAAGGCACCATGAAGGTCCAAGTGGCGGCGATAGCTCAGGAGACCGTTTAGCTTGGTAATTTTCTAAAATTTCCAAGTGTTTTTTCCTCTGTTTAGCTTCTAAAAATGGTTTGTGTTTTTCCACGGGTCCTCCAGCATTGCGCCCTTCTTTCCGCTATGGAGGCCGAGGAGGTGGTCCCGACGATAAAAAAGGCTGGAGAGTCTTCCTCGCATAAGGAAGGGCTCCTCGCCAAGCTAAAGGAAGTGGAGAACAAGGCGGCCTTTCTGGACTCAAGATTGGTCGCGGAGGGCCCGACGATCGCAAAGCTCAAGGAGTCTCACTGGCTCCTGACCGAATCCAACCGGGCTATTCAGGCTAAGATTGAGGAGGTCAACAGGCTCTATGACACCTATTGGGGTCAAAAATTACACCCCAAGGTCAAGATCGATAAGTCAAAGTCAAGGCCCAAGCCCGAATCCAAGTCAAGTGGGCCCAAGCCCGAACTCAAGTCTAAGCAAGCAGGCCCAAGCCCAGGTCAAGTGGGCCCATGCCCAAGTCGAGCCCGAACATGAAGAGGCCGGCCCTCCCCCATGCCAAGAAAAAATTACGTAATAAATAAGTTTGATGTAATTTTCATACGTGAATGTAAAATAAATGGGCAAAAAACCAAATTTTTGTAAAGCCTATGGCTCATGCGCAAAAATAAATAAGCACATGAGATATGAGATGGACAAAATGCCATTTTGTAAAGCTCAAGAGGGTATATGTAAATTTGTAATCCTATATAACGCAACATAATAATGAAATGAAAATAATAATTCATTCCCCCTCAAAAATTAGGATTATGTGCCTGCTTCTTCTTTCTCAAGGTTTTAAACCCACTTCTTTTTTTTTTTGAATTAAATCGATAGTTTAACTTTTCTTTTTCTAAAAAGAAATATATTTTCACCATAAAACCCTTGAAGGGGAGCTCGAATCTCCCATCAAATATTTAAAAGGGAAGATTTTTAAGTTTCACGCTCTCTTCTCCAAAATCCAGCCAACAGAAAGGAGGAAAAAGGAGACTCGTCTCCAAAAATCCCACTTTGTGAAGATTCAAGACTCAAAAGAAAATTTAGGGCTCAAAGGAGAAGAAAGGGATCCCCTTTTATCATCTCCGAAAAACTCTTGGGAGTTTAACTCGAACAAGAATCTCTTTTTTATCAGTTTAACTCCAAACCAATATCTGAGAAGCTCAACTCCAAGATTCAAATTTTCGAAAGAGTTGAACTCCAAAAATTCAGATCTTTTAGAACTTTAACTCCACAAAAATATCCCTTTTTTCAAGAGTTAACTCCAAAAGTCACTCGGGAGTTCAACTCCCAGTTTAGGGGCTTAGCCTCTTTTTTCCGCGGGCGTCCAGCGTCCACATGTAGGACTCGTGATCCGCCCAGCATCCACGTGCCATGCACGTGAACCGCTGACGCCCAGCGCCCGCGTGCAGGGCACGTGACCCGCCGGCGCCCACACGCCAAATATGTGAACCGCTGATGCCCAGCGTCTGCATGCACGGCGCATGGCCCGTTGACACCCAACGCCCGCGTGCCGGATACATGACACTGGCGCTCACCGTCCACGCGCCAAACACGTGAACTACAAGCGTCTAGCGCCCATGTGCAGGGCATGTGACCCGCTGGCGCCCGTTAATGGTGAGATAACCCATTAATGATGAGATACGCTAGCGTGGGATATGGAACGTGGAGCGGCAGAGATCTCGTTGTGACGAGAAACACGGAGCCATTACGGGGGCGCTTGGGCTCCGTGCACTCGGCTGGATAGGGAAGCTGAGGAAGCTCAGCTCGGTGACTGCCCGGAGACGAGCGATGAGCCTGAGGAATCTCGTCTGTAGGATGGCTTGGAGGCGAGCTATTACCTGGTTGCCAGGGAACTAAGAAGTGCATCATGGAAGGCCCCCCAAAGGTCGGATGATACCTCGGAGATGAGACACCGAGGAATGTTCCCAATACATCATACTTACTCCATCTCCGTAGCCCCCAGGAATCTGACGGGCTTACGTGGACGACACGTCACCCGCTACGTGTCGTAATCTAGGAAATTTCCACTTACGATCATCATCATAGCATGACTAAAATAAAAACCTGAGAGAGTTTATGGTAAAATATAAGAGGATTAATTTGAGGTACGATAAAATGAACGAGGTTTAAGAGATGACACAGTTGGCCAACCAAGCATTCAAATACAGGTGTGGATCCTCTTTATTATTGAACTGGAGAGTCATCTAACCCATAATATCCATAGATTACAGTTTTTATTTATTTATTAAATACTATACTGGATGCCCGACTACAAGCTAAAGCTGCAAATCTTGGGGGTTGGCAGTGAAGGATTTGACCACTCGTACCAAGAAAGGAAGTCCCTACGGACCGTCAAATCCGCAGGGTAATTTTATTTAGCCTCCACGGTTTAAACCGTAGGAAATCAATGTTAGGGATATATAAAAATAATTAAAAAGTACAAAATTCATAAATTCCTTGCGGTGCCGCTAGTGACATCCCTACAGTGGGCACTGTAGAGGCAAAACTACTGTATTAAAAAAAAATTAAAAGAACAAGAAACCTTTTCTCCGACGCCCATTATTCATTTCTCCCCGAAAAATCCTTATCTCATTCCCGCCCGCCCCCCCCCCCCCCCCCCCCGCCCGACCAAAAGAATTTCGTCCAAGCCGCCGCCGTCGAGATCGTCGTCGCTGCCGCTCGAGCACCTCGCCGCGACTTCGAGATCGTCCCTGCACTCGAGATCATCGTTTTCCTCCTCCTCGATCGTCGCCACACGCCCTCCTCCATCCCATCGAGCGTCCTCCATCTCAACCGGTTGGTTAATTTATTCAAATTAAAATTTAATTTTCCTAAATTTAATTAGTATGGTCAAGAACTTTAATTTGGAGGTTGTTTGGGGATGTGGCTATGGTGGCGGCTGTGATGGTGGGTGGGATTTAATTTGGGGGTTGTTTGGGGATGTGGGTGGTGGCGGTAGCTGTGGTGGTGGGGAAAAGGGACGGGGAAGGTCAATTAGGACGGGATAGGTCAGGTGAGCGGCCAAAAAAATACTTTTAGATGAGATGGGTGATGGTGAGGAGAAGAAGAAGAAGATTGGTGGTGGTGGATTAGGGTTGGGTTAGGGTTAGGGTCAGGGTTATGATTAGGATTGTCGGGCTAATGGTTAGGGTTAGGGTTAGGGTTGTCGGGTTAATGGTTAGGGGTAGGTTTAGGTTTAGGGTTAAAATTATTAATAGGATGGTTGGGTTAATGGTTAGAGGTAGGTTTAGGATTAAAATTATTATTAGGATGGTTTAGTGAAAAGTAACAATAGTTTAGGGTATTTTAGTGAAAAAACTAAAGTAGTTAAGGATAGTATGGTTAAATATTAACAGTTAGGCATTCGTCCTACCCAGAACAAGTAGGCATAACGGCGTCTCTCCACCACTGCTCATCGAACTTCATCCTCGCTTTATAAATTCTCTTCCCCTCTATTTTTGAATTCGATGGCGGCTATTGCGTCTATTCGTTCTCTCTCTTTAGAATTTTCGGAGACACACACCAAATCCATCCGGAACCATGCCACCCAAATTGGAACATCACTAGGGTTAATGCTTGATGGTACACAACAACTTCCTCTTTTCTTGCTGCAATTTGTGGGACATCATGAGCGAATGAAGTGAACGCCATATAATTTGTAGCCATGCAATCTAGGAGAGACTTGATAGATACCACATTCATTAATGTTAATTTCTTCATGGGCTAGGAGCCGGATGAGCAGTGAAAAAGGCCGACTAAAACTTATTCTAAGATAAAATTACTCATGTATTAAAAAATAAATACTGCCTACTAACTATTTTCTTCAGTCATGATATTATTATGAATGCAATTGTATTTTTTTTCCTTACAATATAAATGCAATTATAAAGATTTAGATTAAAAGAAGCTAATTATTTTTAATTTGCATCGTTATAGATAAATGGCGTTTCTATTAATAATAAGTGATCTAGTTCATTAGTTTGATCCAAATTCTAATCGATTTCAGCTCGTTTAAAACAAGTTCTTATAATGTCAGAGCCGAGCTTTTATGTTGCATAGAACTAGCGAGATTTTATGTTGCATAGAACTCTTGCGCGTGGGTCCAGACTTCTGAGGTATATTTTTGTCTTTCTATACCGTGTCTAGCCAAGTCAAATTTGGTATGGGATACCTGCAATTATTATAACTTCCCTACAAGAATATCATCAAAATATAGTAAGAAAAAGAATAAAAGAAAGGAAACAAGGGGGGAAGAAGAAGGAAAAAATGGAAACAAACCTTAACTTTTACAAAAAGTGAGGCAAGTTTTGCACGTTCTAACAGGCATGAATGTGCCCCATCTTATGTCACATCATAGGACATTTTAGGAAACTTGTTTTTTGCAGATCGATCCTTAAGGGACAGTTTGGTTGCAAGATTATGAAATTTAGATTCCAAAATAGTACGGCTGCAAATTTCTGGATTTGGTAATTTGTTGTTTTGTTGGTTTTGGATTTCTGGTATTGAATTTGTAGATTCTTGTAATTTTTATTTGGTTGGTGAAAATAAAGTGGGATTTGGATTTGAGGATTTTAAAGAGAGATAGATAGAGAGAGGATTATTAAATAAATAAAGTACACGGGTCCCATCTAAATATACAATGAATAGTGTCAAATCCTTGAAAATCTTTGAAAAAATTTAGGATTCAGGAATTCATGTTTTGTGGTGGGCCCCCCATAAAAAACAAAGAAATCCTAAAATTCAAAATCCCCCAACCAGATACAAAATTATGGAATTCTAGGATTCCACAATCCAAATCCAAAAAAATCCTGCAACCAAACAGGCCGTAAAACAAAAGGAATATCCGAACTTGGGTAAACCTACAAAAATAAATGATGCTTTTTTGCATGGATTCTAGGAAAGATATTTTAAGCAACTGAGATGAATTGAGCTGCTGACCCCTCTCTCACACGCCAAAAAAAAATGGTCTAAAACTGAAATTCTCACATACAAAATTATTGGTTTAAAATTGAAAATTTGAAATCTTAGCTATTTTCAAAATCGAACTGCCTTTGCTGGCAAGTAACTTGGCGGACTAGGGATGCCCGCTATTGTTCTCTGCTATCTTTTCCGGATATTATTAGCTCCTGGCCACATCACACGTATGGTTGTGAAACAAGGCGAGGTTTAGGTTGTTCATGCTCATTCAATTATTTAAATGGACTGAAAAACTTGTTTAAGCTCAGCTCGTTTATTTTTCGAATAAGCCCGAGCGAGCTCTCGCCGAGTTTGAACCGAGCTTTGTGCTTTTTTGGAATTTTGAAAACTAGCAACGAAAAATTGCCATGGCATATGAAAAGAGCTTATAACTGTCGATATTTATTTTGAAAAATCAGAGAAGCTGGAAATATAGTTGCTATAACTAAGTAAACAAGTTCAAAACTTGTTTTAGAATCTCATTGATTCTATTAATTATCCATTAAATTCTATAATTATTGAGATTTCCCTTGTATTCTCAATTTCTAAAAGTTGAGATGGCTCGGTAAATTCTGAAACGGCTCACAACATGTCTGAAATTATATATTTATCTCTGTTTGTATGAGATGGCTTGAGTTAATTTTGAGCTGGCTCAAACGTCTGTCGACGAGTCCTTCTAGGTTTTGCTTTTGGTGAAAACTCGTTTTGGAGATTAATTAGAAAACTTTGATCGAGAGTTATTTGAAGATTTGTTAGGAAATTTGTTAGAGATTGTTTTGGAAATTTGATGAGATCCTAATTGGAATGGATTCAGAGATTCTAGGCCTATAAATATAGATTGATTATGATGTTTTGTTTCGGAAGAAGAAGAGAAGTAGAAGATTTTGTAATTCTTATTAATTTAAATAAACGCATAGAAATCAAAAGAATTTCTTATATTTGGTTGTGTTTTTCATATTTCTTTTTTCTCAAAAATTCTATATTTGTTTTCTGAATTGTTTGGCATCTAAAAATCCTAACAAATTGGTATTAGAGCTTAATTGAGATAAGAACGACGAAAATGGAGACAACTTAAATCAAAATAAAGATGGTGTGCTTGAATAGCACAAACTGGTCGATATGGAAACCAAGAATGGAGGACATGTTGTGCCTCAACGATTTAGATGCGTCTCTTGTTGGGATTAGCGCCACACCAAAAAAGATGGCTGATGAAAATTGGGAAAGGATTGATCTAAAGGCGAATAGTCTTATTCGGTGATGGATAGAAGATTCGGTATTCCATCACATGTCGTCGGAGAAGACAACAGAAGCATTATTGAAGAAATTGACAGATCTCCACGAGAGAAAGACGATCACGAATAAGACTTTTTAATGAGAGAATTGATGAATCTAAAGTTCCAGAAAGATTCCTCAATAGCGAATCACTTGAACGAAATTCAGAATATTGTGAATAACAACCATAAAGATGCCGGTTGAAGACGAGATACAAACGCTTATAATGTTGGGTTCCCTTTTGAATAATTGGGAAACTCTTGTATTTCTTTGAGCAACTCGTCTCATGATGGGGTTATTTCGATAAGCGCAGTAAAAAATTGTGTCTTGAATGATGAACTAAGAAAGAAATTATGAAGCAGATCATCTGATTTATCTGCACTTGCTGTAATTGAAGGTCCGAAGTGGAGGAAGGAACAAAGTAACGACGGAAGAAATCAGAGATCGCAGCATGCAAGAGATATTTCGAAGATAAGGTGCCATCACAGCAACGAGATGTGTCATTTTAAATACGATTGACCCAAGTTGAAAGAGAACTTAGATGATCTAAAGAGACTTAGAGAGGAAGAGTAAGTGAATGCGGCCTACGATACTGAAATAAAGTATGATATACTTATGACTAGTAATGGAGAAGTTGAAAAAGAAGATATGTGGTACATGCATTCGGAAACGTCATTTCACGTATGTTCAAATAAGAAATGATCCGATAAGATTGAAGAGAAAAAAGAGACAGCGACATTAGCGAATGACTCTGAAGTACAAGCGGAAGGCGTGTGCACCGTAAAGATGGAGATGTTCGATGGGAAGCAGAGAGTTCTTGGAGATGCCAGGTATGCCCCAAAATTGAAGAGGAATCTAATTTCACTTGGGAGATTGGATGCAAAAGATTACACAATTATTGCTCACGATGGAGCAACGAAGGTGTGCCAAAGAACAGTGTCGTGATGCACGGGGTCAAAATTTTAAGCGATATATATCAATTTATGGGGAAGCCTGTGCTTGAAAGAACAACCTCATGGCAAGATGGAGGAAACTTGAGCCCGGGTGGAGCTTTGTGCAGAACTCAGAAGACGTCGTGGGTAAAAGTTGTGAAGAGAATATAAAACATAGCTCGTTGAATACAAGCCAAGATGGAGATTTGTTGAGTTTGTCTCGTATTCTCGATTTCTAGAAGTTGAGGAGCTGAGACGAGTCAATATTAATGCCTTTCGCCCAAATTAAGTAAAAGAGGATAAAAAAATAAAATACAAAAATAATACGCATACAAAAGAGGGAACGGAAACCCACGACGTCCGCAGAAAAAGGCCCTGTGTCTGAAAAGAACTACTATGCAAGGGCTCCCCCCACATACAAGAAAAGCCCATCCAAGATCTCTAGAGAGGCTTGCACCATGGAAGCATGTAGTTTTTGTCCCCCAATCCTCAACCCAATCCTCAACGAATCCCATCCCGCCAACTTACCCTTTCCCTCCCCCACCCAATCACAATTCGACAACGTAAACCACAATACCACTCTGGTTTCCCAAAACCGCCTCTCACTCCCCATCTCGATCTATAACCCAAACACATAAGAACCCCATCCCGTTCTTTCTTCTTTTACCTTCCAATTCTTTTTCTAGTCTTATTCTTAAAGAATATTATATCATCGTCATGGGGAGGGGGAGGGTGCAGCTGAAGAGGATCGAGAGCACCATCAATCGGCAGGTCACCTTCTCGAAGCGCCGGTCGGGGCTGCTGAAGAAGGCCCACGAGATCTCCGTGCTCTGCGACGCCGAGGTGGCTCTGATCGTGTTCTCGGCCAAGGGGAGGCTCTACGAGTACTCCACCGAATCGAGGTCCGTCTCAAATTCTAATTTCGATGTCAGTAGATGCTAAGCTTCCCATTTTTTTTTTGGATGGTTTTATTAGTTTGAAGCGACATGATGTGATTTTAATCTTTTTGAATGATTTGCTGTTGATGTCTGTGTTTATTAGGATTTGTTCGGTTACGATTAGTATCATACCAAAGCTTTCTATTTTAGGGAAGAAGAGGGTTTAAGTGGAATAAATGATTGATTTCTGGGTAGTATTTTCATGCTTAAACGTCTGCATGGTTCCGAATCCTTACCCGTCAATTCCCGGTCCGTCTCGAGTTTTAATTTTGGATCGATTTGTTTTCATTTTTATGCGAAGTTTCCATTTCAGGAATGGTTTGGTAGTGACATGGATGAAGGTCCATATGGTTTTAATCTTTTTCAATGGTTTTCTGTTGATGTTTGTCTTTATTAGGATTTGTGGATGTTTGAATCATGCCAAAGCTTCTATTTTTAGGATTTTTTTATAAATTTTTTTTAGAGTTTAAGTGAAATAAATGATTGATTTTTGGGCAGTATTTTCATAATGAACCTTTGCATGGACACAATAAAGGATCCTTCCTGTATACACTGTAGTTACTACAAAATATCTTTTGTATTGAGCTACAGCTGTTTTGTCGTTTTTCATTTTCTTTTTTTTTTATTTCCATATATATGCATGGTGGCATCTCAAAATCTTATAAAAATTCGTGCCATTCCAAAGTTCATTGTCATTTAACTTCCTTTGAGTCCTCAAATATATATGTATTTTCTAAAAGGAGATTGATGCCAAAAGGCTTGGAAGTCATGATGATGTATGCAACTTGCACATTAATTATGTTTAGATTATGAATTTTACCCTAAGGTTACTAAATAGTCTATGATGTTTATTGCTGCTCAAACGAGGGATAAGTAAATTAATGTGGTGGTACCACTTTGCTAAAGACAAAGATACCACTTACACTCATTGACTAGTTAGAGAGGTTGATAAGGGGCCGTTGGGTGCAGGATTTTAAAGTTTGGATCGTGGAATTAATCCTTAAAAAAAATTCCTTGATTCATGAATTTTGTGTTTGGTTGCAAGATTTGAATCATTAGGATTCCTTTGTTTTTTGTGCGGGTCCCCCCTCAAACCCATGCTTCAAGAATCCTATGAAAAAAGAGGATTTGCTTGGATTTGCACTGTTCATTGTACTGTTCATTGTACTTATTTGGTGGGTCCCATGTACTTTTATGCATAAAAAAATCATCGCTCCCTATCTCTCTCTTTAATTCTCAAATCCAAATCCCATTTTCTTTTTTCCAACCAAACAAGATTACAAGATCTACAAATCCAAACTTACGAATCCAATACCAACCATACACAAAATTAGCTAATCCAGAAATTTACAATCGTACTATTTTGGAATTCAAATTTCATAATCCTACAACCAAACATGCCATACTAAGACATTCACATTTGGTAAGGTGAGGTTGAAATTCATTTATTGCTTGTTTCCTGCTTGAATCAACTTCAAAAGAACCCCTAATTAGGTATATGTCCCTGTATGGTCCTTTCGACATGCTTGGGGTGCAAGTGCACCTACGACTGCTACTACATACAGTCAATGCTAGAGACCGTATGGAACGGTTTTCAAAAAATCATAAACGGTCGCTAATGTCTATAAGCGATCGTTCATATTTTAAACAGTCGTTAAAACACGGTCGTTGATTGGGTGGTCGCTGATACATATATTAGCGACCATTCATTAACGGTCTCTAATAAGAACGGTCGCTAATATATATGCTGGGTTCCCTAGCACCGCCACAGGGTTTCGGGAGTCATCGACCATGCCATTTTCAAAAAATTGGCGCGCTAAAGAACCCTAACCTAGAATCTTAACTAGAGAATTAGACGAATGCTAGCATGTAAACATCTTTACATCTAAGTGAATAACGAATACAACCTTTGTATACCGGTCCTTCACTTCATAAGCTCCGTATAATAGTCCCTTCGCTCCAAGTAGCGATCTCCCGGACTTTAGTAAGGCTTCATAAGGTGAAATGAACAAGCTTGCTTGAAGTCTTTGAGGCCGAACATGATCTACGTCGAGGAGACACTAACTCAAGCTATCTCTTCACTAATTAGGAATTAGTGAAGCAAACAATCTAAACTAAATGACTAGTCTAGTGTAGGTTGATGAAATAGGAATTTTCCTCACTTTAGTCACTAATTTTCTTCACCTCTCAAAAAGCCAGAGAGCTTGAGGAAGGAGATGAAGAAAAGCAACCATGGAAAGAAGCAAGTGTAGAATGGCAACCATGTGTGAGAAATATCTCATATAACTCTTGTAGAGACTAAACCATGGTTTAAGGTAATAGTTGGATTAATAAATATCTAATGTAAAACAAAACCAGTGGACTAAGTCAATAGTTCTACAAGCTTCCACTAAGCTCAAACCATGTGACTAATTTCCAACTAATTTTTATTTACTTTAAATAAATAAAACCCTTCATTATGATAAGCATGGTGTGAGTCTCATACACCCATGTTGCATGTAGTACCAAGCATGGCACAATAATATATATCACATATATATTAAGTGTACACAAGTGAGAAAAAGAAATGCTTAAATGAGCTAATATTAGTTAATGTAAATTAATATATCAAATATATAATTATACATTAAATTATTAAATCAACACTTGATTTAATAATCCGGCTATATCACATATAACCGACTAATATCAATTGTATCAACTTATCGAATCAACACTTGATTCGATAACCCGGCAATATCACATATAATCGACCGATATCACATATCGCGAAAATAAAATACGGTATCACATACACGTATTAATCTCGGTCCCGCATATATCACATATGTGCTTCTACTTCGTTTCGCCTGAGCCAGGAAACATCTGTGTAGGACTCTAAAGACTCGTCAATACGCCGGCAGTAGGTGATGATCATATCAGTCACCCACAAACCGTCAGCGGTACTAGATGCACGTAACGACCACCCGGGTATTAAGCGATTAGAAGATCAACAAACAAGCATGCTCATACTCCTGCGAATCCAAGAAGTAACACTATCGTACAGTCCGGTCTTTTTGTTTGATATGCCGCATATCTAGCCTGGGGGTGGTAAACGTCAGACCCCAATAGCCTAATAAGTCATGCCGATGTGAGGCCCATAACGGTTCGAGAAACTACCGATAACAATTACCAGTAAATCTCAGCAACTCTGGCCAGGGATTTCCTGTTATGGCCAATCGAGCATAGCGCAACATCAACCCCCAATACCGGGAGAGAATGAATCCCCTCCTATTGCTCATTGCCTCCATGTGACTCGGGACTATACCCAAAAATCACCGTTTTGCACGTTCTCTTGAACGTGGTAAGGTGGAAATCAAAGCACAGTGGGAATCACACAAGACTCTATGACGATCTCGGGTCTAGAGACTAACCTGTACCAGTGTCACCAGAGAACTGCTATCTGACGTGAGGTATAATACCATCTAGGAGTTCTCGGCGAGTCCTTTTCAGTGTACCCAGTCTCCACTGAGCACCCGTATACAATCTTTGATGTCAAACACCAATAGTGTGGGATCATCCATCGCCCATCATATGGGTCAAGAAACGTATACGCTAGTCTACTCTGGAATATCGATGCCCCGTCTCGATACTCGCACGACTAGAAATAATTGAAGGATGTACTTACGGACTACCCTGACCCCACTAATATGATCTGCATCATAATCCTGGTAGTCAAGTACACATCCTAAGGGCTTTATCAACATGTAACAGAAAGACAATAAGTATACATGTCAAGATAAAGAGCAACCAGATAGCATACTATCATGTCGAGCAAGAAAGTCCTCCCTATATATGTCCAAGCATCCACTATAATATACATCATATGTACAATAATGGCCTCTAGGGCATACATATAACTAACAATATATTTCAGGGACCGTTTGTTCCGGTCGCTAATAAGGAGACACGTGGACATCCAAACGAATTTAACCATTTTCTAATATCAGCGAACGGTCGCTGATAAGGTATTAGCGACCGTTCCTATATCTAATACGGTCGCTAATACCTATTTTTCCTGAAAAAATTATAGAAAAATGCTATATTCAATACAATAATACACAAAATCACAATATATTACGCCACAATAGCGTTTCGCATACAAATCAATATATATGCTCAATCCACAATATATCCAACAAGATCAACAACTAATACGAACACATACGCATACAAACCAACATATAAACACCATCTACGATATATCCACCAATATCAACAACTCAATCAAACACATATGAACTAAATTCTTAATAAACAAGCATACATAAACTAAGTTGTTTTGAATACGAACAACACAATACATACGCTATATATATGTCCAACAATACGAAAAAATCTCCAAATCACGCACAATCGCAGCTCACTCAACCATGTGAATCGAGACAAATAAATAAATATATGAACTTAAATCATAATCTTCAAAACAATGTTAGCTATACTAACACATATATATACGTACCTCACTAACTCCCGTCACTTCCATCGCCAAAACATAATTCTTTCGCCGTTAACTTATAAGAACTCTACGAATATACAACATGAATTTTAAATATCAAAAGCCAACACAGTTTAATTGTATGCTCAAATTTATGTAAATAATAACTATATGTATCTCACTAACTCCCACCGCTATTATTGCCACCAAAATCTCGCCTTGAATAGTATCGATTCACATCGTCGAAATTCTCCTGCGAAAAAAGATTACCTAATAACCCTCCCTGTGGGGTCGGCTGATCAGGGTTATACGGTTCCTGTGGCGGAGAGTGAAGGTAATAAAGATCTTATGGTGGAGGCGAAGGCCGAGGGTAGTAACCTCCTTGTGATTGCGGAGGCGGAGGATAAGGGCAGTACGACGTTCCCTGTGATGGGGGAGGGTAATACGATCGCTGCATCGAAGGAGGGTAATATGCCAACTGCGGCGGCAATGGACCCTGTACTGACCACGGTTGCGAAGGCGGAACATATTCTTGCGAGAATTGTTTCCACCGCGCATCCATTTGAGCTCTCCAAGCAGCTTCATCTTTCGCTCTTTTCTTATCTGCTTCATCCTTCCTCCTGAGCTGCTTCTTTAGCTCATTGATCCATTGTGTTTCAGCCGATTGTTAGTTGGAGCGAGCAATCGACGAACTTGAAGTAGATCTTCTGGAACCGGACCACGAAAGACTAACAGGACCACCGTATAGGGGAATACGACCGTGTCCCCTCGACTGAGAGAAAAGCTGCTCTATAATAGATACATCGGCATCCATAGGAAAAGAATCGTCGGCCGGATATTCGAGATTTAATTCCCGATAGCTTCTCTCCGCCTTCTCGAAATCTTCCTTCAATAAATAAAACAATAAGTAATTTTCTTTACGAAGTTAAAAAGTGTAATTAATTTACTTAAAAGAATTGAAAAATACAAGTTTACCACATGTTGAGTGGTTGTATCCATCCTTTCTTCTGACATGCCCTCTCCCATGTGCAATGTCTCCCAAATCTCAACGAGGCTCGGCTTTTTCCCAGTCTTCTCTTGTAATAGATATTTGATTTATTTATACGTGAATATATGTAACGATGAAATTGAAAAATCGAACATTTATATAATTAAAGATAAGCTAACCAAAATAGCCCTATACTGATCAACAGGAACCGATCCACCATAATAGTCATCTATGGCTTTTCCTCTGTTCTGTTTGTTCCTTTCTGATACTTCCTGCTTATTCAGAAGATAATATATGTAAATGTAATTAAATCTAAATTTAGTATTCAAATTATTTAAGTATATTTTTAATTATCTTTGCTTCGGGCGTATCCCAATGCAATAGAAGAAACGCAAACTGATTTCCAGGGATGATAGAGGGAAGAGGCAAAACCTTCCCAATCATCCGTAAATTTCTCCGACTGTTTGAAATTTTTTTCAATCTTTGACGCCGTCTCTTGAATATTTATGACAACTCATACCGGACATGCGTCCAATGTCTGTCTATATCGTCTTCTAAGAAGAAATACTTCTGTAATACGGATTAATAAATATATTATTTAATAAATTTATAACATATAACAGGTATGCATGTAATGTTGAAATATAGTTGAGTTATGTATTACCAAGAGTGAGCGCCAAGTCCATACGTATGCTTTTCAGGGGTTATCTGCAAACGTGAAGCTCACGTTCCAGAAGTCGGTGTTGCGGATGAGAATACCGATATAACCGTGGAAATGTGTAGCCCACATATCCGAACCTACGGGCTTCCCACCTACCCATTGCAGAATTACCCTTTTTCCACCCATATCGTATTTCGTAATTTCGTTTGCAACACCTCTTTCGTGGTGTTCAAACCGGGCCAGATTATCCCCTGCAGCCCATACCTCATCAATACTCGTGTCTGCTGGCTCTATCATCATATCGATTTGAAGTCGAGCAGCAGCCCACCGCGCCAGTGCCTTTGCATTGTCCTTATCTCGATACAGTTTTTTATTTTGTAAAACGTGAGGAAGAGGCAATGCATGAATACACTCATCGGTGAAGGGATCCAAGAACGCCCCAGGTTTTTTACTCAAGCCCGTGCACTGCTCGTCTAGGTGTGTATACGGATCAGGCTGCACTGATGGACCTGCATCCTTCTGATCAGATGTAGCTATATATTTTAATTTATTATAATCAATGCAATAGTTATTTGAATAAAATAATGCGATTGACGATTATTTAAAACTCGTAATATATATCTGTACTCTCTGGATCAGGCTGTGTCGAGGAGGAAATATCTCGATCTTTTTTCTTTGAAGAAAATGCTTTGGAAAATTTTCTAAATATGCATTTTCGTCTCATCTGTTTCATGTAAGTGTAATGACAATACAAAATATATAATATGCAAAAATCATTAAACTAACAATTCAATACATTACAAGTAATTAGAACTGTAGAATTTTTCATATATCATTTACATGCAATGGATTTGAAGTTTTTATAACTGCAAAGTTTATAACATATATCAATTGATTATAAGTGTTTACAACTGCAGAGTTTATAATATATATATATATATATATATATATATATTATTACAACCGCAAAGTTTTTCATATGTCAACCGAATCTACTTCATCAAGTTCAATCTCGTCGGTAGATCTATCGAACAAGGATTTAGAAGGTGGCAGCAATACAATCCAAACTTCTTCATGATTAGGATCTTTGACATAGAAACACTATTCAGCTAATATGAACTTATAATCTCGATAAATTTCTTTATTGAGATCAACAAGCTGAAAACTGTACTCATCTATCTGGATGCAAGCGTACCAACGAACTTTAAACATAACAAATCTTTCTTACTCATTACTCCCGTAAAATAGCTCTATTATGTCCTCCAGTTGACCGTTGTATTCTTTTTTTCCTCCCTGCGGTCTTTGATCACGGGAACTTGAAAAGCATGTTTGTTCAAACGGACAATAAATCCCATTCTTTTAGGTAGTCAATTTTTCGGTTGTAAGAAATTTTAGGTTATTAATGCAATATGAACCGTATCGATTCATTTTTACACTAGAACCTTTAGATAGTCGCACAATTACATATGGGAATTGCATCCCTTTTGTTATGTCATCTTCAATTTACAATGCATTTACACGTAAAATGTATAAGCTATATGTGATATATGTATGTGAATCGTGAAATATACAAGATATACGTACATGTTTACGGAATCACCGTGAAAAGTGTTTCTTATGTTCTTGATTAATCTTCCAATTAGCACCCTTTCCGGAAATCGTATTTGTAAGTTTTTCAATATGTCGGCTAAAAGAATAATAATATTAATTATTTAGGCATAACTAGATATAGCCACTTAAAATATTGACGCGATTAATAGTTTTAATATATATACCTTCTGTGATCGACAATAATTTCAAGATTATTAAGGATATACGAATGCGCTTGATCGAGCTACTCCTTCCGGTAGGATCGATCCTTCCCTTATGGATGGAATAACTGGTCATCGTTAATTCGAGAAGGACGGTTTAATATTATTTCAACTCTACGCAAGTAATGAGAAGTGAAGTTAAGGCGTTCGTTGGCGTAATAACTCTCGGCTATTGACCCTTCCGGTCGAGCTCGATTGCGCACTTGCCGTTTCAAGAATCCTAACTATCTAAAACGTTAACGAATATTTTAGAAAAATATGAATATTATAATAAATTAAATAACACAATTCATTGAAAAAATATATTACATTTCTACTGGATATATTCAACTATATGAGACAGCTCCAGCACTCATTTCCTCTGTAGCTAGATGCAAAGAAAGATGAACCATGACGGTGAAGAAAAATGGTGAAAATATCATCTCCAACTTATAGAGGGTTTCAACAATACTCTTTTGCAACTCCTCGAATTTGGCAACATCTATCACTTTAGAAAAAAATTTATTGAAAAAGTCGCAATACTCTATCAAAACCTTGGTGACATTGGTTGACAAATTATGTTGAAAAGCCACTGGAAGCAATTGATGCAGAAGGATATGACAATCGTGAGTTTTAAGATTTAAGAGTTTTGGTGGCTCGACCTGCACATTATTTTCTATGTTAGAGGAGCAGCCATCTGGGGTTTTGACGCTCTTTAGCACCTCACAAAATCTTTTCATAACCAATTTCTATATTGTGTGGTTTGAATCTGGTAATTCATAGACACCATCATCATGAAATACCGGATGCAATTCCTGTCGGATTCCAAGCTCCTCCAAGCACCCGCGAGCACTCAACTTATCCATGGACTTAAAATCGTTCTGTAATAATGTGCCAGCAATATTATCAAACACATTCTTTTGTACATGCATGACATCAATATTGTGTCGAATCAACAGATGTTTCTAATAAGGAAGATTCCATGATATACTTTTCTTCTTCCATACACTCAATAATTCGTTATCTTTAGATCGCTTTCGTTTTTTTTGTTTATTGAAGGAACCATTTAAGTTAAAACGATTAGAATCTTGCTGGAATCGACAAGATGAAATCTGCTCAAAAATTTCTATCCCTGACAATTATTTTGGTGCTTCACCTTTTTTCAATGTTCCGTTACACTTATTTTACATCTTTCTGTACGGATGATTCGCTGATAGCCACCTACGATGAAACCAGTAGCAAAACTTATCACGTGTCTTAAGCTGTAAGGCACTGTAATCAAGACCACATGATGAACATACATGCATCGCGTAGGTAGACCATCCAGATAACATGTCGTATGCTGGAAATTCGTTGATTGTCCAAATAACAGCCGCTCGCATTCTAAACTTCTCCTCGGCATACGCATCATATGTCTCTGCTCTATATTCCCAGAGTTCTATCAGCTCTTCAATTAAAGGTTCCATATAGACGTCGATGTTCTGGCCAGGCGAATATTTTCCAGGAATTAATAAGGAAAGAATCATGTACGGTTGCTTCATACACATATATGGAGGCGGATTATAAGGCATAAGCAATACCAGCCACATGAACTAACTAGAGCCCATGAGTCCGTAGGCATGAAACCGTCGGTTGCCAAACCTAGACGTACATTTCTCGGCTCATCCCCAAAATGATCAACAATGTCTAATTGCTTCCATGCTTCTGTATCAGCCGGATGCCTCAGCTTCCCGTCATTGATCTGACGATCGGAATGCCATCGCATGCTCTTCGCCATATCCTTTGAAATATATAAATTTTGTAATCTCCTAGCCAGGGGAAATAACGAAGGATTTTGGCTGAAGTTTTTTTGCTCTTTTTGCTGGCATCAGATGCTTATGCGTTTGAATTTCGCTTAATATTTTTCCACTTCGACAAGTTGCAAGTAGGACACTCATCAGGAGACGCGTAATCCTTGCGATACAACACACAGTCATTGGGACATGCATCGATCTTCTCATACGAGAAACCAAGCGTCTTAACAATCATTTTTGCTTGGTAATAATTCTCTGGAATACTTTCATTTCCTTCAGGAATTACCTTGTATAGGAGATCAAGAAGCACGTCAAAGTGCTCGTTATCCATCCCTCTAATCATCTTTAGATGGAAGAGCCTTATTACAAATGACAACCTACTAAATTCCGTACAGCTTTCATACAGATCTAGTTTGTTTTTCTCTAAAAGTTTCTGCAATTCCTCTAATTCACTGGTGCTTTCAGACGGTTTAACATCATTCATTTTCTCTCCAGCAAATAAATCTTCCAACCGCGTGTCATCTATCCTATTATCCGTCGGCAATTCAGCTTACGAAACTGCGGTCTCATTATCCATCCTTGTTTCCTTTTTACGTATTCCCTTGTCATGATAATTCTAATGTATGTAGTTCGGTTCAAAACCCTCTACAAACACATGTTCTTCTATCAATTCATGTTAAAAACAAGCTCTATTCTTATATTTCTTACAAGGACAGAACAAGAGTCTGTCTCGGCTACGCTTTGGATTCTTATCTGTGTAATCTAAAAAGGCTTTAAGCCCATCTTTAAATCTGGTGTCTCTCAAACTATATCTATCTTTTTTCCAATGTGCATAAACGATTTATCCGGAATAATTCTCATATGTTATCATACAGATAATAACAAGGGTTTAACATATATGTTTAGTTTATTACAAGCTCATCATTAAATAAATTTTCAAGTCTTAAATAAAATTTCATGATATGGACGCATCAAAGTATCGAAAGTCATTTAAGATTGGCGTAAGTACTCATGGCAAAAGGTCGGGACGAATAATTAGTTTCACGGTTGTCAGGAATAAAGATGCTAATTTCCATTACGAATGCAACATTCGCATCTCACATCCTCCTGTTTTTTGTCCATTTCGAGGAAATTTCGGCAGCACTTTCCTCCTGTTCTCCGTATTCGTACATAAATCTGTACATGGGAAACAAGTGGAAAGCACCATCAAAACTTCTTAAAATGGACAAAAATACAGGAGGATGCGAGATGTGACTCTTGTTGTATTCGTAACATGTCCAAATTGGACAAATCCGACAATTACTGTATGTCAAATCCTCTTGTCAAATACTACACATACGTTTGAAAAATTCAAAATGACACTCAACTCTCACAAACATATAATGTGATCTTATCAATTCGACGGGAAAAAGATTTGACATACACCAATTGCTAGACGGAAAACTATAGGTCGATTCTAAACAAATTTAAGACCTTTCGATCTTAAACTTACTAATTAAATGAAAACATAAAACCCTAATTAAGTTTCGAATCAAAATTTTAGGGTATCCCTTAATTTTCTATTTAATCATTTTTTAATCAGGGTCTCGGTTCACTAGTATTTGGTTTTAATTAAGATTTTTTAATTAATGTAATTAATGCTATAGGTTAATTAGTGTTAACATTGGAGTTTTTATAATTAGGTTTTTCCGGTCTCTGGTTACGAATTTAATAGTTTGTACTTATAAGATTTTTTAATTTGTTAATTAGGGTTTATAAATTATCATTAGGTTTTTTAGGGTTTATAGATTCTTCAATACCTTAATTTGTAATTAGAGTTTGTAATTTGTAATTAGGTTTTTTTGGTTTATAGATTCTTCGATACCTTAATTTGTAATTAGAGTTTATAATTTGTAATTAGTGTTTATAAGTTGTTATTAGTTTTTTTAGGGTTTACACATTCTTTAATTCCTACAACCCAACACCGAACACATTCTTCAATTCATCATCCTAAAATCCAACACCTAACTTATCATCAATTCCTTATTTTCCATATTATCTCAAAAGCAACACAATTTTCAATTCCACATTTAATTCTTCTTAACATGTTGCAATCAAAATCAAAGATTTTCATAACTTAACATCACAATTGCAAGATTTAATTGAAAAAAAATGATTAGAGGAGGAAAACCCTAACCTTTGACCGGATGTTGAACGAGCAAGGTGATTGCGAGCACTACCAATAGCAACAGTAGCAGCAGCAAAAACAGCCTAAAAAAAATTGGATGAGAATCGAGAAGTTTTCGAGATGAATTGGGCAAAAAATTACCTGGGGGAAGAAACTCGCGGGCTCTGGAAAATTTTGGGGATGAAGTGAGAGAGAGAAAGCTCTCTCACGGGGCTAAGATGTAGGGTACATTAGCGACCGTGTATAACGGTCGCTAATGAAAATTAAATGGTCTCTAAAACATTAGAGACCGTATATTGGAGACCGTATAATTTATACGGTCTCTGATACATTATTTGTGACCGTTTAAAACTAAGCAGTCTCTAATAACCCGTCCCTAATAATTACGTTTTCTAGTAGTGGACCTTAGTTTCGGGGTGTATAATTTGCAAGGTTTGAGAACTCGGTTTCCGTCTCTCAAAATTTTATTAGTTTCGGTAGGTTTCGGTTAGTTTCTCTTATCTCGGTTCAGATTTTGGTTTGACGGTAATACAAACATACAGATATATTAAATTTATTGTTGTATATCACAAGACAATGATCTTAATGTTAAAAATCCAGCTAAGACAAAATCTAATGCAAAATACATTGAAAAATTTACTTAGATAAGTATTAATAGATGGTTTGAGTCGAATTTTGTGGTTTTCTTAGGATGAAAATAATCTGACCAGCTGTACCATAAATGAAAGTTATACTCTCAATTGTCTTTGACGGGTAAATAACAACTACTAACTATGAAAACACCTCAGATCTAACGATGAAGGCCTATAGTAATCTGATAATAGCAAAAACAAAAAAAAATTTAGTTATTTTAGGTTTCGGCCGAAACCTGATTGTATGGTTGGTTTCGTATCGGTCTTTACCGAAACCTTTATGAAACGATCACGTATCGACGGTTTCGGACGAAACCTCGAACCCTGATATTTTGCCTCCTCATACCTGCATGAACCAGTTTTGGCCGGTTTAACTTTATTTAGAAGAAAATTTGGGTTTAGTTTTGGTTCTAAACCCATACTTAAACCTATGTTACCCAAATCCCGTCCAATCTGCTTCAATAAAATTGAAATCCAATGCAAATTCCACCTGTTTACTAAACATGTTTGTTGGTTCCAAATTTTTTAAGGTTGTATAGAAATTAAGTATGCAACGCTATATATTGATAATAAAGATGAAGACCATGGGTTCCGATCGTCGGAAAAAATGATGGAGTGAGGAAATTCTCACTTGTCCTCCGTTGCTCAATTTTCCACATCTCTCTCTTCCCCTCTCTTCTCGGCAAGGTCGATAAAAATGAGAATGGGAAGAAGAGGGAGAGGAATGAGAGAGGGGATGAGGGTTTGCATGGAGAGTTTGGGATGTCGATTGAGATGAGGTCTATCAAGCAAGGATTGTTGTCTCTGCAAGCCGCCATTGATTGTGTGGTCTTCCATCATTTCTCTCTTTCCCCCTCTCTAGCTTCTTTTTGATTAGGGAGGAGGAAGAAAAATAGGGGTATTTTCGTCTTTATACTTAGGATCTAACTTCTGAATTTAACGAAAAGTGTTTTTTAGTCAACGTTTAAGTTTGCGATGTTCTTTTTGGAAAAACCAAGTTTGAGATGTGTTTTTTGAAAATATGAAAGTTTGGGAGATTAAAAAAACCCATTTATAAATTTTAAATAAAAATAAGCTAAAATGCTGAAACCTTCATCACTTTTGCTTGAAAAGCGAGAAACTGTTGGATATAGGTGTTTTCAAGGCAATTATTGTAATTGAAAGAGGACCTATACGAGAGAACAATCTTACTTGAGATGATAGTATGTTATCTGGTTTATCTTTATCTTTCATATGATACGTTTTATTCACTATCACGTATCATTTAGATATGAGATAAACCCTTAGGATTTTGCTTGACTACCAAGACGATGATGGAGATCATACTGATAGAGCCTGGGTAGTCGATAAGCACATCCTTAAATGTCCTTAGTCGTAGGAGTATCGAGACTGGGTATCGGTACTCTAGCTTACACTAGTGTGTATGTTTCCTCATCCGGTTGGAGGGCGATAACCGATCCTACAGTTATTGGTGTTTGACATCGAGAATTGTATACAAGTGCTCATTGAATGAGTTACACTGAACGGACTCACCGAGAACTCCTACTTAGTAATATATCAATGTCAGGTAGCAGTTCTCTTGTGATATATGTACAGGGTAGTCCCTTAGACCTGAGATCGCCATAGTGTCTCATGTGTGTTCCCACTCTACCCTACCACGGCTCAAAGCAGTCGTGCAAACATGTTTTTGTTGGGTATAGCCCCGAAGCACGTGGAGGCAGTGAGTGGTCGAGGGGATTCGTCTCTCCCGATATAGGGAGTTGATGTCGCGCTTGTTCACCGCCGAAAACAGAGACGGATCCGGGATGGATCGTCTTGCCTGAATTTGGGGGCAGATGCTATTTGGATTTATCCGTCCACTTCTCCGAAGATGCCAAGCTTATTTAAGGCACCGTGCATCGGAGGTTTGGACGGATGCGACCGTTGTAGCAGACTTTGTCAGATTCCCTCTCGTTGTGAAGGGTTTTTGATTATGGGGACGCTCTTCCCTGCAGGCGCAAGCCCCTGCAGTTAATTACGTTACCGCATCGCGGTAACCACTTTCTCCTGCTCCAGAAGGTCACTTCATGTCGTGTTTGTTTGTTTTATTTTCGGTTGCCCGTAATTGTATACGAGGACTAATTTATGTTGTCGCCCGTAGGGCGTGGATTAGTCCAAATCCGTATATTCTTAGATTTGGGTTTAGTTTGATTTAAGGATCGTTAATCTCGTTCGGAATTAAGATCAACTTAAATATTTGTTAAGGATACGTTAGTCTAGTTTTAGACTAAGATCTACTCAATAGGATTTTGGGATCATTCAGACCCAACAAAAAAGCATTTGGGCTCTATTGCTTTACTTTAAGGACATTATGGTCCATAGCTAGTTTAAGGGCGTTGCGGTCCGTTGTAGTTTAAGGACGTGGCGGTCTGTTGTAGTTTAAGGACGTGGCGGTCCGTAGCTAGTTTAGGGACGTTGCGGTCCGTATTGGGATGTGCTCGTCAATTTGGGAGTGCGTCCAAGAGTTCTTGGTTATTGGGACCCACCACCTCTCTGAAGACGCTGAAGAATTACAACGACATGTATCAAAGGTGTGAGGAGATGTACCCTTAAACCAATGTCCGTTGGGAGATCGGTAGTCGTGTTTGGGACTAAGACCAATTTGGAAAATGATGAGCATATGGGCTCGGTTGATCTGAATTAGGGATTCGGTCAAATTAGACTCAGCCCACTCAGTGTTTGAATAAAGTGTTAAAACACTTGCTTTGGCTCAGTCCCTTTTCTGTGGAAACAATGCTGGGCATTCATATGGGTTCCGACACTCATACTTTGCTTTACATTTCCTTTTTTTGTTTTTATGGAGCGTTAACACTCTTTATGGCGCCCACGTGCAGAGCATGTGAGGCGCTTGGTGCTGAGCGCCAACCACTGAGTGCCGAGCACTCTTTATTAAGCAGCGCCCACGTGATGGGCACGTGAGGCGCTTGGTGCTGAGTGCCAACCATTGAGTGCCGATCACTCTTTATTGAGCAGCGTCCACGTGAAGGGCACGTGAGGCGCTTGGCGCTGAGCGCCAACCATTGAGTGCGAAGCACTTTTTATTGAGCAGCGCCCACATGAAGGACACGTGAGGCGCTTGGCGCTGAGCGCCAAACATTGAGTGCCAAGCACTCTTTATTGAGCAGCGCCCACGTGAAGGACCCGTGAGGCGCTTGGCGCTATGTTTTCTTCGTGTATTCTATTCTGAAGAGTTCAATTCTCTGTTCTTTTTTGGATCTTTGATCCCCAAGAACAAGTTCATCCTTATGAGAATTAAATTCTCATTTTTGAGAGACTTGTCTCATGGATCTCAGATCCAGGGAAATAACTAAGTTCTTTTATGAGGGTTAAACCCTTGGATATGCAGATGAGATGCTCTGATCTATATTATTATTTTTATTTACCCCGAAGAGAGGTATTCTTCTTTCTTCCCTCTTAAACCTTTCTTCTTGCTTGCTCTGAAGCTTATGGTGGGGTTTCTCTATATAAGACTTGAAGTCTTGGGTCCTTTTAATAGTAGAGGCTAGTCTGTTGATTTAGTTAAAGAAATCTCTCGTTGAGAGATCCTGATTGATTTGGGTATTTTATTCATCGTCGGATCTTTGATCCAAGGACTTCTGTTTTATTTTATTTTTTGGTTTTTAACAAGATTAGGGAAATATTTTTTCCATATAGAATCTTTCTGTATATAGGTGATTTTTAATCACCATTGGCTTTTTTAATCCAACGGTACTCTGTTTTACAGAGAGTAATCTTTATTGTTTAGAAAGATTTGAGGAATATTTCCTCGACAAAATTTAATTCTGTATTTTGATGATTTATCATCTCCGTTGGATCTTTAATTTAATGGCTCTGTCTAATCAGAGAGCTTTTAGTTCTGGCGCTGGCGCCCTCGTGCAAGGCACGTGAGGTGCTGCCTAAGAGTTTCTAACTCTTGGCGCCGGTGCTCTCGTGCAAGGCACGTGAGGCGCTTCCTCAGAGTTTTTAACTCTTGGCGCTGCCTTTCAAATTTTGAACAGAGCTTTGCTCTTTTATTGGGAAAACAAATGCCCCCACCGTTGCGCTCACGTGGCTCACACGTGAGTGCAGCGGTGGCAGCTTTTCCACCGTTGGATTTTCTTAGAAGTTGAATCGACTTCCTGTGCCTATAAGTAGGGCCTTTGGCCATTGATAAGACTGTTGTTCATCTTCTCTTGTTTTTCTTTTTTCTGAGAATTTAATTCTCATTTCAAAGCTTTAGATCTTTGCCCCAAAAAATCCCTTCTAGAGTTAGAACTCTACCCAAAAATTTGGTAAGGATCATAATCGAACCCTTTAACAGAGCTTTTCTCTTCTTAGATCGTAGATCTTAAGATGTATTTTAGGGTTGCTTAACCCATTAATTAGAACACTGTTCATCTTCCATGAAGACCTCTTAGAGTTTGTTTTGCAAATCTTAAAGATCTTGGGGTTTTACCCTGTTAAAAAGCTTTGCTTTTGAGGGTTCTGGTAGATAATCCCATTGTTTTTTACAGAGCATAGCTCTTAGAAAATTTTGGGGGAATTTTATCCCCCTCTTAATTAAAATTGACAGATGTGAAATCTGTTTGCAGAGCACAGCTCTCGAGGGAGTTTAACTGCTTAGCCCAATGAGGTTTCTCATTAAATGAGAATCCTCTTAGGATTTCATCCTTAATGAGTGACGGCCCTATCAATGATGGGACGTCACCTTAATATTGTGGGTCCCCCTTTTGTCCCTTTATTCTGCATTGTAGCGCGGTACAAATTTTAAGTACCAAGTGTCAGAGTTCAGAACATAGCGTTGATAACTAACCCCCGTCTCTCTTTGTGTAAGTACTATGGCTTCCGACTCTTCTTTTCCTTTTGTACGTTCAGAGAGCACATTTGCCGACGCATCCGTGGATCGGGAAGTCTTCGCACTTATTAAAGATCATGACCCAGAGCAGAAATCTCTTCACCTATGGGGATCGTGGTACAATCAGATTATCCAGGTCGGCGCAGTTTTTCTTGTGCAGTGCCCTCAGAGCCCATTTCAGCAATTCATTACGCCGATTCGCCTCAAGTGAATTATGTTGTAGAAAAGGTCAACTGGACTTCGGAGGGTCGCCTTCAGTATTCTATGGCATCAATACCCGTACAGCCGCCGATGGCTTTGGATATTTTGGGGTGACGCATATGTCAAGGCAAGCCACGTCTTTGGGGACAAGTCTATATGATAGGGTTAACTCCTCACCAATCCTCCGGCTACCTGCAGTAGGACCGATATATCTTGTCGGCCAAGAAGTCGCTGCTGCTAAAGCTTAGGCTATATCCTGCCATATATGCTTCCCTCTTCCAATATCGCGCGCTTCATGTGTGGTGGGTTAAGGCTTTTCTGGAATAGTGGAACATCCCAACCCACACATTTCTTCTGTCGGACCGGGAAGTCTCTATTTCCTTAGAGGAGTTTGCGGAAATTTCAAGCCTATCCGTCAGAGGGGAACATTATGAGGAGATACTTCCCCCTGATGAGTACATCTTTGCCACCAAATCAGTGGTAATGGGCTTCATTATGGAGAATGCCATTCAACACCGGTTCCCGAGCCTAATCAAAATGTTGAACATTTATGAGAGTCTGTTTTTAGAGTCTGGAGGGCACGGAGTCGGTTTCACAGATTTCATCGCCCGCTTTCTTCGCCCTAAAGTCTTGTCAAAACAAGCCACAAAATTCTCCAAGCTTGACGACCCATTTGGTTTCGGTTTGGATAACCAGCCAACGGCGGAAGAGGACCAAAAAAATTTCTTTATTCCAGACACTCCAGTCGTCCCTTTTGCAAAACTTGCTACTTCAGACGTCGATGAAGAGACGTTCTTTCTGGGGTTCATCGGCCTGTGGTTGAGCTGGTTTGTGCTTCCGATGCACCCTCGCTACATGAGGCTGTCCGTTTTTTATCCGGCCCACCGCATGGTCATAGGGATGCATGTAGCCGTTGGGATTGCAGGGCTAGCTCATCTATATCACGGCATGAGCTTAGCGGCAGATACCACTCAGCCAGGGGTAAAACCGGCACATCTTCCGTTGCACTATTTCACTTCCTGGGTCGAGATGCACGTGCTGGGTGCTTTCGGTATTCACAAACGACCCCACTTCTATGACAGCTACAACTTTTCCCGTGTCATGTTTCTAGTTGACGCTTCTGCGTTAGATTCGTCCCAGCGAGAGGCTCGACGTTTGGTCCTTCGCCTGCGCATGGTCGGGGATAGTATGACTTTTGTCGATAGAGTCTTAACTATCGGTAAGGAATCTACCAAGGCAGTGCAACCGCTGCGTGATACTTTCAAAGACGGGGCTCCTACGTTGAAGGCTCGGGAAATCCTGCACTTGTATTCTATTAGGCCGGGCTTTTTAGTGTTCAGGCAAAACGCCTCGGCACTGTTTATGAGGTATAACCCACACCGCTTCGCTCAACAGTCGGGATACAATCAGGGTGTTCCCCTCGAGGCATTCTTAGCCGAGCCGGTTGCTACGGAAGAGGGCATTCGCAGCGCGCTGTACCACTTTATGCGACTAATACGGGGTCCAACTTTCTCATCAGCGAACCGAGCTACATGCCAAAAGATTCGAACGCCTATGTGGCGTGGTACCAGCATGCGACGAGTGCTCTTATCAGGGAAGAGAAACGGCTATTACTTGATCATAAAGATGTTGTCCCAGCTGGTAACCCAACAGTCCTTTTGAAGCGACGGACCGTCGTTCGTCTCTTCTTAAGAGAAGTCACTACGGTTGTGGTTCCGCGCGCCTTCCCTGAGAAGTCTCAACCCAGTGTTCCCATAACTGCGGTAGCCGTGGTGTCCACGGAACCTGGTGCTGGTCCGGAAATCGGGACCCGTCGTCCAAAAATGCATGTCAAGCGCAAAGTCTTGTCATCAGCCGTCGGTGTCCGCTCGCAGAAAAAGAAGAAGTCGCTATTTTCTGCCGATGTCATATTTGGCCGGGAGCCACATGCTCCCTACAGCAAGGGCTTGTGCGAATACGGTACCAACGAGGGTTTGTTCGACACGCCTGCGACCGACACTGATCTTCAGGTCTCCCCTCGCAGCTTTCGAGCGACTGGCTCGCGAGGAAGCGGTGTTGATCACTATCGCAAAGTCAGGTATACTTCAGTCGTATTCTTCCGCGTCTATACCTTTCTTGTTATTATGCTTTTACTAACGCTCTCTTCTTCAACAGGTATTTCTGTCGAAAAGGCTCTCGCGGCTTCCCTCATGACGTTCAAGGAGGAAGAAAGGCTTCGCTCTTCTTTGGGTCTTGGTATAAGTTGCTTCATTACACCTTTATTCTTTTTATTCGTGCTCTGACCCTCCCTTTTACTTTATTGCAGGGACTATCTCAACTCAGGTTATTCCAAGTGCAGTGCCGATCCTAAGTGGCGATGTGGCAAAACTTCTAGAGCCAGCTACTATGGCCACGGTCATCCCAAAGTCACCGCAGGAGGCTTTGCTGAAGCAGACGGTGATGGACATCGGAGAGGCTCCGGAGGCAGAGCTCGGTTCGGACGATGACGTCCCTTTGTCGGAAGTCTTGAAGAGATCATTTCTCACTGCTCAGATCGAAAGGAAGCGCATGAAGCATGCGGCGAGGGAACACGATGCCGGTTTGGCCGTATGTGCAGGCTCAAGCAGTATTCCGCTTGCTGATACTCTTTCGGTGGATGTTCCCTCTGCCCTGTTTACCATCCGTAGACAGGTTGCACGCGCAGCTCGGGAAGAAACTAAAAAGCTACTCCAAGGTAACGTAACGCCCAGTATTTCATTAGAGCTTGGTCCTCGAATTCTGACATACTCATTTTCTTTCACGCAGGGCCGAGTCCTGGCGACGGTATGGCAGGTGAAACGTTGACATTACAGAGCCCGAAGTGGCTACTCTTTCCCGGGAATTTGGGACTGTCCAGAACGCTGATCTTTCTTCCTGTGGCTCCTTGGTATCAGCGGGCGTCGCAAGTGTTACGACGACCCTCGTTGAGTTGGGGGATGAGGCTATGTGCGCAGAATCTATTCCTCCGAGAGAGAGTGAAGAAGCCGTTACACCTGGTGATGTCTCCGTCACGGTTTTGGTCCATGATCCATTAGGTAGTCCTTGGGTCACTGTTTTTGAGTTTTTCAATCCTGTTCAGCCCTTCTAATGATATTTTGTTTTTCTTGAGCATAGGCGCGGTGAACCCTGAGGCTATACCGTCTGAAAAAGTGTCACCGGTACCTGCTCTAACGGTCGCTGTCCCCTCGCCTTCTTCTGTGCCCTCTCAAATATTGGAAGGTATGGGTTTGTGACTTATTTGTTTCACTGTGGGTGCCATCCTCCTCCTTGTATTGACAGTATATTGTCGCAACTTTGCAGGAGTCCTTTTCGACCATTTATATCAGGTGTTGAACCCGCATTTTTCCTTTCGGTTGAAAATCGTCAGTATATTCTTCAGCTAATGTCTCCCTCCTTTCTTTTATGGATAGACGTATTGTTGCTAAGTCTTCTTCATATTGATCATAGCGTCACGGGTTGGAGGAGGAGACGAGAGAATGGTCGTGTCTCCGGTATTCCCGATCCTGCCGTATGTCACAGCTGGTATAATAGACTCCATCTCTCATGTGTTTTCTTTATCTCCCGAGTTGACATTTGACCATAATTTATTTTGCAGCAATTGCACCGGCTCCAGCTCCTTTTGAGTCTCGCATTCCAATGCCCGCAGGGCCCTTCGCTAAATGCATATCTTCCAGGGGCGCCGCAGATAGCCGGCGATTGTTGAGCGAGTTTATCGAAGATCTCAATGCCGAGGCCCTCAGTTCTGCTACGAATTTTGCCGTTGAATTCAATCCAATGCTGGCGACACTCGTGAACTTCTATAATGAAGATCTCGTCGGTTCTTGGGTTGATTACTGCAGAAAGATCGAGGCTTGCCTGCACGAGATTGAGCTCAAGCGTCTCGCTCTTGAGGTGTTGGCTTCGAACTCCCAGCGGGCTGCGTGGGTTGAGCATAGTGTTCCTTTCATTCGCCATTTTGAACAAGAGGCGACCTTGAAATGAAAGGAACATGAGGTGGCTTCGAGCGAATTTGTCCGATTGCGCGCCAAGGTTGAAGCGAATGCTGCGTAGTTAAAAGCTATTTACGACAACCTCCAGCGATGTATCTCGGATGGGTTGACGCTGAGAAGGACGCTTGAATTCACCGAGCGGGTCATGCAGGACTGCAAAGCTTCCCTACTAGAAACCGATGAAAAGCTTTCGTCTTGTTTGCGGCAACAGACTCAAGTTGAAGTGGTGTTGGCCGCGGTAGCTGACTACGAGAAAGGATTGAGAGGAGCGTGCGAGCGGCTTGCTAATTTGCTGAAGACGCCTCCTCCTTAATGCAGGGTTCCTAGGCACTCTAGTGAGGTCTCCAAAGCCATCAACCATGGCAATTTCAAAAATTATGGTGCCTACAAACCCTAAACAACGGATCGTATACTAGAAGTTTAGGCGAACATGAACTAGTTAACAGTTAACTAATGAGAATACGGAAATACAACCTTTGTAGATCCGGTCCTCCACCTCCACGGCTCCGCAACGAGGTCGTCTCCGCTGTCCAAATCAAATCCGGGCTCTAGAGTCGGCTTCGTCGGAGAATGGGCAAGCTAGGTCGTCGATGTCCATGCCGAAGATGATCTACGTCGAAGCATCGATGAATCAAGCTCCACCTTCAACAAGTCATGAAACTTGTGAAGGAAACACACTCTACTACTTGGCAAGAGGTAGAGGATGAAGAAATAGGAAGTGGGTAGACTTTAGAATTGGATTTCTCACTCATTTCCAACAATCACCATTGATGGACCTTGCTTTTCTTCACTTGAAGAATGAAGAAGAAGAAGAAAGATATTATGATAAGTTAATAGAAAAAGAAAAGAAAATGAATTCTTATCATAATACTAACTAGAGTTAAGTGTAGAGAATGAATCATGGTTAGTGGGAATGGTTAGGGTTAAGGATGAGATAAGGATGGTTGACTTGAACAAAGCTTCATGAAGCTTCAACTAAAGAACAAAAGAAGCCACCATTCTTTTTCTCATTCTTTTCCAAAATGAATAAATAAATAAATAAAGAAATAAATAAAGGAAAAGAAACCCTAGCCATTCTTTTAACCATGGTTTAATTCTTTGCACTTAACCAAGTTAGCATGCATCATCAAACATGATACATACAAGTGCACAAAAACATATCGCATATGCAATGCGCACAACCGAGTGAGAAAATCCGTCTAAAGTGAACCGATACTAGTTAATGCAAAGTAATATATCAAATATATAATCATACATTAAATCATTAAATCAACACTTGATTCAATGATCCGGTCATGCGCACATAACCGACTGGTATCTAATATATCGGCTTATCGAATCAACGCTTGAATCGATAACTAGGTTATATCGCATACAACCATTCGATATATTTATCGCGAGAATAGAATACGGTATCACATACACGCATTATTCTCGGTCCCGCACATATCTCATATGCGCTCCTATTTCGTTTCGCTTGAGCCAGGAAACCTCTGTGTAGGACTCTAAAGACTCGTCAATACGCCGGCAGCGGATGATGATCATATCAAACATCCACAAGCCGCAAGCGGTCTGCTAAACGTAACGGCCACCCGGGTATTGAGCGATCTGAATATCGACGAGCAAGCCCGCTCACACTCCAGTGAATCCGACCAGTAACACTACCGTACAGTCCGGTCTGATCGTCTGATATGTCGCATATCTCGCCTAGGGGTGGTTAACGTCAGACCCCAATAGCTCAATAAGTCGTGTCGATATGAGGTCTATAACTGTTCGAGAAACTACTGGTAACACTTACCAGTAAATCTCAGCAACCCTGGCCAGGGATTTCCTGTTATAGCCAATCGAACACAGCGCAACATCAACCCCCATATACCGGGAGAGACGAATCCCCTCCTATCGCTCATTGCCTCCATGTGACTCGGGACTGTACCCAAAAACCACCGTTTTGCACGCCCTCTTGGATGTGGTAAGATGGAAATCAAAGCACAGTGGGAACCACACAAGACTCTATGACGATCTCGGGTCAACAGACTACTCTGTACCAGTGTCACCAGAGAACTGCCATCTGACGTGAGGTATAATACCATCTGGGAGTTCTCGGCGAGTCCGTCCAGTGTACCCAGTCTCTACTGAGCACCCGTATATCATCTCTGATGTCAAACACCGATGGATATGGGATCATCCATCGCCCATCTGTATGGGTCGAGAAGGTACACGCTAGTCTACTCTGGTATATCGATGCCCCGTCTCGATACACCCACGACTAGGGACTTTGAAGGATGTACTTATGGACTACCATGTCCCCACTAGTATGATCCGCATCATAGTCCAGGTAGTCAAGTACAGATCCTAAGGGCTTTACCAACATGTAACAGAGAGACAATCAGCATACATGTTAAGGTAAAGGGTAACCAGATAGCATACTATCATGTCGAGCAAGAAAGTCCTCCCTATATATGTCCCAGCATCCACTACAATATACATCCTATGTATAGTAATGGCCTCTAGGGCATACATATAACTAACAATCTCCCACTTGCACTAGGGCCATCTGTAGCAGTGGTTGCAGTATCTCATACTCAACCATCCCATAAAAGTCTCTCTCTGGGAACAGGCCTTTGTGAGTGGATCCGCTGTGTTGTCCTCTGAGTCTACTCTCCTTGCCTCGATCTTCCTGGAGATCAACCATCTCCATGATCAAGTGATACTGCCTTAGAATATGTCTGGATCACTGATGGGACCGGCGTTCCTTGGCATAAGCCACAACTCCATTGTCACACAATGGTAGGAACATAGTTCATCTCATGAACCAATATACACCCAAACAGCCTCTTTGGTAGCATCTTAAGTAGCGATGTATCGTGCCTTTATCGTCTAGTATGTCACGGTGTCTAGTTTGGAACTCTTCCAACATACCGTCCCTTTACTGAGGGTAAAGACAATGCCTGCGACTGACACTCAGTCGTCTTTATCACTCTGGAACACTTCCAGTGATTCTTCCCAGGATCGATTGATACCATCTCACTACATCTAGTGAGTATCCTAACATCCATTTAGATCTATCTCATAGATCCAAAATCCAGGATTTAGTAGGTATCAATTTGATCCTATATGGAGAATTATGGTGATAAGCGGAGATTGATCGAGCGTAGCATAAGAAACTCTTTTCTTATCAAGAGTATGTCATCCACGTACTCTACGAGGATCGTCACCATACTCCCTACTACCTTCTTGTTTATACAAGGTTCATCTACCATTTTGATGATGTCAACTTCTTTGACTGCTTCATCAAAACAGATGTTCCAACTCCGCGATGCCTGCTTTATCCTATAAAGCATCTTGCACACGTTTCCGCTGCTCTCACTGTCTACGAAGCCCTCTGGCTGTGTACTTACAGACGCACTCTTCTAAAACAATATTTAGAAAAGCAGTCATGGCACCCAACCACCAGATATCGCAGTCATGGTATGTAGCCGTGACAAGTAGGATCTGGATGGACTTAAGCATAGCTATTGGAAAAGGTTTCATCATTATCCACGCCTGGTCGATGACGAAAACCTTTAACAATTCTAGCTTTGAAAGTTTCAACTTTTCCATGTACACCAAGTAATCTTCTCAAGATATACTTGCTCCTGATGGGGATTTAACCCTTCAGATATTGCAATCAAAGTCCATACTTTGTTGGTGTATAAGGATTCCATCTCAGATCACTAAGCATCCAGCCATTCTTATAGAGTCTTACTCCTGATGGCCAGCTCGAAACTAGTTGGGTCATCATCTCATGATGCAATCCTCGCTCCCACTGTCATAGAGAAACTGAAGTATCTCTCAGGTGGGTGAGGAACCCTACTAGATCGGCGGAGAGGCTGAGATTCGTTGGTAACCATCGAATCCTTTGGTTTTATCAAATCATCTGCTGTATGTCGTATAGCTGGAACATTTCCAGTTCTACATTACAGACCTTTGCTTCGAGCTTGTCCCGATTATGCTTTTAGACATAGCCCGGACAACCCCAAATCTTAACTAACTTAAGATATGGGCTCTTCCCTTTCCATATCATATATGAAGTGGTAGGCAACTGATTTGATTCGAACCCTATTCAATAGGTATGCAGCTTCTCAAGTGCATAACTCCCTAAAGGAAATAGGTAACTCAGTAGTACTCATCATAGAGCACACCTTATCATATAGGGTGTATCTGCTCCTCCCCGATTTACCATCGTGCTATGGTGTATTCGGAGGAGTAATGCCGAGAGAGAATCTCATTCTCCTTTAGAATAGTCCAGTATTTCCGTGCTCAAGTATTCTCCTCCTTGATCACATCAAAGGACATAATACTTATACCCTTATTGGTTCTCTACTTCTAACTTATATTCTGTGAATATCTCAAAAGATTCGGACTTATGTTTCAGCAGGAACATATGACTGAATCTTGAGAGATTATCAGAGAACGTAATGAAGTATAAAGAACCAGTCCTGGTATGTGTAGACTGGAGACCTTACATACATCAACATGTATCAATCCCAAGAGTTCTCTAACTCTTTCTCTGTTTCCAGTAAACGGAGCTATGGTCATCTTATCTTTGTGACATGACTGGCGAGTTTCACAAGATGTAAATTCAAACTAATTTAAATATGCATCTATATGTAACTCTAGCTAATCGGGTCACATTGATCTGACCTAGTCTACAATACCTCAAGAAGGATTCGTTCATTTCTGAACTCTTCCTCTTGTGTGTGATCCGTATACTAAAAACTGTAGTTTGATTTAGAACATTAATGCTTTTAGATAACGTGCCTGAATCGATCAACTTTTGATATAGGAAATGTTCAAAACATTATCCAACAATACAAAATTATATCCTTTCTTTTCTAACAAAGAGAGTGATATGATTTGGTATATCAGGTTCGGTATCTAACAACATTCGTCCAGAATCAATGTATTGTTAATACAGGGTGACAGTGACCGACAGACTTGGCTGCAACATTTGCCCCGTTTTCTGCCTCATGAAACTTATCACCCGTTCTCAGTTCTCTACCTTTCTGTAGCCCTATGTAACATATTACATATCTGGGATCCTGATCTGGTATCACATACCCAGGACGTAAACGATACTGAGAAACAGTTCTGTATAATGAACACACCCGAAGATGATGCATCAGCATGCACTCTCTTCGTTTGGGCGGCACGGGAATTCTGGTATTCCCCAATTTCCTGCTCTGTCTTATAACAATTATAAGTTGGAGCGGGACCAACGTTTCCCAGCTCAGTATATCAAGCGGGTTCGGTCAATATTCCGTATTATTATCTTGATTAAGGCGTGATAAGGTCGCTACCTGGAGAGAGAGAGAAGAAAACACTCAGCGTGCGCTCTTGCAAGAATAGATTGGTTATTATTTTATCTAATCAGGATGGCTCCCACTGTTTTTTATCAAATCTTCCTTCAAACCCTAAAAGGAAAGACTAGCCGGGATTAATTACACACTACAAGTTCGCCAATCTTTCAGCCAGGCCAGTGTCGGTACTTTGAGGGAGGTCCCCCGTGCTTTCGCACGAACCTAATTAATGTAAACCTCATTTTCCCAGAGGCGTAACCTCGTTGACACCTTTCTAGACACCTACTTGATCAGCTAGTTGTAATGTATAAAACTCTCCCAGGAGTAACTCTTACTCGCAGCGGGTATCGGGATCCAACTATCTCATAGAAGGTATGCAATCTCATTGCAAATTTCAACACTTGAAATTCCCGATAATATTTTGCCCCTAACCTCCTATGACCTTGACAAAGGCCAACAAACCATAGGACGCTAGTCAAGTTCAACCCGTCATTTCCTGATTGAATTAAACCCACCCGCACGGCCCTTGACAAAGGCCAACAAGGTCGCACGACTACCCTAACTCAATCTGCATCATATGCATAAGCAGATAAGCACCAGTTAGCTACCGCACACTGCGCCTTGACAAAGGCCAACAAACGCAGCACGAATACTAACTACTACTTATCTGAAATGACGGAGGGCTACGACAGGTTTTTCTGAAAACCTATTGCGTAATGAACTTGATATCGTTGTAGGATCGAATGAATTTTGAAATGGAGTGTTTTTGAGGCTTTTCTAGTTTTGCTAAAGGAGTCACTCCCGGTGAAGGGATCGTCGGTCCTTTCCTCGTCGAATGAGGTGCGGGATATATCATATATATCACTGTGCAAAGCAAAAACTCTTAAAAGCAATCAAAATACAAACCGAGTGTGTAGCATCTGCCAGTTATTGCTAAAGGAGTCACTCCCGGTGAAGGGATCTCGGTCCTTTCCTCATCGAATAAGGTGCAGGATATATCACATATACCGCTGTGCAAAGCAAGAACTGTAGCTACCTGTTTTATTTTGAAATTCAATTCTACAACATCTTAGGTTTCTTTTATTTCATTAATCACATTAATGAAGTCCCATCATTTAAGTACCTAAACATCACAGATAAATACGACGTACACTTATGCCATCTGCATTCGCCTCGATGTCCCCTCGTGCACCGTTAGGTTAGGTAACTAACGGCAGAGCGGGGCAGGGCTAGCGCGGGTGTAAAACATAAGTAACGTCTATATAATATATCATATATACTATAAATGTATCTATCACAGAACATCACATGATCACATCACAGATATCGCAGCAGAAGAATCATATAAAATATTGGATATACTAGGACGTCCGTGTTTTCAATACGAGCCAGTATAAAACACGGATTCCACGGTCGTGATGAATAGCCAAACCCACACCCCTAGACCCCTACGAGAGCGGCAAGCAACCCTACCAATTCTGGAGTTAGGAGACCCGGACTCGACTCCTCGAGTTGGTCTCCCACTGGACTCCAGAACCCGGTTACTTGTGCTCCCCTCCTTGGGTCTATCCTAGTGCAGAAAAGTAAATAATATACAAACGGTGACTACTTCCGCAACCTGGAAGTGCCCCAATAAAAGAATATTACATACAAGTTTTTACATGAATGAAAATGAAAAACACTCATCTCACATAAAAACCCCCGGCTATTCAAACGCGACGATCCAATATAACATATCCAGCAACACATAACATCACATGTCATCAACGTAAGTAAATATGTCCATCCCAATTGTCGTTGACATATAGCAACGAAACCGGCGATATCACATATTACACTTACGGTCACAGAAAAGAAAGTGTAAAACTACAACAGTTGGAATCCGCAACCATCTCAGACATCGCATGCCTGACCAAATGAATTACTTAGACATCGCATGCCTAACAATTATAAACCCCGCATTTTAGTCTCATGATCGAAAACACTTTTCAATACCAAGTCGGGTAATTCTACAAGATTCCCGACACACTGATCGAATGCTCGTCGCAAACTTCAGTAGACGGCTGCACCCCCGATACCGTCGACGAAGTGCACCAAGGCGGAACACCGCTACCGCGAGCACCCGGACGGATGCTTTCGGCGACGGGATTCTCCTACAGTCACTTGGTCGGGGCAATGGGGTAAGGCTGTCTATTAAGTTTACCCGGCGAGTATCCGCGTACGCTACGTGATTGCGACGGACTTTTGATCACATCAAAATTCCGTGGCAACCGATCAAGTGAGACTAAACTGCTATGTTTATAACATTCATTCAGTTATCACATAACTTTTTGTGAATTCCAATTATTGTATCCCATTCCAGATAAACAGAAAATGTTAAACTTTTCGATCGAACAATCGAACACCCAAGTTTTCCCGATACAGATCAACACATGAAACAAGTCTAACAACATTCCGTTCGTGCCTCAGTACCAACGATCCAGCCGTAGAAGGGTCAAGCCAACGCCTCACATGTGGCACGCCGTACTACCCCAAACCCGAAGGTTCAAAGGGCAGTTCAAGACGGTCACATAATCGAGTTAAGGTTTGTGTCTTCTAGAGGGACCATCGCGTTACTTGCACTACTTAGAACGTCGTTAAACTACGGAAAAATCCAACACTTGGAAATTTCCCGACAGGGGAAAAGTTGGGTATTTATATCCGGTCGAACTTCTTAACATATTCTAAAATTTATCCGGAAAGCCACACAGACAAAATTTGATACCCCGATCGAAATACCGAATCCCCAAATCAACTCAGAAAAATTCAACTGTGGAAAAAATATTAAAAATACCCAGGAATACCAAAACTGGAAACTAGGAGTTACTGTGCAAACTTCGTCTCACAAAACGACAAAACCGCCGCGCTTGCGCCGCACAAGCCAAGCTCGTGCCGCGGAAGCGGGGCGCCTTAAGGGAATTAGGGTTACGAAATTTACAGTTACTCTTAGATATTCCTGCATGTTTTTCAGGATATTTTTAATACTGAAAAATCCCTGTTTTTAAAAATTGTACAGAGAGCAATATTGGTTCGGGGTTTCGGATTCGTTCGGACTTCAATTTCCGTCTACGCTTCGCCTAAGGCTCTAGCTAGGCTCTGATACCAATGCAGGGTTCCTAGGCACTCTAGTGAGGTCTCCAAAGCCATCAACCATGGCAATTTCAAAAATTATGGTGCCTACAAACCCTAAACAACGGATCGTATACTAGAAGTTTAGGCGAACATGAACTAGTTAACAGTTAACTAATGAGAATACGGAAATACAACCTTTGTAGATCCGGTCCTCCACCTCCACGGCTCCGCAACGAGGTCGTCTCCGCTGTCCAAATCAAATCCGGGCTCTAGAGTCGGCTTCGTCGGAGAATGGGCAAGCTAGGTCGTCGATGTCCATGCCGAAGATGATCTACGTCGAAGCATCGATGAATCAAGCTCCACCTTCAACAAGTCATGAAACTTGTGAAGGAAACACACTCTACTACTTGGCAAGAGGTAGAGGATGAAGAAATAGGAAGTGGGTAGACTTTAGAATTGGATTTCTCACTCATTTCCAACAATCACCATTGATGGACCTTGCTTTTCTTCACTTGAAGAATGAAGAAGAAGAAGAAAGATATTATGATAAGTTAATAGAAAAAGAAAAGAAAATGAATTCTTATCATAATACTAACTAGAGTTAAGTGTAGAGAATGAATCATGGTTAGTGGGAATGGTTAGGGTTAAGGATGAGATAAGGATGGTTGACTTGAACAAAGCTTCATGAAGCTTCAACTAAAGAACAAAAGAAGCCACCATTCTTTTTCTCATTCTTTTCCAAAATGAATAAATAAATAAATAAAGGAATAAATAAAGGAAAAGAAACCCTAGCCATTCTTTTAACCATGGTTTAATTCTTTGCACTTAACCAAGTTAGCATGCATCATCAAACATGATACATACAAGTGCACAAAAACATATCGCATATGCAATGCGCACAACCGAGTGAGAAAATCCGTCTAAAGTGAACCGATACTAGTTAATGCAAAGTAATATATCAAATATATAATCATACATTAAATCATTAAATCAACACTTGATTCAATGATCCGGTCATGCGCACATAACCGACTGGTATCTAATATATCGGCTTATCGAATCAACGCTTGAATCGATAACTAGGTTATATCGCATACAACCATTCGATATATTTATCGCGAGAATAGAATACGGTATCACATACACGCATTATTCTCGGTCCCGCACATATCTCATATGCGCTCCTATTTCGTTTCGCTTGAGCCAGGAAACCTCTGTGTAGGACTCTAAAGACTCGTCAATACGCCGGCAGCGAATGATGATCACATCAAACATCCACAAGCCGCAAGCGGTCTGCTAAACGTAACGGCCACCCGGGTATTGAGCGATCTGAAGATCGACGAGCAAGCCCGCTCACACTCCAGTGAATCCGACCAGTAACACTACCGTACAGTCCGGTCTGATCGTCTGATATGTCGCATATCTCGCCTAGGGGTGGTTAACGTCAGACCCCAATAGCTCAATAAGTCGTGTCGATATGAGGTCTATAACTGTTCGAGAAACTACTGGTAACACTTACCAGTAAATCTCAGCAACCCTGGCCAGGGATTTCCTGTTATAGCCAATCGAACACAGCGCAACATCAACCCCCATATACCGGGAGAGACGAATCCCCTCCTATCGCTCATTGCCTCCATGTGACTCGGGACTGTACCCAAAAACCACCGTTTTGCACGCCCTCTTGGACGTGGTAAGATGGAAATCAAAGCACAGTAGGAACCACACAAGACTCTATGACGATCTCGGGTCAACAGACTACTCTGTACCAGTGTCACCAGAGAACTGCCATCTGACGTGAGGTATAATACCATCTGGGAGTTCTCGGCGAGTCCGTCCAGTGTACCCAGTCTCTACTGAGCACCCGTATATCATCTCTGATGTCAAACACCGATGGATATGGGATCATCCATCGCCCATCTGTATGGGTCGAGAAGGTACACGCTAGTCTACTCTGGTATATCGATGCCCCGTCTCGATACACCCACGACTAGGGACTTTGAAGGATGTACTTATGGACTACCATGTCCCCACTAGTATGATCCGCATCATAGTCCAGGTAGTCAAGTACAGATCCTAAGGGCTTTACCAACATGTAACAGAGAGACAATCAGCATACACGTTAAGGTAAAGGGTAACCAGATAGCATACTATCATGTCGAGCAAGAAAGTCCTCCCTATATATGTCCCAGCATCCACTACAATATACATCCTATGTATAGTAATGGCCTCTAGGGCATACATATAACTAACACTTAATAACCGTCTTTGTACATTTTTTGTACCGACTGTAAACTTGTGATTCATGAATAACATGTATTCATTTTGATTTCTTTATGAAATGTATCTTGTATTCACTTGAATTCATGAATAAAAGACATTTTATTTCATATTGGCATGCAACTCTGGCAAATGTGGTACGTAAATAGTCCATCTTGACCTCCTTACAGGATAGCGATGGCTTAGGAAACAGGTTTAGATCTGCCGTCTAAGACTTTTCAACTTTATGAGCCGTGAGGGTCTCATAAAGACTTTTCTCCCTACGAGTCGAGAGGATCTCGTAGGTGTATTTTCTTCTTAGGAGTCGTGATGTAACATTTCAGAAATATAAAATATTGTTTTTGGAAATTTAATATTAAAATAATATATATCGCGAAAACTATTCGATTTGCGAATAGGGATTTTTCGTAAAATGGTATAAGTATATACCAATATTTGGAAATTAATTGGAGATTAAAATGATTTATTTTTTTTAATGATATTTAACGGATTTTGGTCAAATCCGTGTTTTTACATTTTTCTATGGCTAATGCACCATGACAAGTGCATGTTGTGTTTGTGTCTGTGAATTGTGAGTTAGTGAAACAAAAGAGAAAAGAAAAGAAAAGAGAGAAAAGGGTTGTGTGTGTGTGAAAGGAATTATGAGTGAAAAACAAGAAATGAGAAGAAACAAAAGAGATATTTGTTGAGAGGGTGAGTGTAAGGGTTAATTGTGAGTGAGAGAGTGAGCATAAGAGAGAGATGGATAGACTTGGCAGCCCCATTCTCATTCCCCATTGTTTTCGTCATGCCATTTCTTCATCTTCTTCATTCTCCCACTACCTTCATGCATCACCTCCGATCCATTCTCAAAACCTCATGCCCCCTTCATATAAAACATGCACAAGCCTATCCTAAACCCTTAGAACCATTCAAGTTTGGATTTTGAAGACTTTGGGCAACTCAAGAATCTTCCTATGTTGCCAAATGAGGTAATCTCTTCACTTTTAAGTTAGTGTTTATGTTTAAATATCCTAGTTTAGTTTAGAATTTGAATTAGTTAGGTTTTGTGTTTTGGAAATTTACAAGTTGTTGTTAAGTGGTAAATAGAGATTTAGTGAGTGTTTTCAAGACCTTAGAAATTGCTTTTCTGGACCAGAAAAGAGAATAGAACCCGAAACACGAAGTTAGAAATAGTCCCGTGTCGGTTTTGTGGAGTTTGTTAGCCTACAGGGTATCTGGAGCAACTTGGGCCATTTATGAGAAAATCAAACAAGTCCAGTGACCTAGATAAATGACCAGAAGACCGCCACCAAAATACGAGCCCATTTCCCACTAACTAGGCCGGCGAGATCGGATTTGGTGGCATTGTCGCCGGATTTATGTTGGGGTCTGGTGTTGAGTTTTTGCCTGTAGCTCCCTTACCCTATAACCCATCCCCTGTACTTGCTTGTTTAGTTCCCATTTACCTGAGCCAAAATCTGGGAGTTTGTTTGCGAGTGCTTGGGCTAATGTTTTCCGATATGTGAATTCGTGATTTTGGTATTTGGAGTTGATTCCGTCGTTGGACGTTTGTACGTTAACGACGAGGGTTTTTTGGTTGTTTTTGCATGCGTAGGCTATAGGTTTTAACCTATATGCTACTCGTGTGCCGTATCGGTTTTCGGATATTAGTTTTAATAGAATTGCGATTATGTATTGATTGTAGGTACTTTCGTGTGAACTTCCGAGACGATGAAGCACATCGACTTTGGCTAAGCGAGGAGTTTAGCAGGTGAGTAGATTTATATCTACGGGGAAGTCGGGTGGATGGCGTATAGCACCCCCGCAACCATTGATACGGAAGATCGTTTTTATAATTATATTTTGATAAAGGATATGCTACGAGCTTAAGATAACCTGATTATAGGATTTAGTAAGATTTTGTAAAGATATGATATGATAAAAGTTGACGCTAATGAATATGAATTGAAAGAGAACAAGTATGAGTTGATAGTATGATACGAGATCGAGATCGATAAGCACGACACGAGATTGAGATAGAGGTATGGTGGAATTAATAAGATATGACGTTTATACAAATGTGATTTGATATATATATATATATATATTTATGATCATAATGAGTAATATGCCGTACGAGACTTTAGATCCGTACCCTCATTATTGTATAGGTCGATAGATTCCCTATTCTGTTTGATGACCTCGTACGATGGATTACCGTACGAGTTGAGATGTACCGGATGATTGATCCGCGCTAGTGATTTGAGGATGATGATCGAGGATTATTGTCATATCGGATGTTATGAGGCGGGATCGCCGATATAAAGATTTCCACCTGTACTATACCTATTTTCAAAACGACGATGTGTCCCGTTTAAAAAGTGACCGTATGATTCTTGTGTAGATAGATACACCCATTTATTGTTCATGTTGTGTAGGATATTACCCTTCGTGATGTACATACCACGTGCCGGTATTTAATGCTATATGATATCATTTGCTAGTACACCTGCACACTTACCGTTGATGCGCATGTTACACATACACAGATTTGCCGGCTCACACACATTCTTCATCGGTAATTGCCATGCCACTTATATATTAGAATTGCTATGCCACTTATACAGTAGAATTTTTGTGCCATTTACACAGGAGAACTGCCCTATCATGAAATTACTCTTAACCGTAAAAGTACATTCATTGTTCAGTATTATCACTTGACATGCTTGCATGATATACCCCGACATGCTTATATTACTACTCTATGTTGCATACCTTGTACCTTATGGTTATATACTTGCATGATATACCTGATATGCTCATATTACTACTCTATGTTGCATACATTGTACTTTATGGTTATATGCATTGAGATGCTGTTTTTATGAGATCTCTGGATTTGAGAACCGCGGTTTAATTTCAAAGGAAATTGTGTATTGTTTTACAAAATGCGGTATCTCTTGATATGATATTTCGAGGTTTCCACCATGAATTTTCTCGGTTCTGAGCAGTGAGTATACCCGATTCGAGGAGCGGTAGGCACCGTCTGCGGGTACATGGTGGACCCGGTGAGGTACCCCGGGGCAAGAAGACTCGTATTGTCAGGCGGTGAGCCTGGCAGGGGAGCACTACCTACCGGTGATTGTATAGAGCTCGGCGGATATCCGGAGGATACCGTTTTGGAGTTATGATATGAGATGGATATGAGGACCGATATGAGGATGCAGCGCCTGAGATGAGATAGATATGAGGGCCGATATGAGTATGCGGCGCCTGAGATATGAGGATTTACGTGTTGATGCTGGACATGGGTTTTCATGATGTTTCGAGTGTCGGTGTTGGACATTCAGGTTCCATGATTTTGATGTGTCGTTGATAGACACATATGGTTGATATCCTCATATATATATACATGCTTATGTTTTTATGATGTTCGAGTGTCAGTGTGGGACACTCAAGTTCCATGATATTATTTATGTCATTGATGGACACGTGGATGATATCCACATGCATATAGGCATATGATGTCAGATGTTTATTTATATATGTCATTGCATTGACTTGATTGTTGACATATATGCGTACTTGGTCACCCTAGATGTCATAGTATTACTTTCAGGATATAGTGACCTAGGAAATCGTTATTTTATTCGATTTCTACTTGCTGATGTTTTTTACTCACGAGTCGGCAACTCATCCCCGTTGTGCCACAGTTCTTGCAGGTTTGACCGCTTGGGATCAGTTGCGGTATTGCTGGCACGCAGATTCATCCAGGGTGTTTGCTTTGGTAGGTGGGACACATGTTGGATCGTGCCCACTCTTGTATTGCTATATTCCGTTGTATCTAGATAAACTCCATCAGATTACATCAGATCAGAGACTAGAAATTGTATATTGGTAGACCTAGTCAGACTTGGGTATTGTGCGAGACTTAGAGCGATGGGTTTATGTTTGCTTCTTGAGTTTTGATGTCTTGCTCGTTTATTGTTCTTTCTGGGTTGATTCTTCGCCGTTGGACGTCGTATATATGTTATTGCGTGGTTGTGATTCCGCCGGTTTGCGAAGAGCTAGCTCCCGCTTGGGGATGCCTATATATTGTTGTATATATGTTTTTGGATCAAAATATACAAGGGAGGTGCTGCCCAAATTTTTAAAAGACGAAACATGATTCATTATACCTTATTTCAAAACTGCACCCCTACTATTTTCCTCAAAAAGGTTTAGATTTTCTGGGCTTCGGCTTACTTGATTTACGTCACGCCTTTAGACGTTGCGTAATTTAAGTGCCGGTCACGTGCTAAATTACGGGTCGTGACAGTGAGGACTCCTAAGCGTGTTTTCTCTTGAGAGTCGTAAGGATCTCACAAGAGAATTTCCCCCCTTTACAAGTCGAGAGGACTCGTAAGTGGTTTTTTCCCTCCTTGTTGATATTCAACTTTGAAGAGTGTAGCCCGTGGATAGTATACAATAGTCCATCTTGGACCTACTTGCAGGGCCCCAGTGCTTAGAAAACAGGCTGTTGTCCCCGTTGCCTAAGGATTTTTCCCTACGAGTCGAAACGAGTCGAGAAGTTCTCGCAGGAACATTGTTTTCCCTACAAGTCGAGATGAATCGAGAAGTTCTCGTAAGAATGTCCTAACGTCATAGTTAGCCTCTGTTGATAGAAGTCCGTTAGGGTCTGTGGTACTAGGGTTTTTGTCCGTCGTACCGTCGCATTGGCCGATGTATTCCCCGATATGCAATCTTGATATTCGAGTAGCCCCACGACTGTCGTGTCTCTGATCCCTTCGAGGGCTGGACAAGACGTCTTCAAGTAATCTCCCAGGTCATATTACCATCGGAAGAGCAAGCGTTAGGGATTTTTCATGCCGCTTTTTACTTGAGGCTAGGCTCAATTTGGGAGCCCCGATGAGTTATGACCACTCCGCGCTGGTGTGGGATGATCTCCGATAGTCTTTCCGGTTTTATTTGAGTTGCCGTCAAGACCCTGAAGCTAGGTATCTTCTTTTACTTCGTTTGTTGACATTGTGTCTGCTATATTGCGACGAATATTGAGATTGTCTCTAGGTTGTCTGTGAACCGTCGAGTTTCGGAACTAGGGACTTTGTCATGGCTCTATTGTTTTGATTCTGTGGTCGGTTGTTTACGTTGCATCTGCATCCTGCTGGAGTGAGAAAGAACGCCGTTGTTGATCTCTAGGCTGTAGATATTGCCGTCGGAACCCTGAATCTAGGGATCTTCCTTCGCTTCGTTTGTTGACATTGTGTCTTCTATATTGCGACGAATGTCGAGGTTGTCTCTAGGTTGTCTGTGAACCATCGAGTCTTAGAACTAGGGACTTTCTCATGGCTCCATTGTTTTAACCATGGGGTCGGTTGTTTACGTTGCATCTGCATCCTGCTGGAGTGAGAAGGAACGCCGTTGTTGATGTCTAGGCTGTAGATATTGTCGTCAAGACCTGGCTCTCTTTCTGATGGAGCCTGGTGGGAAAATGTTTTCGTTTATGCTTATGGATTGTATACAGGGGTCGATGTGGACTCACCTGCAGGGCATAAGTTTCATCATTTTTTTATTTCTTTCCGCGATGCTCTATCATTTCAGCTTTTATATCGCGAAAGTCGCGATTGCCCAATTATTTCGGCCTTTTATCGTGGTGCCCAATCATTTCGGCTATTTTTCTTTTTATTTGCTGTCTTTTATTGCGAGTTGCCCAAACATTTCGGCTGTTCTTTTCTTTTTACTCGCTGTCTTTTATTGCGAGTTGCCCAAACATTTCGGCTGTTTTTATATGCATATATTTTGCTCGCTGATTTTTATTGTGAGTTGCCCTATCATTTCGGCTATTTCATATGCATTTTCGCTCGCTGATTTTTGTTGCGCGTATGGAACTTGAGATCTGATACTAATCTTGGCATCAGCACCGCTGCGACTGGAATGTAGCCAGGAGCGAATCATCATTTGCCTTGAAAGGACTTGACAATCGACACCTGTTCAGGCATCAGCATCTCTACCACTGGAATATTTCCAAGAGCGAATCATCATTTGCCTTTTTCGATTTGAACAAAAGTGGCTTAGCAAACAGGGTTAGGATTCTGTTGACTAAGGCTTTTTGACTTTATGAGCCGTAAGGGTCTCATAAAGGTATTTTCTCCCTACGAGTCGTGAGGATCCCGCAGATGTATTTTCTCCTTAGGAATCGTGGGGATCCCCAAGTGTGTGTTCTCTTATAAGTCGTAACGATATCATAAGAGTATTTTCTCCTTATAAGTCGAGAGGACTCACAAGTGTCGTTCACCATATGATGGCACTCTTCGACATTGGTGGGACTTGGTGATGGAACGTTTATTTATGCCCGTAGATTGTATACAAGGGTCAATATTGGACCACTTGTAGGGCAACTTGGGGAGTGTGATGGCTTAAGAACAGGTTCAGGTCCTTGTATCTTAAGGATTTTGAATCCTATGAGCCGTGAGGGCTTCGTAGAGGGATTCTCCTTACGAGTCATGAGGATCTCGTAAGTGTATTTTCTCCTTAGGAATCGTGGAGATCCCTAAGTGTGTTGCTCCCTCATGAGTCGTAAGGATCTCACGCAGATGTTTTCTCCTCACAAGGTCGAGAGGGCCTTGCGGGTATTTTTATTTTGACGAGATTGCGCCCTTTCGGGTTTTCACAAGCTCGCCGGTAGCCCTGTTGTTTTTACTCACGGCGCCCTTTCGGGTTTTCATCCGTGCACATTTCGCTTGTGGACGTATCGTTTTTTTTAAACAACGAGATTGCGCCCTTTCAGGTTTTCTCAAGCTCGCCGGTAGCCCTGTTGTTTTTACTCACGGCGCCCTTTCGGGTTTTCATCCGTGCCCATTTTGCTTGTGGACATACCTTTTTTTAAACTCTCGAAATTAGTTTCGCCGCAGATGATCCCTCTGTTTGCCGGTGGGATTTGAGTTGCAGTCCCGACAGCTGGGACTTGTGGACTTGAATTCCACTATCGCCGTGTTTGAGGAGACGTACTTAGTTTAAGAATATCTCGGTCTATTGTTAGTTTAGGGACATCTCGGTCCAGTGTTAGTTTAGGGACATCTCGGTCCAGTGTTAGTTTCGAGACGAAGTTTTGACGGATACTACTTATATAGTTTGGACTCAGGAAGGCAGTGAGCAGACACGAGCGTCGTCATCTATCATTAACCTGAGCTGTGACTTGTCAAGCGTAGTATTTCTTAAGGAACTGGCCGTTTATTGGCCGGAAGGGTCTTTCGCCATGCATATCCATGAGCAAGTAGGCCCCTCCTTGGTAGACCTTGTCTATGATGTACGGACCCTCATAGTTCGGCTCGAATTTCCCCAGCTTTGCACCGTTGGGGATCATAGATCTTTTTACGACTAGCATGAGTTCGCCTTGGCGGAATGTTCTCGGCTCAGACAGTCTTTTGTATGAGCGCGTCATCCATTCTTTGTAAGCTTCAAGGTTTTGCTGCGCCATGAGACGAGTTTCATCGAGAGCATCGAGCTCCTCAAGCCAAAGATGGGCATTTTCTTCATCTGTCAGCTCATATCGAACTGCTACTCATAGAGAGGGTAGCTCTATCTCCAAGGGAAGTACCGCTTCCGTGCCGAATACTAACGCGAATGGCGTTGTATTCATGGCCATTCTGAACGTGGTTCGATAAGCCCAGAGATCTTCATGCAGTCTCTCATGCCAATCCTTTCTGTTTCTGGACACCGTTTTTTTTATGATCTTCGTCAGGGACTTGTTGAAAGCCTCAGCTAGACTATTAGCTCGGGAATTATAGACTGAAGAGTATCTCCAATCTATATTATGCTGCTGTGCGAAGCGGCTGATCTTATGGCTTCTGTAGGCCAGCCCATTATCCGAGATGATCCGTCGTGGAGTGTTGAAACGGTAGATGACGTGTGTCTTGAAGAAATGGATGATGTTCTCCATCTTCACTTCTCTTAGCGGTACTGCTTCTGCCCATTTAAAGAAGTAATCGGTTGTTGCCAGTATGAACCGATGTCCCTTAGACGACGCTGGTTCGATGGGCCCGATTATATCGGTTCCCCACATTTCGAACGGGCAGCTAGCCAGTGTTGGGTGTAGTGAATTCGGTTGCTGGTGGATGAAGTCCCCGTGAATTTGGCACGAGTGACACTGCTTCGCATATTCGAGGCAGTCCTGAATCATCGTGGGCCAATAGTAACCCATTCTTTTGATTTTCAGCTTCATCTTTGGCCCGGCTTGATGAGAACCGCAAAGTCCTTCATGAGTTTCTTGGACGACTCTCCTTGCTTCTTCCGGTCCCAGGCACCTTATCCACAAACTGTCGAACGATCTCTTATATAGAGTATCATTGACGAAGGCAAAAGACAGAGCTCGTTTCATGAGCTGATGTCTTGAAGATGCGTTTTCGGGTGTTCGAAGGGATTTAAAGTAGTCTATGAAGACCTCTCTCCAATCCTTAGCCTTTTCTTCGTCCTCTATTTTGAAGCCTGCTTGTTTGTTCGCTTCCTTTTCTTCAGACGACTCCGGAGATATTTCTGTTGGTGCGAGAATCCGGCGGCTTTACACAATGATCCTTATGTCATCAAGGTTTTTGTCAGCCAGTTCCTTAGCAAGCTTGGCTAATGCATCCGCCTAGCTATTTTCTGCACGTGGTATGCTTTCTAGGATGTAGGAGAGGACCTGAGTCATCAATTGCTGCACTCTTTCGCCATATTTTACCAACTCTGGTTTGCACGTCTGGTAGTCGCCATTTACTTGGCTAACGACCAGCTGAGAGTCTCCATATATGAGGAGGTTTTCGATCCCCATGTCGACAGCGATCTCAAGACCTGCTATCAAACTTCGTATTCTGCTACGTTGTTTGTTCTTGCCTCTGTTAAGGAAAGGGCAAAACGCATTATCCCTCCTTGCGGAGTCACGAAGATAAGGCCCACCCCGGCTTTAATCATGGGGGTGTTTTTCTTTCGCTTCTTCAAGGAGGACGCTCCGTCGATGTAGAGTTCCCATTGGACATTATTTTCCTCCGTCTTCCCTTTGATTGTGTTTTTCATACTATCAAACTTCTTCAAGGGGTGTTGTTCGTCTGGCAATTCGCAATTTAAGGGAGAGTTAGCTAGTATCGGATTCTCAGCAAGAAAGTCGGCGATGGCTTGGCCTTTTACTGCTTTGAGGGGTTGATATATTATCGAGAACTCCATCAAGAGGAGGGCCCACTTGGCAAGCCTTCCTGTTAGTATGGCTCTTGACATCAAATATTTGAGAGGATCCACCTTTGATATGAGATAGACCTCATGCGTCAATGCATAATGTCGAAGCTTCGTTATCGCAAAGATCAATGCCAGGCAATGCTTTTCGATGGGGGAGTAGTTGTTTTCTGCCCCCAGGAGAACTCGACTCAAATAAAGAGCTCTCTCCTTTCCCTGGTCGTTCTTCTGTGCCCATTGCGCGTCTAAAGAACCTTCAAGGGCCGTTGTGTACAGGATGGGAGGCTTTCCCTTGACCAGAGTGGTCAGTACTGACGGGTTCTGCAGATACTGCTTGATTTTGTCCAGTGCATTTTGGCATTTACGATCCCGAACGAACGGGGTCCCCTTCTTCATTAGACGGCAGTAGGGGCGGCATTTTCCGGAGAGGCTAGCTATGAACCATCGGATATATGCGAGCTTTCCTTGGAGAGACCACAGTTGCTTAAGAGTTCTTGGCGAGGGCATTTCTATAATCGTCTTGATCTTTGATGGGTCGATTTCGATGCCTCGGTGTCGTATGATGAATCCTAGGAATTTGCCTGAGGAGACTCCAAATGCGCATTTCAGAGGGTTTATCTTCAGATTATATTTCAGAAGACGCTGGAACACTATTTTCAAATGCTCCCAGTGCTCCTCGTACGATTTGCTTTTCACCATGAGGTCGTCGATATAACATTCGACAATCTCGTTTATGAGGTCATCAAAGATCTTCGTCATGGCCCTTTGGTAGGTAGCGCCAGCGTTCTTCTAGCCAAAGGGCATCGTCTTATAGCAGAATATGCCTAGCGGAGTTCAGAAGGCAGTATGCTTTCGGTCTTCCGGATGCATCTTTATTTGATTATAGCCTGAAGATCCGTCCATCAAGGAGAAGACTTCATGGATGGATGTGTTATCGATCATCAACTCAGTAATAGGCACTGGGAAGTCATCTTTCGGGCAAGCTTTATTGAGGTCTCGAAAGTCCACGCAGAAGCGCACCGTCCCATTTTTCTTCATCACGAGGACAATGTTGGCGATCCAGTCGGGATATTGAACTTCCTGGATGAAGCCGGAGTCGATTAGTTTCTTGACTTCGGCATTGATGCTCATCTCGAGTTCGAGTCGCATTCTTCTTGGCGCCTGTTTGACTGGCTTGACGTCCGGCGATATAGCCAATTTATGCACAGCTATCTCCGGATCTAATCCCGGCATCTCGGAATAGTTCCATGCGAAGCAGTCTTTATACTGCATAAGCACGTCTTTTAGTGTAACCACCTGCTCTTCAGACAGCAGCTCACTGACGAACGTTGGCCTCAGATCGTTTGTCGTCCCCAAGTCGATTTTCCTCAGATTGTCCGCCGTGGTATGTATCCCATCATCCAGCTCTTTTGGCGCCGGTGGAAATTCTGAGATCACCTCGTCCTCATTTTCATCTGCGAGGTAATAGGAGAGGTTGTCCACATTCTCATGCTCTCCCTCTTTCGACAGTGTTATCATGTGGCAGGTACGAACTCGTTTCCAAGCTTGATGTTGATCTGGACTTACCCTTGCAATGTAGGTCGCTTTTGGTTCATGCTTTCGTGGTGGGGCTACCCTCGAACTTTCAGATAGAGCAAACTTGTCTCGCTGATACTGGTCTTCAACCCAGTCTTTGAAGGTGAAGCAGTCTTCAAGCGGATGTCCTATTACTCGGTGGTAGAAGCAATAATCTGGGTGATAGATCTTATTTATCCGTTTAGGGTATCAAGACTCTGGGAGCGTTATCATTTGATACTTCATGACAAGGTTGAATATTTTCCTTGTCTTGTCTTGAGGGAAAGAGTACTCCCGACCCATCTTCTTCATAAAAGACGGGTTCCAGCTGACTTTTTCTCGATCGCGTGGCTTCTTGAATCCGCTTCGTTGTTTTCGAGCGTCATTCTCATTCTTCACCTTGTTGTTGCTTCTGCGTAGGGCTTTTCCCTTGCTACGAGAGCGCACAGCGGGCTGAGGGTGAAGGACATCGTCATCTTCCGTAACCTGCTGGATGAAACGTTGCGTCCTGGCTTTCTTGTAAATGGTCATTTCACGGCTGTGGTCATCTCGAACCTTTTGACCCGCTTTCCTTATTAGCTTGTCAATTCGTTCTTCAAATGAAGGGGTTGGCATCTTTACGGCGGAATCCCGCTTTGGCTCGACATCGGCGCTATCTGGAAAAGCATCCCCTTCTTCTCCGGAGTCATTTATAATATGGAAGCTATAGAATCTCTCCCGTTTCTTAGACCGAACGTATCCAAACCCGGTCGTCTCCATCCTCCCGTTGGGCATTTTTCGCTGAGTCCTGGGAACGTCCCAAATCTTGTTGTAGAACTGGGCTTGTCGAACAGTTTGTTTAAAGGATATGCCTTGGCATCTTAACAGCCGCTTCAATCCCTCTGCGTAGTATCTAGGCAGACGGATTGGTTGAAGCCCATCAAGCGCAAGATCGGCACCATGCCAGACTTCTTTCTCCACTTTAGTCTTCGTGGATTGATAGAAGAGGATCGCCTTTTCACCTCTTCGCCTGGGAGGGACGTAGAACGTCTGCAGCTCTTGCACGCCGTATGTATCGAGCGCATCAAGTTCCCTGTAATGCCGCTGCGGAACCATGGTAATTTGTAAACTCTGATCAGTTCCAGCGAAGGTTTGTGCTGACGGGCGAGTGGAGAACACGGCGTTGACCTCGTCCTCAGAGTCATTGCCAAAGACCAAAATAGGAGTAGCTGGCCCTGGCCTGCTGCCTTGGGCTTGCCCTGAGAAGACTATCTCTTCCTCCTCTTCGGTATCGCTCCCAAAGATCGGGATAGTGGTGACAGCTTTTTATTTATTCTTCGATTTACGACATCTTTCCGTGTCTTCAAAGTCTGGTAAGAAGTACTTGGCGTCTTCATATTTGCGGACTTCAGTTACGGAGAATGGGTTTAGCTCCCCTGTAACTGTGTACTCGAGGCCGTCTTTGAAGTACTTCATACACTGATGTTGTGTATAAGGGATGATGTATTCGTGTAACCAAGGCCGGCCGAGCAGAGCATTATAGAAAGTCTTGGCGTCAATGACATGAAATTTGATGTCAGTGACGAGCATCCCAAAGCGTAATGTCAGTATCACAGACCCAAGCGTCCGTGATGACTGCGAGTCGAATCCGGAGATGGTAATTTTGTCCCGAGCCAGGTACTGAACTTTCATGCAGATCTCCTTTAGCACCTTCACATTGAGGAGGTTGACGGACGACCTGTTGTCGACCAGAATCTTCCCTATCTTGATGTCATGGTAGTACCCGGTGACATATAAAGGACGGTTGTGCTCGTACGTTTCGAGGAGGAGATCTTCATCGCCGAATGTGATGTCAGCTGTATGAACCTCTGCCAGCTCGTCCTTCAACTTTTCTTCCGCAAAAAAAGTTTGGAACCGATCAGGCTCTTGCAGCGCCTTGATTAGAGAATCTCGTGCCTCTTCGGACAGGAGGAGAGCATCCAGTATGCTCAGTTGTGAGGGTATCTTCCTCAGATGTGCCAGAACATTGTAATCCACATTGTTTTTCTTAGACGGTTTCTTGGCTGCGAGCTCTCTAACGACTCTGTCATCGAGGGCAATTTCCTCAGTGACTTTTTCCTTTCCCTTGTCTCTTTTGCTCGAACATTTGTTTGTAGGCCTGAAGACCTTTTCAGGCAACGTACGGTTACGCAGCTGAATGTTCTCACAATTTTTCACCTCTTCTTCTTTTCCAGAGGTGGATTCCTTGAAGAGAGTGCAAAGGGTTATTTCTTCCTCAGAATCGCTCCCGAATGTGAGAACTTGAGATTTTCCTTTTGTCGAACTGGTATCAACCATATAACAATTGCCAGTCGTTTTTCTACGCTCATCTGTCACACGTTTTTGCTGTCGATGAGTTTCGCGCTTCATCCGCTTAAAGTGTTGTCGGTGGGCAACGTATCCCTGCCACCACTTCTTGAAACCACTGCACTCTTCGGTGGGGTGCATGACCCTCCGATGGTATAAGCAGTAGTTCGGATGTACATTCGCTTCATCGAGGTACGTACTCCCAGGAGTATTTCCTTTAAAAGGTGGCAGCTTCATTCCTATTGACAAGGCTTTGGCGAACCGTTTCCCCGTCTTAAACCTGTTTTTGTCTGCCGCGGGGGTGATTCGATCTGGTTGGAGTACTTTGTGACTCTTCCTCGCCGCAGCTTCTTCATCCTGACGCCGACGCTTAGCCTTTTCGTATATGGCCGTTTCACGCTCTCGGTTAGCTTTTCTCTTTTGAAGGGCTTCGTTTAGCATCCTGTCAATCAAGTTGTCTGACGTCTCCAGGGATTTTGACGCCGGTCCTGTCCCCAGTTTCTCTGTGTTGTTTTCCGACGCCGAGAGAGCTTCTTCGTCTTCTAACGACAGGTGAGAGACCATGCGGCAACTCGCTACATAATCCTCAGGTTCTTCTGACGAGCCGTTTCCTTCATCAATGTCACTGCCTCCGTTCTCAAGAATATACTTGAGGAACTCTTCAAGTGTGACTGGGGTTCGAGCCTTTTGGTTGTATTCCTCCAGTGCATCGATGTATTTTTGCAGATCCGTACAATTGTCGTCAAGTTGCACGGGCTTCTTGGTCTTCTTCTTTTTCTTCGAAGACTTTGAAGGCCTGACCTAGGTGCTTTGCCCATTGCTACCAACTTTCGGTGTTGGGTACAGTTTCAGCATCCCGTCAATGATCTCGAGCTCCAGCGGGCTTTTCTACCTGATTGCCGGGCATGTTTGAAGATCCTTCAGCATTCTTTTAGTTTTAGCCGAAAGGACAACTTCCCACGGAGCTTCCTCTATAAATGAGCACGATGCCCCCGGCGTATCCACCTTTTTCGGAGTGTGCTGCTGTGGCGAGTTTACCTTCCAGTTTTCGGACAGTGCGAACTTGCCTTGTTGGTACTGGTCCTCAACCCAGTTTTTGAAGACGTAGCAATTTTCGATTGGGTGGCCCATCACTCTGTGGTAGGGGCAGTAGTTAGGACTGTTGACGTCACCAGGCTGCAGTGGGCATCTTGGATCCGGCAGAGTAATGTGCCTGCCGCACACCGCCAGTTCAAACAGTCTCCTCATTTTATCTCGAGGAAATAAGTAAGGACGTGTCAACTTCTCTTCGAGGGATCATGGTTTGTTGCTTTGGCGAGCAACCGGTTTCGGGTCATTCGGTTGTTGTTGAGCGTTGGCAACGAAGGTCGCTTTCCCTTTGCCCTTTTCATTCCGGGGATCCGTTTTCGAAGAGGACGGCCTATGGCCCATCTAGTCCATTTGGGCCAGCTTGTCGATCAAGGCCTGGAAGGTGGTCGGCTTGAAGAACATCATAAATTGGGATATAGTCGCCTGAGGTCGGCTTGAAGAACATCATAAATTGGGATATAGTCGCCTGAGGATCAAGGGTCCCTACGAACATGCCCACGGCAGGAGCTTCTTCTATGCGTTGTTCGCATTTTGACCATAGGTTTTACCACCGAATTGCGTATTGAACCCAGGTTTCTCCCGGCTTCATCCTGGCATTGATTAATGCCGTAATCGGGGTGCGTTCGCTTGCGCTTGCGAAATGCTGCGCGAACAGTAACTCCATTTCTGTAAATATTTTGATGGAGTCATTCGGAAGCTCCGAGTACCATTCAAATGCTGTCTCTGCCAAGTTTCCGACGAACTGGCGAAGCAGCAGTTTGTCGTCGCCTCCAGTATTGCCGCATAGAGCTCTGAACTGAGCGACGTGCTGATGGGGGTTGCCTGTCCCCTTATACACGTAGAATTTAGGGATCGTATATCCCGGCGGGTACTTGATTTGATCGTACCAGCCTGGATAAGGTCGTCCAGTTCTGTCGACTTGGCCAGCCGCTTAGCTTGCCTGATGAGCTCGTATTTGTTGAGCTATGTAGTCGTCAAGGGCAGCCTTGGAGATCGTTTCTTCCTTGGCTGCTGAGAAAGCCGGTGGAGGATTTGATGTTTCCCCTCTGTCGTCTTCGATAATTATCGGAGGGTCTTCGGCTGGAGGTTCCGGCTGGATCATCATCCCAACCATGTCTTGGAACAGAAGCGCCATCTGTTTTATATTAGCGGCTTGTTCTACGGCCTCCTTATCTTTCCTTTCCAGCACCCTCCGCAGGAACTCGGTGTCTGTCTCTTGTTCCTGGCGCTGCTCAGACGATGCTTCCGGGCTTTCTTTTTGCCCAGTGAGTGTGGACATTTTCATCAGCATTTCTTGGAGCTTTTGTTGCTGCTCCTGAGCTTTTGTCAACGACCGAGTGAGTGGTCGATGACCCGTGGAAGTACGGCTTTCCTCTTTCTCGGAAGCCATGTACACCATGTATACTATCATGCCACCAGACTTGGGGCGTTTGGGTTCATTGCCTTTAAAATTTGTTGCAGGCATGGGGATCTTCTCCGGCCTTCTCCTCTTGTAGGAGGTCGAAGTTGAGGGGGCCGTTGCAGCAGGCATCCATGCAGACAATACCTTCCGTGGTACGACGGAAGGATGCTCCTCCTCTTGCCGAGCCTTCATTTTCTCCGGTCGACGAGAGTAGTTCTTGTTGATCACAGAATCCTGGACTTTCCACCAGACTCTGTGGATTCGGGAGAATAGCCGCTGAGGGGGCTGTTCCGGCTTCTCCTGTACCATGTTTTCAACATGTGGAGGCGACTTCTTCAGTATAGTGGTTGGAGAGTTCTTTTGCACCCTCCTGAGCGGATCAAAGCTGTTCCCAGTTGGAACAGAAGCGTCAATTTCCACCATTGGAGCTGGTGGGGTAAGTCCAGAGGGGGAACTGCCCTCGGCTTTCCTCACTCGACGTCAGTAATGACGCCGAGCATGTCGTGTATACGGGACCACCTCTGTCGTGGGAGCGGCTTCGTCATGCCCCCTGCTCTGGTGAAGGGTTACCGCTGGTGCCAGCCTATTGAAGACTGACGTCCGTTGAGAGGGGACGGTCAATCTTGTGAAGGCTGACCTTTTGATAGGGGAAGCAGTCTTGGTGACTTCGCAGGAAGCAGGAGTTGGAACGGCTAATCTTGCAAAGACCGATCCTTTAGCAGGAGAATCCCCTCTGACAACTTTACCTGCCGGAACTGGAATGGCTATCCGTTTCGGGATAACCCCTTCAGGTATCGCGAACCTCTTTGTGGGCCTACTGGAGCTTTGGCTCAGTCTGTCAAAGACCGAGGTGGCAGACTTGGACGACCCGTTGAGAGGCGCCGTGGTGGTTGAAAGTCGATCAAAGATCGACTTCATCGGAGCTTCTTGTGATGGCACTGGGGCACTAAAGCTTGTTGGCGGGATCATGGTCCCAAAAAACAATCCAGTGGTGGCCTGAGTCACCTGTTCCACCGGCATTGCAAAGATGGAGGCCGCTTGGGGCCCATAAGTCACTCCTCCGGTGGGGACGGAGTGGAAGTTGCTTTTGCAGTTGTTGCCGCTGGAGGCCATCGATGTTATCTCCTTTTCTGCATGGAGCAAGACACCAAATCTTAGTACCTCGAATCCAAGGGCAACCATATTAAACCGCGATTTGTTCCGAACACGACACACGAAGTGTGGAGTGGAAAGAGGAAAAAGTCCCATCGGGCGTGCCAGAATCTGTTCACCACCGAAAACAGAGAGGATCTAGGAGGGATCTTCTTGCCTAAATTTGGGGGCAGATGCTATTTGGATTTATCTGTCCACCTCTCCGAAGATGCTAAGTTGATTTATGGCACCGTGCATCGGAGGTTTGGAGGATGTGGCCGTTGTAGCAGACTTCGTCAGATTCCCCCTCGTTGTGAGGGGTTTTTGATTGTGGGGACGCTCTTTCCTGCAGGCGCAAGCTCCTGCAGTTAATTACGTTACCGCATCGCGGTAACCACTTTCTCCTGCTCTAGAAGGTCACTTCATATCGTGTTTGTTTGTTTTATTTTCGGTTGCCCGTGGATTGTATACGGAGACTAATTTATGTTGTCGCCCATAGGGCGTGGATTAGTCCAAATCCTATATTCTTAGATTTGGGATTAGTTTGATTTATGGATCGTTAATCTCGTTCGGGATTAAGATCAACTTAAATATTTGTTAAGGATACGTTAGTCTAGTTTTAGACTAAGATCTACTCAACAGGATTTTGGGATCATTCAGACCCAACAAAAGAGCATTTGAGCTCTATTGCTTTAGTTTAAGGACGTTACGGTGCATCGTTAGTTTAAGGACATTACGGTCTATAGCTAGTTTAAAGACGTTGTGGTCCATTGTACTTTAAGAACGTGGCGGTCCGTTGTAGTTTAAGGAAGTTGCGGTCCGTAGCTAGTTTAAGGACGTTGCTGTCTGTATTGGGATGTGCCCGTCAATTTGAGAGTGCACCAAAGAGTTGTTGGTTATCGGGACCCACCACCTCTCTGAAGACACTGAAGAATTACAACGACATGTATCAGAGGCGTGAGGAGATGTACCCTTGAACCAATATCCGTTGGGAGATCGGTAGTCGTGTTTGGGACTAAGACCAATTTGGAAAATGATGAGCACATGGGCTCGGTTGATCTGAATTAGGGATTTGGTCAACTTGGACTCAGCCCACTCAGTCTTTGAATAAAGTGTTAAACACTTACTTGAGCTTAGTCCCTTTTCTGTGCAAACAATGCTGGGCATTCATATGGGTTCCGACACTCATACTTTGCTTTACTTTCCCTTTTTTTGTTTTATGGAGCGTTAACACTCTTTATGGCGCCCACGTGCGGAGCACGTGAGGCACTTGGCGCTGAGCGCCGATCACTCTTTATTAAGCAGCGTCCACATGAAGGGCACGTGAGACGCTTGGCGCTGAGCGCCAGCCATTGAGTGCCAAGCACTCTTTATTGAGCCGCGCCCACATGAAGGGCATGTGAGGCACTTGGCGTTGAGCGCCAACCATTGAGTGCTAAACACTCTTAATTGAGCAGCGCCCACGTGAAGGCCCCGTGACGCGCTTGGCGCTAAGTTTTCTTCGTGTATTCTGTTCTGAAGAGTTCAATTCTCTGTTCTTTTCTGGATCTTTGATCCCCAAGAACAAGTTCATCCCTATGAGAATTAAATTCTCATTTTTGAGAGACTTGTCTCATGGATCTCAGATCCAGGGAAAGAACTAAGTTCTTTTATGAGGGTTAAACCCTTGGATATGCAGATGAGATGCTCTGATCTTTATTATTATTTTTATTTATCTCGAAGAGAGGTATTCTTCTTTCTTCCATCTTAAAGATTTCTTCTTGCTTGCTCTGAAGCTTATGGGGTGGGTTTCTTTATACAAGACTTGAAGTCTTGGGTCCTTTTTATAGTAGATGCTAGTATGTTGATTTGGTTAAAGAAATCTCTCGTTGAGAGATCCTGATTGATTTGGGGATTTTATCCGCCGTCGGATGTTTGATCCAAGGACTTCTGTTTTATATTTGTTTTTGTTTTTAACAAGATTAGGGAAATATTTCCCCATATATAATCTTTCTGTATATAGGTGATTTTTAATCACCATTGGCTTTTTTAATCTAACGGTACTCTGTTTTACAGAGAGTAATCTTTTTTATTTAGAAAGATTTGAGAAATATTTCTTCGACAGAATTTAAATGTGTATTTTGATGATTTATCATCTCCGTTGGATTTTTGATCCAACGTGTCTGTCTAATCAGAGAGCTCTTAATTCTGGCGATGGCGCCCTCGTACGAGGCACGCGAGGCGCTGCTTCAGAGTTTCTAACTCTTGGCGCTAGCGCCCTCGTGTAAGGCACGTGAGGCGCTGCCTTTCAAATTTTGAACAGAGCTTTGCTCTTTTATTGGGGAAACAACGTTGTGCAGGACATGACTACAACCATAAATCGATGGCCATCGCAATGGAGATAAACTGATAAATGTTATAAGTTGTATCTCCGGTTGGTTACAAGTCTTCTGTTGCACGACTTATCGAGTTATTGAGGTCTGACAGATTCCAAACCCTAGACCCGATATGCGATACTCTTAGACGAAAAGACCGGACTGTACGGTAATATCACTGATAAACCTTGCAGGGTTCTGATGAGTTTACTTGTTGACCTTCTTTCGTTCAATACCGGGGTGGCCGTTATGTGCAACTAGTACCGCTGACGTGCTTGTGGGCTATAGATATGATTCTAACGCACTGCCAGAGTATTGTCGAGTATTTAGAGTCCCACACAGAGGTTTCCCAGCACATGCGAAACAATGTAGGGCATGTATAGGGATACATGCAGGAGTTCGATTAAACACGTGTATTTGATACACGTATTTTAATCGCGTGTTAATTGATATTAGCCAGTATATATATGATATAACCGGATTATTAAATCAAGTGTTGATTTAATAATTAAATATATATTTATGTATTGATATATTTATATATTAATTAATATCATGCTCACTTAATTATTTTCTTCTCTTTAATTATATTTATATTTGATATAAATATTGTGTCATGTATGATGATATATTGGAGATGTGTGTATGAGAATTATATGGAAAATGAGAACAATTATAAGTTAGAATGAGTCATAGAAATAAAAGGGCAGTAGAATACGTGAGATGGTTTATTTTTGATGACTCATGGTTATAACTCATTCTTGTTTTGCTCTCATTTTTGTTTTAGCCATGCTTATCTTCTACACACTCATCTCCTCCATGCTTCTTTTTCCTTTTGATTTTTCTTTAAGTGAGGAACGGAAAAGAAAAGAGAAAAAATTAAGTGAGCTAATTATTCTACATATCCTACTAATCATTCTTAGCATGTTTAATTAGTGGGTTGCTTCATTTTGATGAGATCAATTTGAAGCTAGAGCTTGTGTTGGAATTATCTCAAGGTGGATTATTTTCGGCGAGGAGATCATCGAGCAAGTTTGTTCCGGCTTCATGGAGTCTAGCCGGAGTACAAGGAGAGATGGCTAACGCGCTACAAAGGTTGTAGTCCGCTAAACTTTTGTTATAACCTTACCAGTTTAGTGACAAGTTTAGTAGTTTGGTTTGATTATTGGTTTGGGTTTGTTGAAACCCTCAAGATTTTTAATATTACCGTTTCTGTTGCGCTTTAAACCCTACTAGAGGTGCTTAGCAACCCAACAGTGGTATCAGAGCCATACCAAAAGACTACAACTTGTTTTTGGCCAATTTGAAATCCAAAACTTTTGAATCAATGTGAAGTGTTCACTTGTTTTCAAACAGACTTAAATCGATTCTTTTCGGCTCTATTTGTCGCGCTCGGGCATTGTAGATGTGATCTAGATTAACATATACTTTTATGGAATGCTACGGAGGGGGTCAACTACACCCGGGAGCACTTTGAAGTGCTCCCAGGGGTTGATGACCCGAGAGCACCCATAAGGGTGCTCTCGGGTCTGGCATGGTCTCTGGCCATCGTAAAGGTGGCCAAAGGTCATGCCACCTCCCGGGAACATTTCAAAATGGTATTTAATTTTTTCCCCGAGGTCCACGTGATGTTTGGATGCGTTTCGAGTTCGTTTCGACACGTTTACGAACCAAAAAGTGCCAATTTAGTGTCAAGGTGAATAATGTTTTCAATTTTCGAATTCTTTGCTTCGACTTAGAAAGTTGGATTCGTTAGTCATTTGCGATGGTATAAACTAGATTAAAGTATTTAATATAGTTGTATCGTCGGCGTATGCGATACGTGTGAATTAACGGTTTTTCTATATCGGAGTGAGTAGAGTTTTTTCAAGTGTTGAATTAACGGGTTTTCCTTGATATTTTTGTGATTTGTTGGCCATGGGTGATAAGTTAAGAGGATTAAAGTGTTTAATTGGTTTAACTCGTCGGCATATACGATACGCGGTGTTTAACGCCGACGAATTGATGTGATCAATTCGACAGGGTTGCACTAGTGAGTCCGAGTTGTTGGTTTGTTGGAATGCGTTGAGTTGTCGCGAAATGAATAATCCACGTGTGCAATTATGATGTTACGATAAGTTTTATTTCCATTCATATTTATAGCCATCTTGTATATTCATTTGTTCAGGACGAGCTCCAACTTGTGGCTGCCGTTTCCGCTTAATGTATATTCTTTATTTCGGGGCTTAGCGGTTCACATGTGGCCGTAGTTACCGTTCGATGTATTATTATTTTTCGGGACACGATCATGTTGCGATCGTTGTCATCGTTGTATAATACAGGTTTGGAATTACCCCGCGGAAAAGCGCACGAGCAACCGAATTCTAGATTGCAGCGGGTGACCATCTCAACGAGTTGAGATCGGGTCACTCGAGTCTAGAATTGGCGGGTTGCTTGCCGCACTTGTAGAGGGTATAAGATAGAACCGCGAAGGAGTGCTCAAGTCTCCGGATTCGAGAAAGTGTTGGATAGCCCCCTTATGATGATGATATAGGGTTGCTTCGTTTCTTGGGTTGCAGTGTAGCTTTCCGCACTCGCAGGGGTCTGCTTTTGGCTGCGCACGGGTTATTCACGCAACTAGGGAATGTCACGTTTCGTTTGTGGTTCGAACGAAATGAGGGATTCCTATGTGATCCGACCATTCCTATTCTGTGATGTTCATTATTTACTTGTGATGTGATTACCTGCCTGTGATGATGTTTATCGCTTGCCTGTAATGTTGATTATCTGCCTACGATGATATATATATGTATGATATATAAATAAATACTACATACATTTTACACCCGCGTTAGCTCTACTCCGGCCCTGCCGTAAGTTAAGCAACCTTGCGGTGAAGACCAGGGGCTTCGTGGCGAATGCGGATGGCGTCTATATGCATTCTATTTTTCTTTTCATATCATGCTTTATCTGTAATGGTGTGAGGAGATGCTAGGTAATGTGATTATCTTTTTTATGAGGTTGCATTGATTCAGATTAATGCAAAGATAATAAACCTAAAACATATTGCAGAATTAAATATTAGATATTGTGGTGTTATAATCGAATCTTTTGCTTTGCACAAAGGTATTCGGTTAGGAATATCCAGCACCTCATTCGATGAGGGAAGAGCCTTGATCCCTTCACCGGGAGTTCGCTCTTAAGCAAAAGTTTATGGTGCTATGAATTTGCAAGGTGAATAGCCGTAGTATTTTGTTTTGCATCGAGATATTCAGCTAGGAATATCTTGCACCTCATTTTATGAGGAAAGAGCCCTGATCCCTTCACGAGGAATCCATACTTAAGCAATAGTTTACGTAATTATAAATTTGCAAAACCACTCGGTTCCTACAATAAGATCAAGTTCATTACGTTAAACGTTTTCTTAAAAAAACTAGCCGTAACCCTCTGTCATTTCGGAAAGTAGAGTACTTAGTATTCGTGCTGCGTTTGTTCACCTCCGTTAAGGCGAAGTGTACGGTAGCTAAGTGATGTCTTCCTGTTAGCATAGTGATGTGATTAGCCAGGAAAATCACATAGCCTTATTGACATCCGTCAAGGGCTTATGCGGATGGATTCGAATTAATCATGAAATGACAGGTAGAACTTGACTAGTGGTCTATGGTTTGTTGATTTCCGTCAAGCTCATAGGTCGTTAGGGGTAAAAACCGGTATCGGGAGTTTCAAGTGTTGAAATCCGCAATGAGATTGCATACCTTCTATGGAATGAGGTGACTAGTTGACCTCCGTCAAGGTTACCACGCCATGATAGTTTGGATCCCGATTCCTACCGTGAGTAATAGTTACTCTCGGGATATGACGGCTAATTCTCCTTTTAGGGTTTGAAGGAGAATTTGACGGAACAGTAGGAGCCATCCTGAGTAAATAAATATACCAATTTAATCTTGATAGAGTGCACGACGAGTGTTTCTTTTCTCTCTTTGGCAGTGACCTAAGACTGACTCTAAACTAAAAACTTGTAAACCTAGTTTACCGAACCATTTTACAATCAATGGCTTTGGAATGTCATGATTGCTCTATTTTCACGACATAGTCACATATACTCTCACCACTCCCACTTCCCTTTTTGCTTCCTCCGGAACACTCTGTATCCGATACAGAGATCCATATTGCTTGGAAGGCCATCGTATAGTTAGATACGAACTCGAAGAAATTGTTTCAGTCGAGAATGGCCGTAGGTTCTGGAGAAAGTTAATTGTATATGATACAATTCATTTGTCTCTCCTCTTCACCTTATCTAAATTTTGAGAGCTTCCTAAATAAGGAGTATATACCAGTTACGCTTGTTTGATAGTCTTCTTTCAATTCCGATGTTGGAGCTGAAAAGAAGGATAAGAAGAAAACCAACTAGTATAAGTCCGGTATAAATAAGGTAAGAAAGAGAGACAATAATAGGGGACGAAATGAGCGGAAAGGAAAATATAACTACTGCTATGACTCTGGGCAAAGAAAAAGGCATTACTTGGATTACCCGGCCACCCCTTGAAACATTTTGATGTTTCATGAATTCTATGTGATTGTAATCGAAAACCGTTTTCCATTAATTCTTAATCCTGAGTATATAGATACTGGATTAACATCCCACCTTTATAAGTAGTTACATATGTTAAGAAGGATTAGATTATTGGAAAGGTGATTTATCCTCAATATCGGATATCGGAGCAATTGTTGCTATTGGGAAAATCACTTGGTTTTGCCTTGCGGTAAAATTTTGGTTTTGAATATCTATTATAATACACCAACTTTTAAAAATTGATATATCTGTCTCTTTATTTGATAAAGTGGATATAAATTTTCAAAATTATGTTATGAACATTTGCCTTTATAATTTGATGATTGGGTGAGGTGTATTGAATAACGGGATATACATTCTTAACCAAAATACAGTTTTCAAATCATAACACACAGAGTATGAGTTAGTGAACTCATAAGACTTATACATAATGATGTATGTTGTCCAATGTCCGCACGGACAAGGGATTGTTACTTTCTGGTTTTAGACACATATTCTTGTTGAAATGCAAAGTCCAAAATTTTTGATAAGTTCATAAGATATAAGAATAAAGTAGTGAACCAAACGTTACAAATATTAAGATTCTTCAAAGTGTTCGAAAATGTGGATACTTATGCCACGTATACTATTGTTATATAATCGAGAATTTGATTCTCTCTAAGATTACTTATTCGTGGGTGCGCTCCTTGATGAGTAATACTGAATCACGTTTTTCAATAAAGGGATCTAGTAGAAATAGATGCATATCAATTGATATTAGTTCCACCTAAATCAGTGCCTCAAATTCTATGTGATATAGAATGGATTATCATCTTAAACTTGTTAAGATGTTGAGTTGTCCGGCTTATGCTTAAAATCAGAATCTGGATAAACTCAAGGCATGTTTCAGTAATGGCAGTTTGTGGGTTATCCCAGGCATTGACGAGGGTTTAACTTTTTACCATTTTCGTGATCAAAAGTTGTTTTGTTCTTGACACGCCGCCTTTTTAGAAAAGAAATTTCTTAGAAAAGGAATTAGTGGGAGTATGGTAGACTGGAAGTGATTCAAGAACCACAAGCGGTTACTGAAGATTCAGTAGAACCTGAAAATTCAATTGACCCCGACAGACCTTAGCCTAATCCGCAGATTTAGTAGGTGATCTCAGCCACCTGAGAGGTACTACGGTTTCTTCACTAACGGTGAAAAGGAGGCTTGCATCATGTGATGGTAACCCTACTAGTTATCAGGAGGCCATGAGAAGTGGTGACTTCCGATTGATGGCTGAATGCCGAGTTATTCCAGTTGGGCTCCATGCACTGCAACAAAGTGTTGACTTTGTTGGGTGCCCCTGAAGGGGTAAAACTCATAAGGAGCAAGTAGATCTTTCGAGATCGGTGCAAATGAAAAAGTACCGACCTAATAAGGAAAAACTTGCAGTAAAAAGTTTTCATCAAATACCCGTTGTGAATTGTGATAAAACTATTATTTCAGTGTCTGTGCTGAAATCCATATGGATAAAACTTGCCAATGTTGTCTTTCATGACTATGACATCTAGCATGTGGATGATTATAACGTCTTTCTAAATTGGATTTAGAAGTGTACGTATATATGACTTTGTCAGAGGGAGCAGCGGTAACTGTGCAAGTTGCTTAAGTCTATTCTTAGACTAAACAGGCATAACGGAAAAGAATCATATGTTTTGATGATATAGTTAAAGTGTTTGACTTCATCAAAATGAGAGATGAACCTGGTATTTGTATGAAGCTAATAGGGAGTGTTGCCAGATTTCTCATATGGCATGTGGATGACATTCATGATAGAAAGTGATGTTCTTATGCTGTAAATCTATAAAACAATGGTGATCACATGTGTTTCTCCATATAGTATATGGATATTAGTCCAATCCTGAAGAAACATAGGGTAGCAGTGAAGCGCATTTGATGTTCTTGGAATATGGTAATGGCAGCCTCCTGAAGGAGCCAGTTACCAATTCTTGTTTCCCAGGAAACATGGGAGATAAAGCGTCTGTCGCGAGTTATAACTTTACTCTCTTTTGAGGAGCAGTATATTGGAAAGAGTTCCAAGTGGGATACTGAGATAGTCGTGGCGCTAGGTACTGATTGTGAATCAGCAAAAGATGCCGCCTGAGAATTCGCTGGATATAATTGTTCATTTATGAGCATGATCCTATCGTCTGTCCAGACAAATACAAAGACAAGTATCACTCAGTTTGGGAGATATTTGATCTCTGCGAAGTTGAGAATCAGGGAGAAACAGAGAGATGCGCTATACTGGTCCACTCATTGAGACTAGTTCTCGAACACGGTTTGTGAAACTGCTGGTACAGAAGTTCGGTATGAGATACCGCAATAATTGGCCTTACGTGCAAGCGGGAGATTGTTGGATATAGGTGCTCTCAAGGCAATTATTGTAATTGAAGGAGGACCTATACGAAAGAACAATCTTACTCGAGATGACAGTATACTATCTGGTTTATCTTTATCTTTCATGTGATGCGTTTTATTTACTGTCACGTATCGTTTAGACATGAGATAAAGCCCTAGGATTTTGCTTGACTACCAGAATGATGATGGAGATCATACTAGTAGGGCCTTTGTAGTCGATAAGTACATCCTTAAATGTCTCTAGTCGTAGGAGTATCGAGACCGGACATCAGTACTCCAGTTTAGACTAGTGTGTACGTTTCCTGACCCAGTTGGAGAGCGATAGCTGATCCTATAGTATTGGTGTTTGATATTGAGGATTGTATACAGATGCTCATTGGATGAGTTATACTGGATGGACTCACCGAGAACTCCTAGTTGGTAATATATCAATGTCAGGTAACAGTTCTCTTGTGACATATGTACATGGTAATCCCTTGGACCTGCGATCGCCATAGTGTTTCATTTGTGTTCCCACTATACTTATACTTCTACCCTACCACGGCTCAAAGGAGTCATGCAAACAGGTTTTTGTTGGGTATAGTTCCGAAGCATGTGGAAGCAATGAGTGGTCGAGGGGATTCGTTTCTCCCGGTATTGGGAGTTGATGTCACGGTGTGCAGGACATGACTACAACCACAAGTCGATGGCCATCGCAGTGGAGATAAACCGATAAGTGTTATCAGTTGTATCTCCAGTTGGTTATAAGTCCTTTGTCGCATGACTTATCGAGTTATTGAGGTCTAACAGATTCCAAACCCTAGACCTGATATGCGATACTCTTAGACGAAGAGACCGGCCTGTACGGTAATGTCACTGATAGACTTTGCAGAGTTCTGATGAGCTTGCTCGTTGACCTTCTTTCGTTCAATACATGAGTGACTGCTACGTGCAACTAGTACCGCTGATGTACTTGTGGGCGATGGATACGGTCCTAACCTACTACCAGCGTATTGTCCAGTTTTTAGAGTCCCACACAGAGATTTCCCAGCACATGTGAAACGATGTAGGGCATGTATAGGGATACATGCATGAGTTCGATTAAACATGTGTATTTGATACACGCATTTTAATTGGGTGTTAATTGATATTAGCCGGAATATATATGATATAACTGGATTATTAAATCAAGTGTTGATTTAATAATTAAATATTTATTTATGTATTGATATATTTATATATTAATTAATATCATACCCATTTAGTTATTTTCTTCTTTTTAATTATATTTATATTTGATATAAATATTGTGTCATGTATGATGATACATTAGAGATGTGTGTATGAGAATTATATAGAAAATGAGAATATTTATAAGTTAGAATGAGTCATAGAAATAAGAAGGTGATAGAATATATGAGATGGTTTATTTTTGACGACTTATGGTTATGACTCATTCTTGTTTTGCTCTCATTTTTGTTTTAGCCATCCTTATCTTCTACACACTCATCTCCTCCATGCTTCTTTTTCCACTTGATTTTTCTTCAAATGAGAAAGGGAAAATAAAAGCGAAAAATTAAGTGAGCTAATAATTCTACATCTCCTACTAATTATTCTTAGCAAGTTTAATTAGTGGTTTGCTTCATTTTGATGAGATCAATTTGAAGCTAGAGTTTGTGTTGGAGTTATCAAGATGGATCATCTTCAGCAAGGAGATCATCGAGTAAGCTTGTTCCGGGCTTCGTGGAGTCTAACCGGAATCCAAGAAGAGATGGCTAACACGCTACAAAGGTTGTAGTTCGCTAAACTTTTGTTATACGTTAATAGTTTAGTGGCAAGTTTAGTAGTTTGGTTTGATTCTTGGTTTGGGTTTGTTAATGTTCTCTAGATTTTTAAAATTACCGTTTCCGCTGCGTTTTAAATTTAAAAAACATGCATTTCCCCCCATAAATTTAACACTGTTAGTTTTTTAGGCGTATATTACCTAAATTGCCCTTCAAGCCTTTCTCCTTCAAATTCTCTCTCATTCTTCGCCATAAAATTTTTTCCTCTTGTAAAATTTTTAAATCTTTTTTCCTTAAATTTCTAATTGAAAACATCACCTTTCTTCTCTCTAATTGTCCGAAAGAGCGAGGACGGATTCAAAAGGGTATGGATTTAAAAATGAAAAGAGAATATTAGGTTAGTCGATTAATTAAATTAGACGGGCATTTTTGACATAAAAAGTCTTATGAATGGAAAAACTAATTAGGTTTTTGGAGGTAAAGTGCATGTTTTTCGTTTACGACGGTTTCCTGTATTTTAGTCATAAAAATATATAATTTTTCTATAATCTTTTTCCGACATTTCCCCCTAAACAAATATGTAACTCTCTTTTTCACTTGTTTCTTTTTATAAAATAAATTTTATGAGAATTATAATATAAAAATTTAGGTTTGGTTTCCAACATTTTCGCTAAAATGAGAACTTGATCATTATATTAATATAGAAAGCACCACATATATATATAGCGCTACATTATAAGATACATTATAAGAGTGGAAAATAAAAAATCTTCCACATAAAGAAAGAAATAAGTCAAAAAATTGTTAGTAATAATTAAAAGAGAGAAATCCCTCTAAACATGCAAACATATAAGCAAAATTAGGAATCAAAGAGGTAAACTTAAGTAACTAAATTGATCATGATTTTTATAGATATTTTTGTCTTAATAGACTTAGAATACCAGGTTCAACATCCCCCTCAAACTCATAAAGGATCGAGAATTGCGAGTTTCGAGAGAAATTTGATGCTAACAATTAAGATGGTATAAAGATGTTGAAGATAAAATCTGGAGCTTGTCATGAAAAAAACATGTTGACTGATGGAAATTGGTTTGATGAATAAAGGTGGGAGGCGATTAGAGAACCCAGCATAGGAGATGACAAATCAAGAGCTGTAGCTTATCTTGATGGAAATTTGTTTGATGAATAAAGGTGAGGGAAGCAATTTAGAAAATAGCGAGAATTGATGAACAAAAGAGAGAATTATTTTTGCAGGATCATGCCTCCGATACCATTTTAGATAACGAGAACCTGATCGTTTTATTAATATAAATAGTGCTATTTATAATAGTGCTAGATTACAATAGTGTAAAATAAATAAGTCAAAGATTGCTAATAAAAAAAGTAAAAGAAATCCCTATTAAACATGTAAACATATAAGCCTAGTAGGGAATCAAATAGATATAATTAAGGTAACCAAATCGATCATGATTTCAGATGGTCTTATTTAGACTTAGAATACCATCTTCAACATTCCTTAGCTTAATAGAAGTGATATTTTCAATTTGCCGATGAGATTAGCTTTAAATGGCTTGGTACAGATGTTGAAATCTATATACAAATTTAATGCAAAACTTGATCTCTTACTGATTTTACAAACTATTGGATGAATTAGAATTTGACCACAAATCAATTTATTCCCTCATGAAATACAAGATCCTTTCCAAATTCAATCATGCATATGTTGCCAACATAGTGTTCTCTAGCCCTTCATTTGTAACTCTTAGCTTCATTGTATTCTTATATTCTTGTGACATTCAAATGCATCACTCGAAAAGAATTTTGTTCCTGATGGAAACAATGCCATTTAATGTGGGAACATCGATGAAAGGCCGGCTCTCAAAATTTTTTGTTTCCATTTGAATATATGCAGGAACAAGCATTTCTTAGAGATTTAACAAAGATATACGATCCTCAGAAACCTAACAACCTATCAGCAAATCCATTCACAAATTCACTGTTATTATGGAGGATCTTCAATTGATATAACACACTCACCCACACACGCACGCACATACACACATGCACACTGGTTCTTGCATTCTGTAAATTCATTAATAAACATTGACAACCTAAAATATCCTTTGATCCGTTTATTTCGGCAGCATGGAAAGGATTCTTGAACGCTATAAACGTTATTCATATGCAGACAAAGCTCTGGTTGTTTCAGATGATTCACAGGTAATAAATGGCTCTGAGATTTTTCGGTATGAGCCTCATTGCTCTGTATCTTTAGTTCCAATAGTTTCTACTGAGGGACAAATGACTGAGTTTTTCCTGCGATATTTCACCAAAAATTCTGCTTATGTGTAATATGTGATGCAAAATCTTGATCAATGCAGGGAAATTGGTGTGAAGATTATAGCAAACTTAAGGGTAGAATCGAGTCTTTACAGAAAAGCCAAAGGTATATAAATACTGTGCTAAAATACCACAAATTAAATAACCCATTAAAAAATTTGAATACATAATGCAAAATTATATATATATATATATATATATATATATATTTCCAGGCATTTAATGGGAGAGCAGCTTGATATGTTGTGTGTGAAAGAGCTTCAACAGTTAGAGCTGAAGCTTGAAAATGCTATGAAGCATATAAGATCGAGAAAGGTAAAAAGCATAAATTACTTGGCTTAATCTTGAACATTACAGAGCAGAATAAAGTTGCATATGTGTTATTGCTAATGCTTTTGATACATTTTGTTATGCAGAACCAATTATTATTGGATTCAATTACCGAGCTTCAGAAAAAGGTTAGCACTGTCACATTCTAGCTTAGATGCTTTCCTCTATTTTCTTTCCCCAATCAACTATGTAGCACTGATTCAGATACAAATAGGAGTCGTATTCAAGAATTCATGATTATCAAAAACATCAGGGATATGATTTGTTTGGATATGCTAGTATTTTGTTTATACACACACACACTTAGAATACAAGTCATTTATTTTTTTAATGCATTGATCGTTGGTATGCTAGCCTTGGGTAAATATTTGATATATATAGAATACATTATTAGTATTAGGATGTGAAAGAAAAAAGTTCCACGATTTGTTAGATGTGATTTCCTAGTCGAAAATCCGGAGTTATCACGAAGCTACATGGAGATTTGATATCATCTACAGGTCAGACGTCTTGCAGTCTCATCGTCAGACGTATGCCTCTGCTTTGTATGCACGAGCATACTTTAGGCAGACGTCTGTCTCGATAAGGTTCAGACGTCTTTCGAATGCTCTGTTCTTTTGGGAAACAAATACAAACGTCTGGCCATCTCTTGTTCAGACGTCTAGTTTATACTCTGTTAGTTCGTGACTAAATACCTGACGTCTGTCGATTCCTTCAGCTGACGTCGGCTGTATGTCTGGACCAGATATTTCCTTAGTTAGGAAATTAGTTTTTTGAGAAAATCTTTTATATGCTATATATATGATAGCTTATTTTAGACTTTAGATCTAACGCCTTTTGTTAATTTGTGAGAACTCATTGATAATTGTGAGATCCAAGATTTGAGAGGGATTTGTATTCTCCGTCGATTTGCACTCCTCCGATATTTGATTATTAATAAAACTTTGACTTCGTCTATTTGTTTTGTGGGTAGTACTCGTTTCTATCTTTCCTGTGATTTGATTACTTTTCGTTATCGATTGTTTATGCTTTGTGATCGTCTTAAACGCAACAAACTGGTATCAGAGCTATTGTTGTGTTGTTGTGGGATTTTTGTTTGATCCATTAGGTCTTTAATTTTGCGATCTAGGTTAACGGTGGGTAACGACAACTACGTCCTCTTTCCTACTATTTTAGATCGTGATTTTGAAGTTTTAAGGTTCGTTAGTACTCAAGATATTTTGATTTGATCCCGCATCATGTCTTCAACAATCATAAAGTTTGATATTGAGATGTTTGATAGAAATATGAGTTTCAGTTTGTGGAAAGTCCGTATGGTTGCCGTTTTGATTTAAAACAATTTGAAGAAGGCGATTCTAAAGAAGGATAAAAAGCCTTCTACTATGACGGAGGAAGCTTGGTAGGAGATGGATGAGAAAGTCTTTACGGCTATCCACTTATGTTTAACAAACGAAGTTCTACAAGAAGTTTTGGTAGAGAAGACGGTGACTGATTTGTGGAAGAAATTATAGGAGTTATATTTAAGCAAATCTCTCACGAATAGACTCCTGTTGAAGCAGTGTCTCTACACGCTTCGCATGTCAGAAGACTCTCCAATAAAATCTCATGTTGGTGAGTTTAATGCGATCATTACGGATCTGGGTAAGATTGACATTAAAATTGATGATGAAGATCAGGTTTTTCTTTTATTTGTGTTCGTTGCCACCCTCCTATAAGCACTTTCATGACATTAAGGTTTATGAACGAGATACGATCTCAATCAAGAATGTCAAAAAGAACTTGATGAACAAAGAAAAGATCGACAAGGAGTTAACTTCTACCGAGACGAATGATTATAGCTTATTTGTTCGAGGGCGTGCGGAGAAGAGAGATCCGGAAGCAAATAGAAAGAAGTCGAGGTCGAAATTCAAAGCTAAGAACACGACATGCGATTATTGTAAAAAAAAGGGCATTTCAAGATCAATTGCTATAAGTTGCAGAACAAACTAAAACAAGAGACAAATCGAATGAGTTTTCGGCTAAGATGAGTATAATGGAAGGAGAAGGAGATTTTCTTGTGGTCCTTGACAACACACAGCAATCAAGGATGAGTGGATCATGAATTCGGGTTGTTCTTACCATATATGTTCCAATAGGGATTTGTTCACCACGTACGAGTTCGTTGATGATGTAGCGGTTTTGAAGGAAAACAACAGCTCGTGCTGAGCTATTGGCAAAGGGACAATCCAAATCAAGATGTTCGATGGTGTTGTGAGGACATTGGAGAAAGTCAGACACGTACCTGACTTGAAGAAGAATCTCATCTCTTTAGGTGTATTCGACGACAAGAGTTACAAATTTTCCGCTGAAGATGGAGTTTTGAAGGTAACCAAAGGTGCTCTCGTTGTGATGAAGGGTTTGAAGAAAGTGTCCTTGTATTCATTGCAGGGTTCGACGACTTCTAGATTGGCGGCTATTTCATCGTCCAAATCTATGAAAGATTCAGAAACTACCAGATTATGGCACATGAGGCTCGGGAATATGAGTGAGAGAGATTTAGCCGAATTATCGAAGCAGGGTCTACTTGGTGATAAAAGTACGACGAAACTTGAGTTTTGTGAACATTGCGTCTTTAGAAAACAAAAGCGCATTAGTTTCAGTTCGACGGTGCACAATACAAAAGGTATTCTTGATTATATCTATTTGGATCTTTGGGGACGCTCTCCGGTTGCTTCTAAAGGAAGCGGTGTCAAGTATCTGCTTACCTTCATTGATGATTTTTCGAGAAAGGTTTGTGTCTATTTTTTAAAGCACAAAAGTGATGTGTTTACTATATTCAAGTAATGGAAGACGTTGCTTGAGAAGCAGACAGGGAAGCAGATTAAGGGACCGATGACGGAAAACAGATTAGAGTTTTGCGGTGGAAATTTCAACAATTTCTGCAAAAATGAAGGCATAGTTCGGTATCACACCGTTGTCCTTACACCACAGTAGACCGGAGTTGCGGAGCGAATGAACCGGACTCTTTTTGAAAAAGTGTGGTGCATGTTGTTCAACATAGGGCTTGGAAAGGAGTTTTGGACAGAATCGGTAAATACAAAGTGTTATATTATGAATCGGTCACCTCATACATCGCTAGGTTGTAAGACACCGGAGTAGGTATAGTCAGGAAAACACGCTGATTATTTAACAGCTAAGGTGTTTGGTTGCCCCGCTTATGCATATTGCTGTGAAGGCAAGTTGGATCTCCGACCGAAAAAATGTATATTTTTTGGTTATGCTGCCGGCATTAAGGGTTATGTTGTGGTGTTCGGATCCAAAGTCGCCTAAATTTATGATTAGTAGATATGCGACTTTTGATGGATCTGATATGTTGAAACCGAACAACAAGGAATCTCCAGTTGAACACGATTCGAAGAAGGATGAGCCGAGAGTTGATATTGAGGTCGGTGATAGCTCGGGTTCACTGTAGATCTCTTCTTCACCATCGTCTGAAGAAGCTCAAGACGAGCAGTCCCATGATCTGGAGTATTTTCTCTCTTGTGACCGGCAGAAAAGGGATATTAGACCGCCACAGAGGTATGGTTACGATGACCTAATGGCATATGCGCTGTCTGCTGCAGAGACAGTTGATAGTATTGAGCTGACAAATTATAAAGAATTCATCTTATCCGATAAAGCAACTCGTTGGTTAGTGGCGATGAATGAAGAGATTGAGTCTCTTCACAAGAACCAAATTTAGAAACTCATGAAGCCCGAAGGAGGAAATAAGATAATTGGCTGTAAGTGGGTTTTCAAGAAGAAAGAAGATGATCAAGCGGCGGTTGATACGAGATACAAGATGCGGTTGGTAGTTAAAATCTATTCGCAGTTGCGGAGAGTTGACTTCACTGAGATATTTTATCTGGTTGTTAAACACATGTTCCCTGATTAAAAAATTAAAAGTTACCTCAATGAGGTATCACGTGTGGACACGTGATCTATTTACAGAATTAAATTCTAAGCAAGCAGAAGTGTAAACAAACAGCTGAGGAAAGACCCCAGTGGGGGGTCACGTGCTCACACGTGACCAAGGGTCACGTGTTGACACATGATAATCCTTCAGCACAGTTAGAAGACAGAATTAAAATTCTGAATGGGGCATCACGTGCGCACAAGTGACCAAAGGTCACGTGCAGACACGTGATGGGTTCCTAAGCTCTTAATTAATGGAATTAAATTCTAATCAAATAATCAATCAATGGGGTCACGTGCCAACACGTGATGGGGCTTAAAACCAATTGAAAGGAATTAAAAGTATAATAAAATAACGCGGAAAAACCCCAATGGGACATCACGTGCTCACACGTGACCAAGGGCCACGTGCTGACACGATAATTCCTGAGTTCTTTAAAACAACAGAATTAAATTCTGGTCAAATGCTTAATCGAGGGGGTCATGTGTCAACACGTGATGGGATCCTAAGATCTCTGAAATAATAGAATTAAATTCTTATTAAGGAAAATCAGAGACCCTACTGGGAAAGTATTTCTCTAAATCTCTCCAAACAAAAAAAGGATTATTGGGGACCGTTGGATTAAAAATCCAAAGGTGATTAAAAATCACCAATTTATGGAAAGATTTTAGACAAGGAAAGATTTCCCTAAATTTCACCAAAAAGAACAAACAGGGTATCTTTTGGATTAAAAATCCAATGGTGAATAAAATTCACTGAGTGATCTAAAAGATCACATTAGTTAAGAAAAACAAACAAAATCTTTCAATGAAAGATTTACTAAACAAATTGATTCTTTTCCTTCTCTTATAAATAGGAGCCAAGAAGAGAAGAGGAGGATAGAATTTTGGGATCTTGAAATTTTCTAAAGACAAATAGCAGAGAAAGAAAGAAAGGAGAATTTAATTCTCAAGAAAAGAAACCCTAGGTGAGAAAGGGGAAAGGGATCAAAACTTCATTAAGCAAAAAAAGAGAATTTAATTCTCAATCTAAGAGTTTAACTCTTCTGCAAAAGATTTTAGTTCTTCCTCTGGTTGAAGATCTGTAGAAGCAAATCTCTCCATAGGTTGAGAATTTAATTCTCATCGGGTTGAGATTCTGCCATGCAGATCCAAAACTTAGAGGGAGAATTGAGTTTAGAGAATTTAATTCTCTAAAATTCATAGGAATTTAATTCCTCCAAGATAAAACTAGGGTTTAAACCTATATGAGAATTTAATTCTCCCAAACTCACAGGAATTCAATTCCTTCAAGATAAAACCAGGGTTTAACTCTACTTGAGAATTTAATTCTCTCAAATTCACAGGAATTTAATTCCTCCTAAATGAAATTAGGGTTTTACCCTACATAAGAATTTAATTTTTTCACATACATAGAAATTTAATTCCTCTAAAACCATAATTAGGGTTTAACCCTACAGAGAATTTAATTCTAAAAAATAAAGAGACTTGAAAGATCTCCATGCATGCAAAGGACTAAGGTCACGTGTCCCCACGTGACCCCTGAAAAGATCCCCAAAAATAAGAAGGAAACAGCCCAGTGGCAACGCCTCACGTGCTCCCACGTGATCTCCAAAACAAAGAGAATAAAAACAAAGGCAATGTTGGCTTTGGGCGCTCTCACGTGTTATCACGTGACCCCTTAATAAATGCTTTAATAATCAACACACAAATCTCCATCACGTGCCAATACGTGATGGTCAGAAAATTCAAAGTGTTTAACACTTATCTGCAGAGCAAAGCAAAAGAGATCTGGCCCCACCTTTGGGTGCCCTCACGTGTCACCATGTGACCCATTCCTATCTAGTGTTTAACACTAATTTGAGAATTTTATTTCCAGTGTTTAACACTGTTGTTTTCTAGTGTTTAACACTAATTTGAGAGTTTTATTTTCAGTGTTTAGCACTGTTGTTCTCTAGTGTTTAACACTATTTTTAGCCAAATTGGCTAATTTTCCAGAGGTAAAAGCCTCCCTTTCAACTGAATCTCAAAATTGAGTAAAATTCAGAGCTATAATGTTTAATGCTCAGTCAAAGATAAAAATGTTACCCAAACCCTCAAACTCTTGTTTAAGCATTGCTGAATGATGATGGGCTGAACCCAGACAAATGTCTAATGGTCCAATAAAGAGCCAAACTTAATTGGACTTGGCCCAAATTGGCCATAAGTCCTCAATTCAGACTTAACTGAGCCAATGTGCTCATAATATAATTAATTGATCTTAGTTCCAAATTGGACTACAGATCACTTAATCCACTTTGGTTCGAGGGTACATCTCTTCATTCCTTTGATATTTGTCGTTGTAATCCTTCAACGTCTTCAGAGAGGTGACGGGTCCCGATAACCACACATTTCATGGACTATGATGTCCTTAACCTTGACTGTGAGGTCTTTAAACTCACGGACTATGATGTCCTTAACCTTGACCGAGATGTCTTTAAACTAACAATCGACCGTGATGTCTTTAAACTAACATTGGACTGTGGGGTCCTTAAACTCACGGACTATGATGTCCTTAACCTCGACCGTGATATCTTTAAACTAACATTGGACTGTGGGGTCCTTAAACTTAAGGACTATGATGTCCTTAACCTCGACCGTGACGTCTTTAAACTAACAGTGGACCGAGATGTCCTTAAACTAACATTGGACCGTAATGTCCTTAAACTAATTATCGACCGCAATGTCCCTAAACTAAACAATAGAGCTCAAATGCTTCTTTTTCGGATCTAAACGATCCCGTTAAGTTGATCTTAGTCTAAAAATTAGACTAACGTATCCTTAACAAACGTTTAAGTTGATCTTAGTTTCAAATGAGGCTAACGTATTCTTAAACCCAACCCCCAAACCCAAATCTAAGAAAGATACGGATTTGGACTAGTCCACGCCCTACGGGCGACAACATAAATTAGTCTCCATATACAATCCACGGGCAACCATAAACAAAACAAACATCCACGACACGAAGTGACCATCTGGAGAAAGAGAAAGTTGTTACCGCGAAGCGGTAGCGTAATTAACTGCAGGGGCTTGCGTCTGCAGGGAAGACCATCCCCACAATCAAAAACCCCTCGACGAGGGGGAATCTGATAAAGTCTGCTACAACGGCCGCATCCGTCTAAACCTCCGATACACGGGGCCATAAATCAACTTGGCATCTTCGGAGAGGTAGACGGATAGCACCAATTAGCATCTGCCCCCAGATTCAGACAAGACGTCGGTCTTCCCGGTTTCCGGCGGTAAACAACACATCTCTATATGTGTCATGCTCGGTTTGGTAGCTATGCAAGATTTGGAGTTTGAGCAGTTCGATATGAAGACTGCGTTCTTGCACGGCGATTTGGTTGAGAAAATTTACATGTAACCTGAAGGTTTTGAAGTTGAAGGAAAAAAAGACCACGTTTCTTTGTTAGGAAAAGCTCTCTACGGTTTGAAGCAGTCACCAAGACGTTGGTATCAGAAGTTCGACTTCTTCATGAAAGAAATAGGGTTTATAAGAAGTATGGACGATAATTGTGAATATTTGAAGAAGCTTGCCGATGGTTCTTTTGTATATTTGCTATTCTATGTTGATAATATTTTGATAGCAGTAAGATATATGGTTGATATTATGAATTTGAAAGAACAATTGAAAGATAAGTTTGAGACCAAGAATTTGGGAGCGGCCAAGAAAATACTTGGTATACAGATCATGCACGATCGCAAAAGAGGAAAGCTCTACTTGTTTCAATAGCGATATGTTGAGAAAGTTTTGAAGCGTTTCAGCATGGCAGACGCTAAATCTGTAAGTACTCCGTTGGCAGCTCATTTCAAACTTTCAGGCCGTTCATCACCGCAAACAGAGGATGAGATTATATATATATCGAATGTTCCATATGCGAATACGGTGGGTAGCATTATTTATGCCATGGTTTGTAGATGACCTGGCATTTCATACGCTGTTAGTGTTTTCAGTCGCTATGTGGCATCTCCGGTAAAACCCATTGGCAGGCGGTGAAATGGATATTACGATACCTACGAGGTACGTCCAACGTGGAGTTAGTGTTTGAAAGGAATGACGACAATTTAGTTGGATTCAGCGATTCCGATTATACGGGTGATCTTGATAGACGAAAGTCGATAACTGGTTATGTGCTCTTCTTAGGAGGATGTGTCATCAGTTGCCGTGTGTCGTTACAGATTATGGTAGTGCTGTCTACGACGGAGGAATATATGTCCGTTGTTGTGGTCGTTAAGGAGGCAATCTGGTTGAAGAGACAATTTTCAGAACTCGGCATTCCAAAACATACCATAATAGTCTACTGTGATAGCCATAGCGCTATTCACTTTATGAAAGATCAGATGCATCATGAAAGGAAGAAACACATTGACGTGAGGTATTTGTTTGTACACGAAGTCGTTGAGAAAGAAGAGATTATTGTGAAGAAAGTTGGCACAGCGGATAATCCGGCCGACATGTTGACAAAGTCCTTTTCAATTGTTAAGTTTGAACAGAACTTAATTGTAGTGTGTCGCACTCATTTGAGTCCTTGAGGGGTTTTGTGGTGAAGGTGGAGCTGCTATTATTTTGATGGACACGTTTGTAGAATGCGAGATAAGGTGGAGATTTGTTAGATGCGTCTTATATTCGATCCGCTAAGATTTCCTACTCGAAAATCCGGAGTTATCACGAATCTATATGGAGATTTAATGTTATCTACAGGTCAGATGTCTGGCAGTCTCAGCGTCAGACATCTGCCTCTGCTCTGTATGCACGAGCATATTTTAGGAAGACATCTTTCTCGATGAGGTTCAGACGTCTGCCTCGATGAGATTCAGATGTCTGCCGATCGCTCTATTCGTTTGGGAGACAAATCTAGGTGTCTGACCATCTCTTATTCAGACGTTTGGTTTACGCTCTATTAGTTCGTGATTAAATACCAGACGTCTGCCAATTCTTTCAGCAGACGTATGTCGTATGTTTGGACCAGATATTTCCTTAGTTAGCAAATTAGGTTTTGAGAAAATCTTTTGTATGCTATATATATGATAGCTTATTTCGGACCTAGATCTGATACTTTTTGTTAATTTGTGAGAATCCATTGATAATTATGAGAGATCTAGGATTTGAGAGGGATTTGTATTCTCCATCGATTTATACTCCTATATTTGATTATTAATAAAACCTCGTCTTTGCCTATTTATTTTGTGGTTGGTACTCGTATTTCTATCTTGTCTGTGATTTGATTGCTTCTCGTTATCGATTGTTTGTGCTTTGTGACCGTCTTAAACGCAACACGATTATCCTCGATGAATCTGAAAGAATCTGATATAGATACGAATACGATTCATATGCATACACTCCTTGACGAAGAATCCGTGCAATATAGTCCAAGTTGAGTTAAATCCTTACTTCCATTCCTATTCTTTCTCCTCGATTTTTTGTCCCATATCATAAATGGTTCCTTCTAATTTTTGACCATTAAGTCTTCAGTCTCAGGAAATTCGATTTGCAACAATTTGATAAGAAATAGTGTAGTTTCAGTGTTAAACTATGAACCACTTTGTTCAAGCTGGCTTTAATGGAGAGCACAAGAGAATTCCGTTTGCGACCGAGATTATACAGTTTAAATAATACAAATATCCAAATGTACCTTCTCAAAAATACGTTGATTCAAATTATTTTTTAAAAAAGGAGACAAGTTTGTCTCTACATTTGTGTGTGCGCGCATTTGTATTTTATACTTATTGCCCGAAATGCATACAAGAAGAAAGAAAAAAGAAATTATTTCAGTTGTTTCTTTTCTCTTTTCTCTCTTTCGCTAACGTTAGAGAAACTGTTTGCAACGTTGATTTCCAAGGATGTAATGACACTTGCGGAGCTAACAACATTAGGTTATTGCTCAAACCTTGTGAAAAACATTTACTCTATCAAGTTATTTTAGATTCGAACAAAAAAGAAGAATATAGGATTATCTCATTTTCTTTTCCTTTTTCTTTTGAGTAACGTAAGATTATATTTGTGTTTATACAGGAGAAAGAGCTGCAAGATTACAACAGGGATTTGGCAAAGAAGGTAATGGTAATAATTTTGAACAAGATGATTATTAATTACAATTATATAATTTTTCATATAAAGAAAATAAATAAATAAAAATGACATTAAACTTGTCTACTTGTTCTCAATTGGCAAAGCAGCTCATGGAAAAGGAAAAGGAAAAGGAACAGACTTTAAACCAACAGGCCCAAACAAGCTCTTCTTCACCACCACCACCACCACCACCACCACCAATCCTAGTAGCACTAGATGCTGTTCCCTCTCTAAACATGAGGTACCATAAATCCTGTGAAATTTGATATATATTTTCTTACATCATGGAATGATATATTTTTTCTTCTACGGTCTTTCCCATGCCAAGATGGTTGCGGGGGATAGCCGACCTTAAAAGTTTGGGATAGAGATTTGTAGTTTGTACTCGTAGACGGATTAGTATGATTGGGAGGGAATGCAATTATATGATTCACCATGAATTCATACGGAAGGATAACTTCGACATAGGGTAACGATCGAGTAAATCCGATCGTGTATATTCGTGATCAAAATTAATATATAGGATTGACCGTCAAGAGTTTGGATAGAAAATCTTGAGTTAGAATATGCAATCTGCGAAGCGATGATGACAACAAACATAATGTTTGTCGACATTGACCAAAGCAGAATAATTCAAGCCGCAACCGCTTTTTCCATATGTATCATGGTAGATTAATACAGACCACGGCCCCTTTCTTTCGCAACAATGAACACGAAACCGATTGGGATCTCTATTGTTAAATGCAGAATCTATCCGGCTAACCCCAGCTCCGAAGAGGAGGAAGAGGCAGCAGCGCGGCAGCTGACACGTGTTGACAGCAGCAGGCTACCGCCATGGATGATTCGCTCCGTCATGGAACGATGATATATATATCTACTGCATCATGGATTTTGAGACATGAGTAACCTAATGGCTGCTATCAAATTAATGAAGAACATGAAGGAGGTGAGCTTCGACTTTCCATATAAGTTCTTTGAATCCTTTTTGTTCATATGATAATGTGACGTAGATTTCTGCTGTATTCGCTATTTAATTTCCTTGCATTGTTCCTAAATATTCAATCAAAATGCCCAGTTGAAATGTACGAAAGCACAAGTAAGTGAAGTGTGTAATTAACTGGAAACTGAGGGTACATCAATCAAATGTGATCAGCCATGAAACAAAACTTTATAAAAATCTATGATTATATTTTATGATCGGTTGTCGATTTGACCCCTGCTTTTCTTAAGCAGAGTAAACTTGTGTATAGTTTTGATAAATGCTTTTGAATGTAACGACTATGATTTTAGCTCGGTCGAGATTGAGACGCTCTAAAATTTGAAGGAGATTTGACATGACTATGATTTACGTGGTATATTAAAACGTCATGTTCCTTTATGAGGAACTATGATAAACTGTATTATCGTTGTCGATTTGAGGCCATACTTTACGCCATTGCAAAACAACTTGTAAATTGTCTTCGAAAATGCATTTGAACATCACATGAATATAGCAAACCTGATATATTTATAGAAGTGGGAGTTATCCATCCTAGTCATTATAAAAAAAGGGTAAATTGTCGGTACCTCCCAAGCCTTTTTTCCCGCTGACAGAAGTCCTTCGGTCTCGAAACAGTTGTAAAAATCCCTGAATTTTTTTATGCAGTATCTATATAGTTGTCTGCTATATGTAATAAGCCATATGTTAGATGTGCCTCACATTCGATCCCCTAAGATTTTCTACTCGAAGATCCGGAGTTATCACGAAGCTATATGGAGATTTGATGTCATTTTCAAACGTCTGGAAATCTCAGCGCCAGACGTCTGCCTATACTCTGTATGCACGAGCATACTTTGGGCATATGTCTGCTTCGATGAGGTTTAGACGTCTGCTGAACGCTCTGTTCTTTTGGGAGATAAATCTAGACGTTTGTCCTATCTCTTATTCAGACGTTTAGTTTACGCGCTGTTAGTTCGTGACTAAATACCAGACGTCTGCCGTATGTCTGGGCTAGATATTTCCTTAGTTAGGAAATTAAGTTTTTTTAAGAAAACCTTTTATATGCTATATATATATATGATAACTTAATTTAGACCTAGATCTGATGTCTTTTGTTAATTTGTGAGAACTGGTTGATAATTATGAGAGATCTAGGGTTTGAAAGAGATTTGTATTCTCCATCGATTTATACTCTTTCGATATTTGATTATTAATAAAACTTCGCATTCGCCTATTTGTTTTGTGGTTGATACTCGTATTTATATCTTGCCTGTGATTTGTTCTCTTCTTATATCGTTTGGTTTGTGCTTTGTGACCGTCTTATACGCAACAAACTGGTATCAGAATTATCGTTGCGTTGTTGTGGGATTTTCAGTTGAACCATTAGGTCTTTAATTTTGCAATCTTGGTTAACTGTGGATAATGACAACTACGTTCTTTTCCTCACTTTCTTAGATCGTGATTTTGAAGTTTTAGGGTTTATTAGTAGTCAAGGTATTTTGATTCGATCCCACATAATATCTCCGGCAATCATGAAGTTCGATATCGAGAAGTTCGATGGAAATATGAGTTTCTGTTTGTGGCAAGTCCATATGGTTACCGTTTTGACTCAAAACAATTTTAAAAAGGCGATTCATGGGAAGGATAAAAAGCCTTCCACTATGAGGAGGAAGCTTGGGATGAGATGGCTGAAAAGACCCTCACGGATATCCACCTGTGTCTGACAAACGAAGTTCTACAAGAAATTTCGGTGGAGAAGACGGTGGTTGATTTGTGAAATAAATTGGAGGAATTATATTTAAGGAAATCTCTCACGAATAGACTTCTGTTGAAGTATCGTCTCTACACATTTTGCATGTCAGAAGGCTCTCCAATAAAATCTCACGCCGGTGAGTTTAATGCGATCATTACAGATCTGGATAAGATCAATATTAAGATTGATGATGAAGATCATAGTCTTTTCTTGTTGCGTTCGTTGCCATCCTTTTATAAACACTTCCGTGACACCATGGTTTATGGACGAGACACGATCTCAATTAAGGATGTCAAGAAGAATATGGTGAACAAAGAGAAAATCGATAAGGAGTTGACTTCCACCAAAGCGGATGGTTCATCGTCTGGCTTATTTATTTGAGGACGAGCGGAGAAGAGAGATCCGGAAGCAAATAGGAATAAGTGGCAGTCAAAATCTAAGGCTAAAAACGTGACCTGCAATTATTATAAAAAGAAAGGACACTTTAAGGCCGATTGCTTTAAATTGCAAAACAAACTAAAACAGGAAGGCAAAATGAAGAAGTCTTCGGCTGAAGCGAGTATAGAGGCAGGAAAAAGAGATCTTCTTGTGTTCCTTGACAACACACATCGATCCAAGAACGAGTGGATTATGGATTCGAGTTGTTCCTACTACATGTGTCCCAATAGAGATTTGTTTACCATCTATGAGTCCATTAATAGTGGAGTGGTTTTGATGGACAACAATAGTTCGTGTCGAGCTTATTAGTAAGGGGACGATCTAGATCAAAATGTTTGACGGTGTTGTGAGGACATTAGCGGAAGTCAGGCACATACGTGACTTGAAGAAGAATATCATCTTTTTGGGTGCACTCGACGACAAGGGTTACAAGTTTTTCGCTCAAGGTTGAGTTTTGAAGGCAACCAAGAACGCTCTCGTTGTGATGAAGGGCTTAAAAAAGGTCCTTGTATTCATTGCAGAGTTCGACGACTTCCAGATTGGCGGCTATTTCATTATCCAAATCTATGACGGATTCGTAAACTACCAGATTATGGCATATGAGGCTCAGGCATATTAGTGAGAGAGGTATAGCCGAATTGTCGAAGCAGGATCTATTAGGTGAGAAGAGTACGACGAAATAGGAGCTTTGTGAATATTGCGTCTTTGGAAAACAAGAGAGCTTTAGTTTCAGTTCGGCGGTGCATAACATGAAAGGTACCTTAGATGATATCCATTCAAATCTTTGGAGACTCTCTTCGATTACTCCTAAAGGATGTGGTGCCAAGTATCTACTTACCTTTATTGATGATTTTTCGAGAAAGATTTGGGTCTATTTCTTGAAGTATGAAAGTGATTTGTTTATTATATTCAAGCAATGGAAGATATTGCTTGAGAAGTAGATATGGAAGCAGATCAAAAGACCGAGGACAGGCAACGACTTCGAGTTTTGTGGCGAAGATTTCAACAATTTCTGTAAAAACAAAGACATAGTTCGGCATCATACCGTTGTTTACACATCACAGTAGAATGGAGTCGCGGAGCGGATGAACGAGACTCTTTTGGAGAAAGTGCGGTACATGTCTAATGCACAGCTCGGCAAGGAGTTTTAGGCAAAATTGGTGAATACAGCGTGCTATATTATAAATTTGCCACCTCATACGATGCTAAGTAGTACGACACCGGAGCAGATATGGTCAGGGAAGCATGCCGATTATTCAACATTTAAGGTGTTTAGTTGCCCCGCTTATGTACATTGTCGTGAAGGCAAGTTGGACCTCCGAGTGAAGAAATGTATATTTCTCAATTATACTACCGGCGTTGAGAGCTATAGATTGTGGTGTTCGGATCCAAAGTCGTCTAAATTTATTATTGGCGGAGATGTGACATTTGATGAATCTGTTATGTTGAAGCCGAACCAAAAGGAATCTCCAGTTGAAGACGATTCGAAGAAGGATAAGCCGAGAGTTGATATTGAGGTCGGTGATAGCTCGGGTTCGTTGGAGATCTCTCCTTCACCAGCGTCTGAAGAAGCTTTAGATGAGAAGTCCCATGATGAGGAGTATTTGCTCGCTTGTGGCCGACAGAGATGAGACATTAGACCGCCACATAGGCATGGCTACGATGACCTAGTGGCGTATGCGTTGTCTGTTACAGAGACAGTTGATAGTAGGGAGCCGATAAGCTATAAAGAAGCAATCTCATTCGATAATGCAGCTCGTTGGCAAGTCGATATGAATGAAGAGATTGAATCTCTTCACAAGAACCACACTTGGAAGCTCGTGAAGACGGAAAGAGGAAAGAAGATAGTTGGTTGAAAGTGGGGTTTTAAGAAGAAAGAAGGTGACCAAAGGGCGGTTGATACGAGATACAAGACGATGTTGGTAGCTAAAAGGTATTTGCAGGTGCGGAGAGTTGACTTCACTGAGGTATTTTCTTCGGTTGTTAAACACATATCTATACATGTCTTGCTCGATTTTGTAGCTGTGTAAGATTTGGAGCTTGAGCAGCTCGATGTGAAGACCATATTCTTGCGTGGTGATTTGGTAGAGAAAATCTACATGCAACAACCAGAAGGCTGCGAAGGCGAAGGTAAAGAAAACCACATTTGCTTGTCAGAGAAGTCTCTCTATGGTTTGAAGCTGTCACCAAGACGTTGGTATAAGAAGTTTGACTGCTTCATGAAAGAAATAGGGTTTACGAGAAGTATGGACGACGGCTGTGTATATTCGAAGAAGCTTGCCTATGGTTCTTTCATATATTTGCTCCTTTATGTTGATGATATGTAGATAACAACAAGATATATGGTTGATATTAAGATTTCGAAATAATAGTTGAAAGACAAGTTTGAGACCAAGCATTTAGGAGCGGCCAAGAAAATACTTGGTATGGAGATCAAGCGCGATCGCAAAGGAGGAAAGCTATATTTGTTTCAACAGCGATATGTTGAGAAAGTTTTGGAGCGTTTCGGTATGGCAGACGCTGAATCTGTAAGTACTCCGTTGGCAGCTCATTTTAAATTTTCAACTCATTCATCATCGCAAACAGAGGATGGGATTAGATACATGTCGAATGTTCTATATGCGAGTGCGGTGGGTAGCGTTATGTATGCCATAGTTTGTATACGACCGGACATTTCACACACCGTTAGTGTTAGTTTTTATATGGCATCTGCTGATAAAAACCATTGGTAGGCAGTGAAATGAATATTTCGATATTTTCGAGTTGCGTCTAACATGGGGTTGATGTTTGGAAGGAAAGAAGACAATTTGGTTGGATTCAACGATTCCGATTATGCGGGTGATCTTAATAGACGAAGGTCAATTGCTGGTTATGTATTCTTTTTGGAAGGATGTGCCAATAGTTGGCGTGTTTCTTTATAGCCTACGACAGCGTTGTCTACGACGGAGGCGGAGTATATAACCGTTGTTACGGTCGTTAAGAAGGCAATCTGGTTGAAGAGACTATTTTGAGAACTTGGTATTCCAAAAGACACCATAATAGTCTACTGTGATAGCTAAAGCGTCATTTACTTGACGAAATATCAGATGCATCTGTTCTCCGCCGAACACAGAGACAAGACCGCGTAAGTCCGTATTGCCTGAATTTCGAGGGCAGATACTAATTGGTGCACCGTATATCGAAGGTTTACACGGATGCGGCCGATATAGCAGACTTCGTCAGATTCCCCCTCATTGAGGGGATTTTTGATTGTGGGGACGCTCTTCCCTGCAGACGCAAGCCCATGCAGTTAATTACGCTACCGCATCACGGTAACAACTTTCTCCTTCTCCATATGGTCACTTTGCGTCGTGTGTGTTTGTTTTGTTCTTTGATTGCCCGTGGATTGTATACGGAGACTAATTTATGTTGTCGTCCGTAGGGCGTGGATTAGTCCAAATCCGTATTCTCTTAGATTTGGGTTTGGGTTTGGGTTTAAGGATACGTTAGTCTCATTTGAGACTAAGATCAACTTAAACGTTTGTTAAGAATACGTTAGTCTAATTTTAGACTAAGATTAACTTAACGATTTGTTAAGGATACGTTGGTCTAATTTTAGACTAAGATCAACTTAACAGGATCATTTAGATCCAACAAAAGAGCATTTGTGCTCTATTGTTTTAGTTTAGGGACTTTGCGGTCCATAATTAGTTTAAGAACATTACGGTCCAAGGTTAAGGACATCATAGTCCATGAGTTTAAGGACCCCACAGTCCAAGGTTAAGGACATCATAGTCCATAGGTTTAAGGACCCCTCAATACAAGGTTAAGGACATCATAGTCTATGGATTTAAGGACCCCATAGTCCAAGATTAAGGACATCATAGTCCATGAGTTTAAGGATTCCACAGTCCAAGGTTAAGAACATCATAGTCCATGGGTTTAAGGACCCCACAGTCTGTAGAATGTCTGGTTGTCGGGGCTCATCACCTCTCTGAAGACGTTGAAGGATTACAATGACAAATATCAGAGGAGTGAAGAGATGTACCCTTGAACCGATTTTGGTTGGGAGATCTATAGTCCAATTGGGACTAAGATATGTTAAAAGATTTATGAGCATATGAGCTCAATTAATCTGAATGAGGGTTTTGAATCAACTTGGGCTCGGCCCACTCAGTTAAAATGTTAAACATTTGACAATATTGAGCATTGCTTTGAATTCTGACAATATTGTTGTCTTTTATTAAATGCTGAGCATTCATCATAGATCTAGGGCTTTATTTTAAAGAACAGTTTATATTCTATCAGCGCACACGTGAGAAACACGTGGCGTGCTTGGCGCTGGCGTCAGTTAATGAGCGCAGTGCGCTACTTTAAATTTGGAGCACTAAGGCTCTGCAGCGCTTTGCGCTAAATGTGGAGCGCTGAAGCGCTTATGTTAAGTAGCGCACACGTGAGGAGCACGTGGCGCGCTTGGCGCTGTGCGCCAGTCTTGAGCGCAGAGCGCTTCTTTAAATTTGGAGCCCGAAGGCTCTTTTAGATTAGGAGCGGTAAGTCTCTGCAGCGCTTTGCGCTAGATGTGGAGCGCTGAAGCGCTCCTTTTAAATTGGAGCGCTAAGGCTCTTCTTTTATGCAACATTCATCAGTTCTGCGCTCTGAGAATTAAATTCTCTCTTATAAGAGATTTTGTCTCAAGGTTCTAAGAACAAATCTCTTATTTTATAGGAGATATTTCAATATCTTATTTTGATAAAAGGCTTTACCTTTATGGATCTGTGATCCTAAAAAACTGAATTATTCTCCCCTCTTTTATAATGAGAAGTTCATGATCTCTTTTTGTAAAAGACAATTTTTCTTATAGATCTATGATCTGTGAGAAGAATTATGTACTTCTTCTTATTTTTTATGATGAGATCTTTTGATCTCTTTATGAAAGACCTTGGTCTTATAGATCTATGATCTTAAAGAAAGAAGTGAATTCTTCTTTTGATATGAGACGATTTCGTCTTTCTTTTCTTTTTACCTTGAAGAGAATTTCTTCTTCTACCGAGAGCTTGCTCTTCTTTCTGAGATTTCTCAAAGTTTATGGGAGGGGGTTCCTCTATATGAGACTTGAAGTCTTGAGGCCTTTATATAGGGAAGGCTGATTTGTTCAATCGGTTTAGAAGATCTTTTCTCCAATTGATTTGGGGATTTCCCCATCGTTGGATTTTTGATCCAAGGGCTTTTGATTTACAGAAGGCAATCTTCTTGTTTTTAGCAAGATTAGGAAATCTTTCCCTACAAAGAATATATTCTGTATTTTAATGATTTTTAATCATCATTGGATCATTGATCCTACGGTACTCTGATTTACAGAGCACAATCTTTTTGTTTGGAAAGATTTTGAGGAATCTTCCCTTAACAGAATTTTATTCTGGTTAATTGATAATTTTTAATCATGCTCGTTGGATTTTTTATCCAACGGTTGGGAACGTTTAGTTCCAGCGCTAGCGCTTCCGTGCTTTGCATGTGGCACGCTGCTTAGAATGAAGCGCACTTAGCGCTAGCGCTTAGGTGTTTTGCACGTAGTGCGCTGCTTAGAGTGCAACGCTCTTAGCGCTAGCGCTCATGTGCTTTGCATGCGAGCGCTACCTCAGAGTCTTTGACTCTCTCAGCGCTGGCGCTGCTATGAAGCGCTACTTCATTTCAAAATTTGAATTTTTGAACAGAGCTCTGATTGGGGGAAACAACATCATGATAGGACGAAGCACATTGACATGAGGTATTGGTTTGTGCAGATGGTCATTGAGAAAGAAGAGATTATTGTGAAGAAAGTTGGTACAACGGACAATCCGGTCAATATGTTGACAAAGTCTATTTCAGTTGTTAAGTTTGAATACTGTTTAAACTTAATTGTAGTGCGTCAAACTCATTTGAGCCTTTGAAGGGTTTTGTGGTGAAGGTGGAGCTGTTATTATTTTGATGGGGTAGTTTATGGAATGCGAGATAAGGTGGAGATTTGTTAGATGTGCCTCAAATTCGTCCCCTTAAGATTTCCCGCTCGAAGATCCGGAGTAGTTTGATTGAGGGACAAGTTCCCCCTTTTTTGGTATGGAATATTTGATTGAGGGACACATTGGAAATAAATTAACAAAAGCTGCAAGAAGTGTTCATATAGCCTGGCATAAATTTGTTATACCTTTTTATAGCAATCATATGCATTAGCATACTTGCAGCTAGTTCATACAACTTTATTTACAACTCCCGATATTACAATCCACTCGTATATAGCTAGTCGACCCTAAAGATTCGGATAAAGGCTGGTACATGCTTTTAAACAGTTGTCCCGATAAGATTTAGAGTTTGTAAATCTGATATCATCTTATATGGATAAGGATTGAAAGAGAATGAAATATGATCATTATGACTATATATGCTGAGTTTTAATCTTCTATGTTTCAGACAGATCAGGTAGACTAGAGGATGGCTCTGGTAAAATACACCTTATAAACCGATCATTGGTCCTTATTTTTCCGGTCGAAATAAATTAAAATAAAATCTTCTACTTTTCTTTGTTTCGACAATACACATTACTCCCAAGTTGCGTTCCCCCCACCCCCGACTTTCGCTTCATGTTCTTAAAATTTAAGCCCGCATTCAAAATTTATGAACGAACTCCCAAATACATCCGCATACATGTATACACATCCGCATACATATATACACGTACATGTTGGAAATTAATCAAAAGTAAAATCAAGCAAAATAAATAACTATTACTGCAATACGGGGTTGCCCCTACGGATTAATCCGTAGGGCCATCGGTTTATCCCTACGGTGTCCTATGGATTAATTAAAAAGTATTAAAATGTAATCTTTCATTTGGCCTTACGAAGCCGCAAAAGAAATCCCTACGGATTAATCCGTAGGGACATCAAAGGGTTATTTATAAAAAAAAATAAAGCTCAGTAATTTCCCATCTCCCTCAATTTTTCCCACCAACCCCCCCGCCCGATCGATCACCCGCTCCTCTACCACAGTCTCGTCACCCACCTCCTCCATCTCTCGTCACCAAAATTTCCCGCCGTCTTCGCCACCACAGACTCATCACCATACGCTCGCCACCATCTTGCCACCACAACAGTCTTGTCGTGCTCCATCCGCCGACAAAACTACAACTGAGGTGAGTTAATTCCATTTTGAACTTATAATTATGCTTTTTTGTGTTATTGTTGATTTTAAGGTTAGGGTTAGTTCCGGGTTAATTGGGGGTTAGGGTGAGGGTTAGGGTTAGGGTTAATTAGTTAGGGTTTGGTTTAAGGTTAGGGTTAGGGTTAATTAGGTAGGGTTAGGGTTTGTTAGGGTTAGTTAGGTAAAATAAGGTTGGTGATGATTAGGGTTAGGGTTAGTTAGGGTTAATTAGGTAAAATAGGGTTGGTGATGATTAGGGTTAATTTTGGTTTGAGTTAGAGTTAATTTGAGTTGGTGTTTGGGTGATGATTAGGGTTATGTTAATTTGGGTTAGGGTTTGGGTTAGGGTTAATTTGGGTTAACTAGGTAAAATAGAGTGTATTTGTGTTAGGGTGCTGATTAGGGTTTATTTGGGTTAATTGGGTTAATTAGGGATAATTTGAGTTAGGGTGATGATTATGGTTAATTTGGGTTAATTAGGATTAGGGTTTAGGGTGCACTAGTTGCTTCAGTAGGATATTCGATGATAACGTAAATATACAATTTTACCGTAAATGCAAGAAAAATTTACCCTAAACTAAAAACTTCGAACCCTTAATAACGAAACGTAAACGTAAAACCTATTCAAGTTAAATGTTCAAGTTAAAACCATTATATGATACTCAATGATAATATGAAATTTTTATATTCTCATCGATACTCATATGTGAAAATCAAAACGCGACTTATTCCCCGTCTATCGGTTAACATACGTTCGATGCTCGTCGTGATATAGAACTATACGAAGGTTGTTAAATATCGGATGGTATATTTCGGTACTAACAAGCATCGTGTAGTCTATGTGACGAGAAGATTCAATCGTATGATAACCGATAGATTTGTCCAGTGTGGACAAGTTAGGAATGTATAAAGCAAACACCTGCATTCACTTGTGTTTTCATTCGTTTCGAGTTATTTCATCGGTACTTTTCCGCCGATTCTCCGTGTACAAAGATATATTAGATGTTCATTTCAACGTTTTTTCACAGTATTGAAATGATTATCTATTCTATTACAGTGTACTCAGAGAACAGCGGGGAGGTGCTGCCTGATTGTAAAGAATTCTTGTTGTGTAAATCAATTCAAATGATCCCCGGCAACGGCGCCATTTGATTTATGATTTTTTTTGTTGTGTGTTTAAGAAAATGAATAAAATTCACAATCAAAGAATTATTTGACCGCAATCAACTACGGTGTCGGATGTAGATTGTTAGTGAGTGCGGATCGTCTACAGGGAAAGTGTAATCGTTCGTCTTTTGAATTAGATGAGTCGAAACTTTAAAGAAAACAAAACAAAACAATTCATGATTTATATTTGAAGTTCAAGAATTAGAAAATATAGATCTAATAACAAGAAAAAGATAGAATCAAGAATTGATAGTTTGATGATTTTTCCAACCAAATATCAAGAATCGAAATGAGGCTCGTAGGAATCGATCGGATCTATAGATGTGATGCAATCTTATGATGACGTATTCTCATCCTTCGATGGATTGATACTAGATCGATGATGATCGACGAGAATTAGGGATTTCTAGTGAAACTAGGGTTTCATCATTTATCCCTTGTTCATTCGTCGATATCATTCACATTCTAGCCTCTAGTAAATTCAAAAAACGATCGTAGATCCCTAATTTCGAGCGATCACAATCAAGAAAGTATCGCAACGAAACTAGGTCATCGGTTCTTGAACTTGCTAGGGTTTACAAAACCCGTAGGACTTAAGAATCGTTTTAAGATTTGTTACATCATCATTCTATTGATCGTCTCGACTCCTTGACGAGCGGAGTTTTACTCAAACATCACAACAAGAACTACAATTACAAATTGAGATCGAATCATGATGCAAGAATCTAAAGAAAACAAGATTAAAGAATTTCACCTTTTATTTATATCAACAATTTCATTACATTCGCTCAAGAACTACAAGAGGAAGAACTCGATCGTCGATTTGGCTTCGCTCGGCTCCGTGAGTCGCGGATCAGCTTGGATCACTTGCTCGATTGGAGATCGGCTCCGCTCCTAAAAGGTTGAAGGGGTTCTTGCTTGATTGGTACTCGGGATCTTGAATTTGATTGGAATTAGGGTTAGGGTTTCGCACAAGTCTTGTCACTAGACTTGTGGAAGAAGATGAAGAATTGAAGAAGACTAAAGATTATGGAAGATTTAATGAACAAAATCAACCTTTAGATCTAGGTTCCTATTTACAGCCATCAAAACCCTAGATCTAGGATTTGAATTTTAAGTTTCCCTCCAAAAGTTTGTTGAGGAGATTTGAATTTCCCTCCAAAAGTTTGTTGAGGAGAAGCTTCTAGATGTGATTAGTCAGGAGGGAGCTTCTAGAAATAGTTTGTTAGGAGCTTAATTAAGATTAGCCTTGCTTAATAATCTTTGCTGATCTGGTAGAATCTTCGAGAGAATTCTGGAATTTGAAGCATCTTAAATGAATGTGGGCCCTTCGAGAAGAATTTTGATGCAAATCTTAGGTGCTGACGTGGCAAAGCCGCCGCGGAACCGCGGCGCAAGCCGGCTCCTGCCGCGGTTCCGCGGCGCTTTGGTGGCTTCATGGCTTATGCTCTCTGGTACATATTTGGGATAATTCTTGGGCCTTTATAAAATATGTTGAATATTGTAACTCCTTCTGTATTGCTACCAGATCTGAAATCATTGAGTTGGCGTATTTTTGATCAGCTCTTTTGGCTTTGCTCCTGCAATTTCCTGCACAAATCTCGACACAAGTGTTGCGCAATACAGGGATGATGCGATGCCATGATAAACACACAATTTCCTCAGAAATGTCGGTTTTAGAGTCTAACACATGCAATCTGATATTTCAGGACTGTTTTGCTAATATGTGAAATATGAATACCGCACACTTCTAAATGGGTGCAAATGATAGGGAAATTGCCGGTTAAAAGATGCAGTATTTTCGACTGATCAAATTCCCCCAAACTTAATTTCGATCGTCTCGAGCGAACTGTTTTATTAAAAAGAGAAGGAGAAAATAAAGAAAGAGAAAAACTAACTAGCACACTTTCGTAGGCAACACGATTGCACTTAGCATGTGCAACAAGCCTTTAAACCTCTAGGTGTCCCTAGTAGGAGGAGTGTTGTCTCCTGAGGGTTTTCAGCGGATTGCACCCACAAAATCTAATAATAAAAGGAAGATCATGAATATTACATTTAAAGAAAAGAATTGTAAAAGAAAAGCCTTAAAAATTAGGATTTCCAACTAAGCTAGCTTTTCAGTTGTCATGAGCCCTATCTTAATAGTCATGAAAAGATGTCAGAAATCACGTCCTCCCTCAATAAAACATCGTCTTATTCTTCATTCCTATTTTTCTTCCAAACATCGATCATATCACCCTGCGTGTGTGTAAAGACATCCCTACACCCGGAGAATTCAATTCAAGCTATCATACTCTTGCCCATCAGCCTCAGTACTTTTTAATTAATGAATATTTAGATGTGCTCACACATTTTCATGCGACCGTTAATACTTCTTGAGGTACTAACCGACCGATTACTCCTGTGCTTGCTTACTTGGTGTATTTTCCTCGTCTTGCACCGCCTCAGGCATAGCAGTGACTCCCAGACCAGTTGGCCTTAGGGCACTAGGTGAAGAGGCACCCTCGCTATATATTTTTTATTTCCCTCGGTGATAACAAAACCAGTGTCCATTTTTCTCATCACTTTATATTTTCTTATTTATCATTTTTTTTATTTCCTTCATACTTTTGGCTTTAAGACAAGAGCATTTCAAGGTATCCTCTACTATCCCAGGCTTCAAGACGTGTGTAAGTGCGAATAGCAGGGTATCAACATTCAAAATGTTTGGCTTTCCAGAATAGAAACTATTTTTCAGACTTATTTTTATTCTCAGATTAGTGACTTCTTTCATCTTACTGACCCTTGGGACAACGGCTCATAACTACTTATTACTAGTTCGTATAAGAAAACTTCTAATTTTCTTGGTTTTCTTAAAATTTTCTAATCTCATGGATATAATTTTTCACTATCTAAACTTTTATTATCTTATTTATGTACAAAAAATGTTTTTATATTTTTGAATTTTTTTTAAATTTTTATAGGTTTTCAAAATAATGTTTTGTGCTTATGCAAAGTGATATGCAAATGATGCGAAAATAAGCACAAATCTCACCCAAAGTTGTTTTCAACAGTGTCCTTACTGTTGCCTTCTACTAAATCTCAAAAAAACCTGTAAGCTTGGGAGGAATTTATTAGTGGGGGCAAAATTTTTAAGTGATGATCCTCCCCCAAACTTATTTTTGGCTCAAAAAAAAATTTCTTTTCAAGAACCCGAAAAAATGCCTCCCCAAACTTGAGTTAAACAATATTAAGCTTTGAAAATCATAAGAGGGGGTCAAAAATCAGTGGTCGATGCCAAGCTTTGCAAAAACCGAATGTTAACACCAACCATTCAAAAATTTTATCAATGCAGTGCTCTGGTTGGTGGAAGAAGAAGTGGGGAAAGATTAAGTGGTGGAATAAAATGTGTGTGCGTCTCATTTTGGAGAGAGGATGCAGTGTATGTGATGGATTACTCGCATTTTTTTTACAGTTCAGAAGAAGGGGTGGAGGTTCAATTTCATTGATTGGGAGATGATTCATCTCAACACCCGTGTCATTCAAAAATGCGAGTTCATCTGCGAAGATCTCCTCAAAAGTTCCATTAATACCCCAATGAATAATGTCATCATAAAGTGCGGGGTGATCTTCAGACTCTAAAAGCAGTTCATAATCAGTGTTAATTGTTGACCCGGACATCTCGGTGGAAGAGTCCGTATGTGTATGATACATAGTTGGGTCAAACAATAACGTATAAAAAGAGTCTAGATCAGTATCAGGAGGATCATCAAATTCTCTGCTGTCGACATCCATTAAGTCGACAGAACAGACCTGAGCAGTAGGTTCGGAGGGTACACTTCCCAACTTGTAAATGTTCAGCTCTATTGCCCTATTCCCGAAAGATAGGGTCATAGAACCATTACGACAGTTGATGATAGCATTGGAAGTGGCCAAAAAGGGGCGACCTAAAATCACCGGAATTTGATTTCATGGGTTCGCTACAGGCTGTGTATCAATTACAATAAAATCCACAGGAAATACAAATTCCCCGATTTTTATTAACACATCCTCCAGTTCACCCCTAGGTTTGGTGATTGATCGGTCAGCCATCTGGAGAGTTATGCTCGAGGGCTTTAACACTCCGATACCTAGTTGCTCGTAAACCGAATATGGAAGCAAGTTAACACTAGCGCCAAGGTCTAGTAAAGCACGGTTAATGTGTTTTCCCCAATAAAAATGGAAATAGTAGGATATCCAGGATCCTTACGTTTCCTCGGTAATTGTTGGGGGAAAGCCGTGTCTACTGTCTTTTCCATGAAAATCTTCTTGGGCACTTGAGTCTTCCTCTTCCTAGTGCACAAGTTCTTAAGAGTTTTCGCATAGGACGGAACTTGTTGGATAGCATCTAGGAGAGGGATGTTGATGTTAACTTGCTTTAAAATGTCCATGATCTTCTCCATATGTGGACTCGGTGTGTTAGCCCTTAACCGATTAGGATAAGGTGCTTTAGCAATAAGTGCTGGGTCCATCATAGGAGAAGGAAGTGTGTGTGGAATCGATCCCAGAATAGAAGTGAGGATCGTCCGTGGAGGAGTAAAAGAGGTGGGCTGAAGTGGCGAGCCTAGAGGGAAATGGAGAATAGGCTCGGAAGAAGGCGGTGGGGTAGAAGAACTGGGGTTAGAATTAGAAGTAGAAGTGCAAGGAAAGGTCTCAGCCGGGGTGTTATTGATTGATTTATCTGTATCATCAAACTCTTCCCCAACGTGATTGTCAAGCACTCTTCCAGATCTCAACGTGAATGCATCCACATGATGTGAATAGCCAGGATTGGGTAAAGGTTAAGCTGGAAGTTTCCCTTTCTCTCTTGCACTCATTTCGGCTTTTAATCGTTCAATTTCTTCTTCCATCGATTTAATACTCTCGCTTTGGGACGCAGAGTTTTTCTCAATTCTATCGACATAAGACTTCATTTCAGCCGAAACTTGCATGATATTTGTTAAGACCAAATTCATGTATTGTGCAAATGAAGAGGATTCATCAGTCCCGGTCAACTGTAAAGAACTAGACGGTGCGGGTGTATTGACCGGATTTTGGAAATTTTGTGCTTGAAAGGGGTGCTGACTCAATTGAAGTGGTGGATGCTGTTGTGGTGGAGGGACCCTTTGGAAATTGTGTTGGTTTGGAACCGTGTTTTGAGTTTGTGATTGGTTCCAAGCAAAGTTAGGGTGATTCCTCCAACCCTGATTATATGTGGAAGAATAAGGATCGTTTCTAGGTCTTTGAAATGCGGCATTGGTATGCTCATGACCTTGAAACGGAGAATTTAGTGGACACTCTTCCGTCAAATGAGAAGGATCAGAACAGCATCCACATACAGTTTTGGAGAGTGACATTTGATTGAGGGTGGCGGCTAAAAATTTGTTTTCCATAGTCTCGAGTTTCCTGTGTATAGCTGAAATGTCAGCTCTAATTCCTATGGAAACATCATTGCCATCCCTAGACGATTGACTCACACCCTCCCACTGTAAAGATTTTTCAGCGAAATTTTCTAGAAAATTCTAGGCTTCCCCATCATCTTTGGTCATGAAATTGCCTTGACACATGGATTCAAGGGTCTGTCTTGTGTTAGGATTAATGCCCTCATAAATGATTCTGCACAGTTCCCATCTCGGGATTCCGTGATGAGGACATTGAACTAACATATCCTTAAAGCGTTCAAGACATTTTGAAAATGTTTCATTAGGAAGCTGGGTGAATTGATAGATTTCGCTATGGACTCGAGCTGTCTTTTGGTATGGGTAGAATTTCTTAAGGAATGCTTTAACGAATTCATCCCAATTTGAAATGGAATGTGCGGTAGTGTTATATAGCCACTTCTCGGCTAAATCGCACAAGGTAAATGGGAGAAGACGAAGACGTAAAGCATCCACAGAAAGCTGTGAGGTACCCATCATTGCGCATACATTTTCAAATTTGGTGATAAATGCGTATGCGTCCTCAGTCTCGATACCGTGAAATTTTGGTAGAAGGTTGATGTATTGGGGTTTAATCTGAAAATTGTCCCCGTTGGCTGGTGGAATGGAAAGACAGGTGGAAAGTGGACCTCGTGTAGGATAGCATCTCTCCTGGAGAGAGATGCGAGGTGGATTCTGCGCACCAACGGACGGCGGCAGAGTAGTGGAAAAGAAATTCGATGGAGGTGGATCCATCGATGTGGGTGTGGTGGTGGGTAAAAGAAAGGTAAATGGAGAAATACCGACTTTGGAGTCGGTCGAGGGGACACGGACAAGTCGGGCACTAGAATCCCGTGTCCAGCCTATCTTGCACTAAAAGGGGTTAGTACAAGTAGCAGCGTGGATTTATAATTAGGGGAAATGATATGAATGCGGTGTTTGTTTTGAAAATTGGATGGATTTTTGAAAATATGATGCAACACAACAAATGCAACACACAAAACCCTAATTCTAGTGGTCACCTAGGTCAAGCTCTAGACCGCTCCTAACTGCCAAAAGACAAGTCGCGGGATAAAATCCTCCACTGCCTCTTTGTCCCCCTGTGGCCAGGTAAGTGCCAGGTAAGTGGGAAGGTACTCCACTACGTAAGTAGTGGGCCTAATTAATAACCACTAGCCTTCGACACACTTGCCTTAGACACCACAAGAAAACGCGGATAAGCAATGAATTACCCACGGCCTTCTCATGTCCTAAGTGAGCGCGACGGTCCTTAGAGTCATCTCTAGATATTTTTTAATTAATGAGGGTAAATGCGGATGCAAATTTTGCGATTTTCGGGGCTTAGGAAGGGTAATGAACTCCCCACCTAATCTGGATTTGGTCTTTGCCCCTTAATGTCCGTATTAATATGCAACAACCACAAGAATCAAAACAAGCACAATTTAATTTTTGCAATTTGCGCGCTGCGATTTATTTGCAAAGAAGCCTGCAGAAATTTATTAGTTGGAGCAGAGAAAGGAGGAGATAAGAAAGTTAGAAGATACCTGAGAAATTTTGGTGGAATGATGACGTCAGCACGCGGCGGATCCGCCGCAAATGAGCGCTAATGCCGCAGAATCGCGGTCCCTTGAAGTGATCACTGCACTGAAATTTTTGGTACTGTTCCTAATTGTCTCCTGAGCTCTCTGGAATATTCAGAATTTTTTTTCCACAGCTCCACAAATTCCAGAATTCCTCGCAATCAAATCACAACAACACGTATTAGTGTTTGCGTGAATTTTGATCTAAAAATTGTAATGCAATAAACTTTTCAACTCAAATTTCAAAATACGAACAATTAGCGCACTATCCCCGGCAACGGCGCCATTTGATTGTAAAGAATTCTTGTTGTGTAAATCAATTCAAATGATCCCCGGCAACGGTGCCATTTGATTTATGATTTTTTGTTGTTGTGTGTTTAAGAAAATGAATAAAATTCACAATCAAAGAATTATTTGACCGCAATCAACTACGGTGTCGGATGTAGATTGTTAGTGAGTGCGGATCGTCCACAGGGAAAGTGTAATCGTTCGTCTTTTGAATTAGATGAGTCGAAACTTTAAAGAAAAGAAAACAAAACAATTCATGATTTATATTTGAAGTTCAAGAATTAGAAAATATAGATCTAATAACAAGAAAAAGATAGAATCAAGAATTGATAGTTTGATGATTTTTCCAACCAAATATCAAGAATCGAAATGAGGCTCGTAGGAATCGATCGGATCTATAGATGTGATGCAATCTTATGATGACGTATTCTCATCCTTCGATGGATTGATACTAGATCGATGATGATCGACGAGAATTAGGGATTTCTAGTGAAACTAGGGTTTCATCATTTATCCCTTGTTCATTCGTCGATATCATTCACATTCCAGCCTCTAGTAAATTCAAGAAACGATCGTAGATCCCTAATTTCGAGCGATCACAATCAAGAAGGTATCGCAACGAAACTAGGTCATCGGTTCTTGAACTTTCTAGGGTTTACAAAACCCGTAGGACTTAAGAATCGTTTTAAGATTTGGTACATCATCATTCTATTGATCTTCTAGACTCCTTGACGAGCGGAGTTTTACTCAAGCATCACAACAAGAACTAAAATTACAAATTGAGATCGAATCATGATGCAAGAATCTAAAGAAAACAAGATTAAAGAATTTCACCTTTTATTTATATCAACAATTTCATTACATTCGCTCAAGAACTACAAGAGGAAGAACTCGATCGTCGATTTGGCTTCGCTCGGCTCCGTGAGTTGCGGATCAGCTTGGATCACTTGCTCGATTGGAGATCGGCTCCGCTCCTAAAAGGTTGAAGGGCTTCTTGCTTGATTGGTACTCGGGATCTTGAATTTGATTGGAATTAGGGTTAGGGTTTCGCACAAGTCTTGTCACTAAACTTGTGGAAGAAGATGAAGAATTGAAGAAGACTAAAGATTATGGAAGATTTAATGAACAAAATCAACCCTTAGATCTAGGTTCCTATTTACAGCCATCAAAACCCTAGATCTAGGATTTGAATTTTAAGTTTCCCTCCAAAAGTTTGTTGAGGAGATTTGAATTTCCCTCCAAAAGTTTGTTGAGGAGAAACTTCTAGATGTGATTAGTTAGGAGGGAGCTTCTAGAAATAGTTTGTTAGGAGCTTAATTAAGATTAGCCTTGCTTAATAATCTTTGCTGATCTGGTAGAATCTTCGAGAGAATTCTGGAATTTGAAGCATCTTAAATGAATGTGGGCCCTTCGAGAAGAATTTTGATGCAAATCTTAGGTGCTGACGTGGCAAAGCCGCCGCGGAACCGCGGCGCAAGCCGGCTCCTGCCGCGATTCCGCGGCGCTTTAGTGGCTTCATGGCTTATGCTCTCTGGTACATATTTGGGATAATACTTGGGCCTTTATAAAATATGTTGAATATTATAAATCCTTCTGTATTGCTACCAGATCTGAAATCATTGAGTTGGCGTATTTTTGATCAGCTCTTTTGGCTTTGCTCCTGCAATTTCCTGCACAAATCTCGACACAAGTGTTGCGCAATACAGGGATGATGCGATGCCATGATAAACACACAATTTCCTCAGAAATGTCGGTTTTAGAGTCTAACACATGCAATCTGATATTTCAGGACTGTTTTGCTAATATGTGAAATATGAATACCGCACACTTCTAAATGGGTGCAAATGATAGGGAAATTGCCGGTTAAAAGATGCAGTATTTTTGACTGATCACTGCCTAAATTTACTCGAAACGGATGAAAGCACAAGCGAATGGGTGTCTGCTTTATACATTCTTAATGGGATAGAAGCTTTACCCCCGACAGCCGAAACATACACATACAACACGAATACACAACAAACGCACACACAAAGTACATACACACTAACAACGCTACACTTAAGCGAAATCATAAATTGAAACACACATACACAGAATACAACTCATACTTGGGTATCTTCAAATCTAAATTTGTTTATCGATAATTTATTCTTTTCAATGACAAACTTGCCGCTACGGATTTTCTTCTTTGTCAGTAACCATCCTGTTCTTAGATTTCTCAATATAGTCACCATAACCTATAATTTATATGTTATACAGTCTAACATGGCCCATGAGTACATCAGAGTTAAGGACATGATATACATGAAATGACAACAACGCATGCAATCTAAATTTGTCGCAGGAGTTGCTGCTTTCATTTGATTTGCACGCGCACATAATAAAATCGTGTTAGAGAAGATTATCTGCCCGTGCGATAGATGCGGGAATAAGTTTTGGCAGAAGGTAGAAATCGTAGAGCTTCACACCGTTAAACATGGTTTTACTAGACTTTATACAACTTGGCTATATCACAGAGAAGGACAAGAAGAAGACGGTAATGCGGCAGAAGAAGACGGTAATGCGGCAGAAGAAGAACACGATAACTTCTTTCCAGGAGAAGAAATGGAGGATATGGTAGAGGCTGCCCTAGGTGATATTATTCCTACCGAAGATGACATTCCTTCCGGCCAAGGACCGCGTGCGGATAAGTATGAAAAGTTCATGAATGATACTAGAAGACCAATTTATGAGAATGCAAAGTATTCCACCTTATCATGGTTCGTCCAAATTTTCCAGATTAAGTGCCTAAATGGATGGAGCAACATGTCATTCACGATATTTCTGAAGTTCCTGAAAGATTCTATGCCCCCGGGAAATAACGTGCCCGACAGCTGGTATGAAGCCCAGAAGATGATGTCCGATTTAGGTCTGAAGTGTGAGAAGATTCATGTATGTCCTAAAGATTGCGTGTTGTATCGGAAAGAGAATTCAGATTTGAAACAGTATCCAACATACGGAGAGGCCAGGTATAAACCGAAAGAATCTGATAAGAAGCCCAATATACCTGTCAAGATAGCACGATAATTTCTCATAACACAGAGGCTGCAGAGGCTATTCAGGTGCAAGAAAACAGCCGAGGCAATGATTTGGCATCACCGTGCTACTCCAAGTGAAGATGGAAAAATGAGTCATCCAAGATATTCACCGGTATGGAAGGATTTCGATAGGAGGCATGAAATATTCAGGAGTGATCCTCGTAATGTCAGGATCGGACTCGCTAGTGATGGCTTCTGCCCATGCAATTATATGGCTGGAAGCCATAGCACATGGCCCGTTGTAATGATAGTTTATAATCTGTCTCCTTGGTTAGCTATGGATCAATCTTACTTTATGATGGCTCTTCTTATTGACGGACCAAACTCACCGGGAAACAATATCGACGTCTATCTCCGACCTCTGATCGATGAGTTGAAATCTTTATTCATTGATGGTGTAGAGACTTACGATGCAAACATAGATATAACTTCACACTGTGTGCGACTTTAATGTGGACAATTAATGACTTTTCTGCGTATGGAATGCTATCAGGTTGGTCCGTACATGGTCACAAAGCATGCCCTTATTGCCATCAAAATACAACATCGAAATGGTTGAATTTTAGCAGGAAGCTTTGATATTGCGGTCATCGGCGTTTCCTGCCACTAGACCATCACTACAGGTTAGACGCTGCTCACTTTAATGATCATCAAGAGCTTCTTGGGCCTCCAGCCTTATTGTCCGGAGATGACGTGACTGCTTGTTCACATCATAATATTGTATTATTATATTCCCCAGTCCTAGTTATTTTATAAATAAACAGGTGCTTTTGACCCATGTCTGCTACTTAGTTGCAGGTTACAGGTTCTTGGACAAAAACAGTGAAAACAATGAAAAGAAAATACAAAAGTGAGACTTCGACCAACAAACAAAGAATCTTGATAAAGCCTACATGAAGATCAGTTCATAAAGTACAAGGCAGCGCAAGATTCAAGACTTCGTCACGAAGCAACGGTAAAAGTCCACTACAATTACTCACTGTGAAGATCTCGAAAAGAACAAAAAGATATTCTAAAGAAAAACCTGAAGAAACAAGTACCAAAATACAGCAGAGGAAACCCCCAGAAAAATGAAGCATTGATCTCCCAACTTGGCCGCGGAACCGCGGCCATAGAAGACCTGCGTCGGTGGAAATTTGTTACAGGGAGTCGGTGCGTTGACTAGGTCTTTTTCTTAGAGGGTATTTTTGTATTAGCAGACATGCGGTGATTGTAAACCTAGGGTTTTCTATGTCCTATAAATAGAAACCCAAATACCTCTTTTGAGGTATGCCTCTTTTCATTAATAAAATTCAGAATTCTTTTGGAGGGTATCGATGCCTCTTTTCATTTCATCTATTCAGATCTGACAAGTCTTGTGTAAATGTTTGGAGAGAGCCATCAAGTAAGTAGTTTTATTTAATTGCCTTAGTATAGATATTTAATTCCTTGCCCTAGATAGATAGATAACATGTTCTTAAATTCCCTAATGAGCGAGTAGTCTCCTCGGTTGTTAGGGTTAGCTTTGGGGAAGACTTTTGAGAAATGAAGATTTCTCATCTCTTTTTTGCCCATCACATATAATCAATAGGACTCCATGCATACATGCACACACCGCTCCCTACGGCACCCTATCCCTCGAGGTAGCGGTGATACCGTAGTATAAAGGCCCGGTTGAGCGTGTTTTTCATGGAGGTTAGGGTAAGGATTGATAAAGGAAGGAAAAGAACCTAGAGGAAGAAACATCTTCCCGAATGGTTCTAATCCACTTTATTAATAATTAGCATAACTCCTCATAGATCTTAATTTGGGTATAAGCGGTGAGATTTATTTACATTTCCAAACCTACCCTAAACCTAACCCTAGCAAGATTTAGATCTAGATAGATTTAGTTTTTAGATTTAATCAATAAGATCCGACACCCATCGGAATTAACTCGTAAGAGCGATTAGGAAATTCACAAAATCCCTGTGGACCGACCCGTACTCACCGACTAGCTACCAAGCGACGCCGTTCTTGATTGCGGTTATATAAATTTTTTGATTCATCTTTTAAAAGCGCATAAGCTAATTAAAATATCTTCAATCAAATGGCACCGTTGCCGGGGATGGCGTGCTATTTCCTTTTTGCAATTTTGGGTTAATCTAAAAATTGAAAAATCATAAAAACTGAAAAATTAAAAAAATATAAAAATTTATCATTTTGTTATTTTGTGAAGGGTATTTTAGTTTGAATTTTGCAGCATCTACAACCGAGTTCGGATCTGGAAATTTACAGAGATAAAAACAGAAAACCGAAGATCTGAACAGCAGAGAATTTCAACAACAGAATAACAAAAAAAATCTCGGGACCTGTACCAGCCACGTGACCGCGGAACCGCGGCGAGAAGCGCATTTTGGCGGCGGAACCGCGGCGGCCTAGAGTAAAAAAAAATGCAGTGAAACCGCGGCAATAGCGCCTTCTGACCGCGGAACCGCGGCGATCAAGTGACCCGGTAGCAAAAAAAATAAAAAATCCCGGAAAGTCTTCTGATCTCCTCCTCTGCAAATCTCTGATATCTCTTCTGAAAAATCTCCTACAGGATTCTTTGCGTTTAAAAAATCTTTCCCCTTCCAATAATTGATCTTGTGCAGGATTCTTTGCGCCGCACTTAAAATAAAAATTTGATTGCAAGTGGTTGTTGTTGTTTTGCATATATTTAATCTGACTTTAAGGGGCTTGAGACCAATCCAGATTGGGTGAGGATTTCATCACCCTTCTCAGAACCCCAGAAACCACATAAGGCATATGCATTGACCAATATTTAATTAAAAAATACTAGACTCAGCCCTAAGGACGTCGCGCTCAATAGGACAGAGGACTAGTTGTAGGCATCGGCCGTTGATCCTAACTTGACTTTGCGGTGTCTAGGCAAGTGTGTCTAAGGCGAGTGGTTACTTAATTAGGGCCACTACTTGTAGTGGAGAGCCTCCCACTCACCTGGCACTTACCTAGCCGCAATTGGCGGTGAAGAGGCGGTTTGAGGTCCTATTTCTAGCCCTTTGGAACAGTTAGGAGCTGTCTAGCTGACCTAGGTGATCCTAGATCTAGGCCTGATTGTGCATTTGTGGTTGATTGAAAGTGTGTTTAAGCCCTTTATCGAAAATCTTTTTTTGCAAAAAGTTCCAAATAAAAAAAAGAGAATTTTTTTTAAAAAAAAAGACTTGCAAATTTTGTCGCTAAGAACTCCTTGCACCACCCACATTCTTTTTCTTCTCTTTCTTACATCATGGTTACCCCACCTCACAAATCTCTTGCCGAACTTTGGTACCCTGAACCAAACTTTGCTTCTTACGCGAATTGTTTCGGTCGATTTAAGGACGACCCCTCTATGCCCAAAATTTCTTTGAAAGATCGAATAGAAACGTCTAGGAGAAACAGTTCGACTTTTCAATCCACTTTGTATCAACCATTTCAACCTTCACCACCTTCTTACGTTGATACTCCTTTTTCGAGTTCTGTTGTAACTCCTAAACCCATATCTATAGCTGAACATATTGAGCAATCTCATAACCGATCTTTCACTCCTCTCCACACATCCACTTCTAGGGATCAACAAGTCCATTCACCTTTTTATCTAAATGTTGATCCTACTCCTGTTCAACCATCCAATTCCTATCAGTCCTACCCAACTTTCACACCTTCCCTCGACGCTGTTTCGACACAACCATTCGGGAGTTTCACGTATCCAAATAATTTTGAATTTTTTACCGAAACCCCTTCACAACCCATGTCTAGTCTAGAACAGTCGTTGGAGGCTTATATGGTAGCGACAAACCAAATGATTAGGAATGTGGATGCGTCTATTTCTGCCCTTATCCACCCTAATGAACCGGTAGCTAGTTTCCAACTAGCTCCAAATTTTCTAATGTATGATGGGGCGGTTGGACAGGGTGACAATTTGAGAGGAGAGAGTAAGTTCTACACCTTTCCAAATCAAACCTACCAATACCCAATTGAATCCAACAACTCCAGTTTTCAAACATGTGTCCAAAATGATGAGTTGTGTGACTTTGTAGTGCTTGATTTGCCAGATTGTGAAGAATCCGTTTCGAGTGAAACCACACCTAATCCTTTTGAACTTTACACCTCCAATCTAGAACCTGAATTGATAAATATCCATGCTTTTGATGAGGTGTCTGAAAAAATTGATTTTCACTTGATTGAGGATATAGACGCCGGGAATATTTTGGATGATGAACCCGTAAATTTGACTGAAATTTTATCTCCAATTCATCATCCCGAGTCATTAAATGTTTCTCCCGAACTTTATATGCGTCTTGATTTTGATGATAATTGCATGGATGAGTTAAATTTTGAGGAGAATTATGAGGATAGTATTGAGGATGAATCATTTTTGTTTGATGTGTCGGATTTTCCAATTCATCCTCGTTAACCTTTAACTGTTATACTTCCTAAATCAAACCCCCTCCTTTCCATCGTTCCGACCACGCAAAAGATCATGCTTGAAGACTGTGAGCTTGAAAAATTTCTCTTTGAATCTGACACAGTTCTCACAGAGGATAATGATTACGAGTGTTTCACTTTTTCGAACGATGTTGAAAACTCACCTCCCGAGTTTGTGTCCTTTACATTTTCAGATGAGTTAGTTGAACCATCAGACTCGGTTGCTTACGGTCATTTCGAACCATTGATGGAATCCTTCAAGTTCGAGACAGATTACTTAGGTGAGATTGAGACTATCCCTAAATCACTCACTTTCGTCCTTCCTATCGTTTCGACCACGCAAGACTCCGTCGCGTTTCCATTTTCAATGGAGGGTTTACCAAGTTCGACGTACCCATGTTTTCTTGCGAATCTTGAGGGATTTGACCCCATTTCTCGAAGGGTTGATAGATTAGCACAATCGCTTTTAACATATCGGTCATCACAAATTGCGCTAATTTATTCACTCGATTTACGCTCTCAAGTTCGTACTACACTTCTTTCTCTTTTCCGCCATTCTTCTCCTCCACCGAGACTGTATACCATTTCTATCTCCACACGGTCTCGTGTGCTTCTCATTTCTTTTCTTTCCACCCCATTCTTTCACCAACTCTACCATTACCACGATAAGATTTTTGAATGGTTGGTGATAACTTTTGGCCTGTGTAAGGCCTTGTTTAGTTTAGGAGGAACCTTGTTTTATATTATTTTGCTTTTTCTTTTAACAATAACAAAAAAAATTATAAATAAATAAACAGGGGAGCGCCGACATTTTAACCCTCTTGGTGTGGCATGACAGTGAGGACACTGTCAAGGTTAAGTTTGGGGGTATGTTCGGTAAGCCTTCTTCCTTCGCATTCATATGTAAATTTTTTTGCATTTGCATACTTATTTTAAAACCCATAAAAAATTAAAAAATTAAAAAATTATAAAAATTAAAGTATTCAATTTTGGCCATAATTGACTTGAGTTTGACAAATAGGTTAACTAGCTAGGAATAACTAGATCTAAACTTAGTAAATTAAAAACCCTAAAAATAACCTTTCTTAAAGTTTAACAGTAGAAAGTATATGTTTTTATAGTTTATCCAGAAATAGGCAAATTTTGAGTTCACTTCTTGGGCTAAGTTAAAACAAGGGAAAATTATTGATATTTTTATTAAAATATAAGTTTGAAAAATAATTCCTAGCTTAAGTCTAGATTCTGAAAATGTATATCCTGCAAATTGCACAAACACGAATCTTGAAACTTGGAATAGTAGAAGAAACCTTAAAATGCTCTTGTCTAAAGTCTTTAGTACGAAGAAAAATAAAATAAAAATACAAGTGTGAATAAAGAGATAATAAAAAAATGAACACTGGTTTTTGTGATTACTTAAGGCTGCATTAATAGAAAAAATATTTAGTGAGGGTGCTTCATCACCTAGTGCCTTAGACCAACTGGTTTGGGAGTCACTGCTAAAGCCTTAGGTGTTACAAGACTAGGAATTACGCTTTATTGTGCATACACATTTTGTAATCGGTTGTTGGTACCTCAAGAAGTATTAACGATCTCATGAAGGATGAGTGAGCGAAATTCATCTAAAAATTCACCAATTAAGAAGTGCTTTGGACAACGGACAAGAGTATAATTGCTTGATTTGAAATTCCAAGTGTATGGGTGATTTATACACACACGTAGGGGTATGTGATTGGGGTTTAGATGAGAGATATGAATGAAGAATTGGACTTATATCTTTAATAGAGATGATAAAAATTCCTAAGTTGAGATGGAACTCTAGAAGGAAAACTTAAGAGATGCCAAAAGCTAAGTAAATTCATAAGAATATATATAATTTTAAGTTAAATGATAAGGAAGCATGAAGAATATGGGTGGATAATTTATGAGTCGAAGATAATAAAGTTCTTGTTAGAAAACCTAATTGGAGAATAAAATTCAATGGGCCTAATTGATAGGATTTTGTGGGTACTATCCGCTGAAAACCCTCAGGAGACAACACTCCTCCTACTAGGGACACTTAGAGGTTTAACGGCTTGTTGCACGAGCTCAGTGCAATCGCGATTCCCTGCGAAAGTGAGGTTAGGATTTTGTTGAGAATAAAAACTAGGTTTGCTCGAGGACGAGCAAAAGATAAGTTTGAGGGTATTTGTTCACATCATAATATTGCATTATTATATTCCCCAGTCCCAGTTATTTTACAAATAAACAAGTGCTTTTGACCCATGTCTGCTACTTAATTGCAGGTTACAGGTTCTTGGACAAAAACAGTGAAAACAATGAAATGACAATGCAAAAGTGAGACTTCGACCAACAAACAGAAAATCTTGATAAAGCCTACACGAAGAACAGTTCACAAAGTATAAGGCAGCGCAAGATTCAAGACTTCGTCACGAAGCAACGGTAAAAGTCCACTACAATTACTCACTGTGAAGATCTGGAAGAGAACAAAAAGATATTCTGAAGAAAAACCTGAAGAAACAAGTACCAAAATACAGCAGAGGAAACCCCCAGAAAAATGAAGCATTGATCTCCCAACTTGGCCGCGGAACCGCGGCCATAGAAGACCCGCGTCGGTGGAAATTTGTTACAGGGAGTCGGTGCGTTGACTAGGTCTTTTTCTTAGAGGGTATTTTTGTAATAGCAGACATGCGGTGATTGTAAACCTAGGGTTTTCTATGTCCTATAAATAGAAACCCAAATACCTCTTTTGAGGTATGCCTCTTTTCATTAATAAAATTCAGAATTCTTTTGGAGAGCATCGATGCCTCTTTTCATTTCATCTATTCAGATCTGACAAGTCTTGTGTAAATGTTTGGAGAGAGCCATCAAGTAAGTAGTTTTATTTAATTGCCTTAGTATAGATATTTAATTCCTTGCCCTAGATAGATAGATAGCATGTTCTTAAATTCCCTAATGAACGAGTAGTCTCCTCGGTTGTTAGGGTTAGCTTTGGGGAAGGCTTTTGAGAAATGAAGATCTCTCATCCCTTTTTTGCCCATCACATATAATCAATAGGACTCCATGCATACATGTACACACCGCTCCCTACGGCACCCTATCCCTCGAGGTAGCGGTGATACCATAGTATAAAGGCCCGGTTGAGTGTGTTTTTCATGGAGGTTAGGGTAAGGATTGATAAAGGAAGGACAAGAACCTAGAGGAAGAAACATCTTCCCGAATGGTTCTAATCCACTTTATTAATAATTACCATAACTCCTCATAGATCTTAATTTGGGTATAGAAAACGGTGAGATTTATTTACATTTCCAAACCTATCCTAAACCTAACCCTAGCAAGATTTAGATCTAGATAGATTTAGTTTTTAGATTTAGTCAATAAGATGCGACACCCATCGGAATTAACTCGTAAGAGCGATTAGGAAATTCACAAAATCCCCGTGGATCGACCCGTACTCACTGGCTAGCTACCAAGAGACGCCGTTCTTGATTGCGGTTATATAAATTCTTTGATTCATCTTTTAAAAGCGCATAAGCTAATTAAAATCTCTTCAATCACTGCTCAGTGGGATGATTACAATAATGTGACCTTCGGGATAGATCCGACAAAACAGGTCAAACCACCATACTGGAACAAGTTAAGCATTTTCTACGAGCTTCCGTACTGGTCAACAAATTTAGTGCGTCATTGTCTGGACGTCATGCACATAAAGAAGGGAGTATCCGAGCACGTACTCAACTTGTTTATTTATAAAAACGGAAAATCGAAAGACAATCTCTATACTCGGATGGATTTTCAGGACTAGGAAATTAGAAGTGAATTGTATCCTAAAGCGATAGCGGGTAAACCAAGTAAGTTTGTACTTCCCAATGCCGTGTATCATATGTCACAACCGGAGAAGAAAAGATTCCTGCAGGTGTTGTATGATTAAAAAGTTCCCACAGGTTTCTCAGGATCATTTAGCAAGAATATAAAAATTGTGAAAGGTAATATCGATAGGCTGAAAAGACATGATCACCATGTTATTATGGAGCACCTTCTCCCATTAGCCCTCAGGACTTCCCTTCCCGAATCGGTTGGTCTAGTAATCAATGATCTTTGTTGCTTTTTTAGAGAATTGTGCGCTAAAATCCTGAATGTTGTGACGCTGGAGAATCTAGAAAATTCCATTTCATTGATATTTTGCAAGCTTGAGCGTATTTTCCCACCATCATTTTTCGATATCATAATAAACCTGATGGTTCATCTTGCAACCGAGGTTATGTTAGCCGGACCGGTACAATAACGATGGATGTATCCCGTTGAAATGTATGTAGCATTTTTTGTTTCACGCAATTTGTAAAATTATTGTTTTCCTATATGCCCGTATTTATTTATTTAACATATTTTTCTTTAGGTACCTCTACACTCTAAAAAAGTATATATGCAATAGAAATTTACCAGAGGGTTCAATCATGCAAGGTTATCTTCTAGATGAAGTAACCACATTTTGTTCCCGCTATCTGGACGAGAACATTGAGACGAAGTTTAACCGGCCTCGGAGAATTCAGGACGGGCCATATGGTCAAGCGTCCTATAAGAGAGTAGACACTCTTTTATATCAATATCGATGGATATAAACCGATATATCAATCAGGATATATCAATCAGGATAAACCGATATATCCTGTTGATAAAGATAGTGTCTACTCTCTTATATGACGCTTTACCATATGACCCGTCCTGAATTCTTCGAAGTCGGTTAAGCTTCGTCTCAATATTCTCGTTCAGATAGCGGGAACAAAATATGGTTATTTCATCTAGAAGATAACCTTGCATGATAGAACCCTCTGGTCGATTTCTATTGTGTATATACTTTTTTAGAGTGTAGAGGTACCTAAAGAAAAATATGTTAAATAAATAAATATGGGCATATAGGACAACAATAATTTTACAAATTGCGTGAAACGAAAAATTCCACGTACCTTTTGATGGGATACATTCATCGATATTGTACCGGTCCGGTTAACATAGTCTCGGTTGCAAGATAAACCGTCAGGTGTATTATGATATCGAAGAGTGACGGTGGGAAAATACGCTCAAGCTTGCAAAGTATCAATGAAATAGAATTTTCTAGATTCTCCAGCATCACAATATCCAGGGTTTTAGCGCACAATTCTCTAAAAAAGTAACAAAAATCATTGATTATTAGACCAACCGATTCGGGAAGTGAAGTCCCGAGGGCTAATGGGAGAAGGTGCTTCATAATAAGATGGCGAACATGAATTTTCAGCCTATCGATCTTGCCTTTCACAATTTTTATATTCTTACTGATATATGATACGCGGCATTGGGAAGTACAAACTTTCCTGGTTTATTCACTATCGGTTTTGGGTGCAATTTACTTCTAATTTCCCAGTCCTGAAGATCTATCCGAGCACGGAGCTTGTCTTTCGATTTTCCGTCTTTACAAAAAAAACAATTTGAGTACGTACTCGGATATTCCCTTCTCTATTGTAGGGTGTTTTTCGTCACCCTATTGAGATAGGAATACGCGCGCGCTTGTCAGGCGCATTACAGATTCCCCTTGCCTAAGGTAGGCTGGGGTTTATTGATTGTGGGGATCCGAATCTCCGGCAGTCATGGACTAAACTGCCGTTAATTACCCCCGCCTTTGGAGTGAGAGAATCTCCGATTGACGGGTCAGACTGGTCATGCGAACTCAATGTGCAGTGTACGCATGTTGTGTTTTGGAGGGGTTTTGGATATATCGGGGGCCCCGCAGGGTTTTACAAGGGGTCGTGGAGCATGTGTGTGTATATAAAAAAGGGGGGAAGCGTCTTAAAGACACGTACGTAGCACTGGGCGCATGGTGCCCGGGGTCACATGCGCGCACGTAACCACGTAACCATTGTGCGCCTTAGCACCCGGGGTCGTGTGTGTGCACGTGACTGATGGGCGCCTTGGCGCCTGGGGTCACGTGTCGCACACATGACCGATGGGCGCCTTGGCGCCTGGGGTCATGTGGCACACGTGACCGATGGGCGCCTTGGCGTCCCGGGGTCACGTGGGCACACGTGACCTATGGACGCCTTGGCGTCTGGGGGTCACGTGGCGCACATGTGACCATTGGGCGCCTTAGCACCCCGGGATCACGTAGCGCACACGTGACCGCGGGAAACACCCGGGGGAAGGGGCCTAGCCCCTAGGTTGGGGAGTTGAACTTCCAAGGTGATTTTTGGAGTTGAACTCCTAACAGAAACTAATTTATGGAGTTAAACTCCAACAGATCTAGAATGGAGTTAAACTCCTAGCAATGTTTGGCTCTTCTTTTGAGCCTTGGATCTGTCCAAAGTTGGAATTTTGGAGATGGGTCTCCTTCCTTCTCTTGATCGGCGGGATCTTGGAGAAAAAGGGGTGAGACTTAAAAGTCTCCCCTTTTCGAGATCTGATTGGAAATCCGAGCTCCCCTTCGTGGGTTCTGTAGTGAAAAACTATTTATTTTTGAGAATGGAAGAGTTAAACTCTTAATTTAATTCCAAAAAGAGGAAGAGGTTTTAGACCCTTGAGAAAGGGGAAAGAGGCACAAACCCTAGTTTTTTAGAGAATGAAAAGTTGTCTATTTTATTCATCATCATGTTGCCTTATATAGGCTTACATATTTACATATATCCCCATGGGCTTTACAAAACTTTGGTTTTATGCCCATTCATGCATAAAAAATTACATAAAAATTATTTATTACATGATTTCATTTTGGCATGGGGGGCTGGCCGTGGGCTCGACTTGGGCATGAGCCCGCTTGATCTGGGCTTGGGCCCACCTGGCTTGGGGTTGACCTTGACTTTGACTTGGTCAACCGGGGTGCAAATTTTGACCCCAACAAAGTGCCCCCCATCAATAAATGCACACCGCACATTTGAGTTGTGTGTATGAAATTGATGGATTTTGAAGCTGGACTTCGAGGTGGAACATCATTCCGGGGGAGGAGCATCCCTCGAGGAGCGTGATTCCTGGGGATCGGAGCATCATTCCGATTAGCGGAGCATAATTCCAGAGTCGGAGTATCATTCCGAAGAGTCGAAGCATCATTCCGAAGAGCGGAACATGATTCCAGGGATCGGAGCATCATTCCGAAGAGTCGGAGCATAATTCCGAGGGTTGAAGCATAATTACGGGATCGGAGCATCATTCCGAAGAGCGGAGCATGATTCCAGGGATCGGAGTATCATTCCGAAGAGTCGGAGTATAATTCCGAGGGTTGGAGCATAATTTCAGGATCGGAGCATCATTCCGAAGAGCGGAGCATGATTCCAGGGATCGAAGTATCATTCCGAAAAGTGGAGCATGATTCCAGAGATCGGAGCATCATTTCGAAGAGTCGGAGCATAATTCCGAGGATCGGAGCATCATTCCGAAGAGCAGAGGCATGGTTCCAAAGGGATCGGAGCATCATTCCGAAGAGCAGAGTATAATTCCAAGGGGTCGGAGCATGATTCCGATGGGCGGAAGACATTCTGACCGAAGCATAATTTCGATGCGGAGGTTGATTCCCGGGGGAAGCATAATTCCGACAGGGAAAGCAGGTACTCCGAGGCGAAGCATGATTTTGACACGGGGTACATTCTGAGACAAAGCATGATTCCGACGCAGAGCTTGCTGGTTAACTTGATTCCGAGGCGGAGCTTAATTCCGACGAGGAGGTCGCTGGTTGATTCCGAGTCGAAGCATAATTCCGACAGGGAAGGCAGATACACCGAGGCGAAGCTTGATTTCGACACGGGGTACACTCTGAGACGAAGCATGATTCCGACGCAGAGCTTGTTGGTCGACTTGATTCCGAGGTGGAGCTTAATTCCGACGAGGAGGTCACTGGTTGATTCCGAGCCGATACATAATTCCGACAGGGAAGGCAGATACACCGAGGCGAAGCTTGATTTTGACGCGGGGTACACTCTGAGACGAAGCATGATTCCGACGTAGAGGTTGTTGGCCAACTTGATTCCGAGGCGGAGCTTAATTTCGACTAGGAGGTCGCTGGTTGATTCCAAGCCGAAGCATAATTCCGACACGGAAGGCAGGCGAAGCTTGATTTCAACGCGGGGTACATTCTAAGACGAAGCATGATTCCGAAGCAGAGCTTATTGGTCGACTTGATTCCGAGGTGGAGCTTAATTCCGATGAGGAGGTCGCTGGTTGATTCCAAGCCGAAGCATAATTCCGACAGGGAAGGCAGATATACCGAGGCGAAGCTTGATTTCGACGCGGGGTACACTCTGAGACGAAGCATGATTCCGGCGCAGAGCTTGTTGATTTGATTTGATTTGGGTTGACATCAACATCGCTACACTGGAATATGGTACCAGAAGCGAATTATCATTTGCCATTAGAGGATTTGGGGATTTTGGTTTTTGTTTGGCATCAGCACCGCTACACGGGAATATGGTACCAGGAGTGAATCATCATTTGCGTTTGCTTATTAGGAAGCGATGGCTTATGAGATGGGTCTTAGGTCCCTATCCCCTAAGACTTTTCAATTTTATGAGCTGTAAGGGTCCCATAAAAGCATTTTCTCCATACGAGTTGTAAGGATCCCGTAGGTGCATTTTCTCCTTAGGAGTCGTGAGGACCCCCAAGTGTGTTTTTCCTTTGTGAGTTGTAAGGATCCCACGAAAGTTTGTTCTCCTCATATATCGTGAGAACACATGAGTGGGTCTTTCCAGATGGAGCATAATTTCAAGGGCGGAGACCGGCCGCTGGATTGGTAATTGCAGTTGGGTATGGGTATGATGAGTTATTTGAGCCCGTGGATTTTATACGGTAGTCAACTTGGGGACCAACCGTAGGGACGAAAGAATTTTGGGACTTTGTTGGCGTCTGCATCGCTACACTGGAATATAGTACCAGGAGCGACTCATCATTCGCCGTTGGGATATTTAGAGTTTGGTTGGCGTCTGCATCGCTGCACTGGAATATGGCACCAGGAGCGACTCATCATTCGCCGTGAAGGATCTCTCTCGTTTCCAGTTTAACGACTTAGGGGTCATCTGTTCCCAGTTTAACGACTTAGAGCTCATATGTTCCTAGTTTAAAGACTTAGGGGGCATCCGTTCCTAGTTTAACGACTTAGAGGTCATCTGTTCCCAGTTTAAAGACTTAGGGGTCTGTTGGATTGCGGTTTGGAATTTTGGGGTTAGGGTAGGCATCGACGTTGCTAACACTGAAGCACATGTGCTAGGAGCAATTCATCATTTACCTTTTCCTGTTGGGGAGCGATGGCTTAGGAGACAGGTTTAAATCCCTATCACCTAAGGCTTTTCAATTTTATGGGCCGTAAGAATCCTATAAAAGAATTTTCTCCCTACGAGTCGTAAGGATCCCGTAGGTGTATTTTCTCCTTAGGAGTCGTGAGGACTCCTAAGTGTTTTTCCTTTGTGAGTTGTAAGGGTCCCACAAAGGTTTGTTCTCCTCATGTATCGTGAGGATACATGAGTAGGTCTTCCCAATGGAGCATAATTCAAAGGGCGGAGACCGGCCGCTGGACTGGTGATTGCGGTGGGGCATGGGTATGATGAGAATTATTTGAGCCCTTGGATTGTATACGGTAGTCAGCTTGGGGACGAACCGTAGGGCTGGAAGAATTTCTGGAAATTGGATTTTTGTTGGCGTCTGCATCACTGCACTGGAATATGGTACCAGGAGCGACTCATCATTCGCCGTTGGAGTTTCCAGGGATTTGAAAATTTGAATTTGGTTGGCGTTTGCATCGCTGCACTGGAATATGGTACCAGGAGCGACTCATCATTCGCCATTGGAGTTTTTTTTACTGCGATTGCTCTATCATTTCAGCTTTTCTTATCGCGAAGGTCCCGATTGCCCTATCATTTCGGCTATTTATTCGCGGTTTCCTCATCATTTCGGCTTTATTTTCATCTTTATTTTACTCGCTGATTTTTATTGCGAGTTGCCCCATCATTTCGGCTTTTTATTTATTTATTTATTTATATTTTTTTATCTTTTTATTTTTATTTACACATTTTTACATCACCAGTTTAACGACTTAGAGGTCGATTATTCCCAGTTTAATGACATGGTGGTCAACTGACGGGGAGCTTAGAGAAGATACCCGATCGAGCAGTTGTCAGACGCGCTGGAGCTTGCCCGAGATGCCTTATTACTTTGTCGGTGTCGATGACCTTGCCCCCAGCTGGGGCCAAGGAAAGTCGTTCAAATACCGACTTGCGTTCGAAGATGGCAATTGAAAATTGTTAAACCCCTGCACAAAAAAACATGATTTCAGTACAGGCAATCGATATGTATAGTTTGCATGAATGTTTAACCTGAAGTATAGGAGGAGAGATAGGTCCCACCAGGCGTGCCAGAATCTGTAGGGTGTTTTTCGTCACCCCATTGAGATGGGAATACGCGCGCGCTTGTCAGGCGCATTACAGATTCCCCCTGCCTAGGGTAGGCTGGGGTTTATTGATTGTGGGGATCCGAATCTTCGGCAGCCGCGGACTAAGCTGCCGTTAATTACCCCTCACCTTTGGAGCGAGAGAACCTCCGATTAACGGGTCAGACTACTTATGCGAACTCAATGTGCAGTGTATGTATGCTGTGTTTTGGAAAGGTTTTGGATATATCGGGGGCCTCGCAGAGTTTTACGGGGGTCTCGCTACCCGGATAGCGGGCTGGGGGTTAAGGGGGCTAGCAGCCCCCTTGCGGGGTGCGTGGCAGCGTCCCGTTAGAAACTTTTTCTAACTGGGACAGTGTCGTGGAGTGTGCGTGTGTATAAAAAAAGGGGGGAGGCATCTTAAAGACACGTGCGTAGCATGTGGGCGCATGGTGCCCGGGGTCACGTGCACGCACATGGGCGCTTTAGTGCCCGGGGTCACGTGCGCGCACGTGACCGATGGGCGCCTTGGCGCCCGGGGTCACGTGGCGCACACGTGATCGATGGGCGTCTTGGCGCCCCGGGGTCACGTGGGCACATGTGATCGATGGGCGCCTTGGCGTCCCGGGGTCACGTGGGCGCATGTGACCGATGGGCGCCTTAGCGTCCGGGATCACGTGGCGCACACATGGCCGATGGGCGCCTTAGCGCCCCCGGATCACGTGGCGCACACGTGCCCGCGGGAAGGGGCCTAGCCCCTAGGTTGGGGAGTTGAACTCCCAAGGGGATTTTTGGAGTTGAACTCCTAACAGAAACTAATTTATGGAGTTAAACTCCAACAAATCTAGAAAGGGGTTAAACTCCTAGGAATCTTTGGTTCTTTTGAGCCTTGGATCTATCCAAAGTTAAATTTTTGGAGATGGGTCTCCTTCTTCCTTCTCTTGATCGGCGGGATCTTGGAGAAAAAGGGGGCGAGACTTAAAAGTCTCCCATTTTCGAGATCTGATTGGAGATCTGAGCTCCCCTTCGTGGTTTCTGTGGTGACAAACTATTTATTTTTGAGAATGGAAGAGTTAAACTCTTGATTTAATTCCAAAAAGAGGAAGAGGGTTTTAGACTCTTGAGAAAGGGGAAGGAGACACAAACCCTAGTTTTTTAGAGAATGAAAAGTTGTCTATTTTATTCATCATCATGTTGCCTTATATAGGCTTACATATTTACATATAGCCCCATGGGCTTTACAAAAATTTGGCTTTATGCCCATTCATGCATAAAAAATTACATAAAAATTATTTATTACTTGATTTCATTTTGGCATGGGGGGCTGGCCGCGGGCTCGACTTGGGCATGGGCCCGCTTGACCTGGGCTTGGGCCTACCTGGCTTGGGGTTGACCTTGACTTTGACTTGGTCAACCGGGGTGCAAATTTTGACCCCAACGTCTATGTGCTTGACGTCCAGACAATGACGCACTAAATTTGTTGACCAGTACGGAAGCTCGTAGAAAATGCTTAATTTGTTCCAGTATGGTGGTTTGACCTGTTTTGCCGGATATATCCCAAAGGTCACATTATTGTAACCATTCCAATGAGCAGTCACGTCCTCTCCGGACAATGAGGCTGGAGGCCCAAGAAGCTCCTGATGACCATTAAAGTGATCAGTGTCTAACATGTAGGGATGGTCTAGTGGCAGGAAACGCCGATGACCGTAATAACAAACCTTCTTGTTAAAATTCAACCATTTCGATATTGTATATTGATGGCAATAAGGGCATGCTTTGTGACCATGTACGGACCAACCTGATAGCATTCCATACGCAGGAAAGTCATTAATTGTCCACATTAAAGCCGCACACAGTGTGAAAATTGTATCTGTGTTTGCATCGTAAGTCTCTACACCATCAATGAATAAAGATTAACTCATCGATCAGAGGTCGGAGATAGACGTCGATATTGTTTCCCGGTGAGTTTGGTCCATCAATAAGAAGAGGTATCATAAAGTAGGATTGATCCATAGCCAACCAAGGCGACAGATTATAAATTATCATTACAATGGGCCATGTGCTGTGGTTTCTAGCCATATAGTTGAATGGACAGAAGCCATCATTAGCGAATCCGAGCCTAACATTGCGAGAATCACTACTGAATATTTCGTGCCTCCTATCGAAATCCTTCCATGCCGGTGAATCTCTTGGAGCAGCATGGTGCCAAATCATTATCTCGGCTGTTTTCTTGCACCTGAATAGCCTCTGCAGCCTCTGTGTTATGGGAAAGTATCGTGCTATCTTGACAGGTATATCGGGCTTCTTATCAGATTCTTTCGGCTTATACCTGGCCTCTCCGCATGTTGGACACTGTTTCAAATATGAATTCTCTTTCCGGTACAACACGCAATCTTTAATACATACATGAATCTTCTCACACTTCAGACTCAAATAAGACATTATCTTCTGGGCTTCGTACCAGCTGTCGGGCACGTTATTTTCCGGGGTTATAGAATCTTTCAGGAATTTCAGAAGTATCGTGAATGACTTGTTGCTCCATCCATTTAGGCATTTAATCTGGAAAAGTTGGACGAATCATGATAGGGTGGAATACTTTGCATTCTCATTAATTGGCCTTCTAGCATCATTCATGAACTTTTCATACTTATCCGCACGCGGTCCTTGGCCGGAAAGAATTTCATCTTCTGTAGGAATACTATCACCTAGGGCAGCCTCCACCATATCCTCCATTTCTTCTCCTGGAAAGAAATTATCATGTTCTACTTCTTCTGCCGCATTACCGTCTTCTTCTCCTTCTTCTTCTGCCGTATTACCGTCTTCTTCTTGTCCTTTCCCGTGATATAGCCAAGTTATATAAAGTCTAGTAAAACCATATTTAACGATGTGAAACTCTACGATTTCTACCTTCTGTCAGAACTTATTCCCACATCTATCGTATGGGCAGAGAATCTTCTCTAACACGATTTTATTATGTACGCGTGCAAATTCAATGAAATCAGCAACTCCTGCGACAAATTAGATTGCATGCGTTGTTGCCAATTCACGCACATCCAGTCCTTAACTCTGATGTACTCATGGGCCATGTTAGACTGTATAATATATAAATTGTAGGTTATGGTGACTATATTGAGAAATCTAAGAATGGAGTGGTTACTTACAGAGAAGAAAATCCGTAGCGGCAAGTTTGTCGTTGAAAAGAATAAATTATCGATAAACAAAGTTAGATTTGAAGATACCCAAGTATGAATTGTATTCTGTGTATGTGTGTTTCAATTTATGATTTCGCTTAAGTGTAGAGTTGTTAGTGTGTATGTGATTTGTGTGTGCGTTTGTTGTGTATTCGTGTTGTATGTGTGTGTTTCGGCTGTCGGGGTAAGGCTTCTATCCCATTAAGAATGTATAGAGCAGACACCCATTTGCTTGTGCTTTCATCCGTTTCGAGTAAATTTCGGCAGCACCTCCCCGCTGTTCTCCGAGTACACTGTAATAGAATAGATAATCATTTCAATGCCGTGAAACAACGTTGAAATGAACATCTAATCTATCTTTGTACACAGAGAACCAGCGGAAAAGTACCGACGAAATAACTCGAAACAAATGAAAACACAAGTGATTGCAGGTGTTTGATTTATACATTCGTAACTTTTCCATACTGGAAAAATATATCGGTTATCATACGATTGAATCTTCTTGTCGCATAGACTATACGACGGTTGTTAGTACCGAACTATACCGTCCGATATTTAACAAACTTCGTATAGTTTTATGCCACGACGAACACCAAATGTATGTTAACCGATAGACGGGAACTAAGTCGCGCTTTGATTTTCATATATGAGTATCGATAAGAATATGAAAGTTTCATATTATCATCGAGTATCATATATTGGTTTTAAGTTGAACATTTAACTTGAATAGCTTTTACGTTTACATTTCGTTATTAAGGGTTCAAAGTTTTTAATTTAAGGTAATTTTTTCTTGCGTTTACGGTAAAATTGTACGTTTACGTTATCATCGAATATCCTACTGAAAGAACTAGTGCACCCTAAACCTTAATCCTAATTAACCCAAATTAACCCTAATCACCACCCTAACTCAAATTATCCCTAATTAACCCAAATTTATCTAATTAACCCTAACTCAAATTATCCCTAATTAACCCAAAATTAACCCTAATCAACACCCTAACACAAATACACTCTATTTTACCTAATTAACCCTAACCCAAACCCTAACCCAAATTAACCTAATCCTAATCATCACCCAAACCACAACCCAAATTAACTCTAGCCCAAATCAAAATTAGCCCTAATTAATTTAATTAACCCTAACTCTAATCATCACCAATCTTATTTTACCTAATTAACCCTAACTAACCCTAACCATACCTAATTAACCCTAACCCTAAACCGAACCTTAACCCTAACCCTAAACCGAACCCCAACCCTACTTAATTAACCCTCACCCTAACCCTAATTAACCTCCAATTAAGCCGGAACTAACGCTAACCCTAACCCTAAAATCAACAATAACACAAAAAAACATAATTATAAGTTTAGAATGGAATTAACTCACCTGAGTTGTAGTTTTGCCGACGGATGGAGCTCGATGAGATGGAGGAGGCCGAGGATGGAGCTCGACGAGACTGTGGTGGCGGCAAGATGGCGACGAGCGTGTGGTGACGAGACTGTGGTGGCGGTGACGGTGGAAAATTTTGGCGACGAGAGGTGGAGGAGACGGGTGACGATACTGAGGTGGAGGAGCGGGTGATCGATCGCGCGGGGGAGTTGGTGGCAAAAATTGGGAGATGTGGAAAATTACTGAGCTTTATTTTTTTTATAAATAATCATTTAATGCTCTTACGGATTTATCCGTAGGGCCTTTTTTTACGGCTCCATAGGACCAAATAAAAGATTAATTTTAACATTTTTTAATTAATCCGTAGGGGCAAACCGATGGCCTTACGGATTAATCCATAGGGATAATAAAAAGTTGCCCCTACGGATTCCTATTTCTGTAGAGGCAACCCCTTATTGTAGTAGTGTCCCTCTCAACGGTCGTAGCACGTTGGGAGATTCCGGTAGAAGAGGGACTTGTACCACTAAAGTTCGGCATTGCCTTGGTTGGCCGCTTAAGGCCGGCTGTTGATTCTTTAGGGCAGCGCGAAATTGTGCTTTTCCCTCGAGGCCGATAACTTTGTTTTACTTATTTATTTTGCAGCGAATATATATCTAATAAAAATACAACAGTACATACATACATATACATGTGCATCACACGTGCAAACATCCAGGAGAAAGCACGCGAGATCCAAAACGGAGTAGGACGATGGGGCCACAGGCGACCAAAATACGAGCAAGAGCATGGTGGGCCGGCGATGATACAAGATGGAGGTGACCGATGATCGGAAGGGCGTACGGGCCGCTTGGCGGCCGATTAAGACATGGATAAGAGCGACGGAAGAGTTTTGAGAAGAAGAAATGTGAGGAAAGGCCACCCCAAGAGATGTGTATTGGATAGAATTCTCCATTGAAGATTGCTTTCTCCTCCACTTGTTGCATGTTTCCTTTTTATGTTGTGAAAAACTTTAGAGGCCTGACTTCAATAGTTAAATAACAAATTTATACCAAAATTTGATTTGACTTTCTATACCAACTTTGATTTGGATTTTCATAAGAGTTAAATAACAAATAGATCTTCTGAAAACATTTGTTTTTTGTTTAGAAAATATTGGAACAGCAAAATTTGATTTGGTGTGTTAACACAAAATTTTGGATAATATGACAGGCGAAAAATATACTAGATCTTGCTTTTTAGGAGTACTATATATAAATACGAGGATTATATATATAGGTAGAAATCTCGGTGGAAGTTAGATCTCTTTTGCCACTTAAGTCATCTGCTGAGGATTTAACACGCCAACCGTTTGGAAATTCGACCTAATTATCGAAGAGTCTCCTTACTGATATTGTGGAGGTTGGGAAGGCTCGGAAGGTCTGAATCTTCTAATATATTAAGAAGAAGACGTAGTATCGATTCCTTCGTTCCGGCAGATGTATCTATTCCTGCAGTAATGAAAGCCTACAAAAGAAACATGGAATTGAAATTAATGAATCTCTCCTTCTCATAAAAATCAACAGGAACAATGTCAACCGTCTAATACAAGAAAGATTATATTCCGACCTCCTCGAAGAAATAATGAAAAAATAGACAAGAGATAACAAATACCAGTATCATTGAAGGCTTTAATGATTTCATGTGTATAAACACCCCCCCTCCCCCCCTCTGCTTCTTGCAATGAGAGCATGACATCTAAAATTGTTCCGTCGTCCTCTTCTATCTCCTTTTCAATCCGTCGCATGCTCCGCCGCTCCTCGATCATCTCATTCAAGAACTCATCAACCTCTTTCTTCAGCTCAATTAACCATTTCTTGTGTTTGTTTATTCCTAGCAATCTCACTATAGGCGAGAAAACTTCTGGATTTGATGCCGCGCTCATATAAAATGCCAGACGTCTGCCTATCCCTTCAGCAGGCGTTTGCCGTCTATTTAGACCGGATATTTTCTTTGTTTGGTAATTAGTTTTTTAGGAGAATCTTTTATATGCTATTTATATAATAGTTTGTATTAGCCCTAGATCTGATAGCTTTGATGGATTGAGAGATCCTATTGTATTGTGAGAGAGCTAGGATTTATTTGAGAGGGATTTGTAATTCTCCATCGATTTGTACTCCTCCGGATTTTGTTAATTAATAAAGTTTCGCCTTAGCCAATTCGTAAGTGCTCATATTTCTATTTGCCTGTTATTTGTTCAACTTCTCTATATCTCTAGTTTAGCTTTGTGATTGTCTCGATCCGCAACACAAAAAAAATATAAGAGAATTGATTGTGATGGTTTAGATAAATGTTACAAAGATTGATATATACATCGACAAGAAGAAGCGACGAAACTACAGTAGATGAAGAATGTGGATTAGGAGTCGATAAAGTTAGGTCAACATGCATGACATTTATCTACATAAATGTCTTTTGATGAAATAGAATGAAACATGTACACATACATGTACCCACCTCCAAAATTCAAAGGTTTTTAAGGTTTTTGAGATAGCACCACTTAACTTCAAAAATGTTATTCCTGCTTTGGGGTATTTTTATTAAAGAATGTCTTGTATAACGGCACAAGCTCAAAGAGAGTTCATGCTATTTATAAAGTTAAATGGTGCCATCTCAAAAACCCTTGAATATTCCAAGGTCCTTTTATAGGACTTATGTAGAAGTTTATTTGTTATTTTTGTTGCACCTTTTACCAGCAAGCATCTGCGTGACCATATTGGCCGTGAGTTCAGAAAACTTCGATTTCAACTCCACGGGCTGGAATGTATTCTTAGATGAACAAAACAATTGGCCGACGAGTGCTTGGACGTGAAGAGAGGAGAGGGAAGCAGTACGGGAATCAGAGAATATTTCTAGGGCAGCAAAACGACGAAGGTTGCGCCAGTGAAGGCCCTAGGGTGCGGAACCGATGTTTGTGCAATCATATGAAAGGTGTTTCATCGCATGTAGGAGCGGCCGATTCGCAAAGATATATCATTTTTGGTGAAGCATTCTTCTGCTGCCGAGGGAGAGGAACCGAGAAGAACACGACGAGAGCCATAACGGAGGAAGGGGACAGGTTCGTAAGCAGCGGAAATACGGGCAAGACTCTGATGGATCGGCGATGACAGGAGATGGAGATGGCCTAGGATGGGGAGAGCGTAGGGGCCGCTTGGCGGTAAATTACGACGAGAATGAGAGCTACTGAGATGTTTTAGGAGGAGAAATGCTAAGAAGACAGCTACAAAACTAGAGTATGGCATTATGCTCTCCATTTATGATTGCTATGTACCATCACATTGGGTTTTTTCCCCTGCATGTAAGTTGAGAAATTTAACTTTTAGGACACCACCTTTTAGAAATAAAGAATAATTGTTCAATATTTCTATGTCCAACATTCTGATTAAAAACCAAATAATATTTTTCTTGCAAGTGAGATTGGGTTTGGTCTCAACTCAATCCTAATCCACCTGATATTTCCGGTTTTTATTTCCCCTGATCCATCGATGTTTTCGGGATATTTTGACATCCTATACCCCTCCTGTCCGGATGGATAGGAAATGTAATTTTAAATATTATAATATATATGCTGTATTTTATTGTATGATATTAATTAGTGCAATTTTATTATTGATTAGTAAATCTATAATTTAAATTATGTATATATATATTTGGTATAAATCACATCAATGCATTAACTTCGGTTTAAATTTTGTCAAAACATGTTTGAACCTGTTGGGTTTACAATGCGTCAAGTCCAAACCCACAAAAATGTTTTTCGAGCGGATTTAGAAGGGTTTTAAAAAGGGGTCGGGTTTTACGGGTTTTGCAGGCTTGGCCCTTTATAAATTATTAGAAATTTGAAACTATAAAAGTAGAGGTAAATGGTTAAAAACAACCCCTCCCAATTTGGGCTCAATGCACTGGAAATTGTCAAAGATCCGTCCAACCCATGTAAAAGCCCGCCCGGCTTCATCCCTAAATCGAGCAAGGCTGCAAATTTTACTTGGAAGATTAAATTAAAATTTCCATGTATAAATCAGAAAATTTCTTTTTGTGTAATAATGTAACATTTCAGAAAATGAGAAATATTATTTTAGAATTTAAATAATAATAAAATATGTTTTGTTAAAATAATACCAATTATCGAATTGGGTTATCATAATTTGGTGATGATAAAACTAATAAGTATTTTGGTATGGTTAGCATAATTAACCTTAGCTTTTCCTTAATTTGGTTGTAGTATTTCCGTTTGCATTGTTTAAAAGAAAAAGAAAATGGTATGGCTATAATATTTTATATGGAATAACAGGGAGAGAGAGAGAGAGAGAGGGAGAGAGGACATGAGAGGCATTGGCTTCTCATGCCATGCCTCCTCCACCCCTCCATGTTTCTCCCATTTCACTCTTTCATTCTCTTCAACTCTTTCCCTCTCTCATCCCAAACCATGGCTGCCCCCTCCTCCCCTCTCACACTCTCACTCTCACCACAAACTCAAAATCACAACTCCAAAGTTGCTCTCCTTGATTCCAAGCGCAACTCCTTCAAGTGAAGCTCTTATCAAATCTTTAAGTGGCATCCTACAAACTTGATCCTCTCCTTCATCTCTTTATATAGGTAAAAATCCTTCTTTTATCAAGTGTTGCATGTGTTTAGAGTTTTAAACATTAACTAAGTTTTCAAAAACTAGGAGTTTTGATGAAGTTTTAGTGTTCAAACGAAATCTGAAGTAATTTGGGATCTTTGCAAAAATATTCAGAGCGTAGATTCGATCTATTTAGATCAGCAGGAGACCCCAGAAGAAGCACGAGCCCCAAATTCATCGACCTGACCGCAAATTGTGGCCAAAACTCTTTTTTGGTGGCCATCCAAGGGAATAAGGTGTCGGGGTTTAGCCAGTAGATCTTATACTTGATAAACAAGCACTTTTTATACTCAAAAATGTCCCATATTCCTTGAGTCAAAATCTGGAGGTGTTTTACTTAGTTTTTGGACGATATTTTAAGGTTTTCGAACTTGATAATCCGTATTTTAAATTCTTGATGCGTTCTTTTGTGCTAGGACAGCGAGTACGGGGGGTAATTCTTGGTAATTAGTATACAGATGGCTCACATTGATCACAGGTTCTAACATATGGATGTTTGTTTGTTATATCGATGTCGATTCGAATTCTTATATGTGTGTGTGGTTATGTGAATACTAGGTTCGATTTTGGAGACTTCTGAGGTGGCGACGAAGCGCGAGACAGTCGTAGGATACGACCAGCGTGATCGCTAACAGTGAGTAGATTATATTTACGAGTGGGGAATCGGGTGATTGGCGTATAGCATCCCCGTGAAATATATTGTTTATTATATCTTTGAATGCGTTTAGAAAGCATGTCATGTATGTTTAGACTTGTTCGTTAATTAGTAAATTACGTTAGTATGGGTCAGTAAGCTTATTGTAAATACACTTGGTAGAACATTAGTATAAATACTAATGATTGCCATATTACATGATCACAGACTCGCATGTACACTACACACCATTAGTACTGCCATGTCACGTAGAACTTACCCTACTTATATATCGTAGTAAGATCGACGTTATGGTAGAATGATGCTATATACCGAGTGTACACTTTCCTATTCTGTGCCTAACGGCATGTCTCGGCTGCCGCCGAGAATATTGTGGCCGTGATCCCGGGTATGTACGGGGTAATACCGAGTGTACACTTTCCTATTCTGTGCCTAACGGCATGTCTCGGTTTCAGCCGAGAATATTGTGGCCGTGATCCCGGGTATGTACGGGGTAATACCGAGTGTACACTTTCCTATTCTGTGCCTAACGGCATGTCTCGGTTTCAGCCGAGAATATTGTGGCCGTGATCCCGGGTATGTACGGGGTAATACCGAGTGTACACTTTCCTATTCTGTGCCTAACGGCATGTCTCGGCTGCCGCCGAGAATATTGTGGCCGTGGTCCCGGGTATGTACGGGATACTATTGGGTTACATCGACGATTCATCAATTGATTTCAAAGACTTTACAGTAGAAACCTGATAGGACAGTTCAGTCACCATTGCACATTACCCTGCTCTGTTATTTCTTAGTACTGCTTTATTCATGTTCATACCTGCATTGCTTATTACCATGTTCATATTATATTGTTGGTTGACATGACGCGCTGACGTCTGGGTTTTGCATGGCCCAGATTCTTTACCACTGTCGACGACTGAGCAGGAGTACTTCAGCCAACAGGCTGATTTGTGAGTTCTGTAGTGGTTAGTTCATTTATTGCATTTTATTTCCAGGTGTGATCCCGCATTACGGGACGTACCTTTCTATTATTGCATTGGATCATTTGCTTCCGCACTTATTTATCATTGACTTTGGTTATTATGGATTTGGACATGTATTAGATAGTTTATTTATCTTGTTCTTGATATCTCTACAGCCGTAATGTGACTGTGGATGGATACTTCCTACCCACAGGTAGCATGGTTGGCTATGTCACGTGCTCAATCTTGCGTACTCTGGGAAGCGGGGCGTGACATGGTTCTTTTGGTATCAGAGCCATAGGTTAGTTAGGTTGATTCTTTTGTAGTTGGGTATTATACCCAATACACGAATCAGAATACCCGTGTTTAGGAAACATGTCCTGCCACCTTGACCGTTTTACCATTCTTGAATCACATTCTTCCGGATTATATCTTTTACGACGTGCAAACTTACTTTGCATGTCGACTCGGAAACCTGATTTCTTGTTATCCCTAGGACTTGGGCGACTTGGGTGGAGTTAAGTAATTGTGGCTATGATACCGCGGCATAGCTACAATGCGGTACTCTATTTAAGTATCTTGGAGTTCTAGCCTTGATCCATATTCAGAATCTATCATCATGCTAATGTTGGGTGTTTTGAGTTCAGGATGATGGCAGGTAAGAAGTTGAAGACGTACCAGAGGCGTGTGAACGAAGCCGCCATGCTTGGAGTGATAAGAGAAATGCTGGAAATCAAAGAGACAGACTGAGCTGATCCAGCAATAGCAGATTCATTTCAGGAAGGTTTGCAGATCGTTCAGCAGTCTGTAAACAACGATGGAACTAGACCAGTCGAACGAGTAGGGACCGTAGCAGATTTCAGACTTTTGGGTCCGTCTACTTTCACTGGTCTGGAGGAGCCGTTGCCAGCCGAGCAGTGGCTAGTGACACGGAGAGTTTGCTGATTGCAACACAGATTCCAGAGGATAAAGGGGTTGATGTGGTACGCATTCAGCTAGTGGATTACGCCCGAGAGTGATGGCTTGTGGAGGAGACCCGCTTGCCCAAGCCGATCAGTTGGGCGGATCTCTCTAAAATTTTCCTGGAGAAATTCTTCCCGCGGACTGCACGGGAGGAAATGGAAGAGAAGTTCATCGGACTAAGGCTGAATGGAGCAACCGTGGACGTGCATGCAGCAGAATGGACGAGACTCAGTAGTTTCGCTGGACCTTTCGCGGCCAACGATGCAGACGGCAGTGGCGGTAAGGAAGCAGTTCTGTCGAGCCAGTCGAGTTTAGGGCTAGGCTGACAAACAGTGTTCTTGCAGCTATGGAAGTTGATGGTTGTGAAGGACCGGTGGTGGTTCGCGATTTCATGGATGTAGTTGAAGATATATCGGGCTTACCGCCGAAGCGAGACGTGGAGTTCGCGATTGACCTTATTCCTGGTGCAGCGCCAGTATCTAAAGCTTATTATCCAATGGCACCAGTGGAATTGGAAGAAGTTAAGAAGCAAGTTGGTGAATTACTTAAGAAGGGTTGGATTCGAAGAAGCAACTCGCCTTGGGAGCTCCAGTTCTTTTAGTAAAGAAGAAGGATGGCACGAGAAGGATGTGTATTGATTATCGAGAATTGAACCGGGCGACTATTAAGAACAAGTACCCGATCCCTCGCATTGGAGGACTTTTGAGCAGCTTAGTGGCGCGAGAGTATTCTCGAAACTGGATTTGCGATCCGGATATCATTAGGTCCTGCAGATGTTGAGACAGGAGAAGCTTTATGCGAAGATGAGTAGTGCGAATTCTGGCTGGAAGAAGTGAAATTTCTGGGACATGTCGTGTCGGGTGATGGAATCGCCGTCCATCCCGAAAAGATTGCAGCAGTTCGAGATTGGCCTATTCCAAGGAATGTAGCTGAGATAAGAAGTTTCCTTGGATTAGCCGGATACTACAGGAGATTTGTGGAGAACTTTGCTCGTTTGGCAGAACCGCTGACCAAGCTTATGCGTAAGGAGGTACCTTTTGTATGGACGGATAAGTGTGCGTTGGCTTTGAGACGTTAAAGCAGAAGTTGATAACCGCCCCTATCCTGACCGTACCAGACAATTCCGGAGGACTGATGATTCATAGCGACGCATCTGGGAAAGAATTGGGATGTGTTTTGATGCAGCATGGGAAGGTCGTAGCATACGCATCAAGACAACTGAAGACCCATGAGAAGAATTATCCAACTCATGACTTGGAGCTTGCGGCTGTGATTTTCGCTTTGAAGATTTGGAGACACTACCTTTTGGGCGTAAGAGTCGAAGTTTTTACAGATCATAAGAGCTTGAAGTACGTGTTCACGCAGAAGGAGTTGAACATGAGGCAACACAGATGGTTGGAGCTGACGGCCGACTACGACCTTGATCTTAAGTACCATCCGGGAAAAGTTAACGTCGTGCCAGATGCGCTAAGTCGGTTACCAGCAATTCAGGTATTGACCGCACAAAGGGAGATCATTGTGGATTTTCGGAGATTTGACTTGGAGGTTGTGCTACCACATGCTACGGGACAGTCGATGCAGTTGCAAGTACAGTCGTCCTTAGTTGAGAAGATTAAAACAGCACAATCGCAGGATCCTAGACTACAAAAGTTTCGAGAGCAGGTTGAAGCCGGACTACGAACAGATTTATTGATCCACGAAGATGGTTCGTTGAGGTATGGTAGCCGTGTGTGTGTGCCAAAAGGGGATGTGCGTGAAGAGCTTATGAAGGAGGCACACAATTCAGTTTACTCTGTACATCCAGGAGGGACAAAGATGTACCAAGATCTTCGACAGCATTTCTGGTGGGAAGGCATGAAACGGGAGATTGCTCGCTTCGTGGCTAAGTGCTTGGTATGTCAGCAAGTCAAGGCTGAACACCAAATGGTTGCTGGTTTATTGCAACCATTTCCGATTCCTCAGTGGAAGTGGGAACATATAACCATGGATTTCGTGACGGCTTTACCGCGGAGTCCAAAAGGCAACAATGCAGTAAGGGTGATTGTTGATCGGTTAACCAAGGCAGCTCACTTTATTCCTTTTCGGGTTGGTCAATCAATAGAGACTTTGGCAGAGCGGTACATGCAGGAGATCATAAGATTGCATGGAGTACCGGTGAGCATCGTCTCCGATCGGGACACTCGGTTCTTATCACACTTCTGGAGGAGTTTACAGGAAAGTTTGGGGACTCGATTGAAGTTTAGCACAGCTTATCATCCTCAAACTGATGGTCTGTCGGAGAGAACGATCCAAACTCTTGAGGATACGTTGAGAACATGCAGGTTGGACTTCAAGGGGTCTTGGGAGGATCATCTACTTTTGGTGGAGTTGTCTTACAACAACAGTTTTCAGGCAACTATTCAGATGGCTCCATTTGAAGCTTTGTATGGTCGCAAGTGCCGTTCACCTGTTTGTTGGGATGATGTTGGTGAACGAAGGTTACTAGGACCAGATTTGGTGGTGCAGACAGTCGAGAAGGTGAATACAATCAGAAATCATATGAAGGCAGCACAGGACCGACAGAAAAGTTGGGCCGACACGTCAAGAAGACCTCTAGAGTTCGCCGTGGGTGATTTGGTATTCTTGAAGATATCACCGACTAGAGGGGGGATTCGCTTTGGGAGTCGGGGAAATCTTAGTCCTCGATTCGTTGGACCCTTCGAGATATTGGAGCGTGTTGGAGAGGTAGCGTACCGTTTGGCATTACCACAGTCCTTGGCAGGTGTGCACGATGTGTTTCACGTATCTTAACTATGAAGGTATGTTCGAGATGAAACACACGTCTTGGATCATTCGGAGTTGACCGTACGGGAGGACCTAACTTTTGAAGAGCGACCAGTTGAAATCAAGGATCGAAGAGAAAAGGTTCTTAAGAACAAGGTTACCCCTCTTGTGCTAGTTTCTTGGGGTAATCGATCGCATGGAGAATCCACTTGGGAACGAGAAGATGAAATCCGGCAGAAGTTTCCTCACCTTTTCTTGTAGTTATCTATCTTTGTATTCTTGGAATTTCGAGGACGAAATTCTTTTTGTAGTTGGGTATAATGTAACACCCGAGCCCAATGCTACTATTTTCAGTTACTGTTTGAGCATAATGTGGTACTCATTTCATTTAATTTGCTTGTTTGTTGCTTACTGTAAAATTTACCCGGCAAAGTCATTTCTACATATAACAAATTTTAGCATCTAAAATAAAATTGAAAATTTGCATCTTGGCCTACTTGACACCCCTAGCCTCGTGGTAGCGTCCGTGCATTGTGTTCTCGTCCCGTTCAGTAAAACGGGCAAGTTTGGATGGCTACGTGCACGCACGTGTGTCCGTTTTGAGAGTATGCTTTTTAATCATAAAACATTTCATTTTAAAGTTTGGAACCCGCTTAAAATCATATTATTTGAATTTTGAATTTTTGGACCCAACCCGAGCGCAATTTGGAAATGTTTCATTTGGCGCCAAAATCCCAAATTTTTAATATTATTAAAACCATCGCATATATTTTTCTAACTAATCCGATATCTTACTGTTCATTACCTATCTTTTAAATCTTTAAGTTAACCATATAATATTTTACAATCTTTTATATCCTTCTCAATTTATTCTCTCAGCCAATCGCAACCTCCCTTTTAACCCCGTGGGCTCCACTTTCTCTCTCTCTCTCCCCCTCATATATTCTCTCGTACTTCTCTTTATCATTCTTTCTCTTCTTGCTTCATGTTCCGTTTTTCATTTTTTAATTGTTCTTTTGTTGCCGGAATTCCGTCGTGCCGGTGACGCTTCTCGACATTCCGTTTTCCCGATTCGCGACCCATCGAGGCAAGTTAATCTTGCTACATGCTATATACTTTTATAATCTTCATTTTATAATATTATACATTTGAAAATCTTATAGTTTACATATGAAATGTCGTTGAAAAATCGGATATGACAAATCTGAAATTTACTGTACACCTTATCTTATAAAATTCATTATAAATCATAGAAAAATCATTAGGATACGTTCTTTAGTTCGTTACGAAGCTAATTCAGAATACTATAACTCTATGAAATATTTACTTGCAAAATAAATTGTTTAATTAACGTAAAATGCAAATGAACACGTCTCTAAACTGCTGTCCAGGGAAATTCCAGCAGCAAACTTTCAACTTTGAATATTCATAACTTTTTGTAGGGATAACCTGAGATGCTTATACTTATAAAACTGAAAACCTTATTGAATTATCTTTGTTTTGGTATAAGATACGTCTCTTTTGGAGAACATTTGTTATTTTTTAAGCTATTTTACAAATTAGGGTGACGCTAAATTTCTGAACGGAACCTTCTTGTGCATGGTTAATCAATACATCTTTTATAGTTACTAATCGCTTTGAATATGCTATCCATATTAATATTATTATATCACATATTGTTTAGTTGTACATCCCACATTACCATTTTATAGTTTTATAACTTTTCGGATACCCGTTTGCATCCATCGTATTTAAGATACATATAATTGCATCCATAGATCACATCACTACATAATAATGTGATATTAACACTCCATGTTTAATAAATTGTATCCTAATTAATATTGGAACTATAAATGTAACCCTAATCGATAACTGTGCATCCATATCCTTGAAATTATATCTATTGGCATATCATATTACATGTTCCAGTTATTGTTCTGATAGTACTCATGCTTGTTTATTTATACACATGTTTATGTTAGTTTGATTATGAGCACCCACATGACATCTTGTGCTTCCTGACATGACCTGTTACACTTCCTACCCACAGGTAGCATGGTTGGCTATGTCACGTGCTCAATCTTGCGTACTCTGGGAAGCGGGGCGTGACAACTGCCATGTCACGTAGAACTTACCCTACTTATATATCGTAGTAAGATCGACGTTATGGTAGAATGATGCTATATACGATTCATATTAGGTGCGTGTACGAGACTTGAAGTCCGTACCGATTGTTGGGCGAGTACGCGACTGGAGGTCCGTACTAGTCACCGTACATATACGTGACATGAGGTGTCCGTATCGATCATTGAGCGGGTGTGCGAATGAGATGTCCACACTGGTGGTATATTTGTACGTGACTAGATGTCCGTACTGTTGATATTCCATTTCTATGTATGTACGTAAACTTGATGTCTGTACTAGTTAGCTATATGTTCGGGTATGTGGATTAGAAATCCGTACCGATCATTATTATGATATGGTATGATAGAATATTTGATAGTTATCGTACAAGGTGAGATTCTGTATGGGATGATATGATGAGGATAGATGGTGATGATTAGCCGGATATAACCCCATTTTACCCGACTCGCAGAGTCTTTCTATTTTACTTTATTGGGAGATTTTACAATGATATTACTCATTTTCTAAAATCAACGGTTCGTTTCATATTTTTTGAAAAGTGATAATGAAAAGATGTGCTATTTGGATTTCAAAAGGGGTATATATATATATTTTAAAAATATTGTAACCTCCTTATTTTCAAACAATATTTCGTTATAGTTTAAAAACATATAAGTAAGAATATTCGAAGTAATTACATATTTACCTTTCTTTTACGCTACGCTTACTTTACATATTATTTGCTCGCGCTTTATTTATCTTATTAGTTATGCCACACTTTATGATTTCCACTACGCGTCATACATTGTTGATGTTATATCTCAATGGTATGGGACACTGATTAGTTATGCTACACTTTATGATTTCCACTACGCGTCATACATTGTTGATGTTATATCTCAATGGTATGGGACACTGATTAGTTATGCTACACTTTATGATTTCCACTACGCGTCATACATTGTTGATGTTATATCTCAATGGTATGGGACACTGATATATATATATATATATTGCTAAAATTATATTACTGGCTTATGCTATGATATATTACTCGTCTGTACTATACCTAATTCACACAAACTAAAATGTACGAGTTTGACGAGATTTAAATTACCGTGGATATGATGTGATATGATATCAATCCTAAGAGATTGAATATATATAAAGGAATATAAGAAGATAAAGATGATTCGGACACGGTGGATATAACCGGAGATCCATGATATGCATGTGTGTGTGTGAGAGATCAATCCATGAGAGATTGAGGCAGGGAGAGACAAAATGTCGCGTGGTGATATATGTGTGATTAATCCATGAGTGATTGAGGGTAGTTGACACATGATATCTCTAAAGATATATATGTGAGGGATCGATATAGATGTCCACTGATGAGATATATTATGTTATATATAGTAGCCGGACAGGACTGGTCTACGAGACAGTACCTGAATATTATTTTCATACATCGATATATTCTAAATAGCTTTTCAAAGAAGGTATAGTCTCACTATTTTCTACGTGTCTAGGATCGACACGGATTTTTACAAAAGAAAACCGCTTTTTATATAAATCATTTTCAAAAGGCGGGAAGTATAATTTAAACGAGATGCATACCTTTCTTTACAAAAGAACGTCCGCTACATGTGCCGCGATATATATATTATACGGCTATTTTGAAAGGATTTCATATACATATATCTTCCAGCTACTTTATATGATTACATATGGATGGGTGCTATATATATTATAGCCTTGATTGTGCTTATGTTGGTCGTGTGCTATAGATTTTGCATTACGGCTAAATGGTTATGATTTGACACCGTTTAGTATATATATACAGCGAGTTATCGACAGATGATGATTGTTAGCGTTTCATTTCGTAGTATTGTATTTACTTCCGTGACTTACATACTTTCAGATAGTTGTGGTTATGTTGTGTCCGTACTGGGCCAGATACTGATTACTTGATGTTAATATGATAGCCACACACAGATTCACATATTCCACAGGCTAGGATAGCGGTATACGAGTTGTACATGAGGGTTTACTATCACTGTTTTCCATCGCTCGAACTCTAGTTTCAACGCGTGCTTATTTACCCTCCTTGATGTACACATTTATTATGCTTAGTTATTTCACCGCTTATCCATGCGACTTCTAGCTTGTTATATAATTCTATCCACGAGTTGGCAACTTACCCCGTTGTGCCATAGTTCTTTGCAAGTTTGACCGCTTAGATCCGTAGCAGTTTATTAGGCACGTTTGCTACCTTTTGAGTGTGGTTGCGCATATATTGAGTTGGTGGGTTTTATTTTATATCGGCTTTTGCCTTGTATCTCTTTGTATCTAGAAATACTCCATCAAATACCAAGTCTAGTTTTGTCAAGACCTTAATGTTCTATATTTTGTTATTGTCGGACTCGTGTGGAGTCAACTTGGTGTATATTTATGTTGTTTATTTTCCGCTTAATTGATCCTTCGCTTTTTGGCGTCGTATATTTCTGCGTGGTTGTGATTCCGCCATTTGGACATTGATTTAGCTCATGTATGTGGGGATGCTTGTTATATACTTATCATTGTACCTATTTTATTCAAAATTACATAGGAGGTGATATCGGTTTTTCAAAAAATCTTACGAACCGGCTTTATTTTTTCATAAAACTTTTCAAAAACTTCACCTCCACCCTTTATTATCTATTTTCTTATGTATATGGTTTAGATTTCTGGTTTTGGCTTACTTGGATTACGATGAGGTCTAATTGATTTCACGTAATCCTTGTGCCGGTCATGTTTCCTTTTCGGGTCATGACAAATTTGGTATCAGAGCACTAGGTTTTACCATTGTTGAGTCTAGGTTTAATCATATGGGGTCTAGCTTGTAACATTTTGAAACTTAGGCCTAACCTTGCGAAATTTAGACATGACTTCGGGGTATTAGACCTGACCTTCGTTTTCCTTTGTTAAGTTTAGCTTTGACTATGCGGAATCTAGGCTATGATCTTTCGAGATCTAGGCTTAAGCTTGCAGAACTTAGACTTGACACTGGGGGTCTTAAATCCGACTTTTCGACTTATAGGCTACCCTTGGTATGATGGAGTAGGTAGCTTAAGTAGAGTTACATACCGTACGTATGTTCTATGGTATATTTACGATACAACACTGTAGGGTATTTTTCGTCACCCCATTGAGATGAGAATACGCTAGCGCTTGTCAGGCGTACTACAGATCCCCCCTGCCTAGGGTAGGCGGGGGTTTATTGATTGTAGGGATCCGAATCCCCGGCAGCTGCGGACTAAGCTGCCGTTAATTACCCCTCGCCTTTGGGGCGAGAGAACCTCCGATTAACGGATTAAACTGGTCATGCGAACTCAATGTGCAGTGTTGTGTTTTGAAGGGGTTTTGGATATATCGGGGGCCCCGCAGAATTTTTTACTGGGGTCCCGCTACCCGGATAGCGGGCTGGGGGTCAAGGGGACTAGCAGCCCCCTTGCGGGGTGCGGGGCAGCGTCCCGTTAGAAATTTTTTCTAACGGAGGACAGTGTCGTGGAGTATGTATATGTGTGTGTGTATATATGTGTGTGTGTGTGTGTGTAAGAAAGAGGGAAAAGGCATCCAAAGGATGCGTGGGGCCAGCGCCAGCGCTTTGAGCGCTAGCGCACCACGTGTGAACACGTGGGCGCTCGGACGCTAGCGCTTTGAGCGCTAGCGCGCCACGTGTCAGCACGTGGGCACTCGGGCGCTAGCGTTTTGGACGCTAGCACTCTGAGCGCAAGAGCGCTAGCGCTTTGAGTGCTAGCGCGCCACGTGTCAGCACGTGGGCGCTCGGGCGCTAGTGCACTGGGCGCAAGAGCGCCACGTGTCAGCACGTGGGCGCTCGGACGCTAGCGCTTTGGGCGCTAGCTCACTGAGCGCAAGAGCGCTAGCGCGCCACGTGTCAGCATGTGGGCACTCGGGCGTTAGCGCTTTGGGCGCTAGCGCTCTGAGCGCAAGAGCGCTAGCGCACTGAGCGCTAACGCGCCACATGTCGGCACGTAGACGTTCGGGCGCTAGCGCACGTGGGTGCTCGGACGCTAGCGCGCCACGTGTCAGCACGTGGGCGCTCGAGCAGCAAAAGGGACTTAGTCCCTGCAATGGGAGTTGTACTCCCAGAAAGGAGCACTTATTATTCTCTGTGTGTGTATACACACACACACACACACACACACACACACGAGAAGTTAAACTCCTAAAATGTTTTGAAGCTGATGAAGGGCTTTTCCCCTTGAGCCCTAGTTCTTTCCCAAAGTGGGGTTTCTGGAGATGGGTCTCCTTTTTCTTCCTTTGTTGGCCGGATCTTGAAGATCAAGAGATGTGGGATTTTAAAAATCTCTTCTTTTTGAGATCTGATAGTAGATCCAAGTTCCCCTTTGTGGGTTTTATGGTGAAAAACTATTTAGTTTTGAAAAAAGAAGAGTAAAACTCTTGATTTAATTCAAAAGAAAGAAGAAGGTTTCGAACCTTCAGAAAGGGGAAAGAGCCACAAACCCTAGGTTTTTGAGAGAATGAAAAAGTGTTTTTTTGCTTTATTCATCATCATTTTACCTTATATAGGGTTACATATTTACGTATAGCCCCTTGGGCTTTGCAAAATGGCGTTTTGCCCATCCCATGGCTCATGTGCCATTTCTTTTTGCACATAAGCCATGGGCTTACAAAAAATTGGCTTTATGCCCATTTTGCATACATTCATGCACAAAAATTACATCAAAATTATTTGTTACATGATTTTTTATTTTGGTATGGCGGAAGGCCGGACGCTTCGTGTTCGGGCTTGACCTGGGCATTGGCCCACTTGCTTGGGCTTGGGCCCACCTAGCTTGGGGTTGACCTTGACTTTGACTTGGTCAACCGGGGTGCAAATTTTGACTTCAACAAAGTTCCCCCCATCAATAAATGCACACCACATATGTGAGTCGTGTGCATGAAATTGATGGATCTTCTTTCACATGGAGGCGACTTACTTTGCTTCCCCCTCTTTGGGATGCACTGCCCTTTTTATGACGTGGACGGCCGACGCTTGACGCGTCTCCGAGACGGAGTGTCCGTGGTAGACGTTTCCCTGGCCCGGAGTGATTTGGTAGACGTGCCCCCGGCACGGAGTGTCGCTGGTCGACGTTTCCCCGAGGCGGAGTGTCGGCTGGTTGACGTGTCCCCGAGATGGAGTGTCTGCTTGACGTTTCCCCGAGGCAGAGTATCGGCTGGTTGACGTATCCCCGAGATGGAGTGTCTGTTGTCGATGTGCCCCCGGCACGGAGTGTTTGCTTGGCGTTTCTGTTAGTTATTTATATGCCCTAGAGGCCATTACTGTACATAGGATGTATATTGTAGTGGATGCTGGGACATATATAGGGAGGACTTTCTTGCTCGACATGATAGTATGCTATCTGGTTACTCTTTACCTTAACGTGTACACTGATTGTCTCTCTGTTACATATTGGTAAAGCCCTTAGGATGTGTACTTGACTACCTGGACTATGATGCGGATCATACTAGTGGGGACATGGTAGTCCATAAGTACATCCTTCAAGGTCCCTAGTCGTGGGTGTATCGAGACAGGGCATCGATATACCAGAGTAGACTAGCGTATACCTTCTCGACCCATACAGATGGGCGATGGATGATCCCATATCCATTGGTGTTTGACATCAGAGATGATATACGGGTGCTCAGTGGAGACTGGGTACACTGGACGGACTCGCCGAGAACTCCCAGATGGTATTATACCTTACGTCAGATGGCAGTTCTCTGGTAACACTGGTACAGAGTAGTCTGTTGACCCGAGATCGTCATAGAGTCTTGTGTGGTTCCCACTGTGCTTTGATTTCCACCTTACCACGTCCAAGAGGGCGTGCAAAACGGTGGTTTTTGGGTACAGTCCCGAATCACATGGAGGCAATGAGCGATAGGAGGGGATTCGTCTCTCCCGGTATAGGGGGTTGATGTTGCGCTGTGTTCGATTGGCTATAACCGAAAATCCCTGGCCAGGGTTGCTGAGATTTACTGGTAAGTGTTACCAGTAGTATCTCGAACTGTTATAGACCTCATATCGACACGACTTATCGAGCTATTGGGGTCTGACGTTTACCACCCCTAGGCGAGATATGCGACATATCAGACGATCAGACCGGACTGTACGGTAAGTGTTACGGTTGGATTCACTGGAGTGTGAGCGGGCTTGCTCGTCGATCTTCTGATCGCTCAATACCCGGGTAGCCGTTACGTTTAGCAGACCGCTTGCGGCTTGTGGGTGCTTGATATGATCATCACCTGCTGCCGGCGTATTGACGAGTCTTTAGAGTCCTACACAGAGGTTTCCTGGCTCAAGCGAAACGAAATAGGAGCGCATATGAGATATGTGCGGGACCGAGAATGATACCAGTATGTGATACTGTATTCGATTCTCGCGAGATGTAACATTGATCGGTTATATGCGTTATAGCCGGGTTATCGGATCAAGTGTTGTTTCGATAAGTTGTTACTATTGATATTAGTCGGTTATATGCGATATGACCGGGTCGTTAAATCAAGTGTTGATTTAATGATTTAATGTATAATTATATATTAGATATATCACTTTACATTAACTAATATAGGTTCATTTAAATGGATTTTCTCACTTGGATGTACAAGTTGTATATGTGATATACTTTTTGTGCAAATGATTGTATCATGTTTGATGATGCATGAATGCTAGGTTTTGTGTAAAGAGTTAAACCTTGGTTAAGTAAATGGTTAGGGTTTATATTTATTTATTCATTCATTTATCTTTTTATTTATTGGAAAAGATAAAAGAATAATACAAAATGAAGGTTTTGACCAAAGTAACCATTTTGTCTTCTTCTCCTTAACCCTAACCATTCCTTTAACCTTGGTCAATTCTCTACACATAACTATAGTTAATATTATGATAAGTATTGATTTTTCTATGATATTCTAATTCTTATCATAATATTATCATCTTCTTCTTCTTCTTCTTCAAGAAGAAAACCTAGACTTCATCAATGGTGATTGATGAAAAATGAGTGAGAAATCCAAATCTAAAGTGAACCCACTTCCTATTTCTTCATCCTCTACCTCTTGCCAAGTAGTATAGGATGTTTCCTTCACAAGTTTTCATGGCTTGGTGAAGGTGGAGCTTGATCTAGTGATGCCTCGACGTAGATCATCTTCGGCATCGTCGTCGATGACCTAGCCCGCTCTTTCTCCGATGAAGCCGATGCTAGAGTCATGGTTCGATTTGGACAGCGGAGAGGACTTCATCGCGGAGCCATGGAGGTGGAGAACCGGATCTACAAAGGTTGTATTTCCGTTTACCATTTAGTTAAGTTGTTAACTAGTTTCTTTTTCGGCTAAACTTCTAGCCAACGATCCGTATTAGGGTTTCTCGGCACCGTAATTTTTGAAATTGGTATGGTTGATGCCTTATGAGACCTCTTGAGAGTGCCTAGGAACCCTACAGTTTCCCCGGCACGGAGTATCGGCTGGTTGACGTATCCCCGAGATGGAGTGTCTGTTGTCGATGTGCCCCCGGCATGGAGTGTTTACTTGACGTTTCCCCGAGGCGGAGTATCGGCTGGCTGACGTGTCCCTGAGACGGAGTGTCTGTTGTCGATGTGCCCCCGACACGGAGTATCTGCTTGACGTTTCCCCGAGGCGGAGTATCGGCTGGTTGACTATCCCTAAGACGGAGTGTCTGTTGTCGATGTGCCCCCGGCACGGAGTGTTTGCTTGACGTTTCCCCGGCACGGAGTATCGGCTGGCTGACGTGTCCCCGAGATGGAGCGTCTGTTGTCGATGTGCCCCTGGCACGGAGTGTCTGCTTGACGTTTCCCCGGCACGGAGTATCGGCTGGTTGACGTATCCCCGAGACGGAGTGTCTGTTGTCGATGTGCCCCCGGCACGGAGTGTCTACTTGACGTTTCCCCGAGGCGGAGTATCGGCTGGCTGACGTGTCCCCGAGACGGAGTGTCAGTTGTCGATGTGCCCCCGGCATAGAGTGTCTGCTTGACGTTTCCCCGGCACAGAGTATCGGCTGGTTGACGTATCCCCGAGACGGAGTGTCTGTTGTCGATGTGCCCCCGGCACGGAGTGTCTGCTTGACGTTTCCCCGAGGCGGAGTATCGACTGGCTGACGTGTCCTCGAGACGGAGTGTCTGTTGTCGATGTACCCCTGGCATGGAGTGTCTGCTTGAAATTTCCCCGAGGCGGAGTATCGGCTGGTTGACGTATCCCTGAGACGGAGTGTCTGTTGTCGATGTGCCCCCGGCACGGAGTGTCTGCTTGACGTTTCCCCGAGGCGGAGTATCGGCTGGTTGACGCGTCCCCGGCACGGAGTGTCTGCGTTGGACGTTTCCCCGAGATAGAGTGTCGGCTGGTTGACGTGTCCCCGAGATGGAGTGTCTGTTGTTGATGTACCCCCGGCACGGAGTGTCTGCTTGACGTTTCCCCGAGGCAGAGTATCGGCTGGTTGACGTGTCCCCGAGACGGAGTGTCTGCTGGCTGACGTGTCCCCGGCACGGAGTGTCTGCGTTGGACGTTTCCCCGAGATGGAGTGTCGGCTGGTTGACGTGTCCCCGAGATGGAGTGTCTTTTGTCAATGTGCCCCCGGCACGGAGTGTCTGCTTGATGTTTCCCTGAGGCGGAGTATCGGCTGGTTGACGTATCCCCGAGACAGAGTGTCTGTTTGTGACATTTCCCCGGTACGGAGTGTCGGTGTTGGACGTTTCCCCGGTACGGAGTGTCGCTGGTCGACGTGTCTTCGAAGCAGAGTGTCTACTTGACGTTTCCCCGTTACGGAGTGTCTGTTGTTGGACGTTTCCCCGGTACGGAGTGTCGCTGGTCGACGTGTCCCCGAGGCGGAGTGTCTACTTGACGTTTCCCCGTTACGGAGTGTCTGTGTTGGACGTTTCCCTGATGCAGAGTGTCTACTTGACGTTTCCCCGTTACGGAGTGTCTGTGTTGGAATTGGTTGGTTTGATTTGTTTGATTTGAGTTGACATCAGCATCGCTATACTGGAATATGGTACCAGGAGAGAATCATCATCTGTCATGAGAGGATTTGGGGATTGGTTTTTTTTGTTTGGCAACTGTATTGCTGCACTGGAATAATGCCAGGAGCAACTCATCATTTGCCCCGAGAGGATTTGGGAATTGGTTTTTGCTTGGCATCAGTATCGCTACACTGGAATATGGTACCAGGAGCGAATCATCATTTGCGCTTGTTTATCAGGAAGCGATGGCTTAGGAGACAGGTTTTAGGTCCCTATCACCTAAGACTTTTCAATTTTGTGAGCCGTAAGGGTCTCACAAAGCATTTTCTCCATACGGGTCATAAGGATCCCGTAGGTGTATTTTCTCCTTAGGAGTCGTGGGGATTCCTAAGTGTGTTGCTCCTTTGTGAGTCGTAAGGATCTCACGCGGGGATTTTCTCCTCACAAAGTCGAGAGGACTTTGTGAGTGTATTTCATCTCTTTTTCACGAGTTTGCGCCCTTTCGGGTTTTCACAAACTCGCCGACAGTCCTGCTGTTTTTACTCACGGAGCCCTTTCGGGTTTTCATCCATACCCATTTTGCTTGTGGGCATACCATTTATTTTATTTTATTTTATTTTTATTTATTTTGGTGGGACTTTGAATGTGGTCTCACCGGTAGGACTTGGGAGATATTGGGGTTGTTTTACGCCCGTGGATTGTATACTGTTTTGCAGGATGTATGATCCAGACCGTAGGGCCGGAAAAATTTCGGGACTTTGTCGGTGTCTGCATCGCTGCACTGGAATATGGTACCAGGAGCGACTCATCATTCGCCGTTAGGGTATGCGATTTGGAATTTGGTTGGCGTCTGCATCGCTGCACTGGAATATGGTACCAGGAGCGACTCATCATTCGCCATTGGGATTTGCGTTTGGAATTTGGTTGGCGTCTGCATCGCTACACTGGAATATGGTACCAGGAGCGACTCATCATTCGCCACTTTGGGATTGGGGAGCGATGGCTTAGGAGACAGGTTTAGATCCCTATCATCTAAGGCTTTTCAATTTTATGGGCCGTGAGGGTCCCATAAAAGCATTTTCTCCCTACGAGTCGTAAGGATCCCGTAGGTGTATTTTCTCCTTGGGAGTCATGAGGACCCCCAAGTGTGTTTTTCCTTTGTGAGTCGTAAGGATCCTACGAAGGTTTGTTCTCCTCATATATCGTGAGGACACATGAGTGGGTCTTCCCAATGGAGCATAATTCCAAGGACGGAGACCAACCGCTGGACTGGTGATTGCAGTGGGGCATGAGTGTGATGAGAATTATTTGAGCCCGTGGATTGTATACGGTAGTCAATTTGGGGACTGACCGCAGGGCCGGAAGAATTTTGGGAAATTGGATTTTTGTTGGCGTCTGCATCGCTGCACTGGAATATGGTACCAGGAGCGACTCATCATTCGCCCTTTTTTTACCACGATTGCTCTATCATTGCAGCTTTTCTTATCGCGAAGGTCGCGATTGCCCTATCATTTCGGCTTTTTATTTTATTTTTTACTCGCTGATTTTTATTGCGAGTTGCCCCATCATTTCGGCTTTTATTTTTCTTTTATTTACACTTTTTTTTTTGTTTATTTACATATATATTTTTTTTACATTCTCAGTTTAACGACTTAGAGGTCGATTGTTTCCAGTTTAACGACTTAGAGGTCGTCTGTTTCCAGTTTAACGACTTAGAGGTCATCTGTTTCCAGTTTAACGACGTGGTGGTCATCTGTTTCCAGTTTAACGACATAGAGGTCATCTGTTTCCAGTTTAACGACGTAGGGGTCATCTGTTTCCAGTTTAACGACATAGAGGTCATCTGTTTCCAGTTTAACGACGTAGGGGTCATCTGTTTCCAGTTTAACGACGTAGAGGTCATCTGTTTCCAGTTTAACGATATAGAGGTCATCTGTTTCCAGTTTAACGACTTAGAGGTCATCTGTTTCCAGTTTAACGACATAGAGGTCATCCGACGGGGAGCTTAAATAAGATACCCGATTGAGCAGTTGTCAAGGGTACCGCCGGAGCTGGCATGAGATGCCTTATTAGTTTGTCGGTGTTGATGGCCTTACCCCCAGCTGGGGCCAAGGAAAGTCGTTCAAATACCGACCTGTGTTCGAAGATGGCAATTGGAATTTGTTAACCCCCTGCAAATAGAAACATGATTTCAGTACAGATAATCAATGTATATTGATTGAGTTCGCATGAATATTTAACCCGAGATATGGGAGGAGAGATTGGTCCCACCGGGCATGCCAGAATCTGTAGGGTGTTTTTCGTCACCCCATTGAGATGGGAATATGCACGCGCTTGTCAGGCGTACTACAGATTCCCCCCGCCTAGGGTAGGAGAGGGTTTATTGATTGTGGAGATCCGAATCTTCGGCAGTCGCGAACTAAGCTGCCGTTAATTACCCTTCGCCTTTGGGGCGAGGGAACCTCCGATTAACGGGTTAAACTGGTCATGCGAACTCAATGTGCAGTGTTGTGTTTTGAAGGGGTTTTGGATATATCGGGGGCCCTGCAGAGTTTTTTACGGGGGTCCCGCTACCCGGATAGAGGGCTGGGCAGCCCCCTTGCGGGGTGCGGGGCAGCGCCCCGTTAGAAATTTTTTCTAACGGAGGACAGTGTCGTGGAGTATGTGTATGTGTGTGTGGATATATGTATACATATGTAGATATATATAAAAGAAAGAGGGAAAAGGCATCTAAAAGATGCGTGGGGCCAGCGCCAGCGCTTTGAGCGCTAGCGCACCACGTGTCAACACGTGGGCGCTCGGGCGCTAGCGCTTTGTGCGCTAGCGCTCTGAGCGCAAGAGCGCTAGCGCTTTGAGCGCTATCGCGCCATGTGTCAGCACATGGACGCTCGGACGCTAGCGTTTTGGACGCTAGCGCTCTAAGCGCAAGAGCGCTAGCGCGCCACGTGTCAGCACGTGGACGCTCGGATGCTAGCGCTTTGGGCGGTAGCGTACTGAGAGTAAGAGCGCTAGCGCGCCACGTGTCAGCTAGCGCTTTGGGCGCTGGCGCACTGAGCGCAAGAGCACTGGCGCATTGAGCGCTAGCGCGCCACGTGTCAGCACGTGGGCGCTCGGGCGTTAGCGCTTTGGGCGCTAGCGCTCTGAACGCAAGAGCGCTAGCGCGCCACGTGTCGGCACGTAGACGCTCGGGCGCTAGCATACTGAGCGCTAGCGCGCCGCGTGTCAGCACGTGGGCGCTCGGGCGCTAGCGCGCCACGTGTCAGCACGTGGGCGCTCGAGCAGCAAAAGGGACTTGGTCCCTGCAATGGGAGTTGTACTCCCCGAAAGGAGCACTTATTATTCTGTATATATATATATATATATATATATATATATATATATATATATATATATGAGGAGTTAAACTCCTAAGATGTTTTGAAACTAATGAAGGGCTTCTCCCCTTGAGCCCTAGTTCTTCCCCAAAGTGGGGTTTCTGGAGATAGGTCTCCTTCTTCTTCCTTTGTTGGCCGGATCTTGAAGATCAAGAGTTGTGGAATTTTAAAAATCTCTTCTTTTTGAGATCTGATGGTAGATCCAAGTTCCCCTTTATGGGTTTTATGGTGAAAAGCTATTTAGTTTTGAAAAAAGAAGAGTAAAACTCTTGATTTAATTCAAAAGAAAGAAGAAGGTTTGGAACCTTCAGAAAGGGGAAAGAAGCACAAACCCTAGGTTTTTGAGAGAATGAAAAAGTGTTTTTTGCTTTATTCATCATCATTTTGCCTTATATAGGCTTACATATTTACGTATAGCCCCTTGGGCTTTGCAAAATGGAGTTTTGCCCATCCCATGGCTTATGTGCCATTTCTTTTTGCACATAAGCCATGGGCTTACAAAAAATTGGCTTTATGCCCATTTTGCATACATTCATGCACAAAAATTACATCAAAATTATTTGTTACATGATTTTTTATTTTGGTATGGTGGAAGGCCGGTCGCTTCGTGTTCAGGCTCGACTTGGGCATTGGCCCACTTGCTTGGGCTTGGGCCCACCTGGCTTCGGGTTGACCTTGACTTTGACTTGGTCAACCGGGGTGCAAATTTTGACTTCAACAAACACTCCGCTTAAGTGACCTTAGGATGTATATTTCGTGTTCTTCCAAGATTCTCTTTCCTTCCTTCCTGAGTTGTTAGCATTGCATTGCTATCTCGTAGAGATTTGATAACTGATTTTTGTTTTTTCTTGTTCCAGTCACCATGCCGTTAGAGACCGTGCGAGCCGAGAGGGCTGCAGTTAGTGATGAGGTCAGGGCAGGCTCGTCCGAGATGAGGACTGACCAGGACGGTACTCCGGTGACACTGAAACATGGTGATCCTCTGATTTCAGATAGGATTTCTCGTTTGGAGGCAAGCTTTCTTAATCTATATCGTTCAATTGGGTCGTTAGCTAAGACTATTTAGACCCAGGGGCATGTCGTTGCACAGCCAGCTCCAGAGATTTTGGTACAACACAGTACTCAGAGACCAGTTATTCCTCCGGTGATTGGGACGTTAGATGTGTCGCTTCCCGAGTTCTTGAGGCTGAAACCTTCGGTGTTTACTGGCATGGATGCGTCCGAGGGTCTGTTTTCATTTCTTGACAGGATGGCGAGGATATTTCATTTGATGAGATACTCTGATGCGAGATCAGTGGAGTTAGCCAGTTTTCAGTTAGAGGGTCTTGCTCTGACCTGGTGCGATTCGATCGAAATGGGCCGAGCAGTGAGTCTTCTTCCTATGCTTTGGGATGAGTTTTCGAAGGTCTTCCTAGCCCAATTTTTGCCCCAGAGTTTCAGAGACGCTCGAGCGCGTAGTTTCGAGTCTTTGCGTAAGACTCCGGATATGACAGTTGCCGAGTATGACCTTCAGTTCACCAGTTGTTGCGATATGCTCCTTATTTGGTTCCTATGGAAGAGATCCAGATTAAGAGGTTCGTACGCGGACTAGATGTGCAGCTATTTTTATTCGTTGGTGCCCAGCGTTTCTATACCTATGTAAAGGCATTGGATGCGTCCACGTTGATAGAGGAGCGTTACGTTGAGATTGGAGCGACTCCAGAGCCAAAGCAGGCTCGAGTGGAGACTCCATCTGTTGAGCAGGAGAGCGGTGATGTGAGTGGATGGCCCCGAGAGCAGCCATTCAACACCGATAGGATGCAGAGACCATCTCGGTTGTGTTTTAATTGTATAAGGCCCGGTTATAAAGCTAGAAACTGTCCTGCCAGGCATCATAGTAGGATAGTGTCCCGAAGAGCTTCTTCATTGACTTTCCTCCCTCCACCCGTGATTAATTGGGTCCCATCCAGGGATCAGACAGGTTGTAGATAAGATGGTTCTATGCAGAGGAGACAAGGGTCAAGAGTTAGGGGACGTCAGGCCGTGAGCAGTGGGCGAGCGAAAGTTCTTGCTCTGGCTGCTCCGGTTGCTCAGGCACCTGTCGACGTTGAAGTAGGTGCACTTTAATGTCAGTTGTTTTGATTTGTGTTTTGGGGTGTTCGGAGTATCATCCTGGATTTGGCTTGGTATTTTGGTGATCTAGACATCGCCTTTGATTTGGCCTCGATATTTTGATGCTTCGAGTATCACACTTTCAATGTTGAAGAGGGAATATTTTGATGTCGGTTGTTTTGACTTATGTGTTTTGATGACTTGATTGATGTTTTTGTGCACAGTATTTGCACTTGATTTCTGTTTCATACACACTCGATACACTTGATGTTGTTTCATGCACATCCGTTGCACTTGGTTTTGTTTTCATGCACATGAGTTGCATTTGATTTTGTTTTCATTCATCGCACATAGTATCATAGTTAGTATGGTTAGTGTTGTAAGTGTTGTAGTTCCAGTTATCTAGGTTTCATATTTTCATTCCTTATGCATACACATTACATCATGATATTTTAGGATTTCGAGCGTCGATGATTGGCACAGGATTTGATGACGTATTATTGATGAAGATTTTCATATTGTGTGTGATCCATTAAGATGCGCTTGTTTTTACTTATACTATATGTATACCCATTATTACACATTATGTAGTATTTCTATCTTGTGTGAGACTTCGGAGCCCCATTGTTTTGATTTAATGAAATATTTTAAGATTTGGAATTTAAATTTAAATTTAAATTCGGGGACCGAATTTATTTAAGGAGGAGGAGGGGGAATATTGTAACATTTCAGAAAATGAGAAATATTATTTTAGAATTTAAATAATAATATAATATGTTTTGTTAAAATAATACCAATTATCGAATTGGGTTATCATAATTTGGTCATGATAAAATTAATAAGTATTTTGGCATGGTTAGCATGATTAACCTTAGCTTTTACTTAATTTGGTTGTAGCATTTCCATTTGCATCATTTAAAAGAAAAAGAAAATGGCATGGCTATATTTTTTTTATATGGAATAGTAAAGAGAGAGAGGCATGCTTCTCATGCCATGCCTCCTCCACTTCTCCATGTCCCCCCCCCACTTCACTCTCTCATTCTCTCCAACTCTTTCCCTCTCTCATCCTAAACCATGGCTGCCCCCCCCCTCTCACACTCTCACACTCACCACAAACTCAAAATCCCAACTCCAAGGTTGCTTTCTTTGATGCCAAGTACAACTCCTTCAAGTGAAGCCCTCATCAAATCTTCAAGTGGCATCTTACAAGCTTGATCTTCTCATTCATTTCTTTATATAGGTAAATATCCTTCTTTTATCAAGTGTTGCATACGTGTAGAGTTTTAAACATTAGCCAAGTTTTCAAAAACTATGAGTTTTGATGAACTTTTAGTGTTCAAACGAATTCTAGAGTAATTGGGATCTTTGCAAAAATATTCAGTGTATATTCGACATATTTAGACCAGTAAGAGACCCCAAAAGAAGCACGAGCCCCAAATTCATTAACCTGACCGCATATTGCGGCCAAAACTCTTTTTTTTGGCGACCATCCTAGGTAATTAGGTGTCGGTATTTGGCCAGTAGACCTTATACTTGATAAACAAGCACTTTTTATACTCTAAATTTTCCCATATTCCTCAAGTCAAAGTCTGAAGGTGTTTTACTTAGTTTTTGGAAGATATTTTAAGGTTTTCAAACTTGATGATCCGTATTTTGAATTCTTGATGCATTCTTTTATGCTAGGACAACGAGTACGGGGGGTAGTTAGCACATGGATGGTTTACGTTGGTCATAAGTTCTAACCTATAGATTTTTGTTCGTTATATCGATATCGATTTGAATTCTTATGTGTGTGTATGGTTATGTGAATGGTATGTTCGATTTTGGAGAGCTCCGAGGCGGTGACGAAGTGCGAGACGGTCGTAGGATATGACTAGCATGATCACAAACAGTGAGTAGATTATATCTACGAGTGAGGAATCGGGTGGATGGCGTATAGCACCCCCATGAAACATATTGTTTATTATATCTTTGAATGTGCTTAGGATGCATGCCACGTATGTTTAGACTTGTTCTTTAATCAGTAAATTACATTAGTATTGCTTAGTAGGCTTATTGTACATACACTTGGTAGAACACTAACACAAATGCTAATGATTGCCATGTTGCATGATCACAGACTCGTATGTACACTACACATCATTAGTACTGCCATATCACGTAGAACTTGCCATACTCACATATCGTAGTAAGATTGGTGTTATAGTAGGATGATATTATATACGATTCATATTAGATGCGTGTATGCGACTTGAAGTCCGTACTGATTGTTGGGCGAGTACGCGATTGGAAGTCCATACTAGTCGCCGTGCGTGTACGTGACTCGAGATGTCCATACCGATCGTTGAGTGGGTATGCGAACGAGATGTCCGTACTGGTGCTATATTTGTACATGACTAGATGTCCGTACTGTTGATATTCCATTTCTATGTGTGTACGTAGACTTGATGTCCGCACTAGTTAGCTATATGTTCGGGTACGTGGATTAGATATCTGTACCGATCATTATTATGATATGATATAATGAAATATTTGATAGTTATCGTACGAGATGAGATTCCATATATGATGATATGATGAGAATAGATGATGATTAGCCGGATATGGCCCCATTTTACCTGACTCGAGGAGTCTTACTATTTTACCTTATTGGGAGATTTTACTGACATGACAGTATTACCCACTTTCTAAAAACAAAGATTTGTTTCATATTTTTTAAAAAGTGATAATGATTTGGTTTTCAAAAGGGGTATATATATATATATATATATATATATATATATATATATATATATATGTTCTAAAAACATTGTAGCCTCCTTATTTTCAAACAATATTTCGTCCTACTTTAAAAAGATATAAGTGGAAATATTCAAAATAATTACCTATTTACTGTTCTTTTACGCTACACTTATTTTACATGTCATTCGCTCGCGCTATATTTATCTTATTAGTTATGCCACGCTTTATGATTTCCGCTACGCGTCATACATTTTTAATGTCATACCCCAGTGGTATAGGACTCTGATATATATAAATATATGATATATCACTATAATTATATTACCGGCTTATGCTATGATATATTACCTGTCTGTGCTATACCTAGTTCACACAGACTAAAAGGGTACGAATTTGAAGAGATTTATATTACTGTGCATATGATGTGATATGATATCAATTCTAAAAGATTGAATATATATAAAGGAATATAAGAAGATAAAGATGATTTGGACACGGTGGATATAACCGGGGATCCATGATATATGTATGTGTGTGATCAATCTATGAGAGATTGAGGCAGGAAGAGATAAGATGTCGCCCGATGATATATGTGTGATCAATTCATGAGTGATTGAGCGTAGTTGGCACATGATATCTTTACGGATATATATGTGAGGGATCGATATTGTCATGCCCCGCTTCCCAGTAGACGAAAACATGGATGTGGCAGGCCGCAATGTATTTACTAAGAAATAAATACGTTAAGCGTAATTAAGCAATATATAAAAATGTACAAGAATGATAAGAGTATTAAAATAGAACATCAACTTTATTTACATTCATCTTTACATACAACTGTTTGAAAATGAAAAGATACAATGATAATAAGCAGTGTCTAAATAATGGCATACAGGAAAGTAAGTACAAGGAACTAGAAGTCAGGCTGTGCCTCAAGCTGGTCCAAGTCCTCCTGGTTAGGCTCGATCTCTTGAGTGTCCGATCCTCCTAACAAATATTCCAAAGAAATAAATAGAAAGGGTGTCGTTAGCGAACTAGCGCTCGGTAAGTCTTAAAAAAAATAAGAGAATATAAGGAGTAATGTAAAATGAACAAGTAAGTGGCATATGATTGATTACCGGTAAATGATGGTTATTATAACGTAGTTGTTTGTAGCTTAATACGGAAGGTATTCATGTATACGAGAGGAGTCCATCTTACCCCGTGGACTATGGTAACATGTAGTATAAGGCCCCGTCATAACCCATGGGACAACGACACGATAATTCATGTAGATGACTTTTAAATGACCTCTCGTGCCACAATATACGTTTCGTACCAATCTACCCCTTTATTCCCGCGTAAAGTATTGGATAGATTATATTTATAAGTCTTGCCGAAACCATGGATATAAAATGTTAAAAGTATTCAAGTAGTCAAGTCAAGTTATAATCATGGTTTGGTCAAGTCAGGTCAAGTATACATGTTTGATATTGATATTTGATTTCAAGTGTTCATGTTCATGATCAAGTATTCATATTTGATTTTAGATTCAGATTTGAATTGGACTCAGACTGAGTCATAAACTTGTAAACAAATTTAGCTCTTGAATTAGATTCGGAAGTCATCGGTAAATGCTGCACATGGATGGCAAGATTTGTGTCTTTTTCTAAGACAATTACCATTGATAACTCCGTTAGGTTGTCTACCTTAAATAGACAAGCACTTACTTTTTCCGGCTTCTTGGGGCTCAAGAGAATTGATCCCGCTTAAACCTATATTTACTAAAGTCCTTAAATATTGTTTTATATATCTCAACGGGGTTTTATGAAAAATATTTTAATATAGATTAAAAAGTAAAGCTCGAGGGTGATTAGTATTACTTAGGGTTTTCATGAGCATGGATTTTAAGTATTGGGTATTTTAGTGATAAATACTTGGCTTTGAAAAGTTCATGGTATATTATTGAAAAAACTTATCCTTTTTGGTATCTTGGTAGTATTTTATTGTCATTTGTTAATTTTTTCATTTTGTTTGAAAAAAAATATAGATTTATTATATTTTGAAAATATAGATTTATAATTTTATAAAATTTTAATTTTAAAAATAATTTTATTTTATTTAGAAAATTCGTATTTCTTAAAAACCATATTTAAATCCTTTCGAGATCGAATACTCCGTGAGGATGTCTGCATCTCGCTCTACTAGCCTAAGGATGTGCGATAATCCGCATCATCCGTTAGCGGGTCCCCTAAAGAGGGTTGTAGATACATAATTGCAAAGGATATGAAATACTGCTTTAAAAAATCCGGTTTTAAAATTATGTGGTATTTTATTGTAATGTTATTCTTCGAAATAAAAATACATACAATAAGTATCGTGCTATGAAACCAAGTGTGCATGTGGGGTAGGTCGTTACCCCATGAATTTTTCCTAAAAATATTGTTTTTACAAATACTAAAAGAGGTGTTTATAAAGTTCAAGATATTTTAATGAAAAAGTTCTACTATTGTTGTTTCACATGAGAATTTTGATGAAATTTGATTCTAAATATTAGGGTTTAAGGTTATAAATGATGTAGTAAAATTATATTGATTAAATTGTAAAGGAGAAGAGAGTTATATGTTTTAGAAAACAAGATGTCGCTATTAACTCCACTTTTACCGATATAAAATTTGAAGAGGAATTTCAATAGAAAAGAGGAAATTTGGAATGGACTTACGGTTTAGAAACTTAGGAAGAGGATGAGGAAAAGGAAGAGGGCCTTCGAGGCGTCGCAGGAGCTCCAGAATTGGTTTCGATCTTCGCCGGAACCAACTTACTTGCTAACTCCTCTTTTACTTCACTTGCACTGGGAACTTTATGAGAGTTTTGGCTAGAATTTTCAGAATGGTGCTGAGCCAAAGTATGGGGTGGTATTTATAGTGAAGAATTAGGGTTTGGGAATTAAAATTATGAATTAAAAAGTATTAAAATTGTGATAAATTGTGAAATGAAAGGTCTCTGTTTAATTGCAGGGAAATCAAACAGCGCTGAGGGGTTAGGGGTAGGTGAAGAGTCAAGTGTACAGAGCACGGGGCCATTTGGCTTCATCTCACTCATCCCCGCCGGTTTTCCATCAAGTTTGGCCGGTCGATCTCGAGGCATTTTCCTCGAGATTCATGCCACTTGATTAATTCTCCGTTTAAACCATTTTCCACATGTTTGATTTTTCTGAATGTATTGCACGTGAAATCTTTTGGGCTTCCAAAAAAAATTCAGAAAAAAAATAATTGTGTTTGATGGGATTCGAACACAGGGGCTATGTCACAGCAGTGCAAGAGCTTTGCCAGTGAGCTACAAGTGGCTTCTTGCTGTTATTTAACAAAAGTAACTTATAACTCAAACTCAGACTGTAAAACTCATTTCTTGTATATTAACAGAAAATTTTCTGTACAAAAATTTTAGAGTCGTTACATACTACCCTCCTTATAAAAAATTCTTCCTCGAAATTTACAATTACATATGGACTAATTTTCAAAGAGGTAAGGGTATCTTGCATGCATGTTTTCTTCTCGTTCCCATGTTGATTCTCCTGGCGAATCCTTTCTCCACATCACCCGGACCAAGTTTACTTCCTTATTCCGTAGTGTCTTCACCTTTCGGTTCAGGATCTCAACTGGTTGTTGCTCGCAAGTTAAGTCAGTTTATACTGTGAGCTCAGAGTGATCAAGGATGTGGCAGGGGCCGCTCACATATCGCCATAGCTGGGATATATGAAACACGTTGTGCACTCCTTCCAATGAGATTGGAAGTGCTAAACGGTATTGTTGGGGTCAAAAATTACACCCTGATTGATCAAGTCAAAATCAAAGTCAACCCAAACCCAGGTCAAGACCGAGCATGGAAGGGACCGGCCTGCGGTACACCAGCAGCTGGCCTTAGAGAAGACTTTGGGTATTCGGTACGCCAATCACTGGCCTTTAGTGCAAGTGGGAGATTGTTGGATGTATATGCCCTAGAGGCCAGTATTGTATATGTATACATATGGATACTAGGGATATGTATGTACAGAACAATCTTGTTCAGTTTTATAGTATATTATTTGACTTGTCTTTATCGGGATATGTGTATTTATTTGTATTGTTGTTATATCTGGTTTGCATATACTGATAAAGACTCGATACAGTAGTATACTATTGTGATTTGTCTTTATCTTAACATGGCATATGTCATACTCGTTATTACATATTGCGGTTACATGTTGATAAAACCCCTAGGATCTTGCTTGACTACCTGCGTTGTGATGTCGATCATACTTGTGGGAGCAGGGTAGTCCATAAGCATATCCTTAAATGTTCCCTAGTCGCGTGAGTATTGAGACTGGGCACTGATACTCCAGAGTAGACTGGTGTATACATTTCTAGCCCCGTCGGGGGATGGTTGGTCCCGCAGCCATTGGTCTGATGCACCTAAAATCGTATACAGGTGCTCACTGGGTGTGAGTACACTGGACGGACTCACCGAGAACTTCCATATGGTACTATACCTATCGTCAGATGGAAGTTCTCAGGTGACATGTGTACAGGTTAGTTTTTGGACCCGAGATCGGCATTTATCTCGTGTGAGTTCCCACTGAACTTTGATCACTACCCTACCACGGCTCTACTGAGTCGTGCAAACAGGTTTTGGTTGGGTTCAGTCTCGAGCCACATGGAGGCAGCGAGCGATTTTCGGGGATTCGTCTCTCCCGGTATAGGGAGTCGATATCGCATTATGATTCGATTGGTCAGGACCATAAGACCTTGGCCAAGGCACTTGGGATTTACTGATAGGTTGATCAGTAGTTTTCCCGAATTGGTCCTGAGCCATATCGGCACGACTTATCAGGTTATTAGGGTCTGACGTTCACCATCCCCTAAACCAGGTATGCGATACTCTTTGACGAAGAGACCGGACTGTGCGGATATTGTCACGGATAGGCTCAGTAGGAGTTCGGACGAGCTTGCTCATCGGCCTTCCTTTTCGACAGATACCTGGGTAGCCGTTACGTACAGCTAGTGCCGCTGACGTGCTTGTGCTTAAACCCACTGCCAGAGTACTGTCGAGTCTTTAGAGTCCCACACAGAGGGTTTCCCTGATCCAGGCGAAATGATGTAGTAGCCATATTGGATACGTGCAGGTTTCGATCGGTTGATGTACTTTGTACTCGGACTTTCGATCGGACGGTTTGTAATACTAGCCGGCTAGGGTTTGAGCCGGATTATTAAATCAGGTATTGATTTAATAATTTACGTATATATATTTCGATATATATATTCTAGGATTACGTTCTTCGTGTTATTTTATCTCTTTTGGCGTTTGGATTTTTATCCGATTGCCGGTATATATGTACAGTAGACTGAAATCCATATTTATTACAGATTTCCTTCTAGAAGGTGGCCACCTCATTATGTATTTTCCTTTTATTTGATAATTGAAAATGAGGTGTAAAGTAAAAGGTATGGGAGGAATGGTGATAAGCATGCTTTAATAGTTTACAAATGAATTTTTAATTCATTTGGAGTTACTATTAAAGCATGGTTGTTAATTGTTTAATGAAAGAATTCATACACAAAACCTATGTGTGTATTTTCTCTTTCATGTTTGCTTCATTATTCTCCATCCTCTTGCTTTGCTCTTCATCTCCTTCCTCCTCTTGTTTTGCTCCACCTCCATCTTCTTCTTCTTCACTAACATTCTCATGAGTTGAGAAACAAGTGAAGATGTTAGAAAAGAGATAGCAAACACTTAGACACCCTCACTACATCCTAGATTACTTGGACTAGCATCCCAAGTTGTCTAGTTGCTACTTTGACATTTAGCAAAGAGTTAGAGCCATGGATCATACCCCTCGGGTGGATCATCGAGGACTAAGGAAGACTGGAGAACAAGCTCGATCCCGGAAAGCTGATGGAGCGGAAATGAAAGATCAAGCGAGTTCAAGGTTGTTACGAGGAGCTAAGGATGATGAACGAAGACCGAAGGACATGATTCATTTGGTATAACTTTTTTCATAGTAGATAGAACTCCTTTTAGCTAACTAGGTTTATGGTCAAAGATCCGGTTAAGTTTTATTCTAGTGCCAAGTTTTCGATCGTGTTAAAATTTTTGTTCCGCAATTGGCAACGGATGTTTGCCGGGGCACTAGGGTAACCCATCATGATATCAGAGCGGGGGCTGGACTAGCGCGGGTGCAAAACATATACAACATCTACTAGTATATATATAAGTATATATAACATTCGTCTCAGGCATGATAATAAACAATACCATAAAACCAAACTCCCAGAGATAAGTACCCAGAACCTAAAAACATTGCAATCCCACTTCTAAAAACCAAGGAGGCCGGTTTGCAATAAACAAATGCACCATACTTTGCTACATGCACAAAACCATACCATGAACCATGCTCATGCCATATCACACCCTCCACCTCATTATGAAATAAATGAATTTCCATAAATGGAAAATCAATGATGAGGTGGCAAAACTTCTAGAAGCTATTCCGTATAAAATACGGAATATTTTCCGGTACATGTACCGAAATACATATAGGCGTATTCATACAAAAATACGAATAGCCAAGAGAGAAAATGAATAGTGAACAATAATACTAGAATACGTATATACAAATACATATATAAATTATTAAATCAAAAACCTGATTTAATAATCTGGCTTAATCCTAAGCCGCTAGTATTATCAACCGTCCGATTAAAGCCTGCGCATCATGTGCACATATTTAATCGGACACCTGTATGTATCACATACCTCATGTACACCATATCGCCTGAACTGTGAAAACCCTCTGTATGGGACTCTAAAGACTCGTCAATACGCTGGCAGTAGGTTTAACCACAAGCACGTCAGCGGCACTAGCTATACGTAACGGCTACCCAGGTATTGAGCGAAAGGGAGGACGACGAGCAAACTCATTCTGAACCCCTACTGAGCCTGACAGTGACAATATCCGTACAGTCCGGTCTGTTCGTCTAAGAGTATCGCATATCGAGTCTAGGGGGGTGAATAAAGTCAGGCCCCCAACAACGCGATATTTAGTGTCGGTATGAAACCCATCACCACCTGAGAAACTATCGATCCTGGATCGGTAATTCTCGTCCACCGTGGCCACGGATTTATGGTGATGGTCATCCGTGCACAACGCGATATCAACCCCCAATACCGGGAGAGACGAATCCCCGACGATCCGATCACTGCCTCCATGTGGCTCGGGACTGTACCCAACTAAAACCTGTTTGCACGACTCATTTGAGCCGTGGTAGGGTAGTAATCAAAGCATAGTGGGAACTCACACGAGAAAAATGACGATCTCAGGTCGACAGACTAACCTGTACACATGTCACCTGGGAACTGCTATCTGACAATAGGTATAATACCAACTAGCAGGTTCCCGGCGAGTCCGTTCAGTGTACTCATGACCCAATGAGCACCTGTATACTATCTTAGGTGAACAAACTAACACCAATGGCTTATGAGACCTGGCCACCGCCCCTCGTCGGAGTCTCGATCAGTATACACTAGTCTACACTGGACTATCGATACCCGGTCTCGATACTCCTACGACTAGGGACATTTAAGGATGTGCTTATAGACCCCAGATCCCACATATATGATCGCCATCATAATGCTGGCAGTCAAGCAAGAATCCTATGGGCTCTATCAACATGTACATGATGATAAAGACAAAGCAGATAGCATACTATCATCTTAAGTAAGACTGTTCTATCGGTATAGGTCTTCACTCAATCATCATAATCACAAGTGCGCGACTACGATAATTGCCTTGAGGGCACTATAGCCAACACGGCCCCATGACAAAAAGAATGAAGCCATAAATTGGTTTAATGTAATTCTTTTTTTATAGAAATAAATGTATGAAAAATAGGCAGAAAGCCAAAATTTTGTAAACCCCATGGCTTATGTGCAAAAAGAAATAAGCACTTAAGGTATGGGGTGGCATAAGTGCTATTTGGTAAAGCCCAAGGGGCTATATATAAAGTGTGTAGCCTATAAAGGCAAATATGATGAAAAAATCAAGGAAGAACATTTTCATTCTCTCAAAAAAGTCTAGGGTTTCTGTGCCTCCTTATCCTTCCTCAAGGTTCTAAACTTTCTTCTTTTTTTTTTGAATTAAATCAAAAGTTAAACTCTTTTTTCCAAAAAGAAACAGTTTTCACCATAAAATCCTTGAAGGGGAGCTCAGATCTTCCATCAAATCCCCAAAAGGGGTGATTTTTAAGTCTCGCTCCCTTTTCTCCAAGATCCAGCTAACAGAGAGAAGGAAGAAGGAGATCCATCTCCAAAAAACCCCACTTTGGGAAGATCCAAGGCTCAAGAGAAGATCTAGGGCTCAAGGGAGAAGAAAGGGGTCCCTTTTCATCATCTTCGAAAATTTCTTGGGAGTTTAACTTCGGTAAAAAAGTCTTTCTTTTTAGGAGTTTAACTCCAAAAGTCAATTGGGAGTACAACTCCGGGTACAGGGGCTAAGCCCCTTTGACCTTTTTTAAGAGTTTAACTCCAAAAGTCAATTGAGAGTACAACTCCCAGTATAGGGGCTAAGCCCCTTTTTCCCACCGGCGCCCAGCGCCCGCGCGCCAAGCACGTGAGGCACCAGCGCCCAGCGCCCGCGTGCCAAGCACGTGAGACGATGGCGCCCACGCATCCTTTGGATGCTATTCACCCTTTTTTTATATACGCACTCCACAACACTTTCTCCGTTAGAAAAAATTTCTAATAGGACGCTGCCCCGCACCCTGCAAGAGGGCGGCTAGCCCCCTTGACCCCCAGCCCGCTATCCGGGTAGCGGAAATCCCGTAAACTCTGCGAGGCCCCCGATATACCCAAGATCCCTCAAAACACAACACACGCACACTGTACATTGAGTTCGCATGGCCAGTTTGACCCGTCAATCGGAGGTTCCTTCGCTCAAAGGCGATGGGTAATTAACGGCAGCTTAGTCCGCGGCTGCCGGAGATTCGGATCCCCACAATTATTAACCCCTAGCCTACTCTAGGCAGCGGGAATCTGTAGTACGCTTGACAAGCGACGCATATTCCTATCTCGATGGGGTGATGAAAAACACCCTACAGATTCTGGCACGCCCGGTGGGACCTTTCTTTCCTCCCATATCTTGGGTCAAGCATTCATGAAAACTCATTTAACATATATACCGATGTTTGTACTGAAATAATACTTTTCCGTGCAGCAATCAACTTTCAACGACGATGTCTTCTAAGATGAATCCAGCTTCCGACGTGACCCCGATCCAGTACGTGGTCAAGATCAAAGCTCGTGTAGTTCTCCTTGCAAGCCTCAGCAGGCAATGGGATGAGCCACCCCGTCAATTTGGTTCCGTCATCATCTACCCTGCCGGAAGTGCTCATCTGGTGGAGGTCATGACAAACCAAGCGGCTAAACCGACCTTAAGGGGTAGGAGGCCGAACGTTGTGGTCGCCGAAGCATCCCACCCCAAATACAAATCTGTTTTCAAACGGCCCTCCACTGTTCCGACTGGGAGCAAGGCCGTCAACACCAATGGAGCCACAAAGCATCTCCAGCAAGCTCAGACGGTGCCCTTGACAATCGCGCTAATAGGCATCTTCTCTGGACTCTCTGTCAATCGGTTTACGGCGTCTTCCTGAAGAGCCAAAGTCTGCCAAATGCTTAAAACAAAAAAGTTAAGGCAGAAGCGGCTCAAATATCGAGCCAACAAGAGGGCCAGGACTTCGGCCAAGTGGAATCTTGTGAGGTTCCAAGAGCAGGGTTACTCTGTGATGACGGCTGAGTCGGCCGTAAAAGTCAGCAATTCCTTCAAACCTCTGAGGTAGGTTCAGAAAAATGCCATGAAGAATCAAGAAGACAGCAATCTGAACGATGCTACAAAGAGATGTGTCTCAGCCCCAAAAGAGAAAGCATGACACCGTCTCTTCAAGAGACTATCAGGCGCTCTATGCAGCGCAAAAGCAGCAGGGCAAATCTAGAAAAGAAGCGCCAACACCACTCAAGAACTCGGTCAGGCTAGTCGCCTTCGGTCGATTGCCCATTACCGAAAAAGAAGGGCCAGGACATCAGTCTGCAAAATCAGCTGCCAATAATGAAAAGACAGCTGGATATGTTATCCTTATAGTCTATATGGAGGGCGCGCTTCCCAGCGACAACTTGCACAGCAAAAGTAAGGATGGGGCCACCACATCCCAAGCCCAATCTGGCTTGAATGTGGTTTCTGTTTCCCAAGATCAGCCACCTCTGCTGGATGATGAAAATCCTCTCGATGAGGCCGATAGGCAGAAGGACCCCTCAGTCCATGTGGAGTCAAGTTCGGACAGCGAGGTAGAGCCGACTTTCTGCCCCAGGACCGCAGAGCAAGAGCTGCTTCAAGTGCTTCAAAAACAGCTCAGGAGAAAAGTTAAAGAGATGGCCAAGATCTACTAAAAAATTGATGACCTGACGAATGTTGTGATGCAGCTCACGGCTCAAATTGCTCGGGCTCCTTCCAATCAAGCACTTGTCTTTACTCATGAGCCCGGTGATGACAACCCGAAGCAACCGATGCATGTCTCCTTAGGTCCAAGATTGGGAGAACCGCATGAAAGCCGGCCACATTCCGCTTCCGGGGATGCCTTGGCCCCAGATAACACAATCCCGCTAACACAAGATCGGATAATGGATTTGGACACCAGCAAGGTTAAAATATTGGTGGCCGAAGCTGAAGCTCAGAAAGAAATTGGCAGTAGTGGGCGGCTATATCTCGCACAAGACGATCTGATCGAGTTCCCGAACGGCTACGTCATTCTCAAGTTCGGAAGATTTGACGGAACGGGAAATGCAAATCAACACGTTGCCCACTTTAATGCGTCGTGCGGAAATACAGGGGGCAATGATGCGCTCCTTCTTCGTCAGTTTGTCAATAGCCGTGTCGCTTTTGACTGGTACGCAAGTATACTAGACTGGTTGTTCGTCTCAGAAAACTGCATTTTAATACCGCTCATTCATTATCTATTTTGTTATATATCGGTACTATTAACCAGTGTCTGCTCAGTAATTACAGATTATAGGTATTCGTGATAAAATACTGAAAATATACTCAGTATCACGGATATAGCGTTTGGGAGCCGACACTGCAATTAGAACAGAGAACCGGCCGATATCCAAAGAGCTCTTTTGCAATAAACAAGTGTGCACACAATTTTTAGTCCAACACAATACATGTGTGACACTAGCTCTTTGACATGGACCATGGTGGGGCTGCCTTGGCATCATGAATTGTGCAAATGGGTGTGATGTGTGATAAATGCTAAAAGTTTTGATATGATATATTGCTTCAAGTTTCCCTCCAAATCTCTGAATACAAACCAGGTTATTATAGACAAATCAAACAACACCAGGATAATGTTAGAGTTAACACAGGACCACCACATCAACACGAGCCCTTTTGCTCGGATTTAGACCGGCGAGCCTCCCATGAAAATCCGGCGCCGCCGGCCCCCCTAGCTCCAAACTTCCCCATTTTTCTTCTGGTCATTTCTTTAGGTCACATCATTTTATTTTTATTGTTTATCTATTATGATGTTAAGCCTATAAATACCAGAACAGATTTGAGTGAGGGGATCCATAGTGTGTGCATAGATATTATACCTTTTCCATTTTTGTTTAGTTTTGGTTTAGCTTGAGAGTTGAGTGGGCTTCAACTTGGTTTCTTCTTCTTCTTCTCTCTTGAACCTTTCTTTTGAGAGTTTCATTATGGAGGTTGAACAAGTTACCAATATCTTGTACCTAAGCTTCTTCAAGTGTTAATAATATTATTGTTTCTTTGATTACTTGCTTCTTTTTCTTATTTGCTTTTCTCTTTATCATGCTTAACTAATATCTTTGGTTGTGGTAATGGTGAGGAAATGAGATGAAAAACTTTGCCTCCTCCTCCTCCTGTTAATATTTAATGTGCTTATATATATGATTCTAACTTAAAAATTGTTTATGTATTGATGTGGTATGGTATTTTGAAACATGGTTACTTTGTAACATCCTCATATACCATATTCACTCTCTTACCCCATTTCAATGTTTAAGTTAAAATCAATTTAGTGTTAAGGTTGCTAGGTTTAGATATGGTATTTTCTGATTAAGTGATTTGGCAAATCTCTTGGTTTCATATACTATATACTATCAAAACACTTAGCAACTCAACACTAAAATCATTTGCTCTCATTCACTAATTTGTGTTTTTAATGTTGTGGTATGCTTGCTAACTCTCGTGCTTAGTGTTGATACCCCAAGCTTGGACATACAAACGGTAAGTGAACAAAACGGACTCGATTTGTATTTTGCGGTGAATATCGGAATTTGATGATTTGTGCTTCACAACCGCCTTGACAAGTCATACTTTATGCCGGGATCGATGTAAGGACAGACAACTCATGATCAAGGGAGCGTCGAAGGAATCGTCGCGATTCGACCTTCCGAGCCAAAGCCACAACCACTTCTTTCTTAACTTGTTTTCTTTGTTATCTTTTTTTCGTATTCTTTTTATATTTTAGTGACAAACCAAACCATTCGTTATTTTTTGTATTTTAAACAACAAGACCTAATACACAATTCCCTGCAGATCGACCCGTACCTGCCGGCTTGCTACAACGAGCCGTGCACTTGCGGTTTATAAATTTTAAAACGAGAACGAGCTCGCGTGTGCATCCATTTCCTTAAAACGTTTCCATTTTCAAAACATACGCGTTTTCGCACGCGGGTGAATTCCCAACAAGTTTTTGGCGCCATTGCCGGGGAGTTGGTAGTCATTAGGTATTGTTATTTCTGGTTCGTACTAACAAATTAACTCTAAATTTTTTTTCAAAACTAACATAACACACAATTTTCTGACTTTGCTCTCTGTTGATGAACCTGCTAACACTCTGAAATTTATTTTAAAAATCAAGTTATACCATAAGAGCACTTAGCTAGCTTAAAGAACCCACCAAAAATTCGAGCACCCAACTCCTAAACAAAACCGACGACATCAGTAAAATGTTCGAGGCCGCCGGTCTGTTTGTTTGATTTTGGTTTTTTTTTTTCTGTTTTGGTGATCTCCAGTGACTTGTTGGTATTCTATTGATATTGTTTGATTTTTATAATTTTTAGTATGCAGGAATTGGGGCAGATATATCGCTTTTGACACTAAATATCGTATTTTTCCGACATTTTAGTTTTTAAGGAATTACGACCAGCGATCGTGCGGATTTTTGGCAAAATTGACTAAGTGTTATCAGGACACACAAGAAAACCTTCCGAGTCAGCCAGATGATTTTTATACTCTAATTTTAGAGGAGGAAGCTTATGATTTTGATGGGTCTGGTTTGGATAGATTGTTAAAAGAGATCAATGATCAGGAATCCACAATTTTTGTATCACCAGTTGATATTATTTCGGATGAAACGTTAGTGTGGGAACCTAGCTTTTTAGATGACATGAACTTACCCAGATCTGAATGTGAGGAAGGAGAACTCGTTTTGGGAATAATGAGCTATAGCAGTGAGTGTAGGATTGTGCAGGATTATAGGGAGGAAAACAGCCTGGAAAAACGGTCTTTCATACAGAGTTTTGAGGAATTATTTGTGGATGAACTTGATATCCTAGGTGATTTTAAGTCAGGATCAATTGGGGAACATCCCATGAACCTTTCCTTTTCCAATTTTTTTGCGGATGAACTCCAGTTTTTAAACGAGCTTGACTCCGAAACTTAACACATTCTTCTTGAAAATTCAATTCATTCGAACAACAATCCTTTTGCCTCTTCAAAACTTCATCTTCACTTTTAACGTCTTCCGATCCCTACACACACACACCCATGCCCTTCACTAACAACTAACACATTCTTTTTCTTTTTCTTTTTCATATACTTATTCTTTTACCAGCCCTTGCATTATATTGATACAATTTTTAAATTGCTGGTATTAATTTTTGGACTAACAATGTCGTTTAACTTGTGAATACTGTAATTAATTTTTGTTTTTGTTAGTTTTTTTTTCTTGAAAATAAGATCTCACCTGTTAGGGGGTGAGTGCTAAATTTTTGGAGACAGCGCTGATTTAACTTTTGGTTTGAGTAAAATTATAAGAAGTGGGGTTTTCTTTTTGTGGTTTTTTTTGTAAAATGTCCTTTATAAATCAACATCCCTGACCCCGACCCACTTTTATCACCACTTAAACAGATCTACATATTTTCTCTGCTCTCCCCAAACTATCCTCTAAAACCCCAGCCCTTCTACTCGGAATCCCGCCGGCGAGTCCCTTCAAAATCTGGCGACGCCGGCCGTACTGCCTCTGATCGACGTTTTCCTTTGTCATATCTGTAAGATTTTCTCTCCCCCCTCTCCTGCATTATTTAAATTTTCAGAAAACCAACCCACAGATCATGGCCCCTTTTGAATTAGAAAGAAATTTTGTCGATGTATTCACCCACGAGGTGTTTGGGAGCTATTTTCATGACACCATCCGACAGTTGGGGTGGGAGTTTTTGCTCTATGGGGAAGAGGGGTTGTGTGCTTGTAAACATTTGGTAGATGAGTTCTACGACGCTCTTAGAAATGGTGAAATACTCGAGAATCGCATTCGATTTCACTTTCAAGGTAGACGGAGGGTATTCTCAGCAGATATGATATCCAATGTCACCAACATCCCTATCCGACCTGGTTTTCAGAGACCGTTAGAGCTTGCTCAGCATCGAACGATCATGGGGACACGGTGTGAGTTATGAGATGCTGGGCTAAATGCCCAGCAGATTTATAGAAACGTCTATACGGCTTGCCGCTGGGCTTACCGTAACGTTAGGGGGATCGCTCGAGTTTCCTCTTTTCCAGCGATTGTGGGGCATATGGCTCATTGTTTAATGACCAAGGATTATCAATTTTGCATGGCGAGCATGCTATTTGCCACAATCAAGGAAAGTGTCGCGGCGCACAAATCGTTACTTCCCGTCCTCGTCACCCAAATTTGTCGCTACTATATGGAGGACGATGATTTCGCGGTCTACATCACTATGTACGACACCATCTCGATGGAGATAGAGAGGATCTCACCAGGCTATACGGACGGCAGTAATGAACAGCAGATTTGGTCACCCACTGACCCCAGCGAGCATGCGGCACCACAGACTTCCTTAGAGATTTACTTGGGAGAGGACGTTCCGACAGATCCCTATGAATTACACATGATGGAGGTCCGTGGCATCAATACTTTGATCAGGCAGAACAAGGAAATAAAAGAACAACTCGGCCAGATCTTAGCGAACCAGAAAGAAGCAAGCGGGAGCAGCAGAAGTAAGGGCAAAGCTAAGCGACGATGAGGACATCGTTATATTCAGTTTGGGGGTGGATCTGTTTTGGATGCATTTTGTATCAGCATATAGTTTGCACGTGCATATTTCCTGCATTTCAGCACTTTACATTATGTATTTTTCTTTTCTTTGCATGTAGTCTCATTTCATATCTGCTTTTGTATTGCATTGTATTGAAAAAATTATAAAAATTGAAAAATATTTTCAAAACATAAAAACTTGTTTGTCATGTTAACTAGCGGGGGAACTTTGATTCAAAATCTAACGGTTCGGTTAATAAGTTAGAAATAACTAATTCCTTGTTGTGAGACCGACGATCCGAAAAATAACCCTCTCTTGTGTTTAACCGTAGCTGATATGCGTCTTTTATATCACTTTACACGTGTCATATGTTCTTGAGAATTAGATGAAAGGTTTGATATGTCTCAAACTTTTGAAAACTGATAAAACATTTTTAGGATCAAACAGGTTTGTTCCGAGTTAAGTAATATCAAGAATAGTTCACAAGGTGAAGTGAATATGAAGGATATTATTGAGGTTTTAATCGAATCTTAAGGTCTGAAAAATAACCCATATGGAGCCTTGTTGGAGTAATTACACACCTTATCCACTTGTAACGTCTTCGGATTTAAAAGAAAAGCTTGCTATATCTCCGTTTTCACCGAGTTCAGAATATTTTAAAATAAAATGAGTCTTTTGTTTTGTGGCCTTGGTAACTTGGGTAATTAAGTCCTTGGGGTGTCTCCACACCTAATGCCCTAAAACCATCTGGTTTGGGAGTCATTGATCCAAAGCTCGCTAAGTTTCCAATCGCCAAATAAAACAAGCTAAGCAAGTGTTCTCTCTGAGTTAAAAGTCCTCACGTTTCTTTATGGGAGAATAATCTTGGCGGAGAAAAGTTTTCTATTAAAACAGTTTTTTACGGAGATATGAAAGTTTATATTTATAAAGACGTTTTGCATGATAACGAAGGGTGTGTATGAACAAAAACAGGTAAAAGGTAGGAGTGAAAAATAAGACTTAGGTTCTCTGTTAAAAATGATATATATTCTGACTTGAAACCTAACTGGAGAACGAAACTAGAGAAAATCTTAACTCCTCTCAAACTCGTGTGATCCTTTAGAAATTTATCCTGGTCCGTATTTATGACATGATGACCTTAATCAAATTCTTAAAAACGTATGGACACTATCCGAACAATCACGTTTAGACGCGTATGAGCTTATGTTAAACAAATTGTGAGGAATGAAAAATAGTGTTTAACGTTTCTGATTTGGGTGATAGAACTTCTAACTTTGATCTCTAACTTAAAATTAGAATCAACAGTTTCTCCACGACGCTAACTTGACTGGATTTTGTGGGTGTAATCCGTTGAAAACCCTCAGGAGACAACACTCCTCCTACTAGGGTTACCAAGAGGTTTAACGGCTTATTGCACATGCTCAGTGCAATCGCGTTCCATGTGAAAGTGAGGCTAGGATTTTTTTTGTTTTGCTCAGGACGAGCAAAAGATAAGTTTGGGTGCATTTGTTCATCTCAGAAAACTGCATTTTAATACCGCTCATTCATTATCTATTTTGTTATATATCGGTACTATTAACCAGTGTCTGCTCAGTAATTACAGATTACAGGTATTCATGGTAAAATACTGAAAACATACTCAGTATCACAGATATAGCGTTTAGGAGCCGACACTACAATCAGAACAGAGAACCGACCGATATCCAAAGAGCTCTTTTGCAATAAACAAGTGTGCATACAATTTTTGGTCCAACACAATACATGTGTAACACTAGATCTTTGACATGGACCATGGTAGGGCTGCCTTGGCATCATGACTTGTGCAAATGGGTATGATGTGTGATAAATGCTAAAAGTTTTGATGTGATATATTGCTTCAAGTTTCCCTCCAAATCTCTGAATGCAAACCAGGTTATTATAGACAAATCAAACAGCACCAGAATAATGTTGGAGTTAACACAAGACCACCACATTAACATGAGCCTCTTTGCTCGGATTTAGACCGGCAAGCCCCCCATGAAAATCCGGCGCCGCCGGCTCCCCTAGCTCCAAACTTCCCCATTTTTTTTCTGGTCATTTCTTTAGGTTACATCATCTTATTTTTATTGTTTATCTATTATGATGTTAAGCCTATAAATACCAGAACAGATTTGAGTGAGGGGATCCATAGTGTGTGCATAGATATTATACCTTTTTACATTTTTGTTTAGTTTTGGTTTAGCTTGAGAGTTGAGTGGGTTTCAACATGGTTTCTTCTTCTTCTTCCCTTTTGAACCTTTCTTTTTAGAGATTCATTATGGAGGTTGAACAAGTTATCAATATATTGTACCTAAGCTTCTTCAAGTGTTAATAATATTGTTGTTTCTTTGATTACTTGCTTCTTTTTCTTATTTGCTTTTCTCTTTATCATGCTTAACTAATATCTTTGGTTGTGGTAATGGTGAGGAAATGAGATGAAAGGCTTTGCCTTCTCCTCCTCTTGTTAATGTTTAATGTGCTTATATATATGATTCTAACTTAAAAATTGTTTATGTATTGATGTGGTATGGTATTTTGAAACATGGTTACTTTGTAACCTCCTCATATACCATATTCACTCCCTTTCCCCTTTTCAATGTTTAAGTTAAAATCAATTTAGTTTTAAGGTTGCTAGGTTTAGATATGGTATTTTGTGATTAAGTGACTTGACAAATCTTTTGTTTTATATACTATATACTATCACAAACACTTAGCAAACTCAACACTAAAATCTTTTGCTCTCATTCACTAATTTGTGTTTTTGATGTTGTGGTATGCTTGTTAACTCTCGTGCTTAGTGTTGATACCCGAAGCTTGGACATACAAACGGTAAGTGAACAAAACAGACTCGATTCGTGTTTTGCGGCGAATATCGAAATTTGATGATTTGTGCTTCCCAACCGCATTGACAAGTAATGCTTCATTCCAGGATCGACGTAAGGACGGACAACTCATGATCAAGGGAGCGTCGAAGGAATTGTCGCGATTCGACCTTCCGAGCCAAAGCCACAACCAGTTCTTTCTTAACTTATTTTCTTTGTTATCTTGTTTTTGTATTCTTTTTATATTTAGTGACAAACCAAACCATTCGTTATTTTTTGAACCTTAAACAACAAGACCTAATACATAATTCCCTGCGGATCGACTCGTACCTGCCGGCTTTCTACAACGCGCCGTGCACTTGCGGTTTATAAATTTTAAAACGAGAACGAGCTCGCATACGCATCCATTTCCTTAAAATGTTTCCATTTCCAAAACATACGCGTTTGCACGTGCTGGTGAATTCCCAACACTGGTCCATCACTACTTTCGCCCAAATGGAGTTTCTGTTTCGGCAAAGATTCATGAGTGTCAGTGACAAAATCTCCATTGCTGATCTCGTGAGAACCAAGCCGGGGAAAAACGAAAGCAACACAGACTTTATTGACCGATGGTGTAACCTCACTGTCAAGTGCGAACTGCCGCTCAGGACCAGTCCGTCAGCCTTATCATTGGAAATCTCAGCAATTGGATGGTCCCATTCTTGTGTGCAGCAGGCCTCAAGACATTTCAGGAGCTGGCCAAGAATGTCCAAATGCTGGAACGCTTAAAGAAAGAGTCTACCCTGGACTCTCAGAGAGACAAGACTTGGAAAAGCAAGAGGGACGACAACCGTAGAAGCGGGAATTCCAGCAATACTAATGTCTTCAATGCGCCCGACAATGAAGACAAGCAAAAGGCAAGCAAATCCAAAACCAACTGGTCTTGAAAGCTAGTGCTGGGAGGAGAAGGGCCTTCCTTAGAGGAGAAAAAGAACAGGGTTTACTCTTTCAGAATGGACAAGGTCCGCAAGATATTCAAAGATGCCTTGAACAACGATCTATAATTGCCAGAGTCAAAAAGACCCCACGAAGCAAAAATGACCGACAATCCCCTGTATTGCCCGTACCACAGAGTAGTGAACCATGCGATCGAGGATTGCTATATTTTCAAAGACTGGATCGAGAAGCAGTACAAGACCGGAGAGATCGAGCTGTCCAAAAGCATGTTGGTGAACAACCAAGTTGCAACCACCAATTTTATACAGACAGAAGCTGAAGCCTTTTAGGAGCAGACAGCTGAATCCGCTGCCCCGAGAAATGAATCCGACTCGCTGCAACCTCCATGGAGCATGCACATCTCTAATAAGATGAAGAAGATGCTAAAGCTACTTCAGAAAGCGCCAAAAACGGAATGGGAAGGGCAGAAGGAGCCTACTGTTCCAGCTACTAATTTGGCTCAAAATCTAAAAAGCTCAAGAAGAAGAAAAGTGCGGCCCGACGCGAAAAAGAGTCTGGATAGAGATCGACCATTCAAAAATATATCGATTCCCTCGAAGACTATGAACAAAAGGAAATAACTCTAATTCAATCGAAGGAGTTTTTCCCGTAGACGCGGCTGAGATTCAGCAGGAGCTAGAAGAATAATCCGATAACGAGATCCCTATAGTGACCTGCTACGTCATCCACTTTGGTAGCGACTCTAAGGAAGAACTCTGTTTTCCCGAGGAGGACGAGGAGCTCGCCATGAAGGCTAACCAAATCTAGCTCAGAAGCGGCAAGGCTCTACCGCCAAATCAAGGCAACGCCCCAAAAGGGAAGGAAAAATAAGTCGCTAATGAAGAAGATGGTGGAGAACCGGCTCATGAAAATTCGAGTCCTTTCTCGGTGGACTATAATGTATTGTCTCGTCTCCAAAAGCTTCCGTCTCTCCTGAGCATTTACGATGCCTTGGTCCTATCTAAGGAGCTTAGAGATGTTCTTATTCACGCTCTACAAAACCCCGAGCGGTACCAGGCTCGCTTTGCGGAAATTAATATGAAAGAGGCCCAGTACACTCTGCATGCCACCGTGGTCACATTTAAGGATGAAGACATGTTACTGGGGATAGCTGAGCACAACTGACCGCTTTACGTGACAGGGTACAGTGACGGAGATCGGATTAATCGCATATTGATTGATCCGGGGTCCTCAGTGAACATCATGAACTTGTGGACTCTAAAGAGTTTATCAATGGATGTTTGACACCTATCAAGGGAAAGGATTGTCATCCAGGGTTTTAATCAAAACTGCCGCAATTTCTGAGATCCATTGCTTTACCGATCAGGTTTAGAGACCAGCAAACCGAAGCTAAGTTTTACGTGATCGACGCCGACACGTCCTATAAGATTCTCCTGAGATGACCGTAGCTTCACGATTATAGCATCGTTCCTTCAACTCTCCATCAGCGTATGAAATATACCAAAAATGGCGAAAAAGACGCATTGACGGGGACATCCAGCCGTTCGGTGTGCATGAAATCCGATATGAGGATTCTTGGTACTTTATGAACCTCTAAAGTGCTGAGCCACAGCTGATCAAAGACAGAACGACCCCGAAACTTAAAAGCAAATCTGAGCCGGCGGTCACTTTCAAAAGCAAAACCCCCATATGCGTCCGCGTTTCGGCAGTGACACTGATGAGTCCGACGTTGGAAGTCCGTCCTTCTATAAAACTCACCCTCATTTCGGTAGCGATACAGACCAGTCTGATATTGAAGGCTCATCCGGCAGCAAAATTTGCCCTCGTTTAGATAGCGACACTGAAGAATTAGAAAAAGAGGATCCATCTTGCAATAGCTGTGCAAATCGGGCTCTAGTGCAAAAAGAGAAGCTAAGAGAGACCTTCGAATTTATGGAAGGGTCCCTAACCATCACAAGGGTGCCGGAGCAGATGTTTAAAGAGCTTGATGCATTTTCAGTCTCCACCGTGGACCAGCTGAAGACCTTCGACGTTCCCGGACGAAAGTGTGGACAGAAGGGCATCCTGTTTTATGGGTCAAATCCTGTCGTGCACCCAGATAATTTGTCTGTCACGTGCCTTCCCTATGAAAGAGGCATAAAAGCCATCCTAAATCCCAGATACTACGCGCCCGAAATGTGGGAATATTTTAAGAAGTGTGGGTGTCGGCTATATCAAATGGACTCTGAAGCGAAGTTTTATGAAGGGTTATGGCATCCGCCTCAGGTCCGAGCATTCATCGATGGACGAATCCCAGATAGACGGGGCATAGGTTTCATTTCACCTGATGTCAAGGCGTGCTACATGATCCATATTGGTGAAGCCGACAAAGAGTCAAATGATGACGACGAGCCAGCCGAGCCAGAAGAAGCCCCTCGAGAGCTTGAAGATGGAGAAGAAGAAACCTTCGACGAGCTAACCGAGATTGACTTGGGAACGCCCGATAATCTAAGGCCGACCTACATCAGCTCACTCTTGTCAGAGAAAATGAAAGAGCAAATAATCGCTCTGCTGCATGAGTTCACCGACTGCTTCACGTGGACGTATAAAGAAATTCCTGATCTCTTCCCTGAGGTAGCCGTGCATAAGCTGGCTATTTCTCCTGATGTCAAGCCAGTCAAACAAGCTCCTCGAAGAATGAGAAGAGAACTGGAAGAAAAGGTCATCGAGGAAACCAAGAAACTCATCGATGCCAGTTTCATCAGAGAAGAGAAATATGCGGACTGGATCGCATGCATCGTCCCAGTGAAAAAGAAGAATGGACAGATACGAGTTTGCGTTGATTTCAGGGACCTCAACAAGACATGCCCTAAAGATGATTTTCGGCTTCCGGTAAGGGAAATGATGGTCGACGATAACTCTTACGAGCTGTTCACTTTCATGGATGGTTCGTCTGGGTACAATCAGATAAAAATGTCGCCTGAGGATGAGAAGCATACATCATTTCGAACCCCAATCGGTATATACTGTTACAAAGTGATGCCGTTCGGACTGAAGAACGTAGGTGCTACATATCAAAGGGCAATGACCAATATCTTTGATGACCTAATCTATAAAGTTGTCGAGTGTTATGTTGACGATTTGGTCGTCAAGACTAAAGCCAAGGACGATCACATCCAAGATCTCAAGACCGTTTTCACCAGACTGAGGGAATACGATATGAAGATGAATCCTCTAAAGCGCGCTTTTGGCGCGTCATCTGGAAAATTCTTGCGTTTCATAGTCCGACATCGGGGGATCGAAGTCGACCCTTCGAAGATAAAGGCCATCATAGAGATGCCTCCTCCGAAGAATCTGATGCAGCTAAGATCCTGTCAAGGCAAGCTCGCTTACATACGAAGGTTCATCTCGAACCTATCGGGAAGATGCAGGCCCTTCTTGATGCTCATGAAGAATGGAGCTCCTTTCGTTTGGGATGCCGAATGTCAAGAAGTGTTCGAAAATATTAAACAGTACCTGCTACACCCTCCAGTGCTTGCTGCTCCCATTCCAAATAAACCGTTGATCCTCTATACTGACGCGCTAGATGAGTCACTCAGTGCACTCTTTGCCTAGAACAATGAGGAGGGACAAAAGAATGCCCTTTACTACCTCAGTCAAACGTTAGTTGGGGCGAAACATAACTATTCCCCAATCGAAATGCAGTGCCTGGCCTTAATATTTGCTGTGAAAAAGTTAAGACACTATCTTCTCTCTCATCGGGTTATGCTGATCTCCAAGGTCGACCCGCTCAAACACATAATGACTAAAGAAAGCCTAGCCGGTAGAATTGCAAGATGGGCTATCATGCTGCTTGAATTTGACATAATCTATACTCCTCAGAAAGCAGTAAAAGGGCAATCCCTCGCCGACTTCCTTGCTTCTTATCCCGTACCAGAAGGGTCACCGCTCAATTGCGAGTTACCCGACGAACAAGTGCTGCACCTCGAGGATGATAAGCCATGTTGGGAGCTCTACTTCGACCGAACCTCATCAATTAGGACCTCCAGCAATTCAAGCGTCGCATAGATAAAAGCAGGGATATGATTGGTATTCATCACGCCATCGATGGGAACCCTACGACGTTCTTTTGCTCTCACCGAGCCTCGCACAAACAACAAGGATGAGTAGAAGGCTCTGATAGCTGGTCTGGAGCTCGCCATAGAAATGGAAATCCTTCGGCTACGAGTCTACGGTGATTCCTAGCTTGTTGTCAACCAAGTAAGCGGCGACTATAAGATATACAAACCTGAGTTAGCTCGGTACAGAAGCTGGGTGGTGGATCTTATGAAACAGTTCACCCGCATTGAACTGATGAGAGTTCCCAGAGCGTTGAATAGAAAAGCTAATGTACTCGCTCGTTTAGCCAAGGATCTGGCTGATCCCGATGTGGATGAAATTCTGATAACAGTCAGAAGACGGCAAATTCTACCTCCGGTCTCTTTGCATGAAGAGGGAAGCGTAGAACAAGAGAACAATCCTGCCGAAGAATCTCTGATCATCCAGGATGAGCCTGATTGGAGAAAACCCTTCATAGAGTACCTCCAATACGACAAGCTGCCCGAAGGAAAATCTGTGAGGATTCGGCTGAAGAAGAGAGCTCTTCGATACGTGTTTGTAAATAATACGCTATACCGCAGATCATATGACCAACTTTGGCTCAGATGTCTGTCATCGGTCGAAGCCTAAAAAGTCATGAAAGAAGTTCACTCAGGCGTCTGCGGAGCTCACCAATCTGGCCCTAAAATGCGGCTTCAAATTAAATGACTTGGGTATTACTGGCCTATCATGATAAGGAATTGCGAAGAGCATACGAAGAGGTGTTATCTTTGCCAAATTTATGGTGACTTCATTCATAAGCATCCCAATCCGTTGCATCCTACGGTGGCGTCATAGCCCTTCGAAGTTTGGGGCACCGACATAGTTGGTCCAATTGATCCTCCATCATCCAAAGACCACTGGTTCATATTGGACGCAACTGACTACTTCTCCAGATGGGCTGAAGCTATCCCGTTAAAGAATTCAAGACAGAAGATATTCTGACGTTCTTCTGGCATAATATTCTATACCGCTTTGGTACACCTAGAAGAATCATTTCTGACAACGGGCCTTCTTTCAAGAGATTCAAAGTCTTAAGGTTCGCTACTCAGCACAAGATAGACTGGAGATATTCCTCCATCTATAATCCAAGAGTCAATGGGGTAGCCGAAACCTTCAATAAGACTTTATGCAAGCTCCTGAGTAAAAATGTTTCAGCCAAAAAAGAGACTGGAATCTCAAGCTCCACGAGGCGTTGTGGGCATATCATACCACATACCACACTCCAACTCAGTCCACTTCATACTCACCACTCTTCGGAGTGGAAGCAATCCTCCCTCTCGAAGTCGAAGTTCCAAGCCTAAGAATAACCATCCAACACGAGTTGACGGAGGAGGAAAACGTCCTCCTTCGGCTTGAAGAGCTTAACGCCCTCAAAGAAAAGAGGCTCGCAATACAGCAAAATCTGGAATTGTACCGAGCCCAAATGTCACGGGCCTATGATAAGATAACCTTTCTCCGTGCTTTTAAGAAAGGCGAATTGGTGTTGGTCTTCAAAAGACCGATCATCCCCAATCGACAAGCCAAAGGGAAAATTTGAGCCAAATTGGGAAGGACCATACGTCATCGAGAAAGTGTTTGATGGAGGATCCTATCAGCTGATAAATTCGAGGGAGAAAGGCCCATGCCACCCATCAATGGCCGGTACCTCAAGAAATACTACGCGTGAATCCTCCAAGTCGCAGGCGAATTGAGCACACCGGCCCTATAACCTGGATCATACATCCTGTAAAGCCGTATACAATCCACGGGCGTAAATAACCCCTATCTCTCCTAAGTCCCACCGGCGAGGCTACATTTAAAGTTCCACCGGCGATGATAAAAAAAGGGTATGTCCACAAGCGAAACGGGCACGGATGAAAACCCGAAAGGGTTCCATGAGTAAAAATAGCATGACTGCCTGTGAATTTGTGAAAACCCGAAAGGGCGCAAACTCACGAAAAGAGATGAAAAACACTCGCAAAGTCCTCTCGACCTTGTGAGGAGAAAATCCCCGCGTGAGATTCTTACGACTCACAAAGGAGCAACACGCTTAGGAATCCCCACGATTCTTAGGGAGAAAAACACCTACGAGATCCTCTCGACTCGTAGGAAGAAAATGCTTTTATGAGACCCTTACGGCTCATAAAATTGAAAAGCCTTAGCTGATAGGTATCTAAACTTTTCTTCTAAGCCATCGTTCCCTAACAGGCATGGAAAATGATGAGTCGCTCCGGCACTACGCTTCAGTGTTAGCGGTCCTAAAATCCAAATCCCAAGTCTTCCCAGGGCAAATGATGAGTTGCTCCTGGCATTATTCCAGTGCAGCAATACTGATTCCAAAAAAAATCAAAATTCCAAGTTCCTCTCAAATTCAAAAGTCCCGCCAAATAAGACAGAAATCAAACAGATCAAATTAATGTCCCACCCGGTAGCACTTCCAAGCTTAAAAGTCCCGCTGGATGGGTAGGGAACTCCCAAAATAAATCAAATCAAAAAAATTAATCCTGACACCGCAGAAAGCAGAGCAAGTCAACTTCAACCTGACACCGCAGAAAGTGGTGCAAGTCAACTTCAACCTGACACCGCAAGAAGCAGAGCAAGTCAAATCAAATCCCGACACTGCAAGAAGCGGAGTAAGTCAAGTTCAACCCTGACACCGCAAGAGGCGGAGCAAGTCAAATCAAATCGCGACACCACAGAAAGCAGAGCATGTCAAATCAAGCACCGATCGTCCAAGTCGCAAAAAGGGCATCACCGAACGTCCAAGTCGCAAAAATGGCAGCACCGACCGTCCAAATCGCAAAAATGGCAGCACCGACCGTCCAATTCGCAAAAATGGTAGCAACGACCATCCACGTCGCTAAAATGGCAACACCGACCGTCCAAGTCGCAAAAAGAGCAGCACCGACCGTCCAAGTCGCAAAAATGGCAGCAACGACCGTCGACATCGCTAAAATGGCAGCAGACCATCCAAGTCGCAAAAAGAGCAGCAACGACCATCCACGTCACAAAAAGGGTAGCACCGACCGTCCAAGTCGCAAAAATAGCAGTATCGACTGTCCACGTCGCTAAAATGGCAATATCGACCGTCTAAGTAGTTAAAATGACAGTATCGACCCTCCATGTCGTCAAAAGGGAACCCTATCAAATCAAGTTCCATACAGAACAAGATCCATCAATTTCATGCACACAACCTACACACGCAGTGTACATTTATTGATGGGGGCGCTTTGTTGGGGTCAAAAATTACACCCCGGTTGACCAAGTCAAAATCAAAGTCAACTCAAAGTCAAGTGGGCCCAAGCCCAGGTCAAGACCGAACATGGAAGGGACCGGCTCCATGACAAAAAGAATGAAGCCATAAATTGGTTTAATATAATTCTTTTTTTATAGAAATAAATGTATGGAAAAAAATGGGCAGAAAGCCAAAATTTTGTAAACCCCATGGCTTATGTGCAAAAAGAAATAAGCACATAAGGTTTGGGGTGGCATAAGTGTTATTTGGCAAAGCCCAAGGGGCTATATATAATGTGTGTAGCCTATAAAAGCAAACATGATGAAAAAATCAAGAAATAACTTTTTCATTCTCTCAAAAAAGTCTAGGGTTTCTGTGCCTCCTTTTCCTTTCTCAAGGTTTTAAACCTTCTTCCTTTTTTTTGAATTAAATCAAGAGTTTAACTCTTCTTTTTCCAAAAAGAAACAGTTTTCACCATAAAACCCTTGAAGGGGAGCTCGGATCTTCCATCAAATCCCCAAAAGGGGTGATTTTTAAGTCCCACCCCCTTTTCTCCAAGATCCATCCAACAGAGAGGAGAAAGAAGGAGACTCGTCTTAAAAAAAACCCCACTTTGGGAAGATCCAAGGCTTAAGAGAAGATCTAGGACTTAAGGGAGAAGAAAGGGGTCCCCTTTCATCATCTTCGAAAATCTCTTGGGAGTTTAACTCCAGGAAAAAAAGTCTTTCTTTTTAGGAGTTTAACTCCAAAAGTCAATTGGGAGTACAACTCCCAGTACAGGGGCTAAGCCCCTTTGTCCTTTTTTAGGAGTTTAACTTCAAAAGTCAATTGGGAGTACAACTCCCAGTACAGGGGCTAAGCCCCTTTGTCATTTTCTAGGAGTTTAACTCAATTGGGAAAAAAGGGCTAAGCCCATTTTTCCCGCCGGTGCCCAGCGCCCACAAGCCAAGCACATGAGGCACCAGTGCCAAGCACGTGAGGCGCCAGCGTCTAGCGCTCGCGCGCCAAGCACGTAAGGCGCCAGCGCTCAGCGCCCGCGTGCTGGGCACGTGAGGCGATGGCGCCCATGCGTCCTTTGGACGCTATTCACCCATTTTTTTATACACACACTCCAAAACACTTTCCCCGTTAGAAAAAATTTCTAACGGGATCCCCATAAACTCTGTGAGGCCCCCGATATACCCAAGATCTCTCAAAACACAACACACGCAAACTACACTTTGAGTTCGCATGACCAGTTTGACCCGTCAATCGGAGGATCCTTTGCTCCGAAGGCGATGGGTAATTAACGATAGCTTAGTCCGCGGCTGCCGAAGATTCGGATCCCCACAATCATTAACCCCTAACCTACCCTAGGGAGGGGGATTCTGTAGTACGCCTGACAAGCGACGCATATTCCCATCTCGATGGGGTGATGAAAAACACCCTACAGGTATGCCACTTCTCCAACTTGTTTGAGTATGTCGAACGGTCCTATATATCTCGGACTTAGCTTGCCCTGTTCTCCTCCGAAAGACCGGGGAAGACTGACGTCTTGCCTGAATTTGAGGGCAGATGCTATCTGGTTTTATCCGTCCACTTCTCCGAAGATGCCAAGTTGATTTATGGCACCGTGTATCGGAGGTTTAGACGGATGCAGCCATTGTAGCAGACTTCGTCAGATTCCCCCTCATTTGAGGGGTTTTTGATTGTGGGGACGCTCTTCCCTGCAGGCGCAAGCCACTACAGTTAATTACGCTACCGCATCGTGGTAACAACTTTCTCCTTCTCCAGATGCTCACTTCGTATCGCGTGTATTTGTTTTATTTTTGGTTGCCCGTGGATTGTATACGGAGAATAATTTATGTTGTCCCCGTAGGGCGTGGATTAGTCCAAATCCGTATTTTCTTAGATTTGGGTTTTGGTTTGAGTTTAAGGATACGTTAGTCTCATTTGAGATTAAGATCAACTTAAACGTTTGTTAAGGATACGTTAATCTCGTTTTAGACTAAGATCAACCTAACAATTTGTTAAGGATACGTTAGTCTAATTTTAGACTAAGATCTACTTAACAGGATCATTTATATCCAACAAAAGAGCATTTGGGCTCTATTGTTTTAGTTTAGGGACTTTGCGGTCCATAAGTTTAAGGACATCATAGTCCATAGAGTTTAAGGACATCATAACCCATAGTTTAAAGACGTCATAGTCTGTAAAGTTTAAAGACATCATAGTCTATGAGTTTAAGGACCCCACAGTCCGTGAAATGTCTGGTTGTCGGGACCCGTCACCTCTCTGAAGACGTTGAAAGATTACAACGACAAATATCAGAGGAATGAAAAGATATACCCTTTAACCAATATCAGTTAGGAGATCTGTAGTCCAATTTGGGACTAAGATCAAAAATTGTGAGCATATGGGCTCAATTAATCTGAATCAGGTATCTGTGGCCAACTTGGGCTCGGCCCATTCATTCAAAATGTTAGACATTTAATTAGGCTCAGTCCTTTTTCATTTAACAATACTGAGCATTGGGCCTGACAACTTTTTGTCTTTTATTGAACGCTGAGCACTCATTATGGTTCTGGGCTTTATCATTTAAAGAATAATTTATGTTCTCTCAGTGCACACGTGAGGAGCACGTGACGCGCTTGGCGCTGAGCGCCAGTCAATAAGCGCAGAGCGCTTCTGTTTAAGTAGCGCACACGTGAGGAGCACGTGGCGTGCTTGGCGCTGAGCGCCAGTCAATGAGCGCAGAGCGCTTCTTTTTAAGTAGCGCACACGTGAGGAGCACGTGGCGCGCTTGGCGCTATGCGCCAGTCAATGAGCGCAGAGCGCTTATGTTTAAGTAGCGCACACGTAAGGAGCACGTGGCGCGCTTGGCGCTTTGCACCAGTCAATGAGCGCAGAACGCTTCTTGTGAAATAGCGCATACGTGAAGAGCATGTGGCGCGCTTTGTGCTGTGCACGAGACTTTGGAGCGCTGAGGTGCTTCTTTAAACATAGAGCGTTAAGGCTCTGCAGCGCTGTGCGCTAGATTTGGAGCGCTAAAGCGCTTCTTTAAACTTGGAGCGCTAAGGCTCTGCAGCGCTGTGCGCTAGATTTGAAGCGCTGATGCGCTCCTTTTAATTGGAGTGCTAAGGCTCTTTTTAGGCAGCTTTGTGCTCTGAGAATTAAATTTTCTCTGATAAGAGATTTTGTCTCGTGGATCTAAGAGCAAAATTCTTATTTTATAGGAGATGTTTCAATCTCTTATGTTCTTGGTGAAAGATTTTGCCTTTATGGATCTGTGATCCTAAGAGAATTGAATTATTCTCCCCTCTTTTTATAATGAGATGTTATAATCTCTTTTGTGAAAAGACAATTTGTCTTAAAGATCTATGATCTGGCAAAAGAATTAAGTTTTTTTCTAATGAGATGCTTTGATCTCTTTATTTTACCTTGAAGAAATTCTTCTTCTGCTGAGAGCTTGCTCTTCTCTCTAAAATTTCTCAAAGTTTATAGGGGGGTTCCTCTCTATCAGACTTAAAGTCTTGGGGCTTTTATATAGGGTAGGCTGATTTGTTGAATCAGTTGAAGAGATTTTTTCTCTAATTGATTTGGGGATTTCCCCACCGTTGGATCTTTGATCCTAGGGCTTCTGTTTTACAGTAGGCAATCTTCTTATTTTTTAACAAGATTGGAAAATCTTTTCCCATACAGAATTTATTCTGTATTTTAGTGATTTTTAATCACCATTGAATCATTGATCCAACGGTGCTCTGATTTTCAGAGCATAATCTTTCCTGTTTAGAAAGATTCTGAGGAATGTTTCCTTACCAGAATTTTATTCTGGTCAATTGATGATTTTTAATCATGTTCGTTGGATCTTTGATCCAAGGGCCGAGAACATTTCGTTCTATCGCTAGCGCTCACGTACTTTGCACGTGGTGCGCTGCTTAGAGTGCAGCGCTCTTAGCGCTAGCGCTCACGTGGTTTACACGTGGTGCGCTGCTTCAGAGTCTTTGACTCTCAGCGCTGGCACTACTATGAAGCGTTTGATTTGTGTAGGATTTTAACGATCAAAAATATTTACCGTAATCAAGAACGGCGTCGCATGAAGCTAGCCGGTGAATACGGGTCGGTCTACAGGGATGTGTAATTTTCCTAAGTGTTCTTACGAGCTGATTCCAATGGTTGTTTGGTCTTTTAATTGAATCTAAAAACTAAGTTGTACGATGATCAAGAAACTTGCTAAGATTAGGTCTAAGGTGAGTTTGATAAGATTAATATTCACTCCTCTTTCAATGCCCTCAATTAAATCTTTTTAGAAGTTATAACAATTATTAGTAAAGGGGATTAGGATGATTGGGAAGAAACAAAGTTTCTTCCTCTAGATCCTTGTCCGTCCTTTCCTAATAATTGATCTAACTTTCATTGAAGTCATGCATGTCCGGTCCTTTATACTACGGTTTCACCGTTACCTCATGGGTAGGGTGCCGTAGGGAGATGATCATGCATGTGTTCATGAAGTTCTAGTTATTACAAATTATTGGGCTTGAAAGAGATGAGAGATATTCATCTCTCAATCTCTACCTTATTCCTAACCCTAACAAGCGAGAAAATTACTCGCTCATTAATGGAGTTGTTAAAAACATCATTTGTATTGTATGTATTTTATTTGATCTAATAACTTAGTTACCTACTGCAGGTTAAAAGATTTTACACTAGATTACTAGGGCAGAGGAATGATTTATCTAAGGTAAGAATTAAATTATAAAACTAGGGCAAAGAATGAATTATAAACTAGGGCAGAAAATAAAATGAACTTACATGAAATGATGCTCTTCAATCTTCAAAGAATCTGAATTACAAATTTATTAATTGAAAAGAGGCATCCTCATACAATCTTTTGATTACATATTTATAAGGAAATAGGAAAATTAGGGTTACAAATTCTCGCGCATGTGCTATTACAGATATACCCCCGAAAAATCCCAACAAAAACACCGACGCACCGCCAGAAGAAATGTGCACCGACACGTGCATCAGGAGGCCGCGGAACCGCGGCATATGTGGGGGTAGGGCCGCGGTTCCGCGGCCCTTTGGTGAGTTCATCTGCTCAAAATTTGTTGTAAGCTTCAGGGTCTCTTTGGGCTTCTGATTCTTTGGTTCTTTTATCCATTTGGCTTCTGAGTCTTCTCCAGATCTTCAGTGAAAACTTGTAATGGTCTTTTAACCGTTCACTTTGACATTTTGGACCTTGCGTTGCCTTGTACCTCTGTGAACTGTTCTACGTCTAGGCTTGACTAGGGTCTTTCTACTTGTTGGTCAAAAGTCCCTCTTTTGTATCAACTTTTGTCTTTTTCACTGTTTTCACTCCAAGAACCTGTATCCTATAATATGTAGTAGACATGCGTCAAAAGCACCTGTTTATTTATAAAATGAATAAGAATGGGGAATATAATAATGCAATATTATGGTATGAACAAATACCCCCAAACTTATCTTTTGCTCGTCCTCGAGCAAACTTATTATTTTATTCTCGATAAAACCTAACCGCACTTTCGCAGGGAAACGCGATTGCACTGAGCACGTGCAACAAGCCGTTAAACCTCTAGGTGTCCCTAGTAGGAGGAGTGTTGTCTCCTGAGGGTTTTCAGCGGATTACACCCACAAAATCCTATCAATTTGGCTTTTCGACTTTAATTCTCCAATTAGGTTTTCTAACAAGGAATTCTATTATCATTGACTCGTAAATTATCCACCCATATTCTTCACACTTCCTCATTATTTAACTTAAGATTATATATGTTCTAAAGACTTACTTAGCTTTCGGCATTTCTTAAGTTTTTCTTCTAGGGTTCCATCTCCACTTAGGAATTTTTATCAATTCTATTAAAGATACAAGTTCTATTCTTCATTCATTTCTCTTATCTAAACTCTAATCATATATCCCCACGTGTGTGTATAAATCACCCCTACACTTGGAAATTCAAATCAAGCAATCATACCCTTGTCCGTTGTCCAAAGCACTTATTACTTGGTGAATTTTTAATTTTTGCTTACACATCCTTCATGCGACCGTTAATACTTCTTGAGGTACAACAACCGATTACAAGATATGTTTACACTTTAAAGCGTAATTCCTAGTCTTGTAACACTCAAGGGTTTTAGCAGTGACTCCCAAACTAGTTGGTCTAAGGCACTAGGTGATGAAGCACCCTTGCTAAATTTTTTCTATTTTTGCAGCCTTAAGTAATCACAAAAACCAGTGTTCATTTTTTCTTTATTCACTTTTTTCTCTCTTTTATTTTCATTGTACTAAGGACTTCAGACAAGAGCATTTCAAGGTCTCCTCTACTATTCTAAGTTTCAAGGTGCGTGATTGTGTAATTTGTATGGTATACATTTTCAGAGTCTATATTTATGCGAGGAATTATTTTTCAAACTTACACTCTAATAAAAATCAATACTTTTTCCTTTATTTCGACATAGCCCAGGAAGTGAACCCAAAATTTGTCTATTTCTAAATAAACTACGAAGACATATATTTTCTACCGTTAATTTTTAAAGAAGGTTATTTTTAGGGTTTTTAATTTACTAAGTCTAAGATCTAGTTGTTCGTAGCCAGTTAACCTATTCGTCAAACTCAAGTTAAATATGGCCAAAATTGAATACAATAATTTTTATAATTTTTGAACATTTTCAATTTTTATGAGTTTTTAAAATAAGTATGCAAATGCAAAAAATATGTACAAATGAATGCGAAGGAAGAAGACGTACCGAGCATACCCCCAAACTTAAACAGTGTCCTCACTGTCATGCTATACCAAGAAGGTTAAAATGCCGGCACTTCCCTGTTTATTTATTTATGATTTTTTTATCTTATTGTTAAAAGAAAAACAAAAATATATACAGAAAGGCCCCCCCCCCAAACTTCATTTAAACAATGTTAGAAATTACTGCCAAACTTTGCATAGACCAAACGTCAACACCAACCAGTCGAAAAATTTATCTTTAAAGAGTATCGGTTGGTGGAAGAAGATGTTGTACCGATCTAAAAAGAATTGGGGAAGATAGAAGTGGTGGTATGGAAAGTGTGGAAGTGAATAGATAGGAGGTGGTGATGAATCAAGACGAGAATGGGGATGATCAACAATCAGTGGAATGTTGGTATTCTCGTAGCTTATTAAAAGAAATGGGGGTGGTTCAACTTCTAAAGGAGGAGGTTGACTAACCACACTAACCCCAAGATATTTTTGTGGATCCCTTATCGACTTGGCATCATCCATCATATGCATATGATATTAATTATGTGGGAACTAATCTCCTCGATGTCCGTCATAGTCCAGCCGAGAACTTGCCGCCTATCTTATACGACCATTAAAAGAGCGTTCTCTTGCTCAAGGGCTAGAGAAGACGATATGATAACGGGAAAGGTCTCATTCTCACCTATGTAAGCATATTTAAGGTGAGACGGCAAGGGAGTGAGTTCGAGTTTCGGAGGCAAAAGAATCATAGGCAGAATTGGGGAATCTACCTCGAACTCAAAGGACTCCAACACAGGTTCGAAATCACTGCAAACAACCGATTCGGATGGTTCATCCAAAAATTCAAAAGACTCATATTCAGGTTGTGAGTCGTCATCATCCGAAAAAGTGAAACATTCATAATCAATATCGGTTGTGTCAACGGTGGTAGGCTTAAAGAGGGACGCACTAGTGGCGTCAAAACTGTTTTCATCAAACAAAAATCTTTCAAGCTCGCAGTCCTCCTGCGTGATTTCGTGAATAGAGCAAACTTCTCGTGTACTAGTTTTAGGCACGGGGGGCAGACTTCCTAACTTGTAAATATTGAACTCACTAGACGTCTTCCCGAAGGATAGAGTCATGGAGCCATTGCGACAATTTATTACGGTATTGGAAGTGGCCAAAAATGGTCGACCGAGGATCACCGGAATTTGGTTCCATGGGTTAGCAACAGGTTGTGTGTCCATAACAATAAAATCAACGGGGAATATGAAGTCCCCAACTTTGATCAACACATCCTCTAGCTCACCCCTAGGATGGGTGATTGATCGATCAGCCATTTGGAGAGTACAACGAATGGGTTTCAACTCTCCAACCCCTAATTGTTCGTACACGGAGTAGGGAAGCAGGTTAACACTAGACCCAAGATCTAAAAGTGCTCGATTAATTTTCTTATCCCCAATTGTTATTGAAATCGTAGGACAACTGGGGTCCTTCCATTTTTGGGGTAAGGGTTGAGGTTGGTTAATAGCATTGCTCACTGCACTAGGCACTAGCACTTTCTTGGGTATTTGTGACTTCCTCTTTTTGGTGCATAAGTCCTTTAAGATTGTTGCATATGAAGGAACATGTTGGATTGCATCCAAAAGAGGGATATTTATGCTAACCTGTTTGAACAACTCGAAAATCTTCTCTATTTGTGGAGTTGGTTTATTGGATCTCAACCGGTTTGGAAAAGGTACATTTTGAAAAGTTGTTGAGTCCAATTTTTGCGGATCAGATTGTTGAGTTGGAACGGAACCCCGTGTAGATATGTTCGTGTTGTGAGAAGTGGGTCCGTTCGAGCTAGAAGAAGTAGAGCCGTGTGAAGGATGGAGAATAGGCTCTAACGAAGAAGATGAAGAAGGGCCAGCGACAGGGGTGTCATTGTTAATACCCACATTGTTTTGCAACACTTTTCCCGATCTCAACGTGGTCACAGCATTTACGTTATGATTCTGCTGTTGATATGCAGCATGTGCATGACCAGGATTTGGCAGTGGTTGGGATGGGAGCTTTCCTTTTTCTCGCTCGCTCAATGTTGCGTTGAGTTGTGCAATTTGCGCCTCAATAGATTTGATGCTTTGATCGTGTGAGGCACTGTTTTGCACCAAAGATTGAATAGAAGTCTCTAATCTTGCTGTAGATTGTGTAAATTGTTTTAGGAACGCATCTAGACTTCTTTCGAGCGAGCTAACCTTATCATTATTAGGTTGAACAAAATTGTTTGGCGGGTAAGAAGTGTTAGGCACAAAATTGTTCACTTGATTAGGGTAAGGTTGCTGTTGGAAAGGTTGTTGAAATTGAGTTTGTGGAGGTGCTTGTTGTTGTTGTGGAGGAGGAGGCATTTGAAAATTGTTATTTCCTTGGAATTGTTGATTTTGGTTCCAAGCGAAATTTGGGTGACTCCTCCAACCCGGATTATATGTAAAAGAGTATGGATCGTTTCTTTGTCGTTGCTGAAAGGCAGCATTGACTTGATCCTGTCCTTGAGTAGATGCATTGTAAGGACACTCTTCGGTTAGGTGTGATGGATCCGCACAACAAGAACAAACAGTTCGTGGAGGCATAACAGGGGCAGGAGAAGGCGATGAGATTTTGGTCTCAATCGCTTCTAGCTTTTTCGTAAGAGCGGCCATCTCGGCCTTCATAGCAATCGACATCTCTACTTGATGTATGCCTGCCCTAGATTGACCACTAGAAGAAGATGATGTGGTCTTGGAGCTCTCCCACTGAATTGTTTGTTCACTAAGATCCTCAAGAAACTGCCACGCTTCCTTACTAGATTTGGAGAGAAAGTGACCTTGACAGATGGTTTCTAGCAACTGCTTCATTGCCGAGTTCAATCCCTCGTATAATGTTTGGTAAAGTTGCCAACTTTCGATCCCATGATGAGGGCATTGAACGAGTAGGTCTTTAAATCTCTCAAAACACTTCCAAAATGGTTCGGAAGGAAGCTGTGAAAATTTTATAATCTCATTGCGGATTCTAGCAGTTTTGTGATGAGGATAGAACTTTTTAAGAAAAGCTTTCACAAACTCGTCCCAATTTCTAATGGAATGTGATGCGGTGCTGTATAACCACTTCTCGGCTAAGTCACATAAGGTGAAAGGAATGACCCTTATCCTTATAGCGTCATCACTTAATTGGGTCGTTTTCATCATAGCGCAAATGTTTTGGAATTTATTGATAAAGATATAAGCATCTTCAGATTCCAAACCATGAAATTTCGGCAGCATATTGATGAAGTGGGGTTTTATTTCAAAATTGTCCCCGTTTGCCGGTGGGGGTGAAAGACAGGTAGGTAAAGAGGTGCGGACAGGGTAGAAGAGATCCTGGACCGCGACTTGTGCGGGCGCTTCAACAGGCGGTTGATTCGGGTTATTCGCACCTATCGGAGGTGGAATCATTCCCGTCGGTAAGGTATTGTTAGGATTGTATCCCGACATACCTTTGGAAGAAGAATTTGAAGGTTGAGGTAAGAAAGTGGACGGAATTTCGACTTCGGTGTCGAAGGGTTCGTCGGTCGGTACCAACGAAACACGGACTAATCGGGCGTTAGTGTCCCTAGTCCAAAGTGACATACACTAAAGGGGTAGTGTAGTCAGAAAAATGAAAGACAGAATGTGGAGGTAAGATAACGTCAATGAGAGGAAGTGGTGTAAGTGAGGTGCAAGATTTCTTTAGCGACAAGTTGCAAGTTTTGAAAAGATTTTTTTTTTCCTTTCTTTATGTGTGATTTTTGCAAAAAGATTTTTGAAAAGAGACTTTTTGACACAATTTCACTCAACCACAAATGCACAATCAGGCCTAGATCTAGGGTCACCTAGGTCAGCTAGACAGCTCCTAACTCTTCCAAAGGGCTAGAGATAGGACCTCAAACCGCCTTTTCACCGCCAATTGCGGCCAGATAAGTTACAGGTAAGTGGGAAGGAACCACAGTAGTGGGCCTAATTAAAAACCACTAGCCTTTGACACACTTGCCTAGGCACCGCAAAGTCAGGTTAGGATAAACGGCTGATGCCTATACTAGTCCTCTGTCCTATTGAGCGCGACGTCCTTAGGGCTGAGTCTAATATTTTTTAATTTAAGAGTGGTCAATGCAAATGCTTTAAGTGTTTTCTGGGGTCCTGGGAAGGGTAATGAAATCCCTACCCAATCTGAGTTTGGTCAATAGCCCCTTAAAGTCCGATTAAAATATGCAAAAACAGTAAATTCACTTGCAATCAATTTTTTTAGCGCGGCGCAAAGAAACCTGCAGAAAATCTGTTATTTAGAAAGGGGGAAGAAGAATTTTTAGCGCAAAGAAATCCTGCAGAAAATTTCACAAAAGATATATTGAGGTTGGCAGAGGGGAGAATGAGGAACAAACCGACAAAATTTGAGGAGCTGACGTGGCTGGAGTGCGGCAGAACCGTGGTTTGGGGCGCAGAAATGCCGCGGAACCACGGTCTGGTAGAAGGATCACTTCCCGAGAAAAAATCTGCCTCTCCTCTGTTCTAATACTCCTATGTTCTGATGTACCAATTTCTATTTCGCCCTCTGTAAATTTCCAGATCCGAGATTCTTCGCTGTTCCTACAAGATTCAAAAGATAAACCCTTCAAACAGATAAAAATTGATAAATTTTTTTGTATTTTTTATATTTTCAGATTTTTATGACTTTTAAAATTTATATCAACCCGAAATTACACAAAAGAAATTTTACGCCATCCCCGGCAACGGCGCCATTTGATTTGTGTAGGATTTTAATAATCAAAAATATTTACCGCAATCAAGAACGGCGTCGCATGAAGCTAGCCGGTGAATACGGGTCGGTCCACAGGGATGTGTAATTTTCATAAGTGTTCTTACGAGCTGATTCCAATAGTTGTTTGGTCTTTTAATTGAATCTAAAAACTAAGTTGTACGATGATCAAGAAACTTGCTAAGATTAGGTCTAAGGTGAGTTTGGTAAGATTAATATTCACTCCTCTTTCAATGCCCTCAATTAAATCTTTTTAGAAGTAATAACAATTTTTAGTAAAGGGGATTAGGATGATTGGGAAGAAACGAAGTTTCTTCCTCTAGATCCCTGTCCGTCCTTTCCTAATAATTGATCTAACCTTCATGGAAGTTATGCATGTCCTGTCCTTTATACTACGGTTTCACCGTTACCTCGTGGGTAGGGTGCCGTAGGGAGCGGATCATGCATGCGTGCATGAAGTTCTAGTTATTACAAATTATTGGGCTTGAAAGAGATGAGAGATATTCATCTCTCAATCTCTCCTTTATTCCTAACCTTAACAAGCGAGGAAATTACTCGCTCATTAATGGAGTTGTTAAAAACATCATTTTTATTGTATGTATTTTATTTGATCTAATAACTTAGTTACCTACTGCAGGTTAAAAGATTTTACACTAGATTACTAGGGCAAAGGAATGGTTTATCTAAGGCAAGAATTAAATTAGAAAACTAGGGCAAAGAATGAATTATAAACTAAGGCAGAAAATAAAATGAACTTACAAGAAATGATGCTCTTCAATCTTCAAAGAATCTGAATTACAAATTTATTAATTGAAAAGAGGCATCCTCATACAATCTTTTGATTACATATTTATAAGGAAATATGAAAATTAGGGTTACAAATTCTCGCGCATGTGCTAATACAGATATACCCCCGAAAAATCCCAACAAAAACACCGACGCACCGCCAGAAGAAATGTGCACCGACACGTGCATCAGGAGGCTGCAGAACCGCGGCATATGTGGGGGTAGGGCCGCGGTTCCGCGGCCCTTTGGTGAGTTCATCTGCTCAAAATTTGTGGTAAGCTTCAGGGTCTCTTTGGGCTTCTGATTCTTTGGTTCTTTTATCCATTTGGCTTCTGAGTCTTCTCTAGATCATCAGTGAAAACTTGTAATGGTTTTTTAACCGTTCACTTTGACATTTTGGACCTTGCGTTGCCTTGTACCTCTGTGAACTGTTCTACGTCTAGGCTAGACTAGGGTCCTTCTACTTGTTGGTCAAAAGTCCCTCTTTTGTATCAACTTTTGTCTTTTTCACTGTTTTCACTCCAAGAACCTGTATCCTGTAATATGTAGTAGACATGCGTCAAAAGCACCTGTTTATTTATAAAACGAATAAGAATGGGGAATATAATAATGCAATATTATAGTATGAACAGCGTTGCTTCATTTCAAATTTTAAAATTTGAACAGAGCTTTGCTCTGATTGGGGAAACATACCCCTCTTGCCAAAGTAGACTACTCCTCTGTTTGGAGAGATCTTCAGAAAAACATGGTCTCCAGGTTGGAACTCCAGATTTCGGCGCTTTGCATCTGTCCAATGCTTTTGTCGGTCTTGGGCTATGCGCATTCTTTACCTGATCGTACGAAATACGTTCACAGTTGCCACGATCATTTCTGATCCAAGGAGTTCACGATCTCCGATGTCGTCCTAACTTAGCGGTGAACAACACTTCCGTCCGTAGAGTGCTACAAATGGTGCCATTCGAATACTTGCCTGATAGTTGTTGTTATATGAAAACTCCACAAGGTGCAGGTGATTTTCCCACGAACCTCCGAAGTCTAACATACAAACTCTTAGCATGTCTTCCAGAATCTAAATTGTTCGCTCGGACTTTCCGTCTGTTTGTGGATGATAAGTCATGCTGAAATTGAGACTCATTCCCAGGCTAGTTTGCAAACTCTGCCAAAACTGTGATCGGAATCTTGTATCCTGATCAGAGACGATGCAAATAGGTACTCCATGTAATCTCATGATCTCCTGCATGAGTTCATGGGTATCAAAATATGGTACATCTTGAAGGTTTAAATCTTACTTTAGATTTATGCTTACATTCATGTACTTCTTTGCTAACATCTCCGTAGATTGGCCAACTCGAAATGGAATAAAGTGAGCCATCTTAGTGAGTCGATCCATAATAACCCATACTGCGGCGTTACCCTTCGTGCTACGAGAAAAGGCAGTCACGAAGTCCATGATAATGTGCTGCCATTTTCATTCTGGGATTGGTAACGGCTAAAGTAGACCAGCAGTTCTGTGATGTTCAGCCTTCACTTGCTGACACACCAAACACTTGGCTACACTTCTACCTACTTCTTGCTTCATTCCATGCCACCAGTAGTGTTGTCGTTGATCCTTATATATCTTTGTACCACCGGGATGTACAGAATAAGGAGAGTTGTGAGCTTCTTTCATCAACTCTTCTCGAACAGGGCCGTGTGGCACACACAATCACTTCCATATCTCAAGGATCTATCTTCATGAATGATGAAGTCAGTTCGAAGTCCACTTTCTACTTGTTCTCGGATCTTTTGTAGTTTGGCATCATTTGCTTGAGCTGCCTTAATCCGATTGACAAGAGTAGACTGGACTTGTAAGTTCATCAAATCTGAAGAGTTATCTGGCATAACTACTCCGATCTTCAATCCGTTCAATTCCTGCTATAGCTTCTACTGAGCGGTGATATTCATTGCTAATGGCTGGCGGCTAAGTGCATCAGGAACTACATTCACCTTCCCAGGATGATACTGTAGGTTGATGTCGAACTCCGCCATGAGTTCTAGCCATTTTCTCTGCCGCATGTTTAATTCCTTCTGAGTAAATACGTACTTCAGCCTCTTGTGGTCAGTGTATATATCCACTCGTTCTCCCAAAAGATAGTGGCGCCAAATCTTAAGTGCGAATATGACGGCTGCCAACTCCAGATCATGTGTTGGATAGTTGCGCTCATGAAACTTTAACTATCTTGATGCAAAAACTACAACCTTTCCATGCTGGTCTAGAACACATCCTAATCCTTTCCTGGATGCATCACAATGCACAACGAATCCTCCAGATTGATCCGGTATTACAAGAATAAAAGCAGAGGTTAATCTTGACTTGAGTTCTATGAAAGCTTTCTCACATGCTTCTAACCACACGAATGCTTCATCTTTACGTGTGAGCTTGGTCAGAGGTGCTGCAATATTTGAAAAGCCTTCAATAAATCGTTGGTAGTATCCTGCTAATCCCAAGAAACTTTGTATATCCTTCACCGTCTTTGGTGTCGGCCATTCGCTGACAGCTGACACCTTAGCTGGATCTACTGAGATTTCTTCGCCTGAAACGATATGTCCGAGAAATCCGACTTGATCTAGCTAAAATTCACACTTGCTGTACTTGGCGTAGAGTTGATATTGTCGCAATGTCTCCAGGACAATCCGTAAATGATCGGCGTGTTCTTTCCGATTCTTTGAATACACCAGGATGTCATCGATGAAGATGACAACGGACCTGTCTAAGTACTCTTTGAAAACTTGATTCGTCAGATTCATAAATATGGCAAGTGCATTGGTCACTCCAAATGATATTATGAGATATTCATAATGACCATAGCGAGTCCTAAACGCCGTCTTCGGAATATCAGACTCTTTGACCTTCACCTGATGATAACGTGAACGAAGATCTAGCTTCGAAAATACACAAGACCCACTTAACTGATCGAAAAGGTCATCGATGCGCGGTAGTGGATACTTGTTCTTAATCATCACTTCGTTCAGAGCTCGATAATCTACACACATCCTGTATGAACCTTCTTTCTTCTTCACCAGTAATACCGAGATCCCCAGCTTAAAGTACTGGGACGAATCCAACCTTTCTTCAGGAGTTCATCCAATTGAATGCGGATCTCCTTTAATCCTTCTGGACTTAGACGGTACGTAGCTTTGATTACCAGTTGCGCACCAGGTTGTAAATCGATGCTGAATTCAAGAGCATGATCAGGAGGCAAACCTGATATATCTTCCGGGAATACATTCTCGAACTCTCGAACTACCTCTGGCTTCGATTCTTCCGCTTGCAATACTGCAACCGCTGCTTTCTTTGGTTTTGCTTTGTAGACACTAGGTTCCAGGATGCGGTCTCCACTCTTGAAATAGAACACTGGATGATCTGGTATTTCGAACATTACCCTCCTTTGGCGACAGTCGATGGTAGCGAAGAAAGTTCCCAGCCAGTCCATTCCCAAGACTACGTCGAAATTCGGTATGTCCAGCACCTTGAAATCCACATAAAATTCTCTACTGCAGACGACCACTGGACACAGATCATATCCCAAAGTTGCTTTTAGAACGCCGTTCCCTGAACTGACATTCCAGCTAGATACGAGCGGTTTAACTGGAATCGCATGAGTTCGTACGAACAGTTGTGACATAAAGCAATGTGATGCTCTAGTGTCGAAGTGCTAGAGCAAGAAGGGATGCTACTAATATAGTACCTAAATTGTGTGGGGTTGGGTTTATATATAAGAACAGTATAGTGATATACAAAGATTGAAAATTTTGAAAGGAGTGGGAAGTTACCAGTGTTAACTTGACCTATAGCTTTGGCCTCCTTGACCATCATTGTGAAAGTCTGACGTCATAGTACATTCCTCCTTACTGAATGCACATTCCTCTGTCCTTGGGGCACGTTTCTCCGCCCTTGAGGTATGTTTCTTTGTGCCTGATGGAACTGACGTTGAGGGTGTGCAGGAGGTCCACGTAGAGCTGGTGCAGGGAGAGCTAGTCGGGGTGCAGGAACCTGAATGGCTGGCCGCTGCGGAACTGTGATTGCGAGTCTGGGTGTTGGAGCTGTGTTGAAACGATATGGACATGCTCCTGTGGCGTGAGTGGATGCACCACAAACCAAACACATGCCATTTGCATGTCTGCAATCTTTCTCCAGGTGTCTCGACCTCTTGCAATAGAAACAAAAGTCTCGTCTGGACCGGTTAAATGTTCCTCCCGGTCTCCTAAATGCAAATGTCGGCCTAAAAGAGGCTCCTCTTGACATCTGTACGGCAGGGCGTTTCACACCGGCAGTCTGCGGTCTGCCCTTCTTCTTCACAACTGCCTCATAGCATCGAGCAGCCTTCAAAACCAGTTCATGGGTTGGGAAATCCCCTGTAGCGAGTGCAGCTTGGATTTCCGGGTCTAACCCTTGCTGAAATCGTCGTGCTCAGATCTCAACAGTAGAAATCAGGTGTGCAGTGAACCTGTTATGACCTTGTGTTAGCAGTGTAATGAGTGAGATCAAGAATTTGAATTTGAGACAATCTTACCTGCTAAGTGATCAGTCAAAAATAATGTATTTTTAACACGGCAATTTCCCTATCATTTGCACTTATTTAGAAGTGTTCGGTATTCATATTTCATATATTACCAAAACAGTCCTGAAATATCAGATTGCATGTGTTAGACTCTAAAACCGGCACTATAAAGGAAATTGACTGTATTTTATGGCATCGCATCATCCCTATATTGCGCAACACTTGTGTCGAGATTTGTGCAGGAAATTGCAGGAGCAAAGTCAAAAGAAGCTGATCAAAAATACACCAACTCCATGTTTTCAGATCTGGTAGCAATTCAGAAGGAAATATAAAAATCAACATATCAAAGAAAGGCCCATAACTCAGCCCAAATCAGCACCAAAAGTTTCAAGCCATGAAGCCCCAAAAGCGCCGCGGAACCGCGGCGGGAGCCGGCTTGCGCCGTGGTTCCGCGGTGGTATTGACACTTCAGCGCGCCATTTTCTGTGCAAAATTCTCATCTCTGGACCCACATTCCTTTTATATACTTCAATCTCCAGAAAACCCTCGAAGCTTCTGCAAGAGAGCAAAGATCATTAAGCAACCTAATCTTGATTAAGCTAATCAAGCTCCTAACTAATCACATCTAGAAGCTTCTCCTCAACAACCTTTTGGAGGGAAATTCAAATTTCATCAACAAACTTTTGGAGGGAAACTTAAAATTCAAATCCTAGATCTAGGGTTTTGATGTCTATAAAGAGGATCCTAGATCTAAGGGTTGGGGTTCAATCTTAGTTGATTGGTTCATCATTAGTTGTTAATCTTTTAGTTAGCTAGTTCATTCCCTCTTACATCATCTTCTTCCACAAGTCTAGTGACAAGATTTGTGCGAAACCCTAACCCTAATTCCACTCCAAATTCAAGATCCCGAGTACCAAATCAAGTGAGAAGCCTTCAACCTTTTATGAGCCGAGCTGATCTTCAATCGGGCAAGTGATCCAAGCCGATCCGCGACTCACGGAGACGAGCGAACCCAAATCGACGATCGAGTTCTTCCTCTTGTAGTTCTTGAGCGAATGTAATGAAATTGTTGATATAAATAAAATGTGAAATTCTTTAATCTTGCTTTCTTTTAATTCTTGCATCATGATTAGATCTCAATTTGTGATTGTAGTTCTTGTTGTGATGTTTGAGTAAAACTCCGCTCGTAAAGGAGTCGAGACGATCAATAGAATGATGATGTAACAAATCTTAATACGATTCTTGAGTCCTACGAGCTTTGTAAACCCTAGCAAGTTCAAGAATCGATGACCTAGTTTCGCTGCGATGCTTTCTTGATTGTGATCGCTCGAAATTAGGGATCTACGATCGTTTCTTGAATTTACTAGAGGCTAGAATGTGAATGATATCGACGAAAGAATAAGGGATAAGATGAAACCCTAGTTTCATAAGAAATCCCTAATTCTCGATCGATCATCATCGATCTAGTATCAATTCATCAAAGGATAAGAATACGTAATTGTAAGATTACATCACATCTATAGATCCGATCGATTCCTACGAGCCTCATTTAGATTCTTGATATTTGGTTTGGAAAAATCATCAAACTATCAATTCTTGATTCTATCTTTTTCTTGTTATTAGATCTAGATTTTCTAATTCTTGAACTTCAATTTGCAAATCATGAATTGTTTTGTTTTGTTTTCTTTAAATTTTCGACTCATCTAATTCAAAAGACGAACGATTACACTTTCCCTGTGGACGATCCACACTCACTAACAATCTACATCCGACACCGTAGTTGATTGCGGTCAAATAATTTTTGGTTGTGATTTCTTTACAATTTCCAACTACACAAACAAAAATCTTTACAATCAAATGGCGCCGTTGCCGGGGATCATTTGATAAACACAACGAGAAAATCATTCAATCAAATGATTGTATAAGCACAACCAAAAAAATTTTCAACAGTTCATTTGATTGTATGATTTTTCGTTGTGTTTATCAAATGATCCCCGGCAACGGCGCCATTTGATTTTATGATATTCTTGATGTGTATGTTGAGAAATTGTAAAGAAATCACAACCAAAAATATTTGACCGCAATCAATAACGGTGTCGAATGTAGCGCGTTAGTAAGTGCGGATCGTCCTCAGGGAAAGTGTAATCGTTCGTCTTTTGAATTAGATGAGTCGAAACTTTAAAGAAAACAAAACAAAACAATTCATGATTTGTAGTTGAAGTTCAAGAATTAGAAAATCTAGATCTAATAACAAGAAAAAGATAGAATCAAGAATTGATAGTTTGATGATTTTTCCAACCAAATATCAAGAATCGTAATGAGGCTCGTAAGAATCGATCGGATCTATAGATGTGATGTAATTTTACAATTACGTATTCTTATCCTTCGATGAATTGATACTAGATCGATGATGATCGATCGAGAATTAGGGATTTCTTATGAAACTAGGGTTTCATCTTATCCCTTATTCTTTCGTCGATATCATTCACATTCTAGCCTCTAGTAAATTCAAGAAACGATCGTAGATCCCTAATTTCGAGCGATCACAATCAAGAAAGCATCGCAACGAAACTAGGTCATCGATTCTTGAACTTGCTAGAGTTTACAAAGCTCGTAGGACTTAAAAATCGTATTAAGATTTGTTACATCATCATTCTACAATCGTCTCGACTCCTTTACGAGCGGAGTTTTACTCAAACATCACAACAAGAACCACAATCACAAATTGAGATCTAATCATGATGCAAGAATTAAAAGAAAGCAAGATTAAAGAATTTCACCTTTTATTTATATCAACAATTTCATTACATTCGCTCAAGAACTACAAGAGGAAGAACTCGATCGTTGATTTGGCTTCGCTCGTCTCCGTGAGTCGCGGATCGGCTTGGATCACTTGCCCGATTGAAGATCGGCTCGGCTCATAAAAGGTTGAAGGCTTCTCACTTGATTTGGTACTCCGGATCTTGAATTTGGGTTGGAATTAGGGTTAGGGTTACGCACAAGTCTTGTCACTAGACTTGTGGAAGAAGATGATGTAAGAGGGAATGAACTAGCTAACTAAAAGATTAACAACTAATGATGAACAACCAAAGATTAACAACCCCAACCCTTAGATCTAGGTTCCTATTTATAGCCATCAAAACCCTAGATCTAGGATTTGAATTTTAAGTTTCCCTCCAAAAGTTTGTTAGATGAAATTTGAATTTCCCTCCAAAAGGTTGTTGAGGAGAAGCTTCTAGATGTGATTAGTTAGGAGGGAGCTTCTAGAAATATTTTGTTAGGAGCTTAATTAGGATTAGCTTAATTAATCATCTTTTGCTGATCTGGCAGAAGCTTCGAGGGTTTTCTGGAGATTGAAGTATATAAAAGGAATGTGGGCCCAGAGATGAGAATTTTGCACAGAAAATGGCGCGCTGAAGTGTCAATACCGCCGCGGAACCGCGGCGCAAGCCGGCTCCCGCCGCGGTTCCGCGGCGCTTTTGGGGCTTCATGGCTTGAAACTTTTGGGGCTGATTTGGGCTGAGTTGTGGGCCTTTCTTTGATATGTTGATTTTTATATTTCCTTCTGAATTGCTACCAGATCTGAAAACATGGAGTTGGTGTATTTTTGATCAGCTTCTTTTGACTTTGCTCCTGCAATTTCCTGCACAAATCTCGACACAAGTGTTGCGCAATATAGGGATGATGCGATGCCATAAAATACAGTCAATTTCCTTTATAGTGCCGGTTTTAGAGTCTAACACATGCAATCTGATATTTCAGGACTGTTTTGCTAATATGTGAAATATGAATACCGAACACTTCTAAATGAGTGCAAATGATAGGGAAATTGCCGTGTTAAAAATACATTATTTTCGACTGATCACTAAGCATGGTAAACTCAGCATCATATTCATTCACAGACTTGACCCACATCGAGCCTTGTTGTAGATGGATGAACTGCTGCTCCATGTCAAAACGGGCAGTCTCAGGTAAGTACTTCACATCGAACAGATTGTGAAATGTCTTCCATTCGATAGGTTGGGTGAGACGGCTTTCTTCAGCCTTCCAGCAGATTCTGGCGTTGTCTGTTAGTTGCAGGTTCGTAACTCTTACCCAAGCAATATCTGGCATTTAAGCTGCTGTCAGATCATTTTCAATTTATTGAGCCCATTCTTCCGCCTCCAGTGGGCTCTCTTTCCCCGAGAAATGTTTTGGGTGCAGTGCTCGGAATTGCTCGACTCCAGGTGCCTCGGCTTTGGGGCGGTGCATGAAGATAGCAGTCTGCTGCTGCTGACCCTCCAGAAGGCTCTTGATCGCCTCGAGTAGTACCGTTTGCTCGTTGATGGGAGCTGCAATGGTAGGTGGTGGTGTTAGAGTAGGTGATGAAGTGTTGCCATTAACATTGGTACTGGTGTTGTTAGGAGAATCCATGAGCTTGATAGAAAAGGAATGGTTATGATACATTCAAGAAATTAGAAATGTAAGGAATGTATTGTTGCTGATTTTTATAATTCTTCTGATATATTGCTTAAGACTTCATGCAGAACTGACCTGCATGGGCCACCAAAAAACCTGTCACGCCCCGCTTCCTAGTAGAGGGAAACTGTGACGTGGCAGGCCGCAACGTATTTACTAAGAAATAAATACGTTAAGCGTAATTAAGCAATATATAAAAATGTACAAGAATGACAAGAGTATTAAAATAGAACAACAATTTTATTTACATTCATCTTTACATACAACTGTTTGAAAATGAAAAGATACAATGATAAGCAGTGCCTAAACAATGGCATACAGGAAAGTAAGTACAAGGAACTAGAAGTCAGGCTGTGCTTCAAGCTGGTCCAAGTCCTCCTGACTAGGCTCGATCTGCTGAGTGTCCGATCCTCCTGACGAACATTCCAAAGAAACAAATAAAAAGGAATGTCGTCAGCGAACTAGCGCTCGGTAAGTCCCAAAAGAAAAAAGAGAATATAAGGAATAATGTGAAATGATTAGGTAAGTTGTATATGATTGATTACCGGTAAATGATGGTTATTATAACGTGGTTGTTTATAGCTTGATACAAAAGGTATTCATGTATACGAGAGGAGTTCATCTTACCCCAAGGACTATGGTAACATGTAGTACAAGGCCCCATCATAACCCACGGGACAACGGCATGAGTTCATGTAGGTGTCTTTTAAGTGACCTATCGTGCCACGATATACTTTCCGTACCAATCTACCCCTTTATCCCCGTGTAAGGTATTGGATAGATTATATTTACAAGTCTTGCTAAAACCATGGATACAAAATGTTAAAGTATTCATGTTCAGGATGTAGTCAAGTATTCAATTAGTCAAGTCAAGTTATAACCATGGTTCGGTCAAGTCAGATCAAGTATACATGTTTGATATTGATATTTGATTTCAAGTGTTTATGTTCATGATCAAGTGTTCATGTTTGATTCTGGATTTAGGTCTGAATTGGACTCAGACTGAGTCAGACACTTGTAAAAAAATTTAGCTCTTGAATTAGATTCGGGAGTCATCGGTAACTGCTGCACATGGACGGCAAGATTTGTGTTTTTTCCCAAGACAATTACCATTGATAACTCCGTTAGGTTGTCTACCTTAAATAGGCAAGCACTCACTTTCTCCGGCTTTCTGGGGCTCAAGAGAATTGATCCCCCTTAAACCTATATTTACTAAAGTCCTTAAATATTGTTTTATATATCTCTAGGGGGTTTTATGAAAAATATTCTAATATAGATTAAAAAGTAAATCTCGAGGGTGATTATTATTACTTAGGGTTTTCATGAGCATGGATTTTAAGTATTGGGTATTTTAGTGATAAATACTTAGCTTTGAAAAGTTCATGATATTTTGTTGAAAAAACTTATTCTTTTTGGTATCTTGATGGTATTTTATTGTCATTTGTTAATCTTTTCATTTTGTTTGAAAAAAATATAGATTTATTATATTTTGAAAATATGGATTTATTATTTTATAAAATTTTAATTTTAAAAATAATTTTATTTTATTTCGAAAATTCGTATTTCTTAAAAACCGTATTTAAATTCTTTCGAGATCGAATGCTCTGTGAGGATGTCTGCATCTCACTCTACTAACCCAAGAATGTGCGATAATCCGCACCATTTATTAGCGGGTCCCCTAAAGATTGTTGTAGATGCATAATTGCAAATGATATGAAATACTGCTTTAAAAAAAATCCGATTTTAGAATTATGTGGTATTTTATTGTAATGTTATTCTTCGAAATGAAAATACATATAGTAAGTATCATGATATGAAACCAAGTGCATGTGGGGTAAGTCGTTACCCCGTGAATTTTTCCTAAAAATATTGTTTTAACAAATACTAAAAAAGATGTTTATAAAGTTCACGATATTTTAATGAAAAAGTTCTACTATTGTTGTTTCACATGAGAATTTTGATGAAATTTGATTCTAAATATTAGGGTTTAAGGTTACAAGTGATGTAGTAAAATTAGATTGATTAAATTGTAAAGGAAAATGGAGTTATATGTTTTAGAAAAGAAGATGTCGGTATTAACTCCACTTTTACCGATATAAAATTTGAAGAGAAATTTCAATAGAAAGGAGGATATTTAGAAGGGACTTACGATTTAGAAACTTAAGAAGAGGGTGAGGAAAAGGAAGAGGGTCTCGTAGTGTCGCGGGAGCTCCGGAATTGGTTTTGATTTTCGCCGGAACCAACTTATTTGCTAACTACTCTTTACTTCACTTGCACTAGGAACTTTTTAAAGAGTTTTGGCTAGAATTTTCAGAATGGTGCTGAGCCAAAGTGTGGGGTGGTATTTAGAGTGAAGAATTAGGATTTGGGAATTAAAATTGTGAATTTAAAAGTATTAAAATTGTGATAAATTGTGAAATGAAAGGTCTCTGTTTGATTGCAGGGAAATAAAACAGTACAGAGGGGTTAGGGGTAGGTGAAGAGACAAGTGTGCGGAGCACGGGGCCCTTTTGCTTCATCTCACCCGTCCCCGCCGGTTTTCCATCAAGTTCAGCCGGTCGATCTCGAGGCATTTGTCTCGAAATTCGTGCCACTTGATTAATTCTCTGTTTAAACCATTTTTCTCATGTTTGATTTTTCTGAACTTTTCATTTCCCCGTGTATTGCACGTGAAATTTTTTAGGCTTCCAAAAAAAATTCAGAAAAAAATAATTAAGTTTGATGGGATTCGAACACAGGGGCTACGTCACAGCAGTACAAGAGTTTTACCAGTGAGCTACAAGTGGCTTTTTGCTGTTATTTAACAAAAGTAACTTATAACTCAAATTCAGGCTGTAAAACTTATTTCTTGTATATTAACAGAAAATTTCCCGTACCAAGATTTTAGAGTCGTTACAGATATAGATGCCCTACACTGATAAGATATATTATACTATATATAGTAGTCGGACATGACCGGTCCACAAAACAGTAGCTGAATATTATTTTCATATATCGATATATTCTAAAGAGATTTTCAAAGGAGTTATAGTCTCACTATTTTCACGTGCTTAGGATCGATACAGACTTTTACAAAAGAAAACCCCATTTTAAATAAATTATTTTTAAAAGGCTAGACGCATAATTTAAACGAGATGCATATTTTTCTTCACAAAACAACATCCTCTACATATGCCGCGATATATATATATATATATATATATATATATATATATATATATATATATATATATATATATATATCATACGGATATTTTGAAAGGATTTCATATACATATATCTTCCGGCTACTTTTATATAATTGTATATGTATGGGTGCTATATATATTATAGCCTTGATTGTGGCCGTGTGTTATAGATGTTGCATTACGGCTACAATGGTCATGATTTGACACCGTTGTATTTATATATATGCAGTGAGTTATCGACGGTTGATGATTGTTAGGGTTTCATTTCACAATATTGTATTTACTTCCGTGACTCACATACTTTCAGATACTTATGGTTATGTTGTGTCCGTACAGGACCAGATGTAATTACTTGAAGTTAACATGATAGCCACACATAGATTTACATATTCCACAGGCTAGGCTAGCGGTACACGAGTTGTGCACAGGGGCTTGCTATCATTGTTTTTCCATCGCTTGAACTCTAGTTTCGACGCGTACCTATTTACCCTCCTTGATGTACATATTTATTATGCTTGGTTATTTCACCGTCTATCCATACGATTTCTAGCTTATTATATAATTTTACTCACGAGTTGGCAACCCATCCCGTTGTGCCATAGTTTTTTACAGGTTTGACCACTTGGATCCGTAGCGGCTTATTGAGCACATTTGTTATCTTTTGGATGTGGTTGCGCATATATTGAGTTGGTGGGTTTTATTTTGTATCGGTTTTTACCTTGTATCTATTTGTATCTAGAAGTACTCCATCAAAAACTAAGTCTAGTTTTGTCGAGATCTTAGTGTTGTATATTTTGTTATTGTCGGACTCGTGTGGAGTCAACTTGGTGTATATTTATATTGTTTACTTTCCGCTTTATTGATCTTTCTCCTTTTAGCGTCGTATATTATTGCGTGGTTGTGATTCCACCGTCTGGACGTTGATTTAGCTCCCGTATGTGGGGATACTTGTTATATACTTATCATTGCATCTATTTTTTTCCTTCAAAATTTACAAATGAGGTATTGTCCGTTTTTAAAACAATCTTGCGAACCGGTTTTTCTTTTTCATAAAACCTTTCAAAAACTTCACCTTCATCCTATATTATCTATTTTCTTATATATATAATTTAAATTCCCGATTTCATGTAATTTTTGTACCGGTTACTTGTGTTACGATGGTATCTACTTGGTTTCACATAATTTTTGTACCGGTGATGTTTCCTTTTCGGATCGTGACAAATAATGAAGAAAAAATCATAACATATGGAGCATCTTCATATTAATGAACATATGAACATGGAAATTTTTGTCTTCCGGTATACTTTGGTAATGAATTAACTAATAAGCGACCATGAGAAATATCATTACATGTGAATGAGAAATATTTATTATCATGAAAAGTTGAAAGCTTAAAAAAGTGGGAAGACATGGATTTCAGGTCCGGATAATTTGATTCAGATTCGTTTTCGAATCCGACAATTTGTGAATATGGATACTAAAAATCCATATTTAGACGCGTTTTTTAATATCCAGGTTCAAATCCAGATTCGACTTAGATACAAATTTCATATCCGAATCTGGATCCGGATATCTAAAATAATGGTGTCCACTATCCAACTACTAATTACTAATGATTATAGCTAGACTTATGGATAGCCCGTAAACTTGATGTTACATGAAAAAACCCAATTTGAAACTATTAAGAGTTGTGGACTTGATATGATTGTTTGAATCTAAAGATATTGGTTAATCTATTTAAATATTTTATTAGTTGTAGTTATGAACCATGACTTTTATATTTATCGAATAGTATCGATCCATATCCGATTTTAGTGAATATGGTTTCTACAATATCCGATCTGTATCCGTATACGATTTGTAGTGAAGACGAATAGCTAATTTTTTTACCAACAACTATTCATATCCGTATTCACATCCGTAAATAGGTGCCAGATACGGATATGATAATATCTATATCTGATCCGTATTTGATCCATTTACATCCCTAATGGATTAAGCTTAAGAGGGGCTTTAAATAGAGACTGTTTAGACTGGAAAAAAAGTTCTCTATAAGGGCTTGCAGAGAAAACTTCTCTACAAGCCCCTTACAAGTGCAACACGGATCTCAAAGCCCATCAAAGAACTTAAGAGAAGCTTATACAGAAATTTCTTTTTAAGGAGAAGATTTTTCTCTTAGACTTGCCTTTATAGTATTTAATAAATAAGAGTATTTTAAAAAAAATCCCTATATAGTATTTAATAAATAAGAGTATTTTTTTAAAAAAATATTTCAACCAGAAAACTTTGATATTTCAACATTTCACCCCTAAAAAGTTTGTATTGCCAAAAGTTTGACATTTTCCATATTTCTCCATCGAAGTTTTTATTTTCATATTTCACCATCAAATCTGTTAAGTTGTTCAAAATTACCTCTATCAATGTAATTAGGAGGATGTATTTGATTTGGGATATGAAAATACATAATTTTAGGAGAGAAATATGAAGATATCAATGTTTTTGGGGTGAAAGATTGAAATAAAAGTTGTGGGAGTGAAATATTAAAATATTAAAATTTCGGGGATGAGATCTTAAAAATCCCACTAAATTATTATAGAAAACCAGATAAATAGAATCTTTTACTTGTTTTTTTAATAAAGTAAGAAAATAAATATTGACAAGATGTTCTTTTCTTGCAATAATAAAAATATATAGATGCATTTTAAGACAATTAATATATTAGATCATCAATATATTGTTTAAAAATATAATGCTATATATAGATCAGATACAACAATGAGATTCCATTAAGTATTTTTATACACAATTTTTTTTTGCAACAGCCCGTAGGCTTTGGGGAAGGGGGTCGAGCCTCTAGGCCCATAGAAGCCTTCTCCACATAATTGGTTGAAAATTCCCTTTACCACTGCAAATGGGGTGTTTCAAACCTAAGCCCTCCCACCAAGTGTGGGAGTGTCATTATCACTCGAGCAAAGATGCAGAATTTCATTCACCGCATAAGATGCAGGTTTTAACAACCTTCAAACACATATGTGGGTAAAAGCAGGGCTTCAAGCATATAAAACGGCAAAAAAAAATTATGCTATGCTATCTATAAAAGAAAAAATTGCACCGTTGCAAATTTCACCTTGTTTTCTCTACAACTCTCTTGTTAAATTCTTATTATTTATATTTATATTACTGATAATATACTTAACGTATTTATTTAGAAAAAGATCCTTTTCAGCTATCATTGTTTTTCCATCGCTTGAATTCTAGTTTCGACGCGTACCTATTTACCCTCCTTGATGTACATATTTATTATGCTTGGTTATTTCACCGTCTATCCATGCGATTTCTAGCTTATTATATAATTTTACTCACGAGTTGGCAACCCATCCCGTTGTGCCATAGTTTTTTACAGGTTTGACCGCTTGGATACGTAGCGGCTTATTGAGCACGTTTGTTACCTTTTGGACGTGGTAGCGCATATATTGAGTTGGTGGGTTTTATTTTGTATCGGTTTTTACCTTGTATCTATTTGTATCTAGAAGTACTCCATCAAAAACTAAGTCTAGTTTTGTCGAGATCTTAGTGTTGTATATTTTGTTATTGTCGGACTCGTGTGGAGTCAACTTGGTGTATATTTATATTGTTTACTTTCCGCTTTATTGATCTTTCTCCTTTTAGCGTCGTATATTACTGCGTGGTTGTGATTCCGCCGTTTGGACGTTGATTTAGCTCCCGTATGTGGGGATACTTGTTATATACTTATCATTGCACCTGTTTTTTTCCTTCAAAATTTACAAATGAGGTATTGTCCGTTTTTAAAACAATCTTACGAACCGGTTTTTCCTTTTCATAAAACCTTTCAAAAACTTCACCTTCATCTTTTATTATCTATTTTCTTATATATATAATTTAAATTCCTGATTTCACGTAATTTTTGTACCGGTTACTTGTGTTACGATGGTATCTACTTGGTTTCACATAATTTTTGTACGGGTGATGTTTCCTTTTCGGATCGTTCGGATCGTGACAAATAATGAAGAAAAAATCATAACATATGGATCATCTTCATATTAATGAACATATGTACATGGAAATTTTGTCTTCCGGTATACTTTGGTAATGAATTAACTAATAAGAGACCATGAGAAATATCATTACATGTGAATGAGAAATATTTATTATCATGAAAAGTTGAAAGCTTAAAAAAGTGGGAAGACATGGATTACAGGGAGGTCCGGATAATTTGATTCAGATTCGTTTTCGAATCCGACAATTTGTGGATATGGATACTAAAAATCCATATTTAGACGCGTTTTTTAATATCCAGGTTCAAATCCAGATTCGATTTAGATACAAATTTCATATCCGAATCTGGATCCGGATATCTAAAATAATGGTGTCCACTATCCAACTACTAATTACTAATGATTATAGCTAGACTTATGGATAGCCCGTAAACTTGATGTTACATGAAAAAACCCAATTTGAAACTATTAAGAGTTGTGGACTTGATATGATTGTTTGAATCTAAAAATATTGGTTAATCTATTTAAATATTTTATTAGTTATAGTTATGAACCATGACTTTTATATTTATCGAATAGTATCGCTCCGTATTCGATTTTAGTGAATATGGTTTCTACAATATCCGATCTGTATCCGTATACGATTTGTAGTGAAGACGAATAGCTAATTTTTTTACCAACAACTATTCATATCCGCATTCACATCCGTAAATAGGTGCCAGATACGGATATGATAATGTCTATATCTGATCCGTATTTGATCCATTTACATCCCTAATGGATTAAGCTTAAGAGGGGCTTTAAATAGAGACTGCTTAGACTGGAAAAAAACTTCTCTATAAGGGCTTGCAGAGAAAACTTCTCTACAAGCCCCTTACAAGTGCAACACGGATCTCAGAGCCCATCTAAGGACTTAAGAGAAGCTTACACAGAAATTTCTTTTTAAGGAGAAGATTTTTCTCTTAGACTTGCCTTTATAGTATTTAATAAATAAGAGTATTTTAAAAAAAATCCCTATATAGTATTTAATAAATAAGAGTATTTTTTTAAAAAAATATTTCAACCAGAAAACTTTGATATTTCAACATTTCACCCCTAAAAAGTTTGTATTGCCAAAAGTTTGACATTTTCCATATTTCTCCATCGAAGTTTTTATTTTCATATTTCACCATCAAATCTGTTAAGTTGTTCAAAATTACCCCTATCAATGTAATTAGGAGGATGTATTTGATTTGGGATATGAAAATACATAATTTTAGGAGAGAAATATGAAGATATCAATGTTTTTGGGGTGAAAGATTGAAATAAAAGTTGTGGGAGTGAAATATTAAAATATTAAAATTTCAGGGATGAGATCTTAAAAATCCCACTAAATTATTATAGAAAACCAGATAAATAGAATCTTTTACTTGTTTTTTAATAAAGTAAGAAAATAAATATTGACAAGATGTTCTTTTCTTGCAATAATAAAAATATATAGATGAATTTTAAGACAATTAATATATTAGATCATCAATATATTGTTTAAAAATATAATGCTATATATAGATCAGATACAACAATGAGATTCCATTAAGTATTTTTATACACAAATTTTTTTTGCAACAGCAAGTAGGCTTTGGGGAAGGGGGTCGAGCCTTTTGGCCCATAGAAGCCTTCTACACATAATTGGTTGAAAATTTCCTTTACCACTACAAATGGGGTGTTTCAAACCTAAGTCCTCCCACCAAGTGTGGGAGTGTCATTGTCACTCGAGCAAAGATGCAGAATTTCATTCACCGCATAAGATGCAGGTTTTAACAACCTTCAAACACACATGTGGGTAAAAGCAGGGCTTCAAGCACATAAAACGGCCAAAAAAATTTATGCTATGCTATCTATAAAAGAAAAAATTGCACCGTTGCAAATTTCACCTTGTTTTCTCTACAACTCTCTTGTTAAATTCTTATTATTTATATTTATATTGCTGATAATATACTTAACGTATTTATTTAGAGAAAGATCCTTTTCAGCATAAACACGTCGCGAACCTCGTCATGTGCCTGCTATCGTCTTTTGGGAAGTGGGACGTTACAGGTTTTAGTGGTGGTTCATGCAGGTTAGTTCTGCATGAACGTCGGAAGCAGTATATAACAAGAATTTAGAAATCCAACTATATTAAACCTTTCTTTTGAATCACATTCTATTCTTTTGAATTTATCTTGAATTTCACTTTCGACTTCCTTGAAAATCACCCCTCTATCTTTAAATCCTTAATTTCAGCTCACTCCTTCTACTTGTATCTCGTAGACTGTCCTTTTCATGCGTTCTTGAATCTTCCATATTGATTTAGGAATTATTCTAAACACTATATATAATTCTTCAAATCTTTTTGAGTCACGATTAGTTGGTCCTCCTAAATTTGTTTAATAGCGATCTACGCAAGTCGCCTGTTGTTCCCGTCAAAATATAAATGAGGTCTATCAATTCACGGGATATTTAGGTTTGATCCAAAGATCGTTAGTCATATTTGAGAATAAAATCAACTTAGAAACTAATGAGCATATGTGCTCAATTAATTTACTTTAAGGACATCGCGGTCCATTATCACCGTGTTTGGGACAACGCGCTAGTTTAGGGACATCTCGATCCAACATTCCCGTTTTGGGGATGGATGTTAGGTTAAGAACATTTCGGGTAGCTTCAGTGGAATCTGCCAATTCTGCTTCCATTATTCCTATTTTGGGGACGAATGTTAGTTTAAGAACATTTCAGTCCAATATTCATCTTACGCACATATGTATTTGTTACATGGCGGAGTGAACGATGGTGACATGGAATGCATCCAATTTGGGGTGCGATCCGATTTGAGGTGTGCACGTCAATTTGGAAGTGCATTAATGTGGGATATATCATTCCCTGTCTTGATGAAATTTTATATCAAGTTGGGACGAGAAGTTGTTGGTTGTCGGGACCCGCCACTTCTCTGAAAGCATTGAAGAATTACGATATATATCAGAGGTGTGAAGAGATATACCCTAGAAACAAATCCCGTATTTGAGGAAAAGAATAGTGGTGGATCTAAGAATCGTTAGTCATATTTGAGACTTAGATTACCTTAGGAGATATGAGATGAATATCATTTTGGATCATTAATGAGAGATCATTAGTCATTTTTGAGACTAAGATTAGTTTGGAAATCATGAGCATATGGGCTCGGTTGATTTAAAATCAAACAGGTTTAACCTCAGGAAACTTAACCAATTTGGACTGAGATTGGATTTCTATACTACCCAGCAGTGTTAAGCACTAAGATATACATCGCTCACGTGTATTTCATGTGAGGTGCTGGAATAGTGCTAAGGACTAATCTTTTCTGGCGCTTATGTGCTTTTCACGTGAGGCGCTGGGTTTTTAGGTTTGGGTGCTCGCGTGCTTTTCACGTAAGGCGCTACAATAGTGCTAAGCACTAATTTTCTCTGTCGCTCACGTGAGGCGCTATGTTTTTGGAGATTTAATCCGTGTTGATATTTTTTAGAGAACTTAAATCTTTGTTAATAGTATTTTGACCATTAACGATCACCGAGATCACTAATTTGAGGATCTGAGATCAGGTTCTTAAAGAACTAAGTTCTTGTTTTGAAGAAACTAAGTTCCTAGAGTATTATGGACTCCATTTTCTCCATGTTCTTTTATTCATATTCTTTTGTTCATGTTTTCAGAGAGGTTAAATCTCTGTTAATGGTATTTTGACCATTAACGATCACCAAGCCTACTATTTTGAAGATCTGGGATTAAGTTCTTTAAGAACTAAGTTCTTGATTTGAAGGAATCAAGTTCCTTGAGTATTATGAACTCCATCTTCTTCATGTTCTTGTATCCATGTTCTTCCCTGAATCTTTGATTCTTAAGAACAAGATCTTCCCGACGAGAATTATTCTCAACTTGTTGAAGACTTGTCTTGTGGATCTCAGATCCAGAAAAAGAACTAAGTTCTTGAGAAGGGTTAAACCCTTAGATATGCTATGATAGGTAAAGGAGATATTTTGATCTCTGTGCTTTCTTTACCTAGGGTTTGAGAAGAGGAAGATTTTCTTCTTTATTGAGAATTAAATTCTCTGTTATTTTAAGAGCCTTCTGTATTTTTATAGAAACTTATGGGGTAGTCTCTTTTTTATTTGGAAAGAGGGATCACTGGTCGTTGGGACCCACCACCTCTCCGACAATGCTGAGAGATTAAAATGCCATATATCGAAGATGTGGAGGGATGTATCCTTTGAACCATTTCCCAATCATCAGGGGAAAGAACAGGTTGGAGCTTAAACTCCTAACTGCTGAAAAAGACTTCTTTGTGCCCACGCACGTGCGTCGCACATGTTGGGCGTCGCGCGTTGCATGTGTTGCATATGACGTGGGCGCACGTGTGTCGTACATGTTGCGCGCTTGGTGGACACACGTGCGTCGCACATGGTGAGCACGTGGCGCTTGCGTATATACGCTTTATGGAGGGTAGCTAAGGCCCTAACTTAGAGAACTAAGCTCCTATTAAGAACTAAGCTTCTTTAAGGATTGAATCCAACCGACTCCCCATTAAATTGCGAATTGCCAGAAGAACATGCGTTCGATACAATCGAAGAAGAAAATGATTCTTAATGGGGACTCTAATTTGATGGAGCATCTTCCATGAAACGGCAAAAGCAAAACACCCTCATAATCAAAACCAGGGGGGCCTTATCTTCGTGACTCCGCAAGGAGGGATATTGCGTTATGCCCTCTTCTTAACAGAATCAAGAACTAATAACAAAACTGAATATGAAGCTTTGATAGCAGGTCTCGAGATCGCTATCGACATTGGATCAAAGACCTCCTCATATATGGAGACTCGCAGCTGATTGTTAGCCAAGTAAATGGCGACTATTAGACATGCAAACCAGAACTGATAAAGTATGGCGAAAGAGTGTAGCAACTGCTGACACAAATCCTTTCCTATACCCTGGAAAGTATACTGCATGCGGAAAACAGTAAGGCGGATGCATTGGCCAAATTGGCTAAGGAATTGGCCGATGAAGACCTCGATGACGTGATGATCATTGTGCAAAACCGCAGGGTTCTAGCGCCAACAGAAATATATTCGGAAGACCTAATATAGTCATCCGAAAGAAAAGAAATGACCGAACAAGTAACCCTTCAAATTAAGGACGATGAAAAGGTCAAGGACTGGAGGGAAGTCTTCATAGACTACTTTAAGTCCTAACGAACGCCCAAAAATGCGGCGTTTAGATATCAGCTCATGAAAAGAGCCTTGTCCTTCACCTTCGTCAATGATACTTTATATAAGAGATCGTTTGACTGTTTATGGCTAAGATACCTGGGGCCGGAGGCAGCAAAGAAAGTCGTCAAAGAAATTCACGACGGACTCTACGGTGTTGGGTTACGGCAACGCCTCGGCCATCAAACCGTGGCCAAATCCGGAACAAAATTTTTCTAAACAGGTACTACCATTACCCGATACCCGGATCTACCTTAAACCCTATAGTAGCAAGCTATAAAAAGAAGTTAGAATGGTTATACCGAGTTGATCCGTGTCCTTCGATCTTCAACCATCATCCCCAAGCTCCTAGTGGCTCCTTGATCGAATTTGGTTGCCGGTCTTCCTCAATCTACGATGATCCACCTGAAGGAAACGACGCAAGTTTCAGCCTTGTCGAGCGAGGCAACCGACGCTCCAAGGTTTCTAGCAGTGGAGAGTGGAGGTGTAGGAATGTGTCACTATCTTTTTCTCTCATCACATATGCTCAATGAGCAACTCAAGAAGATGAAGGAGGTGAGGAAACATGTGGCATGAGCAACTAAAGAAAGTGGCTAATTGTTTTTTCCAAGTAAGAATGAGTGATCAAATGAAGAGAAAGAAAAAGAGCAAGTCAAGAAAAACCAAGTCCATAGCCCCTCCAAGAAGTGGCTGCCCCCTTACCCTCTCTCAATGATCAAAAAATATCTCTTCACAATTTTCCAATAAACAATTAAGACCCATACCTCACTACATTCCCAAGCCCATGTTCATGCCACCTCACTCCTCCACCTCATTTGTGAAACAAATGAATTTCCAAAAAAAGGAAAATCATACAAATGAGGTGTCCACTTCTAGAAGCTATTCCGTATAAATACGGAATACAACCCGGTACATGTATCGAAATACATATACGTGTATTCGTACAAAAATACGAATAGCCAAGAGAGAAAATGAATAGTGAACAATAATACTAGAATAAATATATATAAATACATATATAAATTATTAAATCAAAACTTGATTTAATAATCCGGCTTAATCCTAAGCTGCTAGTATTATCAACCGTCCGATTAAAGTCTGTACAGCATGTACACATATTTAATTGGACACCTGTATGTACCAACATACGTCATCTACACCATATCGCCTGAACCGTGAAAACCCTCTGTGTGGGACTCTAAAGACTCGTCAATACGCTGGCAGTGGGTTTAACCACAAGCACGTCAGCGGCACTAGCTGTACGTAATGGCTACCCAGGTATTAAGCGAAAGGGAGGCCGACGAGCAAACTCATCTTGAATCCCTACTGAGCCTGACAGTGACAATATTCGTACAGTCCGGTCTGTTTGTCTAAGAGTATCGTATATCGAGTCTAGGGGGGTGGATAAAGTCAGACCCCTAACAACGCGATATTTAGTATCGGCATGAAACACATCACCACCTGAGAAACTATTGATTCTGGATCGGTAATTCTCGTCCGCCGTGGCCATGGATTTCTTGTGATGGCCACCCGTGCACAACACGACATCAACCCCCAATACCGGGAAAGACGTCTCCCCGACGATCCGATCACTGCCTCCATGTGGCTCGGGACTGTACCCAACTAAAACCTGTTTGTACGACTCTTTTGAGCCGCGGTAGGGTAGTAATCAAAGCACAGTGGGAACTCACACGAGAAAAATGACGATCTCAGGTCGACAAACTAACCTATACACATGTCACCTGGGAACTGCTATCTGACAATAGGTATAATACCAACTAGCAGGTTCCCGGCGAGTCTGTCCAGTGTACTCATAACCCAATGAGCACCTGTATACTATCTTAGGTAAACAAACTAACACCAATGGCGTGTGAGACCTGTCCACAGCCCCTCGTTGGGGTCTCGATCAGTATACACTAGTCTACGCTGGAGTATCGATGCCCAGTCTCGATACTCCCATGACTAGGGACATTTAAGGATGTGCTTATAGACCCCCAACTCCCACGTATATGATCGTCATCATAATGCTGGTAGTCAGACAAGAATCCTATGGGCTCTATCAACATGTACATGATGATAAAGACAAACCAGATAGCATACTATCATCTCGAGTAAGACTGTTCTACCGGTATAGGTCCTCCCTCAATCATCGTAATCACCTAACTGCGATTACGATAATTGCCTGGAGGGCACTATAGCTAACATACGGTTCTCACCAAGCTGGACCAAAAATGAAATTGAAGATAAAAAGAATGGATTACTATTGGCCCACAATGATTCAGAACTATCTCGAATATGTGAAGCAGTGTCACTCGTGCCAAAATTCATGGGGACTTCATCCATCAACATCCAAATCCGCTACACCCAACAGTAGCTAGCTGGCCGTTCGAAATGCGGGGAACCGATATAATTGGCCCTATCGAACCGGCATCATCTAAAGGATATCGGTTCATATTATCAACAACTGACTACTTCTCTAAATGGGCAAAAGCAGTACCACTAAAAGAGGTGAAGACGGAGAATATCCTCCATTTCTTCAGAACCCATGTCATCTATCGGTTCGGCACTTCGCGATGGATAATCTCGGATAATGGGCCAGCTTATAGGAGTCACAAAATAAGCCTCTTCGTACAACAACATAAAATAGATTGGAGATACTCTTCAGTCTATAATTCTCGGGCCAACGGTCTCGCTGAAGCTTTCAATAAGACCTTGATAAAGATTATAAAAAAAACGGTGTCCAAAAACAAAAAAGACTGATGATTGATCTACTAAAAAGTGTTTTGTAAAGTAACCACAATCAAGATGGTGTCGCTAGTAGCTAACCGCGATGAGTACGGGTCGTCTGCTGGGTAACGTGAACTCTTTTCTTGCTTTAAACGAGTTGATTAAAGAAGAGTGATTGTTTGTCGTTACGGATATAGAATTTATAAAGAAAAGGCTCGTAGGGTTCATAGGACTTAGGAGTAATGGATGAATAATTAAAAATGACTCATTTTATCTTTTAATAGTTTAAAACTAGATCAATAATGATGAATGTAGATTAGGGTTCTTGGAAGAAACTAGGGTTTCCCCACTACTAACTCTTGTCCTTGCATTGATCTCTATTCATGTCTAGCCTTTAACAAAACAAGTGTTAAACCAATCTCAAATCGTGGTCGAGCCTATCAAGAAATTGGTAGCACGCCCGATATGGAGCGTAACATTTATTTTGCTAAAGTTTATAAACTTTAAAATGTATAAAAGAAATTAAAAGATTTTCTCATCCATTGTTCTACCCTATTCTACGAACCCTAACAAGCTAGGAATTACTCGCTCATGGTTAAAGATTTAGAAGAAAGGTTGAAAAAGAATGAAAATATAGTTAAGATACAGAAATGTAAGTGCAGAAAGTAAGTGCGGAAATTAATTGCAAAAAGAATAATAAAAACACTACCTTTATTAATCAATTATTGCATTTACAATTCTCCTTAGAAAGTAGAATACAAGAAGCTTAATTTGCTCTAAATCTCTCTCTTGTTGGACGTAGATGAATAGATGATGATCACTTGGATACGTGGATTTCTTGGATCTCTACAGCTCTTGGTCTCTTATATAGTCCTTGAAACCAGAAACCCTAGATTTCATAAGTGAATATATATTGTTACGATCCAAGACACCAAATATCAATTCCAACGGCTATCAAAGAGCCACGGAACCGTCTTATATAGCCATGTTTGGCGGCGGTTCCGCCGCAACTTGGTGGAATCAAGTTTTGGGATTTTTTCTGGTCTTCTGTATTGATATTTGGAGATCCTCTTGATGTCCAGATTCTGAAAATAATGCTTTGAGTCTCTTCCGTTGCTAGATCTCTCGATTTGTTTCTAAATTTTGGCAGATTCAGTTTCGATATCCCGATTTGACTCAAATCTCTTGCTTGGATTCCAGACCCGAGCTAATATCTGCACAATATCTCAAGTCATAGTGTTTGTAGCATTTGGTATTTTTGAGATATTATCCTAACCATTTAAATGATATAATATCTTAAGAATATTGATTATAAGTATTTGATATGAAATGCATATTTTAATTACAATGATTTCATTTAAATATTATATGCATATATTTTCCCTCATTATGTTAATTACAATTTAGAAACATATGATAATAAACTTTTTACAAATAAAGCCTCATATGTTCTGTATTTACAATAAACACCTTTTAGCACTTAACAATAGTAGAGAAAATATTCATTCAAATATGCAATATTTTAGATTAATCAAATACTCCCAAACTTAACTTTGATCGTTCCAAGCAAACTAGTTATTAAAGAAAAAAAACCTAACTAGCACACTTTCGTAGGCAACACGATTGCACTGAGCACGTGCAACAAGCATTTAAAGCTCTATGTGTCCCTAGTAGGAGTGTTGTCTCATGAGGGTTTTCAGCGGATTACACCCACAAAATCCCATAATAAAAAAAAGAAGTTGAAAGTTACATACAAAGATAAAAACATATAAAAGAAAGAATTTGAAAATAAGCGTTTCAAACTACACTAGCTTTTGAGTTGCAATGAGCCATATCTTAATGGTCATGAAAAGATGTCAGAAATCACATTATCTCTCAATAAAATATCGTCTTTAGTCTTCCTACCTACATTTCTTCCAAATATCGATCATATACCCCTACGTGTGTGTAAAAGACATCCTTACATTTAGAGAATTCAATTCAAGCTATCATACTCTTGTCCATCTTGCTTAGTACTTTTTAGTCGGTGAATGTTTGAGATGGAATTGCTCACACATTTTTCATGCGACCGTTAATACTTCTTGAGGTGCTAACCAACCGATTACCAAATGTGCTCACTCTTTTAGACGTAATTAACAATATTCTAGTCTTGCAACATCTAAGGCTTAGCAGTGGCTCCCAAATCAGTTGGTCTAAGGCACTAGGTGATAAGGCACGCTCGCTATATTTATTTTCTGCTTCCTTAAGTAATTACAAAACCAGTGTTCGTTTTTCTTCACCATTTATATTTTCTGTATCATTTATATTTCTGTTTATATAAAAAAATTTCATACTAAGGCTTTTAGACAAAAGCATTTCAAGGTATTCTCTACTATTCCAAGTTTCAAGATGTGTGTAAGTTCGTATAGTAGGGTATCAATGTTCAAATGTTTGGACTCAAGAATATGGACTATTTTTCAGACCTATTTCTAACCGCAGATTAGTAGTTTTCTTCATTTTACTAACCCTTGGGACAACAGCTCATGACTGCTTATTATTAGCTTCGTTTTAAAACATCTAATTTTCGTGCTTTTCTTGAATTCCTTCCTATTTTTCATATGTATTTTTCACATCCTAACTTTTATTATCAAAATTTTTTTGTGCTTTTATTTAGTATAATGCAAAATGATGCATGAATAAGCACAAACTTCCCCCAAACCTATTTGCATCAGTGCCCTCACTGATGTCATCTTTTAATATCAAGACCTGTAGATTTGGGAGCAAAAAGTTCTCAATTATTAGTAAAAAGGGGACAAAAAGTCAATGACAGTGAAATTCTCCCCCAAACTTATTTTTGGCTCACAATTGTACAAAAAATTTCTTTTCTTTCAAGAGACAAAATATTTTTCTCCCACCCAAACTTGAGTGAAACGGTATTAAGCATTTAAAATTATAAGAGGGGGGGTAAAGTTATTGGTCTATACAAAACTTTACAAAAACAAAAATTAACACCAACCATTCGAATATTTTATTAATATAACAACATAGTTGGTAGAAGATCATAGACGTGAAGAAGTGAGGAGATAAGAGGCGTAATCGATTGGGTTTACATCTCGGTTGGTAGAGATGAAACAGTGATGGTAAATGAAAACGAGAATGTGAATGATTAGGAATGAGTGGAATATTCGCATTCTCGTATGGGATAAGAAGAAGGGGTGGCGGTTCAACTTCTCCGGCCTCAAATAGAGGCGCACGAATTTCTAATGGAGGTTGATTCATCACAACATCCAAGTCTTTAAGAAACGCGAGTTCTTCGGTGAAAATATTTTCGAAACTTTCATCGATGATGATCCTATCGGAAAGAAAAGAATAAGCAGATTCTCTAGGAAGACTGAAAGTTTCAAGGTCAATCTTTTTTGCTCCAGAATTCAACACACTTGATTTGTCATAAATTATGGAGGTAGGAGCCTCAAAAAACCCATCTACCTTTTCTTAAAAGAGTCTAAATCAAGCGATCTTTCAAGAATCATAGAACTCGAAATATCGGAGTGTGATTCATCAAAACTCAGTGGAGTTGAAAGAAAATTAGAAGAACCAAAGAAAATGGGTGATAAAATCGGTAAACAAAATTGGGTGTCGAGCATTGTTGAACCAGATATGGGAGATGAAGGCTGAATATCGTTCTGCTTATCGGATAGGTCGGTGGTAAGAATATGATCGGTTAATTGTACAGGAAGATGTTCGTATTCAATAGAAAGGACATGATGGGTCGGAGAATCCAACTCATCTAACATAACAGGTTCATCTTCAACGATATTCTCATCCCCGCTCTCACTAACACCTTCGGTCAAATCAAACGAATAAGTATTTAAAAATTCATCAATTATACTATCCTCAATCGATAAATCACTTGGTTCACTTGATGGAGTTGGAAAGTTTGAAGTATCAAGTGTAGTTGAATAAGGATCGGTTTGATTTGAAATAGTGTAAAGTTTTCTTTCACGCTCACTATTAGAAAATTCAAACATATTATTCTTGGGCACCTCATCACTATGAAGCGGTTGAATATCGAATATATTTGGTTGGAGTGCAGAATGGAAGGTGTCGAGATCGAGAGAATCGGTTTTGGTTTAACTTTGATAGATCTCTTGTTCTTTTTCACTACTTAATTCCAACTTTACTTCAGGACTAGACATGGCTTGTGAAGAAGTTCCAATGAAGGATTCTCTTTAAACCGTGGAACTTCCTAATTGATTTTCAGAAGCACTGTCTAGATAAGGTGAGGAAGTTGAGTATGGTTGGGAAGTGTCTAATTGTTAGCTACGGGCAAATTCAATGTGTTCCCCAATCAACATGCGTTTATAATTTGCTGTATTAGTCTGATGAGAAATGTTAAGAAAAGATACCTTTAATTGTTGGCTACGGGAAAGTTCAATGTGTTCCGCAATTGACATGCGTTTCTGATTTGTCCCATTAGCCTCAAGATAAGTGTCAACATGAGAGCGTGTGAAAGTTTGGTACTGTGGATAAGAATTAGAAGGGTGAACCCAAGTTTCATAAACATGATTAAGATCAATATTGTGATATGAAGAATATTGAGATTGGTTGGTTAGTTGGCAACTAGCAATTGCTATTTGTTCAGCAATGGTCATGGGTGTAAAAGATGTCATATTTGCTTCAAAACGAGTATCAATATTTTCATATGGAAATGATAGTGTTTGTTGTCCCAACGGTTTTGGATTAGTGAAAGGATTGAAACTTTGGCTTTCAGCCTTCGCAATATGCTCAGCGATGGACATGCGTTTAGAAATTCCCTTACTCGCCTTAAACGGATTATCAACATAAGAAGATGTGGAATTTTGATGCGGCTGATAGGATCTTGAGTGAGGTATCCAACCGTTCTTTTCCGCGTGCTCTATCCTATCCCTTAAAGACATGGCAGAGTCGGATTTGTACCGAAGCAATTACGATAACAAGAAATATCTGGTTCTGGATAGAAAAGCTCGGCAAGAGTTCGTCTGTTTGGGTTTCCTATTATAAGAAAGTGAAAAGAAAAGAGGGTGATGGTAATGATTTAAGCTCTTTTTGGATTTTGGAAATTGTTTTGCTTTGAAAGAGGGACTTGAGGCAAATCACAAAATGCACAATCAATCTCTAGAACTAGGGTCTCCTAGGTCAAGTCACTAGACCGCTCCTAGACTTCCAAAGGACAGGTCGCAGGATCAATCCTATACTACCTCCTTATCAATCTTGTGGCCAGGTAAGTGGGAGGTATCCTCTATACGAATCACCGAAATAACGGGCCTAATTAAGTAACTACTTTCCTTAGTCACACTTGCCTTATGCACCACAAGAAAAATGCAGATAAGCAATAGATTACCCATGACCTTCCTTTATCCTAATTGAGCGCGACAAGTCTTAGGGCTTGGTCTAGACATTTTTTATTAATGCATGGTTATGCATATGCACGTTTGTGATTTGTGGGGCTTAGGAAAGGTGATGAAATTCCCACATAATCTGAATTTGGGTTTATTTCCTCTTAATGTCCATTTTAGATATGCAAAACAAACCAAAATCTAAAACATGCAAAATAAGTTTTAGCGGCGATATTTGCAAAGAATTCTGCAGGTAGAATCAATTTATTGGAGGTTTTGAGGAGAGAGAAAGATAGTAGGAAATTACCACAGAAGTTTGGGGGCCCAACACCACCAATATGCCGCGGTTCCGTCGCCAAACCCACAATTTTGCCGCGGTTCCGCCGCAAGTTGGTATGTTATTGTGCTAAATTTTTCTTCAGAGCACCCCTACGCTCCTTTGGTCCAAGTTTAAGGTCTCTGGTTTTCTTTTGGCTTGCTCCAGTTACTCCAGATTCCCTTGCAAAACTCATACAATAATCGTTAAAAGCGCAAGATGCGGTTTTGTTTATTTTATTTTATGGTTGCCGGATTTTATAAGAAATCAACCCGAATAACAAGAAAAAAATTACGACCGTTTCCCTGGCAACGGCGCCATTTGATTGATCTGCTAAAAAGTGTTTTGTAAAGTAACCGCAATCAAGACGGTGTCGCTAGTAGCTAGCCACGTTGAGTACGGGTCGTCTGCAAGGAAACGTGAACTCTTTTCTTGCTTTAGACGTGTTGATTAAAGAAGGGTGATTGTTTGTCGTTACGGATATAGAATTTATAAAGAAAAGGCTCGTAGGGTTCATAGGACTTAGTAGTAATGGATGAATAATTAAAAATGACTCATTTTATCTTTTAATAGTTTAAAACTAGATCGATAGTGACGAATGTGGATTAGGGTTCTTGGAAGAAACTACGATTTCCCCACCACTAACCCTTGTCCTTGCATTGATCTCATGTTTAGCCCTTAAAAAAATAAGTGTTAAACCAATCTCAAATCGTAGTCGAGCCTATCAATAAATTGATAGCGCGCCCGATAAGGAGGTTAATATTTATTTTGCTAAAGTTTATAAACTTTAAAATGGATAAAAGAAATTAAAAGATTTTCTCATCCATTGTTCTACCCTATCCTACGAATCCTAGCAAGCTAGGAATTATTCGCTCATGGTTAAAAATTTAGAAGAAAGGTTGAAGAAGAATGAAAATATAGTTAAGATGCAGAAATGTAAGTGCAGAAAGTAAGTGCGGAAATTAATTGTAAAAAGAATAATAAAATTACTACCTTTATTAATCAACTATTGTATTTACAATTCTTCTTCGAAAGTAGTATATAAGAACCCTAGTTTGCTCTAGATCTCTCTCTTGTTGGAGGTAGATGAATAGATGATGATCACTTGGATACGTGGATTTCTTGGATCTCTTGATCTCTTCGGTGATGATTTTCAATGCACAGCTCTCGGTCCCTTATATAGTCCATGAAACCAGAAACCCTAGATTCCATAAGTGAATATATGTTGTTACGATCCAAGACACCAAATATCAAATCCAACGGCCATCAAAGAGCCGCAGAACTGCCGCATATAGCCATGTTTGGCAGCGGTTCCCCCACAGCTTGGTGGAATCAAGTTTTGGGATTTTTTCTGGTCTTCTGTATTGATATTTGGAGATCCTCTTGATGTCTAGATTATGAAAATAATGTTCTGAGTCTCTGTCGTTGCTAGATCTCTCGATTTGCTTATAAATTTTGGCATATTCGGTTTCGATATTCCGATTTGACTCGATCCTCTTGCTTGGATTCCAGACCTGAGCTAATATCTGCACAATAGTATTAGTAGCATTTGGTATTTTTGAGATATTATCCTAACTATTTAAATGATATAATATCTTAAGAATATTGATTAGAAATATTTGATATGATATACATATTTTAATTACAATGATTTCATTTAAATATTATATGCATATATTTTTCCTCATTATGTTAATTACAATGTAGAAATATATGATAATAACCTTTTACAAATAAACCCTCATATGTTCTGTATTTATAATAAACACATTTTAGTACTTAACAATAATAGGGAAAATATTCATTCAAATGTGCAATATTTTAGACTAATCAACTGACACGAAAGGCTGCATGAAGCTCTCTGGGCGTACCGAACAACGTTCAAGACGGCCACGAATACAACACCATACGCATTGGTGTTCGGCACGGAAGCAGTGCTCCCACTGAAGATATAACTTCCCTCTCTACAAGTAGCAGTTCGATACGAGCTGACAAATGAAGAAAATGCTCATCTTAGGCTCGAGGAGCTCGACGTCCTCGATGAAACTCGCCTTATAGCACAGCAAAATCTGGAGGCTTAAAAGAAAAGGATGACGCAGTCATACGAAAAACTGACCAGGCCGAGAACATTCTGCCAAGGTGAACTCGTACTAATCGTCAAAAGACCAATATCCCCAATCGTGCAAAACGGGAGAAGTTCGAGCTAAACTATGAAGGCCCATACATCATAGACAAAGTCTACCAAGGTGGAGCCTACCTGTTCATGGATATGCATGGCGAAAGACCCTTCCGGCCAATAAGCGGCCGATTCCTCAAAATATACTATGCTTAACTGGTCATGACTTAGGTCAATGATAGATGATGACGTTTGTGTCCGCTCGCTATCTTCCTGAGTCAGAACTCTGAGAGAAGTATCCAGAAAGCTTCGTTGCCTAAAAAACGACGACATTGGACCGAAATGTCCTTAAACTAATCTTGGACCGAGATGTCCCTAAATTAATAAGAGACCGAAACGTACTTAAACGAATATTGGACCGAAATGTCCTTAAACTAACATTTGTCTCCAAAACGGGAATGTTGGACCAAAACGTCCCTAACCTAATATTCACCCCAGAAACGGGAATGTTGGACCGAAACATTCTTAAACTAATACTTGCCTAAAAAATGGTGATAATGGACCGAAATGTCCTTAAACTAATATTCGCCCCTGAAATGGGAATGCTGGACCGAAACGTCCATAAACTAATCTTCGTCCCCAAAATGGGAATGTTGGACCGGAACGTCCTTAAACTAGCATTTTGCCTCAAAATATGGCGAAAAAGGACCGTCATGTCCTTAAACTCACACGTTTAGCCCTGCGGTAAACCCCTATTTCGGTTACTGTATACAATCAATGGGCATAAACGATTCATAACTCTCCCGGATCCCACATGATGTAGTCCTTTGAACAAGGACGGGACCTACAGCTAATGGTGTGTTACCTTACGGGCCGCCTAAAAAAAGGGTATGTCCACAAACGAAATAGGTATGAGTGAAAACCCGAAAGGGCGCTATGAGTAAAAACAGCGGGACTACCAGCGAGCTAGTGAAAACCCAAGAGGGCGCGGACTCATAAAAAAAACCTGCGTGAGATCCTCACGACTCACAAAGGAACAACACATTTAGGAATCCCCATGATTCTTAAAGGGAAATTACACTTGCGAGATCCTTACAACTCGTAAGGAGAATTTCCCCCTATGAGACCCTCACGGCTCATTGAATTCAAAAGCCTTAGACGACAGATCTAAACTTGTTTCCTAAGCAATCGTTGCTCTATGAGTAGTCCGATATTGACTCTTATATATAATCCATGAGCATGAACAAAATATGTTCCCATAAAATTCCACCGATGGCGAAAAATACCTCCATATGGTGAACGAGACTTGTAAGTCTTTTCGACTTATAAGAAGAAAACTCTCTGGTAACATCCTTATGACTTACAAGAGAAAACACACTTAGAAATCCCCATGATTCTTAAGGAGAAAATACACCTATGAGATCCTCACGACTCGCAGGGAGAAATACCTTTATGAGACCTTTACGGCCCATAAAGTCAAAAAGCCTTAGTCAACAGGATCTTAACCCTGTTTGTAAGCCACCTTTGTTCAAATCGACAAGGGCAAATAATAATTCGCTCCTGCCAATATTCTAGTTGTAGCAATGCTGGGTATTAGGACCAAGTCCCCAACTCGCGATAAAAATCAGCGAGCAAAAAATATGTATATAAAAACAGCCGAAATGTTTGGGCAACTCACAATAAAAACAGGGAGTAAAAATATTTTTTTAAAAATGAAATAGCCGAAATGATTGGGCAACGCGACAAATAGCCGAAATGATTGGGCAATCACGACTTTCACGATATGAAAAGCTGAAATGATAGAGTATCGCGGAAATAAAAAATAAAATAAAATAAAATTTCCTCTGCCCTGCAGGTAGGTCTACACCGACCCCTGTATACAATCCATGAGCATAAATGAAAGAAAGGGAATCATATTTTCCCACCAGGCTTCGTCAAAGGGAGAGCCAGATCTCGACGGCAACATTTACAGCCTAGAGATCAACTCGACGTTCTTCTGATTCCAACAAGGTGCAGACGTGACATCAACAAAGCTCCAAGGAGCCAAATCAAAACGGAGTAATGGCAAAATCCTAGCTCCAACTTGACGTCCTTCTCATTCTAGCAAGGTGCACATGCGACGTCTACAAGGTCCCAAGGGTCAAATAAAAGTGGAGCAATGGCATATTCCTACCTCCAGATCTCGATGGCAACATCTACAACCTAGAGATCATCTCCACATTCTTCTCATTCCGGCAGGATGCAGACGCAAGGTCGACAAAACTTAAGGGTCAAATAAAAGTGAAGCAATGGCATATTCCTAGCTCTGGATCTCGATGGCAACATCTACAACTTAGAGATCAACTAGACGTGCTTCTCATGCTAGCAAGATGCAGACATGACGTCAACCAAGACTCAAGGGTTAAATATAATTGGAGTGATGGCATATCCCCAGCTCCCGACCTCGATGGCAATACACACAGCATAGATGTCATATGGATGTCTACCCTACTTCAGCAAAGAATCGGCGCGACATCATCAAAGCAAAAACGAAGTGACGGTATATTCCTAGTTTTTGGTCTTGACATCAATACATACAAAGCCTAAATACCATTCGAGATCATCCCACCCCAGAAGGATGCGGTTATGACTCATCGGGGCTCCAAATTGAGCCTAACCTCAGGTAAAAAGCGTCATGGAAAATTCCTAACGCTTGCTCTTCCGGCGGTAATATAACCTAAGGAGATTACTTGAAGAAGTCTTGTCCAGCCCTCGAAGAGATCACAGACACGACAGTCGCGGGGCTACTCGAACAGCGGCTTAAATACTGCATATCGGGGAATATATCATCCAACACGACGGTACCGCGGACTAAAACCTTAGTAACGCAAACCTAACGGCCCTTTATCAAAAAATGGGCTTTCTATATTTCACTTTAGGATACACCTGCGAGATCCTCTCGACTCGTAGGGAAAAACATCTTTATGAAACCCTCACGGCTCATGAAGGTGAAAAGCCTTAGGCGACGGGATATCAACATGTTTTCTAAGCACTGTGGGCCTACAAGTAGGTCCAAATTGACTCTTGTATATTATCCACGGGCCGCATTTTTCAAAGTCGCATACCGATGAGAAGGAGAAGCTACTTATGAGTCCTCTTGACTCTTAAGGAGAAAATTCTCTTGTGAGATCCTTACGACTCTCAAGAGAAAATGCACTTAGGAGTCCTCACAACTTCTAAGGATAAAATACACCTACGAGATCCTCTCGACTCATAGGAAAAATATCTTTATAAGACCCTCATGGCTCATAAAGTTCAAAAGTCTTAGGCGACAGATCTAAACCTATTTCCTAAGCCATCGTTACCCTACAAGGAGGTCAAGATGGACTCTTGTATACTATCCACGGGCCACATTCACCAAAATTACATACCAATGAAATGAAGAAGCTACTTACGGGTCCTCACGACACGTAAGGAAAAAATACCCGAGTGAAATCCTTCCGACCCACGGAGGCGATGAACACTTAGGAATCCTCATGATTTCTAGAGAGAATATGCACCTATGAGATCCTCACGACTCACAGAGAGAAAAATCTTCTTAAGACCCTTACGGCTCATGAAGATGAAAAAATTCTTAAGCTACAAGGATCCTAAACTTGTCTCCTAAGACATCAATTCTATGGGCATGCATAATTTTTCACTACTTCACCCACGTACATACTTACGTATGCAAAGTAGTGGGGGGCATTTGTTCCCCCCAAATTTTTTGGTTAAGAGCTACTTGTTCCTTTATAAAAAAGGAAGAGAAGAAAGAGGAAAAGAATTCCCACAGTTTGGCATCACATGTTAAACACGTGAGCGTTTATATGCAAAGTATATAACAAAAAGGCAAAACAGGCCTCACGTGTTAAACACGTGAGCGCTTATATGCAAAGCATACGAGCACTGAATATAAATAACGAAAGGAAAAATATGCCTCACGTGTTAAACACGTGAGCACTCATATGCAAAGCATATGAGTGCTGAAAATAAACATGCTAAAACCCACACTAGGGATCAGGTGTTAAACACGTGAGTTCTCTTGCCGCACAGATGGGAGAATTTAAAATGCTCCCATCTGATAGAATTAAATTCTATTTGGAAAATATTTTCCCTGATCTTTCTAATATAGAAAGATTTTTCTCTAACGGAGAATCTTGGATTTAAAATCCAATGATGATAAAATATCACCAATTAAACCATCCGATAGAATTAAATTCTATGTGGGAAATATTTCCCTGATCTTTCTCAAACTAGAAAGATCTTCTCTGTTAAACAGAGAACCCTTGGATCAAAAATCCAACGGTGATTATAAAATCACCCATCGATCATCTGATAGAATAAAATTCTATCTTAGGAAAATATTTTCTTAATCTTGTTAAACTAACAAGATATTTATATAACAGATTAAATTCTATATTAGTAAAATATATTCCTAATTTTGTTAAACTAACAAGATATTCATATGATAGAATTAAATTCTATGGTAGGAAAATATTTTTCTAATCTTGTTAAACTAACAAGATATCCATATGATAGAATTAAATTATATGTTGAGAAAATATCTTTCTAATATTTTTAAATTAACAAGATATTCATATGATAGAATTAAATTTTATATTAGGAAAATATCTTCCTAATCTTTTTAAACTAACAAGATATTCATATGATAGAATAAAATTTTATGTTAGGAAAATATCTTCCTAATCTTGTTAAACTAACAAGATATCCATATGATAGAATTAAATTCTATATTAGAAAAATATATTCCTAATCTTGTTAAACTAACAAGATATTCATATGATAGAATAAAATTCTATCTTAGGAATATATTTTCTGATTTTGTTAAAAAAACAAGAAATCTTCTCTGTTAAACAGAGAGCTTTTGGATTAAAATTCCAACGGTGAATAAAATTCACCGGTTGACCTAAAACATCAATTTGATTAATTATGAAATCAATCATGATCTCTCAATGAGAGATTCCCTCAACAAATTGATTCTTTTTCTTCTCCTATAAATAGGAGCAAAGAGATAAAAAGAGGAGGAGGAGAAAAAAAAGGAGGGGAGACCCCCATAAGCTTCTGTAAAAATATATAAGGCTCTTAAAATAATAAAGAATTTAATTCTCTCAAAGAATATCTCCCTCCTAAAAACCCTAGGTAAAGAAAAAAAAAAGATATCAAAATATCTCCTTTACCTAACATACCGTATTTAAGGGTCTAATCATTCTCAAAGAATTTAGTTCTTTCTCTAGATCTGAGATCCACAAGACAAGTCTCTTACAACTTGAGAATTTAATTCTCATCGGGAAGATCTTGTTCTTGAGAATCAAAGATTCAGGGAAGAATATGGATACAAGAACATGAAAGAAGATGGAGTCTATAATACAAGAACATAAATATAAGAATATGAAAAAATTTAATTCTCAGCGGTAAAGCTGATATCTAAACGACGCATTTTCGGGCGTTCGTTGGGATTTGAAGTAGTCTATGAAGACTTCCATCCACTCGATGACCTTTTCGTCGATCTCCATTCGAAGGGCCACTTGTTCGGTCGTTTCTTTTCCTTCGATGCCAAAAATTACAAGTGTTGTTCAATCCCAGTCGATGTTTACCGCCGAAGACCGGACCGAGACGTTGGGACGTCTAGCATGAATTTGGGGGCAGATCCTATTTGGACATATCCACCCACCTCTCCAAAGATACCAAGTTGATTTATGACACCATATATCGGAGGTTTGGATAGATGTGACCGTTGTAGCGTGACTTTATCATATTCCCTCCATTTGTGAGGGGTTTTTTGATTGTGGGGACGCTCTTCCCTACAGGCGCAAGCCCCTGCAGTTAATTACGTTATCGCGTTGCGATAACCACTTTCTCTTTCTCCAGCAGTTCACTTCGTGTCGTGTGTATTTTTATTTATTTTTGTTGCTTGTGGATTGTATACGGAGACTAGTTTGTGTCGTCGCCCGTAGGATGCGGATTAGTCCAAATCCGTATGTTTTAGATTTGGATATTGGGTCAAGGATTTGCTTGACGGGATCTACGTTGATAGCTTAGTTTGCCAACGGTAGTGAACATAGTACGCAGATCTCATATAAATGAGGTCCATCAGTTCACGGGATATTTGGGTTTGATCTAAGGACCGTTAGTCATATTTGAGACTAAGATAAACTTAGAAACAAATATTCATATGGGCTCAATTATTTTAGTTTAAGGACATCACGGTCCATTATCGTCCTGTTTGGGGTGAATATTAGTTTAAGGACATTTCAGTCCAACATTCCCATTTTGGGACGAAGATTAGTTTAAGGGCATTTCGGTCCAATATTCCCATTTTGGGGATGAATGTTAGTTTAAGGACATTTCGGTCCAACATTCATCTTGCGCACATATGTATTTGTTACATGGTAGAGTAAACAATGGTGACATGGAATGCACTCAATTTGGGGTGCGATCCGATTTGAAGCTTGCACGTCAATTTGGAAGTGCATTAATGTGGGATGTATCATTCATTCCCTATCTTGATGAAATTTTATATCAAGTTGGAATGAGAAGTTGTTAGTTGTAGGGACCCGCCATCTCTTTGAAAACGTTGAGGAATCACAACGACATATATCAGAGGTGTGAAGAGATGTACCCTTGAACCAAATCCCGTATTTGAGGGAAAGCATCGTGGTGGACCTAAGAATCGTTAGTCATATTTGAGACTCAGATTACCTTAGAAGATATGGGATGAATATCATTTTTGATATCATCAACGAGAGATCATTAATCATATTTGAGACTGAGATAAGTTTGGAAATCACGAGCATATAGACTCGGTTGATTTAAAATCAAAGAGATTTAACCTCAGAAAACTTAGCCAATTTGGGCTGAGATTGAGTTTCTATACTACCCAGCAGTGCTAAGCAATAGGATATACAACGCTCACATGTGTTTCACATAAAGCGCTGGAATAGTGATAAACACTAATTTTTTCTGGCGCTCATGTGCTTTTAACGTGAGGCGGTGAGTTTTTAGCCTCATGCGCCTGCGTGCTTTTCACGTGAGGCGCGGAGTTTTTAGCCTTGAGTGCTCATGTGCTTTTCACGTGAGGTGCTACAATAGTGCTAAGCACTAATTTTCTCTGGCGCTCACATGTGTTTCACGTGAGGAGCTATGTTTTTGGAGATTTAATCTGTGTTGATGTTTTTTGAGAACTTAAATCTCTGTTAATGGTATTTTGACCATTAACGATTACCAAGATCACTATTTTGAGGATCTGAGATCAGTTTATTTAAAAACTAAGTTCTTATTTTGAAGGAACTAAGTTCTCGGTATTATGGACTCCATTTTCTCCACGTTTTTTATCCATCTTCTCTTGTTCATGTTTTCAGAGAGGTTAAACCTCTGTTAATAGTATTTTGACCATTAACAATCACCAAGACCACTATTTTGGGGATCTGGGATCAGATTCTTTAAAAACTAAGTTCTTGATTTGAAGGAACTAAGTTCTCGGAGTATTATGAACTCCATTTTCTTCATGTTCTTGTATTCGTGTTCTCCCCTGAATTTTTGATTCTCAAGAACAAGATCTTTCCGATGAGAATTAAATTCTCAACTTGTGAGTGACTTGTCTTGTGGATCTCAGATCCAGAGAAAGAATTAAGTTCTTTGAGAAGGGTTAAACTCTTAGATATGGTATGTTAGGTAAAGGAGATATTTTGATCTCTTCTTTTTTCTTTACCTAGAGTTTTTAGAAGGGAGATCTTCTTTGAGAGAATTATATTCTCCATTGTTTTGAGAGCCTTCTGTATTTTTACAGAAGCTTATGGGGGGTCTCATCTCCTTTTCATCTCTTTACTCCTATTTATAGGAGAAGGAAAAAAATTAATTTGTTGAGGAAATCTCTCATTGAGAGATCATGATTGATTTCATAATTAATTAAATTGATCTTTTAGGTCAACCGGTGAATTTTATTCACCGTTAGAATTTTAATCTAAAAACTCTCTGTTTAACAGAGAAAATTTCGTGTTTGTTTAATAAGATTAGGAAATATTTTTCTAAGATAGAATTTTATTTTATTATATGAATATTTTATTAGTTTAATATCTTGTTAGTTTAAAAAGATTAGAATTTTATTCTATCATATGAATTTAATTCTGTTATATGAATATCTTGTTAGTTTAAAAAGATTAGGAAGATATTTTCCTAACATAAAATTTAATTCTTTTATATGATCTTGTTAGTTTAACATGATTAGAAAAATATTTTCGTAATATAGAATTTTATTTTATCACAAGATTAGGAAAATATTTTCCTAATATAGAATTTTATTCTATCTAATAGAGAAAATCATTCTTATTTGTTTATCAGGATTAGGAAAATATTTTCCTGAGATAGAATTTTATTCTATCAGATGATCGATGGGTGATTTTATAACCACTGTTGGATCTTTTATCTAAGGGTCCTCTGTTTAACAGAGAAGATTTTTCTAGTTTGAGAAAGATCAGAGAAATATTTTCCATATAGAATTTAATTCTATCATTTGATTTAATTGGTGATATTTTATCATAATTGGATTTTAAATCTAAAATTCTCTGTTAGTGAAAGATCTTTCCATATTAGAAAGATTAAGGAAAATATTTCCCAAATAAAATTTAATTCTATCACATAAAATTTAATTCTATCAGATAGTAATTAGCGATATTTTATCACTATTAGATTTTAAATTCAAGATTCTCCATTAGAGAAAGATCTTTCCATATTGGAAAGATCAAGGAAAATATTTTCCAAATAAAATTTAATTCTATTACATAAAATTTAATTCTATCAGATAGTTTAATTGGCGATATTTTATCACCATTGGATTTTGAATCTAAAATTCTCTGTTAGAGAAAAATCTTTCCATATTAGAAAGATCAGGGAAAAATATTTCCCAAATAGAATTTAATTCTATCATTTGATGATTTATTATCACCATTGGATATTTGATTCAACGGCGCTCTGATTAACAGAGAATTTTTTATCAGGGAGATATTTTTTCCCCAATAGAATTTTATTCTATCATTTTGATGATTTATTATCACCATTGGATTTTTGATCCAACGGTTCTGTTTAACAGAGAATGTCACGTCCCGCTTCCCAATAGACGGAAACGGTAACGTGGCAAGCCCGCGGTATATTTATCCAGAGAAAGTCATTCCCTAAATAAATATACTAAGCGTATTGAAACAATAATATACAATGCAAGAATAAATTGGGACTGTAAAATTTTTTAACAAAAATCTTTATTTACATTCAACTTCCAATATTTACAAATACAAGAGTTTATACTGAAAAGTAAATACAATAAGGAAAATGCCTAAACAAGTGGCATATATAAACTGGAGGAAAAGTGAAGCTGAGATAGGCCTGAATAGCGATCTGGTTGTAGTCCTTCTCTGTGGCTTCAATCTCCTCCGTCTCGACCGTATCTGACGAACATTCCAAGAGAAGAAAGTGGGTAAAATGCCCGTTAGTGAACTAGCACTCGGTAAGTTCCAAACATAGGCAAGAGTAAAGAAAATGATAAGTATAGAATATATATAACGAGTAAGAGTATATGTTCATGGGTAAATATATACTATGGGTATTTAAATGGTCACTATGTTAACGTTAAGTTCCAAGTGTGAATGTCAACGCAGTCGTAGAAGTATTCGCGAGCTCAAGAGTGGGGCCCCAGGAGTAATAAAACACGGCCCATTTCATGTGTTAGCATCGGGACTTTAGGATGTGGATGAGTCAACCCGACTGATATTCGAGTAAAATAAAAAAGAGGTTAATACGGGACTCCTAAAGCTCCGTTGGATTCGCACAAGAAACTATCCCAAGCATCCCATGTATAATATATATAACTGGTTAATATAATTAATTGATTTGATTGATTGATTGACATGTCTTGATCGAAACTCTAGATTGCAAAGGGTGTAGATTGTATTCGAGTGATTCGAGTAATGTGCGAGTCATGACAATTGCAATCTTGGTTCGAGTCAAGTTGGTTCGAGTAGTTTGAGTTTGAGTTCATATTTGAGTTTAGATTTGAGTTAGGTTAGATTTCGAGTTTGTATTCGAGTTCGAGTTCAAGTTTAGATTCGAATTCGGGGTTTGAGTTCGAGTTTAGATTCAAGTTTGGATTCGAGTTATGGATATTTCTTGTGAATTGATTTAACTTTTGAAGATCTTAAGTTCGAGAGAAATCGGCAACTGCTGCACATGGATGGAAGGATTTGTGTTTTTTCCAAGACAATTGCCATTGATAACCCCGTTACATTGTCTAACGTAAATTGGCAAGCACTTACTTTCTCCGGCTCTCTGGGGCTCAAGAGAATTGATCCCGCTTAAACCTATATTAATCTAGAGTCCTTAATATTGTTTGCATATCTCAAGGGGGTTTGATGAAAAATATATATTAATATTGTTTAAAAATAAACTTCGAGGGTGATTTATAATATTTAGGGTTTTCATGAACATGTATTTTAATTGTTGTGGTATTTTGGTGATAAAACCCAGCTTTTTGAAAGTTTGTGCTATTTTTATGAAAACTGCTACTTTTAGAAACTTGGTGGTATTTTATTTACAATTTTAAATCTTTCTTTTAAAAATATAGTTTCTTAATTTGTTTTTATTGAAAATACGGATTTATGATTTTTATATAATTTTCCCAAAAATTAGTTTTTATTAGAAAAAGTCGCATTTCTTAAAAACCGTATTTTTATTCCTTTTGAAACCGAATACTCCGTGAGGAGTTCTGCATTTCGCTCTACTGTCCTAAGGATGCGCGATAATCCTCATCATCCATTAGCGGGTTCCATGACGAGGGTTGTAGAGCGTAATTGCTAAGGATTTCGAAATACCGATTTTAAAAAACCCGTTTTGAAACGGTGTGGTATTTTAATTAAAAAGATTTTAGTTTGAATTACCCATATGCTTAGAATACCGTGCTATGAAACCATAATATGTGTGTGAGGTAGGTCATTACCTCGTGAAGGTTCTAGGGTTTTGGTATACTAGATATCGAAAAGTGGTTACACTAAAGTTCATGATATTTTACTGAAAAAGTTCGTTATATGTTTGTTTCATATGAAAATTTTGTTAAATTAAAAACTAAAAGATGTGAAATTATGTTAAGATTAAGGTAGCATATTAGTTTGTTTTAATTTGCTTAACACATGCCTTACAAATGTAAAAAAAATATGATATCGGAGATAACTCCTTTTTTGTCGAGTTGTTTTAAAAATACGAATTGAGATGAAAGAAATAGAGAGAAGAGTAACTTACGGTTTTAGGTGGTTAAAAAGATATTGAAGAAGCTCTCGGGGGTCGTGGTTTCGTCAGAGGTGCTCCGGTCCTCGAGATTGGCTTGCTACTCCACTTGGGGGGATTAACTCCACTTGGCACTTAGAGAGTTTTGAGAGAATTTTTGCTAGAATTTCAGAATGGTGAAGAGCTAGGGCATGAGGTGGTATTTACAATGGAGAATTAGGGTTTGGGAATTAAAAATGTGGATTAAAATGTATTAAAAATGTGCTAAATGGTGAATTGAAGAGTCTCTGTTTGATTGCAGGAAAATTAAACAGTGCAGGGGAGTTAAGGGGAGTCAAAGGGGTGTGTGTGCAAAGCACGGAGGCAAATAGGCCTATATCGACCGTTGGCGCCGGCCATTTTAATGAAACAGGCGGTCGGATCCCGTTGGCTTGTCTCGAGATTCGTGCCATGTGTCGATTTGGGTGTGTACACCTCATTGCGCCTGTTTGATTTTTCTGAAACTTTTCATTTCTCCATGTATTGCACGTGCAACTCTTGGGCTTCCAAAAATTAAAAAGAAAAAATCTAAAAATAATTGGGCTTAACTAGTGAGCTACAAATTGCTTCTTGCTTTTATTTAACAAAAACAACTTTAAACTCTTACACAGGCTGTAATACTCTTTTCTGTACAATAATAAGAAAATTCTGTACAGTGATTTCAGAGTCGTTACAGAGAATATCCCAGATTTTAGGAAAATATTCCCCATGCAGAATTTAATTCTACCCTCTTTAATTTGGGCGCTGATGCTCAAGTGCTATGCACATGAGCGCCGCCTAAGAATTTAATTATTTTATAAATAGTCACTCACGTATTTTGCACGCCGGCGCTCATATGTGTTCCACGTGAGGCGCCACTATAGAATTTAATCCTAACAGAGGCTGGCGCTGGCACTCACGTGGGAAACATGTGAGGATCCAATATAGGATTTAATCCTATTTAAGGTGGTACCTACATGTTTTGAATGTGGGTGCACGTGTTTAACACGTGGGGGTTTCCCCTTATTTTTATAAGGGAACAACAAGCTCCGAACCAAATTTTTTTGGTAGGAACAAATAAACGATACTTGTAAGAGACTATTTGGACGCCTGGTGGGACTATTTGAAGGTGCCCTACAAGCCGTTATATCGAACTGGGAATGAACGTCTTGTCTGAATTTAGGGGCAGATACTATTTGGATATATCCATCCACCTCTTCGAAGATATCAAGTTGATTTATGGTACCATATATCGGATGTTTGGATAGGATTAAATCCTAATCTTGTTAAACAAACAAGAAATCTTCTCTGTTAAACAGAGAGCCTTTGGATTAAAAATCCATCGGTGAATAAAATTCACCGGTTGATCTAAAAGTTCATTTTGACTAATTATGAAATCAATCATGATCTCTTAATGAGAGATTTTCTTAACAAATTGATTCTTTTTCTTCTCCTATAAATATGAGCAAAGAGATGAAAAACAGAGAGAGGAGGAAAAAAAAGGAGAGGAGGCCCCTCCTATAAGCTTCTATAAAAGTACAGAAGGCTCTAAAAACAACAGAGAATTTAATTCTCTTAAAGAAGAAGATATCCTTCCTAAAAACCCTAGATAAAGAAAAAGAAAAGATCAAAATATCTCCTTTACCTATCATATCACATCTAAGGGTTCAACCCTTCTCAAAGAACTTAGTTCTTTCTCTGGATCTGAGATCCACAAGACAAGTCTTAGTAGTTAACACTGCTGGGTAGTATAGAAACCTAATCTCAGCCCAAATTGGCTAAGTTTCCTGAGATTAAAGCTCTTTGATTTTAAATTAACCGAGCCCATATGCTCGTGGTTTCCAAACTGATCTTAGTCTCAAACATGACTAATGATCTCTCATTGATGATATCCAAAATGATATTCATCCCATATCTCCTAAGGTAATCTGAGTCTCAAATATGACTAATGATTCTTAGGTCCACCATGATCTTTTCCCTCAAATACGGGATTTGATTTAAGGGTACATCTCTCCACACCTCTGATATATGTCGTTGTAATTCCTCAACGTCTTTAGAGAGATAGTGGGTCCCGACAACCAACAACTTCTCGTCCCAACTTGATATAAAGTTTCATCAAGACAGGGAATGATACATCCCATATTAATGTGCTTCCAAATTGATGTGCACACCTCAAATCGGATCACATCCCAATTGGACGCATTCCATGTCACCATCGTTCACTCTGCCATGTAATAAATACACATGTGCGCAAGATGAATATTGGACCGAAATGTCCTTAAACTAACATTCGTCCCCAAAATGGGAATATTAGACCGAAACGCTCTTAAACTAATTTTCGTCCCAAAATGGGAATGTTGGACCGAAATGTCCTTAAACTAATATTCGCCCCAAATATGGCGATAATGGACCGTGATGTCCTTAAAATAAAATAATTGAGCCCATATGCACATTTGTTTCTAAGTTGATCTTAGTCTCAAATATGACTAACGATCCTTAGATCAAACCCAAATATCCCGTGAACTGATGGAACTCATTTATATGAGATCTGCGTCCAAAGTTCACTCCCATTGGCAAACCAAGCTACTAAGATGGATCCTGTCAAGCAAATCCTTAACCCAAAATCCAAATCTAATACATACGGATTTGGGCTAATCCGTGCCTTACGAGCGACGTCACAAACTAGTCTCCGTATACAATCCACGGGCAACCAAAATAAACAAAAATACACATGACACGAAGTGAACTGCTGGAGAAGGAGAAAGTGGTTATCGCAATGCGATAACGTAATTAACTGCAGGGATTTGCGCCTGCAGGGAAGAGCGTCCCCACAATAAAAAAAATCCCTAGTGTCTAGTGATGTAGTACATTGTTCTAGTATTTTATTTACCTCTCTTCATCCTTGATTCTTAACTCAAGAGAGTGTAGGGTGAAGAGGAACAAAAAGCTCAAGAAAATGGTGAGAGAAAAAGAATGGTGTGAATGGAAAAACACATCACAAAATAAAATGCAAGCATTGTTATATCAAAAGATTTTTGCAATAATAAAATCCAGCCATATTTGAATAGTGTAGACAAATGAATTATAAAATTCATTTGTCTACCATATTCAACCATGCCTCAAACCATTCTCTTTCTACCTCACCCCTCCACCTCATGTCTATTTTCTACAAAAAGAAAAACCATGGAAATGAAGTGTCCTCCTTCTAGAATGTTTTTCGTATAAATACGGAATACACTCTACCGTACATACATACCCGTATTCGTATCAAAATACGAATACCCAAAGAGGTAAAATAACACAAAGAACATAATACTAGAATATACATATCGAAATGTGTATATGTAAATTATTAAATCAATACCTGATTTAATAATCCGGTTTAAACCTAAGCCGGCTAGTATTATCAACCATAAGATCAAAGCCCAGATAACACTGGAATATACATATCGAAATATGCATATGTAAATTATTAAATCAATACCCGATTTAATAATCCGGCTTAATCCTAAGCCGGCTAGTATTATTATTCGATCGGAACCCTGCATGTATCAAAATACGGACACTACATCATTTCGCCTGAACCAGGGAAACCCTCTGTGTAGGATTCTAAAGACTCGACAGTACGCCGGCAGTGGGTTTAACCATAAGCACGTCAGCGGCACTAGCTGTACGTAACGACTACTCTGGTACCTGTCGAAAGGAAGGCCAACGAGCAAGCTCATCCGAATTCCTACTAAGCCTATCTGTGGCAATCTCCGTACAGTCCGGTCTCTTCGTCTAAGAGTATCGCATAACTTGTTTAGGGGGTTGGTAGACGTCAGACCCCTAATAACCAGATAAGTCGTGTCGATTTGGCTCAGGACGGATCCGAGAAATTACTGATCTAACCATCAGTAAATCTCAACTGCCTTAGCCAAGGTCTTATAGTTCTGGCCAACCAAACACAGTGCGATATCGACTCCCAATACCGGAAGAGAAGAATCCCTGACAATCACTCACTGCCCCCATGTGACTCGGGACTGTACCCAACCAAAACCTGTTTGTATGACTCAGTAGAGCCATGGTAGGGTAGTGATCAAAGTACAGTAGGAACTCATACGAGACAAATGATGCTCTCAGGTCTAAAGACAAACCTGTACTCATGTCACCTGAGAACCACTATCTGACAATAGTTATAATACCATCTAGAGGTTCTCGGTGAGTCTATCCAGTGTACTCACCCCCAGTGAGCACCTGTATACAATCTTAGGTGATCACACCAATGGCTGTGGGACTAACCACCGTCCCTCATCGGGGTCTAGAAACGTATATACAAGTCTACTCTGGAATATCGGTGCCCGGTCTCGATACATCTACGACTTGGGACCTTTAAGGATGTGCTTATGGACTACCCAGCTCACACAAGTATGATTTCCATCATAACACTGGTAGTCAAGCAAAATCCTACGAGTTTTATCAACATGTATCTGCCATATGTGATATCGAGTATAACATATGTACATGTTAAGATAAAGACAAACCAAAATATTATACAACTGTAACGAGTCTTTATCAACATGTATAAGTAATACAAAGCAGTAATAAAAACAAATACACATGTTAAGATAAAAACAACTCAAATAGTATACTATACAACTGAGCAAGATTGTCCTGTACATACATATCCCTGGCATCCTATACAATACAGGCCTCTAGGGTATACATATCCAACACGCTAGCTCCACAGATCAAACACTGACCATTGTCCATGAGACAAACTTTCTGAACATGTTTCGGTTTCTTACAGTAGTTGCAAACGGCTTTCCGCTGCGATGGAATGGCGGCATGCTTCATCTGAACCCCACCATGCTCCTGATCGGGATTCCTTCTGAAGTCTGTCCAACATGGCGCCTCAGCCCTCCTGCCTGAAAACTCTTCCTCTTATCCATCACCGCCTCAATACTGTGAGTCATGTCTCGTATAATGCCTAGGAGCTTAGCGATGTTAGCCTAGGAACTATAGTTGGTGGTAGAGCCTCGTCGAGCCATTAATCTGAGACAAGATTTTGGACAACGTTAGATTAAAGGCTCAAGATAAGATATATTTTTGCAAGTAACGGAACGGAAAGGAAAACAATGTAGTATAACGAAATCAAATCAATGAAAATGAATTAAGGGTAGAACTCTAAGTTGCTTAGACATAATACCGCATTATAATCATGTTGCAGTACATGAGTACAATCACATAATTCTATCTAAATCATCTGAATCCTATAATCAGAGTCAAAAAATATACAACATGACTCTGATACTAACCTAAAAGGTTGGTAGAACCAAGTCTAACTTCAACGTCAACCTGGCTCTGATACTAACAAAACCTTGTCATGCCCCGCTTCCCAAAATACGGAATACGAAAAGTAACGAAGGCCAGCAATGCTACTTACGGTAAGAAATCATCCTTCCATAGTCACATTAAGGCTTATAAACTATACCTGTAACGATAATAACCAATAAACAGAAGGGATAAAATTAATAATCATGCTGCATAAAATATAAAATAATACCAAAATGGATCCACAAGCTAATAATAGATTCAATAAAAGATCCTAATAACAATAGAGTCGAATAAAGAGATACATGATCCGGAAAAGTAAATACATAAGCCCTACGTCCCACGAGGAGCTCACATACTAAAAGCGACTGAAATAAAATAAAGTAAACCTACTCTAATCTATTGTTCTTCTGCAAGCTCCTAGAAGTCATTCTGATCCTACTTTGTTGATGGATCAATCTTAAAACCAGATATGACAAGTCTTAGGGATGTCAGAACACCCAACAAGTACTCAACGTTAAAGTGTATATGTATGTGCGTGATAGCATGGATATGTAATACCCATTTCCCATATAAATATCTTCCGTATTTTAAATAAATGTTTTCCCAAAAAAATTTCTATTTAAAATTTTGCAATTAATGTTTCCTATATTTTTCTAAAGATAATTTCAAATTTTAACCTAAACCCTAAACCTTTTTATTTTCCTAATCCCAACTATTAAACTCTAACCCTTTTCCTAGCCCAGCCTAAAGCCCACGAACCTACCCTACCCGACTCGACCCGACTTCCCACGCCCACGTCCCCTTCTTCGTCTTCTCCTTCCCTTTTCTTTCTCGCCTCTTTTCCCATGACCCTCTCCTCCTTCATCGCGATGTCGCCTCAAGACCCGCACCACCTCCGCAACGACCTCGCATAGGCCCAACGACCCACGCATCCTCTCTCTTTCCCCCAATGACTCCTTCCCCTCTCATCGTGCTGCCTCTGCGAGACCCGCGCCCTCCAACGGCCACGACTCAGCCGTGCGCCAAACATCTCCCCGAGGAACCCTCGCTCGTTTCCCCCTCTCTCGTAACGACCCCCTCTCTTCCTCTCTCTCTACCTCCATCGCCCTTCATATCCTCTCTTCCCCTCTCACCTCCCTCCTTCTCCGACCGCGAGAACCCCCACCAGAGCCCCGACGAGCACCGCTGCCCGAGTTCCTTTCAACCCATAACCCGAGCTCCTTTCCACCATCTTCACCTCCCCCGACCCCCTCATCAACTCACCTAACCTATCAACCGAGCTCCCTGCAACTTGCCACCACGAGCACCGACCACCACCATCATCGTTGCTCACATAGACCTTCGAGCCTCACCTCCGACCACCCTCTGCGACACCCCACGTTGATCACCTCACCGCATGCTCACCCTTACAACCGCCACTCTCCCTCACACCCCCGACAAGCACCCACCGCTACACCTTAAGCTTCCCACAAGCCACCTCCACCCGCAATGAGCTCCCCATTCTTCCGCTTTCCCGCCAGCAACCTGGGCCGCTGACAAGACCCCTCGTCACCTCCCCAAGACTGCCACATCGAGCTTGCCTAGCTCCTCCAATCGAGATTCCCCACTAACATCGCCACTTCCACCAACCGTTAGTTCTCGAGTTCCCCATCACCACCGGTTTCCTGTTGCCACCGTCAGCACCCCAGTCGCACGTCTCCTCAACCACCATCTTCCTTCTCCTCTTCTCCATAACCTCCCAGCAACTACAAGCCCGGTTGCACCCCACTTGCGGCAACATCACCTCATTTTCCACCCTGCACCGCCACCTGAGCTCCTCACCATCGCCGCCTCTGCCACTAAGCCACCTTGCCGCTACCCGGTGACAGCCTTGTTCCCTGCACTGTGTCGAACCAAACTTATCGTCTCCAAACCAAGCTCAAGCCCTAGTTAAGCCAATTTCTAGTTGTCGCCACCATGAAGTGAGTGAACTGTTGCTATTTTTGTTGCGGTTTCTGCTACTTTGTTGCTGTTGCTGTGTCGTTGCTGTGTCGTCGTCGTTACGGTCGTCGTCAGGCAAGTGAAAATTCTTCACTTGTTACTCATGTTAATTTACCTGTTAGATTAAATAACCAAGTTAAAGATTTAATCGCATGTGTGCGTATGTGTGTGTATCGTAAATTATAATGGAATTTTTAGCAAACCATTGTGTTGATTATATAGAATCGAACCCAACTCTGGTCTATCAACCGTAAAGATATCATTTAGAATTTACATGAATTAATTGTTGTTATAATCAGTGGATAAAACTGACGACAATCGATACTCGTATTTATAACCTAAGTTCGAAGCGATACATGAATGGAAACTCTGTTAAAGTGTCCATGTTTTGTGATCGTCGAATCCCTTACTAATTATTGAATATCGTGTAAGGTTTTGAGTTAAGAAATATCGTGTTTATAATCATGTAATGTTGCCCCCAAAAGGCGACGTTGAATCTGGAATTCACCACACATGCCACGTTCAAAAATCTATATTAAATTGAATAAAACTCACAACTTAATGTTTTAGGGCTCGTATCGAATCCAACAGATAAACCTACAGTATACCATAGTTGATCTCTGAATTTTAATAAGTTATGACGATGAAAACCGAGGCGATTCATGGCTCTAGACTGCAGTCCAGAACCAGAGTCTTTACCTGTACTCGTTTTGGAATGCATGTATCTCCCTGTTTATGTGTGAAAGAATGAGGAACCATACATAGAAGCGTAGAGGATTGAATTATATTTCCAACGGTACCAGTCTCATTGCATTCCGGTATCGTTTGATATTTATAACACCTTTTAAACTGTCGATGTGTGCTGCAGTTTCGTGCATAACCAGAATGTATACCTTAACCTTAGACAGTGCATATCTTCTTGCGTACAGCGGATTTTATTGATCCGTCTGATGAGATGGAAATATAACAGATAAATATAAATATTATTTAATTGTAGCGTCGCCTAATTATTCTCCCAACAGGGAGTAAAGCGTGTTACGAAACGGACTTCCAGTTCAGAAATTGGATTTCCAGCAGTAAACACTTAAAATGGAATGACCATAACTCGCAAACCTGAAACCCGATTGACTCGAACCTAATTTTTCTGTAGAGATAATTTAATACACTATTTACTCTTTTTATATTGTTTTGCCAAATTATGCACGTGTGATTTTATGTGATTTTTCTAATCCAACCGACACCGGTTGCTCATATGTATTCAGTAGTGCATTTACTGTATCCCCATCATGTTGCATGACTATTATACCCTTATAAATAGTGTTCATTTACATCAATATCCTAGTGACCATATTACATTACCAAGTGATAAATGTTAGTGATTGGATTGTGGCAAGTACGTTAGTGTAAAAGCGTGATTGAATAATAGAAGTGATACGTACTTGTACATAATCAGCAGAACCAGTTAGTTATTGTATTGTCGACGCCTATGGGGCATATATAAGTGCAACTATAGCTCGTATGGGATGGGTATGGAAGCACTTATATTAGTGTCATAGGTAAGATATCGAGCATTGTCCATTTATCTTGGATACCAGTCGAGACATGCTTGATGGAGACCCTATCTCCAATTCTCGCGTAAACTTGTCATGGAGCGACTAGTATTTGGGTTCATGGTCGGTGTTTGATGTAGACTGCAGGGTGTGGGCTAGTTTGAGTGTGAGTTTAATCAACGGAATCTCAGGAGTCCCATTGCGGGCATATGTAGTGATTTCGGAATTTTTACTGATAGTGTTTCTGATTCTTACTGATCGTGATTCGGGCCTGTGTTCCCTTGCCCCTGGGGCTTACCCTTGGGTTAGGGATACTTCTGCGGTGGTTGACGCTCATACTTGGACTGACGATAAGTTTAGTGACTTGGACATTGAGACTTAGAGACTGATTGCTTTAGTGACATGGACATTGCATTGATTACTGATCTGATACACCTGCTTTATTGTTACATGTACCGGTTATTTTATTCTCGCGTCATTACTCTATTCTTACTGCTTTATGTTTATCATCATTGCACATTATATATGTATATATTTCTATTGTGTCACTCTGATGACCTGAGTATGCATGCTCATAATGAAAAGTGGACTTAGCTCGGATCAGGATCTGTCTTTACCTTGAGGATACTGCGAACATCTAGATTAGCACAGTCAGCGTTTTCCTTTCCGTTGACTCTATCTGGTTAGTTTTATATCTGTTTGATAGAATTAGTGACTGCATCTCTCATTACCTGTGTTATTATTACTGATTACCACATAATGCTAGAAATCGAAGTGTGACTACGGCAGGATATCCTTGACCGTAGGAGCATGGCTGGCCTTGTCACCCATCGTATTCCGTATTTTGGGAAGCGGGGCATGACAGAACATGTGGGTATCGTGAAAAACTTACGTGCACATGTAAGCATGAATATAGCAATGATAAAAATAAATATGTAAACATGTCAAGTCCTAGATATTACTGCAAGGTAAGCTAACCTATCGTGAGTTTGAAAGTGAGCGCCAACCACCGCAAGAGTATTCCTAATCCAAGGGTAAGCTCCAGAGGCAAGAAAACACGTGCCCAAATTCATGTAATAGATTTGATACCGTTCCGTGCCCGGTCTCCCCAGCAAATAGAAATGGATTTTGTCACGACCCGAAATTGGCACATGACGACCCTTAAATTACGCAACGTCTATAGGCGTAACGAAGTTTAAGTAAGCCGAAAACCCAGTAATCTAAACCATCAAAAGTAGTAAGAAATAAGAACATTTTAAAAACTTTTGAAAATCTCGAGTACAAATTCTTTAAAGTCAAATTTTAGTTTCTTAAAAATTTTGGCAGCACATCCTTTGTAAAAACTAACCCCAAAAATGGGTACAATATAAATATAAAGTAAAGCATCCCCAACGAGAGCAAACCCACACCCAATGGCGGAAAACAACCACCACAACAGATATACGACGCCGTAGCGAAGAAATAAAAGACGATAGAAGTAAAACTGCATAAAAGACCTCCAAGTCACAAAATAATATACAATATTGTTCTCACATCAAGTCTCTAAGTCATACAAGATAATAGTAGATGGAGAGTACAGGATACAACGAATATACAATAAACATGAACGGATAACCACAAAATCCACCGAAAGCAAAACTGCACACTGTGAGCCGAAGCGGTATCCGCAGCAAAAGATACTATGATAGATGATAATAGCCCTGCCTCTGACTACTGTGAGAAACGACCTGCAAAACACTGTGGCACAACGGGGGTGAGTTGCCAACTCGTGAATAGTAAATAAGATATGCAGGTAATCGCAAGTATGCATGTACAGCACAAATCTAACATATGTAAATTAAGCTATAAATGATCATATGAATGCAATAGTTATGAAAGATACTCTAGCAGGTACATTTAATACATGAAGCAATAATATGACAATCTGTATGCAATAATCATGTAAGGTACTTGTTTCTCCCAATCAGAGCAAAACTCTGTTTGAATTTCAAAAATTCAAAAATTGAAGCAACGTTTCAAATTCCTTGCGCTGCGCGCAACGCGCCACGTGTCAAAATCTGATACGTCAGCGCAGCACCCAAGGCAGCGCAGCCAATCAGAGCAAGGCTCTATTTAAAACAAAATTAAAAGAAGCAAAGCTTCAGATGCGCTGCGCCCTGCACTGTGCGACACATGTCAGCGCAGTTGCGCTGCGCTGCACGACACGTGTCAAGCACAGATGCGTTTGCGCCAAACAGAATTAAAATTCCAGTAAGATCTTTCTGTTCTTGTTAAAACAAGAAGATTGTCTTCTGTAAAACAGAAGCCCTTGGATCAAAGATCCAACGGTGGGGAAAAATCCCCAAATCACTCAGAGAATGATCTCTTTAACAAATTTAACAAGTTAATGGGCACTATATAAAGGCCCCTAGACCCCAATTTCAAAACACAACAACACAGAGAGACAAAAACACAGAAACAAAGAGAGAACTCCTCTAAAGAATTTTGAGAAGAATTCAGAAAGGAAAAAGAAGGTAAAACCTTTATATAAAAGAAGAATTTCTTCTGAATAGATCATTGATCTAGGAACAAGATCAAGGATCTTCAATAAAAAATATAATAAATAACAAAGGCATTGCCTTTTTAATGAACCATTGGTTCTGGAATCTTAAAGATTCTTTTCTTGAATCCAAAATTGGATCAAGATATTAAAACAGTGCCTTGCACTTGTAAATCTGCACTGTTGCGCTCCTGAGTTGGCGTAAGCCACCAGAGAGCGCCACGTATCAGCTTCAAGACCACTTGCGCTATGCGCTTTTAAAATAGAGCATTGCTCTCTGAAATTGGTGCAACTCACCAGAGCGCGCCACGTGTTAGCAGCGCAACAGCGCAGCGCACTGCGCTTGCGCTCACCAAAGCGTGACACGTGTCACCTCCATATGCGCTTGCGCTCAATAATTGGCGCAAAGCGCCTGACAGGCCATGTGGCCACTGTCAGTTTGATTAATGCACTGCATTATTTACAGAAGGGCCAAGCCCAATTAAAAAGGGCCTAACAGGCCTAATAAAATGCAATGCATTATTTTAAAAAAGGGCAGAGCCCAAACAAAAACAGATGCTGTGCATCATTTAAAAGGGACAGAGCCCAAATCAAAAAGGCCTAGCAGGTCAAAAGAAAATGCAGTGCATTATTAAACAGAGGCAAAGCCCTAGCACAGGCCTAATAGGCCAAAGGTAAAAACGTTGAATATTCTCAACTGGACTTAGCCCAATCATGGTCGTAAGTCCTCAAATTAAATTGACTGAGCAAGACTGCTCTCTTAAATCAATTAACATCCGGTTCAAGGGTACATCTCTGAACTCCTCTGACACCTATCGTTGTAATCCTTCAACGATGTCAGAGAGGTGATGGGTCCCGACGACCACACATTGATACGGACTGTGAGGTCCTTAAACTCATGGACTAATGCATCCTTAAACTCACGGACTTATGCGTCCTTAAACCAAAATACGGACTGTGAGGTCCTTAAACTCACGGACTTATGCGTCCTTAAACTGATGGACTAATGCGTCCTTAAACATATCCATATGGACTGTGAGGTCCTTAAACTCATGGACTAATGCGTCCTTAAACTTACGGACTTATGCGTCCTTAAACCAAAATACGGACTGTGAGGTCCTTAAACTCACGGACTTATGCGTCCTTAAACATATCCATACGAACTGTGAGGTCCTTAAACTCATGGACTAATGCGTCCTTAAACTAACATCCGTCCCTAAAATGGGAACGATGGACCACCATGTCCCTAAACTGGCAATGGACCGTAATGTCCTTAAACTACCTATGGACCACTACGTCCCTAAAATGGAACAATAGATCCCCCAAACGCTCTTTTGTCGGATCTAAACGATCCCGTTTAAGTTGATCTTAGCCTCAAATCTGGCTAACGTATCCTTAAACATTCAAACAGACTTTAAGACCCCCAATCAACTTTGGTTCAAGGGTACATCTCCGAACTCCTCTGACACCTGTCGTTGTAATCCTTCAACGTCGTCAGAGAGGTGACGGGTCCCGACGGCCATATATTATTAAATGGACCACTACGTCTCTAAATTGGAACAATAGAGCCACTAAATGCTCTTTCCGTTAAGTTGATCTTAGTCTCAAATCAGACTAACGTATCCTTAACGAGCGTTTAAGTTGATCTTAGGCTCAATATGGCTAACGTATCCTTAAACTAAAACACCAAACCCAAATCTAAGTAAATACGGATTTGGACTAATCCACATCCTACGGGCGACGACATAAATTAGTCTCCGTATACAATCCACGGGCAACCACAAACAAAACAAACACCCATGACACGAAGTGAAATTATGGAGAAGGAGAAAGTTGTTACCGCGATGCGGTAGCGTAATTAACTGCAGGGGCTTGCGCCTGCAGGGAAGAGCGTCCCCACAATCAAAAACCCCTCAAGCGAGGGGGAATCTGACAAAGTCTGCTACATCGGCCGCATCCATCTAAACCTCCGATACACGGTGCCATAAATCAACTTGGCATCTTCAGAGAGGTGGACGGATAAAACCAAATAGCATCTGCCCCGAATCACAGGCAAGACATCCATGTCTTGGCCGCTGTTCTGAGGGGAACAGATTCTGGTACGCCCGGTGGGACCTTTTCCTCTTTCCACTCCACACTCCGTGTGTCGTTTTCACGAACGAATCGCGGTTTGTTAATGGTTGCCTTTGGGTTTCAAGTTACTAAGATTTGGTCTTTTTCCTGGCGCAGAAATCAAGCATCAATGGCATCCAATTGTTCGAGCTGCTCCAAATGCCAATGCAACCGATGCTCCGCCTCACCTGGAGGCGTAGCCTATGGGCCTCAAGCGGCCTCCATCCTTGCCATGCCGGTGGAACAAGTGACGCAGGCCACCACCGGTCTGTTCTTCGGGACCATGCTCCCGCCTGCAAGCTTCACTATTCCAGTGCCCGCACCAGAAGCGCATAAGAAGTCGGTCTTCGATCGGCTCACTGCTACAACGGCCCCTTTCAACGGGTCGTCCAATATCAAACCGGCAGCCTCTGTCTTTACCAGGATGAACCAGAACTCCGATGGGCCCGCCAAGAAGCCCATGAACCCTGAAGTGGACGTCCCGAGGAAGATAGCCACCTCTGCTCCTGAAGTCGTCAAGGCGGCTTCTCCTGTTAAAGAGTCAGTCTTTTCAAGGCTGACCATTCCGGCTCCTGCTCCTACTCGAGGGTCTGTTTTTAACAGATTGAACATCGCCACTCAAAAGACAACATCAGCCTTTAAGAGGCTGACACCGGCAGCGCCTCATCCGGACAGGGGGAAAGACGAAACTATCCCTATCCCCGAGACAGTCCCAACAGCTCGACACGCTCGACGTCGCCACTGGCGACGAGTAAGGAAGGCCGGGGGCAACTCCCCCTCAGGGCTAACTCCACCGGCCCCGATGGTGGAAGTTAATGCTGCTGTTCCGACTGGGAACAGCTTTGAACCTCTAAGGAGAGTACGTAAGAACTCTCCGACTGCCACACTAAAAAGATCTCCTCCACCTGCGAAGAGGGTTACAGAAACTAAGCTGGAGCAGCCCCCTCAATGGCTGTCCTCTAAAATTTACAAGGTCTGGCGGAGGGTTCAAGACTCAGTAATCGACCAAGATCACTCTCGCCGGCAGAAAAGGGCGAAAGTGCAGGAAGAAAAGAACCGTCCTGATAAACAGCAAAGGACGACAACCGCCAGGGTGCCCGCTGCAACGGCCCCTTCAACTTCAACGGCCCATAAGAGAAGAAGGCCGGAGAAGGTCTCCACGCCTGCGGCAAATGCCAAAGGCGGCGAGCCCAAACGCCCTAAGTCCGGGGGCATTGTAGTCCATACTGTCTACGTGGCGTCTGGTAAAGAGGACAGCCGTACATCTACAGGTCATAGACCGCTGTTCCCCTCCGAACGGCGGCCTGGACGTTAGGACGTCTGTGCCTGATGTTCGGGGCAGATGCTATTTGGTTTTATCCGTTTATCTCTCCGAAGATACCAAGTTGATTTATGGCACCGTGTATCGGAGGTTTAGACGGATGCGGCCGATGTAGCAGACTTCGTCAGATTCCCCCTCAGGATGAGGGGTTTTTGATTATGGGGACGCTCTTCCCTGCAGGCGCAAGCCCCTGCAGTTAATTACGCTACCGCCTCGCGGTAACAACTTTCTCCTTCTCCAGAATTTCACTTCGTGTCGCGTGTGTTCAATTTTGTTTGTGGTTGCCCGTGGATTGTATACGGAGACTGAGTAATGCCGTCGCCCGTAGGACGTGGATTAGTCCAAATCCGTGTTTACTTAGATTTGGGTTTGGTGTTTTCAGTTTAAGGATGCATTAGTCGCGTTGCGGCTAAGATCAACTTAAACTTTCGTCAAGGATACGTTAGTCCTGTTTTAGACTAAGATCAACTCAACGTAGTGATTAATTTAATGTATGGCCATCGGGACTCGTCACCTCTCTGACGTCGTTGAAGGATTACAACGACATGTATCAAAGGAGCTCGGAGATGTACCCTCGAACCAGAGTTGATTGGGAGTTTTATAATCCATTTGAATATTTAAGGATACGTTAGCCGTGTTTGAGGCTAAGATCAACTTAAACGTTTGTTAAGGATACGTTAGTCCAGTTTGAGACTAAGATCAACTTAACGGGACCGTTTAGATCCGATAAAAGGGCATTTGGGCTCTATTGTGCCAGTTTAGGGACGTGGTGGTCCGATATTAGTTTAGGGACGTTTCGGTCCGATGTTAGTTTAGGGACGTTTCGGTCCAATGTTAGTTTAAGGACGTCTCGGTCCGATGTTAGTTTAAGGACGTCTCGGTCCGATATTAGTTTAGGGACGTTTCGGTCCACGAGTTTAAGGACCCCGCAGTCCATAGCGATGTGTGGTCGTTGGGACCCATCACCTCTTTGACGTCGTTGAGGAATTACAACGATGGATATCAAAGGAGTTCGGAGATGTACCCTCGAACCGGTTGTGAATTGATTCAGGAGAGCCATTTTGCTCAATCAATTTGATTTAAGGACTTATGGCCACGATTGGTTAAGTCCAATTTTTATTTATTTTGGGCTTTGCTCAAATAGAATATTAATTCAAATAGGGCTCTGCCCTTTTATTGCTTTGCAATTTGATTTGGGCCAGGCCCTTTAAATAATGCATTGCATTTGTGCAGAGCATCAAGAATCTTTTAGATTCAAGGGAAGGAGTGCAGAGCACTTTTAAATTTCTTGATCTAAATTCAGATCAGAGAAAAGAAAAGAAAGAAATCTTTTCTTTCTTTCTGTTTCAGAGAACCAAAGGTTCGTAGCAAGTGCAAGGCACTATTTTTATTATTTTTATTTATTTATTTATCTATTGGAGATCGCTGATCTTATTTTCTAGATCAATGATCTATTCTTTAAGAGAATTTTCTCTTATCTCAAAGGTTTTTACCTTCTTTTTGTGTTCTCCAGAAAATCTCAAGAGTTCTCTTCTTTTTTTTTTTTTTTATCCAATTCTCTATATCTTTGAAATGGGGTCTGGGGTCCTTTTTATAGTGCTCAAAGATCAGTTAAATTTGTTAAAAAGATCTTTTCTGAGTGATTCGGGGAATTTTCCACACCGTTGGATCTTTGATCCAAAGGCCCCTGTTTTACAGAAGAAATCTTCTTGTTTAAACAAGAACAGAAAAAATATCCTTAAATCTTCACTCTGTTGTTGCGCAACTCACCAGCGTGTGACACGTGTCGCGCAGTTAAGCGCTTGCGCAACTGCGCAGACACGTGTCGCTTAACGGTGCACTTGCGCAACAGTATTTGCGCAACTGCGCAGACACGTGTCGCGTAGAGGTGTGTTTGCGCAGTTGTGCTTGCGCAACTGTGCAGACACGTGTCACGCTGCAGTGCACTTGCGCAGTTGTGCTTGCGCAACTGCGCAGACACGTGGCGCACTGTGGTGCACTTGCGCAGTTGTGCTTGCGCAACTGCGCAGACACGTGTCGCGCAGAGGTGCGTTTGCGCAGTTGTGCTTGCGCTACTGCGCAGACACGTGTCACGCTGCAGTGCACTTGCGCAACAGTGTTTGCGCAACTGCGCAGACACGTGTCTCGCAGCGGTGCGCTTGCGCAACTGCGCAGACACGTGGCACACTGTGGTGTACTTGCGCAACAGCGTTTGCGCAACTGCGCAAACACGTGTCGCGCAGCGGTGCGCTTGCGCAGTTGAGCGTTGCTTTTGCTTTTTAAAGAGCCTTGCTCTGATTGGACGCACTGCCTTGGGCGTTGTGCTGCCGTGTCAACTTCTGATACGTGGCGCGTTGCGCGCAGCGCACGGGAACTGAAGCGTTGCTTCAAAATTTGAATTTTCGAAATTTAAGCAGAGCCTTGCTCTGATTGGGGGAACAAATGCCCCCCCACCGTTGCGCTCACGTGGCGCGCACGTGAGTGCAGCGGTGGCAAGATCCCAACCATTGGATCATGGGGGTCAGTTGAAAAGACGCAGGCGTCTATAAATAGGACCCTTGGTCCTTAGTAATTCTTTTACCATTTTCAAGAATTTGAATTTCAGAGCCTTGCTCTTGCTTAGGAACTTTCAGAGCCTTGCTCTTGCTTAGGAACTTTCAGAGCCTTGCTCTTGTACTTTCCCAAGAACTTCAAAGTTCAGCATTTAGAATCACTCTAGGTAAAAAATTTAAATTAAACGAAATTAAATTAACAGAGCCTTGCTCTTGTAGATCTTTGATCTAAGAAAAACTCCTTTGGGGTTTCTTCAACAGAGCCTTGCTCTCATAGATCTTTGATCTAAAGAAAACCCCTTTGGGGTTTCTTCAACAGAGCCTTGCTCTCGAAAATTTACAGAGATCTTGTTCCTGGGTTTTAACCCATGAACAGAGCCCTGCTCATAGATCAAATAGAGAACTCCTAAAAGTTTTCATGGTTCTTTAAGATCCCAAAAATTTTAATTCTTAGGAGTTATAATTTTTCATTACTACTACAGAGCTAGGCTCTTTTTAAGAAGTTTTATTCCTTTGAGACCAGAGTTTGACAAATGTCACTCTGTGATAGAGCTTTGCTCTAAAAAGAGGAGATTTTCTCCTTGTCTCTAGGGATTTCCTCCCAATAGGGATATTCTTTTGGGGGTCTTTTTTATTGACTGACAGTCTCATCCAATGATGGGACTGTCTTATCAAATGATGCGCCGTCATCTAGATTTTGTGGGTCCCCCTTTGGTCCCCTACTCACTGCACTGTAGTGTGATGTAGGAATTTGACATGTGAAGCATTGGAACGCTAACGGTTATATATTTTTTCTTTTTCTACAGGGAACATGTCTGAAGATTTGTCTTTCCCTTTTGTTCGCTCAGAAGGAGGGTTCCCACATTCGCCAGTAGACCGGGTGGTGTTTGCTCTGATCAAAAATCACGATCCTGAGTGCAAGAGACTTCACTTATGGGGAAGGTGGTACAGCCAGATTATCCAAGGCCGTCGCAGCTTTAGCTCCGCCTCACCCTCCGAGCCCATAGTTACGATTCCTTATGCGGACAAGCCCCCGGTGGAGTATGCCGTGGAGGTTAAAAATTGGAATTCTGACGATCTCCTCCAGCCTGCCATTGGTGCCATCCCAGTGCAGCCGCCGCCGGCGATAGACATCTTGGGGAGGCGAATCTGTCAGGGTGAAGCACGCCCTTGGGGACAGGCTTATAATATTGGACTGATCCCGCGACCGCTTGCCGGATACCTGCAATGGGCCCGGTACATCTTATCGGCGAAAAGGACTCATCTAATGAAGATTGGTTTATATTCGGCCGTCTATGTTTCGCTTTTCGAGTATCCCTCTCCTCCAACGTGGTGGATAAAGGCCTTTATTGAACAATGGAATATCCCCACCCACCTTGACAGCGGATAGGGAAGTCTCCATCTCTTTGGAAGAATTTGTTGAGATTTCAGGTCTACCAGTGAGGGGGGAGCACTACGAAGAGCTGCTTCCTCCTGATGAGTACGTCTTTGCCACCAAGCAGGTTGTATTTGACTTAACTCCGGAAAATGCCATTCAGCATCAGCATCCGGGCTTGGTGAAGGTGTTGGAGATTTATGAGGAACTCCATTTGGAATCGGACGACCGGGGCGTCAGTTTCGCGGATTTCATCACTCGTTTTATCCGCCCGGAGTTCCTATCAGAGCAGGGCGAGAAGTTTGCTCAGCTTGCTGACCCCTTTGGTTTCGGCTTGGACCGCCGACCTTCATCGGAAAATGAGCAGCGGGATTTTTATCTCCCCGGCACTGCCAGTGTCCCTTTCTCAGAGATCGCCGTTCCTGGCATGGACGAGGAGACTTTTTTCATAGGGTTCTTGGGTCTATGGTTATGCAGCTTCGCTCTTCCCATGCATCCACGCCTCATGCGGTCCTCCATCTTTTACCCGGCGCATCGAATGGCGGCTGGTTTGCAGCTATCGGTAGGGATTGCCGGGCTGGCTTACCTTTATAATGGACTTAGCGTAGCGGCGGACGCTAATGAGCCTGGGGTACAGCCTGCTAACTTTCCGATGCACTACTTCACTTCTTGGATGGAGCTGCATGTGCGAGGGGTGTTTAGTGCCCATAAGACTCCTCCATTCTTTGAGAAATACGGACTCCCAAGAATCATGCGGTTGATCGGGGCTTCAATTGTGGTTGCACCTCCGCGGGAGTCTAGGGGACTGCTCCTGCGTTCACATCTAGTCGGAGCGAAGACCTCTTTTGTGGATAAGGTCATCACCATAGGCTCCGAGACCGCTAAGTCAGTGGTGTCGCTGCGTGACGACTTTAAGGGCGGGGTTTCTGTACTGAAGGCTCGGGAAATCCTTCACCTTTACTCCATTCGGCCGGGCTATCTAGTGTTTAGGTAGAATAAGACAGCCTTGTTCATGAGATATAACCCGCACCGATTTGCCCGGCAGTCAAGCTACAACCAAGGGGTCCCGTTGGAAGCTTTCTTGGAAACGCCCGTGGTCGGCCCAGAGGGGATAAAGAATGCGATGCATCATTTTACACGGCTTAACACAGGTTCCTATTTCTTCATTAGCGAACCTAGCTGTACCCCTAAGATGCTTAATTCATATGTGGCCTGGTATGCGCACGCGATGGGCCCAATTATCTTAACGGAGAAGCGCTTGCTGGTTGACCGTAGGGGTGCACCTCCTGGTGGTGATCGCAAGGCTCCCTTGCAGCCAAGGCTCCCGGTCGTCCCTCCGCTAAAAGATGCCGGAGCTGACCGACCACGCGTGTTGAGCCCCCCGCGTGGATTGCCACTGCCTACTACGGTGGATGCTCCCCCGGCACCCCGTGCTCCTCCAAAGCCGGTTAAAGTGGTATCGCCCGGGTCTGGCGCAGGAGCGGATATCGGGACTCGCCATCCCAAAGTGGCTGCCAAGCGTAAGGCTACTCCGAGTGGATCTAAAGCTGGTGGGCAAAAGAAGAAGAAGTCCACTCTATCCCTCGACGCGATCCTTAACTTAAAGCCTGCGGGTCCTCCCGCCGAGGCTATATGTGAGTACGGCAGCAATGAGGGTTTCGTGGTAGACCCTGAGGACACCAATTTAGCTGCCGCCATTGCAGCTTCGGAGCGATCGGCGAGGCTTGAAGCGATGTTAAGTAAACTCGCTGAGTCCGGTAATCATCAGACGCTTTATTTGTCGTTTTATCGCGCTTTGTATTATTATATTTAACTAACATTTGCTCCATTTTCAACAGGTGTTTCCACTGAAGAGGCTATTGCTGCATCCTTGAAAACCTTTCAGGAGGAGGAGGAGAAGCGTGCCCTAGCAGGCGTTGGTATGTTTCACCCCTTTCTCTTTCATAAGGAAAGTTTGTTGTCTCTCTATGATATTCAACCTGACTTTCTTTTGTTTCTTTGCAGGGGTTGTATTAATTGACGCGGGAGTCCTTCCCGAGTCTGTAACTGAGGTCCCGGCTTCGTCAAAGTTGCCGCAAGAGCCTCGGCTTGACAAAACGATGAAGGATGCCCTGAAAAATTTGGAGGCATCCCTATTCACGGACGAGGATGCCTCAGTTAGAGAAGCCTTAGTGGCATCCGTCTCAACGGCTCGGGAGAATCAAAAGCGGTTGAGACGCGAAGCAAAGGCGCGTAGAGCTGCTTTGGCCGCGGGAGCGGGTCCCAGTACCATTCCTCGCGCTGACACTCCTTCTGGAGAGGCCCCTGTCGCCCTGTCTACTGCTTATAGGCAAGTGGCGCGCGCGGCCCGAAGTGCAAATAATAAATCCCCTTCAGGTAGCATCTCTTTCAGAACTTTGTTGTAAGAATTATTATAAAGCCATTGGCTCATATGAATTCCATCTTGCAGGACCAAGTCCGACTGAGGGGGAGGCGGAGACCGTCGGACCCCAGGAAACGGCGGAAGCGGCGCCTGCCGAACCTGAGCTGACGGTGGGCACCGTCGTCGGGGCCACGGTGCCTGAAACAGAAGTTGAAGGATCCGCCGCCGAGGAGGTCATTGATGCCGCGTCTGAAGTGGCGGCAGATGAGATGACTGTCGAGCCGAAGGCAGTAGAAGTCAAAGCGCTTGAGGCTGGAGCCGTCACGGTGCCGATGGACGAGACAATCGTGACCGCAGAAACCGAGGGAGTATCGGGTGAGGCGGCCACGATTCCTGAGGAGGAGCGAACCGCTCTTTCTCAGGAATCTGGTAATACTTCGATCATAGCCCTCCCCGCGTATGGTTCCTTGCCGTCTCCCGGGCTCGCGAGCACAACAACGGTTCCCATCGAGTCGGGTGATGAGGCTACGGGCGGTGGTCTCATGTCGATGGATGAGGGGATTGCTTCAGTTTCTGCTGGTAGCTCGTCAGGTAAAATTTTTGTCACCAGCGTTCCCCCCTTTTTTATATATCTTGCGATCTCTTCTAACAAGCTTGTCTTTGCAGGTGCGGCCAGTGCCGATGCTCCTTTGCTCGAGGGGGCACCGTCGACTACTGCTTTGGCGGTGGTCACTTCCCCGTCTTCCCTCGTGCAATCGCGGATGTTGGAAGGTATGGATTTGCGACTCACAAGTTAATCTTTTAAACGTGTAGTTCATGGACTAACGCCATACCACCGCATCTTTTTAGGAGTGCTCTTTGATCATCTATATCAAGTGTTGCTCCCACACTTCTCCTTCCCATTCGAACTTGCTTCTCCCTCTAGTGGCGCTGGTGAGTGTACGTTCACTACAATATCTTTGTTCATCCCCATTTTTCTAGCAATTGAATGATTTCTGACTTTTCCCTTTCTTTATTGCAGTGCCACAAATCGAAGGAGGGGATGCAAGACCTGCCGCGTTACCGGCCCTTCCGGCTTTGCCGTCTGTTGCTGCTGGTATAACAAATTCCTTTTTTGGTAACCCTTAAACATCTCATGAACCATCGTTTAACCATGTTTTGTTTTGCAGCTATTGTTCCGGCTTCGGTCCCTTTTGAGTCTCGCGTCCTTCCACCGGCAGGTCCTTTCTTGAGACGCCCGTCTTCAAAGGGTGCTGTGATGAGTTTGGGCATGCTCAGCGGGTACATCGAAGAGCTCAACATGGACGCTCTCCCTTCTGCCGTAGATTTCGCTGTGGAGGTTAATCCAATGTTGGCGGCGCTCGTAAATTTTCATAACGAAGGCGTCGTCGGATCTTGGGTTAATCACTGCAGGGAGATCGAGGCCTGTCTATACCGGCTGGAGTCGACGCGCCCTTCTCCCGAAGTTTTAGCCCTGAGCACCCAACGCACAACTTGGCTCGAGCAAAGCATTTCGCACTCCCGCCACTTGGAGCAAGAAGCAGCTTTAAGACTAAGGGAATGCCAAAAGACCTCGAACGAAACGGCCCATCTGCGCGCTGAGGTTGAGGCAAATGCTGCCCAAGTGAAGACTATCTTTGAGGGTCTCTTGGAGCGCATCTCCCATGGGCTAAACTTGAAGCGGAAACTTGACGTAGCTGAGCGCAATATCCCAAGTCGGGAAGCTGCCTATCAGGTCGTCAGGGAGCAGCTTGCGTTGGTCTTGCAGCAACGAGCCTAAGTGGAGGCAGAGCTGGCGATGGTAGCTGACCAAGAGAAGGCATGGAAGGACATATGCGAGCAGTTGCTACACCTATGCAAGACGCTTCCTTCCCAATAATTCTCCTTGTATCATTTGTCTTTGTAAAGTATATGTATATATTTTTTATTCTTTAGCACAATGTATCCTGTACTCGATCAATATTTCTGAATAAAAGATGCACATTTTTGTAATGTCTTGTGTCATTTCTCCGTCTTTTCTTTCTTTTCAGTATGACATATTTAATACACCTTATTGACAGATAACTTTATTTCTCCCAGAGATAACGATGGCCTAGACTGCAGGTTCAGATCTGCCGCCTAGGACTTTTCAACTCTATGAGCCGTGAGGGTCTCGTAGAGATTTTTTCTTCCTACGGATCGAGAGGCTCTCGTAGACGGGCTTTCTCCTTAGGAATCGTAAGGATTCCTAAGTGTGGTTTTCTCTTATAAGTCGTAGGGATCTTATAAGAGAACTTTCCCTCTTACGAGTCGAGAGAATTCGTAAGCGGTTGTTTCCCTCCTCGTCGAAATTCGACTTCGGAGAGTGAGACCCGTGAATAGTATGCAAGAGACCATTTTGGATTGACTTGCAGGGCTCCATTGCTTAAAAAGCAAGCTTTTCAGTTCTTGCTGTCTGAGACTTCATCTTGCAGATTAAGAAGCAAGTTCAATTTGTTGAAGAAATCCCTTTTCTGAAAGATTTGGCGGGATTTCCCCCACCATCGGATCTTTGATCTAGGGGCTTCTGTTTTACAGAAGATAATAACCGAAAAGATTTCTTCAGAACCTTTTTGTTTAGTGCGAATGCTCCAGGATATGACACGTGTCGCACAGCACACAGTGCAGCGCAACTGCGCTAGCACATCTACACCGACACGTGTCATGCAGCGCACGACGCATACGCCGCTGAAGCGTTGCTTCCCTTGGTTTTGCTTGAAACAGAGCCTTGCTTTGGCTGGGTGCGCTGCTTTGGGGTGCTGCGCTGATGCGTTTGCGCTGGACACGTGGCGTGTAGCGCGCAGCGCAACGCGACTGCGCTAGCGCTTCCGTGCTGAAGCGTCGCTTCTTCAATACAGAGCTTTGCTCTAATCGGGGAAGGATGAAGCGTTGCTTCATCTCCTGTCTCGGAAATCGAACGGACATTCGCTCCAATTAGGGTAAACCGCCGTGACGACTCTTGGGAATCGAAGAGGCACTTGAGGCCTATAAATAGGACCCTTGGTCTCCTCCAGATACTTATCGTCTTCCAGATTTCCATTTTGAAGACTTCAGAGCTTTGTTCTTGCCTTTAAGAACTCCGGTGCCTTGCTCCCCCTTTTTTTAAAAAGTTTTTTAGAAGAACTTCAGGTAAAATCGGTTCTTAGATCAATCTTAAATAGCAGAGCTCTCATCTAGTGGGTTTCATCTTTGAACACAGTTTTGCTCTCTAGGAATTTAGTCCTCCATGTATATTATTGCTTTTCTATTGTTGATCTTCCTGTAATATTTTCTCCAGGCGTAATGGCGGCGGTGCATCTATACAGTCTGCACGAGTTCATTACCTACGATGATATCCGCGCTCAGGGTCGTCAACAAAACCAGGAGTTTACAGACGCCGAATGTGCAGAAGTTATGGGTCGTCTGAACGCAAGCGGTGGTTGGCTGTTGCCTCGGCGTTCGGCTCTTTTGAAAGTCGTACTGGGAGCAATATGGAGGGCACTTCCGGGTCTTCACGAGGCCCTACCACTCAATGCGCTGGACGATGCCGAGGACAAGGTGCATTCAGTGCACCTGACAGGGCTGATCTCAAAGAAGCGACGGAACGACCTCGTTGACATCCTGCATCAAGTGTTTCAGCAGACGACGATCGTTGCTGCTTATCAAAGGCCGGAAGGGCTTGCCGATGATATCGACACCGAGGAGCGCGAAAGACTGCGCATAAGAATAATTAGAAAGGCCAGAAGAACTCTGGATGGCCTTACTTTTGATTTCCTCAATCCGTGCCCCGGATCCGAGGTTATACCGCTGTAATATTTTGAACAATGTTTCTTATGCATTATTCTTATGCCTGTAAAAACTTTTGGCGGTATGAATGAAAACCCTCCCCTTTTCTATTTCAGCTTGTCTTATTTCTTGTCCTGAGTCTTCTGTCCATGCATAAATGAATGCGTCACGCATGCCAGATCAAATGTAGAACGGATATTCTTTCTGTCATCTTCTTTCTTTTAATGTCAGTAGGCTGTCTTAATAATCATGGTTGATGGATGTCTAAAACGAGTATTCTGACTTCCTCAGGAAATAGCGATGGCTTAGGCCGCAGGTTCAGGTTTACCGCCTAAGACTTTTCAATTCTATGAGCCGTGAGGGTCTCATAGAGGCTTTTCTCCCTACGGATCGAGAGGATCTCATAGGTGGATTTTCTCCTTAGGAATCGTGAGGATTCCTAAGTGTGGTTTTCTCTTATAAGTCGTAAGGATCCTATAAGAGAATTTTTCCCTCTTACGAGTCGAGAGGATTCGTAAGTGGTTGTTTCCCTCCTCGTCGAAATTCGACTTCGGAGAGTGAGACCCGTGAATAGTATGCAAGAGACCATTTTGGATTGACTTGCAGGGCCCCATTGCTCAAGAAGCAAGTTTTTTCAATCCTTGCTGCCTGAGACTTCTTCTTACAAATTGGGACGAATCGGGAATTTGCTCGCGGAGAGAGTGATGGCTCTGCGAGTTGACATGAGTTAGGAGGCTCTCATCACGGAGTGTTTGTATCCGTGAGTCGAGGAGTTTGCTAGGGATTATTTGTTTCCCGAGCACCAAGGATTATTTGTTTCCTTGGGGTTTGAAACGAGTCGAGGATTCCCACGGAGGCGCTGGTGGCTCTGCAGGTCGACGCGGATCAGGAGTCTCTCGTCAAGGAGTGTTTGTATCCGCGAGTCGAGGGATTTGCTAGGGATTATTTGTTTCCCGAGCGCCAAGGATTATTTGTTTCCTTGGGGTTTGAAACGAGTCGAGGGTTCCCATAGAGGCTCTGGTGGCTCTGCAGGTCGACGCGGATAAGAAGGCTCTCGTCAAGGAGTGTTTGTATCCGTGAGTCGAGGGATTTGCTAGGGATTATTTGTTTCCCGAGCGCCAAGGATTATTTGTTTCCTTGGGGTTTGAAACGAGTCGAGGATTCCCACGGAGGCGCTGGTGGCTCTGCAGGTCGACGCGGATCAGGAGTCTCTCGTCAAGGAGTGTTTGTATCCGTGAGTCGAGGGATTTGCTAGGGATTATTTGTTTCCCGAGCGCCAAGGATTATTTGTTTCCTTGGGGTTTGAAACGAGTCGAGGATTCCCACGGAGGCGCTGGTGGCTCTGCAGGTCGACGCGGATCAGGAGGCTCTCGTCAAGGAGTGTTTGTATCCGTGAGTCGAGGGATTTGCTAGGGATTATTTGTTTCCCGAGCGCCAAGGATTATTTGTTTCCTTGGGGTTTGAAACGAGTCGAGGGTTCCCATAGAGGCTCTGGTGGCTCTGCAGGTCGACACGGATCAGAAGGCTCTCGTCAAGGAGTGTTTGTATCCGTGAGTCGAGGAATTTGATGAAGATATTGATTTCTTTGGAGTTGGACTGAACTGTCAAGATTTGGCTTCGTCTTCTGGCGGAGCTTGTTGGGAAAGTATGGTTCCCTCTTTGTTTACGCCCTTGGATTGTATACAGGGATCGATGTGATCTTAACTGTAGGGCCAAAGTTTTATCATCATCATTTTTTTTATTTTATTTCCGCGATGCTCTATCATTTCAGCTTTTATATCGCGAAGGTCGCGATTGCCCAATCATTTCGGCTATTTCTCGCGGTGCCCAATCATTTCGGCTATTTATTTCATTTTTACTCGCTGCTTTTTATTGCGAGTCGCCCAATCATTTCGGCTATTTTACATGCATACATTTTACTTGCTGCTTTTTATTGCAAGTTGCCCTATCATTTCAGCTATTTCGTATGCATGAGCGGCCTACTGGCGCCGTAAACCTGAAATTGGACACCGATTTCGGCATCAGCATCGCTACAACTGGGATATTGCCAGGAGCGAATCATCATCTGCCTCTGTCGTTGTCGAACGAAGGTGGCTTAGCGACCAGGGTTAGGGTCCTGTCGACTAAGGCTTTGACTTCATGAGCCGTAAGGGTCTCATAAAGGTATTTCTCCCTACAAGTCGTGAGGATCTTATAGGTGTATTTTCTCCCTAGGAATCGTGAGGGTTCCTAAGTGTTTCGTTCCTCTGTAAGTCGTAAGGATCCTACAAGAGGGTTTTCTCTTTGTAAATCGAGAGGATTTACAAGGGTTATGCGAACATATCCCCAGTCACGGATGGACCTTGGTTAGGGAAATGTTTATTCGCGCCCGTGGATTGTATACAAGGGTCAGTATTGAGCCACTTGTAGGGCAATATCGGAAATTGTGGGGATTGCTTAAGCACAGGTTTAGGTCTCTGTAACTTAAGACTTTCAAATCCTATGAGCCGTGAGGGTCCCATAAGAGAGTTCTCCTTACGAGTCGTGAGGATCTCGCAAGTGTATTTTCTCCCTAGGAATCGTGAGGATCCCTAAGTGTGTTGCTCCTTTGTGAGTCGTAAGGATCTCACGCGGGTGGTTTCTCCCTACAAGGTCGAGGGGACCTTGTAAGCGTACTTTAACGAGGTTGCCCCCTTTCGGGTTTTCACAAACACTCGCCGGTAGTCCTGCTGTTTTTACTCACGGAGCCCTTTCGGGTTTTCATCCGTGCCCTTTTTGCTTATGGACATACCGTTGTTTTTTTATTTTTTTTATTTTATTATTATTATTTTTTCTTATTTATTTATTTTTTTTATTTTTTTTTATCTCGTCAACCTAAGGATGCTGCGGTAATAGCTTAAAGACGTTTTTGTCTGCTATTAGTTTTAGGACATTTCGGTCCGCTGTTGAGAAGTTGGCGACTGCTTATAGAACTTGAGCTTAGGAAGATAGCGAGCGGACATAGTCGTCGTCATCTATCGTTAACCTAGGCTGTGGCTCATTAAGCGTAGTATTTCTTTAGGAAGCGACCGTTTATCGGCCTGAAAGGCCTTTCACCATGCATGTCCATAAGTAGATAGGCCCCACCCTGGTAAACTTTATCTATGATGTACGGGCCTTCATAGTTCGGCTCGAATTTTCCCCGCTTGGCGCGATTGGGGATCATAGGCCTTTTGACCACTAGCACGAGTTCGCCTTGACGGAATGTCCTCGGTCGGGTCAATCTTTCGTATGAGCGCATCATCTTTGCTTTATAGGCCTCCAGATTTTGTTGCGCTATGAGCCGTGTTTCTTCAAGGGCGTCAAGCTCCTCAAGCCGAAGATGAGCATTTTCTTCGTCCGTCAGCTCGTAATGGACTGCCACTCGTAGAGAGGGTAACTCTATTTCGAGAGGGAGTACTGCTTCCGTGCCGAACACCAACGCGTATGGCGTTGTGTTTGTGGCTGTCTTGAACGTGGTTCGATACGCCCAAAGAGCTTCTTGCAGTCTCTCATGCCAGTCTTTCTTATTTCGGGACACTGTTTTCTTTATAATTTTCGTCAAGGTCTTGTTGAAGGCCTCGGCGAGACCGTTAGCTCGTGGATTATAGACTGAGGAATATCTCCAGTCTATGTTATGCTGCTGTGCGAAGCGGCTGATTTTATGACTTAGGTAAGCTGGCCCGTTATCGGAGATGATCCGCCTCGGAGTTCCAAACCGATATATGACGTGCGTTTTGAAGAAATGGAGGATATTCTCCGTCTTCACTTCTCTCAATGGTACTGCTTCTGCCCACTTAGAGAAGTAGTCAGTCGTCGCTAGGATGAAACGATGTCCCTTGGACGATGCTGGTTCGATGGGGCCGACTATGTCAGTTCCCCACATTTCAAATGGCCAACTAGCCACTGTTGGATGCAATGGATTGGGATGCTGATGGATGAAGTCCCCATGAATTTGGCATGAATGACATTGCTTCGCGTATTCCAGGCAATCCTGCATCATCGTGGGCCAGTAGTAGCCCATCCGTTTGATCTTCAACTTCATCTTTGGACCTGCTTGGTGAGAACCGCAGATTCCGTCATGAATTTCCTGAACGACTCTTTCCGATTCGTCCGGTCCTAAGCATCTCAGCCACAGAGAATCGAATGACCTCTTGTAGAGAGTATCATTGACGAAGGCGAAGGACAGAGCTCGTTTTATGAGTTGATGTATTGCGGACGCATCTTCAGGCATTTGGTGGGACTTGAAGTAGTCTATAAAGACTTCCCTCCAATCCTCAACCTTCTCATGTTCTTTTATTTGCAAGGTCGCTTGTTCAGTCACTCCCTTCTCTTCGGGTGATTCCGAAGGTATTTCTGCGGGGGCGAGCACCTGACGACTTTGTACCATGATTCTAACGTCATCGAGGTTCTCGTCAGCCATTTCTTTAGCGAGTTTGGCCAACGCGTCCGCTTTGCTGTTATCCGCGCGTGGTATGCTCTCCAAAGTATAGGAGGGAATTTGGGTTAGCAGTTGTTGCACCTTTTCACCGTATTTTACTAATTCCGGTTTGCATGTTTGGTAATCGCCGTTTACTTGACTAACGACCAGTTGCGAATCTCCGTATATGAGGAGGTTTTCAATTCCCATGTCAATGGCGATCTCGAGGCCTGCTATCAGAGCTTCGTATTCGGCTTCGTTGTTTGTCCTCGGTTCCGTCAGGGAGAACGCGTAGCGCATTATTCCTCCTTGTGGAGTTATAAAGATGAGTCCTACCCCCGATTTGATTATAGGGGTACTTTGTTTGCGCTTCTTCACGGAAGATGCTCCGTCAAAATAAAGCTCCCATCGGGTATTATCACCATCGATCGCATCAAACGCATGTTCGTCTGGAAGATCGCAGTTTAAAGGAGAGTCAGCTGGTATTGGGTGCTCAGCAAGGAAGTCGGCTATGGCCTGACCCTTCACTGCCTTGAGGGGTCGATATGTTATCGAGAACTCCATTAAGAGCAGAGCCCATTTAGCGAGTCGTCCTGTCAAGATGGCCTTTGACATTAAATATTTGAGAGGGTCCACTTTTGAAATGAGATGGACTTCGTGCGCTAATGCGTAATGTCTAAGCTTTGTTATTGCGAAGATCAATGCCAGGCAGTGTTTTTCAATGGAGGAGTAATTGCTTTCTGCCCCCAGCAGAACCCGACTTAAGTAGTAGAGTGCTCTTTCTTTCCCCTGGTCATTCTTCTGTGCCCATAATGCACCTAAAGAACCTTCAAAGGGCGGTCGTGTAAAGAATGAGAGGCTTTCCCTTAACTGGAGCAGCCAACACCGGAGGGTTTTGCAGATACTGCTTGATCTCATCCAATGCAGCTTGGCATTTGTGATCCCAAACGAATGGGGTTCCTTTCTTCATTAGGTGACTATAAGGACGGCACTTTCCTGAAAGATTAGCGATAACCGTCGAATGTATGCAAGCTTTCCTTGGAGAGATCGCAACTGTTTAAGAGTTCTTGGCGGAGGCATTTCCATGATTGCCTTGATCTTTGATGGATCTATCTCAATACCTCGGTGCCGGACGATGAATCCCAGGAATTTGCCCGAGGAAACTCCGAATGCACACTTGAGCGGGTTCATCTTCAAGTTGTATTGTCGAAGGCGCTGAAACACGGTCTTCAAATGCTCGAGGTGTTCTTCATATGATTTGCTTTTAACCACGAGATCGTCGATATAGCATTCGACGATTTCATGAATAAGGTCGTCGAAGATCTTTGTCATGGCCCTCTGATAAGTAGCACCGGCGTTCTTTAAACCGAAGGGCATCACTTTATAACAGAATATACCTAGAGGGGTCCTGAAGGCCGTATGCTTCTGATCTTTAGGATGCATTTTTATCTGGTTATACCCCGATGAGCCGTCCATGAAGAAGAAAACTTCATGAGTGGATGTGTTGTCTATCATCAGTTCGGTGACTTGCACTGGGAAATCATCTTTTGGGCAGGCTTTATTAAGATCCCGAAAATCCACGCATATGCGCACCGTCCCATTTTTCTTCATCACCGGGACGATGTTAGCGATCCATTCAGGGTATTGAACTTCATGGATAAAGCCGGAGTCTATCAGCTTTTTGACTTCGGCGTTGATGCTCATTTCAAGCTCGAGCCGCATTCTTCTCGGCGCCTGTTTGACTGGTTTGACGTTTGGGGATATTGCTAGTCTATGTACAGCGACTTCTGGATCTAGTCCTGGCATCTCGGAATAGTTCCATGCGAAGCAATCTTTATGCTGCACAAGGACGTCTTTTAACGCAGCCACCCTCTCTTCAGACAGCAGCTCGCTGACGAATGTCGGTCGCGGATCATTTACCGTCCCCAACTCGATTTTCCTGAGGTTATCTGCAGTAGTATGTATTCCATCCTCTAGTTCTTTTGGAGCTGGGGGAAATTCTGAGATTACCTCATCGCTGCTGTTTTCAAAGCACCAGGGAAGGTCATCCATGTTCTCGGGCTCTTCCCTTGATATCATTATCACGTGACAAGTACGAATTCGCTTCCAATCCCAATGCAGAACTGGTTCTTCTTTCGTGGCCTTGGGCTCGTGCTTTTGTGGTGGTGCTACCCTCCAGTTGTCAGACAACGCGAATTTGCCAAGCTGATATTGGTCCTCAACCCAATTCTTAAAGGTGAAACAATCTTCAAGCAGATGCCCTACTACTCGATGGTAAAAGCAATAATTTGGGTTGGAGACTTCGCCTGCTTGCTCAGGGTGTTTAGACTCTGGCAGTGTAAGCATTTGATGTTTTAGAGCAAGATCAAGTATTTTCCTTGTTTTGCTCCGAGGAAACGAGTATGCTCGACCCAATTTCTTCATGAGGGCTAGGTCAATAACGCTCGACCCTCGGATGCGTGGCTCCTTAGCTCTGCTTTGTGGTTGTTGAGCGCCTTTCTTGCCTTTCGACTTGTTTTTGCCTCCGCGTCGAGCCCTTTTTGTATCAGGTTGGTACGGGGCAGCATCTTCGTTCTTTACTGCCTGTTGAAGGAGGCGCTGTGTCTTGGCTTTCTCATAGATTGCCATTTCACGATTGTGATCATCTCGGGCTTTTTGACTCGCATCCCTTATAAGTTTGCTCACCTGGTCTTCAAATGATGGATTGGGCGGTTTTGTATCAGGAACTTTTGCTGGTTCAGGATTAGCGTCCTCCCATTGAGCGTCCGCTTCTTCATCGAAGTCATACATGACATAACAGCTGTCTACTGGCTCCCTTTTCTTTGACCGGATGTACCCGAGCCCTTTTGTTTCTATTCTCCCGTTAGGCAATTTGCATTGAGTCCCAGGAACGTTCCATACTTTGTCATAGAATTTGGCCTTTCTAACGGTTTGTTCGAAAGGTATTCCCTGGCGTTTCAGCAGTTTCCTCAAACCTTTGGTATAATATCTGGGAAGACGGATGGGCTGAAGCCTGTCGAGCATGGGATCCGCGCCATGCCAAATTTCTTTTTCCACCTTGTTTTCTTCAGAACGGTAGAATAGGATTGCCTTCTCGCCTTTTCGTCTGGGAGGAATATAGAATGTGTGCAATTCTTCTACGCTGTTGGCGTTGAGCGCATCCAGTTCTTTGTAATGTTCAAGCGGCACCATGGTTATCTGCAGACTTCGCTCTTCATCAGCAGAAGCTCGTATTGACAGCCGAGCAGGGAATACAGCGTGAACTTCATCCTCTGAATCACTGCCGAAGATTAATGAAGGAACGGATGGTCCTGGCCTGGTGGACTGGGATGGACCTGAATAAATTATATCCTCCTCCTCCTCGGTGTCACTGCCGAAGACAGGGATGGTGGCGTTAGTTTTGTTCTCCGGTTTGTGACACCTTTCCGTGTCTTCGAAACTCGGTAAGAAGTACTTGGCATCTTCATACTTGCGAACTTCGTTTACGGAAAACGGATTCAACTCTCCCGCCACAGTGTACTCAAGGCCATCCCTAGAATACTTCATGCACTGATGCTGTGTAGAAGGGATGATATTGTACTCGTGTAGCCATGGTCGGCCGAGCAGAGCATTGTAGCACGTCTTGGCGTCTATAACATGGAATTTGATGTCTGTGACAAGCAACCCGAAGCGTAGCGTCAATATCACAGATCCAAGTGTTTTTGATGATTGAGAGTCGAATCCGGAGATAGTGATTTTGTCTCGGGCGAGGTGTTGGACACTCATGCAAATCTCCTTTAACACTCGCACATTGAGTAAATTGACAGACGATCCGTTATCGACCAAGATTTTGCCTATCTTTATGTCATGGCAGTATCCTGAGACATAAAGGGGGCAATTGTGTTCACACGTCCCGAGGAGAAGGTCTTCATCACCAAAAGCAACGTCGGCTGTGTGCACTTCCTCTAATTCGTCTTTCATCTTTTCTTCGGCTAGGAAGGCTTGGAACTGGTCCGGCTCTTGTAGGGCCTTAATTAAAGAATCCCTCGCCTCTTTTGATAGTAATAGGGCATCGAGAATGCTGAGTTGTGAGGGTAGCTTCCTCAGATGCGCTAAGACATTGTAATCTACTCTATTCCTCTTTGGGGGATTCTTGGCGGTCAACTCTTCCGCGACTCGGTCATCCAAGGAGATATCTTCAGAGACCTTCTCTTTCCCTTTGTCTTTTCTGTTCAAGGGTCCGAGGTTCTTTTCGGGTAATGTTCGATTGCGCAGCTGTATATTCTCGCAGGCCTTCGGTTCTTCTTCTTTTCCCGAAGTGGATTCTTTGAAGAGGGGGCCAAGTTCTAGTTCCTCATCAGAGTCGCTCCCAAATGTAGGCACTTGTGACCTGGCAGTGTTAACCATGTGACAATTGCCGGCAGTTCTTTCAAGTTCTTCAGTCGTATTTCTTTGCTCTCGGCGAATTTTACGTTTTTCCCGTTTAAAGCGTTGTCGATTAGCGACGTATCCTTGCCACCATCCATTGAAAGCCTTGCACTCTTGGGTAGGATGCGAGACCTTCTGATGATATAAGCAATAAGAGGGGTGCATTTCTACCACACCAGTAATTTTTCCTTCAGAGGATGGTAGCTTCATGCCCATTAATATGGCCTTAGCAAACCTCTTTTTTATCTTGAATTGGCTTTTGTCAGCGGTGGAGGCATCTTGCTCCAGCGGGATCGTCTCAGCTCTTTCATCAAGTCGCTGGCGCTTGGCCCTTTCGAATATAGCCGTCTCGCGTTCTCGATCAGCTTTACTTTTCAATCGAGCTTCATTAAGAAACGCGCCAATCATCTCAACTGATAACCCTGGAGCTCTTGATTCGGCATTTGCCCCCAGCGTTTCAGTGCCAGAGGTCTCTTCATCATTCGTGACCGAATGAGAGATCATATGACAGCTCGCCACATACTCCTCGGATTCGTCCGATGAACTTTCTCCCTCATATTCCTTTTGAAAGACGTGATCAAGGAAATCTTGGAGCGTAATGGGAGTCCGCGCCTTTTGGTTATATTCATCCAGCGCGTCGATCTGCTTTTGTAGGTCCGTGCGCTTGTCGCCAGGCTTCACGGGCTTCTTAGATTTCTTCTTCTTCTTTTTCGAAGATTTTGACGGATGGCTATGAACGCTTGAACCACCACCATCAGTCTTCGGAGTCAGTCGTGGCTTCAACATCCCCTCAATAACCTGTGGTTCCAAGGGGTTCTTCCACTTGACCGCTGGACAGGTCTGAAGATTGTTTAGCATCCTCTTTGTCTTGGCTGATAATACAACCTCCCAAGGAGCTTCCTCTATGACGGAGCATGTTGCCCCTGGCGTATTCGTTCCCTTAGAAGTGTGGGGCTGCGGGGGATTCACCTTCCATTTGTCAGATAGCGCAAATTTGCCCTGACGGTACTGGTTCTCAAGCCAATTCTTGAAAACGTAGCAATCCTCGATGGGATGGCCTAGCACTCGATGGTAAGGGCAATAATTAGGCTCGTTGACGTCGTTCGGTTGCAACGGTCGTTTTGGATCTGGAAGATTTATGAGTCTATTGCGCAACGCCAGCTCGAATAACCTCCTCGTTTTATCGCGGGGGAAGGAGTAAGGCGTCCCATTCTGTCCTCAAGGGGTACGTATGGGCGTGTACTGTTTGGACGAGCAACCGGTTTCGAGTCGCTCGGTTGTTGTTGGGCATTAGCGACAATGATCGCTTTTCCCTTTCCTTGTCGTTTCGGGAGTCCGGCTTCGGGAGAGGGGGTTTATGGCCCATCTGGTCCATCTGCGCTAGTTTGTCGATCAAAGCCTGGAAGGTAGTCGGCTTGAAGAACATCATGAACTGCGAGATGGTTGCCTGTGGATCAAGGGTTCCAACAAACATCCCCACCGCTGGAGCTTCTTCTATGCGCTGTTCGCACTTCGACCATAAATTTCGCCACCGTATAGCGTACTGAACCCATGTCTCACCGGGTTTTACCCTGGCATTAATCAGTGCCGTCATCGGGGTACGCTCACTGGCACTTGCAAAACGTTGGGTGAAGAGCAGCTCCATCTCCGCAAAGGTTTTAATAGAGTCGTTGGGAAGCTCAGAATACCATTCAAACGCCGTATCTGATAAGCTTCCAACAAACTGGCGAAGCAAAAGTTTGTCGTCGCCGCCGGTGTTACCGCAAAGAGCCCTGAACTGGGCAACATGTTGATGGGGATTGCCGGTCCCTTTGTAGACATGAAACTTGGGAATTGTGTAACCCGGCGGGTACTTGATTTGGTCATACCAGCCTGGATACGGTCGCCCCGTTTTTACGACGTGGCCGGCTGCTTCGGCCGCGTGATGAACCTTTATTTGCTGGGCTATATATTCGTCCAGATCAGTCTTAGAGATTGTATCCTCTTTAGCCGTTAATAGAGCCGGTGGCGGATTTGATGCCTCTCCCCTATCGTCTTCAAGAATGATCGGGAGATCTCCAGCAGGTGGATCCTGTTGAATCATCATACCCACCATATCCTGGAACAGGAGGGCCATCCGCTGTATGTTGGCTGCTTGTTCAGCAGCCTCTCTGTCCCTCTTTTCCAGTACTCGGTGAAGGAACTCAGCGTCGGTCTCTTCCTCCTGGCGCTCATCTAAGGACGTCTCGGGGTTCTCTTTCGGCCCAGTGAGTGCAGCCATTGTGGTCATCATCTCCTGGAGCTTTTGTTGTTGCTCCTGAGCCTTGGTTACTGATCGGGTAAGCGGTCGGTGACCCGTAGCAGTACGACTTTCTTCCTTTCCAGAAGTCATATAAACCGTATAAACAATTATGCCCCCTGACTTAGGGCGTTTAGGTTCACTGCTTTTAAACTTTGCTGGTGACGCGGGAGTTTTCTCTGGCTTCCTTCTTTTGTGGGCCAACGAGGTCAAAGGAGCCGTTGGAGTGGGCATCCTATCAACCGTTGCCCCCTGCTGTTTAACGGGGCGGGTTTTGTCCTTTTCGACCTTTGCCTTTTTCTGGCGATGAAAGTGATCTGGGTCAATCATAGAGTCTTGAACCCTCCGCCAAACCTTGTATATCTTTGACGATAGCCGTTGAGGGGGCTGTTTTTGTTTTGTTTCTGGAACTCTCTCCGCAGGTGGAGGAGATCTTTTCAAGGTAGCGGTTGGAGAGTTCTTACGCACTCTCCTCAGTAGTTCAAAGCTGTTCCCAGTTGGAACAGCAGCGTTGACTTCCACCATTGGAGCGGGTGGAGTTATCCCTGAGGGGGGGTTGCCCCCTGCTTTCCTCACTCGTCGCCAATGGCGACGTCGCGCACGACGAGCCGTTGGGACTGGCTCGGAAATCGAGATGGTTTCTTTTTGCCCCCTGTTTGAGTGTGGGGTAACTGCCGATGTCAGCCTGTCGAAGACTGATGCCTTTTGACCAGCTGGGGGAGGAGTGGGAACCGTCAATCTTGTGAAGACCGACTCTCTGATAGGAGAGGCCGCTTTAACGACTTCCGAAGCAGCGGCCGTTGCCTTCTTTGGGACGGCCACTTTATAATTCTGACCTAGCCTGGTGAAAACGGAGGCTGTCGGTTTAGTCGCGGGCGACCCGTTGACAGAGGCTGTCGAAACAGTGAGCCGGTTGAAGACCGACTTTTTACCCACTTCCGGCGCAGGTATTGGTGCAGAAAAGTTTGCAGGTGGGATCATAGTCCCGAAGAACAAGCCGGTGGTGGCTTGGGTCACCTGGTCTACCGGCAGAGTAAGGAAGGAAGCCGCTTGGGGCCCATATGCTACGCCTCCCGGTGAGGTGGAGCGTCCGTTGCAGCGGCATTTCGAGCAGTTGGTACAGCTAGAGGCCATTGAATCTTGAATTCTGCGCCAGGTAAAAGACCAAATCTTAGTAATTTGAAATCTGAAGATAACCATTTAACGAACCGCGATTGGTTCGCGAAGACGAAACACGAAGTGTGGAGTGGAAAGAGGAAGAGGTCCCACCGGGCGTGCCAGAATCTGTTCCCCTCCGAACGGCGGCCTGGACGTTAGGACATCTGTGCCTGATGTTCGGGGCAGATGCTATTTGGTTTTATCCGTTTATCTCTCCGAAGATACCAAGTTGATTTATGGCACCGTGTATCGGAGGTTTAGACGGATACGGCCGATGTAGCAGACTTCGTCAGATTCCCCCTCAGGATGAGGGGTTTTTGATTATGGGGACGCTCTTCCCTGCCGAAAGACGGCGCAGACTTTGCGTCTCGCCTGAGATTCGGGGCAGATGCTATATGGTTTTATCCATCCACCTCTCCGAAGATGCCGAGTTGATTTACGGCACCGTGTATCGGAGGTTTAGACGGATGCGGCCGATGTAGCAGACTTCGTCAGATTCCCCCTCGGGGTGAGGGTTTTTTGATTGTGGGGACGCTCTTCCCTGCAGGCGCAAGCCCCTGCAGTTAATTACGCTACCGCCTCGCGGTAACAACTTTCTCCTTCTCCAGAATTTCACTTCGTGTCGCGTGTGTTTGTTTTATTTGTGGTTGCCCGTGGATTGTATACGGAGACTGAGTAATGCCATCGCCCGTAGGACGTGGATTAGTCCAAATCCGCGTTTACTTAGATTTGGGTTTGGTGTTTTCAGTTTAAGGATGCATTAGTCGCGTTGCGGCTAAGATCAACTTAAACTTTCGTCAAGGATACGTTAGTCCTGTTTTAGACTAAGATCAACTCAACGTAGTGATTAATTTAATGTATGGCCATCGGGACTCGTCACCTCTCTGACGTCGTTGAAGGATTACAACGACATGTATCAAAGGAGCTCGGAGATGTACCCTCGAACCAGAGTTGATTGGGAGTTTTATAATCCATTTGAATATTTAAGGATACGTTAGCCGTGTTTGAGGCTAAGATCAACTTAAACGTTTGTTAATGATACGTTAGTCCAGTTTGAGACTAAGATCAACTTAACGGGACCGTTTAGATCCGATAAAAGGGCATTTGGGCTCTATTGTGCCAGTTTAGGGACGTGGTGGTCCGATATTAGTTTAGGGACGTTTCGGTCCGATGTTAGTTTAGGGACGTTTCGGTCCGATGTTAGTTTAAGGACGTCTCGGTCCGATGTTAGTTTAAGGACGTTTCGGTCCACGAGTTTAAGGACCCCGCAGTCCATAGCGATGTGTGGTCGTTGGGACCCGTCACCTCTTTGACGTCGTTGAGGAATTACAACGATGGATATCAAAGGAGTTCGGAGATGTACCCTCGAACCGATTGTGAATTGATTCAGGAGAGCCATTTTGCTCAATCAATTTGATTTAAGGACTTATGGCCACGATTGGGTTAAGTCCAATTTTTATTTATTTTGGGCTTTGCTCAAATAGAATATTAATTCAAATAGGGCTCTGCCCTTTTATTGCTTTGCAATTTGATTTGGGCCAGGCCCTTTAAATAATGCATTGCATTTGTGCAGAGCATCAAGAATCTTTTAGATTCAAGGGAAGGAGTGCAGAGCACTTTTAAATTTCTTGATCTAAATTCAGATCAGAGAAAAGAAAAGAAAGAAATCTTTTCTTTCTTTCTGTTTCAGAGAACCAGAGGTTCATAGCAAGTGCAAGGCACTATTTTTATTATTTTTATTTATTTATTTATCTATTGGAGATCGCTGATCTTATTTTCTAGATCAATGATCTATTCTTTAAGAGAATTTTCTCTTATCTCAAAGGTTTTTACCTTCTTTTTGTGTTCTCCAGAAAATCTCAAGAGTTCTCTTCTCTTTTTTTTTAATCCAATTCTCTATATCTTTGAAATGGGGTCTGGGGTCCTTTTTATAGTGCTCAAAGATCAGTTAAATTTGTTAAAAAGATCTTTTCTGAGTGATTCGGGGAATTTTCCCCACCGTTGGATCTTTGATCCAAAGGCCCCTGTTTTACAGTAGAAATCTTCTTGTTTAAACAAGAACAGAAAAAATATCCTTAAATCTTCACTCTGTTGTTGCGCAACTCACCAGCGTGTGACACGTGTCGCGCAGTTAAGCGCTTGCGCAACTGCGCAGACACGTGTCGCTTAACGGTGCACTTGCGCAACAGTGTTTGCGCAACTGCGCAGACACGTGTCGCGCAGAGGTGCGTTTGCGCAGTTGTGCTTGCGCAACTGCGCAGACACGTGTCACGCTGCAGTGCACTTGCGCAGTTGTGCTTGCGCAACTGCGCAGACACGTGGCGTACTGTGGTGCATTTGCGTAACAGTGTTTGCGCAACTGCGCAGACACGTGTCGCGCAGAGGTGCGTTTGCGCAGTTGTGCTTGCGCTACTGCGCAGACACGTGTCACGCTGCAGTGCACTTGCGCAACAGTGTTTGCGCAACTGCGCAGACACGTGTCTCGCAGCGGTGCGCTTGCGCAGTTGTGCTTGCGCAACTGCGTAGACACGTGGCGCACTGTGGTGTACTTGCGCAACAGCGTTTGCGCAACTGCGCAAACACGTGTCACGCAGCGGTGCGCTTGCGCAGTTGAGCGTTGCTTTTGCTTTTTAAAGAGCCTTGCTCTGATTGGACGCACTGCCTTGGGCGTTGTGCTGCCGTGTCAACTTCTGACACGTGGCGCGTTGCGCGCAGCACACGGGAACTGAAGCGTTGCTTCAAAATTTGAATTTTCGAAATTTAAGCAGAGCCTTGCTCTGATTGGGGGAACAACCGCTTACACGGTCAGTGACGAAAGCTCAGGAGCAACAGCAGAAGCTCCAAGAAATGATGAACGCGATGGCCGCACTCACTGGGCCAAAAGAAAGCCCTGAAGCGTCCTCGGATCAACGCCAGGAGCAAGAAACTGACGCTGAATTCCTTCGCAGGATATTGGAGAAGAAGGACAAAGAGGCTGCGGAACAAGCAGCCAACATAAAGCGAATGGCCCTCCTGTTCCAGGACATGGTGGGTATGATGATCCAACAAGATCCTCCTGCTGAAGATCCTCCGATCGTCCTTGAAGATGACAGGGGAGAAACGTCGAATCCTCCACCGGATTTGTCAACAGCCAAGGAGGAGACGATTTCCAAAGCTGATCTGGACGAATATATAGCTCAACAGATACGGGTTCACCAGGCGACTGAGGCAGCCGGTCAGGTCGTAAAAATGGGGCGACCATATCTGAGCTGGTACGATCTGATCAAGTACCCGCCGGGCTATACAATACCGAAATTCCATGTGTATAAGGGGACTGGCAATCCCCATCAACATGTTGCCCAGTTCAGGGCTCTTTGCGGCAACACCGGTGGTGATGATAAATTGTTGCTTCGCCAGTTCGTCGGTAGCTTATCGGATACAGCATTCGAGTGGTACTCCGAACTCCCGAATGACTCCGTCAAAACATTTACGGAGATGGAGCTGCTGTTTACGCAATGGTTCGCGAGCACCAGCGAACGCACCCCGATAACAGCATTGATTAATGCTAGGGTGAAAACGGGCGAGACATGGGTCCAATATGCGATACGGTGGAGGAGCCTATGGTCGAAATGCGAACAATGCATTGAAAAGGCTCCGGCAGTAGGCATATTTGTGGGAACCCTCGATCCGCAGGCGACCATATCCCAATTCATGATGTTCTTCAAGCCGACTACCTTCCAGGCCCTGATCGACAAGCTAGCTCAAATGGACCAGATGGGCCATAGACCGTCTCCTCCAAAGCCGGATTCTCGAAACGAGAAGGGGAAGGGAAAAGCGATCGTTATCGCCAATGCTCAACAACAACCGAGCAACTTGAAGCCGGTTGTCCGTCAAAATAATATGCGTCCACGCGTACCCCTTGAGGAGAGGCTAGGACGTCCTTACTCGTTTCGTCAAGATAAAACGAGAAGACTGTTTGAGCTGGCGTTGCGCAACCGACTCATAAACCTGCCGGACCCAAGACGTCCGTCGCAGCCAAACGGCGTCAATGATCCCAATAATTGCCCCTATCACCGAGTATTGGGCCATCCGATCGAGGATTGCTACGTCTTCAAAAATTGGATTGAAGACCAATACCAACAGGGCAAGTTCGCGCTGTCCGAAAGATGGAAGGTGAACCCACCGCAGCCTTACACCCCTAGAAAGGTGAATACGCCGGGGGCAACGTGCTCCCTCGTTGAAGAAGCTCCATGGGAGGTTGTGCTATCAGCCAAAACAAAGAGGATGCTGAACGATCTTCAAACATGCCCAGCGATCAGGTGGAAGAACCCGTTGGAACCTCAGATCATTGAAGGGATGCTAAAGCCGCGCCCAACTCCAAAGATCAATAGTGGTGGCCCAAGCACTCGCAACCAGCCGTCAAAATCTTCAAAGAAGAATAAGAAGAAATCCAAGAAGCCCGTAAAGCCTGGCGACAAGCGCACGGACTTACAAAAACAAATTGATGCACTGGAGGAGTACAACCAGAAAGCACGAACTCCCATCACACTCCAAGAGTTTCTCAACCACGTCTTTCAAGAGGAAGATGAGGGGGGGCTCGTCGGATGAATCCGAGGAATACGTGGTGAGCTGTCATATGATTTCCCATTCGTTTACAAACGATGAGGAAACTCCTTGCACTGAAAAGCTGGGGGCAGACCCTAAACCGGAGATTCCGAGACCATCGGAAGAAACAATTGATGCATTCCTCAATGAAGCTCTGTTGAAAAGTAAGGCTGATCGGGAACGCGAGACGGTCCTATTTGAAAAGGCTAAACGCCGGCGATTAGACGAAAGAGTTGAGGCACTCCCGTCAAATCAAAATACATCCATTGCGGACAAAATCAAATTCAAGACGAGGAAAAGGTTTGCTAAGGCCGTATCACTGGGGATGAAGCTACCACCTTCTCAAGAAAACAGTACCGGCAAAGCAGAAATGCATCCCTCCTATTGCTTATATCATCAAAAGGTTTCGCACCCCACTGAAGAGTGCAAAGCTTTCAATAAATGGTGGCAGGGGTATGTCGCTCACCGGCAACATTTTAAGCGGGAAAAGCGCAAAACTTGTCGGGAGCGGAAAAATACGACTGAAGGGCTTAACAGAACTACCGGCGATTGTCGCATGGTTAACGCCGGGAGATCGCAAGTGCTCACATTCGGGAGCGACTCTGACGAGGAAATGGCTCTTAGCCCCCTCTTTAAAGAGTCCACCTCGGGAAAAGAAGAAGAGCCGAAGGTCCGCGAAAATATCCGGCTGCGTAATCGGACGCTACCCGAAAAGAATCTCAGACCCTCAAACAAGAAAGATAAAGGGAAAGAAAAGGTCTCTGAGGATATTGCCCTAGATGACCAAGTCATGGAAGAGCTAACTGCCAAGGACCCGCCGAAGAAAAATAAGGTGGATTACAACGTTCTAGCGCATCTGAGAAAGCTACCCTCGTAGCTCAGCATTCTTGACGCCCTTTTACTATCAAAAGAGGCAAGGGATTCATTAATCAAGGCACTACAGAACCCCGAGCAATTCCAAGCTTTCCCGGCCGAAGAAAAGATGAAGGATGAATTGGAGGAAGTGCACACGGCCGATGTCACTTTTGGCGATGAAGACCTCCTCCTTGGGACGTGCGAACACAACCGTCCCCTCTATGTCTCAGGGTATTGCCATGATATAAAGATAGGTAAAATCTTGGTTGACAATGGGTCTTCCGTTAATCTCCTCAACGTGCGGGTGTTAAAGGAAATCTGTATGAGCGTCCAGCACCTAGCGCGGGATAAGATCACCATCTCCGGGTTCGACTCTCAATCATCACGAACTCTTGGATCTGTGATACTGACGCTACGCTTTGGGCTACTCGTCACGGACATTAAGTTCCACGTCATAGACGCCAAGACGTGCTATAATGCTCTGCTCGGCCGACCATGGTTACACGAGTACAACATCATCCCTTCTACACAACATCAGTATATGAAATATTTTAAGGATGGTCTCGAGTATACCGTGACGGGAGAACTGAACCCGCTCTCCATGAACAAAGTCCGCAAATATGAAGATGCCAAATACTTCTTACCGGATTTTGAAGACACGGAGAGGTGTCACAAGCCGGAGAACAAAGCTAACGCCACCATCCCTGTCTTCGGGAGTGATACCGAGGAGGAAGAGGAGATAGTTTATTCGGGTCCGCCCCAATACAACAAGCCAGGACCATCCGCTCCTACGTTGATCTTTGGTAGTGATTCGGAAGATGAGGTCCACGCTATATTCTCTACTCGGCCTTCAATATAAACATCCGCTGACGAAGAGCAAAGCCTGCAAATCGCCATGATTCCACTTAAACATCATAAAGAACTGGATGCGCTCGATACCTATACTGTAGAGGAGCTGCGGACATTCTATGTCCCTCTCAGGCGAAAAGGCGAAAAGGCAATTCTATTCTACCGCTATGAAGAAACCAAAGTGGAGAAAGAAATCTGGCACGGTATGGATCCTACGCTTGACAGGCTTCAACCCATCCGTCTCTCCAGATATTATACAGAAGGCTTGAAAAGGCTGTTGAAGCGCTAGGGGATATCCTTCAAACAGACCGCTCGAAAAGCTAAGTTCTATGACAGGGTCTGGAACGTCCCCGGAACTCAGCACAAGTTACCTAGTGGGAGGATGGAAACAATCGGGCTTGGATACATTCGGTCCAAGAGACGAGAGCTACTCCGCGATTGCTACGTCGTACATGACTTCAATCAAGAAGCGGATGCTCGATGGGAGGATGCTAATCCTGAACCAGTAAAAGTTCCTGATGCAAAAGTGCCCAGTCCATCGTTCGAAGAACAAATGAACAGGCTTATAAGGGAAGCTGGTCAAAAAGTCCGATACGACCATAACCGCGAAATGACCATCTACGAGAAAGCCAAAACGCAACGCTTCCTCCAACAGGCCGTGAAAGATGAAAATGCCGCTCCCTGTCAACCTATTATAAAAAAGGCTCGACGCAGAGGCAGAAACAAGTCGAAAGGCGAAAAAGGCGCTCGACAGCAACAAAGCGGGACTAAGAAGCCACGCAAGCGGGAATCGAGCGGTCCAGATTTGTCCCTTGTAAAGTAGATGAGTCGAGCATACTCTTTTCCTCGGGACAAGACGAAGAAGATACTTGACCGAGCTATAAAATACCAGATGCTTACACTACCGGAGTCCAAGCACCCCGAATTGGCAGGCGAAATCTCACACCCGAACTATTGCTCTTATCACCGAGTAATAGGGCATCCTCTCGAAGACCGCTTCACCTTCAAGAACTGGGTTGAAGATCAGTATCAGCTCGGCAAGTTCGCTCTATCTGACAGTTGGAGGGTAACGCCGCCACAGAAGCACGAACCCAAAGCCACGAAAGCAGAGCCAGACCTACATCGGTCTTCGAAGCGAGCTCGTACTTGTCATATGATAACAATTTCAAAAGAAGAGCCCGATAATATAGATAACCTTCCCTGGTGCTTCGAAAACAGCAATGAAGAGGTGATCTTAGAATTTCTACCAGCGCCGAAAGAGCTGGAGGATGGAATACATACCACTGCAGATAACCTCAAGAAAATTGAGTTGGGGACGGCGAACGACCCGCGACTGACATTCGTCAGCGAGCTGCTATCTGAAGAAAGGGTGGCTACATTAAAAGACGTGCTTCTGCAGCATAGAGATTGCTTCGCATGGAACTATTCCGAAATGCCAGGACTAGATCCAGAAATTGTTGTGCATAAATTGGAGATATCTCCGGACGTCAAGCCGGTCAAATAAGTGCCAAGAAGAATGCGGCTCGAGCTTGAGATGAGTATCAATGCCGAGGTCAAGAAGCTAATCGACTCTGGCTTTATCCAGGAGGTTCAATATCCTGAATGGATTTCCAACATCGTCCCGGTGATGAAGAAAAATGGGACAGTGCGCATATGCGTGGACTTCCGGGATCTCAATAAAGCTTGCCCGAAGGACGATTTCCCAGTGCCAATCACCGAACTGATGATAGATAACACATCCACTCACGAAGTCTTCTCCTTCATGGATGGCTCATCAGGATATAATCAGATAAATATGCATCCTGAAGACCAGAAGCACACCGCTTTTCGGACCCCTCTTGGAATATTCTGCTACAAGGTGATGCCCTTCGGTTTAAAGAACGCCGGTGCCACCTATCAAAGGGCCATGACGAAGATCTTCGATGACCTCATACATGAAATCGTCGAATGCTATATCTACGACCTCATGGTGAAAAGCAAATCGTACGAGGAATATCTCGAGCATCTGAAGATCGTATTTCAACGCCTTCGACAATACAACTTGAAGATGAATCCTCTCAAGTGCGCATTCGGAGTTTCCTCGGGCAAATTCCTAGGATTCATCGTCCGACACCGAGGTATCGAGATAGATCCGTCAAAGATCAAGGCGATCATGGAAATGCCTCCGCCAAGGACTCTCAAGCAATTGCGGTCTCTCCAAGGGAAGCTCGCGTACATCCGGCGATTTATAGCCAACCTTTCAGGCAAGTGCCGTCCTTATAGTCACTTGATGAAGAAGGGAACCCCGTTCGTCTGGGATCATAAATGCCAAAGCGCGCTAGACGAAATCAAGCAGTACTTGCAAAACCCGCCAGTGCTGGCTGCTTCGGTCAAGGGAAAGCCCCTCATTCTCTATACGACCGCCCTCGAAAGTTCCTTAGGTGCATTATGGGCGCAAGAGAATGACCAAGGGAAAGAAAGAGCACTCTACTACTTGAGTCGGGTTCTACTGGGGGCAGAAAGCAACTATTCCCCCGTTGAAAAACACTGCCCGGCGTTGATCTTTGCGATAACAAAGCTCAGGCACTATGCGTTGGCGCATGAAGTCCGTCTTATTTCGAAGGTGGACCCCCTTAAGTATTTGATGTCATAGGCTATATTGACGGGGAGACTCGCTAAATGGGCCCTACTCTTGATAGAGTTCTCGATAACTTATCAACCTCTCAAGGCAGTAAAAGGCCAGGCCATCTCCGACTTCCTCGCTGAGCATCCGATACCTACCGATTCCCCTCTGAATTGTGAACTGCCAGACAAACATGAGTTTGACGCGATCTATGGGAGTGATACCTGATGGGAGCTTTATTTCGATGGAGCATCCTCCATGAAGAAGCGCAAACAAAGTACCCCTATAATCAAATCGGGGGTAGGCCTTATCTTCGTGATTCCACAATGAGGGATAATGCGTTTTGCTTTCTCCTTAATAGAACCGAGGACGAACAATGAAGCCGAATACGAAGCTCTGATACCAGGCCTCGAGATCGCCATCGACATGGGAATTGAAAACCTCCTCATATACGGAGACTCCCAACTGGTCGTTAGTCAAGTAAACGGCGACTACCAGACGTGCAACCCAGAGTTGGTGAAGTACGGCGAAAAGGTGCAACAACTGTTGACCCAAATTCCTTCCTACACTTTGGAAAACATACCGCGCGCGGAAAACAGCAAAGCGGACGTGTTAGCCAAGCTCGCTAAAGAACTGGCCGACGAGAACCTCGATGACGTAAGAATCATGGTACAAAGCCGTCGGGTGCTTGCCCCAGCAGAAATATCTCCGGAATCACCCGAAGAAAAGGGAGCGACTGAGCGGACGACCCTGCAAATAAAAGACCGGGAAAAAGCTGAGGATTGGAGAGAAGTCTTCATAGACTACTTCAAATACCGTCGAACGCCCGAAGATGCGTCCTCAAGACATCAGCTTATGAAACGAGCTATGTCTTTCGCCTTCGTCAAGGATACTCTGTACAAGAGGTCGTTTGATTCTCTGTGGTTGAGATGCCTGGGACCTGACGAAGCGAAAAGAGTCGTTCAGGAAGTTCACGACGGACTCTGCGGTTCTCACCAAGCAGGCCCGAAGATGAAGTTGAAGATAAAACGGATGGGTTACTACTGGCCCACGATGATTCAGGACTGTCTCGAATATGCGAAGCAATGCCACTCATGCCAAATCCATAGGGACTTTATCCATCAACATCCAAATCCACTACATCCAACGGTGGCTAGCTGGCCGTTCGAAATGTGGGGGACTGACATAATCGGCCCCATCGAACCAACATCTTCTAGAGGACATCGTTTCATCTTGGCGGTGACTGACTACTTCTCCAAATGGGCAGAAGCAATACCGTTGAGGGAAGTGAAGACGGAGAATATCCTCCATTTCTTCAAGACGCACATCATATATCGGTTTGGAACTCCGCGACGGATCATCTCCGATAACGGGCCAGCCTACAGAAGCCACAAGATCAGTCACTTCGCGCAACAACATAATATAGACTGGAGATATTCCTCAGTTTATAATCCGAGAGCTAACGGTCTAGCTGAGGCTTTCAACAAGACCTTGACAAAGATCGTAAAGAAGACGGTGTCCCGAAATAAGAAGGACCAGCACGAGAGACTGCAAGAAGCTCTCTGGGCGTATCGAACTACGTTCAAGACGGCCACGAACACAACGCCGTATGCGTTGGTATTCGGTACAGAAGCAGTACTCCCACTCGAGATAGAGCTACCTTCTCTACGAGTGGCAGTCCACTACGAGCTGACGGACGAAGAAAATGCTCACATTCAGCTTGAGGAGCTTGATGCCCTTGATGAAACACGGCTCATAGCGCAACAAAATCTGGAGGCTTATAAAGCAAAGATGACGCGCTCATATGAAAGATTAACCCGGCCGAGGACATTCCGCCAAGGTGAACTCGTGCTAGTGGTCAAAAGACCTATGATCCCCAATCGCGCTAAGCGGGGAAAATTCGAGCCGAACTATGAAGGCCCGTACATCGTAGACAAGGTCTACCAGGGTGGAGCCTATCTACTCATGGATATGCACGGTGAAAGGCCTTTCAGGCCAATAAACGATCGCTTCCTGAAGAAATACTACGCCTAACGAGTCACAGCCTAGGTCAATGATAGATGACGACGACTATATATGCTCGCTATCTTCCTAAGCCCAAACTCTATAAGTAGTAGCCAGCCTTCTTTACCACGGACCGAAACGTCCTTAAACTAATGACGGACCGAAACGTCCTTAAACTAATGACGGACCACTACATCCTAAAACTAGCTGACGACCGAAACGTTTTTAAACTACTACCGCAGCATCCTCAGGCTGACGAGATAAAAAAAAGAGAATAAAAAAAAATAAAATATATAAAAAAATAATAATAATAAAAAAAAAGACGGTATGTCCATAAGCAAAATGGGCACGGATGAAAACCCGAAAGGGCTCCGTGAGTAAAAACAGCAGGGCTACCGGCGAGTGTTCGTGAAAACCCGAAAGGGCGCGACCTCGTTAGAAAAAAGAATAAAAAGAATAAAAAAAAGAAAAAAGAAGAAGAAGAAAACGGTATGTCCATAAGCAAAATGGGCACAGATGAAAACCCGAAAGGGCTCCGTGAGTAAAAATAGCAGGGCTACCGGCGAGTGTTTCTGAAAACCCGAAAGGGCGCAACCTCGTTAAAAGAAACTTACAAGGTCTTCTCGACCTTGTAAGGAGAAACCACCCGCGTGAGATCCTTACAACTCACAGGGAAGCAATACACTTAGGGATCCTCACGATTCCTAAGGAGAAATTACACTTGCGAGATCCTCACGACTCGTAAGGAAAACTCTCTTCTGGGACCCTCACGGCTCATAAGATTTGAAAGTCTTAAGTTACAGAGACCTGAACCTGTTTTTAAGCAACTCCCACAACTTTCGATATTGCCCTACAAGTGGCTCAATACTGACCCTTGTATACAATCCACGGGCGCGAATAAACATTTCCCTAACCAAGTCTCACCCGTGACTGGGGATATGTCCATACGGTGAACAACCCTTTTAAGTCCTCTCGACTTATAAGGAGAAAACCCTTTTGTAAGATCCTTACGACTTGCAGGGGAACATGCAGTTAGGAATCCTCACGATTCCTAAGGAGAAAACACACCTACGAGATCCTCACAACTTGTAGGGTGAAATACCTTTGTGAGACCCTTACGGCTCATGAAGTCAAAAGCCTTAATCGACGGGATCCTAACCCTGTTCGCTAAGCCACCTTTGTTCGACATCAACAGAGGCAAATGATGATTCGTTCCTGGCAATATCCCAGTTGTAGCGATGCTGATGCCTAAACCGGTATCAAATTCCAAGTCCTGCTATGGCAAATGATGATTCGCTCCTGGCAATATTCCAGTTGTAGCAATGTTGATGCTGAGATTGGCTCCAGATTCCAAGTTCCACACTCGCGATAAAAAATCAGCGAGCTAAAAATGCATATGAAATAGCTGAAATGATGGGGCAACTCGCAATAAAAAGCAGCGAGTGAAAATAAAATAAATAGCCGAAATGATTGGGCAACTCGCAATGAAAAGCAGCGAGTAAAAATAAAATAAACAGCCGAAATGATTGGGCACCGCGAAAAATAGCCGAAAGGATTGGGCAATCGCGACCTTCGCGATATAAAAGCTGAAATGATAGAGCATCGCGGAGATAAAACAATAATATAAAAAAAAATGATGATGAAATTTTTGCCCTACAGGTGAGATCACATCGATCCTTATATACAATTCAAGGGCACAAACAAAGAGGGAACCATACCTTCCCAATAGGCTCCGCCAGGAAGCGAAGCCAAATCTCGGCGGTTCACCAACAACCTAGAGACAACCGCGATATTCATCTCGATACAGCAGACGCAGTGCCAGCAAAGGAAGCGAAGATCAAATTCCTAGCTTCACGGTTTCGACGGTAACTCATATAAAACCTGAAAGACCACAAGTGATCATCTCAACCCCAGGGAAATTAGTGTCCTTGGTAGCATCCTCGACTCAGGGAAACCAGTGTCCTTGACGAGACCACCTCGATCCGCGTCGGCCCGCAGAGAAACTAGCGTCTTTGCAGGAATACCCCGATTCGTTTCAACCCCGAGGAAACCGGTGTCCTCGGCAAAATACTTCGACTCAGGGAAACCAGTGTCCTTGACGAGAACATCTTGATTCGCGTCGACCCGCAGAGAAACTAGCGTCTTTGCAGGAATACATCGATTCGTTTCAACCCCAGGGAAACCAGTGTCCTTGGCAAATACCTCAATTCAGGGAAACTAGCGTCCTTGACGAGACCACCTCGATTCGCGTCGGCCCGCAGAGCAACTAGCGTCTTTGCAGGACTACCCCGATTCATTTCAACCCCGAGGAAACCAGTGTCCTAGCAAAATACTTTGACTCAGGGAAACCAGTGTCCTTGACGAGAACATCTTGATTCGCGTCGACCCGCAGAGAAACTAGCGTCTTTGCAGGAACACATCGATTCGTTTCAACCCCAGGGAAACCAGTGTCCTTGGCAAATACCTCAACTCAGGGAAACTAGCGTCCTTGATGAGAGCTTCCTGATCCGTGTCGACCCGCATAGAAACCAGTGTCTTTGCGGGAATACTTCGATTCGTTTCGACCTCGAGGAAACCAGCATCCTCGACAAAATACTTCAACTCAGGGAAATCAGTGTCCTTGACGAGAGCTGCTCGATTCGTCTCGACTCGTGAGGAAATTGGTGTCTTCGCGAGGACTTCCCGATTCGTCTCAACTTGCAAGATAAAGCCTTAGGCAGCAGGGATTAAAAAACTTGTTTCCTAAGCACGGGACCCTGCAAGTTGGTCTAAAATGGTCTCTTGCATACTATTCACGGGTCTCACTCTCCAAAATCGAATCTCGACAAAGAGGGAAACAACCGCTTTCGGGTTCTCTCAACTCGTAAGAGGGAAAATTCTCTTATAAGATCCTTACGACTTATAAGAGAAAATGCACTTAGGAATTCTCACGATTCCTAAGGAGAAAATCCACTTACGAGATCCTTTCGATCCGTAGGGAGAAAAGTCTCTATGAGATCCTCACGGCTCATAGAGTTGAAAAGTCTTGGGCAGCAGATCTGAACCTGCGGTCTAAGCCATCGCTATCTCTTGAAGAAACCAAGATGCTTACTCTATTATCTGTCAACCATGTTTATCAAGACAGCATGCTGATAATAAGAGAAGGGAGAAAGCAAAGAAATGATACAAGACATTCCAAAGAAAAAATGTGTATCTTTATTTATTAGTTCAATCAAGTACAAGGTGAATCGTACAAAAGAATAAAGAATGGATACATTTTATTTGAAAAAGAAAATTTTTACAAGTATATTGATACAAGGGAAGCTACTGGGAAGGAAGCGTCTTAAATAGCCCTATCAGTTGTTCGCGCACTTCCTTCCATGCTTTCTCCTGATCGGCCACCACCGCCAGTTCCGCTTCCACTTGAGCCCGCTGGTGCAAGAAGGATGCAAGCTGCTCCCCAACGGCCTGCTGAGCTGCTTCGCGACCTTGGGTATCACGCTCGGCGTCATCGAGCTTCTGCTTCAGATTTAGCCCATTTGAGATACGTTCCAGAAGACCCTCGAAGATAGTCTTCACCTGGGCAGCGTTCGCCTCAACCTCAGCACGCAAACTAGCCGTCTCGCTTGAGGTCTCTTGGCATTTCTTTAGTCTTAAAGCCGCTTCTTGTTCCAAGTGACGGAAGTAAGAAGCACTTTGCTCGATCCATGTTGCTCGTTGATTGCTTGCGGCTAAGGTCTCGGGAGCAGGGCGCGTAAACTCCGATTGATGCAGGCGGACCTCGATTTCCCTGCAGTGATTAACCCAAAGCTCGACGACGCCTTCATCATGAAAATTTACAAGCGCCGCCAACATCGGGTTAACCTCCGCAGCGAAATCCGTAGCAGATGGGGGAGCGTCCGCGTCAAGCTCTTCGACGTATCCGCTCAGCATGCCCAAGCTCATCACGGCACCCTTTGAAGACGAACGTCTCAGGAAGGGGCCTGCCGGCATTATGACACGAGACTCAAAGGGCGCCGGAATCGGAACGACAGCTGAAAAAACAAGATACGATTAGATGACGGTTCAAGAAATATGGAAAAGTCATCGATGGGATAGTTCACTACACCAGCTGCAGCAGGCGGCAAGGCCGGAAGGGCCGGTGGCGCGACCAATCTTTCATCTCTTCCTTCGATTTGTAGCACTGCAATCAGGACAAGGAAGAGTCAGAAATAATTCCATTATTGAAAAAAGAAAGACATCAATTGGAAACTATACTCACCAGCGCCACTGGAGGAAGAAGCGAGTTCAGATGGAAAAGAGAAGTGCAGGTGCAACACCTGGTAGAGGTGGTCAAAAAGCGCTCCTGCAAAGACACAATAGTACGACATTAGTACATAGATCATGCGGCTGAAAGATAAAACTAATGGGTGAAAAATCCGTACCTTCCAGCATCTGTGAGGGTACGAGGGAAGGCTGAGAGGTGGCCACCGCCAAAGCAGTAGTTGACGGCGCCCCCTCGAGCAATGGAGTGTCAGCACTGGCCGCACCTGCGTTAAAAACAAAGATACACCTGTCAGAAAGGATTGCAAGATAAAAAAAGGACAGTAACCCGAAATTTACCTGATGAGCCGCTGGCCAAAACGGAGGCGTCTCCTTCCTCCATCGATATGAGTCCACCTCCCATGGTCTCATCACCGGACTCGACAGGGGCTGTCGTCGTGCTCGCACGACCAGGAGACGGCGGAGGACCATAGACGGGGAGAGCAATGATTGGAGCATTGCCAGACTCTTGAGAAAGAGCGGCTGGCTTGTCCCCGGGAGTCGTGCTCGTCTCACCCGCTACTCTCTTGGGCTCGGCGGGCGTTGCTGTCTCGTCCGCCGTCGCCATGGGGTCGCCGGTCTCGGGCGCTCCATCCGCCGCTGCCCCAAGCTCGGTTATAGCAGTCGTCTCATTTGCCGCTACCTCAAGCTCGGCATCAACGACCTTCTCTGGTGCAGTTCCCTCAGCCCCCGGCTCAGGTCCAGCAACCCCGGCGACGTCGCCCACCATCGGCTCGGGTTCAGCCGGTGCCTCTTCCTCTGTCCCCTTAGGTTCGACGGTTTCCGCCTTCCCCTCGGTTGGACTTGGCCCTGCAGGATAAGATATGTAAGAACCGATAGGTTTACAATTCTTACAACAAAATCTTGAAAGACACATTACCTGAGGTAGACCGATCGTTGGCCTCTCGAACTGCACGCGCCGCCTGTCTATGAGCGGTAGACAGGCCGACTGGGGGCTCTTCTGAAGGAGTATCAGCATGAGGAACGGTGCTTGGGCCCGCTCCCACGGCCAAAGCAGCTCTGCGTGCCTTCGCCTCACGCCTCAACCGCTTTCTCTCCTCCCGAGCCGTCAAGACGGAGCTCTTCAAAGCTTCCTTCATTGAGGCGTCATCGTCCGTGAACATAGACGCCTCTAAATTTTTCAAGGCATCCCTCATCGACTTTTCGAGTTGAGGCTCTCGCGGCAGCCCCGAAGAGACCGGGACTTCAGTAGCTGGCCCGGGAAGAGTCACTGCATCAGCTGGCGCAGCCCCTGCAAAGAGACAAAGGAAGAAGGTTAGGTTGGCCATCAGAAAAGAGGACAAAAACCTAATGAGGCAAGACGTACCAACGCCCAATGAAGCGCGTTTCTTTTCCTCCTCCTGGAAGGTTTGTAGAGAGGCAGCGATGGCTTCTTCAGTAGTGATACCTGTTAAAAAAAAGGGGGAAAGTATTAGTCGAAGATAATGATAAAAATGCGATAAAATGACGAAGAGTGCAACTAATGATTACCTGCTCGAGCGAGTTTATCCAACCACGCTTCGAGTTTGGCTGATCGCTCAGAAGCCGCAATGGCGGCCGCCAGATCGGTGTCTGCTGGATCTACTGAGAAGCCCTTATTGCTGCCATACTCGCTTATACCTTCGGCAAGAGGGGCCTGAGGCTCTAAACCGAGGATAGCATCGAGAGAGAGGAGCAACTTCTTCTTCCTCTTCTGCCCGCCAGCCCTGGGTGCACCCGAGATCGACTTGCGCTTTGCAGGCACTTTAGGGCGGCGGGTCCCGATATCCGCGCCCACGCCGGACTCCGGCGATACCACATTGACCGTCTCTACTGGAGCACGGGGCGCTGGTGGCGTATCCACCGTATCAGGCAGCGGCAATCCGTGCGGGGGGCTCAGCATGCGCGGTGGCCCAACTCCGGCGTCTTTCAGCGGAGGAATGACCGGGGTCCTTGGCTTCAAGGGAGCCTTACGATCGCCTTCGGGAGGCACACCCTTGCAGTCAACCAGCATGCGCTTCTCCATATGGATAACTGGATCCATTGCGTGCGCGTACCAAGCTACGTATGCGTTGAGGACCTTGGAACGCAGCTTGACTCGCTAATGAAGAAGTAGGAGCCCGTGTTCAGCCGCATAAAATGGTGCATCGCACTCCGTATCCCCTCCCTGCTGGCCGCGGGCTCTTCCAAAAATGCCTCCAGCGGGATCCCCTGGTGATAGCTTGATTGTTGGGCGAACCGGTAGGGGTTATACCTCATGAATAGTGCCGTCTCGTTCTGCCTGAAAACCAGGTAGCCTGGCCGAATGGAGTAGAGGTGAAGAATCTCCCGGGCTTTCAGTACGGAGGCCCCGTCCTTGAAGTCGCCGCGCAGCGCCACCACCGACTTGGAGGTTTCTGAGCCAATGGTTATGACTTTATCCAAAAAAGAAACTTCGTTCCGACCAGGTGTGGACGAAGGAGCAACCCCGTAGGCTCCCGCGGAGGCGCAACCATGATCGAGGCGCCGACCAGCCGCATGACTCTTGGGAGTCTGCACTTCTCAAAAAACGGAGGGATCTTATGGACGCCGAACACCCCGTGCACATGCATTTCCATCCATGAGGTGAAGTAGTGCATCGGGAAATTAGCAGGCTGCACCCCAGGTTCATTAGCGTCTGCCGCCACGCTAAGTCCATTATATAGGTGAGCCAACCCGGCGATTCCTATTGTCAACTGGAGGCCAGCCACCATCCGATGCGCTGGGTAGAAAACGGACGGACGCATGTGGCGCGGGTGCATGGGGAGCGCGAAGCTGCACATTCACAATCCCAGGAACCCTACAAAAAAGGTCTCCTCATCCATGCCCGGGACAGCGATTTCTGACAATGGCATGACGGCGGCGCCGGGGAGATAAAAGTCCTTTTGATCGTCCTCCGATGTTGGTCGACGGTCCAAGCCGAAGCCGAAAGGGTCATCAAGCTTGGCGAACTTCTCGCTCCGCTCCGATAGAAACTCCGGTCGAATGAAGCGGGCGATAAAATCTGCGAAACTGACTCCCCGGACCCCTGATTCCAGATAGAGCCCTTCATATATGTCCAGCACCTTCACCAAGCCCAGAAACTGGTGCTAAATAGCATTCTCCGACGTCAGATCAAACACCAACGGCTTGGTGGCGAAGACGTATTCGTCAGGAGGAAGCAGCTCCTCGTAATGCTTCCCCCTCATCGTCAGACCCGAGATCTCGGCGAACTCTTCCAAGGAGATAGAGACTTCCCTGTCCGTCAACAGGAAGGTGTGGGTGGGGATATTCCGTTGTTTGATAAAAGCCTTAATCCACCACGTTGGAGGAGAGGGATACTCAAAGAGCAAGACGTAGATTGCCGAATACCAACCAATCTTTATCAGATGAGTCCTCTTCGCCGATAAGATTGTACCGGGCCCACTGCAAATATCCGGTGGGTGGTTGCGGGGTCAATCTAATGTTATAAGCCTGTCCCCAAGGGCGTGCTTCGCCCTGACATATTCGCCTCCCCAAAATGTCTATTGCCAGCGGCGGCTGCACGGGAATGGCACCAATCGCAGGCTGGAGAAGATCATCTGAATTCCAGTCTTTGACCTCCACGGCATACTTCACCGGGGGTTCATCCGCATAAGGGATCGAAAATATGGGCTCAAACGGCGTAGCGGAACCGAAGCTTCGGCGACCCTGGATGATCTCTTTATACCACCTACCCCACAGGTGAAGGCTCTTGTGCTCAGGGTCATGATTCTTGATGAGAGCGAGCACATCTCGGTCCACTGGTGCCTGGGGAAATCCTCCCTCCGAGCGAACAAACGGGAAAGACAAATCAGCAGACATGTTTCCTGCGGAGGGACAAAAATCAGCCGTCGGTGTTGTAATTCCAACGCTTGATATTTTAAAATTTATACCACACTGTAATGCAGTGGGCAGGGGACCAAAGGGGGACCCACAAGACCTGGATGACAGTGCATCAGTTAATAAGACAGCCCCATAATTGGACAAGACTGTCAATTAATCCCCAAGAGAATATTCTCATTAATGAAAAATTCCTAGAGACAAGGAGAAAATCTCCTCTTTCTTAGCAAAGCTCTGTCACAGAGTGACACTTGTCAAACTCTGGTCTCAAGGGAATAAAATTCCTTAAAAGGGCCTAGCTTTGTAATAATGATGAGAAAATCTATTAAAAGAATTTTTTTTTATCTCCTAAAGATTAAAAAATTTGGGGTCTTAAAAAATCCATGAAAACTTATAAAAAGTTCTCCTTTTTTTTAGATAAAAAAGATCTATGTTTGATCCAGGAGCAAAGCTCTATTCATGGGTTAAAACCCATGAAACAAAATGTCTGTAGATCTATAGATTCTTGAGAGCAAGGCTCTGTTGATGAAATCCCAAAGGGGTTTTCTTTAGATCAAAGATCTATGAGAGTAAGGCTCTGTTAATTAAATTTAATTTAATTTAAGTTAAATTTTACCTAAGATGTTCTAAATATTTGAACTCTGGAGTTCTTGAAAAGAAACGAGAGCAAGGCTCTGAAGTTCTTAAAAATAAGAGCAGGGCTCTGAAAATCAAAGTTCTTGAAAATGGTAATTATTTACTGAGGACCAAGGGTCCTATTTATAGGCGCTTGCGCCCCTTCAACTCATCAGTTGATCCAATGGCCAGGATCTTGCCACCGCTGCACTCACGTGTGCGCCACGTGAGCGCAACGGTGGGGGAGGGGCATTTGTTTCCCCCAATCAGAGCAAAGCTCTGTTTGAATTGCAAAATTTCAAAAATTGAAGCAACGCTTCAAATTCCTTGCGCTGCGCGCAACGCGCCACGTGTCAAAAGCTGATACGTCAGCGCAGCGCCCAAGGCAGCGCAGCCAATCAGAACAAGGCTCTATTTAAAACAAAATTAAAAGAAGCAACGCTTCAGATGCGCTGCGCGACACGTGTCAGCGCAGTTGCGCTGCGCTCTGCGCTGCGCTCTGTGCTGCGCGACACGTGTCAAGCACAGATGCGTTTGCGCCAAACAGAATTAAAATTCCAGTAAGATCTTTCTGTTCTTGTTAAAATAAGAAGATTGTCTTCTGTAAAACAGAAATCCTTGGATCAAAGATCCAACGGTGGGGAAAAATCCCCAAATCACTCAGAGAATGATCTCTTTAATAAATTTAACAAGTTAATGGGCACTATATAAAGGCCCCTAGACCCCAATTTCAAAACACAACAACACAGAGAGACAAAAACACAGAAACAAAGAGAGAACTCCTCTAAAGAATTTTGAGAAGAATTCAGAAAGGAAAAAGAAGGTAAAACCTTTATAAAAAAGAAGAATTTCTTCTGAATAGATCATTGATCTAAGAACAAGATCAAGGATCTTCAATAATAAATATAATAAATAACAAAGGCATTGCCTTTTTTATGAACCATTGGTTCTGGAATCTTAAAGATTCTTTTCTTGAATCCAAAATTGGATCAAGATATTAAAACAGTGCCTTGCACTTGTAAATCTGCACTGTTGCGCTCCTGAGTTGGTGTAAGCCACCAGAGAACGCCACGTGTCAGCTCCAAGACCACTTGCGCTATGCGCTTTTAAAATAGAGCATTGCTCTCTGAAATTGGCGCAACTCACCAGAACGCGCCATGTGTCAGCAGCGCAACAGCAGAACGCACTGCGCTTGCGCTCACGAAAGCGTAACACGTGTCACCTCCACATGTGCTTGCGCTCAATAATTGGCGCAAAGCGCCTGACAGGTCATGTGGCCACTGTCAGTTTGATTAATGCACTGCATTATTTACAGAAGGGCCAAGCCCAATTAAAAAGGGCCTAACAGGCCTAATAAAATGCAATGCATTATTTTAAAAAAAGGCAGAGCCCAAACAAAAACAGATGCTGTGCATCATTTAAAAGGGACAGAGCCCAAATCAAAAAGGCTTAGCAGGTCAAAATAAAATACAATGCATTATTAAACAGGGGCAAAGCCCTAGCACAGGCCTAATAGGCCAAAGGTAAAAACGTCGAATATTCTCAACTGGACTTAGCCCAATCATGGCCGTAAGTCTTCAAATTAAATTGACTGAGCAAGACTGCTCTCTTAAATCAATTAACATCCGGTTCAAGGGTACATCTCTGAACTCCTCTGACACCTATCGTTGTAATCCTTCAACGACGTCAGAGAGGTGATGGGTCCCGACGACCACACATTGATACGGACTGTGAGGTCCTTAAACTCATGGACTAATGCGTCCTTAAACTCACGGACTTATGCGTCCTTAAACCAAAATACGGAATGTGAGGTCTTTAAACTCACGGACTTATGCGTCCTTAAACTGATGGACTAATGCGTCCTTAAACATATCCATATAGACTGTGAGGTCCTTAAACTCATGGACTAATGCGTCCTTAAACTTACGGACTTATGCGTCCTTAAACCAAAATACGGACTGTGAGGTCCTTAAACTCACGGACATATGCGTCCTTAAACATATCCATACGGACTGTGAGGTCCTTAAACTCATGAACTAATGCGTCCTTAAACTAACATCCGTCCCTAAAACGGGAACGATGGACCACCATGTCCCTAAACTGGCAATGGACCGCAATGTCCTTAAACTACCTATGGACCACTACGTCCCTAAAATAGAACAATAGAGCCCCCAAACGCTCTTTTGTCGGATCTAAACGATCCCGTTTAAGTTGATCTTAGCCTCAAATCTGGCTAACGTATCCTTAAACATTCAAACAGACTTTAAGACCCCCAATCAACTTTGGTTCAAGGGTACATCTCCGAACTCCTCTGACACCTGTCGTTGTAATCCTTCAACTTCGTCAGAGAGGTGACGGGTCCCGACGGCCATATATTATTAAATGGACTACTACGTCTCTAAATTGGAACAATAGAGCCCCTAAATGCTCTTTCCGTTAAGTTGATCTTAGTCTCAAATCAGACTAACGTATCCTTAACGAGCGTTTAAGTGGATCTTAGCCTCAATATGGCTAACGTATCCTTAAACTAAAACACCAAACCCAAATTTAAGTAAATACGGATTTGGACTAATCCACGTCCTACGGGCGACGACATAAATTAGTCTCCGTATACAATCCACGGGCAACCAGAAACAAAACAAACACCCACGACACGAAGTGAGATTATGGAGAAGGAGAAAGTTGTTACCGCGATACGGTAGCGTAATTAACTGCAGGGGCTTGCGCCGGCAGGGAAGAGCGTCCTCACAATCAAAACCCCCTCAAGCGAGGGGGAATCTGACGAAGTCTGCTACATCGGCCGCATCCGTCTAAACCTCCGATACACGGTGCCATAAATCAACTTGGCATCTTCGGAGATGTGGACAGATAAAACCAAATAGCATCTGCCCCGAATCACAGGCAAGACGTCCATGTCTTGGCCGCCGTTCGGAGGGGAACAGTACTCTATCAGGTACAACTAATACCTGAAGCGATGATATGACAATGTATATATGCAACAGTCATGAAAGGTATTCTAGCAGGTACAAATAATACATGAAGCATTGCATATAAAATAAATGTAGAGTATGGAATGAAACATGTCATTTCCATAGAATCATGACATCGTGGTAGGACCGAAGTCCATCAAGACAATCCAAATCCCAAATTCCTCAAATCTGCCCCCAAATTGGCTCTCATATCATATAAGTCTCACAAATCCTGAATGTACAATATCAAATAAATCTCACATATCCTGAATCCAACACCAAGTGAATCTCATATATATCCCGTATCCAATATCAAGTAAATCTTAAATATCCAGAATCCAATATCAAGTGAATCTCAAATAACCTAAGTATATTTGCATGAATAATTATGATGAAGTATATGAATTTATATGTATACATATACATGAGCGTCCCATTCCACTAATATATATATATATATATATAAAAGCGTCCCATTCCACCGTTATATATACTTAGCAATAAAAATATCATGAAACAAAGCGTCAAGCATCGACACCTAAATACTGATCTATCAGGTGCTGTCACCACGACTGACACCCTGATAGGTACGTATCATACAGTATACCGAAAGCTCAAGTGCCTAGCTCTGACCCTCGCCTCTCGATGTATCCATACGTACATGACTCCCGTCGGTTTCCCCACGATAACCGCCGAGTCATAGGTACTGTCACCGGAAGGTATGGTTCCCCAACTACCTTATCGTATGCTCTACGAAAATCTTGCCCCGGGGTACCTCCGGGCCCCACCATGTACCCGCACACGGCCCCCTCCTTTCCTCGTGTGGGGTATATTTATATCAGAACCGATAAATCTCTTGGTGGATGCTGAAATATCATATCAAGAGAAACCGGGTTTTTCAAATAATGCATAATTTTATGAAACTACCACGGCCCTCAAATCCAGAAAACATCATGAAAAATCCATATCTGAATGCGAAAATCCATGAATATAATATACGCAACATAAAACTGAAATGCGAGCATATAAAGGAAAAGCCGCTATTTAACTGCAACAAGTTAATATAAATATCATGCGGTTCCTAATTTCTCCAAGTCTATATAACATCAAATAAAGGTGCACATGTAGCTATAACCAGATATAGGTGTCAACATAAAGGTATAGCAAGGTATATATAGCTACCTATCAGTAATGATGTAATATACCCTCCAGGTATAAGTGTAAGTATGTATGCAAGGTATACATGTAGCTATGTCATTATGTGTGAAATATACCTATCACCAATGGTAACTAGCATGTAAGCATGTCAAGCTATATGTGTAAGCATGTAGGTATACAGGTATGCTATATGTCATATGCATAAAGAAATATAAATCAATGTCTCAATATTCCTAACCAAACAATATCATATAGGTATGTGTATTGTGCGTGTCATGGCAATTATTGACGGTGTGTGTGGCATACAATCAGTGCTCGTGCAACATGAGCCGTCAATAATAGTGCAGTGTCCTAAAGGTACAAGTCTAAGCATAACAAATAACTAAGCAATAAGGTGTATGCGAAACTCTATATATGAAATAGAATATGCGACAATTCATAACATCTCTAGCCCATATGCATAACGCCATGCAGGCGATTCCCCTGTAAATGTTAAATCTACTCACCAACGTTCCGGGTTAAGTAAAGCCAACTACTCGCTTTCCCCTGTTTGCAGCGCCCGAAATCCCCGCCTGCGAACCTATAACATAAACAATATAATAGGTATATATTTGCAATAGACACAAAACACGTACAAACTACGCTGACCAACGCGACAACACAAAACTTACTCTCATGTGTTCGTATTGTGGCTAATGCGCGTAGCGACACTACGAAACCAACTCAAGAGCAAAAACTACACAAAGACACGAACGACATCGGCACGACCCTAACTAGGAACGCAAAGCGACACAACTACCAAACCTAAACCCTGATCGTACCGATCGCGCATTCACAACACAAGATATAGAGCGGAATCAATATAATTAACGTCGCAACGTCAAAAGAAACCCACGCCTAAAACTTACCGAAATCTAGTAAGCAGTATATATCATTTTATCACAAAACTACAACTTTTTAGCAAACTAGAATTTACAAACCTCACTAATTAGCAAGATTAAACCATTCAAATCAATACTATAATTTTAATCTCACTTAATTAGAATTAGTAAAAGTTTAGTTTGCTAATTAGCTTAATTAACCAATTAGGAAAATATCATTTAACAAACTAGAAAACTAAGTTATGTTTTCTTCAAGCTTAACACACTAGTTAATCTTATTATTAATCAAAACCTTAACTTGATTACCAAAACCCTTTCTAGAAATTCTAAACATGAAATTAATAGCTTTAAATTAAAATCTAATTAAGCTAGCATAATGATTTAAACATAACAATTAAGGATTAGGGTTGAAATTATACCTCCAAATTTGATTTGAAACTAGCAACTAGAAATCCAAAGATAGCCTCCAAAAACCTCACTTTAATGAAGAACAAAACTTGTTTGAAGAAGAAGAATGATGGGTTTTGATTATATTTGAGTTTAGATGAATTTATTTGGATTTTTTGATGATTTATTTGAAGTAAAATGAGATGAAATGAAGAAAAGAAAAAGAGGGCAGAAATGGGGAAGAAGGCTCAGCCAAGAGGTGAAGGGGGGGTGTTTTGTGCAAAAGTGAAGAAAAATCTAGCACAAAATAATTAATACTTCATTAAATGCAAATGCCACCTTTTCTTTCTTTTCTTTTCTTTTAAATTTTCACTTTAAATACACAAAATATCTAGATATTTGGATGGATGGATTAACAAAATATCTAGTGATTAGATTAGCATAGATTCTCATTAGTAGTAACTAACCCAAGCCAAAAATTAATAATCACTAATAAAGTGCACAAATAAAACATTAAAATAACATTTAATTAGCGAAAAGTTCTATGTGAACCAAAACATCCCATTGACCCCCAAAATCCGCGCACTAGCTTTATTATAGCTATACTAGGTGCCGACAAGTCTATACAGAAGTTTGATCATAATCGGGTTAAAACGGAAAGTACCGACTATTTTACCCTAAAAACGGAAAATTCGCAAAACGATTTCTAAAACGTTACAGTCTTCCCCCCTTAAAGAAATTCGGTCCCCGAATTTAAAATTCTCACTAAGCGTACCTTCAAAGAGAAGAGTACAAAACTCACAAATCTCGTTCGCAGCCTCCCAAGTGATCACCTCACTATACAGCTACGTCCAAGAAAACCCTCCATAGATGGCAAGACCCTTGACCGAAGTTTCTCCACCTGCCGTGCCATTAACACACTTGGCTGCCAGTGAACGAAAAGATCGTTTCCTAATTAAATGGTCTGGTGCTGAATCATGTGAGAAAGGTCATGAAGGTATTTGTAAAGTATCGACACAAGGAAATATGGGGTGAATACTCAATAATCTGGGCGGAAGTGCCAATTTATAGGCAACGGAACTAACTCGCTTGAGGACCTCAAAAGGACCTAAAATTCTGGGATAAGTTTCCAAAAACTCAACACGCCATTCATCGGAAAATCCGTAGGAATACATGATCTCCCACTGCGAACTCAAGTCTGCGACCACCACGGTCGGCATAAGACCTCTGCCTGCACTGGGCTACTCTCATCCTGACCTGAACCAACTGGATCATCTCTGAAGTCTCTAGACTAACTGGGGTCCAAAAATCCTACTCTCGCAGAATCAGAAAAACAGAATGGCGATCGACACGACCTAACACACAAAACCTAAAGGTTGCCAATTGGAGTGTCTCCTGATAACTGCTATCGAAGGAGAATCCTAACAATGGCAAGTGACGATCCCCACTGCCGACAACAAAGTACGCACACAACAAGCATATCCTCCAGAGTCTGTATAGCCCGCTCTCACGAACCCTCGTCCTGCGGATGGAAAAGCGGAGCTAAAGCTCAACCAGTACCCAAGGCTTCCTGAAGCTTCTGCCTACGACGGCAAGCGAACAGGATGCCTCCATTGGATACAACAAATCAAGGAACTCCATGCAAACGCACAACTTAACAAAGAATAACTGAGCAAACTGAGCATAACCGGTCAACAACACCCAAATGGAGTCACACCCTGATTAAACCTGGGTAGATGCCACAACGAATATTCATGGAGATCTGCTCCCATTACCACTCCGGAACGGTTAAAGGCTGCAACTCTCCAGCCGGTCTCAGATGCTCAACCAGCACACAACAAGACAGACACCTTGAAATGAAATCCGAAACTTCACTCTTCATCCCTACCCTTCCTTAACTATCTCACAAGTCATGCTACAAATTGGTGGAACTTGAATGAACACCGAAAGCTGACTGATGTGCCTGCTCTAGGATTTCGCGTCTCTGCCCATCAGCAACAGGTACACACAAACGCGTCCCTAAACGTAGCACATCTGGTCATAAATCAAGAACTCCGAATCTTTACCCAGCCGAGTATGCTCAAGAATCTCCGACAAACGAGCATCGGCGGGCTGTGCCTCGCAAAAGCGATTAAGAAAAAGTGGTCGGGCGCGGACATGAGCAAGCTATCCCTTCAGTAGAGGCGAACAAAAGCTGTACTCAACGATCGCACATGAACTGTAAATCTGCAGAAGACTGTCTCAACAATCAAAACCCGCTGCAGGAAGATGTACATTAAGTTCTGGTGGTCCGTGAAAATCTGACACGACTCTCCGAACAAGTAGTGTCCTCAGATCTTCAACGCACGACCACCGCGGTCATCTCCAGATCATGAGTGGGATATCCTGCTCGTACTTCCTCCAACTGTCGGAAAGCATAAGCGATAACTCTATAGTGCCACATCAGCGCAAAATTGAGCCCCACTCGCGAAACATCACAGTTAAACAACAAAATCGCCTGAACCAGAAAGCAAAGAAAGAACTGGTGCAGTTGTCAACCAAATCTCCAACTGCTGAAAACTCCGCATACATGCCTCAGTCCAAAGAAAAAGAACCTCCTTTCCGGTCAGTCCAGTCAACGGTGCAGCGATACACTAGAAATCCTGCACAAAACGGCGGTAAAAACCTGCTAAGCCCAAAGATCTGCGGACCTCCGTCCCGTACACAAGTCTGGGCCAAAGCTGTACGTCCTCGATCTTTCTCGGGACCATACGAAAACCGTCTCCCATAACAACAAGACCTAGGGGTCAACACAATCAATCCTGAAGGAAAACTCTGAGAATTTAACAAACCGCTGGGGATCTCCCAATGTCTGCAAAGCAAATCCTCAAGTGCTGCTTCTGTTCCTCACGACTCTTGGAAAATATCAGAATGTCATCAATGACACAACAATAACTAGTCGAGGAACGGCCTGAAGAAATCTGGTTCATCATATCTACGAATGCTGCTAGGGCCTTGGTGAGTCCAATGACACCACCAAAACACATAAAGCTCGTAGCACGCACAAAAGCAGACTTCGGAATGACATCACTCCGAAACCGCAACCAATGATGACCTGATCCCAAAAAAACTTAGAAAAAGTCTCGCACTCTGGAGCTGATCGAAGAAATCGTCAATGCGAGGTAAAGGATACCTATCCGCACCGTAAGCCGGTTCAATTGACGATCCATCAATACACAACCTCAAACTGCCGTCCTTCTCTTGACGAACAGAAATAGGAGCTCCCCAAAGCGAAATACTCTGACGCAACAAGCCCCCCAACAAAAAACTCTGCAGCTGATCCTTAAGCTCCCTAAGATTTGTCGGCTCACCTGGAACAACGTTGGAAAACTCTCGCACGATAGGAACCCTGTCCAAAAATCCCACTGTGGCTCCGGTATCACGAATGAATGCCAAGAATTCCTCGACATCCTCTCCTCAAGAGCCGACTAGCGAAAAAGGCTGAATTCAAGCTGTGAGAGGATGCACCACTATCCTCCCATGCACAACAAGAACTGACTCGCCGGGAAAACAAAACCTGACTGTTTCCCTGCGACAGTCCATAGATGCCTAGCACATAGCTAACCAGTCCGTGCCCACGAGAACGTCAAATCCAACATCTCTAGAAGGATCACAACGACGGACGAAACTCTATCTCCTATCCGATTGGCACACGGCTAAAACACGTGTCGCGCAACAAAAGAATCACTGACAGAAGTTAACACAACAATGGCTAATCTAGCTAACACGACTCTCATCCCAACCACGGCACAAAGTGTGTAATACAAACAAGTACATCAAAAGAACATACGAATTTAGAATACCTGAAAACTCTGAATTGGACGCCCGCGCGTCCCGATGAGTAGAAGCAAACTCTCGTGTCTGCCCTCTACCCGCAACTGGATGAAATCCTCCTCTGCTAACCTGTCCCCTCTGAGCGAACCCTTCGCGACCACGACCTCTCCGAGGACGAGTCTAACGCGGTGTTAAGGAACAATTCCTGATGAGGTGATGAAGGCTCCCGCACCAGAAACATCCACGCGATGACTGCTGACCCTTTTGGGGATGAGAGCTGAACGACTGTCCCCGTCCTAAGCCTCTGCTGCTCCCACGATGGTCATGAAATCTGTTTTGGCGACTACGCCTTTGTCTCTGGGCTGGTACACCGGTACGAGTCCTCCACTGTTCCGGAATTCCCAAAGTCTCTGGAAGACATACCTCGTCAACTGGGGCTGCATCCACTGGTGCTATGTAGGTGACGGAATGCTGTGTACTGACCGCAAGGAACAACTGGGTAACAAGGGTGACAACCTCCTGTCGCTGCGCTCGAATGGCCTCAACCAATGAACTCATCGTCTGGCGCATGTCCTGCATATCTGCCACAAGCCTAGCAAGATGATCTGTCGAAGGCAGATCCATCTACTCCTGTGCAACGAGCATGCCATCCTGGTCAGTTCTCATCCCACCCGAGTCAACTCTGACCTCGGCCCTCGCTACATCACTCCGAGTCTTCATAGTCATCGGCGACAAAGGCTATAAATAGAAATAAGATTCGATAAGAACACGGAAATCGAATCACAAGGATATGAATCATCAAGGAAGGAATTTCAAGCAAATTGTACTTAGGTCACTTTAGGCGGAGTACCGCGTCGTGAGTATGCCGCGGACATACACACACTACGTTACTCTGTTTTAAGCTACATACTCCATCATACCAAGGTCATCCTACACTCCGAAAGGTAAAACCAAGCACTCTGATACCAACTTTGTCACGACCCGAAATTGGCACATGACGGCCCTTAAACTACGCAACGTCTATAGGCGTAACGAAGTTTAAGTAAGCCGAAAACCCAGCAATCTAAACCATCAAAAGTTGTAAGAAATAAGAACATTGTTAAAACTTTTGAAAATCTCGAGTACAAATTCTTTAAAGTCAAATTTTAGTTTCTTAAAATTTTTGGCAGCACCTCCTTTGTAAAAACTAACCCCAAAAATGTGTACAACATAAATATAAAGTAAAACATCCCCAACGGGAGCAAATCCACGCCCAACGGCGGAAAACAACCACCACAACAGATATACGATGCCGTAGCGAAGAAATAAAAGATGATAGAAGTAAAACTGCATAAAAGACCTCCAAGTCACAAAAAAATATACAATATCGTTCTCACATCAAGTCTCTAAGTCATACAAGATAATGGTAGATGGAGAGTACAGGATACAACGAATATACAATAAACATGAGCGGATAACCACAAAACCCACCTAAAGCAAAACTGCACACGGTGAGCCGAAGCAGTATCCACAGCAAAAGATACTATGATAAATGATAATAGCCCTGCCTCTGACTATTGTGAGGAACGACCTGCAAAACACTATGGCACAACGGGGGTGAGTTGCCAACTCGTGAATAGTAAATAACATATACAGGTAATCGCAAGTATGCACGTACAGCGCGAATCTAACATATGTAAGCTAAGCTATAAATGGTCATATGAATGCAATAGTCATGAAAGATACTCTAGCAGGTACATCTAATACATGAAGCAATAATATGACAATCTGTATGCAACAATCATGTAAGGTACTCTATCAGGTATAACTAATACCTGAAGCGATGATATGACAATGTATATATGTAGCAGTCATGAAAGGTATTCTAGCAGGTACAACTAATACATGAAGCAATGCATATAAAATAAAGGTGGAGTATGAAATGAAACATGTCATTTCCACGGAATCCTGATATCGTGGTAGGACCAAAGTCCATCAAGACAATCCAAATCCCAAATTTCTCAAATCAGCCCCCAAATTGGCTCTCATATCATATAAGTCTCACAAATCCTTAATGTACAATATCAAGTAAATCTCACATATCCTGAATCCAACACCAAGTGAATCTTATATATATCCTGTATCCAATATCAAGTAAATCTTAAATATCCAGAATCCAATATCAAGTGAATCTCAAATAACATAAGTATATTTGCATGAATAATTATGATGAAATATATGAATTTATATATATACATATATATTAGCGTCCCATTCCACTAATATATATATATATATATATATATATATATATAACAGCGTCCCATTCTACTGTTATATATACTTAGGAGTAAAAATATCATAAAACAAAGTATCAAGCATCGACACCTAAATACTGATCTATCAGGTGCCGTCACTACGACTGGCACCCTGATAGGTACGTATCATACGCTATAACGAAAGCTCGAGTGCCTAGCTTTGACCCTCGCCTCTCGACGTATCCATACGTACATGACTCCCGTCGGTATGCCCACGATAACTGCTGAGTCATAGGTACTGTCACCGGGAGGTATGGTTCCCCCACTAACTCATTGTCTGCTCCACGAAAATCTTGCCCCGGGTACCTCCGGACCCCACCATGTACCCGCACACGGCCCCCTCCTTTCCTCGCATGGGGTATATTTATATCAGAACCGATAAATCTCATGGTGGATCCTGAAATATCACATCGAGAGAAACCGGGTTTTTCAAATAATGCATAATTTCATGAAACTACCACGGTCTCAAATCCAGAAAACATTATGAAAAATCCATATCTGAATGCGAAAATCCATGAATATAATATACGCAACATAAAACTGAAATGCAAGCATATAAAGGAAAATCCGCTATTTAACTGCAACAAGTTAATATAAATATCATACGGTTCCTAATTTCTCCAAGTCTATATAACATCAAATAAAGGTTCACATGTAGCTATAACCAGATATAGGTGTAAATATAAAGGTATAGCAAGGTATATGTAGCTACCTATCAGTAATGATGTAATATACCCTCCAGATATAAGTGTAAGTATGTATGCAAGGTATACATGTACCTATGTCATTATGTGTGAAATATACCTATTATCAATGGAAACTAGCATGTAAGCATGTCAAGGCATATGTGTAAGCATGTAGGTATACAGGTATGCTATATGTCATACGCATAAAGAAATATGAATCAATGTCTCAATGTCCCTAACCAAACAATATCATATAGGTATGTGTGTTTTGCGTGTCATGGCAATTATTGACAGTGTGTGTGGCATACAATCAGTGCTCGTGCAACATGAGCCGTCAATAATAGTTTAGTGTCCTAAAGGTACAAGTCCAAGCACAACAAATAACTAAGCAATAAGGTGTATGCGCAACTCTATATATGAAATAAAATATGTGACAATTCATAACATCTCTAGCCCAGACGCATAACGCCATGTGGGCGACTCCCCTGTAGATGTTAAATCTACTCACCAACGTTCCTGGCTAAGTAAAACCAACTACTCGCTTTCCCCTGTTCGCAGCGCCCGAAGTCCCCGCCTGCGAACCTATAACATAAAACAATATAACAGGTATATATTAGCAATAGACCCAAAACACGTATAAACTACACTAACCAACGCGACAATACAAAACTTACTCTCAAGTGTTCGTATTGTAGCTAACGCGCGTAGCGACACTATGAAACCAACTCAAGAGCAAAAGCTACACAAAGACACGAACGATATCGGCACGACCCTAACTAGGAACGCAAAGCGACACAACTACCAAAGCTAGACCCTGATCGTACCGATCGCGTATTTACAACACAAGATATAGCATGGAATCAATATAATTAACGTCGCAACGTCAAAAGAAACCCACGCCTAAAACTTACCGAAATCTAGTAAGCAGCATATATCATTTTATCACAAAACTACAACTTTTTGCCAAACTAGAATTTACAAACCTCACTAATTAGCAAGATTAAACCATTCAAATCAATACTATAATTTTAATCTCACTTAATTAGGATTATAAAAAGTTTAGCTTGCTAATTAGCTTAATTAACCAATTAGGAAAATATCATTTAACAAACTAGCAAATTAGGTTATGTTTTCTTCAAGCTTAACACACTAGTTAATTTTATTACTAATCAAAACCTTAACTTGATTGCCAAAACCCTTTCTAGAAATTCTAAACATGAAATTAATAGCTTTAAATTAATATCTAATTAAGCTAGTATAATGATTTAAACATAACAATTAAGGATTAGGGTTGAAATTATACCTCCAAATTTGATTTGAAACTAGCAACTAGAAATCCAAAGACAGCCTCCAAAATCCTCACTTGAATGAAGAACAAAGCTTGTTTGAAGAAGAAGAATGATGAGTTTTGATTATATTTGAGTTTGGATGAATTTATTTGGATTTTTTGATGATTTATTTGAAGCAAAATGAGATGAAATGAAGAAAAGAAAAAGAGGGAAGAAATGGGGAAGAAGGCTCGGCCAAGAGGTGAGGGGGGAGGGGGGGGTTATGCAAAAGTGAAGAAAAATCTAGCACAAAATCATTAATGCTTCATTAAATGCAAATGCCACCTTTTCTTTCTTTTCTTTTCTTTTAAATTTTTACTTTAAATACACAAAATATCTAGATATTTGGATGGATGGACTAACAAAATATCTGGTGATTAGATTAGCATAGATTCTCATTAGTAGTAATTAACCCAAGCCAAAAAGTAATAATCACTAATAAAGTGCACAAATAAAACATTAAAATAACATTTAATTAGCGAAAAATTCTATGTGAACCAAAACTTCCCATTGACCCCCAAAGTCCGTGCACAAGCTTTATTCTAGCTAAACTAGGTGCTGACAAGTCTATACAGAAATTTGATCACAATCGGGTTAAAACGGAAAACACCGACTATTTTACCCTAAAAACGGAAAATTCGCAAAACGATTTCTAAAACGTTACAGATTTGGTATCGTTCCGTGCCCAATCTCCCCAGCAAATTGTAATATACCGTTCACTCATGGTCTCAGCGAATAGAAATATACTAGTAAGGGACTCCTGAGATTCCTTTGATTGAACTCATACTCAAATTACTCTGACACCCCGTGTTTCTAAGTTTAACAGCTAACGCACACTCCGGTCCCGTCCCATACCGGCACCAGAATATACGTTATGCATCTCACAGGTTATAGTGAAGTGTCAATAATTAAGAAGTGTGATGTCTAAGTGTAGATTACATGTCATTGCTATAAGTATAGCATGTCAATAAACGGGGATCACAAATGTACATATGTAACATTTCAGAAATATAAAATATTATTTTTTGAAATTAAATATTAAAATAATATATTTCGCGAAAACTATTCGATTTGCGAATAGGGGTTTTTCGTAAAATGGTATATTTAATACCGATATTTGGAATATAAGTGGAGATTAAAATGATTTATTCATTTAAAAGATATTTATCGGATTTTGGCATTTTTATAATTAAATATATGCAAGTTTAAATTGAATTGATTAGTGCACTACTAATCACGATTAAGCCAAATCCATATTTCTACATTTTTCCATTGTTAGTGCACCATGTCATGTGCACGTTATTCATTTGTGTTTGTGACTTGTGAGTTTTGTGAAAGAAAAGAGATGAGAGTGCATGCGATATTTGAGAGAAAAACAAAATAGATATTTTGAGAGAGAGTAAGGGTAAGAGAGAGTGAGGATAGAAGAGAGAGAGAGAGAGAGAGACTTGGCTGCTCTTTCATTTCCCCATTGTTTTTCTTCACCTCCTTCTTCATCTCCTCCACCTGCTCTACCTCCATGCATCATCTCCAATTCATAACGTAAACCCCATTCCACCTTCACAATAAAAATGCACAAGCTTATCCTAAACCCTTTGAACCATTCACGTTTTGATTTTGAAGACTTTGGGGAACTCAAGAATTTTCCTAAGTAACTAAATGAGGTAATCCCTACACTTTTAGTTAAGTATTTGTGTTTAGTATATCTAGTTAGTTTAGATTTCGTATTAGTTAGGTTATGTGATCTTGGAAATTTATAAGTTGATATTAAGTGGTAAAATGAGGTGTAGTGAGTGTTTGCTAGACTCGAGTGATGATTTTTGGACCAAGACCCGAGACTAGAAACCAAAACACGAAGTTAGAATTTCCCGATGTCGTATTTTATGGAAATTGTGATGGGATTTTGAGATCTGCGATGGCCCGGGGACCCTAAAAATTATTTAGCGAACACAGAGAGTCGTGCAGGTAACCTAGAAGCTAACCCCAAGACCCGAGACCCCCACTCCTTTCCTAGGCCGCAGATTTAATGCTTGTGGCCGCAAATTGCGGCCACATCAGGGTGATATGCAGTGATTTTTGGTTAGTGGTCTCCTTATCTGATATCTAGAGCAACCCTGTATGCAAAATGTCTTGGTTTGACGTAGGGTAAAATCTGGGATAGATTTCCTTAGTTGCTGATTTCGGGTTTTGCGATTTCTGAGATTTGGTTTTGGTAATTGAGTTTGGATTCCGTCGTTGGACGTTTGTACGTCAACGGACGAGGGTTATTTGGTTGATTTTGCATACGTAGGCTATAGGTTCTAAGCTATAAGCAATCCGTATGCCGTATCGATTTTCGGATATTGGTTTTAATTGCATTTCGACGTGTATTGATTTTAGGTATCATCGCGTGGACATCCGAGACGATGAAGCACATCGACTTCGGCTAAGCGAGAAGTTTAGCAGGTGAGTAGATTTATATATATGGGGGAAGTCGGGTGGATAGCATATAGCACCCCCGCAACTATTGATATGGAAGATCATTTTATAACTTATAATTTTGATAAAGGATATGCTACGAACTTACGGACATGATTATAGGATTTAGTAAGAGATGATAAGATAAAAGTTGACACTAATAGATATATTTTCTTGAGAATATGATATAGGTATATAAGATATATGATGTGGGATATTGAGATGATAGATATAGATGACTCGGATTGATATATGAGAATAAGAAATGAGAAAGTGAATCATGATAAGTATTAATTGAAAGAGGTCAAGTATGGGTTGATAATAGTAGGATATGAGATCGAGATCGATATGACTTGAGATTTACAAGATATGACATATATGCAAGATGACATGATATAAGATTGATATAGATGTGTTATGTGATTGATAAGGTATGCCGTACGAGATTTTAGATCCGTATCCTTATTGATGAATAGGACGATAGAATCCCTATTCTGTTTGATATTACCGTACGATAGATTACCGTATGCGATGAGATGTACCGGATGATTGATCCACGCTAGTGATTTGAGGATGATGATCGAGAATTATTGTCATATCGGATGTTATGAGGCGGAATCGCCGACGTAGGATATTACCCTTCGTGACGTACATATCATGTTTCCAGTATTTAATGCTATCTGATATCATTTTCTAGTACACCTGCACAATTACCGTTGATGCGCATGTTACACTTACACAGATTTGTCGGCTCATACACATTCATCATCGGTAATTGCCATACCACTTACACAGTAGAACTGCCATATTATGAGATTAATCTTAAAAGTAAAAGTATATTCATTGTTCAGTATTATCACTTGCATGATATACTCGATATGCTTGCATGATATACTCGATATGCTCATATTACTACTCTATGTTGCATACATCGTACTTTATGGTTATATGCTTGAGATGCTGTTTTCATGAGATCTCTGGATTTCAGAACCGCAATTATATTTCAAAGGAAATTATGTATTGCTTTAAAACGCGGTTTCTCTTGATATGATATTTCGAGATGTCCACCATGAGTTTTCTCGGTTCTGAGCTGTGAGTATACCCGATTCGAGGAGCGGTAGGCACCGTCTGCGGGTACATGGTGGACCCGGTGAGGTACCCCGGGGCAAGAAGACTCGTATTGTTATGCGGTGAGCCTGGCAGGAGAACACTACCTACCGGTGATAGTTTTGGGCTCGGCGGATATCTGGTGGATACCGACCGGGGTCGTGATATGATATGGGCCGATCCGGACAGACAGAGCCCGAGATAGTTAGGCGCGGCGGATATCTGGAGGATATCGACTATGGTCGTGATATGGGCCGATCCGGACTGACGGAGCCCGAGATATGAGGATTTATGTGTCGATGCTGGACACGGGTTTCATGATGTTTCGAGTGTTGGTGTTGGACACTCGGTTCCACGATTTTGATGTGTCGTTGATGGACATGCGTGGTTGATATCCTCATATATATATATACAGGCATATGTTTTCATGATGTTCGAGTGTCGGTGTGGGACACTCAGGTTCCATGATATTGTTTGTGTCGTTGATGGACACGTGGATGATATCCACATGCATACAGACATATGATGTCGGATGCTTATTTATATATGTCATTGCATTGACTCGATTGTTGACATATATGCATACACGGTCACCCTAGATATCATAGTATTACCTTCAGGACATAGTGACCTAGGAAATCGTTGTTTTATTCGATTTCTATTTGCTGATGTTTTCTACTCACGAGTTGGCAATTCACCCCGTTGTGCCACGGTTCTTGCAGGTTTGACCGCTTGGGATCAGTTGCAGTATTGCTGGCACACAGTTTCATCTGGAGTGCTTTGCTTTGGTAGGTGGGACACATATTAGATCGTGTCCACTCTCATACTTTATATTCCGTTGTATCTAGATAAACTCCATCAAATCAAATCAGAAACTAAAAATTGTATATTGGTAGACCTAGTCAGACTTGGGTATTGTGCGAGACTTAGAGCGATGGGTTTATGTTCACTTCTTGAGTTTTGATGTCTTGCTTATTTATTGTTCTTTCTGGGTTGATCTTCACCGTTGGGCGTCGTATATATGTATTTGTGTGGTTGTGATTCCGCCAGTTGGTGAAGAGGTAGCTCCGGCTTGGGGATGCCTATATATTGTTGTGTATGTGGTTTTGGATAAAAATATACAAGGGAGGTGCTGCCCAAATTTTTAAGAAGAAAGATGTTTTCAACTGTAGTATAACCCACTTGTATTCTCATGTTTCATTAGCTATGCATTCAAAGAAAAACATGATTCATTATACCTTTATTCCAAAACTGCACCCCCACTATTTTCCGCAAAAAGGTTTAGATTTTATGGGCTTCGGCTTACTTGATTTACGTTACGCCTTTAGACGTTGCGTAATTTAAGTGCCGGTCACGTGCTAAATTACGGGTCGTGACAACATAGCATGTCCAGAGAATTTCAGCATGATGATATCAGTAATCACGTCGTAGCAATGCTTTAAACATGTGTTATAAATGAATCGTATAAGCATGTCAAAAGGATTTGTATGCATGTCAATATTAACAAGAATTAGATGGTCTCAACAATAGTGATAAACAAGTATAGTATGTGAATCATGTAAACAATGCAAATCGGTAAGCGTATTATATCATAGAAATAATATGAAAATAAACATGATCTTTTAAGATTGTGATTAATAGGTGTGCTAGATCCAAGGGTTTCGAACATGTACATAATAAATATATAATTTGCATTATCAAGAATTTCACGATATTACAATCTTATTTTAATCATTTAAAATTTAATGAATATATCAAAAGATTAGTCGATTGTCACAATCCGGAAAAGGCACGTGACTGGCACTTGAATCATGTGAAGTCTATAGGACCACACCTAATTCAAGTAAGCCAAATGCCCAGAAATCTAAACCTTTTAGGGAAATTAGTGGAGGTGAAATTTTGAAATAAGGTTTACTGAAATCAAGTTCTTTCTTTAAGTACATAAGTAATAGTATATGAAAACATAGCCTTGTATCTAACTTTAAAACCTTTTGTCATTTGAAATTTCGGCAGCACCTCCTTTGTATATTTTAACCCGAAAACAAATACAAGTAATAATAATATGCATCCCCAAGCGGGAGCTACCTCTTTGCCAATTGGTGGAACGACCATGCGGGATATAAATATACAACGCCAAAGACGAGGATCAAAACTCATAAAGAAGCAATAAAGAAAACAGCATCATCAAGAATACCAGCAACCGAAAAATAATACATAAGCGATCTAAGCCTGACAGAATATACGTCAAAGAATTCTAAGTCTACTAGAATATACAAGTCTGGTTGATGGAGCTTTTAACTAGATACAACTGAAATAATAACAAGTACAACTGAAATATAAGTACAACATCGACGGTGGTCACGATGAAATGTATCCCACCTACCAAAGCAATCACCCGAAAGAAAGTGGTGTGCCAATGAAACCGCTACGGAACCTGTACGACTAAACTTGCAAAAAACTGTGGCACAACGGGGGTGAGGTGCCAACTCGTGAGTAGAAAACATCACCGAGTAGAAATCGCATGTATGACGATCTCTTAGGTCATACATCAATATACTAATAATAATAATAATATACTGACATCGAATAAAAGCAAGGTAACAGTAGCATAAAGTGATACCCAGGTACTCGTGTCCATGTCATAAGATGTGAATCATGTATGAATGTATCATCAGGTGGGTGTGTCCAGCAGTGACACACAAGAATCATAATAAAACCGGAGTATCCAACACCGACACTCGAACATCATGAAACCCGTGTCCAGTATCGACACGTAAATCCTCGGATCTCAGGCGCTGCATCATCTGATCGGCCCTCATATCCATCTCACGACTCCGGTCGGTATCCTCCAGACAACCGCCGGGTCTAAACTATCACCGGTAGGTAGTGCTCCCCTGCCAGGCTCATCGTCTACAACTCGAGCTTATTGCCCCGGGGTACCTTACCGGGTCTACCATGTACCCGCAGACGGATCATCCTACTCCCCGAATCGGGTCTCGAAAACTAAGCTCAGAACCGAGAAAACAACATGGTAGACAAGAAATATCATATCAAGGAAAACCGCATCATTCGCTTTTAAAATAATCATAAGATTATAAAATTTCACATGCGGTTTTCCAAATCCAAAAATCTCATGAAAGATCCAAAATCTCAAAATCACGAGTCAGTGAACAGTGAATATCGGCGTAAAGCCACATAATAGTACATAACAGAATGAATATATGAATGCATCGAGTATTTAAGTGAGGAATGCAATATCTAGACTAGCATATGAGACCAAGCATACTAATAATATGTTTAAACTACCAGCTAGCAGGCTGTACCAATGAAATAACGTTTTCTAAAGTGTACGTGACATGCAATTACCGATGATGATGTGTGTGAGCCGGCAAGCAACTATACGTGCAACATGTGCATCATCGGTAATGATGCAGGTGTTCTAGCAGTCGATATCAAACAACTAATGGAAACACATAATTATATCTATAATGCAATGAGAACAGTATAAGTACAACAAAAGTAAATATTTAAAACAACAGCATAATCCACTATATAACTATATACGAGCCATACAGTTATAGTATTTAAAATAACACAAATTGTCGTTTTTAGAAAAGTAGGGGCTATGATGTTTTGAGAAAAGAAATATCAGTTAGAAAAATCCGTAGCATCCCTCGGTTGCCCATTTGAAAATACCGATGATTCGTTAGTTTTGAAAATAGATATGACTCGAACTATATTCTAATGTCTACTTACTAAATTAAGAACTAATAAAAAGGCTAAACTAAAATCTGGGTCAAAGTAATGGAAGACTATACATATCCGAGTCGATATATTTAGTAGTCGGCGATCCAGTATCATATCATCACGTACGGTAAATCTATCGTATGGCATCCTCAAGTCAAAATTGTGGATCAATCATTATATGCACTTCGTACGGTAATATCCATCGTACGACATCCTCAAATCGGAGGTTGTAACAACTCCATTTTTAATGAACAAAGAATTGATTTAAATTCAAAGTATACTTGGAGTATTTAATGTTGCTGATATCTTTTTAAGTATTTATTTCACACCATAATTACAAGCAAGAGCTTGTAGCTCATTGGTAATACCTTGCACTGCTGAGCCAAGCCACCAGAGTTCAAATCCCATACCCCACATTATTTTTAATATTATTTTGTTTTAAAATTTCTGGAATACCAACAGTCAACACGTGTTTTCTCACAAAAACCCCACTACCCATGAAAAGTTAAATATTCCAGCAGCTACCCCCGGCGACCCCCACCTCCCAAGCGCCTGACTCGGCCGGACTCGGCCGAACGGCCGAGTCATCAACAGAGGAAATGAGCCCCTTGGTCTTCCCTACCCCCCTGCACACTTTAATTTCTCAGATCGTTTCCAGAGAGCACAATAACTCTCATTCAATCCATTTTTAATACATTTTCCTATTTTTTTTTACATATTTTAATTAAAAACCCTACACCTACCCTAACCCTAGCCTAACCCTATAAATACACCCCTACCTCCTACCCTCTCATACTAAAATTCTGAGCCCACTCTCTCAAAATTTCAAGAAAACCTTGTGTACTTTGAAAACGAGCGAAAGGCGAAGCCCCGACGAAATCGACGGCGAACTTCCGGTGATCGTGCTAGGAACTCTCGACGACGAATTGACGCACCGACGAACTGTCTTCTTCCTTATCACTCTCGTGTTTGTCCAAACCCTTAAGTCCCTTTCTAGATTCTCTTTTCTTTTCTAAAAAAATACGAATTTACAAATCCGACGGAATCGGCACAAATCCGATTTCCGATTCGGTTTTCTTATAAACTTCACTTCTCATTATTTCAATTATGTTTAAACACTATCATGTTGACTATTAAAAACTAAACAACTAAATTAATTAAAGTTAAATTCATAAAATGATAGCTATTTCCATTCTACCATATTTTCACTTAAATACCACATGGTTTCAATACGCCTTTAACCCCATTTAAATTGCTATACCTTAAAGTAGATCATGAGATAATGACCTACCTCCTCACACACTCATATGCAAACATAACACGCTACCTTGAGAACTTAGAATACGGAAAATAAAAAAAATTCATTTAAATACCTTTTACTTAATAAAAACCAATTTTTGATACATCTTTATAAATAAATAACTTTTGGAACTAATAAAAAATATCTAGACTCAGTTAATTAGGGTCCGTCGCCTTCATTAGGACATAGTAAGGTTGTGGATATCGGTCGTTTATCTAAACCTGATTTTGTGGTGTCTAGGCTAGACAAGTGAGAAAGGTAATTTTAAAAGGCCCGTCTCACGGTAATTCATGAGCGGATCCCTCCTTTCTTCACTTATACTTACCTGGACACAATTGGCGGTGAAGAGGCGATTTGAGGTATCTCACAACTTGACATAGAATACGGGAAATCGACATCTTTACAAATAAATACCAATTACTTAATAAAACCGTCTTCTAAAGGATTAGTATTTATAAAATCTTTGCAAAGCGCCGCTACAACCCATTTTGGAAAACCCGTTCGGGATGGTGCGAGTTATCGCACATCCTCGGGCATAGTAGTGCGAGATTCAGACCTCCGTAAGGAGCATTCGGTCTCGAAAGATTTAAAATACGACATTTTAAGAAAATGAGATTTTTAGAATATAAAATATTTATTAAAATTAATTTTGTATAAATATATGTATATTTATCATTAAAATATCTATTTTGTTATGATATAAATATTCCACCTTTTTCTAAAAGTAACAAGAACAAATTTTACACTAAAATACCATAAATTCCACATAATTCAATATTACAAATAAATACCTTTATTTATGAAATTAGGATATTTTCACTAGAAATATCACAATATAAAACCCACATTCATTACAACTCTAAAGACGAATAATAAATACTTGGGGTGTATCTTGAAAACTATACAAAAGTATTTTTACATAAAACCCCCTCAAGTTTTATAAATTACCCTAAGGACCCTAGTAAATATAGGACTTCGATTTACATCTCTACTGTCTGACTCGGGTTTGAGTCTGATCATAATCCGACTTGAATATGATTCAAGTACCATATAAATCTACAATATTACAATTTAACATGAACACACGAATTCATGAATCCAGTTATCAATCTATTCAATTTGACTGAACCAAACCATGGATATACTTTCCATTTACATGATTCCAGTTACATCCATTACTGATATCATGGTTTCGGTCAGTCATCCAACTATACAACTTATACAATATAATATAACAATACAATAAAAACACTACGGGGTTTAAGGGGTAGATTGGTACGGAAGGTGTTAAAAGTGGCACGAGACAGTAAGATTAATACACCTAACATGAATCCTGTTGCTGTTGTACCGTGGCATAACGGTTCCTTGTACTTTCAGTTTGCCCTGGTCTCTAGCATATAGAGACCCCTCTCGTATACACGGGCATCCTTCCGTACCAAGCTACAAACAACAACGTTGACACAATATTCTACAATATTATACAACTTTAAAAGATACATTCTTATTCTGTCTTTTTTATTTCTCCCTTAACTTTGCGACTTACCGAGCGACCTGTTCGCTGACGACATTCTATTTCTTTCTTCTTTGAATGTCGTCAGCTGATCTGGACACAGCAGAGATCAAGCCCACCAGTGAAGACTTGGATCGGTTCCTCGAAGACCCCGAGCTTTAGACATTGTACATTTCCATTCAGTACCTTTAATTTCCTGTTATGCCATTGTTTAGGCATCTTTTTTACTTCAGTTGTATTTCCTTTTCATGCATTGTACAAAAGAATGTTAATAAATAAAGTTGCTGTTATTTTTATATCTCTTGTCTCTTGTGATTACTTTTATATTGCTTAGATACGCTTAGCGTATTTACTTCACAGTAAATACGTAGCGGACCAGTCATGTCCCCTTCGCCGTATACCGGGAAGCGGGGCGTTACAGTTTTTGTTGGTGGCCCATGCAGGTCCCTCAGTAGTAGGTCTGTGGTTCGAGGACGAACCATTGTTCAAAAGTGGGGAGAATGTCGGGACCCGGTTCTTGTTCACGGAGCAAAGTGCCACACAGAACAAAGTGCCACGCCAATTGTCATACCAAGAGGGCGGGGGCCACCTCTTGAATCTGTGGGGGCCACCTCTAGAGTCCGTGGGACCCACGGTAGAACAATGGGGAATCTTCGGAACACATTCCGAAAGAGGACCGGACTGCATTATAAATATAATGATACCACCCTCAATTACAGAGGCGTCTTTTAAGTGAACTGGAACTACAGGAGCTTGAGAACTCCGTAGTTAAGCGTGCTCGGGCCAGGGAAGTCTTAGGATGGGTGACCTCCTGGGAAGTGGCCCCTGGTCGGGTCCGGTTCGCTCTAAAGGGAAAATCGTGCGGTTTCGACCAGAGCGGACAATACCATCTGTATTGGGACATGGGGCGTTACATTTATGGTAGCCAATGCAGGTCAGAGCTATATAGAATCATACTATACAATTCTGTTCTGCGTGAACAAACTAAGCAATATAACACAAGAACCAGCAACTAAAACATTCTTTACAATTCATGTTCCTTGAATCTTACAATTTCATATTCATTGAATCTTATCATTTCAAATATTTTGAATCTATCCTAACCCAAATTTTTCTTCAAGGTTATGGATTCCCCGAACAACACCAGCACCAATGTCAACAACACACCTCCAGCTCTACCACTCACACCTGTCGTCCCTGCTCCAATCAACGAGCAGACGGTTCTGCTTGAGGCAATCCGAAGCCTCCTAGAGGGACAGCAGCAACAGACTGCTCTTTTAATGAACCGTCCTGAGGCAGACGTACCTGGGGTAAAGCAATTTAGGGCTTTACACCCTAAACAGTGTCAGACATAGCTTGGGTTCGTGTGGCGAAACTGTAGCTCACGGACAATGCTCGCAACTGGTGGAAGGCGGAAGAAAGCCGTCTTGAACAGCCTATCGAATGGAAGACTTTCCGCGACATGTTCAACGCTAAGTACTTCCCTGAGACTGCCAGGTTCGATATGGAACAGCAGTTCATCCATCTACAACAAGGTTCGATGTGGACCAAGTCAATAGATGAGTATGACGCTGAGTTCACCATGCTCAGTCGGTAAGATATGTCTCAATAATTCGAAATTTTTTTTATATCACATATTACACAGCTAACACAATATTTTTAACAGATTTGCGGCACACCTTATACCGACGGATGTGATCAGAGCCCGTCACTTTCAACAAGGTTTGGATTCGGAAATCCAGGCTGCACTGGCCATAGGAGATTTTCCGACTCATGAATCGGCTCTGAAAGCTTCCCGCCGTTATGAGGCAGTGGTAAAGGTGAGGGGAAGACTTCAATCTTCTGGATTTAAGAGTCCTACCAACCAGATGGCAGGAGGAGCCTCGTCCAGGCCATCTTTTGTGCCAAGGCGACCCGGAGTACAGAACAACCGTCCCAGCCCAGCCTTTTGTACCTACTGCAAGAGAACTGGACATATGATGAAAGACTGCCGGCGAGCCAACCATCTTTGCTTGATCTGCGGCTCTGCTCATGATATTGGGTCTTGTCCCCAAAAGCAAAACCCAGTTGCTACACCCAGGCCAGCAGTTACCTATCCGCAGCAACCAGCTCTTCAAACACCTGCTCCAAGACTTGCACTACCTGCACTGTTGGAGATAGTGCCCTCAGAGTCAATTATTGGATCACAGGCACGTGATTGCAATGATTGAGAGAGGACCTGTCCCAGTAGGACAGTCTTACTCAAGATAATAGTATGCTATCTGGTTTATCTTTATCATCGTGTACTGCTTTAGGTGACCTGACAGGTCACTATTACACGTTGGTAGAGCCACTAGGATTCTTGCTTGACTGCCAGCAGTATGAGGGCGATCATATACGTGGGAGCTGGTGGTCTATAAGCACATCCTTAAAAGGTCCCTAGTCGTGGGAGTTTCGAGACAGGGCATCGATTCTCCAGAGTAGACTAGTGTATACAGTCGAGACCCCGACGAGGGGCGGTGGCCGGTCTCACAAGTCACTGGTGTCAGTTGGTTCACCTAAGATGTATACAGGTGCTTATTGGGTTATGAGTACACCGGACAGGACTCGCCGGGAACATGCTAGTTGGTCTTATACCTGACGTCAGATAGCAGTTCCCTGGTGACATGTGTACAGGTTAGTTCATCGACCTGAGGATCGTCATTTATCTCGTGTGAGTTCCCACTGTACTTTGATTACTACCCTACCACGCTCAAAGGAGACGTGCAAACAGGTTTTAGTTGGGTACAGTCCTGAGCCACATGGAGGCAGTGAGCGGATCTTCAGGGGTTCGTCTCTCCCGGTATTGGGGGTGAGGTTGCGCTGTGTCTAGGAGAGCCAGTACATGAAAGTCCTTGGCCAAGGCAGGAGATTTACGGGTAGGTATTCCAGTAGTATCTCAGGGTGTTCTGGGCTACACTCCGACACGACTTGTACCGCTTTTGGGGGTCTGACTTTTACCAACCCCCTAGGCCCGCCATGCGATGCTCATAGACGAACGGACCGGACTGTACGGATATTGTCACTGACAGGCTCAGTAGGGTGTTAGGATGAGTTCGCTCATCGACGTCCCTTTTGGTCAATACCTGGTAGCCCGTTACGTATAGGCTAATACCTCTGACGTGCTAGTGGTTAAATCCACAACCAAGGTGTTGACGAGTCTTTAGAGTCCCCCACAGACCAGTTTCTCAAGTTTCGGGCGAAATGCTGTAGAGGCCGTCTGGAGATATGGCAGGGTTCGATCAGATACGTGCGGTATTGCACGGATCATGATCGGACGGGTTTATACTAGCGGGCTTTGGTTAAGCCGGATCCTAGTATATTACAGTGTAGATTTTGTCTCATTGCATTTGTATTCGGTCGGAATACAGATGCGGGTGTGTATGCACAGTAGCGGGGTTTTCCTGTGATTTATTACGGGATCGGTTTTTGGAGTTGCCAGTTTGTTTTCCGTTTCGGCCAATTTTCTTTGTATCATTCATTGGCCGAAGATTGGTGGAGGAGGGCTTATTTGCATTTGTGCAAATTAGCTATTTGGAAGGTTGTCTTTGCATACTTTTGTATCATGATGGTTTCATGATGGAGCACCATCCCTTGACCTTCTTGCTTCATGATTATGCTTCATGATTGCTTGACTTTTTGACTTGTTGATGAGAGATGGTTGTTGAGTGTAGACTTTGGCTTGTGATCATTTTATTCTCTCATGATCACTCCTTACTCTTCTTGCATTATTGATCCATACACCCCTCATTTTTTTCACTCTCACTCCCTCCACACATGAGATGGCCGGCCAAGCCATGTAAGGGCTGTCCAATTTTTGGTAGTGGGGATTTTTGCTCTTCATGCTTTCTAAAATCCCAAGTTCATCACAAATTCCACCACTCCATTTCCTCCACCAAAATGGCAACCTCCTACAACCCCAAATGAGACCTAACACTCTACAATATATTCTACAGCAAACCTTGGGCACGTCGACTCGCCAACTTCGTGCCCGAGTTGCCTCGGACCAGAGGTGGGAGCCCGTAAAAGAAGCCGGCGATGTGGTGCCCTTCCGGCGACGTGATGGAGACCGGAGATTCCGCGGAAGATCGGGACGACGACGAGAAGACCGGAGGACTCGGATCACTCGGTATATCTCTCTCCCCCTTTTCTAGTTTAGCTAGGACTAGTTTAATGGCACGATCTGGGTTAAAAGTGCGCGGTGGTGCCGGTTGAAAAGTTATTGTAAATCACCGCTTCCGCATTCCGGCGTCGGATTGACGGCCGGGGCGCCGCCGTGCACTTACATGCACCACCCAGAGGACCACAAGCTGCACCACCTCCTCGTCAGTTCCATCAAGCTCAAAGGAACGTTCCGAGGAATGCTCCTCCGGCCAGGAGGAATGTACCAAGGCGCCAGGCTTTCACGATGACCGTGGAAGAAGCTGAGGCCACTGGCCAAGTCATCACTGGTATAATCTTAGTATCCTTAATCCCTACACTAGCACTGTTTAATACTGGAGCATCTCACTGCTTTATGTCGCAACGGTTTGTTCGAACCGATGCGATTCCAGTCTCACCGCTTGTATCTAGCTGGAATGTCAGTTCAGGAAATGGCGTTCTAAAGGCAACCATGGGATACCGTTTGTGTCCAGTCGTCATCTGCAGCAGAGAGTTTTATGCTGACTTCAAAGTGCTAGACATACCGAACTTCAATGTGGTTCTAGGAATGGATTGGCTTGGAACTTTTTAAGCTACCATTGACCGTCGTCAAAGGAGGGTAGTATTCGAGATTCCAGACCATCCGGTCTTCTATTTCAAAAGCGGAGACCGTACACTGGAGCCAAGTACCTACAAAGCGAAGCCAAGAGAAGCAGTAGTTGCAGCAGCTCAAGCAGAGGAAGAATCAAGACCAGATGTGGTTCGAGAGTTCGACGATGTATTTCCTGACGATATATCAGGTTTGCCTCCCGATCGAGCTCTTGAATTCAGTATTGATTTAGTACCAGGAGCACAACCGGTGATCAAAGCACCATATCGTTTAAGTCCGGAAGGTTTGAAGGAAGTCCGAACACAGTTGGACGAATTACTGGCGAAAGGATGGATTCGTCTCAGCACTTCAAGTTGGGGATCACCTGTACTACTTGTGAAGAAGAAGGAAGGTTCATACAGAATGTGCATCGATTACAGAGCCTTGAATGAAGTCACTATAAAGAACAAGTATCCACTTCCGCGCATCGACGATTTATTTGATCAGCTAAGTGGATCTTGTGTTTTCTCTAAATTGGATCTTCGTTCAGGTTATCATCAGGTGAAGGTCAAGGAAACTGATATTCACAAAACAGTTTTTAGAACTCGCTATGGACATTACGAATTTCTCGTGATGCCATTTGGAGTGACCAACGCACCCGCAATATTCATGAACCTAATGAATCAAGTTTTTCGGAAGTACTTAGACAGGTTTGTTGTCATCTTCATCGACGACATCCTGGTGTATTCTAAGAATCAGAAAGAGCATGCAGAACATCTACGAATTGTCCTGGAAACTCTTCGGCAACATCAGCTCTATGCCAAGTACAGCAAGTGCGAGTTTTGGCTAAAGCAAGTTGGTTTTCTTGAACATATCGTATCAGGAGAAGGAATCTCGGTGGATCTAGCAAAAGTTTCAGCAGTTAGCGAATGGCCTACACCAAAGTCAGTGAAGGACATTCGGAGTTTCTTAGGTCTAGCTAGATATTACAGAAAATTCATTGAAGGATTTTCGAAGATAGCAACACCCCTGACCAAGCTCACACGTAAAGATGAAGAATTTGTGTGGTCAAAAGCATGCGAACAAGCTTTCGTAGAACTCAAGTCAAGGTTGACATCAGTACCTATTCTCGTTATACCAGATCAATCTGGAGGATTCGAAGTGCATTGCGATGCATCCGGTAAGGGATTAGGATGTGTTCTACATCAGCACGGTAAAGTTGTGGCTTATGCTTCAAGACAGCTGAAGATTCATGAGCGCAATTATCCGACGCATGATTTGGAATTGGCAGCCGTCATCTTTGCTCTCAAGATTTGGCACCATTATCTACTTGGTGAACGAGTGAACATCTACACAGATCATAAGAGCCTGAAGTACGTGTTTACTCAGAAGGAGTTGAATATGCGGCAGAGAAGATGGTTAGAACTCATGGTGGACTTTGAAATCAACTTGCAATATCACCCAGGGAAGGTGAATGTGGTACCTGATGCACTTAGTCGCCAACCATTAGCAATGAATCTCACTGCTCAGTGGAAGCATCAACAAGACTTGCATCAGATGGAGATTGAAGTAGTCATGCCAGATAATACTTCAAGTCTGATGAATTTACAAGTTCAATCAACCATTATCAATCAGATCAAAGCAGCCCAAGTAACTGATGCTAAGTTGCAAAAGATCAGAGAACAAGTGGAGAATGGACTCAGAACAGACTTCATCATCCATGAAGACGGATCTTTGAGATACGGCAGCAGATTGTGTGTACCAAAAGGTCCTGTTCGGGAAGAGTTAATGAAAGAAGCTCACAGCTCTCCTTACTCAGTACACCCTGGAGGTACCAAAATGTACAAAGATCTACGTCAGAATTATTGGGGCATGGAATGAAGCGTGAAGTAGCCAGAAGCGTCACAAAATGCTTGGTGTGTCAGCAAGTAAAGGCTGAACATCACAGGACTGCTGGATTACTTCAACCGTTACCAATTCCAGAATGGAAGTGGCAACACATCACGATGGATTTTGTGACTGCTCTTCCTCGCAGCACAAAGGGTAACGATGCCGTATGGGTCATTGTGGATCGACTCACAAAGTCGGCTCACTTCATCCCATTTCGAGTTGGCCAATCAACCGAGACACTAGCAAAGAAGTACATGGAGGTAATAATCTATTTAAAGATTTAAACTCTTTATAATGTACTATCTCTGATACCCATGTACTCATATAGGAAATTGTGAGACTTCATGGAATACCGGTCTGCATTGTCTCCGATCGTGACACTAGGTTTCGATCGCAATTTTGGTAAAGTCTTCAAGCAAGCTTGGAAACAAGTCTGAACTTCAGCACGTCTTATCATCCACAAACAGATGGTCAGTCAGAACGAACTATTCAGATCTTGGAGGATATGCTTAGAGCATGTATGTTAGACTTCAAAGGATCGTGGGAAGATCACCTACATCTTGTGGAGTTTTCGTACAATAACAGGTACCAAGCAAGCATAGGAATGGCACCTTTTGCAGCATTGTATAGAAGGAAGTGTCGATCGCCATTAAGTCGGGACGACATCGGAGATAGGGAACTTCTTGGACCAGAGATGATAGCAGCGACTGTTGATGTGCTTCGTACTATCAGGGAAAGGATGCGCATAGCCCAAGATCGACAGAAGCACTGGGCTGATGCAAAGAGACGTCATCTGGAGTTCCAGCCAGGAGATCATGTGTTCTTGAAGATATCTCCGAACCGCGGAGTGATCCGATTTGGAAGACGGGGTAAGATAAGTCCGAGATATATTGGACCGTTCGACATACTCGAACGAGTCGGTGAAGTGGCATACCGCTTAGCGCTTCCACCTTCATTGGAAGGAGTGCATAACGTGTTCCACATATCCCAACTCAGAAGGTATGTGAGTGACCCCAGCCATGTTCTCGATCATTCCGAGCTCACTATACAACCCGATTTGTCTTATGAGCAACAGCCTGTGGGGATCCTGAACAGGAAAGTGAAGACACTTCGGAACAAGGAAGTTAACTTGGTCCGAGTGATGTGGAGGAAAGACACTCCAGGAGGGTCCACTTAGGAAAGGGAGGATGAAATGCGTACTAGATATCCACACCTCTTTGTAAACTAGTTCTCAAATAAAAGTTAAAAATTTCGATGACGAAATTTTTGTAAGGAGGGTAGACTGTAACAACTCCATTTTTAATGAACAAAGAATTGATTTAAATTCAAAGTATACTTGGAGTATTTAATGTTGCTGATATCTCTTTAAGTATTTATTTCACACCATAATTACAAGCAAGAGCTTGTAGCTCATTGGTAATACCTTGCACTACTGAACCAAGCCACCAGAGTTCAAATCCCATACCCCACATTATTTTAAATATTATTTTGTTTTAAAATTTCTGGAATACCAACAGTCAACACGTGTTTTCTCACAAAAACCCCACTACCCATGAAAAGTTAAATGTTCCAGTAGCTACCCCCAGCGACCCCCCACCTCCCAAGCGCCTGACTCGGCCCGACTCGGCCAGCGGATTGGTCGACTCGGGCGGGCGCCGCCGGCCGGACTCGGCCGAACGGCCGAGTCATCAACAGAGGAAATGAGCCCCTTGGTCTCCCCTACCCCCTGCACACTTTAATTTCTCAGATCGTTTCCAGAGAGCACAATAACTCTCATTCAATCCATTTTTAATACATTTTTCCTATTTTTTACATATTTTAATTAAAAACCCTACACCTACCCTAACCCTAGCCTAACCCTATAAATACACCCCTACCTCCTACCCTCTCATCCCAAAATTCTGAGCCCACTCTCTCAAAATCTCAAGAAAACCTTGTGTACTTTGAAAACGAGCGAAAGGCGAAGCCCCGACGAAATCGACGGCAAACTTCCGGTGATCGTGCTAGGAACTCTCGGCGACGAATCGACGCACCGGCGAACTCACTTCTTCCTTATCACTTTCGTGTTTGTCCAAATCCGTAAGTCCCTTTCTAGCTTCTCTTTTCTTTTCTAAAAAAATACGAATTTACAAACCCGACGGAATCGGCACAAATCCGATTTCCGATTCGGTTTTCTTATAAACTTCACTTCTCATTATTTCAATTATGTTTAAACACTATCATGTTGACTATTAAACACTAAACAACTAAATTAATCAAAGTTAAATTCATAAAATGATAGCAATTTCCATTCTACCGTATTTTCACTTAAATACCACATGGTTTCAATACGCCTTTAACCCCATTTAAATTGCTATATCTTAAAGTAGATCACGAGGTAATGACCTACCTCCTCACACACTCATATGCAAACATAACACGCTACCTTAAGAAGTTAGAATACGGAAAATAAAACAATTTCATTTAAATACCCTTTACTTAATAAAAACCAATTTTTGTTACATCTTTATAAATAAATAACTTTTGGAACTAATAAAAAATATATAGACTCAGTCAATTAGGGACCGTCGCCCTCATTAGGACATAGTAAGGTTGTCGACATCGGTCGTTTATCTAAACCTGACTTTGTGGTGTCTAGGCTAGAAAAGTGAGAAAGGTAATTTTAAAAGGCCCGTCTCACGGTGATTCGTGAGCGGATCCCTCCTTTCTTCACTTGTACTTACCTGGCCACAATTGGCGGTGAAGAGGCGATTTGAGCTATCTCACAACTTGACATAGAATACGGGAAATCGATATCTTTACAAATAAATACCATTTACTTAATAAAACCGTCTTCTAAAGGATTAGTATTTATAAAATCTTTGCAAAACGCCGCTACAACCCATTTTGGGGAACCCGTTCAGGATGGTGCGGTTTATCGCACATCCTTAGGCTTAGTAGTGCGAGATTTAGACCTCCGCAAGGAGCATTCGGTCTCGAAAGATTTAAAATACGACATTTTAAGAAAATGAGATTTTTAGAATATAAAATATTTATTAAAATTAATTTTGTATAAATATATGTATATTTATCATTAAAATATCTATTTTGTTATGATATAAATATTCCACCTTTTTCTAAAAATCACAAAAACAAATTTTACTCTAAAATACTATAAATTCCATATAATTCAATATTACAAATAAATACCTTTATTTATGAAATTAGGATATTTTCACTAGAAATATCACAATATAAAACCCACATTCATTACAACTCTAAAGACGAATAATAAATACTTGGGGTGCATCTTGAAAACTATACAAAAGTATTTTTACATAAAACCCCCTCATGTTTTATAAATTAGCCTAAGGACCCTAGTAAATATTGGACTTCGATTTACATCTCTACTGTCTGACTCGGGTTTGAGTCTGATCATAATCCGACTTGAATATGATTCAAGTACCATATAAATCTACAATATTACAATTCAACATGAACACACGAATCCATGAATCCAGTTATCAATCTATTCAATTTGACTGAACCAAACCATGGATATACTTTCCATTTACATGATTCCAGTTTACATCCATTACATCTGTTACTGATATCATGGTTTCGGTCAGTCATCCAACTATACAACTTATACAATACAATATAACAATACAATAAAAACACTACGGGGTTTAAGTGGTAGATTGGTACGGAAGGTATTAAAAGTGGCACGAGACAGTAAGATTAAGACACCTAACATGAATCCTGTTGCTGTTGTACCGTGGCATAACGGTTCCTTGTACTTTCAGTTTACCCTGGTCTCTAGCATATAGAGACCCCTCTCGTATACACTGGCATCCTTCTGTACCAAGCTACAAACAACAGCGTTGACACAATATTCTACAATATTATACAACTTTAAAAGATACATTCTTATTCTGTTTTTTCTATTTCTCCCTTAACTTTGCGACTTACCGAGCGACCTGTTCGCTGACGACATTCTATTTCTTTCTTCTTTGAATGTCGTCAGCTGATCTGGACACAGCAGAGATCGAGCCCACCAGTGAAGACTTGGATCGGTTCCTCGAAGACCCCGAGCTATAGACATTATACATTTTCATTCAGTACCTTTAATTTCCTGTTATACCATTTAGGCATCTTTTTTACTTCAGTTGTATTTCCTTTTCATGTATTGTATAAAAGAATGTTAATAAATAAAGTTGTTGTTATTTTTATATCTCTTGTCTCTTGTGATTACTTTTATATTGCTTAGATACGCTTAGCGTATTTACTTTACAGTAAATACGTAGCGGACCAGTCATGTCCCCTTCGCCGTATACCGGGAAGCGGGGCGTTACAGGGGTACGGGTCAAAATCATACATAATATCATCATTCATATGGTATCATCATCGTACTATTTCATGATCATGGGTATGGTTCTAAAATCTCGTACATTCAAATATTATCAACTCACATATTATCGTATGTATGAATACATATCGCCCAACGATCTATTATAATATCATATCATATACCATATCACGACTCAATCACATATCAAAATCTCATGGTATCATGCCCGATCATATCGACTCATCTCCACACATCACATACCATCCTCATCACTCATGTATATGCACACACACACACACACACATAAAAACACAAAATCAAGTGTTTGTGTGTGCATGCGTGTATGACTACATATAACCAGCGATGTGCCACCATGGTAATCATCCTATGGATAGGTCTTTCTAGATCAAGCTAATCTAACCTAAGGTCTTCTAAATACCCTATTCGCTAAGTATCCAAATATTGCATCCAAACTTACTAATATAGTATTACTCTATCCTACAGTTGCGGGGGTGCTCCACCCAACTTCCCCCATAGATATATATTTACTCACCTTGATTCTCGCTTAACGAAGTCAAAACGCCACGCTCCCCCTTGTCGTACGATGTCCACACGGAGTACGTACAGTTTCAAATACGTTATATCGTAAAACAAGAATCAAATACAAGAAAACCCGATATAGCACACGAGACATGCATATGTTAAAACCTACGGCCTTTGTACGCAAGAATAACCAAATAAGCCTCGTCGTTGATGAACAAACGTCTAACGACCAAATCCAAGTTTAAATATCAAAACTAAGTTTTAGAAATCGGAAAACATAGTCAAATCCAACCCAAAAATGTTCCCAGATTTTTGCACAAGTAAATAGGGATAACACAAACAATACATGGGATAGGTTAATAGGATTGGGAGCTACAGGCCAAACCCTACTCCAATGCCTATATTTGGCCCGACGATATAGCCCAGATTCCCTATTTAGCCGGCCCCAAGTTAGAATTTGGGTCTTGTTTTCTCGTGGTGGTCTTCTAGTGGTTTATCTAGATTAATGTATATGTTTGATTTTCATATAAAGGTCTCAGATTGCCCTAGATATCCTGTAGGCATCACAAACCACAAAATACGATATCGGCCAAATCTAAGTTCAAGTCTCTGTTTGGTCTCTGGTTCGGGTCCCTAATACATCACTAAGGCCATGAAAAACATCACTACACCTCAATTTCACCTTCACAAGTCATACTATGTCCTAACCCTCATCTAGAAATATTCAAAGATCACTAAACCTCACTTAGTTAACTCTAAACTACTATAGATGCTAGGAAAACCAAAAGATTAGCTAAAGACATGGAATTTAGCTCACTTGGCAACTCAAGAAAATTCTTGAGTTGCCTAGAGTCCTCAAAATTTTGACTTGATCTACTCAAGGTGTTTGGAAATGTCTTATGATCATTTTTTATGAAGGGGGGATGAGCTTTTGATGGAGTTTTTGAGCTGATTGTGGGTGGTAAAAAGCAGGTGGAGGAAGTGGAGAGTGAGGATGATGAAGACGAGAAGTGAAGTGAAGAAGACATGAGCCCAAAGTGTAGAAACTTCCCTTCTTACTCTTTCTCATCTCAACCATGATACTTATCCCATCACTCTCTCATAAAATATCTCACAATATCTTTTCCCTTTTCTTTTTATTTTAAACTTAAAACAAATCATTTAAAAAGAAGAAGAACCATGGTGCATATCAATAAAAATGTAGCAAGTATTTGTAACATGCTTTATTGCATGCCTTGCACATAAACCAGATTAATGCATAATTAGTAAATATTAATCAAGTTTAGTAATAAACTCGTATACAGATAATTGTATAAATATTTATAACATATCAAAATAAACTTAACACCTTCCAATTCAATAATTATATTAATTTTCCAAATTATTGATATATAATTATACCCTTTTATTAAAACTAATTCTCATACTTATTAATATTCATGAAATTTATCATTTTTAATTATTTAAATTCCCAAAAATAATATTTTATTTTCTGAAATGTTACACCGATATTGCATCGAGTAGAGAACATGTGCAAGAGTACTTGCCTGAATTATTGGAATTGTTAGATCTCGAATCGATGGTGGCGATCTTGACTCGTGTGCGACGATCTGGTGTAGCCACGTGAGAAAGACATATATGACAACGATGATGATTGGTGATGATGAAGACGACAGCGACGAGGATCTTGACTTGGACCTCGATGACAATCGACTACGACGATTCCAACTTGATCTCAATCACGGTGTAGCCGCGATGAAGAAAGAGGCGATGATGACAAGAGAGGGTGTTGCTGTTGAGAAAGAGACGTTGTTGTCGATGGATGCTTCTTGGGTGCTTGGGATCTCGTTGGAAAAGGAGATGGAGATGAGCACAAAAGAGACGAGGACGGCTATGGCTTTGGAGGGGACAAGAGGCAGAAAAATTAGGGTTTCTAATCGAAATGTATCAATGGTTTAAATAGAGGTTGGTTCGGTTACGTGAATAATGATCCGCGTAAAATATCAGGATTACGATCTGATAAAGGTTGAGCCGGCTCAAAAAAATGTTGAGCCGTCTCAACAAGATAGAGAAAAATATGATTGTTGTAGGTATTAGTTGAGCCTTCTCAAGATGCACTTGAGCCTCTCGAGATGGTGTCGAGCCGGCTCAAGCAATGTTGTCGTCTCATACACTCAGAGAAAACAAGGAAATTCTTTGTACCCATGAACCGGCTCAATAAGATCATGAGTCGTCTCAAAGGTGTTGAGCTGGCTCAAGAGTCGTGTCAAGCACCCAGAGAAGAAATAAACATTAGATTTGAATCTTGAGCCGTCTCAAACAATTATGAGTCGGCTCAAGAACGGATATTTACTGATATCGAACTGATATGTTGCCTAATGCTTTTATTTGGGTATGGAATCAAAGAGAATATTAAAATACCTTTTTATTGGTATTTCCAGATATAGGGTGTTACAGAATATCTCATCATTTTTGTTCTTCTCTTTTTGATTCCCTCGTAATATATATATCCCAGTCACACACTTTCTTATCATTAGAGTATCAACTGATAGAGCGCGAAGACGATATGCGGGAACATCATCCGTATCTCTTTGTATCAGTCCCTTCCTAAGAAATTCAAGGACGGAATTATTTTTAAGGAGGGTAGAATGTGACGACCCTGTTTTTACTATAATGTTCTTGTTAAATTCTTGTTATCTATATTTATATTGCTTATAATACACTTAACGTATTTATTTCGAGAAAGACCCTTCAGGGTATAAATATGTTGTGGATCTCATCACGTAGTTGTTACCGTTTTTTGGAAAGCGGGACGTGACATTTTCCCTACCATGGGGCTTCATTTTTAATGAAAATTTACGAATCTATGCTACATAGGGTTGAATTTCAGAGGATCTTGATAGCAAGGCTACCCCGCCACATAAGTCGTTTACCAAGGATTTAACATGTAACCATTTGGAATTTCAATCCAAGTAGGTCTCCCATGATCGAGCGAGGCTAGGCTTGTACAAGATCTCCAACGGCACAATCTTAGGCAAATTTAGCCCTTGTCCTTCAGTCAAGTCCGCCTCTTCTTCTCCTATTCGCTTCCACTCGAAGCATTGAATCAAAGTTCCCAAGGCCAAGGCCATCAATCGATTGACCATTAACTCCCCTGGACAACTCCGTCTTCCGGATCCAAATGGCATCAATTTAAACCTGTTTCCTTCATTACCTCCTAACCTTTCCGGCTTAAAACTTGTTGCATCCTCCCACAAAGAGGGGTCCCTATGGATTGCATATGCATTAACCAATAGAATCGTACCACGTGAGATATTGTATCCCGCTACGATGCAGCCGGAAGAGGACTCATGTAGCAAGGGACCTGCAGGAAATAGCCTAGGAGTCTCCTTTATGACATTGTGAAGGTTAAGGAAGGTCGGAATCTGCTACCAGGCGTTGGTGACCTACATTAGTATCTATTTCAGCACGGACCTTATCTAATACTCCTTGATGGTTAAGAAGAAGACTTAATGCCCATTCGATTGTTCCAGCGGATGCATCGGTTCCTGCTGTAATGAGATCCAGCAAAAGAAACATGCATGGCTGAAATTAATATAACATGGAAGGATCTTGTATAGTTGTTAAAGCAATTCGTTGTCCTAATTTGTTGGATAGTTTGCACCTTCATGTCTGAAAGTTCTAAATATACAAAATAAATAGAGATATTCCTCTCTTTTCCCCCCTCATGGAGTTTGAATTAATTAGTATTCTTTACTACAGAAAAATTGTTAATATTGCAAACAATTTAATGAAAAGATTAAAAGAGTATGAAAAACACAAGAATGTCTTGCACCAAATCTTTATCCTATAAAGATTAATATTTGCAAATCATCCAATCATCAAGTAGAAGATTTCCTTTATAGAAAAATTAAGGGGAAAAATTTAAATGATAAAAGAAAACAAATACCTGGATCAATGCATTAATAATTTTATCAGTAATATATTCTCCCTCGGTTTCCTGCAACGAGAGCAAGACATCTAAAAGCTGGGTTTTATGCTCCTCTTCTTTCTTCTTTTCCATCCGTCGGCTGCACCGCCGCTCCTGGAGCATCTTCTGCAAGAACTCGCTGATCTCTTTTGCGAGTTTTATTAATCTTTTCTTGTGTTTGTTTATTCCTAGAAATCTCATTGCTGGCAAGAAGTCTTCTGGATTTGATGCCCCACTCAAATAAAATGCTTCCTTTACGAGCTCATGAAACCTAGAACCCTCTGCCCCGTCCGCTATGCATGCCGCTCTCTCCATAGTATCTGTTAAGAAGTTAAAATAACTTTTTTAGCTAAGCTAGTAGATGCCAGGTTCACAACCATTAGAATATGTAGAAGATCATTTTGAAATACTACAAAATAAAAGTATATGAAATTACAATAAAAAAAATACTACTCTAAACATGAACTTAATTGCCTACGGCCGTTGAGCTCTTAATAACACCTCTGAGAAAGAGAGCCGTCTACATGCCTTTGATAGATAAAGTTGATATATGCCGTGCTGCATCTTTAAGAGAGTTGTGTACTTGTGTCTGAGAGACTAGTCACTATATGTGTTGTACGATTCACGTAACAACAACGTTGCACGTAAAAGAGTGTGTTGAGATATGCGGATGATATGGTCCCGCATTGAAAAAATTATAAGAGATACATGTGTATAACATATAAGATGGGACTACCCACCATAAGGCTTGAGTCTTTTGGATGGACCCGCTTATGCTGAAATACTATGTGCCCTCGTATAAATAAATATATAACTAATCCCCCTCATGAACATTAAAAAATTAATAGCAACGATATCGACTTTTATCATATATGGATAAAAGCGCATTAGATGTCAAAAGATATATACGCTAGTTCATAGAAGTGACTGAATCATGGTTAATGACAAAGATATATAGATTGTTCATTTAACTTAATACCAAGTCGTTTAATAATAAAGCGGATAATAGAATAAGTATTCATGTAGCCACCCACAAATATGAAATTTTGTTTGTTATTTTTGTTATACCTTTTTCCGGCAATCATCCGTGTGATCATGTTTGTTGTGAGTTCAAAAGGCTTTGCTTTCAACTCCACCTGCTGGAATGCATCCTTGGACAGGAAAAACAGTTGGCGGACGAGCGCTCAGACCTCTCCTTCACCAAGAGAGGTGAGGGAAGTTGTACGAGTACTTGAGAATATCCCTAAGGAAGAACAACAGCGAAGGTTCCTCTGGTGGGGGCCATAAGGTGCGGAACCAGGGGTTGAGCAGTCGAATGAGAGGTACTTAAAGGCAAGTAAAAGCGGCTGATTCGCAAAAACGATGTCATTTTTTGGTGAAGCCTTCTTCTGCGGCGGGGGGAGAGGAAACGAGAAGAACTGGATGTGAGCCGAAACGAAGGAGGTGGACCGGGCCATAAATGGCAGAAATGTGGGCGAGACACCGGTGGATCTGTGATGACAGAAGATAGAGGTGGCTGAGGATGGGGAGTGCAAAGGCGCCACTTAGCGGTAGATTGTCGGCAGCGCAGCGGAAAATCTTATGGATCCTGAGATTCTTTTTAACGAATAACAACTAAAACAAAGCAAAATCAAATAGCAGTACAAGAGATTTAACGTGGAAAACCCAAACGGAAAAAACCACGGAGAAAGAGGAGAAAACTTTATTATAACTTTAAAGAAAACTTTACAGAAAATTACAAACGCTCTTCTTCAAGATCTCCAACGAGATCCATCTTCTTCTCTCTCAAAGTTCTTCTTCAATGGCCTTCTTATGGAGCTGTTTTTACGCCTCCTTCAAACCTTATGATCAATTACCTTTTAATTTAGCCATAGCATCTTATTTATACCCAAAACAAAATTGGGTTATAATAGAATTTCCTTATTTAACGAAACTGCTTTGCTCGAGCCGAAAATCCTTTGAGCTGACTCAACATAAGTATGAGCTGTCTCATATGAACAGAGAAGAATCACTAATTCCAGACAGGTTGTGAGACATCTCAAAATTACCTAGGGTTGTCTCAGAATAGGAACCATCTCAACAATTATACAAGATACCTTCACATCAATCTCCACCTTGGCATATATATCCTTATAGCCACTTTGAAAATTTATTGCCTTCGTCTTGTACCTCTTAGTTTTTCCTTAGTTCTTCCCGATTCTCTTTCCAGCACAGCTCCAAAACTTGAAACTGCGCATTTTCATGGTTTTTCCTCAAAACGGCTGTAAGTCGGTATCGCACACTCCACAGGGTTTGTAGAGAGGTGAAATTAACAAAAAAATATTTTATTGCAAGCAATATTGACTAAACTTCCAAGATCGACCATAGGCCTTAACCAGCATATCTAACAAAGGTTCTAATTTACTATGAAGTGATTTATACTTTTATGTTCAATTCCTTCTGGTCTTCTTATCCTCTTCTTAAGCTTCTCGTTTGTATGGATCGAGTTTGATTATCGGCCTCCTCATGTCGAAGAAGATCCACCCGAGAGTCTACGGTTCAAGCTCTAACCTCTAAAATGAGGTAACTAAAATACCTAGTTTGCTAATCTAGATAGCTTATGAGATGTAGAGAATATTTATTAGATTAATTTGTCTCAATAATCCTAGATTTCTCAACTCATGAGAGTGTTTAGGGTTTGAGAAAGAAAAAGAGAGCAAAGCAAGAAAAAGAGTGTCAAGTCAAGAATGAGATGAAGAATGACTAAGTGTGATAATATCAAGCATATCATTTACATTAAAAATAATATGACATATTTCAATAATTATCCAAAGGAGTGAGTCGTCTAATATAGCCATGCTTCAATTATGCTTAAAAACACCTCATACCTCCACCTCATTATCCATTTAAAAATAATGGATTTATCACAAATGAGGTGTCTTCTTCTAGAAGCACTCTTGTGAAAATACAAGAATACCCCTCACCGTATATACATACCCGTATTCATACTACGAATATCAAGAGATGAAAATAATCCAATATTATAAGACTAGAATGCGGCTTAATCTTAAGCCGATGGTATTATCCGTCCGATCAAAAATACATGTAGCTAGTACACGTATATGATCGAAACCCTGCAAGTAAAATCATATGACCTCTATATCGTTTCGCCTGAACCAGGAAAAACCTCTATGTGGGACTCTAAATACTCGACAATACGCTGGCAATGGGTTTAACCACAAGTACGTCAGTGGCAGTAGCTGTACGTAACAGCTACCCAGGAATCTGTCGAAAAGAAGGCTGACGAGCAAACTCATCTGAACTCCTACTAAGTCTGTCCGTGACAATCTCCGTACAGTCCGGTTTGTTCGTCTAAGAGTATCGCATGCCAGGTCTAGGGGTGGAAAACGTCACACTCCTAATAACCTGACAAGTCGTGCCGATATGGATCAAGACCATTCGAGAATCTACTGATCTAACTATCAGTAATCCTCAATCCGTCCTGGCCAGGGACTTATGGTATTGGCCAACCGAACACAGCGCGACATCGACTCCTTATACTGAGAGAGACAAATCCCCAACAATCGTTCACGGCCTCAATGTGACTCAGGACTGTACCCAACTAAAACCTGTCTGTACGACTCAGTAGAGCCATGTGTTCACCGCCGGAGATAGTGACGAACCGAAACAGATCGTCTTGCCTCTGTTTGGGGGCAGATACTATTTTGGTTTATCTATCCACCTCTCCGAAGATACCAAGCTGATTTATGGTACCGTATATCGGAGGTTTGGATAGACGCGACCGTTGTAGCAGATTTCATCAGATTCCCCCTCATTTTATAAGGGGTTTTTTATTGTGGGGACGCTCTTCCCTGCAGGCACAAGCCAATGCAGTTAATTACATTACCGCATTGCGATAACCATTTTCTCTTTCTCCAGCAGTTCACTTCATATCATGTGTATTTTTGTTTGTTTTGGTTTCCCGTGGATTGTATACAAAGACTATTTTATGTCATCGCCCGTAGGGTGGGGATTAGTCCAAATCCGTATATTTTAGATTTAGGCTTAGCTTTATTTAAGGACCGTTAATCGAGTTTGAGATTAAGATTGACTTAAAACATATGAGCATTTGGGCCCAATTATTTTAGTTTAAGAACATCACGGTCTATTATCACTATATTTGAGGCGAAATTTTTGTTTAGGGACATTTCGGTCCAACATTCCCATTTTGGGGACAAATGATAGTTTAAGAACGTTTCGGTCCATTATTGCCCTGCTTGGGGTGACACGCCGTATTTAAGGCGACGCACTAGTTCAGTGATGTTTCGGTCCATTATTCATCTTGCGCACATATGCATTTGTTACGTGGCAGAGTGAACGATGGTAATATAGAATGTGTCTAATTTGGGCACTACTACAATAAGGGGTTGCCCCTAGAGATAAAAGCATCCGTAGGGGAAACATTTTATTGCCCCTACGGATTACTCCGTAGGTCCCCATGGTTGTTCCTATGGTGCTCTACGTTTTAATTTAAAAATATTAAAACATAATTTGCCCTTTGGACCTACGGAGCCGCAAATGAAGGCCCTGCGGTTATGTCCGTATGGGCATATATATGGGTTATTAATAAAAAAAAGCACAGAAAAGTCTCGTTACCAAAAATTCCTCTCTCTCACTCGATCTCTCGCGCTCGCCTCTCGTCGCCACCTCTCCCGCGCCTCATCGCCACCGCTTGCGGCCCGCTACCGCCCTCGATCTCCCAAAACTTCCTCGTCGACTTCCTCGTCGCCACCGCCCGCGACTCGTCTTTGATTGCGTCGTCGACCACCGGTCTCCTCCATCGTCAGCCTAGCTACAAGTTAGTAAATCTCAAATTTTTACTTCTAATAATGCTTTTATTTATAATTTTGATGATTAATGGGTTGCTACTTGGGCTAAGGTTCAGGGCTAAGGTTCGGTTAGGGTGAGGGTTAGGGTTAGTGTTCAGTTTAGGGTAGGGTTAGGGTTAAGGTTAGGGTTAGGGTTCAGTTAAGTTAGGGTTAGGGTTAGAGGTAGGGGCAGGGATCGGTTCAGTTGGGGTTAGGGTTAGGGTCAATTAGTTGGGGTTGGGGTTAGGGTTAGGGTCAATTAGTTGGGGTTAGGGTTAGAGTTAGGGTTAATTAGTTGGGGTTAGGGTTAGGGTTAGGGTTAGGGTAATTAGGGTTAAGGTTAGGGTTAGGGTTCAGTATATGGTTAGGGTTAGAGTTTAGGGTTAGGGTGTTGATTATGGTTAATTTGGTTAATTTGGGTTAATTTGTGATAATTTGAAAGGGTTGGGGTGTTGATTAGGGTTAATTAGGTTAATTTGGGTAAATTGGGTTAAGTTTGGGTTGATTAAGGTTAATTAGGTTAATTTGGGTAAATTGGGCTAAGTTTGGGTTAATTAGGATAATTTGTATTAGGGTAACGATTATGATTAATTATGGTTAATTAGGTTAATTTGGGTTATTTAGAGTTAGGGTTTAGGGTGCACTAGTTCATTCAGTAGGATACTCGATGATAACGTAAACGTACAACTTTACCGTAAACGCAAGAAAATTTTACCCTAAACTTGAAATTTCGAACCCTTAATAACGAAACGTAAACGTAAAACCTATTCGTGTTAAATGTTCAAGTTAAAACCAATATATGATACTCGATGATAATATGAAACTTTCATATTCTCATCGATACTCATATATGAAACTCAAAACGTCACTTAGTCCCCGTCTATCGGTTAACATTCGTTCGATATTCATCATGACATAAAACTATACGAAAGTTGTTAAATATCAGACGGTATAACTCGGTATTAACAACCGTCGTGTAGTCTATGTGACGAGATGATTCAATCGTATGATAACCGATAGATTTGTCCCGTGTGGACAACTTAGGAATGTATAAAGCAAACACCTTCATTTACTTATGTTTTCATCCGTTTCGAGTTATTTCGTCGGTACTTTTCTGCTGGTTCTCCATATACAAAGATAGATTAGGTGTTCATTTCAATGTTGTTTCACAGCTTTGAAATGATTATCTATTCTATTACAGTGTACTCGGAGAACAGCGGGGAGGTGATGCCGAAATTTACTCGAAACGGTTGAAAGCACAAGCGAATGGGTGTCTGCTCTATACATTCTTAATGGGATAGAAGCCTTACCCCCGACAGCCGAAACACACACATACAACAAAAATACACAACAAACGCACACACAGCACATACACACTAACAACCCTATACTTAAGCGAAATCATAAATTGAAATACACATATATAGAATACAACTCATACATGGGTATCCTCAAATCTAATTTTGATTATCGATAATTTATTCTTTTCAATGACAAACGCACATACAAAGCATATACACGGATTTTCTCTTTTGTCAGTAACCATCCCATTCTTAGATTTCTCAATATAGTCATCATAACCTACAATTTATATGTTATACAGTCTAACATGGCCCATGAGTACATCAGAGTTAAGGACTGGATGTATATGGATTGGCAACAACGTATGCAACCTAAGTTTATCGCAGGAGTTTCTACTTTTATTGAATTTGCACGCGCTCATAATAAGATCGTGTTAGAGAAGATTATGTGTCCGTGCGATAGATGTGGGAATAAGTACTGGTAGAAGGTAGAATTTGCAGAGCTTCATCTTGTTAAACATGGTTTTACTAGACTTTATACAACTTGGCTATATCACGGGGAAGGAGAAGAAGACAGTAATGCGACAGAAGAAGAAAGAGAAGACGGTAATGCGGCAGAAGAAGAAGACGATAATTTCTTTCAAGAAGAAGAAATGGAGTATATGATAGAGGCTGCCCTATGTGAATATATTCGTACCGAAGATGACATTCCTTCTGGTCAAGGACCGCGTGCGGATAAATATGAAAATTTCATGAATGATGCTAGAAAACTAATTTATGAGAATATAAAGTATTCCACCCTCTCATGGTCCGCCAACTTTTCCAGATTAAGTACCTAAATGGATGGAGCAATAAGTCATTCACAATGCTTCTTTCATTCTTAAAAGATTCTATGCCCTCGGGAAATAACGTGCCCGACAGCTGGTACGGAATCCAGAAGATGATATCTGATTTGGGTCTGAAGTGTGAGAAGATTCAAACATGTCCTAAAAATTGCGTGTTGTACCGGAAAGAGAATTCATATTTGAAAGAGTGCCCAACATGCGGAGATGTCAGGTATAAGCCAAAAGATTCTGATAAGAAGCCCGTTATGCCTGTCAAGATAGCACGATACTTTCCCATAACACAGAGGCTGCAGAGGCTATTCAGGTGCAAGAAAATAGCCGAGGCAATGATTTGGCATCACCGTGCTCCTCCAAGTGAAGATGGAAAAATGAGCCATCCAAGAGATTCACCGGTATGGAAGGATTTCGATAGGAGGCACGAAATATTCAGTAGCGATCCTCGCAATATCAGGCTCGAAATCGCTAGTGATGGCTTCTGCCCATTCAACTATATGGCTGGAAGCCACAGCACATGGCCCATTGTAATGATAGTTTATAATCTGTCGTCTTGGTTGGCTATGGACCAATCATATTTTATGATGTCTCTTCTTATCGATGGACCAAACTCAGTGGGAAACAATATCGACGTCTATCTCCGACCTCTGATTGAGGAGTTAAAATCTTTATTCATTAATGGTGTAGAGACTTACGATGTAAACACAAATACAACCTTTATACTACGTGCAGCTTTAATGTAGACAATTAATAACTTTCCTGCGTATAGAATGCTATCAGGTTGGTCCGTACATGGTCACAAAGTATGTCCTTATTGCCATAAACATACAACATCGAAATTCTTGAATTTTAGCAGGAAGGTTTTTTATTGCGGCAATCGACGTTTCCTGTCTCTAGACCACCCATACAGGTTAGACGTTGTTCACTTTGATGGTCATCAGGAGTTTCTTAGACCTCTAGCCCCATTGTCCAGAAAGGACGTGACTGCTCAGTGGGATGGTTACAATAATATGACCTTCGGGACGGATCCGACAAAACAGGTCAAACCACCATTCTGGAACAAGTTAAACATTTTCTTCGAGCTTCCATACTGGTCAACAAATTTAGTGCATCATTGTCTGAACGTCATGCACATAGAGAAGGGATTATCCGAGCACGTACTCAACTTGCTTCTTTATAAAGACAAAAAATCGAAAGACAACCTTAATACTCGGATGGATCTATAGGACTGGAAAATTAGAAGTGAATTCCTAAACAGATAGCGGGTAAACCAGGAAAGTTTGTACTTCCCAATGCCGCGTATCATATGTCACAACCGGAGAAGAAAAAATTCCTGTAGGTGTTGCATGATTTGAAAGTTCCCACAAGTTTCTCAGGATCATTCAGTAATAAGATAAAAATTGTGAAAGGTAAGATCGATGGGCTGAAAAGTCATGATCACCATGTTATTATGGAGCACCTTCTCCTATTAGCTCTCAGGACTTCCCTTCCCGAATCGGTTGGTCTAATAATTAATGACCTATGTTGTTTTTTCATAGAATTATGCACTAAAACACTGGGTGTTGTGACGCTGGAGAAACTAGAAAATTCTATTGTATTGATACTTTACAAGTTTGAGCATATTTTCCCACCGTCATTCTTCAATATCGTAATACACCTGATGGTTCATCTTGCAACTGAGACTAAGTTAGTTGGACCGGTACAATATCGATGGATGTATCCTGTCGAGAGGTACGTGGAATTTTTCGTTTCGCGCAATTTGTAAAATTATTATTGTCATGTATGCCCGTATTTATTTATTTAACATATTTTTCTTTAGATAGCTCTACATTCTATAAAAGTATATACGCAATAGAAATCGACCAGAGGGTTCTATTATACAAGGTTATTTTCTAGATGAAGCAACCACATTTTGTTCCCGCTATCTGGACGAGAACATTGAAACGAGACTTAACCGGTCTCGAAGAATTCAGGACGGGCTATATTGTAAAGCTGATTATAAGAGGGTAGACACTATATTTATCAACAAGATATACCACTTTATCCTCCTCAACGGCGCATGTCTTGAAAAATTTAGAGAGTATGGTTTTTTTGGATTAATTGTTATATTTGTGTTTGTGTGTGTATGAAATAATATAATATTAATGTCATATGCCGTTGTTGAGAACATAATTCATTTTAACGAGTTACGTGAGGGGCGTCCTGATTGGAACGATGAACGATTGGAAAAATATCATCAGGATAATTTTTGAGATTGGTTTGCAGATCATGTAAGTTGTTCGAATAATATGTTATTGCTACCAGTTTTAATCAAAACTTATATCGTTATGTATTTTTCGTAAAATTTGTTTTGTTAGATGCAAGATCCGAACTTGTCTGCATCATTAGAGAGTGATTCAAGATATTTAGCTCCGTTTCTTAGCATGGAGGTTGCATATTATAAAGGATTCAGTGTCCTTGGATACAAATTCAAAGTTAAGGACATAGAAATATCTAGAACCACTCAGAATAGTGGGATTGTGACGGTAGGATCGGATGGTGTGATTTATTATGGATACTTAAATTGTATACTTGGCATTCAATATCCCGGACGATCAGAACCGTTTTATATATTTCAGTGTACTTGGTACGATACACGAACCGATACGGATAAGTGGAGAAACAATTTCGGGACTTGGAAAGATGAATATGGATTGACCAGTGTGAACACATTTCGATTTTACGGTCAGGACGATCCATTTATCTCTCCGAACCAAGCATTCCAAGTATACTACTCACAGTGTTTGAAGCATCCGGGATGGAGTGTCGTATGCCGTTGGAAACACAGGGATGTTTACGATGTCCCAGAATTCGAGACAGCGATGGGGATGAAGAAGAGAGAAGACTTAGAGTGCTTCGACCATCTATTTCAAAAGATAGGTTGTCTTCGGCTGATCATGAAGTTACGTGGGTTAGAAATGATATCGATAATGAAATCCAAGTAGATATGTCTAATGCGTCCACGAAACGAAAAAGGTTATCAGTAATGTTATATTATTAATTCACATTTTACGATCTATACATATATAGTCAATATTTGTAATGATTGTCTAATGTGTCCACGAACCGTTTTATCTAGATTTGATGACGATAACGGGAGCAGCGAGGGGCAGCAGGAGCTCCAGCCGCGGCACCGGCAGAGGCAGAGGCAGAGGTAGAATGGTTCTGCCGTCAGGAGAGCTGCGTATTGCACCCCGATCGGAGACCCCTTCGGATGGCTCCTTCTGTATGGAATTTGCCACACCTACTGGTATATTGAACGCATATTCATTTCGAATGTAATATTATAGATATACATGCATATTTGTGTCAAAATTACTTATATAGTTAATGTTTGATTGTTTAGCTATTGGTGGTGCGTCCACATCAGGGATAGAGGCTACTCCCGTACCTCCAGGTATGTTTATATGTCCTATAATGCATGCATATTCATTCAGAATGCTATATCATAAATATACATTCTTTTTGTTCTTACGTATTTAGATAATCCTTTTTTAATTGTCTAGCTGTAGGTGGTGCCTCTACATCTCGGGCAGAGGCCACCACCGCACCTGCAGGTATGTTCATATATATATATATATATATCCTATAATGTATACATGTTGATTTAGAATGCAATTACTTATATAGTCAATGTTTAATTGTCTAATTATAGGTGATGTGTTCACGTCTGGTGCAGGGGCCACTCCCACTTCCATACTCTCCGCTCAGTCTGCAGGTTAGTATGAATAAATATAAAATATTTATTCATTTACATATCCTTTAAGAATAAACATGAACTATATGTAATTTTATTGATATTTATTTTCTAGTTGGAGGGGATGAATTCACGTCCGTGTCACCGGCCGTTCCTCGCCGGAGAAACTATCGTCTCGCTCATGCTGCTATCCGGGCCCAGGCTCGTGCTTATAGCACCGGAGGTATATATCACACTTCAATTTTTGTTAATCTTGATTTCTTAATACCACTTTATCTTAATATTGATTGTCTTGATATTTCTTGTAGACGCAGGGCATCCCCATCCCGAGCGGGAGACTCGAGACCCGACTCAGTCCCACAGGCTGAGGGCCGACAGAGCTAGGGGAGGCAGTATTCCCCCTCTTCTTTACCCCTAAGTATTGCTATACCGGTGATTATGCCGAGAGGTTTGGTCGGTATATGGGGGATGAAAGCCGCTTCATGAAGAAGTATCCACTTCACGTTGAGTGGGGCGACCAGCACCGGCGCTCATTCGCTCTCTTCTGGGATCAGGCTCGGGTATTAATATATAATTTCATTTGATTTATCCAATATATTTATTATTAAAACTTGCAATTTAATAACATTGTTTTTTTTTGTATTTGCAGTTGGATTACGATTTTCATCCTGTACCCGACCCTGATCACCCTAAGAGGGTGCTCGATTTTCACGCTCTGTATTATGGCCTGATAAAGAACATGAAATCAAAGGTCCGATACAATAGGAACGAGCTGAAGATCGACTGCTATTCTCTGTGGATGGTGATCCCTGAGGCAGAGAGAGCGTCTCTCCTACATACGCCGGCCTTTGCGAGAGTCGACATTGATACATGGCCTCTCTTGTGCCAATATTTCGACTCTTAGCGCAAATAGGTTTGTATTTTAAATGTAATTCATTATTTAGTGTATAATTTATTTTTTTGTGTTTCTTAATTAGAAAACTAAATCTGAATGTGTTTTGCAGAAATAGGCGGATCAAAATAAAGAGAATAGGAAGTCGGCGAAAGGGGTCTCCCCACTTATACAGGTGGCTCGAGGAATATTACTCGTGCCATAGAGGTGTCAGTAAATTACAATAGATCTACTGTGATATAATGTAATATTAAGAGTTATTTTATAATATATGTAAATTTTTTGCGAATTGCAGAGATCTCAGATCCTGGCGCAGGGTGGTACACCGAGAGTGCTGACCGCGTATCTTGTCGTCCACGGCACCTCGACAGATCCCGTTACGGGCGAGTTTCGATACCCCAACACCGCTACCCAGGAGTATTGCGTAAGTGTTAATATTTATTCAACCCCTATTTGAAATTTTGTTTTGAAAAGTTCAAATTTAAATGATATACTTATATTTTACTGGTTAATGTGGGTGTAGGAGCGGGTGGTTGAGCAGGAGGAGGTATCGGGGATCGATTTTACTGGACAGAACGATCCGATACTGCTGACCCCAGTCCTAGACGCCACACACGGAGGGCACTACAGAGGTTGGGAGAGAGGCCAGGGACTAGGTCCTAGCAGGGCCCATATGAGGTTGGAATCCACTCCGGCGGTTACTTCCTCTATCTCCCGTGAGCGACGTCTAGAGCAAGATGTTGCCACCTTGAAGGCCACCGTCCAGGAGTTGAAGGAGATGATGGTATGTATACTAGTTAATAGTAAAATATTATATCATATTATAGATAGCAACATATCCAATATTAGTACGTAGCCTGAGCTTATTTGGTTGTAGACTTAGCTTTGATTAATCATATATACATAGAACTGTCTAATTAAAATAAACTACAGTTTTCCAAACTAGATATCTAAATGAGCCCTAAGTCCCTATGTATTCAAAGATTGGGTTTCGCAATAACCTGATAATGATACGAATTCGACTAATACACAGTTCTTACTCATTTATTGCACACAAAATTGAACAGACGCGACAGGGTACTTCGGCTGAGGCTCCACATGCATCTCCTTCGGCTGCGGCTCCACATGCATCTCCTTCGGGTGCGGCTCCGCAAGCCACTATCTCGGTTGCGGTTGCACAGACCACTCCTACAGCTCCACAGCCCGCTCAGACTCCCGCACAGTCCGCATTGGTCGAGTTGTTGACTCAGGGTTTATCCGAGGAGTAGATACACCGGATTACGGGGATTATCAGAGGTGGAGCTGAACCAAGCTTAGGTAGCTTTTTGATTTTTATATTTTAAGTATTTATGTACTTATATGATACATATTGTATATATTTTGGACGATATTGGTGGTGTTTGCGTGCACGATGATTTAGATTTATATAGTATTCTGTTTGTTGATTTCCTTTATATATTATGCGTGTTCATGTTGATTATCGTACTGCGGTATTTGGTTATATGGTTTATATATTATTCTGCACAGGGCGAGAAAAAAACAGACAACCCTTTTTTCAAAAAAACCTTGATAAATTATCCCTACGGATTAATCCGTAGGGACAACAGTTACACCTACAGATTAATCTGTAGGGACAACCTATGCCCCTACATATTTATCCGTAGGGACAAAATATCAGGATACCTGATATTTTGCTCTTATGGACTCTGTAACTGGTGTTAGAATTGCCCCTACGGATTAATTCGTAGGGGCATAAGGATGGACCTACGGAGGTATAAATCTGGCCCTACGTATAACTCCGTAGGGGCATGTATTTAGCCCTACAGAGTAATACGTAGGGGCAACTATTTTATTTTATAAACCGATAAATTGAATAAATATTTTGTCCCTACGGCTTACACCGTAGGGACATACTTACCTATTTAGTAATCCGTAGGGGCAATTATTAAACCGTAGGGACATGTTTAAGGCAAAAACTTGCACCTGCGGCGTTTGCACCTACGGTGACTTTTTGTGCCCCTACGAATATATCTGTAGGGGCAGTGGTTTGCACCTACGGCTTTATCTGTAGGGGCAAACCCTATTTATAGCAGTGGAGGCATGATCCGATCTGAGGTGTGCACATCAATTTGGAAGTGCTTTAATATGGGATAAACGGAGTTGTTGTTGGTTTTCGGGACCCGCCACTTCTCTGAAGACGCTGAGGAATTACAACGATATATATTAGAGGTGTGGAAAGATATACCCTTGAACCAAATCCCTTATTTGAGGAAAAAGGGGTTATCCTAAGAATCGTTAGTTATATTTGAGACCAAGATTACTTTAGGAGATATGTGATGAATATCATTTTGGATATCATCAATGATAGATCATTAGTCATGTTTGAGACTAAGATGATTTTGGGAAATCATGAGCAATATAGACTCGGTTGATTAAAAACAAAGAGGTTTAACCTAAGGAAATTTAGCCCATTTAGGCTGAGCTTGGGTTTCTATACTACCCAGTAGTGTTAAACACTAATATATGCAGCACTCACGTGTATTTCACATGGGGCACTGGAATAGTGCTGAGCACTAATCTTTTTTGGCGTTCACGTGTTTTTCACGTAAGGCGCTCAGATATGGGCGCTGCCCAATCAGGGCTAAACACTTAGTCATTTTGACTGAACATGGAGTGCAAAGTACTTTGCATGGCACTCACGTGGGAAGCACGTGAGTGCTGAGCGTTGATTTCAGGTTTTATTTGCTCTTCCCCTTTTTTGACATAAGTGTTAAGCACTTGGCTGGAACTCACGTGTGAAGTACGTGAGACGCTAGATTTTGGGTTTCCAATAGTGTTTCACGTGTATTTCACGTGATTTCTTTATTTTAGGTTGTTAGGCTTCTTTATTTGGTGTCTGCCTAATCAACACAAAGGGGTTTTCCTTTGCTCTTTAGACGCTCACATGGCAAGCACGTGAGGCGTTTTAGTTTTTCTTTATTCTGTTTTAAGCACTCACGTGGGAAACACATGAGGCAAAATAATAGTGCTAAGTACTAATTTTACTCACGTGTGTTTCACGTGAGACGCCAAGTTCTTCTTGTTTTTAGAGATATTTATCTCTCTTAATGACATTTTAGTCATTGATGATCATATGTCTGTTTTGAAGATCTTGAATCATCTTCATTGTTTTTATTGAAGAACTAAGTTCTTTTTTTTAATTTTATAAGAACTAAGTTCTTTATATAGGGTTAAACCCTAATTTCGGGGGAATTAAATTCCCAGAACATATGTTCCTTTCTTTTTCTTTTTAACCTAGTTCTTCCCCCTAAATTTTGAGTTTGAAGAACGGAATCTCCCTGATGAGAATTAAATTCTCAAATTGTGGGGAGATTTGCTTTTGCAAATCTCAATCTAGAGGAAGAACTAAGTTCTTGTATGAAGGGTTAAACCCTTATATCTATTATATTAGGCAAGAGGGATACTTTTAAATCTCTCCTTTGTTATTTACCTAGAGTATTTTTGAAGGAGGAAGATCTTCTTTCTCTGAACATTAAATTCTCTGTTCTCTCAAGTGCTCACTGTATTTTTTTGGCAGGGGCTTATATGGGACTTTTTCTTTATGAGACTTGAAGTCTCGGGTCCTTTATATAGTGGAGGAAAGTTTGTTAATTAATTTTGAGAAAATCTCTCATTGAGAGATCCTAATTGATTTAATTGGACTCAAAATTGATTTAGAGAATTTTACCCACCGCTGGATGTTTGATCCAAGTGTTCCTGTCTTACAGAATATGTTTTCTTGTTTTAACCAGATTGAGGGAATATTCTCCCATATATAAAATAAAATTCTATTGAACGGTGATATTTGTATCACTATTGGATTTTTAATCCAAGAGTGTTCGGTTTAACAGAGCACAATCTTTCTTTGTTTAGAAAGATGTGGGAAATATTTTCCATCTTCTTAGAATTTTTATCCACCAACTTTCTGTTTAACAGAAAATATCATTCCCAATAGAATTTAATTCTATGCTTAATCACCATTGGATCTTTGGTCCAACGGTTTCTTGTTTGAGTAGAATTTAATTCTATGTAAGGAGGTGCCCTCACGTGTTTAACACGTGAGGCTTATTAAGCTACTCTGATTTGGCGCCCATATGCCTTGTATATAGGCGCTCATGTGTTTAAACGTGAGGCCAATTTGGCTCATAGTTGTTTGACTGCAACGCCTATATGTTTTGCATATAGGCGCTCATATGTTTAACACATGAAGCTTATTTAGCCTATTAGGTGTTTTGATTGCAGCGCTTATATGCTTTGCATATAGGCGATCACGTGTTTAACACGTGAGACTTATTTATCCTATTAGTTGTTGATTGCAATGCCTATATGCTTTGCATATAGGCGCTCACGTGTTTACCACGTGAGACTTATTTAGCCTATTTGGTGTTTTGATTGCAGCACCTATATACTTTGCATATAGGCGCCCACGTGTTTAACACGTGAGTTTTGAGTTGTGGGGAATTTTCTCCCCTTTTTCTCTTTTTTTATATGAGGGAACAAATGCCCCCCAGCGTTGTTCTCATGTGGCTTGCACGTGAGTGCAACGCTATCCATCTTTATCACCATTGGATTGCCGAAGGGAATGGGAAGCTGAACCGCTTCCCATCGCGTCTTATAAATGAGGCCTTTGGTCCTTAAAATGACCATTGTTTCTTCATCTTATTTCTTAACTCTTTTTCTTGAGAATTTAATTCTCCTTTCAGAGCTTAGCTCTCCGCCTATAGAACTTCAGAGTTAAACTCTGCAAAAACTCTTCTTGGTAAGGATTATGAATGGAATTCATTTCTTAGGAAACCCTTTTTTGATTTTGTCTTGGATTTTAAATCCATCAATAGAGCTTTGCTATTTTCTTGAACTGATCTCTTAGAGATCTAAAAAATAACTTTTTTTAACTAGACCTTAAGGTCTTGAATCAATGAGGATTGTTAGTTCTCCTCTTAGGGTTTTAACCTATCACTGATTTTTTAGGATCCTTGGAATTTAATTCCATTTTCTTTGTTTCCCACCATGGGAGTTTCGGGGATTTAATCCCACTATTGAAGGAATTTAATTCCATTTTCTTACAGAGCTTAGCTTTGAGAGATCTATGAACTTTTAGGAATTTTATTCCCCTTCTATTCTTGAGCATTTTTCTTTTTAGGGTTTTAGTACCCTTTTCACAAATTTGAATCTGTCATCTATTCTTAACAGAACTTACTTTTCGAGAACGTTAAGAGTTTTTTAAAATCCACTGTTTATTTAATGAGAATCCTTTTGGATTTTCACAATGATTATCTTGCCTCATCATTGGTGAGCCGCCATTTTGATTTCACAGGGCCACTGGGTTTGTAGTTAGTAGTCCCATGAAACAAACTCATACTTTTTATTAATGGTTTTTCCCCTTCCTTTAGGTACAATGGCCTCACTTCCCTACTTCCCTTACACACGCTTGGAGGTAGCTTTCCCACAGTCGCTATCAGATGAGGAAGTTATGGCAATGATTATGGAACATGATAAGGACAATACGAGCCTTCTCCTATGGGGAGTTTGGTACGGCCACATTATCAGGGGTCGCCGTAGTTTTACATGGGAAGTACCAACAGAACCCATCGGTTCAATATCATTCATGGAGCGTCCGCGTACTGCTTATATGGTGGAGGTGGCTAATTGGACCCCCGAGGGCCGGTTTGAGCCATCAATGACAGGGATACCCAATCAACCTATGATGGCTATCGATATTTTGGGATGCCGAATATTTCAGGGTGAAGCTCGACCCTGGGGGCAGGTCTATAAGATAGGTGTTACCCCGCGCCATCCAGTAGGCTACCTTTCCTAGGCCCGGTACATTCTTTCCTCCAACGCTCACTGCTGCAGAAAGTTGGGCTGTATCAAGCGGTGTACGCGTCGCTGTTCTACTACCATGCTCCCCACGTCTGGTGGGTCAAGGCTTTTTTGAACCAGTGGAATCATCCAACAAATACGTTCCTCCTAGGGGATCGCGAAGTCCTTATTTTGCCGGAGGAGTTCCGTGAGATTTTAGGGCTGTCGATTAGGGGAGAGCATTACGAAGAATTATTACCCCCTGACGAGTATATATTTGCTACAGTGCCAGCTATGTTTGAAGGCTTGACGACCGAGAACGCTGTTCGGCACAAGCACCCGAATCTAATCAAGGCCTTGGGCATTTTTGAGAGACTGTTCATGGTATCAGAAGGGCAAGGTGTCACTTTTGACGCTTTCATTGCTTGGTTTCTCCGTAAAGATGCTCTATCCAAGAAAGCTCCGAAATTCGCGAAGGTTGAGGATCCCTTTGGATTCGGCTTGGAGAAATTTCCGGCCAAAGAAGAAGAACTGCCGCAGTTTTACATTCCAAATTCATCAGGCGTGACCTTTGACGCAATCGCTGCACCTGGAGTAGATGAAGAAACATTCTTTGTAGGCTTCATCAGTCTCTGGCTTAGCTGGTTTCCCATGCCGATACACCGCCGTTTTATGAGAGCCTCCGTCTTCTATCCTGCCCATCGCATAGCCGAAGGAGCATGATTGGCCGTTGGCGTTGCAGAGTTATCACACCTATACCATGGTTTAAGTACTGCCGCCAACACTTCAAACCCAGATGCAGACGCCGTGAATTTCTCCATACACTACTTCATGTTGTGGATCGAGGTGCATGTGTTAGGCGCATTTGCTGCACACCAGCGGTCTGATTTCTATGAGTCTGTTTCCCCAATATATTTAACCTAATAAAATAGCAAAGCACTATTAAATTTAATGTGGCAGCGCCTCACGTGCTCTCCACGAGGGCGCCAGAGCCAATCTTATAGGATTAAATCCTATGGTGGCGCCTCACGTGTTCTTCACGTGGGCGCCAATGTGCAAAGCACAAAAGTGTTCATTACATAAGAGTTAAACTCTTAGATGTCGCCACACATGCTTTTCACGCGGGCACCAATGTGCAAAGCATATAAGTACCCATCTTAGGAATTAAATTCTTGAGTGGTGCCCACGTGCACGACACATAGGCGCCAGCGCCCAGGTAGAATTAAATTCTACAATACTCTCCGTTAAACAGAGCTGTTGGATCAAAGATCCAACGGAGATGATAATTATCAAAATACAAAATTAAATTTTGTTAGGAGAAAACATTTTCCAAATCTTTCTAAAATAAGAAAGATACATTCGGTTGGATCAAAGATCCAATTATAGAATAAAATTCTATTCCCTCAATCTTTCTAAATAAGAAAGGTTGCTCTCTATAAAACAGAGAACCATTAGATTAAAAAATCCAATTTTACAGAATAAATTCTTTATAAGGGAAAATATTTCCCCAATCTCGTTAAAAACAAAAATCATATTTTGTAAAAACAGAAGTCGTTGGATCAAAGATCCAATGGTGGGTAAAATTCCCCAACTCAATTTTGAGTCCAATTAAATCAATTGGAATCTCATAATGAGAGATTTTCTCAGAATTAAGTAAAAAACTTGTCTTTACTATATAAAAGACCCGAGACTTCAAGTCTCATATAGAAAAAAAACCCATAAGCTTCTAAAAAAAAGTAAGCTTCCAAAAACAATAGAGAATTCAACCCTCACAGAGGAAGACTTTCTTTTCTAAAGAAACTTAGGTAAAAGAAATTCAGAGATTAAAATATCTCTTTTTACCTATTTTAAGGGTTTAACGCTTCTAAAAGAATTTAGTTCTTGCTCTGGATTAGAGATCCACAAGAAAAGTCTCCCACAAGTTGAGAATTTAATTCTCATCGGAAGGATGTTGTTCTTGAGAATCAAAGATTCAGAAAAAAATTAGGTCCAAAAGTAAAACAAAAGGAAAAAAAACCTATAAAAAACTTAGTTCTTAAAGAAAAACCAGATCCCAGATTTTCAAAAAAACCAAGATCATGGGGATCATTAATGGTCAAAATGTCATTAAAAGAGATTTAATCTCTAAAAAAATAAAAAAACACTAGCGCCTCATGTGCTCCTCACGTGGGCGCCCCTTTTTAACAGCGCTTAGCGCCTTACGTTAAAAACACGCGGGCGCCCAAAACAGAAGGCCAACGCCTCATGTGAAACACACGTGGGCGCTGAATAAAAGTGCTCAGCGCTCCATATGCAGCCGAAGAAAGCCAAGTGCTTAGCACTAATTGGGCAGCATCCAACGCCGCACATGCTCCTCATGAGAGCGCCATAAAAAAAGTGCCGAGCACTTCATATATAGACAAAACGGCTAAGTGCTTAGCACTGATTGGGCAACGCCCAGCACCGCACTTGCACCTCACATGGACACCATGTAAAAAGTGCTTAGCACTTCACATTTATTCAAAATGACTAAAAGTGTTCAACATTTATTTGGCAACGCCTATGACTGAATGCTTCACATGATATACATGTGAGCGTCAGAGCTCAAATAAGTGCTTAGCAATTTTACATGAAAAGAAAATGGCTGAACAAACAGAGCCCAAATAAGTGCTTAGCACTTTTGAATAAAAAAAGGGCTAAGTAGACTTAGCCCAAATTGGCTAAGTCTCTGAAATTTTCTTGCAGCTGAGTCAAAATTCTCTTTTGCTGGATCTTAAATAATAATGATCCTTGAAATTTTGCTAAGTTGATTTTAGTCTCAAATTAGACTAACGCATCCTTAGCAAGAACAAATTGAGCCCAAATGCTCACACAATTAAGTTGATCTTAATCTCAAAGCAGATTAACGGTCCTTAAATAAACCTAGGCTTAAATCTAAAATATACGGATTTGGACTGATCAGTGCCCTACGGGCGACGACATAAACTAGTCTCCGTATACAATCCACGGGCAACCTAAACAAACAAAAACACATATGACACGAAGTGAACTGCCGAAGAAGGAGAAAGTGGTTATCGCAATGCAGTAACGTAATTAACTATAGAGGCTTGCGCCTGCAGAGAAGAGCGTCCCCACAATCAAAAACCTTTATAAAATGAGAGAGAATCTGATAAAGTCTGCTACAACGGTCTTGTCTGTCCAAACCTCCGATATATGGTGTCATAAATCAACTTAGTATTTTCAGAGAGGTGGACGGATAAATCCAAATAGCATCTGCCCCCAAATTCAGGCCAGACGTTCCAATGTCTCAGCCCGGTCTTTCGGCGGTGAACAGATTCTGGCATGCCCGGTGGGACGTTTTCCTCTTTCCACTCCACATTTCATGTGTCGTGTTTTGCAAGCAAAATCGCGGTTCGCAATGGTTGCCCTTGGATTTGAGATACTAAAATTTGGTGTCTTGCTCCTGTGTAGAAGAAGAAAATCGATTGCTTCCCATTGCACCTCTTGCAACAGCAACTTTCGCTCCATCCCAACTGGCGGAGTGACCTACGGGCCCAACGCGGCCCCCATCTTTTTAATGCCGGTGGGGCAAGTAACGCAAGCCACTACTGGGTTGTTCTTCGGGACCATGTTCCCACCAGTGGGTGTCGGTGCCTCAGTGCCGCAGGAAGAAGCTCCCAAGAGGTCGGTCTTCTATCGTCTAGCGACCATAATGGCACCTCTCAACAGGCCTTCCAAAGCTGACGTCTTAGTCTTTAACAGTCTGGGCAAGAACCCAAACATGCCCGCAAAGAGGCTCGTGACAGCTGAAGGGGCTATCCCAAAACGGATAGCCCTCCCAACTCCTGCTATGGGCTAAGTCATCAAAGGTGATTCCCCAACCAAAAAGTCGGTCTTTGAAAAATTGATCGGCCATCCTCAAACCCTGCCAAGGACATCATTCTTCAACATACTGACACCAACAACAGCCCCTCAGCAAAGCCGGGGGAATGAAGAAATAGCTTCTAAATCTAAGGCGGTCCCGTCTGCAAGACATGCTTGATGTTGTCATTGGCGCCGAGTGAGAAAAGATGAGGGCAATTCTCCCTCTGGACCTACCCCACCAGCTCCAATGGTGGAAGTTGGCGCTGCTGTTCCAACCGGGAACAGCTTTGATCTGCTCAGGAGAGTATCCAAGAACTCTCCAACGGCGGTGCTAAAGGAATTGCCCACGCCTGCAGAAGCCACAGTGCAGGAAAAGCCGGAGCGCCCCATCAACGAATCTCCTCCCAAATTCACAGGGTCTGGCAAAATGTCCAGGACTCCGTGATTGATCAAAACTACTCTCGTCGACCGAAGAAATCGAAGGCTCGGCAAGAGAAATACCATCCCTCCGTCATACAGCGAGGGACTTCTTCTACACAGGCACCTGTTACAAAGGCTCATTCAACTTCGACCTCCTATAAAAGGATGAGGCTGGAGAAAGTCACACCGCCTACGGAAAATTCCAAAGGTGATGGACCCAAACGCCCCAAGTCTGGGGGCATGATCGTACATATGGTCTACATGGTTTCCGGAAAAGAAGAAAGCCATGCTTCCGTAGGACATCGACCGCAAACTTGATCGCTAACAAAAGCTCAGGAGCAACAAAAAAAGCTCTAGGAGATGCTGACCAAAATGGAAGCACATACCGGGCAGAAAGAAAGCCCGGACACAACAGACGAACAGGCCAGGAGCAGGAGACCGATACAGAGTTCCTACAAAGGGTGCTTGAAAGAAAGGAAAAGGAAGTTGCTGAGCAGGCTGCTAACATAAAGCAGATGGCTCTCTTGTTCCAGGATATGGTTGGAATGATGATCCAGCCAGATCCCCCAGCCAAGAATCCGCTGATAATCATCGAGGATGACAGAGGGGAAACATCAAACCATCTTCCAGCCTTATCAATCTCTAAGGCTGCTCTTGATAATTATATCGCTCAACAAATACAAGCTTATCAAGCTAATGAAGCCGCATGACAAATCGTCAGAACTGGGCGACCGTATCCAGGCTGGTATGACTAAATTAAATACCCGCTGGGATATATGATCCCTAAGTTCCATGTGTACAAGGGAACATGCAACCCACACCAGCACGTCGCGCAGTTCAGAGCTCTGTGTGGCAACACTAGAGGCGATGACAAACTGTTGCTTCGCCAATTCGTTGGCAGCTTGTCAGAGACGGCCTTTGAATGGTATTCAGAGCTCCCAAATAACACCGTGAGAACATTCAAAGAGATGGAACTGTTGTTCATACAACGGTTCTCCAACGCAAGCAAACGCATCCCGATCACGACATTAATCAATGCTAGGGTAAAGTCGGGAGAAACCTGGGTCCAATATGCGATCCGGTGGCGGAACCTATGGTCTAAGTGCGAACGGTGCATCGAAGAATCCCCCGCAGTGGGCATGTTCATCGGGACTCTTTATTCTCAAAAGTCTGTGTCCTAGTTCATGACATTCTTCAAACCAACGACCTTCCAGGCTCTGATCGATAAACTGGCCCAAATGGACTAGATGGGCCACGGGCCTTCCTCCTCAAGTAAGGACCCTCGAAACGCCAAGGGTAAAGGGAAAGAAGCCTTCGTCGCCAACACTCAACAACAACCGAGTGGCCAAAAACCGGCTGTTCGCCAAAACAACGCACATCCACGTCTATCACTGGAAGAAAGGCTAGGACACGCTTACTCGTTTCCCCGCGATAAGACGAGGAGACTATTTGAGTTAGCAATGCGTAACAAACTCATCACATTGCTAGACCCACGGCGTCCACCGCAACCCGGTGACGTCAACAACCCTAACTACTGCGTCTATCACAGAATGGTGAGCCACCTAATTGAGGATTGCTACGTCTTCAAGAACTAGGTCGAGGACCAGTATTAACAGGGGAAGTTCGCGCTGTCTGAGAACTGGAGGGTGAACCCACCACAGAAGCACACTCCCAAAAAGGTGGATGCGCTGGGGGCATCATGCTCGCTCGTAGAAGAAACTCCATGGGAAGTCGTTCTTTCAGCTAAAACTAAAAGAATACTAAAATATCTATAGGCATGTCCGGCAGTCAGGTGGAAAAGCCGACTTGAACCTGAAATCATAGAAAGGATGCTGAAACCGCGTCTCGTACCAAAAATTGTTGACAAAGGGAATAATCCCCAAATCAAGCCTTCAAAGTCTTCGAAGAGAAAGAAGAAGACCAAGAAGCCTGTGTAGCCTACCGAGTATGAGACAAGTGCAAAGACCTACAAAAGTACATTAACGCGCTGGAGGAGTATAACCAGAAGGCGCGGAAACCGGTCACGCTTGAAGAGTTCTTCAAGCATATTCTTGAGAACGAAGATAGTGACAACGATGAAGGAAATAACTCATCAGAAGAAACCGAAGACCATGTAGCAAGTTGCCACATAGTCTCCCATTCATTGTTAAATGACGAAGAAACTCCCTCGGCGTCAGAAAACAACGCAGAGGAACTGGGGGCAGAATCTGCGCTAAAATCCCCGGAACTGCCAGAAGACCCGATCGATAGGTTGTTAAACGAAGTCTTTCGAAAAAGCAAAGCTGACCGAGAATGCAAAACAACCATATACGAAAAGGCTAAGTATCAGCGTCAGGATGAAGCAAGGTGGAGTCGTAAAGTACTCCAACCAAACCAAGGCATACCTGTGACAAATAAGAGCAGGATCATGGTAGAGAAGCGGTTCGCCAAAACCCTGTCAATAGGAATGAAGCAGCCACCTCTAGTAGGAAAGACTCTCGGGGTCATATGCCTCGATGGAGAGGATTCACATCCAAACTATTGCCTATATTATCGGAGGGTTACCCACCCCACCGAGGAATGCAGTGCCTTCAAGAAGTGATGGTAAGGATACATTGCCCATCAAAAACACTTCAAGAGGATGAAGCGCGAAGCTCGTCGATGGCAAAATAGTACAACAGATGCGCGTGAATTAACGACTGGCAACTGTCATATGGTTGATACCAGTCCGGAGAGGGAAAAACCCCAAGTTCTTACTTTCGGGAGCGATTCTGAGGACGGAATACCTCTCAGCCCTCTCTTCAAAGACTCCACCTCTGAAAAAGAAGAGGAGGAAAAGTACAGTGAGAACATTCAGCTGCGTAACCATACACTGGCTGAAAAGAACCTCGGACCTACAAGCAAAGGTTCGAGCAAAAGAGACAAAGGGAAAGAGAAAATCTCTGAGGAAATTGCCCTCGACGATAGAGTTGTCAAAGAGCTCGCAGCAATGGACTCACTTAAGAAAAACAAGGTGGATTACAATGTCCTAGCACATCTGAGGAAAATACCTTCACAACTGAGCATATTAGATGCTCTCCTCCTATCCAAAGAGGCACGAGATTCTCTGATCAAGGCATTAAAAGAACCTGATCAGTTCTAAGCTTTCCTCGCAGAAGATAAGATGAAGGATGAGCCAGCAGATATTCACATAGCTGACATTACATTCAGCGATGAAGACCTCCTCGTCGGTACGTGCGAACATAACTGCCCATTATACGTCACCGGGTACTGCCATGACATCAAGATAGGAAAAATCCTTGTCGACAACGGATCCTCCGTCAACCTTCTCAATGTGAGGTTGCTGAAGAAAATTTGCATGAACGTTTAGCACTTGGCCCGAGACAAAATTACAATCTCCGGATTCGACTCACAGTCATCACAGACGCTTTGGTCGTAATACTAACACTACGCTTCAGGTTGCTCGTCACTGACATCAAATTTACGTCATTGACGCCAAGACATGCTATAACGATTTGCTCGGCAGGCCCTGGTTGCATGAGTACAACGTCATCCCTTCTGCACAATATCAATGTATGAAGTATTTCAAGGATGGTAAGGAATGCACCGTCACAGGGGAGCTAAATCCGTTCTCCGTAAACGAGGTCCGGAAATATGAAGATGCAAAGTACTTCCTACCAGACATCAAAAATACGGAGAGGTGTCATAAGCCGGAGGATAAACAGAAGTCCGTCGCCACTATCCCGATCTTTAGGAGCGATTCTGAGGAAGATGAAGAAATAGTCTACTTAGGGAAACCCCAGAAAGAAAACAACAGGCCCGGACCATCTACCTTTATTCTAGACTTTGGCAGTGACTCTAAGGAGGAGACCAATACAGTGTTCTCCATCCGCCCGTCAGTACAAACCCTCAACGAAGAAAATCAGAGTCTGCAAACCACAATGGCTCCGCCTCGGCATTATAAGGAACTTGATGTGCTCGATATATACAACATACAAAAACTACAGACTTTCTACGTCCCTCTCAGGTGAACAGGTGAAAAGGAGATTCCTTTCTACCAATCTACAGAGACCAAAGTAGAAAAAGAAGTCTGGTATGGTGTCGATTTTGCACTCGACAGGCTTCAACCAACTCATCTGCCAAGATACTACGCGGAGGGATTGAAAGGGTTGTTAAGATGCCAAGGTATACCCCTCAATCAAACTGTTCGACAATCCCAATTCTACAAAAAAAATTGGGATATTCCTGGGACTCAGCAAAAGATGCCCAACGGGAAGATGGAGACAACCGGGCTCGGATACGTTCGGTCCAAGAAACATGAGAGATTCCATAATTTCCGCATCATAAACAACTCCAGCGAAGGGGAAAACGCTTTTCCAAATGGCCGTGACGTTGAAACAGAGCGAAATTACGCTCTAAGAACGTTAAGTCCATAGCTCAAAGAACAAATAGACAAGGTAATAAAAGAAACTTGTCAAAAGAGCACATGTCATCTATTGGTTCGGCACTCCGCGACAAATTATCTCGGATAATGGGCCAGCTTATAGAAACCATAAAATCAGCCGCTTCACACAACAACATAAAATAGATTGGAGATACTCTTCATTTTATAATACTTGGGCCAACGGTTTAGCAGAAGCTTTCAACAAGACCTTGACTAAAATTATAAAGAAAACGGTGTCCATAAATAAAAAGGACTGGCATGAAAGATTGCACGAAGCTCTCTGGGCGTATCGAATAACGTTCAAAATGGCTACAAATACAACACCATACATGTTGGTATTCGGCATAGAAGCAGTGCTTCCCCTAGAAATAGAACTCCCTTCTCTACGAGTAGCAGTTCGATACAAGCTGATAGATGAAGAAAATGCTCATCTTCGGCTTGAGGAGCTCGATGACTTCGACGAAACTCGCCTTATAGCACAGCAAAATCTGGATGCTTATAAGGAAAAAATGACACGGTCATACGAAAGACTGACCAGGCCGAGAACATTCCACCAAGGCGAACTCGTACTAGTCATCAAAAGATCAATGATCCCCAATCGTGCAAAATGGGGGAAATTCGAGTCGGACTATGAAGGCATGTATATTATAGACAAAGTCTACCAAGGTAGAGCCTACATGCTGATGGATATGCATGGAGAAAGACCTTTCTGGCCAATAAACGGCCGATTCCTCAAAAAATACTACGCTTGACGAGTCACGACTTAGGACTATGATAGATGACGACGCTCGTGTCCGCTCGCTATCTTCCTGAGTCAGAACTCTGAGAGTAGTATGCAAAGAAACTCCCTCGCCTCAAACATAACGATGAAGGACCAGGATGTCCTTAAACTAGAAATTCGCCATAAATATGGTAATAACGGGCCGAGATGTCCCTAAACTAGAACCTCGCCTCAAACATGGCGACATCGGATCGAGAAGTCCTTAAACTAAGTATCCGCCTCAAATATGGCGATATAGGACCGAGAAGTCCTTAAACTAATTATTCGCCTCAAATATGGCAACAATGGACCGAGAAGTCCCTAAACTAATAACGGACCGAGATGTCCTTAAACTAGAACCTCACCTAAAATATGGCGACTTTGGATCGGGATGTCCCTAAACTAAAATTTCGCCTCAAACATGGCGATAATGGACCGGGATGTACCTAAACTAAAATGTTGCCTCAAACATAGCGATAATGGACCAGAATGTCCCTAAACCAGCACATCACCCCAAATAAGGTGACATGCTCCCTTGAGATCTATATTGCAATCGAAGTCCTAACGACAAAGGTTGCAACTCAAGTCTCACTGGCTACATAGCTACTCCAGCGATGAAGCCACCCCAAAAACCTACCGGCAAACAGGTGGGTCACCTATGACAAAGCTACTTTCAAGAGTTTCGCTATTAAAAAAAGGGTATGTCCACAAGCGAAATGGGTACGGATGAAAAGCCGAAAGGGCGCTGTGAGTAAAAACAGCAGGACTTCCGTCAAGTTTGTGAAAATCCGAATAGGGCACAAACTCATAAAATAAAAAAAATTCATGTGCAGTTGCAAGGTCCTCTCGACATTGTGAGGAGAAAATACCTACGTGAGATCCTTACGACTCACAAAGGAGAAACACACTTAAGAGTCCTCATGATTCCTAAGGAGAAATTACACTTACAGGATTCTCACGACTCGTAAGAAGAATTCCCCTGATGAGACCCTCACGGCTCATAAGATTCAAAAACCATAAGCTACAGGGATCTGAACCTGTTCTTAAGCCGCCACATCCCCCAAGTTGCCCTACAGGAGGTCCAATATTGATCCCTGTATACAATCCACGGGCACGAATAAATATTCCTTCACCAAGTTCTACCAATTGGAAGAAATGTCCCCATATGGTGAACGACACGTGTAAGTCCTCCCGAATTATAAGGAGAAAACACTCTTGGAAGATCCTTATGACTTACAAGAGAAAATATCACTTAGGAATCCCCACGACTCCTAAGGAGAGAATACACTTACGCGATCCTCTCAACTCATAGGGAGAAATACCTTTGTAAGACCCTTACGGCTTATAATTTCAAATGTCTTAGTCGACAGGATCCTAACCTTATCTATTAATCCATTTTGTTCAAATCGACAAAGGCAAATGATGATTCGCTCCTGACAACATTCCAGTTGTAGCGATGCTGATGCCTAAACAGATGTCAAACTCCAAGTTCACTTATGGCAAATGATGATTCACCCCTGGCAATATTCCAGTTGTAGCGATGCTGATACCTAAACAGGTGTCAAACTCCAAGTCCTCTTACGGCAAATGATGATTCGCTCCTGGCAATATCTCAGTAGTAGCGATGCCGATGCCAAGGTTGGTATCAGATTTCATTGCGGAAATAAATATAAAATAGCCGAAATGATTGTGCAATCACGGCTTTCGCGATATGAAGAGCTGAAAAGATAGAGTATCGCGGAAATAAATAAATATATATAAAATGAAATTTCCTCTGCCCTATAAGTATGTCCATATTGACTCTTGTATACAATCTATTGGCATAAATGAAAGAAAGGAAACTATACTTTCCAACCAGGCTCCATCAAAGGGAGAGCCAGATCTCGATGGCAATATCTACAGCCTAGAGATCGGCTCGATATTCTTCTCATTCCAACAGGGTGCTGACGTGACGTCAACAAGCTCCAAGGAGCCAAATTAAAACATAGTAATGGCAAAATCCTAGTTTCAACTTGACGTTCTTTCTCATTCCAGCAGGATGCAGATGCAACGTCAACAAAAGATCTAAGGGTTTAAACAAAAATAGAGCAATGGCGAAATCCTAACTCCAAGTCTTGACAGTGTATATACAACCTAGAGACTATCCTGGCGTTCCTTCTCATTCCAGCAGGATGCAGACGTAACGTCAATAAAGCTCTAAGGAGCCAAAATAAAAAGGAGTGATGGAAAAATCCTAACTCCAGCTCGACGTGCTTCTCATGCCAGCAGGATGCAGACGCAACGTCAATAAGGACCCAAGGGCCAAATCAAAGTGGAGCGATATCATATTCCTAGCTCCAGATCTTGACGGCGACATCTACAGCGTACAGATCGGCTCGACGTGCTTCTTATGCCAGCAGGGTGCAGATGCAACATCATCAAAGGCCCAAAGGTCAAACAATAAAAGGAGTGATGGAAAAATCCTAAGTCCAGCTCAACGTGCTTCTCATGCCAGCAGGATGCAGACGTAACGTCAACAAAGGCTCCAAGAAGCCAAATAAAAGAGTGACGGCAAAATCTTAACTCCATCTCGACGTGCTTCTCATGCCAGCAGGATGTAGACGCAACGTCATCAAAGACCCAAGGGTCAACCAAAAAATGAGTAATGGCAAAATCCCAGCTCCAGCTCGACGTTCCTTCTCAGTGCAGATGCAACGTCAACAAAGGTTCCAAGGAGCCAAATAAAAAAGGAGCGATGGCAAAATCCTAACTCTAGCTCGACGTGCTTCTCATTCCAGCAGGATGCAGATGCAACGTCAGCAAAAGATCCAAGGGTCAAAGAAAAAATGGAGTAACGAAAAAATCCTAACTCCAAGTCTCGACGGCGCATATACAACCTAGAGACCATCCCGATGTTTCCCCTCATTTCAACAAGATGCGAATGCGGCTATCAAATGAAAATGGAGCAATGGCATATTCATAGCTCCGTACTTCAACTGCAATACATACAGCATAAAATTCTTATAGATGTCTACCCTACTTCAGCAAAGAATTGGCGCGATATCGTCAAAACAAAAAATGAAGCAACGGCATATTCCTATCTTCGGGTTTTGAAGGCAACTCATATAAAACCTAAAAGACTATCGGAGATCATCCCACACCAGAGCAGAGTGGTTATGACTCATCGGGGCTCCAAACTGAGCCTAATCTCAAGTAAAAAGCGTCATAGCAAATTCCTAACGTTTACTCTTCCGACGGTAATATGACCTAAGGAGATTACTTGAAGACGTCTTGTCCAGCCTCCGAAGGGATCAGAGACACGACAGTCGCATGGCTACTCGAACAATGGCTTAAAGATCACATATTGAGGAATACATCAACCAACGTGACGGTACCTCAGACTAAAACCCTAGTACCACAAGCCTAATGGACCTCTGTCGTAAATAATGGGGGTTATCTGCATATAACGTTAGGACAAGTTTGCCTGTAAACCCAAGGGAGGTAAACTACAAACTCTAAAATGAGTATATAAACTAGAACTTCGAAACGAGTGAATAAACTACAAACTCTGAAATTAGTAAATAAACTAGAAACTCCGAATCGAGTGAATAAACTACAAACTCCGAAATGAGTACATAAACTAGAAACTCCGAAATGAGTGAATAAACTACAAACTCTGAAACGAGTAAATAAACTAATAGGCGCTAAATCAAGACATCATACACAGGGGAGCACATGCAAAAAAATATGAATTCTTTATTCATAAATTAAAATGGTTTACATTTATGTAAAGAAAAGTGGGAAATACAATTTTAACTGTTAAGAAGGCGGGGCTTTTAATAAATTGGCAACCCGCTCACTTTCTTCCTGTAGCTCCTCTCGCGTGTCACCACTGTAGCTAGCCTCACTTTGACTTGAGCCCGTTGTTGCAAACATGATGAAAGATTCTCAGCGATTTCCTTCTTTGCAACCTCGCAATCTCGCATGCCCCGCTCGGTAAAGTCGAGGTTCTGCCTTAGCGCCAGTCCATTAGAAATGCATTGTTGGAGGTTTTCGAAAATAAATTGTAGTGGTGCGGAATTCGCTTTGACTTGGGCCCGCAATCGGTTGGATTCATCAGAAGCTGTCTCATGCTCCTTTTGCTTCAAGGCCAACCCTTGCTCAAAGTATTGAATAGAATCGGCACATTGCTCGATCCACGCGATCAGTTGAGCCTTCGAGATTAATGCTTCAGGAGTGAGACGCTTGATTTCGATCTCATGCAGACAAACCTCGATCCGCTTACAATAATCAACCCAATGGCCGACAAAATCTTCGTTGTGGAAATTTACAAGCGTCGCCAGTATCGGGGTGACCTCGTCAGCAAAATCAGTGGAAGAAGTAAGAGCTTCAACGTTAAGATCTTCGATGAATTCACTCAGCATTTGCCTGCTATTCGCCACACCCCTGGAAGATTAACGCTTAGCAAAGGGCCCTGCAGGCATAGAAATGCGAGACTCAACGGGAGCCAAAGCCGGTGTAGCCGCTGCAGAAAAAATTATGTACAAAGAAGGGTCAGATTTCAACCTGAAAAGTACGGAGGAATGCTGATGGACGAGATCGACCATACCAGTGGTCAAATGTGGCAGGGCAGGAAGCACGGAAAGCTCGGTTATTCCTTCTCTCTCTCCCTCGAGCTGTGATACTATGGTCAATACGATGAAAGCTTAGCAATATAAAGTTTACTCATGGAAAGATGAAATAACAGGTAAAGAATATACTAACTAACGCCTGAAGGGGGAACGAATTCTGATTGGAAGGCGAAGTACGGGCTTAACATCTAGTGTAAGCGGTCAAAAAGTACTCCAGCAGGATTACAACAATATATGGTTAATACAAGAAAACAATACCCACACTGAAACAAGAAATGAGGGATCTCTACCTTCCATCATTAAACACGAGAGAACTCGGGGGGACACAGAAGAGAGGGGTGGAGTAGTGACAATCATGGCCATGGCTGATAGTGATCCTTCAATCAGCGTAGCGCATGGGTCTACCATTCCTGTATTCAGAATAAAGGAAATTTCAGCAGAAATGTTTAATGGGATTGAGAAACCAAAAGTAATAGCTCGAGGTATACCTGATGGGGCGGAAATCATAATAGGGTCTGGAGCATCACCAGCCTCAACGGCTTCCTCAATTTCCATTATCATCGGGATGGTGGATTCGGCATCCACACCTTCTTCCCCAGAATCAATAAGGGTCGTCGTAATGCTCGCATCACCCGCTGATATCGGGGATCCACGAGGGGAGGAAGCGGCAATCGAAACAGTCCCAGATTCGAAAGGGAGGCCTGATACTCCAGGCACTTCGAGCACTAGCACTTCGCCCGCCACGTCACCACCTGAACTCGGCCCTGTTAAAAAAACAAAAAACAAGAGTATTATGATTTAAGGAAAAAAGACTGCTATCAGGTTTTAATAAGGGATTGTGCACTTTTTTACCTTGAAGCGACCGCTTGGCCTTTTCGCGAGCCGCACGCGCAACCTGCCTATGAGCGGTGGACAGGAAAGAAGAAGCATCCTTCATGAAAACGTCAGAAGGTTGAGCATCACTTGAACCCGCGTCTGCAGCCAAATTAGTCTGACACTACGTTATGGCGTGCTTTTTGCGCTTCCTCTCAGCTTTGACTGTACAGACGGATCTCCTCAGGACCTCTGACAGAGGAGTGTCATCGTCCAGATCAGGCTCGGCCTCGGGACATATTGCAACATCCGTCATCGGCTGCTTTAGCGACGCCTCCCGTTGTGGCCCGGGGGGGACCTCATCCGTAACTGGTGGCTCTGAAGGCTCTTTCGCACCACCACTCGAGGTTGGAATTGTAATCGGTGTTGGGTTATGGCAGCGCCTTGGCCATCAAACCGTGGCCAAATGCAGAACAAAAATTTTCTAAACCGGTGCTACCACAACCTCCGAATACAGATCGACCATTAACCCTAAATCTAGCAAGCAATAAAAAAAAGTTTGGAATGTTATACCTAATGATCCATGTCCTTCGGTCTTTAACCTTTTCCCAAGCTCCTAGTAGCCACCATGATCAAGTTTGGTCGCTGGTCTCCCTTCATCGAAGATGATCCACCCGAGAGTTTATGAATCGAGCTCCTACTTCATAACCGAAGTAACTAAGGTATCTAGTTTGCTAAACTAGATAGCCAAGATGATGTAGAGTCTAATGAGGGATTAATTTGTCTTTGAACACCTTAGGTTTCTCAACATATTAGAGGGTTAGGGTGGAGGAAGAAGAAGAATCCATGAGATATGAGAGTGTGAAGCTTGAGCGACTTAAGAAAGAGAATGTCTTAGTGTGAGAGTAGAAATATAAACTCTAGGAAAATATCTCAAGTTCCCACAACAAAATATCTCACACAACAAAACAACAATATCAAGCATGCAAGAATATTGTATCATGAGTCACCCAAAAAGTCGCCCAATAAGTCACTCCATGAGTCACCACCATGAGTAACTAAATCAAGCATGCTTGAATTAAGCTAAGCACACTCATCTCTCACCTCAATTAACCATTAAACCAAATGGTTAATAAACATAATGAGGTGTAATCTTCTAGAAACTATTCTTGTAATAAATTACAAGAATGCCCCTCATCCGTATATACATACCCGTCTCCGTATTCCGAAAAATAAGAATACAATGAGACGAAAATAATCTAACAATATAATACTAGGATCCAGTTTAAACCAAAGCCCACTAGTATTATCCGTCTGAATCATGATACGCGCACAAGTGCATGTATATGATCGAACCCTGCCATAAAACCATATGGCCTCTATATCGTTTCGCCCGAAGAAGGGAAACCCTCTGTGTGGGACTCTAAAGACTCGTTAATACGCTGGCAGTGGATTTAACCATAAGCACTTCAGCGGCACTAGCTGTACATAACGACTACCTAGGTATTGAGCGAAAGGAAGGTCGATGAGCAAACTCATCCGACCCCTACTGAGCCTGTCCTGTGACAATATCCGTATAGTACGATATGTTCTTCTAAGAGTATCGCAAAACGAGTCTAGGGGTAGATAAAGTCAGACCCCTAATAACGCGACATTTCGTGTCGGTATGAAGCCCATCACAAACTGAAAAACTACTGATCGAAATCAGTAACTCTCGACTACCTTGATTAAGGATTTCTGATGATGGCCACCCATGCACAACGTGACATCAACCCCCAATACCGGGAAAGACGAATCCCCGACGATCCGCTCACTGCATCCATGTGGCTCGGGACTGTAACCAACTAAAACTTATTTGCATGACTCCTTTGAGCCATGGAGGGTAGTAATCAAAGCATAGTGGGAACTCACACGAGACAAATGATGATCTCTGGTCGACAGACTAATCTGTAAACATGTCACCTGGGAACTGCTATCTGACAATAGGTATAATACCAATTAGCAGGTTCCCGGCGAGTCCGTCCAGTGGACTCATAACCCAATGAGCACCTGCATACTATCTTAGGTGAACAAACTAACACCAATGGCTTGTGAGACTGGCCACCGCCCCTTGTCGGGGTCTCGATCAGTATACACTAGTCTACTCTGGAGTATTAATGCCCAGTCTCGATACCCCCACGACTAGGGACATTTAAGTATATGCTTATAAACCACCCAACTCCCACGTATATGATTCCATCATAATGCTGGTAGTCAAGCAAGAATCATATGGGCTATATCAATATGTAATAATGAACTGTAATGCCACCTAAAGCATGTACATGATGATAAAGATAAACGAGATAGCATACTATCATCTTGAGTAAGACTGTTCTACCCGTATAGGTCCTCCCTCAATCATCTAATCGCGTTCCTGTGATTACAATAATTGAATTGAGGGCACTATAGCAAGCAATCTCCCACTTGCACTTAAGGCTAATTATTGTGGTATCGCATACTCATAGCCCGTGTGATACCGAACACCCAACTCCTCTACTAATTAGTTTCGCAAAACTCGTTTGTGAAACTATTGCGTTCGAGAAATAACCTCAGTGAGTGGATCCGCTCCAATGTTTCTTTCTATATCTCTCTATATCTCAACTTCGCAGAAAACCACTATCTCCCGAAATGAGCAATACATGTTTTAGAATTTGTCTGGATATTTGTTGGGACCAAGTTCGCAAGTGAACTCCAAATCCAACAAACTTCTTAGACTGTATCATCCACTGAATTTAATCAGTATCCTGCATCATGCCTTCCTCAGTATCCGCTTGGACCACCATTCAACATACTGCCCTTCAAAAGAGGGAAAACTATAACTATGTGTCTCTTTGTCATCCAGGTCATCTTGGAAGCCTGAACTGATAACCGCTTCCCGAAGGAGGCTGCCGTTACCATTTACCAAGGACATCTACTTATGTTCAAAACTGCTTCCTTCCATTTCTCCAGAATTGGATTAATATATAAACTTATTGCAGCTAGTGCAAAAACAATATCTGGTATGGTACTTGACATCACATGATTGACTCAATTACCTAAGCAAGTGATATGCCAATCATGCAAATCTCTCTCCCCTTTAGTCTGTAAGACATCCTTTAGAGAGGTGACTCCATCACCTGCAGGTACACCACCATGTCAGGAGTCAACCATTCTAAAACACCGTTAGAATAATTTCAAAGTACCCAGATTGGGACACTTCCCAAATCTAGATATTAAACCATAGATCTAGTGACCAGAATCCTGATATTTTATCCAGATCCTATGTGAAGAAATACTTTGTGACAACCACAGTATATAACCGATCGTAGTATAGGAATTTCACTTCCTATCAAGTGCATGTCATCCAAATACCAGTACATCACTCCCTACTACCTTCTTACCAGATCCATCTCTTATTCTAATAAAGTCAAACTCTATGATTATCATATCAAAAATAGATGATCTTTCTCCGCTATACCTGCTTTAGTCTATAAATAGACATGAGCTACTTGCCTACAATACTTCCGCTTCTCTCACTGACTACAACAACACTCTGGCAGATTCATATACACGTGCACTTCTAAAGCTAGTTTAGAACGACGTTATACTCATCCTCCTGTCGGATTTCATAGTCTAGAACAGCAACAGTGGCAATTTTGGGTAAACAAGAACCTCGCTGTCACCGTCTCTGAGAAGACCGAAGTACCTCTCGGGTGCCTAAGGTTACCTACCAAATCTACGGAGTGGTTAATGGAATGTCGAATCCAATTGAATCTTTAGGTCTTACTAAATTTTCAGTAATCGTTTGTGGTTCTGGAATCACTTCCAGTTCTACCATACTCCCACTAATGTTTTCTGAAAAGAATCCATTTTACTAAAACTGGTGGAGAGTCAAGAAAAATATAACTATTCATCTCCCAGATCGTAGAATATTAACCCTCGTCAAAGCCCGGGATAACCCATAAACTGCCATTACTGAAACGTGCCTTGAGTTTATCCGGATTCTGGTTTTAAGCATCAACCGGACAACTCCATATACCTTATCATCGTTAAAATATGATCCATTCTATATCCATATAGAAACAAGAGACACTAATTTAATTGGAACCAGATTAAAAAATCATGCAGCTGTTTCCAGTGCATATCAATCAAATGGAAGGACGCCATTTAGCATTACTCATCTAGGAGTGCATCCATATATGAGCAACCTAAAAGAGAAGCAAGTTCTCAAAACCATTACTATCAACGGAATACCTAGCACAAGTATCTACATCTTCGATCACCTTGATGAATCATGATATTTTGCAACATATGGTTCTCTAATTTATTCTTATACCTATAACTTTTCAAAACTTGGACCTTGTATTTAAACAAAATACTTGTCTAAAAACAGAGAAGTCACAAGTATATAGAATATAGTACGAGTACCATCCCCTTTATCCTAATGGACACTAGACAACATACAATACTTTGTATAAGTCCCCTGAGTTCAATAACTCAAACCCTGTGCGTTGTAGGTTGAAAATTGTACTATGGTTAAGAGAATTACACCGCTGTTGAATGCTCCTTACCTAATCACCAACTGATATAGGTAAATGTCACAGACATAATTTCAAAAAGTTATATCTCACTTTATAAATAAACGTATAGATATATCAGTTTGACATTGGTGCATAATAAGGGATATTCAAAACCAATTATTTGCCGTCAGGAAAAACCCAGGCGATTTCCTTAAATATCACCAATTACAAAGAATTCCGAAATAATGAGGATATAATCACCTAATTCCCAATATTCTAATCCCACTCATCATATGTAACACCATACAGATGTGAGAATCAAAATTGGTAAATACATAACCTGGAGTCAGAACTAAATAGGAAATCAATTTTCAATTAACACTGCACAGTGAAACTGAAACATGAAAATGTTTCGAAGGGGTATCCGGGTATTCCTAGTAACGCCTCTTTCACTATCCCGATTCATGACCGTAACCGTATATTTCCTTGCCATCTCTCCAATCCCTTCAAATGTTTGTACTTATTACCTTCTGTACACCACCTTTAGGCTAAATGGTTTTCTTCCTTCCATACCTTTCGGCACCAGCCTATGGTTTGGAATAAGACTGTCCAATAAGCGCAATAAGTGTACTCTCCTAATCTTAGGAGCCCTCACAATCTTAGAGAAGGTAAAGATAAAAGACAGCCTGAATAATCCTATTCTGTTTCTCCTGAATCGGAAACTATCCTCGAACTAGAACAAGTTCCTTTGAGTTCGTATATAACTATACGATGGCGTATCCAATAAATGTGGATTTTCATAGTGATATGGAATGTTCCGAAGAAATGCAATGGTGAAGCAGGAATGGCGATGATATAATCGTGAATGATTGTAGTTGCAATTTCCTTTGCCCTCTTTCTAATCCCTTTATATGTCTTTACTTATTACCTTCAGTACACCACAATTAGGCTAGTTGGTTTTCTTCCTTTCCTATCTTTTGGCACCAGCCTATGGTTTGGAAGAAGACTATCCAATACGGTTAATAGGCGTACTCTTCTAATCTAAGGAGCCCTCGCAACCTGAGAGAAGGTAAAAGGGAAAAGAAAACTGAATAATCCTATTGTATTTCTCCAGAACCGGAAACCATCATCGAATTTGAAACAAGTTTTTTCGAGTTCGTATGTAACTATACGATGGCATATCCAATAAATGTGGATCTTCTTAGTGATACGGGGTGTTCTGGAGAAATGCGAAGGGTAATATAGGTGTGACAATGATATATGCGACTCTGACAATCCAAAAGCCAAAGTGTTTTAAGAAGGTTCGATTAACTTGGTTCATGAGTTTTAGTTTAGGTCGGGTCATAGTAGCTGTCAAAGAGAGAGAGAAAAGAAACACTCAGAGTGCACTCTAACCTAGATCGGAATGGTTATTTATTTATCTAATCAGTATGTCTCCCACTGTTTCCTCGAATTCTCCTCCAAACCGAAAAAGGAGAATTGGTCGGGATCATCTAAAATCACCCAAGGAGTAATACCTACTCATCAGTGAGAATAGGGATCCAACTATTATCGCATGATAACTTGATAGAATCCACTCAAGTCACCACACTCCAGAAGGCAAGCGCATGCCTGGGAAGTTTCCTGTATGTTTGAAACTCCCGATGTAATTTTTACCCTAAGCGGCTTATGACCTTGACAGAGGTCAACATATCATAAGTCGCAAGTCAAGTTTGTTAGTTATGTATATGCCGTAGAGGCCATTGTTGTACATATGATGTATATTATGATGGATGCTTGGATATATATAGAGAGGACTTTCTTGCTCATCATGATAGTATGCTATTTGGTTTCATTTTATCTTAACATGTTGACTTGTACTGGTTTACTGTTTTTCCCTCACATGTTGATAAAGCCCTTAGGATCTGTACTCGACTACTGGGACTATGATGAGATCATACTAGTGGGGCCATGTTAGTCGATGAGTACTTCCTATAACTGTTCCTAGTCGAGGGTATATCGAGACAGGGCATCGATACACCAGAGTAGACTAGCGTATACGCATCTTGACCCATATGATGGGCGATAGATGATCCCATATCCATCGGTGTTTGACATCAAGGATGGTGTACGGGTGCTCAGTGGAGACTGGGTACACTGGACGGACTCGCCGAGAACTCCCAGATGGTGATATACCACACGTCAGATGGCAGTTCTTCGGTGACACTGGTACAGGGTAGTCTATAGACCCGAGATCGTCATAGAGTCTTGTGTGATTCCCACTGTGCTTTGATTTCCACCTTACCACATCCAAGAGGGCGTGCAAAACGGTAGCTTTTGGGTACAGTCCCGAATCACATGGAGGCAATGAGCGATAGGAGGGGTTTCGTCTCTCCCGGTATAGGGAGTTGATGTTGTGCTGTGTTCGATTGGCTATAACTGGAAGTCCCTGGCCAGGGCTGATAGAGAGATTTACTGGTAAGTGTTACTAGTAGTTTCTCGACCCGTTATGAGCCTCACATCGACACGACTTATCGGTTACTGGGGTCTGACGTATACCACCCCTAGACTTAATATGCGACATATCAGACGAAGAGACCGGACTATACGGGAGTGTTACTGATTGGATTCACAGGAGAATACACAGGCTAGCTTGTTGATCTTCTGATCGCTCAATACCTGGGTGGCTGTTACGTTTAGCTGACCGCTTGCAGCTTGTGGGTGTTTGATATGATCATCACCTGCTACCGGCGTATTGACGATTCTTTAGAGTCCTACACAGAGGTTTCTTGGCTCAGGCAAAACGGAGTAGAGGCACATATGGGATATGCGCAGGACCGAGGATAATGCGATATGAGATACCGTATTATATTCTCGTGATATTTAGATATGAACCGGCTCATCGGATCAAGTGTTGATTCGATGAATCGGTACATGATATATTAGTCGGTTATATTCGATATAGCCGGATTGTCGGATAAAGTGTTGATTCGATGATTTAATGTAAAATAATATATATGATATATTGTATTACATTATCTAATATTGGCTTACTTTATTATTTCATTTTCTCACCGGATAATACATTGATATATATGCGATATATGTTAATTGTATTATTTTCTTTTGTTGCAAATATATAATATATATGTGATATATATTTTTGTGACATGATATGATTAATAATGAAACATGTTTAGTGATGATTAAATGAGGTTAGGGTTTGATTAGGGTTAGATGCTTCATGCACCTTCTAGAAGTTATTCTTTTGTCATGAAGAAGATATTATGATAGATATTTTCTTATGACACATATCTTAACCCAACTAAACCCTAGCCTTAGTTAACTCTCTACAAGGGTTATCCTAGTCATGATTAACCATGGTTGCATTATTATTGATATACTCTTCTCATTATTCATGACAAAAGGAATTATCTCATTATTCATCTTCTTCTTCTCTTTTTAGCTTTGAGAAAGCTTACTAGAAATTCCTTTTGTGATGATTTCATGTGAGATTATGATATAAAAAGAAAGCATAAATACTACTCCATCATCCTCATGTAATCTAGCCTATTAGATTAGGGTGTTCACCTCATTAGAGTGAGAGAGCTTGAGTTATAGCAATTTCGACGTAGATCATCGGAGAAACGGAACACTACAAGCTAGCATGGATCGTTCGAGTCGTGGAGCCTCTCTTGAGCCCGGGAGATCGTGGATCGCGGCGAAGGGACTTCTACTCGGAGCTTATGAAGCGAAGGAGCGGACTACAAAGGTTGTAATCCCTCACTTTTTGTTGTAAAGATGTTTACTTGCATGCTTAACCCAAATAATCTAGCAAAGATCCCGGCTTTGGGTTGTTTCGACACGTCTAAATTTTTATTCGGGCATATTTGATGCCTTATGAATCTTCACAAGAGTGCCTAGGAACCCTACAGTGGTATCAGAGCCTGGCTAGAGCATTAGGCGACGTGTTTACGAAGTTAAAACTCCGATCGAACCCAAACCGACAAAAATGAACCCCTCTCTGGACTTTTTCTAAAAACTGTGATTTTTCAGAATTAAAAATTCTTAAAATTACCAGCAGGAAAATATAAGCATCTACCTGAAACACGTGTCAATGATCCGTACATTCCGCCGCGGAACCGTGGCAATACCTTGCTCCTGCCGCGGATCCGCGGCCGTACAGTCATATTGTTGACTCGTTTTTCAATGGTTATAACCGTAGGTGATTATGTATTTTTCTGGGTACTTTTAATCTGGCTCAAGTGTTGAGTGTTCTGGGGTTTATTTTGTAATCGTAGATTCGATCGGAATATTTAAATTCGTTATTATTTCCGGATATTTAGAAACTGTTAAAAAGTTCGAACGGATATCATTAACTCAATTTTTCCCGGCACGAAAAATATTCAAGCGTTGATTTTTTCTCGGGTTTAAATCTTTCGGAAAACCGTGCATCTGACGCAATGGACCCTCTAGAAGACAACAAACCTTAACTCGATTATGTGACCGTCTTGAACTGCCTTTTGAACCTTCGGGTTTGGGGCAGTACGGCGTGCCACATGTGAGGCGTTGGCTTGACCCTTCTACGGCTGGACCGTTGCTACTGTGACGTATTCTGAAACTTTTGAACTCCGCTCAAGTGTTGAGCGATTTAGGAAATCTTGGGTATTTGATTATCTGTTCGAAAAGTTTAATACTGTCTATTTATCTGGAATGCGATACAATATGTGGAATTCATACAGTTAGGCATGAAATGCGAAATATGTGATATTTCGGATTTACGATGTCTAAAGAAATTGTGGATTCCAAATGTTATAGTTTTACATTTTCTTTTCTGTGACCGTAAGTGTAATATGTGATATCGCCGGTTTTGTTGCTATATGTCAACGACAATTGGGATGCACATATTTACTTATGTTGATGATATGTGATATTATGTGTTGCTGTGATATGTTATATTGGATCGTCGCGTCCTGAATAGCCGGGGGTTTTATGTGAGATGGGGGTTTTATGTGAGATGAGGGTTTTTATTTTCATTCATGTAAAATTCATTTGTATGTAATATTCTTTTATAGGGGCACTTCCAGGTTGAAGTTGATGTCACTAGTGTATATTATTTACTTTTCCGCATTAGGTAGACCCAAGGAGGGGAGCACAAGTAACCGGGTTCTAGGGTCCAGTGGGAGGCCATCTCGAGGAGTCGAGACCGGGTCTCCTAACCCTAGAATTGGCAGTGTTACTTGCCGCTCTCGTAGGGGTCTAGGGATGTGGGTTTGGCTATTCATCGCGACTGTGGAATCCTTGTTTTATACAGGCTCGTATTGAAAACACGGACGTCCTAGTATATCCAATATTTCATATATGTTCTTCTGCTGCAATGTTCTGTGATGAGATCATATTACTGCCTGAGACGAATGCTTATACTATATATATATGCTAATATATAAATATTACTGCTTTCGTTTCTTCTGTAATGCTTAGGAAGCATAAGCTGATGGGATTTTTATTAATAAGATTAATAAAAAGAAAAGAAACCTAAAAGATGTTGTAGAATCAAAACTTTATAAAAAGGGTAGCTACAGTTTTGCCTTGCACATCGGTATATATAATATATCCTGCACCTTATTCGATGGGGAAAGAGCCGAGATCCCTTCACCGGGAGTGACCTCTTTAGCGAAACTGGCAGATGCTACAAACTCGCGGTTTTGTTTTTGACAGCTTATATAGTTCCTGCTTTGCACAGCGGTATATATGATATACCCTGCACCTTATTCGATGAGGAAAGAGCCGAGATCCCTTCACCGGGAGTGACCTCTTTAGCGAAACTAGAAAAGCCTCAAAAACACTCCTTTTCAAAATTCACTTGATTCTACGACGATATCAAGTTCATTACGCTCATGGTTTTCTGAAAAACCTGCGTAGCCCTCCGTCATTTCAGATAAGTAATATTTAGTATTCGTGCTGCAGTAGTTTGGCATGCGTCAAGGCGTAGTATACGGTAGCTGATTATTACTTATCTGTAGCATGAGATGCGATTGGATTAGGGTATTCGTACGGCGTTGTTTCGCATGCGTCAAGGGTCGTACGGGTGGATTTAATTCAATCACGAAATATACGGGTTGAACTTGACTAGTGGACTATGGGTTGTTTGGCATGCGTCAAGGTCATAGCACGCTAGGGGTAAAAGAATTATCGGGAATTTCAAGTGTTGAAATTTGCAATGAGATTGCATACCTCCTATGAGATAGTTGGATCCCGATACCCACTGCGAGTAAGAGTTACTCCTAGAAGAGTTTTACACAGTACAATTAGCCGATCAAGTAGGTGTCTAGAAAAGTGTTAACGAGGTTATGCCTCTGGGAAAATGAGGTTTACTCTAATTAGGTCCGTGCGAAAGCACGGGGAACCTCCCTCAAAGTACCAACACTGATCTGGCTGAAAGATTGACGAAATTGTAGGGTGTAATTAATCCCGGCTAATCTTACCTTTTTAGGATTTGAAGGTAGATTTGATTAAAACAGTGGGAGACATCCTGATTAGATAAGATAATAACCAATCTAATCTTACAAGAGCATACGCTAAAGTGTTTTCTTCTCTCTCTCTCCAGGTAGCGACCATGTCAGGCCATAATCAAGATAATAATATGGATGTATTGACTGAACCCAATTATTGTACTGAGCAAGGGAACGTTGGACCCGTTCTTTCTTATAAGAGTTATAAGACTAAACAGGAGAATATCTGGATTCTCTAGCCGCCCAAAAGAGCATGCATGTTGATGCATCTTCTTCGGGTATGTTAGTTATTGAGAACTGTTTCTCAGTTCACCCTACGTCCTGAGTATTAGATACCGGATCAGGATGCCACATATGTAAATTGTTACATGGGCTACGGAAAGGTAGAGAACTGGGCAAAGGTGATCATTCCGTTCAAGTAGGAAAAGGTGCAAGTATTGTAGCCAAAGCAGTTGGCGAATATCACCTAGTATTGCCAAATGGTAATTCACTGATTCTGAATGAGTGCTATTATATACCGAACATGATGTGCAACATTATATCAGTTTCTTTATTAAGTAAAGAAGGATATAATTTTGTAGTATAGGATAATGTTATGAACATATTCCTAGATCAAAAGTTGATTGCATCAGGCTCGTTACATAATGGCATATTCATTCTCAATCAAAATACAGTCCTCAATATACAAAACGCACACAAGAGGAAAAGTTCAGAAATGAACGGATCCTACTTGTGGTATTGTAGACTTGGTCATATCAATGCGACACGACTGGCTAAGTTACATAAGGATGGATATTTGAACCCGTTCGAATTATCATCTTATGATACTTGCCATTCATGTCTCAAAGGAAAAATGACCAAAGCTCCGTTTAGTGGACACGGAGAAAGAGTTACAGAACTCTTAGGACTGGTACATACTGATGTATGCGGTCCTATGTCTACGCATGCCAGGAACGGCTCTTCCTACTTTATTACATTCATTGACGATCTCTCAAGATTCGGATATGTGTTCCTGATGAAACACAAGTCTGAAACTTTTGAGAAATTCAGAGAATATAAGCACGAAGTAGAGAACCAAACGGGCAAAAGTATTAAAATCCTTCGATCTGATCGAGGAGGAGAATACTTAAGCATTGATTTTCTGGATTATCTAAAAGAGAATGGGATTCTCTCTCAGCTTGCTCCTCCTTATACACCACAGCACAACGGTGTATCGGAACGGAGGAATCGCACCCTATTAGATATGGTACGCTCAATGATGAATACTGCTGAGTTACCTATTTCCTTCTGGGGGTATGCGCTTGAGAAAGCCATAGACCTATTGAATAGAGTTCCTACCAAATCTGTGCCTACCACTCCATATGACATATGGAAAGGGAAGAGACCACATCTTAATTACATTAAGATATGGGGTTGTCCGGCCTATGTCAAAAGACAAAATCCGGACAAACTCGAGGTAAGATCTGTCTTATGTAAGTTTATAGGATATCCCAAAAATTCACAAAGGGTATATCTTCTACCACCCCGAGGAACAAAAATTGTTTGTTTCTCGACATGCCACTTTCTTAGAAAAAGGTTTTCTTATGAAACAGAAAAGTGGCATTGAGGTAGAACTGGAAGAGGTTCCAGCGACACAAACTATAACACAAGACTTGGTAGAACAAGAGGATTCAGTAGTACCCGACGAACCCCAGCCTCTCCGCCGATCTAGTAGGGTTTCTCATCCACCTGAGAAATACTACGGTTTTCTCATTGATGGTGGAAGCGAGAATTGCATCATGGAAGATGATGACCCAACTAGTTTCGAGCAGGCCATCACGAATGGTGACTCTGTGAAATGGCTGGATGCAATGCGATCTGAGATGGAATCCATGTACACCAACAAAGTATGGACTTTGGAAAATGCTCCTGAAGGGGTAAAACCCATTGGGAGCAAGTGGATCTTTAAAAGGAAAATTGGTGTAGATGGAAAAGTTGAGACTTTCAAAGCTAGACTTGTTGCAAAGGGTTTTCGTCAACGACCAGGTGTGGATTATGACGAAACTTTTTCTCCAGTGGCTATGCTTAAGTCCATCCGGATCTTACTTGCCATTGCTGCATACCATGACTACGAAATCTGGCAAATGGATGTTAAGACCGCCTTTCTAAATGGTGATTTAGAAGAGTGCGTGTACATGACTCAGCCAGAGGGCTTCGTAGATAGTGGGAGCAACGCAAAGGTGTGCAAGCTGCTTAAATCCATTTATGGGTTGAAGCAAGCATCACGGAGTTGGAACATCTGTTTTGATGTTGTAGTCAAAGAGTTTGACTTCATCAAAAATATAGATGAACCTTATATCTATAATAAGGCAGCAGAGGGTAAGGTTGTCTTCCTCGTATTGTACGTGGATGATATACTCTTAATAGGAAATGATATTCCTATGCTGCAATCAGTCAAGCTCTTCTTATCACAGAGATTCTCAATGAAAGATCTAGGTGATGCCTCCTGCATATTGGGAATCATGATCTACAGAGATAGATCTAAACGGATACTGGGATTGTCCCAATCCAGGTACATTGACACCATACTAAAGAGGTTTAGTATGGAAGAATCCAAGCGTGGGAACCAACCCACGATCTCTGGACTCACTCTCTCCAAAGAGATGTCTCCCAAGACTGATTTGGAGAGAGCCCGCATGCAAGGGATACCCTATGCTTCGGCAGTAGGCTCTATCATGTATGCGATGCTATGTACCAGACCCGATGTAGCATACTCACTAAGTGTAGTGAGTCGGTATCAAGCAGATCCTGGAGAGAGTCACTGGACAGCTGTGAAGAACATTCTCAAATACTTACGAAGGACTAAGGAGATGTTCTTGGTGTATGGTAACGGAGAACTCCAGGTGGGGTCCTTTACCGATTCCAGCTTCCAAAGTGATAAGGACGACTCTAAGTCACACTCGGATTTTGTCTTTACCCTCAATGGAAGGGCGGTATGTTGAAAGAGTTCCAAACAGGATACCGTTGCAGACTCGACGATGGAGGCTGAATACATCGCTGCCAATGATACTGCAAAAGAGGCTGTCGGGATAAAGAAGTTCATTAGTGAACTTAGTACGGTTCCATCCATTGAGCATCCAATACCTCTGTATTGCGATAACAATGGATCTGTGGCTTTGGCCAAGGAACCCAGGTCCCATCAGAAGTCCAGACATATTCTGAGGCGGTATCACCTGACCAGGGAGATTGTTGATCGCCGGGAGATCGAGGTCAGGAGAGTAGATACGAAGGACAACACTGCGGATCCACTCACGAAGGCCATTCCCCAGATACAGTTTGAGAGATTATTCGGGATGCTAGGTATAAGATACTACAGCAGCTGGCCTTAGTGCAAGTGGGAGATTGTTAGTTATGTATATGCCCTAGAGGCCATTGTTGTACATATGATGTATATTATGATGGATGCTTGGATATATATAGAGAGGACTTTCTTGCTCGTCATGATAGTATGCTATTTGGTTTCACTTTATCTTAACATGTTGACTAGTACTGGTTTACTGTTTTTCTCTCACATGTTGATAAAGCCCTTAGGATCTGTACTCGACTACTGGGACTATGATGAGATCATACTAGTGGGGCCATGTTAGTCGATGAGTACTTCCTATAACTGTTCCTAGTCGAGGGTATATCGAGACAGGGCATCGATACACCAGAGTAGACTAGAGTATATGCATCTTGACCCATATGATGGGCGATGGATGATCCCATATCCATCGGTGTTTGACATCAAGGATGGTGTACGGGTGCTCAGTGGAGACTGGGTACACTGGACGGACTCGCCGAGAACTCCCAGATGGTGATATACCACACGTCAGATGGCAGTTCTCCGGTGACACTGGTACAGGGTAGTCTGTAGACCCGAGATCGTCATAGAGTCTTGTGTGATTCCTACTGTGCTTTGATTTCCACCTTACCACGTCCAAGAGGGCGTGCAAAACGGTGGCTTTTAGGTACAGTCCCGAATCACATGGAGGCAATGAGCGATAGGAGGGGTTTCGTCTCTCCTGGTATAGGGAGTTGATATTGTGCTGTGTTCGATTGGCTATAACTGGAAGTCCCTGGCCAGGGCTGATATAGAGATTTACTGGTAAATGTTACTAGTAGTTTCTCGACCCGTTATGAGCCTCACATCGACACGATTTATCGGTTACTGGGGTCTGATGTTTACCACCCCTAGACTTGATATGCGACATATCAGACGAAGAGACCGGACTGTACGGGAGTGTTACTGATTGGATTCACAGGAGAACGCACAGGCTAGCTTATTGATCTTCTGATCGCTCAATACCTGGGTGGATGTTATGTTTAGCTGACCGCTTGCAGCTTGTGGGTGTTTGATATGATCATCACCTGCTACCGGCGTATTGACGATTCTTTAGAGTCCTATACAGAGGTTTCTTGGCTCAGGCAAAACGGAGTAGAGGCACATATGGGATATGCGCAGGACCGAGGATAATGCGATATGAGATACCGTATTATATTCTCGCGATATTTAGATATGAACCGGCTCATCGGATCAAGTGTTGATTCGATGAATCGGTACATGATATATTAGTCGGTTATATTCGATATAGCCGGATTGTCGGATCAAGTGTTGATTCGATGATTTAATGTAAAATAATATATATGATATATTGTATTACATTATCTAATATTGGCTCACTTTATTATTTCATTTTCTCACCGGATAATACATTGATATATATGCGATATATGTTAATTGTATTATTTTCTTTTATTGCAAATATATAATATATATGTGATATATATTATTGTGACATGATATGATTAATAATGAAACATGTTTAGTGATGATTAAATGAGGTTAGGGTTTGATTAGGGTTAGATGCTTCATGCACCTTCTAGAAGTTATTCTTTTGTCATGAAGAAGATATTATGATAGATATTTTCTTATGACTCATATCTTAACCCAACCAAACCCTAGCCTTAGTTAACTCTCTACAAGGGTTATCCTAGTCATGATTAACCATGGTTGCATTATTATTGATATACTCTTCTCATTATTCATGACAAAAAGAATTATCTCATTATTCATCTTCTTCTTCTCTTTTTAGCTTTGAGAAAGCTTACTAGAAATTCCTTTTGTAATGATTTCATGTGAGATTATGATATAAAAAGAAAGCATAAATACTACTCCATCATCCTCATCTAACCTAGCCTATTAGATTAGGGTGTTCACCTCATTAGAGTGAGAGAGCTTGAGTTATAGCAACTTCGACGTAGATCATCGGAGAAACGGAACACTACAAGCTAGCATGGATCGTTCGAGTCGTGGAGTCTCTCTTGAGCCTAGGAGATCGTGGATCGTGGTGAAGGGACTTCTACTCGGAGCTTATGAAGTGAAGGAGCGGACTTCAAAGGTTGTAATCCCTCACTTTTTGTTGTAAAAATGTTTACTTGCATGCTTAACCCAATAATCTAGCAAAGATCCCGGCTTTGGGTTGTTTCGGTACGTCTAAATTTTTATTCGGGCATGTTTGATGCCTTATGAACCTTCACAAGAGTTCCTAGGAACCCTACAAAGTTCAACCCGTCATTGCCTGGATTAACTTAGACCCACCCGCACGTGTCCTTGACAGAGGTCAAAATGACTGTATGACTGTCCTAAATAATCGCATATCTATGCAACAAACAAGCATTACCCAGCTACCAAGAACTGTGCCTTGACAGAGGTCCACATACACAGCATGAATACTGAGTAATACCTGTAAGAAATGACGGAGGGTTACGACTGGTTTTTAGCGAAAAACCTTTAACGTAATGAATTTGATCTCGTTGAAGGAATCTAAGTGGTTTTACAAAAATATAGTGGCGCAAACTTTTGCTAAAGAGGTCACTCCCTATAAAGGGATCTCGGCTCTTTCCTCGTAGAATGAGGTGCAGGATATTCCAAACTGAATACCACGATGCAAAGCAAAGGATCAACTATAGTGATGTTATTACGATGAAGCAAACTATCACCCAAGGGGCCACTCCCGATGAAGGGATCTCGACTCTTTCCTCGTCGAATGAGATGCAGGATATTCCAAACTTAATATCACGATGCAAAGCAAAAGAAAACGTCTGTAATGTCTGTTTTTAGGGATGAGCACGACTGAATATAGCACGCTCAATTGGTTTTCATAACGCCTGGTTCCAACAACATCAAATAGGTTTGTTTTATCCTTGCATTGATCAGAATCAACGCAGTCCCATCAATTAAACATATCACATCAGATAAGGGAACGAAAATAATATGTATGTATATGCCACCCGCATTCGCCATTGGTCCCCGTCATCACCCGTTAGGTTACTTAACTAACGATAGAGCGGGGACTGGAATAGCGCGGTGTAAAACATATACAACATCTTCTAGTATATATATAAATATACATAACAATCGTTCCAGGCATGATATAAGCAACATCACGTAATCACAGCCAAGCAACACGGAGTGGTGGATAATCCTGGAATCTCGGGTTTCACTTGAGCCGCAAATTAGACCCGACGTTCCCTGTCATGTGGATAACCTATGCAATGAAAACCTAGACCCCTACGAGTGCGGAAAGTTACCCACCAATCCCAGAAGCAAGGCAACCCCAATCATCAACGTGAATGGGCCACCCAGCACTTCACAGAATCCGGTAACTTGAGCACCTCTCCATGGGTCAACCTATACCACTACGAGTGCGGTGAATAGCCTGCCAATTCTAGAGTGAGGCCCCCTCCGTCTCAATGCCATAAGATGCAGTCCCGTTGCCCTCTAGAACCCAGCTATTCGTGCACTCCACCTTGGGGAAATCCTAGTACAGAAAAGAAAATAAGTACAAGGGTGACATTGACCTCAACCCGGTCGTGCCCCAAACAAATAATATACAAACAGGAAAAGACGGCAGTCCACATGTCGAACGCTCGTCCCGCAATATCAAATGTACAAATGAAACTAAACTGTACTATCATTGCACCACCTGGCTATCCCCATGACAATCAAACCACAACCACATCACAACATAGAATATCAACGTGAATGTCATGTTCGCAAACCCGCCTAAAAAAGCATATAGCAATTAGATGGGTTGTACCGCTCTAATGACAATCACGGTCGCAAATAGCAATGTATGTACCGTAAACTTACGCATTAAAAATTTTGATTGACAAAACCATTCTGTATTGGCCCCAAGTGCAATCGAGTACTTAAACAAATCTGGGCCAAAAACAAAATATACCAAAAATCACATTTCCAAACAATAGAGCACTAAAACAAAAATTGTACACTGTAGCCTCATTACAGCCGCGCAACCGCGGCAAACATGGTTGTTCTGCCGCGATTCCACGGCCTAATGATTGGCTCTTATGCCTAATTTTCTTTTGCACATATGAAAAACCCTGCACGTATTTTTGAGACTTTGGGAATAATTTTTTGACAACTTTTAAAAATCGGCAGAAACCCGTATTTTGGAATCGTGATTTCGGGAATTTTTCTCGATCGATCTTTTAAACACGTAAGAACAACCTAGATAGGGTTAAAGGGTTGTCTCTGATACCATGTTGGGTTATGGCAGCGCCGTGGCCTTCAAACCGTGGCCGAATGCGAAACAAAATTTTTCTAAACCGGTGCTACCATAACCCCCGAATACGGATCGACCTTTAACCCTAAATCTAGCAAGCAATAAAAAAGAGTTTGGAATGTTATACCGAATGATCCGTTTCCTTCATTCTTTAACCTCTTCCCAAGATCCTAGTGGCCACTATGATCAAGTTTGGTTGCCGGTCTCCCTCCATCGAAGATGATCCACCCGAGAATCTATGAATCGAGCTCCTACTTCATAACCGAAGTAACTAGGGTATCTAGTTTGCTAAACTAGATAGCCAAGATGATGTAGAGTCTAATGAGGGATTAATTTGTCTCTAAACACCCTAGGTTTCTCAATACCTGAGAGGGTTGGGGTGGAGGAAGAAGAAGAAGCAATGAGAGATGAGAGTGTGAAGCTTGAGCAACTCAAGAAAGAGAATGGCTTAGTGTTGTGAGAGTGTGAGAGTGGAAATATCAACTCTAGGAAAATATCTCAAGTGCCCACAACAAATATCTCACACAACAGAATATCTCACACAACAAATCAAAAATATCAAGCATGCAAGAATAGTGTATCATGAGTCACCCAATAAGTTACCCCATGAGTCACCACAATGAGTCACTAAATCAAGCATGCTTGAATTAAGCTAAGCACACTCATCTCTCACCTCAATTAACCATTAAACCAAATGGTTAATAAACATAATGAGGTGTAATCTTCTAGAAACTATTCTTGTAATAAATTATAAGAATGTCCCTCATCCGTATATACATACCTGCATCCGTATTCCAAAAAATACAAATACAATGAGACGAAAATAATCCAACAATATAATACTAGGATCCGGCATAAACCAAAGCCCACTAGTATCATCCGTCCGAATCATGATACATGCACAAGTGCACATATATGATCGAACCCGCCGTAAAAACATACGGCGTCTATATCATTTCTCCCGAAGCAGGGAAACCCTCTGTGTGGGACTCTAAAGACTCAACAATACGCTGGTAGTGGGTTTAACCACAGGCACGTCAGCGGCACTAGCTGTATGTAACGGCTACCCAGGTATTGAGCGAAAGGAAGGCCGATGAGCAAACTCATCCTGACCCATACTGAGCCTGTCTTGTGACAATATCCGTATAGTACATTCTGTTCATCTAAGAGTATCGCAAAACGAGTCTAGCGAGTGGATAAATTCAGACCCCTAATAATGCGACATTTCGTGTCGGTATGAAGCCCATCACAAACTGAGAAAATATTGATCCAAATCAGTAATTCTCGACTATCTTGATCAAGGATTTCTGGTGATGGCCACCCGTGCACAACGTGACATCAACCCCCAATACCGGGAGAGACGAATCCCTAACAATCCGCTCACTGCCTCTATGTGGCTCGGGACTGTACCTAACTAAAACCTGTTTACACGACTCCTTTGAGCCGTGGTAGGGTAGTAATCAAAGCATGGTGAGAACTCACACGAGACAAATGACGATCTCAGGTCGACAGACTAATCTTTACACATGTCACCTGGGAACTTCTATTTGACAATAGGTATAATACTAACTAGCAGGTTCCCGGCGAGTCCGTCCAGTGTACTCATAACCCAAGGAGCAGTTGCATACTATCTTAGGTGAACAAACTAACACCAATGGCTTTTGAGACCGGCCACGGCCCCTCGTCGGGGTCTCGATCAGTATACATTAGTCAACTCTGGAATATCAACGCCCAGTCTCGATACTCCCACGACTAGGGACATTTAAAGATGTGCTTATAGACCACCAAGCTCCCACGTATATGATCGCCCTCATAATGCTGGTAGTCAAGCAAGAATCCTGTTGGCTCTGTCAACATGTAATAATGAACTGTAATGCCACCTAAATCATGTACATTATGATAATGATAAACCAGATAGCATACTATCATCTTGAGTAAGACCGTTCTACCCGTATAGGTACTCCCTCAATTATCTAATCGCGTGCCTGTGATTACAATAATTGACTTGAGGGCATTATAGCCAACACTCAGAACAACATGGGCTGCGGTGGTTCCTGTAACAGGAAAAGGAAAGGAGTCAAGTTGTGAATCAAATAAACTAAATATGTAAAGGTGTTGTGAAACAAATCATACCAAGACCAATGGAAGCGCGAAGCCTCTCCTTCTCCTCAAACGTTTTGAGGGATGCCAAGAGAGTCTCTTCAGTGGAGATTCCTGTTAAGAGAAAGGCGTTAGTAAAGCGTAATAAGTTCATAAAAAGGGATATATATAGGAGAGTATAAATGAAATATATCGGACGCCGCAAGAGAAGCTAATGCCGCTTGTTCACGGTCCAGTCTTTCAGAAGTTTTGATAGCAGCTTGAAGGTCGGTAGCGGCAACAGAGCTTCGAATAGTCCATCGTTAGTGCCATACCCAGACAAGCCTTCGTTATAAGGAGCATGAGGCTCTTGGCCGAATACAAGATCAGCTGAGAACATGGATTTCTTCTTCTTCTGTGAGCTGGCACCAACACCCGATGATAAGATTTTTCGCTTAACGGGCTTCTTCGGACGGCGGGTCCCGATCTCCGAGCCAATACCCGACTCAAGGGGATGCAGTAGCCACCACAGCCACAGGAGCATTTACCTCCAGTTGAGGCTTATCTGGAAAAGCTCGCGGAACCACAACTGCGCTGCTTCCTCTTAAAGAAGGAAGCACAACCGCCCGTCGCTTCAGCGGGACCGCTGGATTACTGGCTGAGACAACATCCTTGTGTTCAAGCAGCAATCACCGCTCCTCCTTGATGACAGCACCCATCGCATGTTGGTACCAAGCAATGTAAGAATTCGAGGCCCTTGGAATATGACTCGGCTTGCTGACGAGGAAATGGGACCCCGTATTCAGACGCATGAAATGATGTGTCGCGCTGCGAACACCTTCCTAAGTAGTAACTGGATCAACGATGAACGCCTCAAGGGGAACGCCTTGGTTGTAACCGATTGCTAGGAAAAACGGTGCAGGTTATATCTCATAAACAAAACCGAGGCGTTCTGTCTGAATACCAGGTAACCCGGCCTGATAGAATATAAGTGGACGATCACCCGGGCCCTCATTGCAGAAGCTCCGTCCTTGAAAACGTCGTGAAAAGGCTGGATTGCTTTGGAATATTCCTTGCCGATGGTCAGGACTCTGTCGACAAAGGTCATGCTATCCTCGACCATGCGCGGGCGAAGAAGCAATCGCCGAGCCTCCTGCTATGTTGGGCTGGAGAAGAAGCATCGACTAAGTGCATAACCCAAGGAAAATTGTATCCTTCATAAAATCTGGGTCGTTTATGCATTCCAAAAGCACCCAGCATATGTATCTCGATCCATGAGGTAAAGTAATGTAGTTAGAGATTAACGGGCTTCAGACCCGGCTGAGTAATGTCGGCCGCTAGACTCAGGCCATGATATAAGTGAGCCAGACCTGCAACCCCAACGACCAGGCGTGTCCCCACCACAATACGGTGAGCCAGATAAAAGATAGACGGTCTCATATAACGGGGATGCATCGGAAGTGCGAACTAGCTCAGCCACAAGCCAATGAACCCCAGGAAGAATGTTTTCTCATCAATGTCCGGAGCAACGACCTCTGCAAAAGAAATGATTGGGGTATCCAGAATAAAAATTTCTTTAAATCTTCTTCCACGGTTGGTAATTTGTCCAAGCCAATTTCGAACGGATCATCAAGCATGGCAAACTTCGCAGCTTTCTTCGGCAAAGCCTCCGGACGAAGGAAGCGGGCGATGAAATCTGTAAAGCTAACTCCGTGCCCACCAGACTCCAAGAATAAGCTCTCGTATATGTTCAACACCTTGATCAAGCTTCGAAACTTATGTTGAACAGCATTCTTTGGGTTAAGACCCATTACCACTGATTCGGTAGCGAAGATGTACTCGTCACGGGGAAGTATCTCCTCATAATGTTCCCCTCTGACAGGTAATCCAAATATCTCCGCGAATTCCTCCAATGAGATTGAGACCTCCCGATCCGATAAGAGAAATGTATGGGTCGGGATATTCCATTGCTCCAGAAAAGATTTGACCTACCACACATGGGGAGTGTGGTAGTGAAAGAGGGATGTGTAGATCGCTGGATATAGCCCGGTCTTCAGTAGCAGCGACTTTTTGGCCGACAGAATGTATCGGGCCCACTGCAGATAGCCGGCTGATGACGGGGAGTCATTCCTATCATGTAAACCTTCCCCTAAGGACAAGATTCTCCTTGGCATATGCGATGCCCTAGAATGTCTAGGGCCATCGGTGGCTGCACTGGCATTGATGCCATGGAAGGTTGGAGACGACCTTTCGAGATCCAGTTGACATATTCTACTGCATAAGCGACCTACGGAGGGTCAGCGTAATGGATTGACGGGATCGGTTCTGACGGCGTTGCGCAAGTAAAACTGCACCGACCCCGGATAATGTGACTGTACCACGACCCCGACAGATGAAGATACTTATGCTCTGGGTCATAATCTTGAATGAGCGCAAAGACTTCCCAATCTGTAGGCGCATCGGTGAAAGCACTCTCTGAGTGAACGTAAGGGAAAGAGGAATCAGAAGCCATAATACCTAAAAGAAATAATTCAAAAGGGGTTAATTATCGACATAATGTTCAAGACTTTAGCATTTTTATTACACCTAAATTTGTACTACATTCTGGTATATTAAAGTCACCACAATTCAAAGAGAAAGGAACAATGGGCCACGCAAAATCAAGGTAACGGCCGCATCAATGATGAGGATGGCACTCATTGTAAGAATCCAAAAGGATTCTCATTTAATGAAAAATCTCATTGAACTGTGGAGTTAAACTCCCAATATTCTCGAAAAAGGAGTTCTACAGTGGATTCAAATCTGCAAGAAGAACCCTAAAAAGAAAATAAGAAAAGGGAATAAAATTCCCAAAATAATTTATTAAAAAGAAATTTTCTCAGAGCTAAGCTCTGTAGAACAACCCGGAATTAAATTCCACTAATAATGGGATTGAATCCCAAAATCCCCATGGGAAATATACTGGAATTAAATTCCAGAGAACTCTTAAAGATCAGAGTAATAGGGTAAAATTCTAAGATCTCTGAGACCGACGGTCTACCTAAATAAAGTTTTTTAAGATCTCTAAGAGATCATTTTAAGAAAAAGAGCCAAGCTTTATTAATAGGTTAAAATCCAAGACTAAAATGAGTCTCTTTTAAGAGAAAAATGGTCATAATTCTTACCAATTTTCTTAAACAGGGTTAAACTCTAAGAGTTATTTTGGGCAGAGATCTAAGCTCTGAGAAGAGAATTAAATTCTCAAGGAATAAGAAAGAGAATGAAAAAACAACAGTCATCTCAAGGGCCAAAGGCCCTATTTATAAGACATGAAGGGACGGTTCAACTTCCCAAGAGATCGAACGGTGGAAAAGGAGATACCGTTGCACCTACGTGTAAGCCACATGAGAGCAACGGTGGAAAGAATTTGTTTCCCCAATATATTTAACCTGATAAAATAGCAAAGCTCTGTTTAATTTAATAAGGCAGCGCCTCACGTGCTCTCCATGAGGGCGCCAGTGCCAGAGCCAAACTTATAGGATTAAATCCTATGGTGGCGCCTCATGTGCTCCTCACGCGGGCGCCAATATGCAAATCACAGAAGAGTTCATTATATAAGAGTTAAACTCTTAGATAGCGCCGCACGTGCGTCTCACGCAGGCGCCAATATGCAAAACATATAAGTACCCATCTTAGGAATTAAATTCTTGAGTGGCGCCCACATGCACGACACGTGGGCGCCAGCGTCCAGATAGAATTAAATTCTACAATACTCTCCGTTAAACAGAGCCATTGGATTAAAGATCCAACGGAGATGATAAATCATTAAAATACAGAATTAAATGTTGGGTGAAAATATTTCCTAAATCTTTCTAAAATAAAAAAGATACTTTCGGTTGGATCAAAAATTCAATTATAGAATAAAATTCTATTCGCTCAATCGTTCTAAATAAAAAAGAATGCTCTCTGTAAAACAGAGAACCATTGGATTAAAAAATCCAATTTTACAGAATAAATTTTGTATAGGGGAAAATATTTCTCCAATCTCGTTAAAAACAAAAATCATATTCTGTAAAAACAGAAGTTCTTGGATCAAAAATCCAATGGTGGGTAAAATTCCCCAACTCAATTTTGAGTACAATTAAATCAATTGGAATTTCTCAATGAGAGATATTCTCAGAATTAAGTAACAAACTTGCATCCACTATATAAAGGACCCGAGACTTCAAGTTTCATATAGAAAAAAAACCATAAGCTTCTGAAAAATACAGAAAGCTTCCAAAAACAATAAAGAATTCAACCCTCAAAGAGGAAGACTTCCCTTTCAAAAGAAACCTAGGTAAAAGAAATTCAGAGATCAAAATATCTCTTTTTACCTATTTTAAGGGTTTAACCCTTCTAAAAGAACTTAGTTCTTTCTCTGGATCAGAAATATACAAGACAAGTCTTCCACAAATTGAGAATTTAATTCTCATAAGAAAGATCTTGTTTTTGAGAATCAAAGATTCAAATAAAAATTAGGTCCAAAAGAAAAATAAAAGGAAAAAGAACCTACAAAAGAACTTAGTTCTTAAAAAAAACCTGATCCTAGATCTTCAAAAAAACAAAGATCTTGGTGATCATTAATGGTCAAAATGCCATTAACAGAGATTTAAACTCTAAAAAAGAAAAAAAAACTAGCGCCTCGCGTGCTCCTCAAATGGGCACCCCTTTTTAACCGTGCTTAGCGCCTCACGTGAAAAACACGCGGACGCCCAAAACAGAATGCCAGCCTTACATGAAACACACGTGGGCGGTGAATAAAAGTGCTCAGCACTCCATATGCAGCCGAAGACAGCTAAGTACTTAGCACTAATTGGGCAGTGCCGCTCGTGCTCCTCACATGGGCGCCATAAAAAAGTACTGAGCACTTCATATATAGCCAAAACGGCTGAGTATTTAGAACTGATTGGGCAGCGTCCAGCGCCGCATGTGCACCTCACGTGGACGCCATATAAAAAGTGCTTAGCACTTCATATTTAGTCAAAATGACTAAAAGTGTTCAACATTTATTAGGCAGCGCCCATGACTAAATGCTTTACATGACATACATGTTAGCGCCAGAGCTCAAATAAGTGCTTAGCACTTTTACATGTAAAGAAAATGGCTGAAAAAACAGAGCTCAAATAAGTGCTTAGCACTTTTGAATAAAAAAAAGGCTAAGTAGACTTAGCCTAAATTGGCCAAGTCTCTGAAATTTTCTTGTTGCTGAGCCCAAATACTCTTTTGCTGGATCTTAAATAAAAATGATTCTTGAAATTTTGCTAAGTTTATTTTAGTCTCAAATTAGACTAACGCATCTTTACCAAGAACAAATTGAGCCCAAATGCTCACAATTTAAATTGATCTTAATCTCAAACCAAATTAACGGTCCTTAAATAAACCTAAGCTCAAATCTAAAATATATGGATTTGGATTGATACGTGCCCTATGGGCGATGACATAAAATAGTCTCCGTATACAATCCACGGACAATCTAAACAAACAAAAACACACACGATACGAAGTGAACTGCCGGAGCAGGAGAAAGTGTTTATCGCAATGTGGTAACGTAATTAACTGCAGGAGCTTGCACCTGCAGGAAAGAGCATCCTCACAATCAAAAACCCCTCATAAAATGAGGGGGAATCTGATAAAGTCTACTACAACGGTTGTGTCCGTCCAAATCTCTGATATACGGTGTCATAAATCAACTTAGCATTTTCGGGGAGGTGGATGGATAAATCCAAATATCATCTGCCCCTAAATTTAGGCTAGACGTCCGATTCAACGGTTATTCAATTTTTTGAAGAGTGGGGCTCTGGCTTTAAAACACAAAGAGATCATGCATTTATATTCAATCAGGCCGGGGTACTTAGTGTTCCGCCTAAATGACACTGCTTTCTCTATGCGGTATAATCCGCATCGCTTCTCCCAGCAGCTGGGTTACAATCAGGGTGTCCCTTTCGAAGCCTTTTTAGTTGAGCCTACTCTCTTGCTGGAGGCCGCCCGCGATGTTATACATCATTTCATGCGGTTAAATACCGGTTCTCTCTTCATGATTCCCGAGCCCGACTATCTTCTAAGGCCCGTGGGACCCTTCTACGGCCGGTATCGCCACCGGATTAGTCCCATCATCGCAGAAGAGAGAAGGGTGCTCTTCGAGTGTAAAGCCCCTGCTCCAGCTCAAGCCATCAACACCCCGTTGCGGCTATGGTCGGTTGTTCACCCTCCTCTGAGGGACAGTGATTCAGTGCTTATTCCTAAAGTCGCTCGAGCGGAATCAGTCCCCCGTACTGTTGGTATGCCGGTTCGCACTAGAACCGAGGCAGAGATTCTTAATAAAGCACCAGCAGCGGCGTCACCAAAAGCGGATACCGAAGGCGAGGTTGGGCAGCGCCGTGTAAAAGTGCCGAAGGGGAGGAAGCGTCTTTATACTATTGCTAGCTCGGGCTCTAAAAGGATGAAGAAGTCGGCCACCGGTTTACTCGATGCCTTGATCAAGTCTGCGCATGAACCAGATGACGGTCTTCTCTTTCCTCGCACATCCGCCGAGGAAGCCGCTTAGTTGGCAGAGGCTTTGAAGCGTTCATAGGATGAAGCCAAAAACGTGCGCCCCAAGAAGGGATGCTTTCCCATGTTGAATTCCGTGATGTTGATCCGGCCCTGACTATGTTACCAGCGGTTCCTCTGATGCTGGAAGAAGAACGGGCTCTCAAACAGCCAATCTCGGCCACTTCTGCTCTGAAGGGGGCAGGGATTTATCTTCGATTGAAGCCCGACGAGCGAGATTAAACAGAAATGTGCAGCGGCTTAAAAAGGCCATACTTCAGGCTCCCTGGCGTATCGGTATGTATCTTATATGTTCTTCTCAGCAAATAATTTATATTAGTTTCATATCATATTCGTCTTTACATATTTTTCCTTTGTAGGGCCTTTTATGGCAGGCACAGTTTCGAGTCCAGATCGTGCCTTAGAGCCTCCAGTGACGGCCTTTATTCCTTCAGTGGAGGTCACCGGACCGGCCATAGACTCTGTAAGTATTTCCAGTGATGTATCGAAGGGTGTAGAAGAGATTATTGATGCTGCTATCCCTCCAATATAGAATGGACAAAGTATCGAAAGTAAACTTATATATATTTTTGTTTTAACGACCCTTCCATATGTCTGACCCATTCTTTCTCTCAGAGTTACGAGAGTTGGCGTCTTCTATTATAGATCATTCTCCGAAAAAAACCTTCTTGCGTCTACTTAATATGACGGCCCCGCACGCGGTACCCTCCAGAGCATTGTCCTTTCCTCTAGCCAAGGTTGGTATTCCTTTGCCTCCTGTATCATATTTTCATAATGTTGCTGATGTGCCCCCTTTTTATTTTAAATCACAGTCCTACAGGCTGATGACGAAGTTGAAGTTCTTGATGGGCCTGGGGGCTTCTCAGATCTGCTTTCTGTAGCCATGGGTATGTGATGCTTTAACTCTGGTGTTCTTCTATGTATTCTCTATTCGGAAAGGTGACTGACCATACATGTATCTTCATAGTTTTGCCAACCCTGACTCTGCTAGAGTCCCATATTTGCATGCCGCCGGCTCTTATACCAGATGTGTGTCTGAGAGGATGGCAAAACAAAGCATTCACTCACTGGCAACCCTCATTGAAGATCTTTGGACTGGCACTTCTGTCACGGCTGAGGAATTTGTTGTTGAAGCCAATGCATCTATATATGTTCTTGCCACTTACCATAACAAGGCAATGGTGTGTACTTGGGTTGAATACTGCTGTCAAGTGGAGGCTTCCCTACATGGAGTTGAGTGTGTGCGCCTTCTCTCTGATATTCTATCTGTAAAGGACAGCTTGCGTGGATGGATCGATCGGTGTGCGGCCAATCTCCATTGTTGTGAGAAAATGCTCAACCAGAAGTTTTTGGAAAGGGAGTTGGCTTCGAAGGCTTTGGGGAATTTCAAGCCCAGCTCACAACCAAGACTAATCATGCCTATGAAATCTGGCGGGTCCTTCAGGAAGCAATTACGGAGGTGGTGGCTCTTGATAAAGCTGTCATTTTCACACGTGAAATGGTCGAGACCCACAAGACTGCCAAAAAAGAGCTTGAGAATCGGTTTTCTTCATACCAACAACAATAAGCACATGCAAAGACTCAACTTACGGCATTGCTAGAGCTTGAGGCGGAAGTCCAACGAAAAAATGACGATCTAACCGGCTTATTGAACCGCCCGCCGTCCTAAAATTTTTGTCGCTATACGTCTTTCTTTCTTTCTTTTATTTTGTATCTTGTATTCATTTTGATTTATGAATAAAAGGCATATTTTATTTCATGTTTGCACTTCTCTATCTTGATTTGCCATAAAGTAGTTTATATACTCATTTCGGAGTTTGTAGTTTATATACTCATTTCAGAGTTTATAGTTTATTCACTCGTTTCGGAGTCTCTAGTTTATATACTCGTTTCGGAGTTTGTAGTTTATTCACTCATTTTAGAGTCTCTAGTTTATTTACTCATTTCGGAGTTTGTAGTTTATTTACTCGTTTCGGAGTCTCTAGTTTATGTACTCATTTTGAAGTGTTTTTAGTTTACCTCCCTTGGGTTTACAAGCAAAATTGTCCTAACGTTGTATATGGATAACCCTTATTCTTTTTGACAGAGGTCCTATAGGTTTGTGGTGCTAGGGTTTTTGTCCATGGTACCGTCACGTTGGCTGATGTATTCCTCGATATGCAGTCTTTAAGCTGTTGTTCGAGTAGCCCCGCGATTGCCGTGTCTCTGATCCCTTCGGGGGCTGGGCAAGACGTCTACAAGTAATCTGCTTAGGTCATATTACCGTCGGAAGAGCAAACATTAGGAATTTTTCATGACACTTTTTACTTGAGGTTAGGCTCAATTTGGAGCCCCGATGTGTCATAACCACTCCGCTCTGGTGTGACATGATCTCCAATAGTCTTTTAGGCTTTATATGCGTTGCCGTCAAGACCCGAAGCTGGGAATATGCCGTCATTTCATTTTTGCTTTGACGATGCCGTGTCGTTCCTTTGCTGAAGTAGGGTAGACATCTGTAATACCTCTATGCTATATGTATTGCATTCGATGCCCGGAGCTAGGAATATGCCATTGCTCCAATTTTATTTGATAGTCGCGTCCGCATCCTGCTGAAATGAGGGGGGAACGCCGAGATATTCTTTAGGTTGTATATGTACCGTCAAGACTTAGAGCTAGGATTTTGCCATGACTCCATTTCTATTTGACCCTTGGGTCTTTATTGACGCCGTGTCTACACCCTGTTGGCATGAGAAGGAATGCCAAAATAGTCTCTAGGTTGTATATGCACCATCAAGATTTGGAGTTAGGATTTTGCCATTACTCCATTTTTGCTTTGACCCTTGGGTCTTTTGTTGATATTGCGTCTGCATCGTGCAGGAATGAGAAGGAACACCGAGTTGGAGCTAGGATTTTTCCATTACTCCGTTTTGATTTGGCTCCTTGGAGCTTTGTTGACGTCACGTCTGTACCCTGTTGGAATGAGAAGAACGTCGAGCTGATCTCTAGGCTGTAGATATCGCCGTCAAGATCTGGCTCTCCCTTTGACAGAGTCTGTTGGGAAAATATAGTTCCCTTTTCATTTGTGCCCATGGATTATATATAGGTGTCAGTATGGACTCACCTACAGGGCAAATTTCATTTTACATTATTATTATTATTATTATTATTATTATTATTATTATTATTATTATTATTATTATTATTATTATTATTATTATTATGATTTCCGCGATGCTCTATCTTTTCAGCATTTCATATCGCGAAAGTTGCAATTGCCCAATCATTTCGGCTATTTATCGCAGTGCCCAATCATTTCGGCTGTTTTTGTTTTTACTCGCTGCTTTTTATTGCGAGTTGTCCTATCATTTCGGCTGTTTTTTTTACTCGCTGCTTTTTATTACGAGTTGCCCTATCATTTTGGCTGTTTTTGTTTTTACTTGCTGCTTTTTATTGCGAGTTGCCCTATCATTTCGACTCTTCTTTTTTTTTGCTCACTGATTTTTGTCACGAGTTGGGGACTTGGTCCTGATACCCATTGTAGCATCAATATTGCTGTAACTGGAATATTGTCAGGATGGAATTATCATTTTCCATAAGAGGACTTGGAGTTTGACACCTATTTAGGCATCAGCATCGCTTCAACTGGGATATTGTCAGGAGCGAATCATCATTTGCCTTAAGAGGACATGGAGCTTGCTACCTATTTAGGCATCAGCATCTCTACGATTGGGATATTGCCAGGAAAGAAGCATCATTTGCCTTTGTTGATTTGAACAAATGTGGCTTAGCGAACAGGGTTAGGATCCTGTTGACTAAGTATTTTGACTTTATGAACCATAAGGATCTCATAAAGGTGTTTCTCCCTACGAGTCGTGAGGATCCCGTAGGTGTAATTTCTCCTTAGGAATCCTGGAGATTCCTAAGTGATATTCTCTCTTGTAAGTCGTAAGGATCTTCCAAGAGTGTTTTCTCATCATAAGTCGAGAGGACTTACATGTGTCGTTCATCATATGGGGACATTTCTTTCCATTGGTAGAACTTGGTAAGGGAATATTTATTTGTGCCCGTGGATTGTATACAAGGGTCAATATGGACCGCCTCTAGGGCAACTTGGGGGATATGACAGCTTAAGAACAGATTCAGATCTCTATAGCTTAAGGCTTTTGAATCCTTCGAGCCGTGAGGATCTCATAGGGGAAATTTCCTTACGAGTCATGAGAATCCCGTAAGTGTATTTTCTCCTTAGGATTATGAGGATTCCTAAATGTGTTGCTCCTTTGTGAGTCGTAAGGATCTCACGCAAGTATGTTCTCCTCACAAGGTCGAGAGGACCTTGCAAGTGCATATGAATTTTTTTTATTTTACGAGTTTGCGCCTTTTCCGGGTTTTCACAAACTCGCCAGCAGTCCTGCTGTTTTTACTCCCGATGCCTTTTCGGGCTTTCATCCATGCCCGTTTTGATTATGGACATATCGTCACTTTTTTTTACGAGTTTGCTCCCTTTTCTGGTTTTCACAAACTCGCTGGCAATCCTGCTATTTTTACTCACGGTGCCCTTTCGGGTTTTCATCCGTGCCCATTTTGCTTGTAGACATACCGTCTTTTTTTGTTTGAATGGCGAAACTCTCGAAAGTAGCATCGTCACAAGTGATCCATCTTTTTGCCGGTGGGATTTGGGGGTGGCTTCATCGTTGGAGTAGCTGTCTAGCCAGTGGGACTTGAGTTGCAACCTTCGCCGTTAAGACTTCAATTGCAATATAGATCTTAAGGGAGCGTATCGTCGTATTTGGGGCGATGCACTATTTTAGGGACGTTCCGGTCCATTATCGCCATATTTGAGGCGAAATTTTAGTTTCGCGACTTTTCGGTCTATTGTCGCCATATTTGAGGAGAAATTCTAGTTTAGGGACATCTCGGTCCGTTAGTTTAGGGACATCTCGGTCCGATGTCACCATGTTTGAAACGAGGCTCTAGTTTAGGGACATCTCAGTCCTATATCGCCATATTTGAGGCGGATAATTAGTTTAAGGACTTCTCGGTCCTATATCACCATATCTGAGGCGGATAATTAGTTTAAGGACTTTTCGGCCCGTTGTCATCATTTTTTGGCCGACGGAGCTTTTTTGTATACTATTCTCAGAGTTCTGACTCAGGAAAATAGCGAGCAGACACGAGCGTCGTCATCTATCATTGACCTAAGTCGTGACTCTTCAAGCATAGTATTTTTTGAGGAATCGGCCGTTTATTGGCCGGAAGGGTCTTTCGCCATGCATATCCATGAGCAGATAGGCTCCACCTTGGTAAACTTTGTCTATGATGTACGGGCCTTCATAGTTCGGCTCGAATTTCCTTCATTTTGCACTATTGGGGATCATGGGTCTTTTGACGTCTAGCACAAGTGCGCCTTGGCGGAACGTTCTCGTCCTGGTCAATTTTTCGTATAACCGTGTCATCCTTGCCTTATAAGCCTTCAGATTTTGCTGTGCTATAAGACGAGTTTCGTCGAGGGCATCGAGCTCCTCAAGCCGAAGATGAGCGTTTTCTTCACCTGTCAGCTCGTATCGAACCACTACTCGTAGAGAAGGGAGTTTTATTTCCAGGGGAAGCACTGCTTCCGTGCCGAATACCAACGTGTATGGTGTTGTATTCGTGGCCGTTTTGAACGTTGTTCGGTACGCCCAAAGAGCTTCATGCAGCCTTTCGTTCCAGTCTCTTTTGTTTTTAGACATTGTTTTCTTTATAATCTTTGTCAAGGTCTTATTGAAACCTTCAGCTAGACCATTGGCACGAGAATTATAGACTGAAGAGTATCTCTAATCTATTTTATAATGTTGTGCGAAGCGGCTGATTTTATGGTTTCTTTAAGCTTTCCCATTATCCGAGATAATTCGTCGCGGAGTGACGAACCGATAGATGACATGTGTTCTAAAGAAATGGAGGATATTCTCCGTTTTCACCTCCTTTAATGGTACTGCTTCCGCCCACTTAGAAAAGTAGTCGTTCTTTTCCAGTATGAACCGATGTCCTTTAGACGATGCTGGTTCGATGGGGCAAATTATATCGGTTCCCCATATTTCAAATGGACAGCTATCCATTATTGGGTGTAGCGGATTTAGATGTTGGTGGATAAAGTCCCCGTGAATTTGGCAAGAGTGACACTGCTTTGCATATTCGAGATAGTCCTGAATCATTGTGGGCCAATAGTAACCCATTCTTTTGATCTTCGGCTTCATGTTTGGCCCAACTTGATGAGAGCCGCAAAGTTCGTCGTGAGTTTCTTGGACGACTCTCTTCGCTTTCTATGGTTCCAGACATCTTAGCCACAGACAGTCAAAAGATCTCTTATATAAAGTGTCATTGACAAAGGCGGAAGACAGAGCTCGTTTTATAAGCTGATATCTAGACGACGCATTTTTGGGTTTTTGTTGGGATTTGAAGTAATCAATGAAGACATCCCTCCAATCGTTGATCTTTTCTTTGTCCCTTATTTGAAGGGTTACTTGTTCGGTCGTTCTTTTTCCTTCGGATAGCTCTGTTAAGTCTTCTGAAGATATTTTAGTTGGCGTGAGAACCCTTCGGCTTTGCACAATGATCTTTACGTCATCGAGGTCTTCATCAGCCAATTCTTTAGCAAATTTGGCCAATGCATCCGCCTTGCTGTTTTCTGCACGCGGTATACTCTCCAGGATGTAGGAGAGGATTTGTATTAGCAGTTGCTGCACTCTTTCACCGTACTTTATTAACTCTGGCTTGTACGTCTGATAGTCGTAATTTACTTGACTAATGATCAGCTGGGAGTCTTTATATATGAGAAGGTCTTTGATTCCCATGTCGACAGAAATCTCGAGACTTGCTATCAGAGCTTCATATTCGGCTTCGTTATTAGTCCTTGGCTCCGTTCAGGAGAGGGCGTAACGCAATATCCCTCCTTGCGGAGTCATGAAGATAAGGCTCACCCCGGCTTTGATTATGGGGTGTTTTGCTTTCGCCTCTTCATAGAAGAAGCTCTATCGAAGTACAGTTCACATTGGGAATCATTTTCTTCCTTCTCTTCTTCGATTGTGTCAAACGCATGTTCATCCGGCGACTCGCAATTTAATAGGGAGTTGGCTGGTATCGGGTGCTCGGCAAGAAAGTCGGCAATGGCTTGGCCGTTCACTGCTTTGAGGGGTCGATACGCTATCGAGAACTCCATCAGGAGGAGGGCCTATTTGGCAAGCCTTCCCATTAGTATGGCCCTTAACATCAGATATTTGAGAGGATCCACTTTTGATATGAGATGGACCTCATGTGCCATGGCGTAATGTCTGAACTTCGTTATCGCGAATATCAGTGCCAGGCAATGCTTTTCGATGGGGGAGTAGTTGTTTTCTGCCCACAGGAGAGCTCAACTCAAATAGTACAAAGCTCTCTCCTTTCCCTAATCGTTCTCTTGTGCCCATAGCGTGCATAGAGAACCTTCAAGGGCTGTCGTATATAGGATAATGAATTTTCCTTTAACCGGAGCGGTCAATACCGGCGGATTTCGCAGGTATTGCTTGATTTCGTCTAGTGCATTTTGGCACTTTTGATCCCAAATGAGCGAGGTCCGCTTCTTCATTAAATGACTGTAGGGACGGCATTTTCCGGAGAGGTTGGTTATGAAGCGCTTGATATATACGAGCTTTTCTTGAAGAGACGGCAATTGTTTAAGAGTTTTTGGCGCGGGCATTTCCATAATCACCTTGATCTTTGTGGGATCAATTTTGATACCCCAGTGCTGTACGATGAATCCTAGGAATTTGTCTGAGGAGACTCCAAATGCGTATTTTAGAGGATTCATCTTCAGATTATACTTTCGAAGACGTTGGAACACTATTTTTAGATGTTCCCAATGCTCCTCGTGAGATCTTCTCTTTACCACAAGGTCATCAATGTAGCATTCGACAATCTCATGGATGAGGTCATTGAATATCTTTGTCATGGCCCTTTTTTAGGTAGCGCCAGCGTTCTTTAAACCGAAAGGCATCACCTTATAGCAGAATATGGCTAGTGGGGTCCGGAAGACAGTATGCTTTTAGTCTTCAGGATGCATTTTTATTTGATTGTATCCTGAAGATTCATCCATGAAGGAGAAGACCTCATGGGTAGACGTGTTACCGATCATTAGCTCTGTAATAGGTATTGGGAAATCATCCTTCGGACAAGCTTTGTTAAGGTCCCGAAAGTCCACGCAGATGCGCACTGTTCCATTTTTCTTCATCACTGGAACGATATTAGCGATCCAGTCAGGATATTGAACTTCTTGGATGAAGCCAGAGTCGATTAGTTTCTTGACTTCAGCGTTGATACTCATCTCAAGTTCGAGCCGCATTCTTCTTGACGCCTGTTTGACGAGCTTTATGTCCAGCGATATGGCCAGTTTATGCACTGCTACCTTTAGATCTAGACCCGGCATCTCGGAGTAGTTCCATGCGAAGCAGTATTTATATTGCATGAGCACGTCTTTTAACATGGCCACCTGTTTTTCAGATAGTAGCTCACTGACGAACGTTTTCCTCGGATCATTTTCCGTCCCTAAGTCAATCTTTCTTAATTTGTCCGCCGTGGTATGTATCCCATCTTCCAGTTCCTTTGGTGCTGGTGGAAACTCGGAGATCACCTCGTCCTCGTCTTCATTTGCGAAGCACATGTAGAGGTCATCCATAGTTTCATGCCCTCCCTCTTTTGAGAGCGTTATCATATGGCAGGTACGAGTTCGCTTCCATTCTTGATGTTGAACTGGTTCTATCCTCATGGTATAGGTCCTCTTTGGCTCATGCTTTTGCGGCGGGGTTACCATCCAGCTGATGGATAAAGTGAACCAGCCTTATTGATATTGGTTTTCTACCCAGTCTTTGAAGGTGAAGCAGTCTTCGAGGGGATGACTTATTGCTCGGTGGTAGGAGCAATAATCCGGGTGATGGACCTCGTTTATTTGTTTAGGATGCTAAGACTCCAGAAATGTCATCATCTGGTGCTTCATGACAAGGTTGAATATTTTCCTTGTCTTGTCTTGAGGGAAAGAGTATTCCCGACCCATTTTCTTTATAAAGAACGGGCTCCAATCGAGTTTTTATCGATTGCACGGCGTCTTGGATCCGCTTTGTTGTTTTCGAACGTTGTTTGCATTCTTTGCCCTATTTTTGCCTCTATTTCGGGATTTTCCCATTTCGTGAGGACATACAACGGGCCGGGGATGAAGAGTATTATAGTATTCCTTCTCCGTAGATAGCTGATTGAGGCGCTGCGTTCTGACCTTTTCATAAATGGCCATTTCGCGAATGTGATCGTCTCGGCTCCTTTGACAAGCTTCTTTTATTAGCTTGTCTATTTGTTCTTCGAGTGATGGACTTAACGTTCTTAAAGCGGGATTTCGCTCTGTTTCAACATCACGGCCATTCGGAAGAGCATTTTCCCCTTCGCTGGAGTTGTTTATGACACGGCAGCTGTGGAACTGCTCCCGTTTCTTGGACCGAACATATCCGAGCCCTGTTGTCTCTATCTTCCTATTGGGTATCTTTCGCTGAGTCTGGGAATATCCTAAATCTTTTTGTAAAATTTGGCTTTCCGAACAGTTTGTTTGAGGGGTACACCTTGGCATCTCAACAGCCTTTTCAATCCTTCTGCGTAGTATTTTGGCAGACGGATTGGTTGAAGCTTATCGAGTGCAAAATCGGAACCATGCTAGACTTCTTTTTTTACTCTGGTCTCTGTAGATTGGTATAACAGGATTGCCTTTTCACCTCTTCGCCTGGGAGGAACGTAGAAAGTCTGTAGTTCTTGTACGCTGTATGTATCGAGCGCATCAAGTTTCTTGTAATGCCGAGGCGGAGCCATTTTGATTTGCAAACTCTGATCTGCTGTAGCGAGGGTTTGGACGGACGGGCGGATGGAGAACACTGCGTTGGCCTCGTGCTCAGAGTCGCTGCCAAAGACCAGAATAGGAGTAGAAGGTCCGGGCCTGCTGTTTTCTTTCTGGGGTTGCCCCGAGTAGACTATTTCTTTATCTTCCTCGGAATCTCTCCCAAAGATCGGGATAGTGGCAACGGGCTTCTGTTTATCCTCCGGCCTATGAAACCTTTCCGTATCCTCGAAGTCTGGTAGGAAGTACTTTGCGTCTTCATATTTTCGAACCTCATTTATGAAGAATTGATTTAGCTCCCCTGTGACGGTGTATTCTAGGCCATCTTTGAAATACTTCATATACTGATGTTATGTAGAAGGGATGACGTTGTATTCATGTAGCCAAGGCCTGCAGAGCAGAGCGTTATATCAAGTTTTGGCATCAATGATATGAAATTTGATGTTAGTGACGAGCAGCCCGAAGCGTAACGTCAGTATTATGGACCCAAGTATCCAGGACGACTGTGAGTCAAACCCGGAGATGGTAATTTTGTCTCGGACCAGGTGCTGAACGTTCATGCAAATTTCCTTCAGCACCCTCACGTTGAGAAGGTTGACAGAGGATCCGTTGTCGACAAGGATTTTCCCTATGTTAATGCCGTGGAAGTACCCGGTAATGTATAACGGGCGATTATGTTTGCACGTACTAAGGAGGAGATCTTCATCGCTGAATATAACGTCAGCCGTGTGGACCTCTGCCAGCTCATCCTTCATCTTCTCTTCTGTAAGGAAAGCTTGGAACTGATCAGGCTCTTGTAATGCCTTGATCAAAGAATCCCGTGCTTGTTTGGACAGGAGGAGAGCATCCAATATACTCAGTTGTGATGGTATTTTCCTCAGATGTGCTAGGACATTGTAATCCACCTTGTTTTTCTTAGGCGGGTCCCTGGCTTCAAGCTTTTTTATAACTCCATCGTTGAAGGAAATTTCCTCAGGGATTTTTTTCTTTCCCTTTGTCTCTTTTACTCGAACCTTTGTTTGTAGGTCCGAGGTTCTTCTTAGGTAGCATGCGGTTACGCAGCTGAATGTTCTCACAGTTCTTCTCCTCCTCTTCTTCTTCGGAGGTGGAGTCTTTGAAGAAAGTGTTGAGGGGTATTTCGTCATCAAAATCGCACCCGAAGGTAAGAACTTGGGGTTTCTGCCCTTCCAGACTGGTATCAACTATATGATAGTTGCCAGTCGTTTTTTCACACGCATCTGTCGCATTTATTTGCCGTCGACGAGCTTCGCGCTTCATCCTCTTGAAGTTTTTTTGATGGGCAATGTATCCTTGCCACCACTTCTTGAAGGCATTGCATTCCTCTGTGGAGTAGGTAACCCTCCGATGACATAGGCAATAGTTTGGATGTGAATCCTCTCCATTGAGGCATTGTTCATATCATAATATTGCATTATTATATTCCCCATTCTTATTCTTTTTACAAATAAACAGGTGCTTTTGACCCATGTCTGCTTCTTAGTTACAGGTTACAGGTTCTTGGAGCTAAAACAGTGAAAAAGATAAAAGATGATGTAAAAGTGAGACTACAACCAACAAATAGAAGGATCTTGATCAAGCCTACACGAAGATCAGTACAAAACAGCACAAGGTCCAAGATTTCGAAGCAATAGTAAAAGTCTACAGCAATTGTTCACTGTGGAGATCTGGAAGAAACCTAGAACCCAATTTGAGAAAAGTACTAAAGAAACAGGAAGTACAAGTTGTTCACACCATAATATTGTATTATTATATTCCCCATTCTTATTCGTTTTATAAATAAACAGGTGCTTTTGACGCATGTCTGCTACATATTACAGGTTACAGGTTCTTGGACAGAAAACAGTGAAAACGATGAAAAGACGATGCAAAAGTAGACTTTGACCAACAAACAGAAGACTCTTGATCAAGCCTACATCAAAGATAAAATTCATAAAGCACAAGGCAATGCAAGGTCCAAGATTACAAAGCGAACGGTTAAAAGTCCACCGCAATTGTTCACTGGAGATCTGGAACCAATGAAGAAGCAAAATGGAGAAAAGAACTAAAGAATCAGGAAGCCCAAAAGGCCCAAATACAGCATACAAAATTTCAGCCATTGTTTTCTCCATTGGGCCGCGGAACCGCGACCCAACCCCCACCCATGCCGCGGTTCCGTGGCCGTCTAGTACCCGGAGATGAAGATTTTTTACCAAGTTCTTTTGGCGGCGTTGAATAGTCAACCTAAGGGCAAATTTGTAATTGCAGACATGCGAATCAATTGTAAACCTAGGGTTTCTATCTCCTATAAATAGAACCCAAATAATTGTATTCTTTTCTTGCCTCCCTTCATTAATAAATTTTAGAATTCTTTTGGAGAGCATCAGTGCCTCTTTTCAATTCATGAATCCAGATCTGACAACCCTGTGTTGATATTTGTGGAGAGCCATCTGTAAGTAGTTTTATTTAATTGCTCTAGTTTAGATTTTAATTCCTTGCCTTAGATGTTAGCTTTGGGAAAGGCTTTTTGAAAGATGAGATCTCTCATCCCTTTCTTACCCATCACATAGAATCAATAGGACTCCATGCATACACGCACACACCGCGCCCTACGGCACCTTATCCCTCGAGGTAGCAGTGATACCGTAGTATAAAGGCCCGGTTGCGCGCGTTTTCCATGGAGGTTAGGGTAAGGATCTCTAAAGGAAGGACAAGAACCTAGAGGAAGGAACACCTTCCCGAATGGATCTAATCCCCTTTATTGATAATTACCATAACTCCTCTTAGATCCTAATTTTGGTATAGAAAGCGTTGAGATTTATTTACATTTCCAAACCATTCCTAAACCTAACCCTAGCAAGATTTAGATATAGATTAATTTAGTTTTTAGATAGATTCAGTTTTTAGATTTAATAAATCAATCCGAACACCTTTCGGAATTAACTCGTAAGAGCGATTAGGAAATTCACAACATCCCTGTGGACCGACCCGTACTCACCGGCTAGCTACATGCGACGCCGTTCTTGATTGCGGTTATAGATAGTTTTTGAGATCTAATCAAATGGCGCCGTTGCCGGGGATGGCGTCTTATTTCCTTTTTGCAATTTCGGGTTAATCTAAAATTAAAAAAATTATAAAAATCTGAAAAATCACAAAAAAAATATAAAATATATCATCTGTTATTTTTTGGAAAGGGTACTTTGTTGTGTGAATCTTGCAGGAACAAATTCGTATCTGGAAATATTCAGAAGGCGAAACAGAAAACTTTTGATCCGAACCAATAAAGGAGTATCCAACCAGAGCACAGAAGAAATCTGAGCACCTGAACTGACCCCTAGACCGTGCATCCACGGCTTTATCCCGGTTACAACCGCGGAACCGCGGTGGTTCTGAAACGACAGCACGTGAAAATTTTTCTGGGGATCCGAGTAGTTCAGAGGACCGCGGAACCGCGGTGGTAGAGCGATTTTGCCGTGGAAAGGTTGCTATCTCGTGGCATCATCTGGTGAAAATTTTTCTGTAAGCTCCTCTGTTTCTTCTCTGGAAATCTAGATATATCTTTTCTAAAAATTCCTGCAGGATTCTATGCTTTAAAAAATCTTCTCTTCCAAATAACAAATCTTGTGCAGGATTCTTTGCGCCGTATAAAATAAAAATCTTTGATTTGCAAGTGATTTTTTCTGTTTTGCATATCTTTAAATCGGACTTTAAGGGGCTTTTGACCAATTCAGATTGGGTGGGGATTTCATCATCCTTCTCAGGACCCTAGAAATCACATAAGGCATATGCATTGACCATCTATTAATTAAAAAATACTAGACTCAGCCCTAAGGACTTCGGGCTCAATAGGACAGATGACTAGTTATAGGCATCAGGCGTTTATCCTAACCTGAGTTTGCGGTGTCTAGGCAAGTGTGTCAAGGCAAGTGGTTACTTAATTAGGACCGCTACTTGTAGCGGGGAGCCTCCCACTTACCTGGCACTTACCTGGCCGCAATTGGCGGTGAAGAGGCGGTTTGAGGTCCTATTTCTAGCCCTTTGGAACAGTTAGGAGCTGTCTAGCTGACCTAGGTGACCCTAGATCTAGGCCTGATTATGCATTTCTAGTTGATTGCATTTGTGTCTAAGCCCTTTATCGAAAATTTTTGCAAAACAAATAAAAAAATAAGAGGAAAATTTTTATAAAAAGACTTGCAACTTTTGTCGCGAAGAAATCCGTGCACCCCAATCTTCTTTCTTTTCTCATTCTTCCATCATGGGTACCGCAAATCATAAATCACTTGCCGAATTTTGGTATCCCGAACCTAACTTTGTGTCGTACGTCAATTGTTTCGGTCGATTTAAGGAAGATCCCTCCGTGCCTAAAATATCTTTGAAAGATCAAATAGAAGCGTCTAGGAGAAACAGTTCGACTTTGCAACCCACTTTGTGTCAACCAAGTCAACCTTTACCACCTTCATATTTTGATACCACTTTTTCAAGTCCTGCTGTAACTCCTAAATCGATGTCCATTGCTGAGCATATTGCTCAATCTCGTAGCCGATCTTTCACCCCTCTCCACACATCTAGTTCTAGGGATCAACAAGTCCATTCACCTTTTTATCCACATGTTGACCCTACTCCTGTCCAACCAACCACTTCCTACCAGTCCTACCCGAATTTTCCACCATCACTAGACACTGTGTCTATACAGCCATTAGGGAGTTTCACATATCCAAATAATTTCGAATCTTTTACCGAAACCCCCTTACCACCCAAGTCTAGTTTGGAAGAGTCGTTGGAAGCTTATATCTTAGCAACAAACAAAATGACTAGGAATGTGGAAGCGTCCGTGGCCGTCCTTATGCAACCTGCTGAACCAGTAGCTAGTTTCTAACTAGCTCCAAATTTTTCAATGTATAAGGAGGCGGTTGGACAAAGTGAGAATTTGAGAGGATTCCTAAATCAATCCTACCCTTACCCAATTGAAGCCCACAACTCCAGTTTTCCATCGAATGTCCTAAATGATTCACAAGTCCAAAATGATGAGTTGTGCGATTTTGTAGTGCTTGATTTGCCAGATTGTGAAGAACCCCTTTCGAGTGAAACCACACTTAATCCTTTCGATCTTTACACCTCCACTCTAGAACCGAAAGTGATAAATATCCATGCTTTTGATGAGGTGTCAGAAAATATTGATTTTCACTTGATTGAGGATATAGACATCGGGAATATTTTGGATAATGAACTTGTCAATTTGAGTGAATTTTTATGTCCAATTCATCATCCCGAGTCATTAATTATTTCTCCCGAACTTCATATGTGTCTTGATTTTGATTTTGATGATAATGGCATGGATGAGATAAATATTGAGGAGAATTATGAGGATAGTATTGAGGAGAGTATTGAGGATAATATTGAGGTTGAACCATTTTTGTTTGATATGTCGGATTTTCCAATTCATCCTCTTGAGTCTTTAACTAAATCACCCTCCCTCCTTTCCATCGTTCCGACCACGCATAAGATCACACTTGAAGACTGTGAGCTTGAAAATTTTCTCTTTGAATCTGACACAGTTCTCACAGACGATATCGATTACGAGTGTTTCACTTTTTCGGACGATGTTGATGACTCACCGCCCGAGTTTGAGTCCTTTGAATTTTCAGATGAGTTAGTTGAACCATCAGACTCGGTTGCTTACAGTAGTTTCGAACCATTGATGGAATCTTTTAAGTTCGAGACAGTTTACTACGGTGAGAATAAGACTATTCCTAATTCACTCCCTTTCGTCCTTCCTATCATTCCGACCGTACAAGAGACCGTTATGCTTTCATCTCCAATACCAAGTTCGGCGTACCCATGCCTTCTTGCGAATCTTGAGGGATTTGAACCCATTTCTTGACGGGTTGATAGGTTAGCACAATCGCTTTTAACACATCGGTCATCACAAATTGTGCTAATTTATTCACTCAATTTACACCCTCAAGATCGTACTCCACTTCTTTTTCCTTTCCGCCATTCTTCTCCTCCACCGAGACCATATTCTACCCTTCTTCCCACACGGTCTCGTGTGCTTCTCATTTCTTTTCTTTCCACTCCATTCTTTCACCAACTCGACCATTACCACGATAAGATTTTTGAATGGTTGATGCTAACCTTTGGCTTGTGTAAGGCCAAGCTTAAGTTTGGGGGGAACCTTGTTGTATATATGTATATATATATTTTTGTTTTCTTTTTCTATAAAAAAATATTTAAAAAAATTTCAAAACATTAAAATAATAATAATAATAATAATAATAAAAATTATAAATAAATAAACAGGGGAGTGCCGGCATTTTGACCCTCTTGGTGTAGTACGATAGTGAGGGCACTGTCAAGTTTAAGTTTGGGGGTATGCTCGGTACGTCTTCTTCCTTCGCATTCATTTATGTATATTTTTGCATTTGCATACTTATTTTTAAACCCATAAAAATTGAAAATTTCAAAAATTATAAAAATTAATGTATTCAATTTTGTCCATATTTGACTTGAGTTTGACAAAAAGGTTAACTAGCTAAGAACAACTAGATCTTAGACTTAGTAAATTAAAAATCCTAAAAATAACCTTTCTTAAAGTTTAACGGTAGAAAGTATATGTCTTTGTAGTTTATTTAGAAATAGGCAAATTTTGAGTTCACTTTTTGGGCTAAGTCAAAACGAAAGAAAAGTATTGATATTTTATTAGAGTATAAGTTTGAAAAATAATTCCTAGCTTAAGTCTAGATTCTGAAAATGTATACCCTACAATTTGCACAATCACGCACCTTGAAACTTGGAATAGTAGAGGAGACCTTGAAATGCTCTTGTCTAAAGTCCTTAGTACAATGAAAATAAAAGAAAAAGTGTGAATAAAGAAAAAAAATGAACACTGGTTTTTGTGATTACTTAAGGCTGCAAAAATAGAGAAATATTTAGCGAGGGTGCTTCATCACCTAGTGCCTTAGACCAACTGGTTTGGGAGTCACTGCTAAAAAGCCTTGGGTATTACAAAACTAGGAATTACGCTTTAATGTGCAAACACATCTTGTAATCGGTCGTTGGTACCTCAAGAAGTATTAACGATCGCATGAAGGATGTGTAAGCAAAATTCATTTAAATTCACCAATTAATAAATGCTTTGGACAACGGACAAGAGTATGATTGCTTGATTTGAATTTCCAAGTGTAGGGGTGATTTATACACACACGTGGGGGTATGTGATTGGAGTTTAGATGAGTGAAAGGAATGAAGAATAGAACTTGTATATTTAATAGAGTTAATAGAAATTCCTAAGTGGAGATGGAAACCTAGAAAGAAAACTTAAGAGATGCCGAAATCTAAGTAAGTCTACAGAATATATATAATCTTAACTTAAATGATGAGGAAGTGTGAAGAATATGGGTGGATAATTTACGAGTCGACGATAATAGAATTCCTTGATAGAAAACCTAATTGGAGAATTAAAGTCAATGGGCCAAATTGATAGGATTTTGTGGGTAGTATCCGCTGAAAAACCCCAAGAGACAACACTCCTCCTACTAAGGACACCTAGAGGTTTAACGGCTTGTTGCACATGCTCAGTGCAATCACGTTTCCCTGCGAAAGTGCGGTTAGGTTTTTGACGAGAATAAAAAATAAGTTTGCTCGAGGACGAGCAAAAGATAAGTTTGGGGGCCTTTATACTACGGTATCACTGCTATCTCGAGGGATAGGGTGCCGTAGGGCACGGTGTGTGCGTGTATGCATGGAGTCCTATTGATTCTATGTGATGGGTAAGAAAGGGATGAGAGATCTCATCTCTCAAAAAGCCTTTCCCAAAGCTAACATCTAAGGCAAGGAATTAAAATCTAAACTAGAGCAATTAAATAAAACTACTTACAGATGGCTCTCTCCAAACATCAACACAGGGTTGTCAGATCTGGATTCATGAATTGAAAAGAGGCACCGATGCTCTCCAAAATAATTCTAAAATTTATTAATGAAGGGTGGCATGAAAAGAATACATTGATTTGGGTTCTATTTATAGGAGATAGAAACCCTAGGTTTACAATTGATTCGCATGTCTGCAATTACAAATTTGCCCTTAGGTTGACTATTCAGCGCCGCCAAAAGAACTTGGTAAAAAATCTTCATCTCCGGGCACTAGACGGCCGCGGAACCGCGGCATGGGTGGGGGTTGGGCCGCGGTTCCGCGGCCCAATGAAGAAAACAATGGCTGAAATTTTGTGTGCTGTATTTGGGCCTTTTGGGCTTCCTGATTCTTTAGTTCTTTTCTCCATTTTGCTTCTTCATTGGTTCCAGATCTCCAGTGAACAATTGCGGTGGACTTTTAACCGTTCGCTTTGTAATCTTGGACCTTGCATTGCCTTGTTCTTTGTGAATTTTATCTTTGATGTAGGCTTGATCAAGAGTCTTCTGTTTGTTGGTCAAAGTCCACTTTTGCATCGTCTTTTCATCGTTTTCACTGTTTTCTGTCCAAGAACCTGTAACCTGTAATATGTAGTAGACATGCGTCAAAAGCACCTGTTTATTTATAAAACGAATAAGAATGGGGAATATAATAATACAATATTATGGTGTGATCACAAGTCAACAGAAGTCAGACCAGAAAATTGCAGCACACAATCCTTTCATTGGGCCGCGGAACCACGGCCAAACCCTGGCTGCGGCCGCGGTTCCGCGGTGTGGTTGAGCATGAAAAGAATAAAAATTTTACCAAAATTCTTGCGGCGCTGACTAAGTCTTCCTAGGGGTATTTTTGTAAATGCAGACGTGCGGCAATTGTAAACCTAGGGTTTTCTATGTCCTATAAATAGAAGCCCAATTCCTTGTATTAGTTCATGCCTCCTTTCATTAATAAAATTTAGAATTCTTTTTGGAGAGCATCAATTTGTAAGTTCTTAATTTATTTTCTTCCCTAGGTAATTTCTATTCTTGCCCTAGTTAAATTTAATTCCTTGCCCTAGTTAGATAGTTAGATCTTTTATTCTCTGCCCTGGATAAATGTTTCTCAATTCCCTAATGAGCGAGTAGTCTCCTCGCTTGTTAGGGTTAGCTTTGGGGAAGGTTTGAGAGATGAAGATCTCTCACCCCTTTCTTGCCCGTCATATATTTTCATAGGACTCCATGCATACATGCACACACCGCTCCCTACGGCACCCTATCCCGTGAGGTAGCGGTGATACCGTAGTATAAAGGCCCGGTTGAACATGTTTTCCATGGAGGTTAGGATAAGGATTGATAAAGGAAGGACAAGAAGCTAGAGGAAGAAACATCTTTTCAAATGGTTCTAATCCCCTTTATTAATAATTACTATAACTCCTAATAGATCTTAATATGGGTATAGAAAGTGGTGAGATTTATTGACTTTCCAAACTTAACCTAAACCTAACCCTACCAAGATTTAGATCTAGATTAATTTAGTTTATAGATTTAATCAATAAGATCCGACACCCATCGGAATTAACTCGTTAAAACAATTAGGAAATTCATAAAATCCCTGTGGACCAACCCGTACTCACCGGTTAGCTACCAAGCGACGCCCTTCTTGATTGCGGTTTAGAAATATTTTTGACATACGAATCAAATGGCGCCGTTACCGGGGATGGCGTGTTATTTTCTTTTTGCAATTTCGGGTTAATATAAAATTAAAAAAATCATAAAAACTGAAAAATAAAAAAAATATAAAAATTTATCATCTTTTTATTTTGTGAAGGGTATTTTGTTTGAATTTTGCAGGATCTACAATCGAACGACGAATCTGGAAAAATCCAGAGTGTGAAACAGAAAACGGGAGATCAGAACAGAGGGGGAATTCTGCAAAAGAACAGCAGCAAAAATCCAGAGATCTGTGCCCTCCACGAAACCGTGAAACCACCGCCGTATAGCTACTCCGACCGCGGAAGCGCGGTCATCTCGTGACATCATCAACTGAAATTTTTTTCTCGGGCACCGAGCTGTCAAGCAGACCGCGGAACCACGGTGGGAGGCTCGTTCTGACCGCGGAAAGGCGGCGTGGTGGTGACGACGGCAAGCAACCTTTGCACTGTAATCTTCCTTTCTCTCTCCTCTGCAACCTATAATATATTTTCTGAAAAATCTCCTGCAGGATTCTTTGCGCTTTAAAAATCTTCCCCCTTCCAAATAACAAATCTTGTGCAGGATTCTTTGCGCCGCGCTTAAAATACAAAATTGATTGCAAGTGATTTTTTCTATTTTGCATATCTTTTATCTAAAATCTTTTTGCTAACAGTTCTAAATAAAGAGAAAAAGGAAAAAGGAACAAATATTTTTATACAAAAACTTGCAACTTTTGTCGCTAAGAAATCCGTGCACCCCAACCTTCTTTCTTTTCTCCTTTCTTCTATCATGGGTACCCTACATCACAAATCTCTTGCCGAACTTTGGTATCCCGAACCTAACTTTGCCTCGTACGTCAATTGTTTCGGTCGATTTAAGGACGATCCCTTCATGCCCAAAGTTTCTTTGAAAGATCAATTAGAAGCGTCTAGGAGAAACAGTTCGACGTTGCAACCCACCTTGTGTCAACCATGTCAACCTTCACCACCTTCATACGTTGATACCACTTTCTTGAGTCCTGTTGTAACTCCTAAGCTGATGTCTATTGCTGAGCACATTGTACAATCTCGTAGCCGATCTTTCACTCCTCTCCACACATCTAGTTCTAGGGATCAACAAGTCCATTCACCTTTTTATACAAATGTTGATCCTACTCCTGTCCAACCATCAAATTCCTACCAGTCCTACCCGACTTTTCCACCTTCACTAGACACTGCTTCTACACAGCCAGTTGGGAGTTTCACGTATCCAAACAATTTCGAATCTTTTACCGAAACCCCTTCGCAACCCATGTCTAGTTTGGACCAGTCGTTGGAGGTTTATATTTTAGCAACAAACAACATGATGAGGAATGTGGATGCGTCCATATCCGCCCTTATATAACCTAGGGAACCGGTAGCTAGTTTCCAACTAGCTCCAAATTTTCCAATGTATGAAGAGGCGGTTGGACAGAGTGAGAATTTGAGAGGAGCGAGTGAGTTTTACACCTTTCCAAATCAAACCTATCCACACCCAATTGAAGCCCACAACTCCGGTTTTCCATCGATTGTCCCAAATGATTCACAAGTTACAAATAAAACATTTAACGAGTTGTGTGACTTTGTAGTGCTTGATTTGCTAGATTGTGAGGAATCCCTTTCGAGTGAAACCACACTTAATCCTTTGAACGTTACACCTCCACTCTAGAACCTAAATTGATAAATATCCATGCTTTTGATGAGGTGTCAGAAAAAATTGATTTTCACTTGATTGAGGATATAGACGCTGGGAATATTTTGGATGATGAACCCGTAGATTTGATTGAAATTTTATGTCCAATTCATCATCCCGAGTCATTAAATGTTTCTCCCGAACCTCATATGCGTCTTGATTTTGATGATAATGGCATGGATAGGCTAAATTTTGAGGAGAATTATTAGGATAGTATTGAGGATAATATTGAGGTTGAACCATTTTTGTTTGATGTGTCGGATTTTCCAATTCATCCTCCTGAACCTTTAACTGTTATATCACCCTCCCTCCTTTCCATCGTTCCGTCCACACAAAAGATCACGCTTGAAGACTGTAAGCTTGAAAAATTTCCCTTTAAATCTGATACAGTTCTCACAGCCGATAACACTTACGAGTGTTTCACTTTTTCGGACGATGTTGAAGACTCACCGCCCGAGTTTGAATCCTTTGAATTTTCAGATGAGTTAGTTGAACCATCAGACTCGGTTGCTTACAGTCGTTTCGAACCATTGATGGAATCTTTCAAGTTCGAGACAGTTTACTACGGTGAGAATGAGACTATCCCTAATTCACTCCCTTTCGTCCTTCCTATCGCTCCGACCTTGCAAGAGACCGTTACGCTTTCATCTCCAATACCAAATTCAACGTACCCATGTTTGCTCATGAATCTTGAGGGATTTAATCTCATTTTTCTGTGGGTCGATAGATTAGCACAATTGCTTTTTACACATCGGTCATTACAAATTGTGCTAATTTATACACTCCATCCCCACCCTCAAGTTCGTATTCCCACTTTCTTTGGTTCTTCTAATCTTCCTTTAATGATACCGAGTGTTGATGAATCACAATCTGATATTTCGAGTTCGATAATTTTCAATTGGACCTTCGATGAAAGTTTCGAAAATATTTTCGCCGACGAACTCGCATTCTTAAACGATATGAATTTTGTGATTAATCAACCTCCACTCGAAGAAGTAGAACCACTACCATTTCTTTTTCCCTTCCGTCATTCTTCTCCTCCACCGAGACCATATTCCACTCTTCTTCCCATACGGTCTCATGTGTTTCTCATTTATTTTCTTTACACTCCATTCTTTCACCAACTCTACCTTTATCACGATAAGATTTTTGAATGGTTGGTGCTAACTTTTGGTCTGTGTAAGGCCTTGTATAGTTTGATTTGTCTCCTCCCTAACTCTAAACTTTAACGTTTTAACAGTGGATACACTGTTTCACTTAAGTTTGGGGGAACCTTGTTGTATATATATTTTGTTTTCTTATAACAATAAAAAAAATTCTTATAAATAAATAAACAGGGGAGTGCTGACATTTTGACCCTCTTGGTGTGGCATGACAGTGAGGACACTGTCAAGTTTAAGTTTGGGGGTATGCTCGGTAAGCCTTCTTCCTTCGCATTCATGTGTATATTTTTGCATTTGCATACTTATTTTAAAACCCATAAAAATTGAAAATTTTCAAAAATTATAAAAATTAATGTATTCAATTTTGGCCATAATTGACTTGAGTTTGACAAAAAGGTTGACTAGCTAGGAATAACTAGATCTTATACTTAGTAAATTAAAAACCCTAAAAATAACCTTTCTTTTAGTTTAACGGTAGAAAGTATATGTCTTTGTAGTTTATTTAGAAATAAGCAAATTTTGAGTTCACTTCTTGGGCTAAGTTAAAACAAGGGAAAAGTATTGATGTTTTTATTAAAATATAAGTTTGAAAAATAATTCCTAGCTTAAGTCTAAATTATGAAAATATATACCCTATAACTTGCACAAACACGCACCTTGAAACTTGGAATAGTAGAAGAGACCTTGAAATGCTCTTGTCTAAAGTCCTTAGTACGAAGAAAATAAAATAAATTTTGAATAAAGAGATAATAAAAAAATGAACACTGGTTTTTTTGATTACTTAAGGCTGCAAAAATAGAAAAAATATTTAGCGAGGGTGCTTAATCACCTAGTGCCTTAGACCAACTAGTTTGGGAGTCACTGCTAAAGCCTTAGGTGTTGCAAGACTAGGAATTACGCTTTAATATGCAAACACATCTTGTAATCGGTTGTTGGTATCTCAAGAAGTATTAACGGTCGCATAAAGGATGTGTGAGCAAATCTCATCTAAAAATTCACCAATTAAGAAGTGCTTTGGACAACGGACAAGAGTATGATTGCTTAATTTGAATTTCCAAGTGTAGGGGTGATTTATACACACACACACGTAGGGGTATGTGATTGGGGTTTAGATAAGAGATAGGAATGAAGAATAGGACTTGTATCTTTGATAGAGATGATAAAAATTCCTAAGTTGAGATGGAACCCTAGAAGAAAAACTTAAAAGATGCCGAAAGCTAAATAGGTCTGCAGAACATATATAATCTTAAGTTAAATGATAAGGAAGCGTGAAGAATATGGGTGGACAATTTACGAGTCGAAGATAATTGAATTCCTTGTTAGAAAACCTAATTGGAGAATAAAAGTCAATGGGCCGAATTGATAGGATTTTGTGGGTAGTATCCGCTGAAAACCCTCAGGAGACAACACTCCTCCTACTAGGGACACCTAGAGGTTTAACGGCTTGTTGCACGAGCTCAGTGCAATCGCGTTTCCCTGCGAAAGTGAGGTTAGCTTTTTGTCGAGAATAAAACTAGGTTTGCTCGAGGACGAGCAAAAGATAAGTTTGGGGGTATTTGTTCATATCATAATATTGCATTATTATATTCCCCATTCTTATTCTTTTTACAAATAAACAGGTGCTTTTGACCCTTGTCTGCTACTTAGTTACAGGTTACAGGTTCTTGGAGCTAAAACAGTGAAAAAAATAAAAGATGATGTAAAAGTGAGACTACAACCAACAAAAAGAAGGATCTTGATCAAGCCTACACGAAGATCAGTACAAAGCAGCGCAAGGTCCAAGATTTCGAAGCAACGGTAAAAGTCCACTGCAATTGTTCACTGTGGAGATCTGGAAGAAACCTAGAAGCCAATTTGAGAAAAGTACTAAACAAACAGGAAGTACAAGTCAACAGAACTCAGACCAGAAAATTGCAGCACACAATCCTTTCATTGGGCCGCGGAACCGTGGCCAAACCCTGGCTGCGGCCACGGTTCCACGGCGGGGTTGAGCATGAAGAGAATAAAAATTTTACCAAAATTCTTGCGGCGCTGACTAAGTCTTCCTAGGGGTATTTTTGTAAATGCAGACGTGCGACAATTGTAAACCTAGGGTTTTCTATGTCCTATAAATAGAAGCCCAGTTCCTTGTATTAGTTCATGCCTCCTTTCATTAATAAAATTCAGAATTCTTTTTGGAGAGTATCAATTTGTAAGTTCTTAATTTATTTTCTGGCCTAGGTAATTTCTATTCTTGTCCTAGTTAAATTTAATTCCTTGCCCTAGTTAGATAGTTAGATCTTTTATTCTCTGCCTTAGATAAATGTTTCTCAATTCCCTAATGAGCGAGTAGTCTCCTCGCTTGTTAGGGTTAACTTTGAGGAAGGTTTGAGAGATGAAGATCTCTCACCCCTTTCTTGCCCGTCATATATTTTCATAGGACTCCATGCATACATGCACACACCGCTCCTTACGGCACCCAATCCCGTGAGGTAGCGGTGATACCGTAGTATAAAGGCCCGGTTGAGCGTGTTTTCCATGGAGGTTAGGATAAGGATTGATAAAGGAATGACAAGAAGCTAGAGGAAGAAATATCTTTCCAAATGCTTCTAATCCCCTTTATTAATAATTACCATAACTTTTAATAGATCTTAATATGGGTATAGAAAGCGGTGAGATTTATTGACTTTCCAAACTTAACCTAAACCTAACCCTAGCAAGATTTAGATATAGATTAATTTAGTTTTTAAATTTAATCAATAAGATCCGACACCCATCGGAATTAACTCGTTAGAACAATTAGGAAATTCACAAAATCCATGTGGACCGACCCGGACTCACCGGCTAGCTAACAAGCTACGCCGTTCTTGATTGCGGTTTAGAAATATTTTTGACATACGAATCAGGCATATGACCCGGGAGTGTTTCCTACGAGAGGTGGCAGCTTCATTCCCATTGACAGGGCTTTGGAGAACCACTTCTCTACCTTGATCCTGCTCTTATTTGTCGTAGGTATGCTTTAGTTTGGTTGGAGTACTTTACGACTCCTCCTTGTCGCGGCTTCTTCATCCTGATGCCGACGCTTAGCCTTTTCGTATATGGTTGTTTCGCGTTCTCGGCCAGCTTTGCTTATTGGAAAGGCTTCGTTTAACTGCCTATCGATCGGGTTTTCTAACAGTTCCGAGGATTTTAGCACTGATCCTGCCCCCAATCCCTCCGCGTTATTTTTTGACGCTGAGGGAGTTCTTCTTCATTTAACAATGAATGGAAGACCATGTAGCAACTTGCTACATAGTTTTCGGTTTCCTCTGATGAGTCATTTTCCTCATCGTTGTCACTATCTTCGTTCTCAAGAATATGCTTGAGAAACTCTATGAATGTGACCGGTTTCCGCGCCTTCTGGTTGTACTCCTCCAGCACGTCAATATACTTTTGTAGGTCTGTGCGTTTGTCGTTATACTCGGCAGGTTGCACCGGCTTCTTAGTCTTCTTCTTTTTCTTCGAAGATTTTGTAGGCTCGACTTAGCGGTTTTGCCCTTTGTCAACAACTTTCGGTACGGGACGTAGTTTCAGCATCTCTTCAATGATTTCGGGTTCAAGTAGGGTTTTCCATCTAATTGCCGGACATGCCTGTAAATCCTTCAGCATTCTTTTGGTTTTAGCTGAAAGAACGACTTCCATAGTGTTTCTTCCATGAGCGAGCATGATGCCCCCGGCGCATCCACCGTTTCGGGAGTGTGCTTTATGGTGGGTTCACCCTCCAGTTCTCAGACAATGTGAACTTCCCCTGTTAATATTGGTTTTCGACCCAGTTCTTGAAGACGTAGCAATCCTCAATTGGGTGGCTCACCATTCTGTGGTAGGAGCAGTAGTTGGGGTTGTTGACGTCGCCGGATTGCGGTGGACGCCGTGGGTCTGGCAATATAATGAGTTTGCTGCGCACTGCCAGCTCAAATAATCTCCTTATCATGTCGCGTGGAAACAAGTAAGCGCGTCCTAGCCTTTCTTCCAGGGATAGGAGTGGACGCGCATTGTTTTAGTGAGCAGCCGGTTTCGGACCACTCAGTTGTCGTTGAGTGTTGGCAACGAAGGCCGCTTTCCCTTTACCCTTAGCATTTCGAGGGTCCTTATTTGAGGAGGAAGGACCGTGTCCCATCTGGTCCGTGTAGGCCAGTTTATCGATCAGAGCCTGGAAGGTTGTTGGTTTGAAGAACGTCATGAACTGGGACACAATCCTTTGAGGATCAAGGGCCCTGATGAACATGCCCACGGCGGGGGATTCTTCGATGCGCTGTTCGCACTTTGACCATAGGTTCCACCACCAGATCGCATATTGGACCCAGGTTTCTCCTGGCTTTACCCTGGCATTGATTAGTGCCGTGATCGGGGTGCGCTTGCTTGCGCTGGCGAGCCGCTGTGTGAACAGCAGTTCCATCTCTGTAAATGTTCTCATGGAGTCATTTAGGAGCTCTGAGTACCATTCAAAGGCCGTCTCTGACAGGCTGCCAACAAATTGGCGAAGCAACAGTTTGCTGTCACCTCCAGTGTTGCCGCACAGAACTCTGAACTGCATGATATGTTGTTGTAGGTTGCTTATCCCCTTGTACACATGGAACTTGAGAATCGTATATCCCGGCGGGTATTTAATTTGTTCATACCAGGCTGGATACGGTCGCCCAGTTCTGACGATTTGGCTAGCCGCTTTATTAGCTTGATGAGCTCGTATTTGTTGAGCGACATAATCATCAAGAGCAGCCGAGATCGTTTCCTCATTGGTTGTTGATAAAGCCAGAAGAGGGTTTGATGTTTTCCCTCTATCATCCTCGATAATTATCGGCGGATCCTCGGCTGGGGGTTCTGTGGATCATCATTCTAACCATATTCTGGAACAAGAAAGCCAAATGCTTTATATTAGCAGCCTGCTCAGCATCTTTCTTATCATTTCTTTCAAGCACCCTTCACAGGAACTCTGTATCGGTCTCCTTCTCCTGGAATTGTTTGGCTGTTGTGTCCGGGCTTTCTTTCTGCCCGGTAAGTGCTGCCATTTTGGTCAGCATCTCCTGGAGCTTTTGTTGTTGTTCCTGAGCTTTTGTCAGCGGCCGAGTTTGCGATCGAAGTCCTATGGAAGCACGACTTTCTTCTTTCTTGGAAGCCATGTAGACCGTATGCACTATCATGCCCCAGACTTGAGGCGTTTAGGTCCATCACCTTTGGAATTTGCCGCAAGCGGTGGGATTTTCTCTGGCCTCATCCTTTTTTGGTAGGTCGAAGTTGAAGGAGTCGTTATGACAGGCACCTGTGTAAAAGAAGTCCCTCACTTTATTATGGAGGGATGGTATTTTTCTTGCCCAGTCTTTGATTTCTTCGGCTGAGGAGAGCAATTTTTGCTGATCACGGAGTCCTGGACTTTCCGCCATACCTTGTGAATTTGCGAGGAGAGTCGTTGATGGGGCTGCTCCGTCTTTTCCTACACCGTGGCCTCTGTTAGTGGGGGAGATTTCTTCAGCACCGCCGTTAGAGAGTTCTTTCGCACCTTCCTGAGTGGATCAAAGCTGTTTCCGGTCGGAACAGCAGCGTCAACTTCCACTGTTGGAGCTGGCGGGGTAAGTCCAGAGGGGGAGTTACACCCATCTTTTCTCACTCGGCTCCAGTGGTGGCGTCGAGCGTGTCTTGCAGACGGGACCACCTCAGATTTGGAAGCGGCTTCTTCATGCCCCCGGCTTTGCTAAGGGGCTATTATTGGTGTCAGCCTATTGAAGATCGACGTCCTGACTGATGTTTGGAGAGAAACAGCCAATCTTTCAAAGACCGGTCCCCTGATGAGGAAGCACCTTTGACGACTTCGTCCGTAGCAGGAGTTGGGAGGGCTATCCGTTTTGGGGCAGCCCTTTAGGTATCACGAGCCTCTTTGCGGGCCTATTTAAGTTCTTGCCTAGCCTGTTGAAGGCTGAGACGTCAGCTTTGGACGGCCCGTTGAGAGGGGCCGTTATGGTCACCAGTCGATTGAAGACCGACCTCTTAGGCGCTTCTTCTTATGGCGTTGAGGCACCGAAACTCACTGGTGGGAGCATGGTCCTGAAGAACAACCCAGTAGTGGCTTGTGTAACTTTCCCCACTGGCATTGAGAAAATTGAGGCGCGTTGGGCCCGTAGATCGCTCCTCCGGCTGGGCTGGAAAGAGAGTTGCTGTTGCAAGAATAGCATTGGGAAGCCATCGATTTCCCTTCTTCTGCATAGGAGTAAGACACCAAATTTTAGTACCCCAAATACAAGGGCAACCATAGCGAACCACGATTGCGTTAGCGAAACACGACACATGAAGTGTGGAGTGGAAAGAGAAAAAGGTCCCACCGGGCGTGCCAGAGTCTGTTCACCGCCGGAGACAGAGACGAACCAGGATAGATCGTCTTGCCTGAGTTTGGAGGCAGATGCTATTTGGATTTATCCATCCACCTCTCCGAAAATACCAAGCTGATTTATGGTACCGTATATCGGAGATTTGGACAGACACGGCCGTTGTAGCAGATTTCATCAGATCCCTCCTCATTTTATAAGGGGTTTTTGATTGTGGAGACGCTCTTCCCTGCAGACGCAAGCCCCTGCAGTTAATTACGTTACCGCATTGCGATAACCACTTTCTCCTTCTCCAGTAGTTTACTTCGTGTTGTGTGTCTTTTTGTTTGTTTTGGTATCCCGTGGATTGTATACGAAGACTATTTTATGTCGTCGCCCGTAGGGCTCAGATTAGTCTAAATCCGTATATTTTAGATTTGGGCTTAGGTTTATTTAAAGACCGTTAATCGGGTTTAAGACTAAAATCGACTTAAAACATATGAGCATTTGGGCCCAATTATTTTAGTTTAATGACATCACGGTCCATTATCGCCATGTTTAAGGAGAAATTTTAGTTTAGGGACATTTCGGTCCAACATTCCCATTATGGGGACGAATGTTAGTTTAAGAGCGTTTTGGTCCATTATCGCCCTGTTTGGGGCAACGCGCCGTATTTGAGGCAACGCACTAGTTTAGGGACATTTTGGTCCATTATTCATCTTGCGCGCACGTGTATTTGTTAAGTGGCAGAGTGAAAGATGGTAACACGGAATGCGCCCAATTTGGGGTGTGCTCCGATTTGAGGTGTGCACGTCAATTTGGAAGTGCATTAATATGGGATGAATGGAGTTGTTGTTGGTTGTTGGGACCCGCCACCTCTCTAAAGATGCTGAGGAATTACAACGACATATATGTGGAAAGATGTACCCTTGAACCAAATCTCGTATTTGCAGAAAAAGGGGTTATCCTAAGAATCGTTAGTTATATTTGAGACTAAGATTACTTTAGGAGATATGGGATGAATCTCATTTTAGATATCATCAATGACAGATTATTAGTCATGTTTGAGACTAAGATCAATTTGGGAAATCATGAACAATATGGGCTCGATTGATTAAAAACAAAGAGGTTTAACCTCAAGAAATTTAGCCCATTTGGGCTGAGATTGGGTTTCTATACTGCTCAGTAAGTTAAACACTAATATATAAAGTACTCATGTGTATTTCACGTGGGGCACTGGAATAGTGCTGAGCACTAATCTTTTCTGGCGCTCACGTGTTTTTCACATGAGGCGCTCAAATATGGGCACTGCCCAATCAGGGCTAAACACTTAGTCATTTTGACTGAACATGGAGTGCTAAGAACTTTGCATGGCACTCACGTTGGAAGCACGTGAGTGCTGAGCGTTGATTTCCGATTTTATTTGCTCTCCCCATTTTTTTGACATAAGTGCTAAGCACTTGGCTGGAGCTCATGTGGGAAACACGTGAGACGCTAGATTTTCGGTTTCCAAGAGTGTTTCACGCATATTTCACGTGATAGCTTTATTTTGGGGTGTTAGGCTGCTTTATTTGGTGGCTGCCTAATTAACACAAAGGGGTTTTCCTTTGCTCTTTGGATGCTCACATGGGAAGCATGTGAGACGTTTTAGTTTGTCTTCTGTCTATTTTAAGCACTCACGTGGGAAACACATGAGGTAAAATAATAGTGCTAAGCAATAATTTTACTCATGTGTGTTTCAGGTGAGACGCCAAGTTCTTCTTATTTTTAGAGATATTAATCCCTAATGACATTTTAATCATTGATGACCATCAAGATGTCTATTTTGGAGATCTTGAATCATCATCATTGTTTTTTATTGGAGAACTAAGTTCTATTTTTTTTTATAAGAAGTAAGTTCTTTATGTAGGGTTAAACCCTAATTTCGGAGGAATTAAATTCCCAGAACGTATGTTCCTTTCTTTTTCTTTTTAACTTAGTTCTTTCCCCTAAGTTTTGAGTCTGAAGAACAGAATCTCCCCAATGAGAATTAAATTCTCAAATTATGGGAAGATTTGCTTTTGCAAATCTCAATCTAGAGGAAGAACTAAGTTCTTGTATGAAGAGTTAAATCCTTATATCCATTATACTAGGCGAGAGTGATACTTTTAAATCTCTTCTTTGTTATTTACCTAGAGTCTTTTTGAAGGAGGAAGGTCTTCTTTCTCTGAGAATTAAATTCTCTGTTCTCTCAAGAGCTCACTGTATATTTTTGACAAGAGCTTATATGGGTTTTTTTCTTTATAAGACTTGAAGTCTCGGGTCCTTTATATAGTGGAGGCAAGTTTGTTAATTAATTTTGAGAAAATCTCTTATTGAGAGATTCCAATTGATTTAATTAGACTCAAAATTGATTTGGGGAATTTTACCTACCGTTGGATCTTTGATCCAAGTGTTTCTGTCTTACAGAATATGTTTTCTTGTTTTAACCAGATTGAGAGAATATTCTCTTATATATAGAATAAAATTCTATTGAACGGTGATATTTTTTATCACCATTGGATTTTTAATCCAAGGGTGCTCGGTTTAACAGAGCACAATCTTTCTTTGTTTAGAAAGATATGGGAAATATCTTCCATCTCCTTAGATTTTTGATTCACCAACTTTCTATTTAACAGAAAACATCATTCCCAATAGAATTTAATTTTATGCTTAATCACCATTGGATTTTTTGTTCAACGGTTCTTTGTTTGAGTAGAATTTAATTCTACGTAAGGAGGTGCTCTCACGTGTTTAACACATGAGGCTTATTTAGCTTCTCTGATTTGGCGCCCATATGCCATGTATATGGGAGCTCACGTGTTTAACACGTGAGGCCAATTTGTCCTATAGCTGTTTGACTGCAGCGCTTATATACTTTTCATATAGGTGCTCACGTGTTTAACACGTGAGGATTATTTAGCCTATTGGGTGTTTTGATTGCAGCGCCTATATGCACAGCTTGCTTGAAGCCGACTTTTTGTTGTGCACGGCTTGCTTGAAGCCGACTTTCTGTTGTTTCCCCATCGTGCAATATTTGCAAAAGTCCAGCTTGCACGTGGTAATCCCTTTAAGAAACTCCCTTCGGTGCAACTCACGAAAACTCCTCTCACCCATGTGGCTAAGACGCATATGCTACAGTTGTGGTATCCTCCACGTGTTTTTCTGTAGCCACGGCTACACAACCAGTAATTATGCTGTCGTCTAAACAATAAAACTTCTCCGGCTGTTGTCCCTTCATGACCACTAAGACACCCCGGAAAACTTTTAGCACTTCATCTTGACTTACGAACTTGCATCCTATCGCATCCAATGTTCCTAGAGAAATCAGATTCTTCTTTAATTCCGTAACGTGTCTCACGTTCACAAGCGTTCGCACCACACCATCAAACATGCGAAATTCGATGTTCCATATACCAATGGTCTAGCACGCCGCATTGTTTCTCATGAGAACACTGCTACCATTATAATCCTTATAGGTGTCGAACAAATCCTTTGTGGGACACATGATATGAACATCCGAAGTCAAGTATCCAAGCATCAGAATTTTCCTCCTTCTCGGTATGCACTGTGAGTACATCACGCGGTGCTTCTTCTTCTGCTTCTGTTGCAACACTTGAATGATCCGAACTACTTGTCTGGTTCCTTTACCCCACTTCTCCAACCACTGTTTGTAGTTTTGGCATTCCTTCTTCATATGCCTTGGTTGTTTGCAAAAAAACATGGTTAACTATCTTGCCATGATGATTTGGATTTCCACTTATTGCTCTTGCCTCCGTATTTTGTCTTCGACCTTCCCCTTTTACCAGCAAACAACCCTCATGACTCCTCTGATGGATTTGATTTCTTCATAATCTCATTATTGAGAAGCGTAACTATAACCTCCTCTATCTCGAGAGTCTCTTTCCATAGAGAATTGTTGTCACCAAGTGTTCATAAGATATTGAAAGCGAAGAAAGGAGAAAAGCGCTTGGTCTTCCTCCTCTAAGTTTACCTCAAGGCATAGAAGATCACTGACCTTTTTATTGAAGTTTTTCAAGTTGTCGTGAATCAGAGTACCTTTCTTTATGCGTAGAATGTAAAGTTGCCTCTTTAAATACAGCTTGTTAAATAAAGATTTTGTCATATACAAGCTCTCTAGCTTCATCCATAAACTTGCCACAGAATTTTCTTTCATGACGCTGTACATCATGTTGTCAACCAGACAAGCCTCTATCGTGCATTGTGCCCTCTGATCCATGTCTTCCCATGTATTATCTGTCATGTTGGTAGGTTTCTTACCACCAAGAACTTTAAATAACTCTTCTTTTACAAGAAATTTCTTAACCCTTCTCTCCCACATTGAGAAATTCCGTTTACCATTAAATTTTTCCACCTCGAACTTGGTGCAATTGACCTTGTTATTCGTCATTTTTAATTTCGAAGCAGAAAACTTTATCTCGGATCCTTATGTACCAATATTTTCAGAATCACAATCTAAGAAGATGGGGAGCAGACACAAGCGTCGTCACCCACCGTAGAGTTAGATCATAAAACCAAAAAACAAAGGCTCTGATACTAATTATCGGCAGTGCAGCAGAAACCTTTATTGATCCTGAGATCCCGTTTAATGAACAACAAGTAAAACAAAGCAAAATCAAATAGCAACACAAGAGATTTAACGTGGAAAACCCAAATGGGAAAAACCACGGGGAAAGGAGAGAAAATTTTATTAGAACTTCAGAGAAAACTTTATAGAAATTACAAACCCTCTTCTTAAAGATCTCCAACAAGATCTATCTCTTCTCTCTCAAAGTTTTCCTTCAATGGCCTTCTTGATCCCATTTGGGGTTGTCTTTACGCCTCCCTTAAACCTTATGATTAATTACTATTTAACTTAACCATGGCTTCCTATTTATACCCAAAACAAATCTGAGTTTTAATAGAATTTCCTTAATTAATGAAACTGCTCTGTTCGACCCAAAAATCTTTTGAGCCGGCTCAACATAAGTATGGGCCGTCTCATATGAACAGAGAAGAATTACTAATTCCATATAGGTTGTGAGATGTCTCAAAGTTATCTTGGACCGTCTTAGGATAGAATTGAGCCGGTTCAAGATTGTCATGTGCCGTCTCAACATCTATACAAGACACCTTCATAACATAGACTACGACGCAAATAAAAGCCACGAAGGTGCTCGAGGAGAAGAAAGGCGAGGAAGGCAGGCACGAGAGAAGAGGATACGATTGTGTAGTTCTCCATTTATGGTTGTTATATAAATCAAACTTGATTTTGTGTGTTTAATAAAGTGTAGTTTCATATCCCCCATATATATATATATAGAGGGGGGGAGAGGCCATAGGAGGGAATTCCATAGGAGGGAATTTCCTCCTAAGGCGTCGAAAATATACGCCTTCCCTTATTTTTTTTCAATGATCGGCACCCATCATGTTCATCGTTATCATCTAAGATGTGGGTACACCAAATTTCATGTGATTCTACAACTTTTCACCGTTGATTTAGCAATGTAAAAATTTCTGTTGTCGGTAAACCGTTAATTTTGAACCCACTAAATCAACGGTGAAAAAGTTGTAGAATCACATGAATTTTGGTGTACCCACATCTTAAATGATAACGATGAAGATGATGGGTGCCGATCGTCGGAAAAAATAAGGAAGTGCGTACTTTTTCGACGCCATAGGAGGAAATTCCCTCCTATGACATCTTTCCTCCATTATTCTCATATATATATATATATATATATATATATATACACACACACACACATACACACACACACACACTTTTTCGACGCAATAGGAAGAAATTCCCTCCTATGGCATCTTTCCTCCATTATTCTCTATAATGGAGGAAAGATGCCATAGGAGGGAATTTCCTCCTATGGCGTCGAAAATATATACCCTCCCTCATTTTTTCCGCCGATCGGCACCCACCATCTTCATCGTTATCATCTAAGATGTGGGTACACCAAATTTCATGTGATTCTACAACCTTTTCACCGTTGATTTGGCAATGTAAAAAGTTCTATTGTTGGTAAACCGTTAATTTTGAACCCACTAAATCAACAGTGAAAAGGTTGTAGAATCACATGAAATTTGGTGTACCCACATCTTAGATGATAACGATGAAGATGGTAAGTGCTGATCGGTGGAAAAAATGGTGGGGGTTGTATTTTTTCGAAGTCATAGGTGGAAATCCCCTCCTGTGGCCTCTTTTCCGACGATTGGCATCCATCATCAACATCGTTATCATCTAAGATGTGGGTACACCAAATTTCATGTGATTCCACCACTTTTTCACCGTTGAATTAGCAATGTAAAATGTTCAATTGTCGGTAAACCATTAATTTTTCACCAACTAAATCAATGGTGAAAAAATGGTATAATCACATGAAATTTGGTGTATCTACATCTTAGATGATAAAGTTGGAGGTGATGTATGCCAATCGTCGAAAAAAATCACGGAGGGTGCATTTTTCCGACACCATGGGAGGAAATCCCCTCTTATGGCACCTTTCCTCCATTAACCTCTATATATATAGTGATGTATGCCTTAAAGGTCATTATTGTATCATACTGATTTGTATATTACTTAATGAAAGTTTGGGATATTCACAGTTGTATTGACAGTCTTGCTCAAAATGGTAGTATGCTACTTGGTTTGTTTCTACTTTAATATGTACATGTGTTTATTTTAGCATATCGCTTATACATATTAGTAGAGCCATTAAGATCTTTGCTTGATTATCAGCGTTGTGATGGAAATCACACAAGTAGGGATGAATAATCTACAAGCACATCCTTATACAGGTCCCTAGTCGTAAGATTATCGAGACAGGGTATCGATACTCCGGAGTAGACTAGTGTATACGCTTCTCATCCCAGCAGGGGGGATGGTCTGTCCTACAGCCATTAGTATGTCGTACTGGAGATAATATGAAGGCGCTCATTAGGTTATGAGTACATTGGCGGGAATCATTGGTAGGTATTATACCTATCGTCGAGTAGCAGTTCCCAGGGGACATGAGTACAGCTTAGTCCGTGGACTTGACACTGCTACTTTGCCTCGAGTGTGTTCCCACTATAGTTTGATTACTACCCTACCACGGCTCAAAGGAGTCGTGCAAATAGGTAGTAGTTGGGTGCAGTCCTAAAACACTTGGAGGCAGTGGCAGTTAGAAAGGATTCGTCTCTCCCGGTATTCGGGGTTGATATCGCGCTGTGTTTAGAGAGCCATTACACAAAGTCCCTGGTTAGGGAAAGGGAGATTTACTGGTAGGTATTCCAATAGTTTCTTAAAATGTTCTGGGCAACACTCCGACGTGACTTATTGCGCTATTAGGGGTCTGACGTTTATGTCCTCCTAGGCCTGCTATGCGATACTCTTAGACGAGCAGACTGGACTGTACGGAGATTGTCACATGTAGGCTCAGTAGGAGTTCGGATGGGTTTGCCCATTGGCTTTCTTATCGACAGATACTAAGGTAGCCATTACGTGCAGCTAGTACCGCTTGCGGCTTATGGTTAAACCCACTGCCAGCGTACTGTCGAGTTTTTAGAGTCCCACATAGAGGGTTTCTCTGCATCGAGCAAAATATATAGAGGTCGTATGGTTTTATTATAGGGCTTCAAACACTTACGTGCACTTGTGTGTGTATGATGTTCGGGCGAATGATACTAGTGGGCTTTGGTTTAAGCTGGATACTAGTATTGTACTGATGAATTTGTTTTGTCTCTTTGTATTCGTATTCTTCGGAATGCGGATGCGGGTATGTATATACGGATGAGTGGCATTCTCGTAATTAGTTCGGGAAAGCTTCTAGAAGGGGACGCCTATTAGGGTTTTGATTCTTTTATGGATTAAATAATATGGGTGGAGAAATGAGGTGGAATTGAGCATTGAATCTAGCATGGCTACTAGATGACTCACTCACTTGACAAAGTAGATATTTTGTGAAGCTTGTGAGATATTTTGGGGTGAGATATTTATCTCCAAAATATCATATTTGCTTGATCTTTTATCTAAGGGCAGCCATCTCTTTTCAAAAGGCTCACAAGTTCATTCTCATTTTCTCAAGTCTTCTTCTTTTCTCATAAAACCCTAATTGTTTTATGAGTTGAGAAACCTAGGGTTCTAAGAGATGAAGTATTCCATCTTCACTCTTTACATCATATAGGTCATCTAGTCTAGCAAGCTACTTGTCCTAGTTACCATGGAGTTGAGGTTGGAGCTCAGACTATAGACTCTCGGGTGGATCGTCTTTGACTCGAGAAAGCCGACAAGGAAGTCACGATCCGTAACGATCTTTGGAGTCTACGGTGACGAGGAGGACAGCAAAGAAGACCCGAAGGACTTGTATCGTGAGGTATAACTCCTTTCCGAGTAATTAAACTTCACACAGTATTTTGTTAGCTAGGGTTTAGCATTGATCCTGGATTTAAGTCCGTGTTGCGAGCTTCGAAAGATCATTTTTTTTAAATTCTGCCTCCCCGCGGAAACGCGGGGTGCGTGACATGAACTTACATTGTATATGTAAGACAACGGTAGCGCCCCGGCCGTCTGTCCGAGGCCAAAATGCGGAAACGAAAATTTTTCTGAACTAGAAACCGGCGCTATCGTATGCTTTTTCCCGGATCGAACCATTAACCTACAACTAGCTATCTAGAGAGAGGGTTGGAAAGCTATACCGATCGATCCGTGTCCTTCGGTCTTTGGCCACCATCCCAAACTCCTCGCGGCGTCTCCGGTCTCGATCTCCTCGTCAGAAAGGGCACCATATCTACGAGTCTTTTTACGGGCTCCCGCTTCATCCGAAGCAACTCGGGCACGAAGTGTGCTAGCCGACGTGTCCAAGGTGTTGTAGAGAATGTTTGTGATCACTTTGTCTCTTACATCCATGAGATGGATGGAGGTTAGAGATGAAGCCATTGATGGAAGTTTTGAACTAGAGGAAGAAGAAGAAGAAAAGAGCCTTTTTTCTTTCTTGTGTTTCTTATCATAAAAAGAGAGAGTATGAGATCAAAAAAATACAAGTCCAAAACTCACACATATGGCCGCCCCTCTCTCTCTTGTTATCATATCAACACAAATCAAGCTCATAATGTGACATTTACACACTAAAAGAGACCATGAGTCACCATATATGTCCATGTCACATAAATGCATCTCATGATGAATTCTAGCTCATTATTTCCACCATCCAAACATTAATCCAAATGTTTGGTCCAACAAAAAGATCCGGCAACATCTAAAGTAAACTCGTGATGGATCACAAGGATACCCCTCACCTGTATATACATACCTGCATCTGCATTCCGACTGAATGCGAATGCGATGAGACTAAAGTAATCCAACAAATCTAATATTAGGATCCGCTTAAACTAAAGCCCACTAGTATGATCCGTCCGATCATGATCCGTGCACTACTGCACGTATATGATCGGACCCTGCCATATATCATACGGTCTCTACAACGTTTTGCCAGAAACTTGAGAAACAGTCTGTGGGGGACTCTAAAGACTCGACAATACCTTGGCTGTGGATTTAACCACTAGCACGTCAGAGGTATTAGCCGTACGTAACGGGCTACCAGGTATTGACCAAAAGGGAGGTCGATGAGCGAACTCATCCTGACACCCTACTGAGCCTGTCAGTGACAATATCCGTACAGTCCAGTCCTCCGTCTATGAGCATCGCATGGCGGGCCTAGGGGTTGGTAAAAGTCAGACCCCCAAAAGCGGTACAAGTCGTGTCGGAGTGTAGCCCAGAACACCCTGAGATACTACTGGAATACCTACCAGTAAATCTCCTGCCTCGGCCGAGGGCTTTGTGTAATGGCTCTCCTAGACACAGCGCGACCTCACCCCCAATACGGGGAGAGACGAATCCCCTGCCGATCCGCTCACTTGCCTCCATGTGGCTCGGGACTGTACCCAACTAAAACCTGTTTGCACGACTCCTTTGAGCCGTGGTAGGGTAGTAATCAAAGCACAGTGGGAACTCACATGAGACAAATGACGATCTCAGGTCAATGAACTAACATGTATACATGTCACCAGGGAACTGCTATCTGACGTCAGGTATAATACCAACTAGCATGTTCCCGGCGAGTCCTGTCCGGTGTACTCATAACCCAATGAGCACCTGTATACATCTTAGGTGAACCAACTGACACCAATGGCTTGTGAGACCGGCCACCGCCCCTCATCGGGGTCTCGACTGTATACACTAGTCTACTAATGGAGTATCGATGCCCAGTCTCGAAACTCCCACGACTAGGGACCTTTTAAGGATGTGCTTATTGACCCCAGCTTCCACGTATATGATCGCCATCATACTGCTGGTAGTCAAGCAAGAATGCTAAGGGCTCTATCAATGTGTAATAGCGACCTATAAGATCACCTAAAGCAGTACACGATGATAAAAATAAAGCAGATAGCATACTATGATCTTAAGTAAGACTGTCCTACCGGTATAGGTCCTCCCTCAATCATTGCAATCACGTGCCTGTGATCCAATAATTGACTCTGAGGGCACTATATCCAACAATCTCCCACTTGCACTCAAGGCTAATTATTGCGATGTCGCATACTCACAGCCCGTGTGATACCGAACACCCAACTCCTCTACTAATCAGTCTCATAAAGCCCGTTTGCGAAACTATTGCGTTCGAGAAATAGCCTCAGTGAGTGGATCCACTCTGATGTTTCTTTCTATGTCTCTCTTTATCTCAAGTTCACGGAGAAAGCCATCTCCCGAAATGAGCAATACCTGTCTTAGAATATGTCTGGATATCTGATGGGACCTAGTTGATAAATGAACTCCAAATCCAAACTTCTTAGACTGTATCGTCAACTGAACTTAATCAGTATCCTGCACCATGCCTCCCACAGTACCCTCTTAGACCACCTGTCCAAACTACTGCCCCGCGTCAGAGGGAAAACTATAACCCTGACAGTCACTCTGTCATCCAGGTCACCTTAGAAGCCTGGAATGATAACCATCTCCTAAAAGAGGCTGCCGTTATCAAATCCCTAGAACATCCACTTATGTTCTAAAACTGCTTCCGAACGTTCCTTCCGGATTTGATCAATATCAACTTATTGCAGCTCGTGCAAAAACAACATCTGGTGTGGTACTTGACATCTCATGATTGACTCAATTGCCTAAGCAAGTGATCTGCCAATCATGCACATCCCTCTCCCCTTTAGTCTGTAAGACACCTTTAGAGAGGGTAACTCCATCACCTGCAGGTACACTACCGTGCCAAAAGTCGTCCATTCTAAAACACCTTTAGAATGTTGTATAAGTGTTAGTTATATGTATGCCCTAGAGGCTATTACTGTACAATGGATGTATATTGTAGTGGATGCTGGGACATATATAGGGAGGACTTTCTTGCTCGACATGATAGTATGCTATCTGGTTGCACTTTACCTTAACATGTATGCTGATTGTCTCTCTGTTACATGTTGGTAAAGCCCTTAGGATATGTACTTGACTACCTGGACTATGATGCGGATCATACTAGTGGGGACATGGTAGTCCATAAGTACATCCTTCAAAGTCCCTAGTCGTGGGTGTATCGAGATGAGGCATCGATATACCAGAGTAGACTAGCGTATACCTTCTCGACCCATACAGATGGGCGATGGATGATCCCATATCCATTGGTGTTTGACATCAGAGATGATATACGGGTGCTCAGTGGAGACTGGGTACACTGGACGGACTCGCCGAGAACTCCCAGATGGTATTATACCTCACGTCAGATGGCAGTTCTCTGGTGACACTGGTACAGAGTAGTCTGTTGACCCGAGATCGTCATAGAGTCTTGTGTGGTTCCCACTGTGCTTTGATTTCCATCTTACCACGTCCAAGAGGGCGTGCAAAACGGTGGTTTTTGGGTACAGTCCCGAGTCACATGGAGGTAATGAGCGATAGGAGGGGATTCGTCTCTCCCGGTATAGGGAGTTGATGTTGCGCTGTGTTCGATTGGCTATAACAGGAAATCCCTGGCCAGGGTTGCTGAGATTTACTGGTAAGTGTTACCAGTAGTTTCTCGAATAGTTATAGACCTCATATCGACACGACTTATTGAGCTATTGGGGTCTGACGTTTACCACCCCTAGGCGAGATATGCGACATATCAGACGAACAGACCGGACTGTACGGTAGTGTTACTGGTTGGATTCACTGGAGTGTGAGCGGGCTTGCTCTTCGATCTTCAGATCGCTCAATACCCGGGTGGCCGTTACGTTTAGCAGACCGCTTGCGGCTTGTGGGTGATTGATATGATCATCATCTGCTGCCGGCGTATTGACGAGTCTTTAGAGTCCTACACAGAGGTTTCCTGGCTCAAGCGAAACGAAATAGGAGTGCATATGAGATATGTGCGGGACCGAGAATAATGCGTGTATGTGATACCGTATTCTATTCTCGCGATGAATGTATCGATTGGTTGTATGCGATATAACCTAGTTATCGAATCAAGGGTTGATTCGATAAGTCGATACATTGGATACTAGTCGGTTATATACGATATGACCGGATCATTGAATCAAGTGTTGATTTAATGATTTAATGCATAATTATATATTTGATATATTACTTTGCATTAACTAGTATCGGTTCACTTTAAATGGATTTTCTCGCTCGGAAGTGCACATTGTATATTCGATATAGTTTTGTGCACTTGATTGTATCATGTTTGATGATACATGCTAGTTTGGGTTCATGTAAAGAATTAAACCATGGTTACTTAAGTGGTTAGGGTTTTATTTCCTTTTCTCATTTATTTATCTATTTATTTTATTTAGAAAAGATAAAGAGAAAAGAATGGTTGCTAGTTTTGTTTTATTTGAAGCTTCTTGAAGCTTTGAACAAGTCCACCATTCTTGTCTCTTCTCTAACCCTAACCACTCATCTAACCTTAGTTAATTCTCTACACCTAACCATGGTTTGCTTATGATAAGAATGGATTTTCTTTTCTATTTATTATTATCTTATGATAACATTTTCTTCTTCTTCTTCATCTTCTTCCATGAAGAAAACCATTCTTCATCAATGGTGATTGATGAGAGTGAGTGAGAAATCCAATTCTAAAGTCTACCCACTTTCTATTTCTTCATCCTCTACCTCTTGCCAAGTAGTAGAGTGTGTTTCCTTCATAAGTTTTCTTGACTTGGTGAAGTTGGAGCTTGATCTAGCGATGCCTCGACGTAGATCATCTTCGGCACGTCGTCGATGACCTAGCCCGCTTCTTCTCCGATGAAGCCGACGCTAGAGCCCGGATTTTGATTTGGACAGCGGAGAGGACTTCATCACGGAGCCGTGGAGGTGGAGGACCGGATCTACAAAGGTTGTATTTCCGTAATCTTATAGTTAAGTGTTAACTAGTTAGCTTTTTCGCCTAGTTTTCTAGCAAACGATCCGTTCTAGGGTCTCTCGGCACCTAGAATTTTTGAAATTGGCATGTTCGATGCCTTGTGAGACCTCACTAGTGTGCCTAGGAACCCTACAGTGGTATCAGAGCCTAGCTAGAGCCTTAGGCGAAGTCTAGACGGAATTTGAAGTCCGAACGAACCGAAAACCCCACCCGGAACATGCTCTCTGTCCTTTTTCTAAAATCTGGGATTTTTCAACATTAAAAATATGCAGAAAATCAAGCAGGGTTTTCTAAGAATTACTGTAAATTTCGTGGACCTGATTCAATTTTTCCACCGCGGTTCCGCGGCATGAGCAAGGCTCATGCGGCGGATCCGCGGCCGTACGGCCACAGTATTTAATTTATTTTGTACAGTAATTCTTAGTTTTCTGTGGTGATTTTTCTGGGAATTTTTAATAATTTTTATAGAGTTGAATTTTCTGGGATTGCTTAGGGGATTCGGTGTTTCGATCGGGGTATCAAATTTTGTCTATGTGGCTTTCCGGATAAATTCTTGAATATGTTAAAAAGTTCGACCGGATATAAATACCCAATTTTTCCCCTGTCGGGAAATTTCCAAGTGTTGGATTTTTCCGTAGTTTAACGACGTTCTAAGTAGTGCAAGTAACGCGATGGACCCTCTAGAAGACAACAAACCTTAACTCGATTATGTGACCGTCTTGAACTGCCCTTTGAACCTTCGGGTTTGGGGGCAGTACGGCGTGCCACATGTGAGGCGTTGGCTTGACCCTTCTACGGCTGGACCGTTGGTACTGAGGCACGAACTGAATGTTGTTAGACTTATTTCATGTGTTGGATCTGTATCGGGAAAACTTGGGTGTTCGATTGTTCGAACGGAAAGTTTAACATTTTCTATTTATCCGGAATGTGATACAATAATTGGAATTCACAAGTAGTTATGAGATAACTAAATGAATGTTATAAACATAGCACTTTAGTCTCACTTGATCGGTTGCCACGGAATTTTGATGTGATCAAAAGTCCGTCGCAATCACGTAGTGTATGCGGATACTCGCCGGGTAAACTTGATAGACAGCCTCACTCCATAGCCCCGACCAAGTGACTGTAGGAGAACCCCGTCGCCGAAAGCATCCGTTCGGGTGCTCACGGTAGCGGTGTTCCGCCTTGGTGCACTTTGTCGACGACGTCGGGGGTGCGGCCGTCTACTGAAGTTTGCGACGAGCATTCGATCAGAATGTCGGGAATCTTGTTGAATTGCCCGACTTGATATTGAAAAGTGTTTTCGATAATGAGACTAAAGTGCGGGGTTTATAATTGTTAGGCATGCGATGTCTAAGAAATTCATTTGGTCAGGCATGCGATGTCTGAGGTGGTTGCGGATTCCAACTGTTGTAGTTTTACACTTTCTTTTCTGTGACCGTAAGTGTAATATGTGATATCGCCGGTTTCGTTGCTATATGTCAACGACAATTGGGATGCGCATATTTACTTACGTTGATGACATGTGATGTTATGTGTTGCTGGATATGTTATATTGGATCGTCGTGTTTGAATAGCCGGGGGTTTTTATGTGAGATGAGTGTTTTTCATTTTCATTCATGTAAAAAACTTGTATGTAATATTCTTTTATTGGGGCACTTCCAGATTGCGGAAGTTGTCACCCTTTGTATATTATTTACTTTTCCGCACTAAGATAGACCCAAGGAGGAGGGCACAAGTAACCGGGTTCTGGAGTCCAGTGGGAGACCAACTCGAGGAGTCGAGTCCGGGTCTCCTAACTCTAGAATTGGTAGGGTTGCTTGCCGCTCTCGTAGGGGTCTAGGGGTGTGGGTTTGGCTATTCATCACGACCGTGGAATCCGTGTTTTATACTGGCTCGTATTGAAAACACGGACGTCCTAGTATATCCAATATTTCATATGATTCTTCTGCTGCAATATCTGTGATGTGATCGTGTGATGTTCTGTGATAGATACAGTATATAGTATATATGATATATTATATAGACGTTACTTATGTTTTACACCCGCGCTAGCCCTGCCCCGCTCTGCCGTTAGTTACCTAACCTAACGGTGCACGAGGGGGACATCGAGGCGAATGCGGATGGCATAAGTGTACGTCGTATTTATCTGTGATGTTTAGGTACATAATTGATGGGACTTCATTAATATGATTAATGAAATAAAAGAAACCTAAAGATGTTGTATAATCGAATTTCAAAATAAAACAGGTAGCTACAGTTCTTGCTTTGCACAGCGATATATATGATATATCCTGCACCTTATTCGATGAGGAAAGGACCGAGATCCCTTCACCGGGAGTGACTCCTTTAGCAATAACTGGCAGATGCTACATACTCGGTTTGTATTTTGATTGCTTTTAGAGTTTTTGCTTTGCACAGTGATATATATGATATATCCCGCACCTCATTCGACGAGGAAAGGACCGACGATCCCTTCACCGGGAGTGACTCCTTTAGCAAAACTAGAAAAGCCTCAAAAGCACTCCATTTTAAATTCATTCGATCCTACAACGATATAAAGTTCATTACGCAAAAGGTTTTCTTAAAAACCTGTCGTAGCCCTCCGTCATTTCAGATAGGTAATAGTTAGTATTCGTGCTGCGTTTGTTGACTCAGTCAAGGCGTAGTGTGCGGTAGCTGATTATTGTTTATCTGCAAAGCATATGATGCGATTGGATTAGGGTAGTCGTGCGGCCTTGTTGACTCAGTCAAGGGTCGTGCGGGTGGGTTTAATTCAATCGAGAAATGACGGGTTGAACTTTACTTGTGGTCTATGATTTGTTGACTCAGTCAAGGTCATAGATCGCTTGGGGCAAAATATTATCGGGAATTTCAAGTGTTGAAATTTGCAATGAGATTGCATACCTCCTATGAGATAGTTGGATCCCGATACCCGCTGCGAGTAAGAGTTACTCCTGGGAGAGTTTTATACATTACAATTAGCCGATCAAGTAGGTGTCTAGAAAGGTGTTAACGAGGTTACGCCTCTGGGAAAACGAGGTTTACATTAATTAGGTTCGTGCGAAAGCACGGGGGACCTCCCTCAAAGTACCGACACTGGCCTGGCTGAAAGATTGGCGAACTTGTAGTGTGTAATTAATCCCGGCTAGTCTTTCCTTTTAGGGTTTGAAGGAAGATTTGATAAAAAGCAGTGGGAGCCATCCTGATTAGATAAAATAAAAACCAATCTATTCTTGCAAGAGCGCACGCTGAGTGTTTTCTTCTCTCTCTCTCCAGGTAGCGACCATATCACGCCTTAATCAAGATAATAATACGGATTATTGACCGAACCCGCTTGTTATACTGAGCTGGGGAACGTTGGTCCCGCTCCAACTTATAATTGTTATAAGACAGAGCAGGAAATTGGGGATTACCAGAATTCCCGTGCCGCCCAAACGAAAAGAGTGCATGCTGATGCATCATCTTCGGGTGTGTTCATTATACAGAACTGTTTCTCAGTATCCTCTACGTCCTGGGTATATGATACCAGATCAGGATCCCAGATATGTAATCTGTTACATAGGGCTACAGATAGGTAGAGAACTGAGAATGGGTGATAAGTTTCATGAGGCAGAAAACGGGGCAAGAGTTGCAGCCAAGTCTGTTGGTCACTGTCACCCTGTATTATAAATACATTGATTCTGAACGAATGTTATTAGATACCGAACCTGATATACAAAATCGTATCTATCTCTTTATTAGTAAAGAAATGATAAAATTTTGTATTGTTGGATAATGTTTTGAACATTTCCTATATCAAAAGTTGATCGGATCAGGCACGTTATCTAAAAGCATTGATGTTCTAAATCAAACTACAGTTCTTAGTATATGGAACACACACAAGAGGAAGAGTTCAGAAATGAACGAATTCTTCTTGAGGTATTGTAGACTAAGTCATATCAATGCGACCCAACAAGCTAAGTTCCACATAGATGCATATTTAAATCTGTTTGAATCTACATCTTGTGAAACTTGCCAGTCATGTCACAAAGATAAGATGACCATAGCTCTGTTTATTGGAAACAGAGAAAGAGTTAGCAAACTCTTGGGACTGATACATGATGATGTATGTAAGGTCTCCTGTCTACACATGCCAGGACTGGTTCTTTGTACTTCATTACATTCTCTGATGATCTTTCGAGATTCAGACCTATGTTCCTGTTGAAACATAAGTCCGAACCTTTTGAGATATTCACAGAATATAAATTAGAAGTAGAGAACCAAAATAAGGGTATAAGTATTATGTCCTTTGATGTGATCAGGGAGGAGAATACTTGAGCACGGAATTCCTGGACTATTCTAAAGGAGAATGAGATTCTCTCTCAGCATTACTCCTCTGTATACACCATAGCACGATGGTATATCGGGGCGGAGCAGATACACCCTATTTGATATGGTGTGCTCTATGATGAGTACTACTGAGTTACCTATTTCCTTTTGGGAGTCATGCACTTGAGAAGCTGCATACCTATTGAATAGGGTTCCGATCAAATCAGTTGCCTACCACTTCATATTTGATATGGAAAGGGAAGAGCCCATATCTTAAGCTAGTTAAGATTTGGGGTTGTCCGGCTTATGTCTAAAAACAAAATCCGGACAAACTCGAGGCAAGATCTGTTATGTACAACTGGAAAGGTTCCAGCTATACAAACAACAGCAGATGATTTGGTAGAACCAAAGGATTCAGTAGATTCCAACGAACCTCAGCCTCTCCGCCGATCTAGTAGGGTTCCTCACCCACCTGAGAGATACTTCTGCTTCTCTATGACAGTGGGAGCGAGGAATGCATCATGAGATGATGACCCAACTAGTTTCGAGCAGGCCATCAGGAGTGTGACTCTGTAAGAATGGCTGGATGCTTATCGATCTAAGATGGAATCCTTATACACCAACAAAGTATGGATTTTAGTTGCTATATCTGAAGGGTTAAATCCCCATCAGGAGCAAGTATATCTTGAGAAGATTACTTGGTGTACATGGAAAAGTTGAGACTTTCAAAGCTAGACTTGTTAAAGGTTTGCTTCATTGACCAAGCGTGGATTATGATGAAACCTTTTCAAGTGGCTATGCTTAAGTCCATCCAGATCCTACTTGCCACGGCTACATACCATGACTACGATATCTGGCGGTTGGGTGCCATGACTGCTTTTTCTAAATGATGTTTTAGAAGAGAACGTCTGTAAGTACACAGCCAGAAGGCTTCGTAGACAGTGGGAGCAGCGGAAACGAGTACAAGATGCTTTATAGGATAAAGCAGGCATCGTTGGAGTTGGAACATCTGTTTTGATGGATTAGTCAAAGAAAGTTGACATCATCAAAATGGTAGATAAACCTTGTATAAACAAAAAGGGTAGTAGGGAGTATGGTGACGATCCTCGTAGAGTACGTGGATGACATACTCTTGTTAGGGAAAGGAGTTTCCTATGCTACGCCCGATCAATCTCCGCTTATCACAATGATTCTCCATACAGGATCAAAGTGATACCTCCTAAATCCTGGGTTTTGGATCTATGAGATAGATCTAAATGGATGTTAGGATTCTCACTAGTTATAGTGAGATGGTATCAGTTGATCCTAGGGAAAATCACTGGAAGTGTTCCAGAGTGATAAAGACGACTGAATGTCAGTCACAGGCATTGTCTTTACCCTCAGTAAAGGGACGGTATGTTGAAAAGTTCCAAGCTAGATACCGTGGCATACTAGACGATAAAGGCTGGATACATCGCTACTTAAGATGCAACCAAAGAGGCAGTCTGGGTGTATATTGGTTCATGAGATGAACTACGTTTCCAACCATTGTGAGACAATGGAGTTGTGGCTTTATACCAAGGAACGCTAGTCCCATCAGTGATCCAGACATATTCTAAGGCAGTATCACCTGATCATGGAGATGGTTGATCTCCAGGGGATCAAGGACAGGAAGTAGATTTTAGAGGACAACACAGCGGATCCACTCACAAAGGCCTGCTCCCTGAGAGAGATTATTATGGGGATGGTTGAGTATGAGATACTACAACCACTGCTACAGATGGCCCTAGTGCAAGTGGGAGATTGTTAGTTATATGTATGCCCTAGAGGCCATTACTGTACAAATGGATGTATATTGTAGTGGATGCTGGGACATATATAGGGAGGACTTTCTTGCTCGACATGATAGTATGCTATCTGGTTGCACTTTACCTTAACATGTATGCTGATTGTCTCTCTGTTACATGTTGGTAAAGCCCTTAGGATATGTACTTGACTACCTGGACTATGATGCGGATCATACTAGTGGGGACATGGTAGTCCATAAGTACATCCTTCAAAGTCCCCTAGTCGTGGGTGGTATCGAGACGGGGCATCGATATACCAGAGTAGACTAGCGTATACCTTCTCGACCCATACAGATGGGCGATGGATGATCCCATATCCATTGGTGTTTGACATCAGAGGATGATATACGGGGTGCTCAGTGGAGACTGGGTACACTGGACGGACTCGCCGAGAACTCCCAGATGGTATTATACCTCACGTCAGATGGCAGTTTCTCTGGTGACACTGGTTACAGAGTAGTCTGTTGACCCGAGATCGTCACAGAGTCTTATGTGGTTCCCACTGTGCTTTGATTTCCATCTTACCACGTCCAAGAGGGCGTGCAAACGGTGGTTTTTGGGTACAGTCCCGAGTCACATGGAGGTAATGAGCGATAGGAGGGGATTCGTCTCTCCCGGTATAGGGAGTTGATGTTGCGCTGTGTTTCGATTGGCTATAACAGGAAATCCCTGGCCCAGGGTTGCTGAGATTTACTGGTAAGTGTTACCAGTAGTTTCTCGAATAGTTATAGACCTCATATCGACACGACTTATTGAGCTATTGGGGTCTGACGTTTACCACCCCTAGGCGAGATATGCGACATATCAGACGAACAGACCGGACTGTACGGTAGTGTTACTGGTTGGATTCACTGGAGTGTGAGCGGGCTTGCTCGTCGATCTTCAGATCGCTCAATACCCGGGTGGCCATTACGTTTAGCAGACCGCTTGCGGCTTGTGGGTGATTGATATGATCATCATCTGCTGCCGGCGTATTGACGAGTCTTTAGAGTCCTACACAGAGGTTTCCTGGCTCAAGCGAAACGAAATAGGAGTGCATATG